>JAKWBJ010000534.1:5012057-6265072 GCA_023159175.1 Wohlfahrtia magnifica | reverse complement strand
TTTAAAATCTGTGTAAAACATTATTATTTTTTTTTCATGAAAAAGGCCTCTAAATATAAAATTAATACCAAGTAATTCGAGAAACTTTGTCCCCTTTATGGAGGCTGTTAAATAAAATGACTAAATCAATATGATCGTATGAGGGCGTAATAATGGTGAGAAATTTTCATTTGGCCGTTTTTTCTTATTTTTTTTTTGTTTAACAGCCGTTTTGTGGCACAACTCTAATAAATACTTGCCATAAATATGAACGGACATACAAGTCAAGTTGCGGCAATACAGTTGCCCTGCTTTCAAGCATTTCAAAGGGAACATAGCAATTTTAGAGTAAAATTGTTGTGTTCAGTATGTGACAGAATCATTTTCATAAGTTACTCGTCGTACAATGGAACAGAAATTTGAAATCCTCTACTCTGTGGAGTTTTTTTTTTCTATTTTCAAGACCAATAAAAGCAAAGGTTGGTTGGTTAGCTGATTTTATTGTTAGTGTTGTTATTTTTTTAAATTTGCAAATTATTGTTGTTGTTGTCTTTTAAGGTATCAACAAAATTAGCCATGTGGGCGCTGCTCAGGCATTGCAAACGAATATTGACTGCCTTGCCTGTCAGCCTTCAACATAAGCATTTAAATTTTTTGCTATTTTGTATGAAAACAACATGTTGTAACGGGTATTTTTTTACAGTTATAAAAGTCTAAATCATAATAAAACGAAGAAATTTATTTTGAATATCAACGAGACGGCCTTTGTTGTAAAGAAAATTTTATGGCATTAATATTTAATGCGTGTACAAGCCGATATCTGGAACACTAGTTTTCATAAACCTATCGCAGCATAATATATTCTGCCGTATTTCTCCAATAACTCTTGAAATATTGATTTTTAGCAGTTCAATTGCCTCCGGTTTATCGACATAGACAAGCCCGAAGAACATAGTCCAATTTGACCAATACGTGAAATTACTCTTTCATCAAAAGTTTCTTAGAATAAATCAATTGTAGCGCGCGCTGTGTGGCATGTAGCACTGTTCTGTTGGAACCAGATGTCAGCAAGATTTTTTTTTCTCCGTCACTCCTCTAGGGAGCATGTTGGCTCTTCACAAAGCTTCCATTAGTTTGTTTTAGTTTCACTAATCAAGTTGATTTTTCAAGTTAAGTAGATGATTAATCCACTGTAGATCTCCTCTATATGATTGTGTAGTGGAGAAGATCTTTGCTAAGTGGTGGTGGTGATATTTGCTTATCATTATATTTTTTTCCCAGTAGGTGGCGTTTTTTTCATGATCATTAGTTTGATGTTTGTCATCATCGTAAGAGGTAAGCTGGAACGTCAGGTGGCTTCTTCTTTATTTCTTAGATGGAGTCGTCTGGAGAGAATTTGAAGTCTCTTTATTAAACACTCGAAACTACGATTAAATTTTTTTGTCATGTCTTCTGCTGGGAACCGAACATGGGTCGCATTGTGTCTTCTGTGTTCCACTCAAAAATAGTATTGCTTATTATTACTGACCTTTACAAATATTAATATGCTTCCTGCACCTGTGTCAGCATAAATATAAGTGTGCCAGCATAACAACAACAATCGATATGTTTGTAGTGCATTCTATTATTATTATGAAGACACCTTATGCTACAGTACACTCTAACTACTACACCACGTCACCCCAGTGCCAGCTAATTAGGATACGAACTAATTTCTAATCATGTCCCTATACCGTTCACCATTGGCAGTAACATTCTGGCCATTTGCGTTTTTGAAGACACATGGACCAATGACTCTGCCTGCCCATAAAACGCACCAAACAATAATTTTCTGAGGATGTAATGGCGTTTCGATAAAAGCATGTAAATTATCCTCAATTCAACCAAAAATGGGTTCCATCCAAGAAAAAAATTTTGCATAGAATTCAATATTAATATCAATTTGTGCTTGTCGGCGGTGTAAGTTTATCCATATTGTAATGTCAAACCAAATTAAAGGAATAACAACTATCAGCTGTTAAATCGGTTGTCAGATAAAGCAGCGTTGTCAACTCAAAGTTATGAACCTCTTAAACAAACACCTGTTACTAGTATGTGGAGATAGAAAAGTGCCACAGCCAAATGCAACAAATACAAACGAACAAGTAAAAGATTTTATTTTGATCTTAAGTATAAGCCAGATTCGTCTAAGCACTATCGACCTAGATCGGCCAACCAAAATTCAAAGACACCTAAACGCCACGAATAGTTTTGCCAACTATAATCCCCAAAATAAGTGAGAAAAAATCCGTGATAAACAACGGTTTCTTGCCGAATGTCATGTTTACATTTCAAAACAGGAAGTGGGTGTTGTTGCATAAGCAAAAGTATGTATTTGGGGCACAGCTGTAAAGTGTACATTGGCGTTGAAAAAAAAAAAATTATATGGAATTAAAGAAAAATATTTTTTCTATCAACAGTTGTAATAATTGTTATCAATAAAATGATAATTGATTATGTATCTGAATACAATCACAAGGGCCTAGGCTTTGCTACATGTGTTCATAATTTTGTAACTTATTGTCTCTTAGTCTCCCACTATGTGATCTCTTCTTTTGCCATTGCGACTGTACACATTGGCACTTGCATGTTGCGTTGATGGAGTAACTAAAGATCGTTTTTACCTTAAATCAATCAATCAATCTGCCCAGCAACTTTAAATAATATTTGCCAATAACTGTTTTATTTTTAACATGATAATCAAAGTGAATGATCTATGTTAGCCTTTCTGGTATAAGATCTTTAAAAGGTCCCACTTCTTTAGCTATTCTTTGATTTTTAGTGCGTTGTGATGATCGATGGAAAGCCTTGAGCCTAAACGTAGTCAAATACTATTTTGATTTCGTAACACATTTGCACTTATGGTCGAGTGTGACAAGTGCTCAGCGGTTAGCTTTTTTCAATATTGAAATTTTGTAGCAAATTAAGGAATATTTATATTCTTTTTTACGTTCCTCCTCTTGGGGACATAGCTTTTACAAATTTGTCATATAATTCGCCTTCCAGCTAATTGGTGATCGGTCTATTGTAGCAAGCTTAGCACAGATGATGATATTGGCATCTGTAGTTAGCTACTAGCAACGCCCTCTGTGTATTTGGTGTAGTGTTGAGGAATCTTTGCTTAACAGAGACTCCTGCCTTTATTTTTTTTTCGTCACTCCTCTAGGAACCATACTGGTTTTCCACAAAGCATCTATTGCTAAGTAGATGATTAGTCTACTGTAGCTCACCTCCATATGATTGTGTAATGGCAAAGATCCTTGCTAAGTTGTAGTAGTGCACTCTAACCACCACACGTCACAACCCACCCAGACTCCTACCTTTAATCGTTTTCTTTTTTGCAAAATTTACTCAGGCAACAACCGGCCCATAATATTTTTTTTGTAGTTAATGTTGTCTTTTTTTCATAATCTTCTTGGCCTTGGATTATGTGGAGGAGATCGAAGCTTTTGAATTATTTGAAACCTTAAAAAAAAGAAATTGTTCACATCATCACTTGGATTCGAATCTGGACTTCAATAGGTTTTGTATGCACTACACCAGACCACCTCAATTGTCCCGATTTTACATTCAAAAAGACATTGCCAATCAGTTTTTCTATATTGGAAGCATTGGATTTCCGAAAGCGGCAAGTCAAGAAAAAGCTCGGCAAATTTTCGGTTATTTATCTGGTGCTTGTCTCTCGTAATTCCTTTATAAATCATTGTCTGTGAAAAATTGTAAGAATATTCTGGCCAATGATAATATCTAATAATAGGCAATGGATTACTCTAATCAACAGGGAACACCAAACATTGCAAAACTATGAGGAGAAGTTGAATGGAGGCCTGTCGATGCAACGTGTATAAGCCGTGATATAGTGGCAAAGCGTAGGAAACAATTTTATTGATACTGCCAGGGAAAACATTGGTTTCAAGATGCCTAGGAGAGCTCACTTGTTACTAATAAGTACTACAAGAAACTGGCGATGCGAGGGCAACGTTAGCAGAGGTCTACACACGTAAGTCGACTATGTAAATATTATTACTTTTCGATTATTTGTATAACAAGCAGCAGAATGATTATCTCCCCTCTGACTAGGTTTTAAAGTCTTTGAAAAGGTCTTCGCCTAATGCGTTAAAAATCATTTTGCTATTTTGGTAGCATTTTGTAGTTATGAAATATGAAAACCTCCTGCTATCGCGGAGCACACTAAGATCAGCATATTAAATTTTTGCGCCAAATATTTATCTTCTGTACATCTGCGAATCTTGGAATACGATGCCACAATACGTAAGTGCCCTTAAGTATTCGTTTATTGCTGCCTACGAAGGTTTCTCGGGTTATATTGACCGAGAATCATATCCAATTTATCCAACTTGGGTTTCAAACCTATCGAGGACCAACTCATTGCAAGATTCTGCAAATGATGCAAATGATGCTAGATTGGTCACACGCTGCGCAGACCTGAGGTTGACGCTGAGAGAGCGGCTATTGATTTGAATAATCAGGGCAACACATGAGGAATTGGCCGCCCGTCGCACACTTAACTAAGCAAACTTGATGATGAAGACAACCAAAGTGGCCTAAGCTGACATGAAATGAAAACAAATAATATTTCATTAAATCGAACCAAATGAAGAGAGGTCGTTGTTGTCATTTGTTTTTATAGGAACCTCAGGACATTATAACAAAAAACAGCGTATGGCTGTTGAAATATTGTACAAAAAATTTATTTAAAATTAAGTATTAATTAATTAAATGAAGTAAAAAAATGCGAGTAATTATATTCAGTTTCATTATCATTGTTGTGCACTATTGTAGAACACTGCGACAAATGGGTTATATTGTGCTCCTTCTGTTCCATATTTTATTCAGCAGATATGCTACCTGAAATCATAATGGTGGGTATGTCTTTTAATGAGATCATATGTCCCCCTAAATATTTTCATCTAAGCCTATCAAAAACCCCATATTCGCACAATATCCGTTCTGTTGTCTCTGATACCTGTGGCACAATCTACAAACATCCAAATCGTAACCGCCATCCTCTTCAGATACGCTCTCAGTCCACATTGGCCGGTAAGTAATTCCATTGGGATTTTCAAGTCTGGCCTGCCATAGTTGAGAACCTCAGAACGACACCTAAATTGCGAACTGATCGCCGCCCTATAGTGGCGAAGTCCCCTTTGAGCATTTCAGTGTGCCAAGCAATTGGCAAGTTCCCAATACTTGATAAGATTGAGGATGGTAGTAGGTTGTGCTGCACAGTAAGGCTCCGGACCAATATAGGTAGATTATTAGAAAAACTTTTATAGCCAATGCATCCGCTGTTCTACTACCATCTATCCCACAGTGTCCAGGTATTTCTAAGCGAAAGTCATTGCAACGTATCGTATTGTTACGTTTGAACGTTTTTAAAACATTTGAGTTCTTTAAATTGCGTTATATAAAATAAACAAAGCAAATTAATTGCTTTATACAGCCTTTATTTACAAACTATCTTTATACACAATGTTCAACTAATTTACCTTTTGCTCAATACACAAATTTATTCAATACTCAATTCTTCGTACGACTTTACTCTATGATTGTAAAATTATAATTGACTGACTAGGGTGAATGCTGCAGCTTTTATAGTTAAATAACATTAGTTTCGAAAATTTGAACTACATGTCTGACTCATAGTAGCATTGGTAGCACTGTTCATATAAATACAGTACTGGAAGGGTGATCGTAGCCTTGACAGCAACCATTAGAACAGCTTCAATAATAAAGTTTACAGCTTTAAGTGTTGATGTATCTCTTTAGGTGTTTTCATTTTCGTAACAGTATATTCAATTTAGAAACTTATTAAATTTTTTACCAAAATTCTTTAAATAAATTATCAGTTGAAAATCAAGGACTTGAGAAATTAACCAGTTTTTCATGAGTTTGGTAAAAGACTTAAGAAACGAACGTGCTATATAGGTTTTTCCAAAGACGTGCATTCAAAGGGTAAAAAACTATGATTTCTTTGATTATCTTGGCTGAGTGTCTCAAGATTTCTAACTGCGCATCGTATAGGCAATTGCGAAAATAGCCTTGAATTTATATACAGTTTGAAAAGCCCTATTGGAAAATTACAAACATTTGTGAAGATGGTCAAGGTTATATGAAAAAGTGTAAGTCGAGGATTGGCAAATGTTTTACGATAACATTACTAGTTTTTTGAACAAACCTCATACATCAAATAAAGATATGGTTATTTTAAGCCACCCCTTTAAAATGATTA
Organism: Wohlfahrtia magnifica; assembly: GCA_023159175.1. Taxonomy (NCBI): domain Eukaryota; kingdom Metazoa; phylum Arthropoda; class Insecta; order Diptera; family Sarcophagidae; genus Wohlfahrtia; species Wohlfahrtia magnifica. The sequence goes on along the minus strand of JAKWBJ010000534.1, from coordinate 6,258,801 downwards.
TAGCTTTTTCATGATTTATTAATAAAAAATATTTTTGAAATAAAAAAATCGATGTGGGTGTTTAAAAAACGATTATGAGTTAAAAAATGCATTTAAAACAACTTATAAGCACATATGTATGCACAAATCATATAACATATGTTTTTCTTTACATAAAATATATGTATGTTTAGATGTATTGTAACGCGCCTAGCATGAGCATTATGTACCACGAGTATGTCAAAGTTCATAATTGTCATCCAAAAACAGTAAAACGAGATTAAAAGTCACGATAATGATATATACCGATTTAACTTGTCTACTTAATCACTTCTCCTACATATATACTACATACATACATATATATTTTAATTTTTTTGCTTTGCTTTCATTGTTGCTAAAGGAAGTCATGTCCAATCGAATAGTGTGTCACTTGGTTAGAGGAAAAAACACTCACAACTGGCAAACAAGACAACAAAATAATAACAAAAAAAAGTCGTTTAAACAAAGTGGTAAACATTTGTAAAACGTGTCATTTCCACAAAGTGAGGGAGAGCAGAATCACAAAAACAGCTCTAATCGTGAAATAACAATAGTTCAGACATGATTCTCTCAAATCGTAGATGTTCAACACTGATCTTAACAACAAAGAAAAGTCAACACTTTTTTTTAGATGATTGGACGACAATGTCTGACTTAAATAATAAAAAAAAAATAAATTAAATTCACAGCCTTGTAAGATAAAATGTATTTGAAACCAAATTTAAATGACCTATACTATCAAATAGATTAGTACTACTAAGGCACACATTTCTGAAAACAGGTTTATAAAATATATACTGCTTTATGTACCAGAACTTAAGTTTTATTTTCAATTCAGTCCCTAGATTAATTGGCTGATCAAAGTGGTATTTTACTACGCTCTAGCAATTATGTAGAGTCAACAGGACTTCGTTTTATGTTATTGTATCCAGCCTGTTGTCGTGAAATAAAAACTCTCCAAGGTGGAGAGTTTTTTAACATTTAATTTTATTATGAAGAAATAATATCCGCGAAATAATATGTTTACCAAGTAGTTGGCAGGTTTAACCAGAAACTCCGCGTACTTCAAGTACCGCGTACGCCATGAAGTTAGGTTTTTGCCCGACAACTGGGTATGAACTTTAGGAAAGTATGCCTCGTGGAAAATTAAAACGTCTATTAATTTGATGCGGAGTTGCAAACGTTAAAGCAAAAGTTTAGATATTTTTTAACTTTTAAATAAGAAGTGGATAGGTACGAGAGCGGGGTCAAAAATAGCGGCAGTCATTAAAACAAATTGCTTTTATTATAAGTAGCAAACTTATAAAACATATGGTTTAAGTTTCAATGCGCCACGACGTCAGTGAGTTTGTAAACAATTGGTAACCGCTATGTAATTAATTACTTTCAGCCGAGCTTTACTCCGCTTTGGCGGACGACACTTCCTTGCTTACGACTATAAAATATTGGATGGCAAAACCCATAGCTGCCAAGACGAATACCATAGTGGTCGATTAACTGAAGTGTCCACGCAAGAAACGTTTTTTGTTTTGTTTTGTTTTTTTTCACCGTCTCTGCTCTAGGGAGCATATTGGCTTTCCATATCAATCAGGTTGATTTTCCAGCTAAGTAGATGATTCGTCTACTCTAGCTCGCCTTCTTATGATTGTGTACTGGTGCAAAACCATGCTAATTGGTGGTGATTGTCCTTACTTAGCATTGTAATTTTTGTTTAAATAGGTAGCGTTTTCTGCAGATCGTTTGTCCGATATTTGTCATTATCTCCAAAGGAAAGCTGGAGGGTCAGAGGGTCTTTCTTTAGGTGGGTGTGTCTGGAGGAAGGTTGAAGTCTCCTTATTGTTAATGTCCTCTAATGTGGACTTGGAACTTGGGCAGTCTGTGTTGTACGCGTGCACTCTTTCCACTACATCGCACCAACCCCCAATTAAAATTAAAAGCATTTCAGAAAGTGCTGTATCGCATATGGATTGCAAATTTGATGATGGAAAAGCTGTGAGCTAAATGGGTGCGTGGTAAAGATAATTTAATAGCCGAGTGTTGGCGTGAGACATGGATGAAATATGGTTCCATGGCATTACGTTATTATAGCGTTCTAGCTATTCAATTATAGAAAAAAAGCTCGCATTTGGCCAAAAAGAAAATGTTGTTTCATCAAGCCCATATACCAGTTCACATGTCCACTATTACGCTGGGCAAAGTGTTTCCAGCCAAAAAGGAGCCAAAAAGAGGCCTGGTGAAAATATTCGAGTGGCGTCGAGTGAACAGGGTCGATTTTAATGCACGCAAGAGCCAATGTTGTTTTTTAACACACAGACGTGGTGGTGTGTTGCCAATGTGTCCATGGGTAATGTGGATATTGGGGAATTAGACGCTCTTGCTGTTCTGGGCATGAGAATTCACTGTCATCATTCGTTGGCATCTCTTTGTAGTTGATTGACCAGTGAATCGCACAATGCATTAGAGGGAGAAACGTTCTTTGGTCGCCATGTTCGTTTATGGAACAATCTTCCAGTGAAAGTTTTCTGTGCCACTTACGACATGAGTAAATTTGAATCACACGTCCATAAACACTTTCTATCCCCCTTTCCCTATCCTCCTTCCCACAACTGTTTTCCTAGTACCAGAACAATGCACTGCATGATTAGGGGTACTGGTCTTATGTATGTACAAAGGAAGAAATAAACAATTTTCCAAATTTGTGGTGTTTTTATTGATGGGTGGACTAGTTTTGGGACAATCCTCTTATTATATACCTGAAGAGTGATGTGAAATATGGTCTGTAGGATACAGAAGATACCTTGTTGGCAGGTGAAGACATCATCAGGGATGCTTTTTATACAGCTGGTTTTTTATACTTGATAAGTTGCGGCCATTCGGGAAAATATGCTTGTTTAGATGACAAATTACGGAGATACATGGAACTCTTGAATCAATTTCGAGTGAATCATAGTAGGTTCCATAATCTAAGCAGCGTAGAACTATATTTTAAATCAAAATGCTTTTTAAGGTCTTGTTAGCTTTTGATTTCCTTGATGTTACAAACCTTCTGATAAACTGTGAGTATTGCGAAATAAAAATAATTCACGAAAATAATAAAATTACTTCATGTTGCGGCTATTGTTTGTCTCACTGATTGTTGTATTTCGCTGACAACTTGACTGAATTGTTCAAAATTTTGCAGATTATGATGATGGCTTATTCAAAGTACTTTTGCAAATATTGGCTTAAGATTTAAATAAAAATTAAAAAGAAATCATTACGCTATAATTCAGTACGAATTTGATAATTCCGTAAATTTTTTTAACTTCTATTGTATTTCTGATTGGAAAGCTTTCTATTGTTTTCAGATAAAATATATTTAACCCGGTAATGCCCAGAATGATTTTTCGTCTTATATTTTATTGTAAAGATGTTTTCATGTATATTTCGTACTCCTGAGCACGAAAGTGAAGTTCTTTGTTACACTTTTGTGAAGAACGTGAACAAACAAGAGATCCTGCGTGGTAACTATGCATCGCCTGATTTTCAAGAAAGTGAGAATATTTTTGCACACGTTATTTTAAATAAACATAAGCATTTTAAAATTAATTTCATTAACTACCAATTAGTGGAATTTTTATTAAAATTGAATGAAAAAGTAATTTGATATGCATACACTTACTGAAGTGCTATATCGAAAATCTGAAATTTTTAACGTTTTTTTCGTCACCTTAATTTGATATGCGATAACTTCGCTAATTAAATAGAGAATAGCAAAAGCTTGATATTTTTGGGAAACCACAAATGTCTTGCATCAAATAACGCTTTGCTTTTTTAATTTTGTTATGTGTTTTTGAATTTAATCGTATAAATGTGATGGCATATTTTTCGTTATCATATGGTAACCAAAGATCTATAGTGGGCATTTGAAGAATAAGAATACTTTAAGTAAACGAAGCTGTAAACATTTTAGACGAGCAGGTACGATACATTTTTATGAATATTTAGAAATGAATGTGTGCTTAATAGCTTACACCCGACGATAAGCGCAAAACGTGTGAAAACTTCGAACGAGTATTTCGCGTTTTTCAGAAGCGATATGAACACATTTTTGAAACCGACATTTTCTAAGGCCCAAAGGTTTTTGTCTTGACTACGAATATTACACGGTGCAACAAAAATGTACGAAGTTGAAATACCTGAGAAATGATACTACTATTCTGACAGGCGCTGTTGAGTAGAACGGGGATCTATTTTTGGAATTTTCAAAACACCTCCAAAATCTCGAGTTACGGGTAAAAAACCTTTTCAGGACCTTCATGCACTTATAACTTAATAAGTGCTGAGTATTACCCGCTTTTAAATTTCTTTCCGGATTCGGAAAGAAAAGAAACAGACCAGATATATATGTTGCTTTAGTAGCGTTGAAGAATCTGGGTGTATTTCTCAAGCAAACACATTTTTCATCCGCATTTTTCAAGTTTAGATGCGCACTATTGTATATAGGAACCGTACTATTGATGATCTAATTAAGGAACTATATTGAATAAAATGAGACATACGGCTTAGAAATCTGTCGAAAATTCACGGAGTTATTCATTTTTTCGTAAAAAAAATCGTCACCAAACTGGTAATTTTTTTATTACTTTGCAATTGTATTTTTAAAAAAAGTTTAAAATTTTATAATAAAAGTATGAGTAAAAGTACGCTTTTGGCTTTTCGAATTGTAAAGGATCTAGCTATTGTGGCCAGTAATGATTCCACACAAAAATGATTTCCTTCTTTAGCTTTCAAGCACCATTTCGTTTATACAAATTTGTTTGCAAACATCTTGTAATTGCTGCTAGAAGACCTTCCAATGATTTTATAGGTTGTTGTTAAGGTTGAAAAAAACCTTAATGAAGTAATGCCTTCAATTTGATATTTACTGAGTGTATCAAAACCAACTCTATCCACAAATCATCTCTGACACGCATGAACAAACGAAACGTTTCATTCATCAACGAAGCTTGAGCAATCAATGTGCTTCAGCTGCTTTTTTTTTTCAAAATGAATATTGCTTTTTTGCCACAAAATTCGACGGTTTCGAAGCGAAAAAAAATGTTTTGTTTATACCAATTCGTTCAGTGACTTATTGAAAATAAATGACAGATATTTACCCTTAAAATTTAAAAGGGTTGTTCAAATCATAATACATGATGTTAATTGCGAGTGAGTCACACCTTAACGTCAAGTTTTTTGCCAAACTTAATTTGACATTTCTTTGTTTTGGTGTTTGACAAAGTCAACCACGGAGAGGTACACAACTCAGCAGCGTATTTTTTTCTCCGTCATTTCTCTACGGAGCATATTGGCTTTCCATAGAGCATCCATTGCGTTGTTTCAGTTTCTTTAATCAACTTGATCTTTCAAGTTAAGTAGATGGTTAATCCACTGTAGTTCCTCCATATGATTTTGCGTAGAGGTGAAGATGTTTGCTAATTGGTGGTGATCTTCACTTTAGCCTTGTAATTTTGTCCCAATAAGTGGCGTGTTTTCCTATTCATTCGTCTGATGTTTGTCATCATCGCCAGGGGTATGCGGGAAGGTCAGGGGGCTTTTTATTTTGTTTTTTTTTCTGATGGAGTTCTCTGGAAGAAAGTTAAAGCCTCTTTGGTAAATATTCGGAACAGCAATTAAATTTTTCAACGTCATGTCCTCTGCTGGGGCTCGAACATGGCTTGTTTGTCTTGTTGAACGGAGCATTAAGATTGTTGAAACCTTTTACGTAAATGGGCGTTCAAATCAAAATACATTTCGTGCACTTTTTGTTTTTTTTGGTCAACATAATTCACCAAATGTGTCCACAATCGGGAGAATTGTGCGCAAATTTTAGCAAACCGGGTCTGTAAGAAATGTGGAAACATCTGTGCATGCTTGCGCAGTTTGTTCTGCGGAAAACATTGCTGTTGAGCCGTACTTCTTCGAAAATGAAGTCGGTTAAGCAGTTACCGTTAATGGTATTCGCTATCGCGAGATGATAACGGACTTTTCGTGGCCAGAAATTGAAGATATGGGCGTGAATGATATGTGGTAACACAGCCAACTAAACAATGGTTCTTTTGCGCGAGAAATTCAATGGCTCTGTTATATCATGGCGTGGCGATGTTAATTGTCCGCCACAATCATGTGATTTGACACTGTTGAACTTCTTTCTTTGGGGATATTTAAAAGTAAAAGTGTAGGTCAATAAGCCAAGAACAATTCAAGAGCTAAAGCATGAGATACTAGTAATTCGGCACATTAGCGACATTGAACCTCAATTATATTTCATTGTCATTGAAAATATAGACCGACGCGTCCTCTAAGCCGACGAAGCTGTGGCGAACATTTGGCCAATAGTTTAGTTTACACATAATTGTCATAGATTCTTCTATCATAATAAAAAATATTAAGATAATTCTCTGAAATTTTTTTGTTTTATTTGCAATTAACATCGTGAGTTTTGGTTGGACCACCATTTATGAAGGGGACGCCATCTGAGAGCGCATTTGTAAGCTATAAACTCAATAAAAAGCAAATAAATTGAAATAAAAAGCAGATGCACAATAGTTAACTTGACATAGTGTGCAGCAAATAGACCCCTGATCGTCTTCTAAAAATTATTGGAAATATTTATCACAATAAAAGGAAATTAGTTTCATTATGATCAGGCTTTTCTTTACATGCGAAAGCTTCAAAAGTGTAAACTGTATGTGAGTATCTTAAGAAAAATAATAAAATTGTTCTACTAAAACTGTTTCATTGTAATTTTTTAAAGTCAAAAATTGTAATAAAAAAACTCAATTTGATTTTTTCTATTGAAATAAATTTGTTTAACTACCAAACCCATTAGAAAAACATTAAGAAAAAAATTAGAAAAAAACGGAATATAATCAACAACAACAACAAAAAAAAAGAAACAGTTAAAGGCGAATGGCAATTCAAATTAAAAATATAAGCAAATCAGTTAATTGACTCGATTAGTTTTGTTTGCCAAAAAATTGACTTCGAAAAAATTCAAATAAGTTTTTAACACGGATGGATGGTTAAACGTTTTTAAATTTAAATAAATCGAACAAATAAATATAAAAATTACATTCAATATACTTCTACTACTACAGTACTATGTTATACTCGATTATATAGTGCAGTTGTCCTGCTATAGTTGCTGTTACTGCTATTGCTGCTGTTACTGCTGCTGCCTATAGTTTTGTTGCCAGCCTGATACTGACAGACAATATTCGTATTTTCTTAGTATTGTTGTTTGTGGTGGTGATACTCTGAGATGTTATTGTTGGTGCCAGAGCACATTTTGCTTAATCGGTTTCAGGTGCTAGTTTCACAGATACTCGACACGTATTTGTGAGTGCCAAATGCATAATAAATAGCAGCATGCCTGACATTTAACAAGCGTGCAATATAATGAGGGAGACCGACCGACTATTTTACCACACACACTTAGATCTTGACTAGCTGTACAAAAAAAAAAAAAAAAAAAAAAAAAAAAAAAAAAAAAAAAACATCGACTTCAACAACCAACGTTATCAACAATGTTCGGCAAATAACAGCAGCAACAGCAATAGCAACAATGAACCAAACAGTTATTGAGTTTTTATATTTAAATTGGTTAAATAGTAACAATAATAACAACAACAATAATAATATCAAATAGACCAACCAACACCATTAGCCAAAATTCGAAGAAGGTAGTGGGTACTCACTCACTCACTCACATATTTTATGTTAAATTTTTTGCCATTTACACTGCACGACGGAAAAGTTTAGGGTTTGCCAGAAGAGGTACACATGGGAGAAAATAATCTAATAAGAGGTTAAGATTTTTTTTTGGAAGTAATCTGAAGCCATGGTGTACATAGCAGTGTACATCTCAGTTCATTCTTAAATCCCAGTGTGCAGTACAGTGTACAAGCACTTTGTACACAACAGTGTACACCACAGTGTATAACCCAGTTTATACTAGAGTGTACATCACAGTGTATAACGCCGTTGGAACATGTAATTTTCGAGGGCAACAGATCTACCGAAAAACGTCGTGCACTAGAAAAGATTTTGGGCTGAAGACCAACAGCTGAAAATTTGATTAGCGAGATGTGCTTATATAGTACCAAGCGGAATACCTACCAACTGTTCACCAGACAAGTTTTACGCATGGCCCTACTGTAATAAAAGAAGCAACATCGACATTAACGTTACGTTTGAGTTTAGCGCTCTGGACAGTCTCCTGAATTAATATTTAATCGTTAGATCTGAGAGGATCCTCCGTCGACTGAAGATTTCAACACCTTTACACCTCAAGAGAAAGAAAGCGTATACCAGTGTATACAACTATTTATCTCTCGTAGCAATAATATACTAAATTTTACTGTCTTGAGGCAAAAAAGGGTGGTCCAACCATAATGCCCGATGTTAGTTGTCAGTCAAACCTTAACGTCAAGTTTTTTGCACAACTTAATTTAACAAGTTTTCGTCAATAAGCCAAGAACAATTTAGGAGCTAAATGATGATATAATTCGGCATATTAACGACATTGACGCATAATTGTCATAGATCCTTTAATCATAACAAATATTAAGATGATTCTCTGAAAACTCTTTGTTTTATTTACAATTAATATCGTGCGTTTTGGTTGGACTACCCTTTAGAATATCCAGAATGCTCTGATCTACTGTGGTTAAGATAAAGAGCAAGAATTTTTTAATCTTTGTAAAGCATTCGATTAGGTTTCTGATGTATATGACTAAAGGTTCATAATTTGAGTTGGCAGCATTTACTTATTTGAGAACCGATTTAACAGATGAGATAACATATGTATGTACTCGTATGTCTTTGAAAAACGAATGGTTAACGGAATAGGAACATGATTATAAAAATTTTCGTACGCTAATTAGCTGGCCACTAAGGTCTTACCTACCGTGGTAAGACACACGCCTACCAACCAGAAGGTCCTCGTTTTAGACCATCTTAATTAAGAAAAAGCTTTTCTACACCGGTAGCACCTCATAACATTAGCTAGTAACTGGTTATGAATATGGTATGTTAATTATAGGTCCCTTTCAAAGAGTTTAAAAATAGCATCGGGTGCAGCACCATTGGCTGAGAGAAGTCCCCGTGTTCCTTCCTGGAATGTTATGAAATTAATATATATATCGGGTGGGCAATCTATCGGTTTAAATTTGAATCAACGTTTATATCGGATCTGGCAATACTTATGTTATTCTATTCTGTCACAAAATTTAGTATATTATCTCCACTGAATAAATGAATCGATTTACGCTTGATCAAACGTTGGTATTTATTGGAAATATATTTCCAAAACAATTGTTCAGAAATTGCAAAAAAATAAAAAAATAAAAAAATTGAAAAAATCATCTTTTCAGATGAAGCTCATCTTGGTGGGTACGTTAATAAGCCAAATTGCCATATTTAGGGCTCAGAAAATCCAAATGTGGTCTTGCAGAAGCCAATGCATCCATTACGCATGACTGTTTGATGCGGCCTGTGGAGCGGAGGCATCATTGACCCATGTTTCTTCGAAAATGAGGACGGCACCAACATTACGGTCACTGAAGACACCCATCGCACCATGATAACCGATTTTTTTTGTGTCAGCTCTTCATGGTATTGATGTGAACGATGTTTGGTTTCAACAGAATGGTGTAATTTGCCACACATGGTTTGATGAGCGTTAAATTAGCCGAAATGGTGATGTCAGTTGGCCGCCAAGAAGCTGCGATTTAACACCGTTGGACTATTTTCTGTGGGGCGCCGTTAAAGGCAAGTGTTATGCCTAGAAAGCAGAGACAATCGAGCATTTTAAGGTCATTGCCGATATACGACTCTATACACTCGAAAAAGTTCTCGTATATTGATCCGATTGAGTGGGGTACTGTGGGGCCAGCCGCGGCAGCCATACGAATGAAATAATATGAATGAAATAATATTTCATTTCTAATTGGATCTTCACAACAACAAAATAAGTTTGGCACAATTTCAAACCATTTTTGTTTTATTGAATTTTTAATATAAATTAGCTGGTATTAACCATGCTTATATGTGGCTTCAATAGAATAAAGCTACATGCCACACAGCGTGCACTTTTATTGATTTCATCAAATCAACTTTAGAGGAAAGAATAATTTCACGTAATCGTCCAATTAATTGGCCACCTAGATCATGTGATTTAACTCAGTTGGATTTTGTTCTTTAGTGTAATGTAAAGTTACTCGGTTACGTCGATATTCCAGAGACAATTGAATACCTGGAAATCAACATTCGAAGAGTTCTTGGCAAAATACAGACCCATATGCTACGAAAAGTTTGTGAAATTTGGTGTTTCAGATTGCACCTTGTACGCGCCAGCCATGGCCTCCACTTGGATGAAATCATAATTGAAAATTGATGTCATAAAATGTTCTATCCAACAAAGTCCATTTCAGTGATATTGAAAATATATTCCTTTGTTTTATTATGATTTGAGCTTGTGTAACTGTAAAAAAACATCCGATATTGTAACAATTGCAGAAGTTGCTTAAATGAAGAAGAGGAATATGGTAATGGGACCACAGGTATTTCACATTCCTCTGCTTTAGTAAGGTTAGTTTAGTAATTAGTTATCTTGTGTAACTTCAAGCTTGCGTGGAAGTTTGGGAATTTGCATATTTTAGCAGCTGCAAACACCATTTGCAACTCTTCCTCTCTTTCTTCTTTAGTGTCGTAAATTTTCGACTTTAAATTTAGTAACACAGTGTAGTTAAAAAAAAATTATTAAAACGAATAGAACAACACGCTAAATTACTAGACAGAGAGACTATAAAACCCAAAAGCCATTTAAAGAGCAGAAAGAGAAGAAAAAAGTTTATTTTTATTTTCGTTTTAAGAAAAAGTCATCCTCTTCCTGAAGGCAATTTGACAAATTACTGCATTTCGTTGTATTTACAAGTATTCTTATGTTCACTTCAAACTGTTCAAAATGTTACAAGTATTTCTTTAAAATGTTTTCCGATTTTTATTTTTTTTTTGATGTTTTTGTAAAAATTAGTTCTGGTATGTATGGTATAGTATGTTTTTCGTATAGCATGTTACGATTTTGTACCAATGTATGTATATACGTGTACAGCACATTTTGACAATTATTGACACACGCAAATAGATTTAAATGCGAATAAAATTAAAGAATGAATGAATGCAAAATGCATTAACTATTAGAAATTAGGGGGACCATAGCAAAATAAAAAATATTGGCATTTTTTCAAACAGCATGCGTGCAATATGAACCGCCGCGTTAAATGAAAGACGTTTCACTATGAGTATCAGAGAAAAAAACTGATTTAAATTTATTATTTTTGTGAATAAAACAAAAAAATTTTTAAATACTTGCTTAGAAGCACTATTTATTTTAAGGCCATGGATACCGCGAATTAGTGGATCTTTTTTATAGGCCTTTAGTTATAAAGTAGACCAGACCGTGATGATTTTTTATCTAAAAAACACGGAACTTATTGTATTTGGTGCGCTTATGAATTATTTATATGAATTACCCAGTTCACATGGCACTTTTGTAATTTGTTGCGATAGTTCTTCTTTTAAAAATAGAAAAAAGGTTAGGAAATTAAATAAATATATATGGTGTGGACAAACACCCGAAAAAAATTAGAAAATATTGAGGTTTGTTTTCTTTGGGTGATTCAATCTTAAAATTTCGTATGGGGAATTATGTGATTCCGTTATAAATGGGGTTTGAATTATGAATGGGGTAAGTAATAATGGAGTAAGTTACTAAAAAAGGTCGTCGTGCAGACATGGAATCCTCTTCTTTGTGGCCACGTGAGTCTTTGTTGTTTAAACTCTATCTCTACTGATCTTCTCCATTCCTTCGACCTTGAAGATTTCATTGCAAATCGGCCTTTTCTATACTGGCGTTGTCATAACCCAATGGGTGCTCCGTCTAATAATTTAATTTTTGATTTCTATAACAAAGATGGGAATTTGATTGTTAGTAACAGGTCACTGTTTGTTGGTTGGGCCATAATATTCGGTTTATTTTTCGCAAACACTTGTAATTTCGATGATATGTACTCTGTTACCTATCACGCCTCACATCTGTAAAGAATAACCGATTTCACACTGCTATTGACGATGTTAAGCTTATGCCGACTAGATATACTCGTATATGAAGAATTCTAGGCTTTGCGTAGAGGGGCAGATGGGCCTCGTCCATCCATGCTCAATCTCGATATCGTTTAGAAACAGTGGCTCTGTAATTGTCATGGCTATTCTAAGCATCTTTGTCTTGCTTGAGTCCGACCTTCAAGCCATATTCTTTCAGCTTTTTAAGTTTCCGTCGTATGCCGTCTAGAGTATGAGACATTATAGGTCATGCAGCCATTGGGTCAGGTGCCATTCCTTTCGAAGGTGAATATCTTTCGGAGCTGCGAAGAACTGCCAAGAGGATAGACAGAGTACAGCCTTGTTTTACACCTGTGTTGATATCAAAGGTTTTGCTTTCTTGGCCTTTAGAGCTTCTCTTACGTGGCGCATTTCGTTATATTTTCTCTAAAAGGGGTACAAGGGTCTCGGGAATACCTATGTTTTCCAGAGCGGACCATATTGCTTCCCTATTTATGGTATCGAAAGTTTCTTCGAAGTCTTTTAAAGATAGGAAGAGTAGGTAATTGTACTCTGTGATTATTTGATTATTATGCGCAGTGTGCTTATTTGGGCCACAATTGATCGGCTCGTTTTACATGCACTCTATTCATTTCGGAGACTCTTTTCGATGGTTGGAGAAATGCGGCCCAAGATGAACATTGTTGTGACCTTTTGAGTAGTTCTTTAGCTTTATGCTATTAACACATTCAAGACTACCAATCATCGACTACAAGTTGTCAAAAATAGAATACATATGTGCTTATAAAAATAATTAACGGCAAGACTGCTACCGACTACACAGCTGCCGTTGTAGCCCGTAGCCACCTTAGGCTAATTTCTATTTTTCTTGGAGGCAACAAACAGTTCAGTGCTGTCAATACAAAAAGATGCATAAGATAGGCGTTTTAAAAATGCATTACATTAAATATGTACATTAAAACGCGAAAAAAGTATGTGGCGCCACTGAAAAGAATTTATTTTTGCTTTGGTTATATTCAATGTTTCAAATCAGATGTTTATTTTGTAGCTGTAGTTATCAAAATAATTATGTAGCTGGCTACTTGGCTGCTTTTGTAGTCGTGTGGTCTGTGGTTGGCAGCCTTGAATGTGCTTATAGCACTATTTCCCTTCAGTTCGTATATTGTGCCAGATAGCTTTTTTTCGCTAGTTTTATTTTTGCGCCCCCTTTTCTCTCTGATATGCGGCCAGATGTGCGTGATGAGTAGGACATGCCATGAAGAATTCAGGCAATATTGTGTTAGAATTTGCTGTTTTGTTGTTATTGAGTCTAGCAGCTACTCTTTTTACATCTTTCATGTTTGGCGGGCTTCGCAATTGGCTGCTGAGCAGGCGGGCTGCTTATGTTTGTTGTCATCTCACAAGACGGTCTGTGGCTTTGGTACCGTTTTTGTCCTTTATGTTCGCTTTGTTGGCGATTAAGCTTAACTGTTGTTGTAGGCCTTTCTATACTCTCTGTTGTAGCTCTAACTATGTATACGCCTTCCTTGCAGTGCCACAAGCAGCTGTATATTCGGTTGGTGCTTTATTTGTTGGAAATAACGCTTCTTTTATAACGACTTAACAATGAACATTTTCATAGGAACTTCAGAACATGCACTAGGTTTTGCTTCCCACTGTTATTTATGGATGTTCGTATGTGGGAATTTAGTACCATCCACATATAGATGGTTGGTCATGCAGATAAAATAAGACGTTCACCGTTGTTGTTACGGTTATTGCCAAGATTGGTGTCATCGTTGCTGATATTTGCGTTCATATTCACCATTACAAATTTTATATCACTCTTTGGGTCGGTGGTTATTGCATTGTCCAGCTGTTTGTAGAAACAGTTTTTATGTCGTTATCAGCCACTTTTCTGAATGAGAGTTAGTGCAACAAAGTAATATTACAATAATTACTGCGAATGGTGGGGGGGGGCAAATGGGCTTATCGAGCGAACTGTAATTATTTTTTATAATTTATTTTCTGTTTTCAATAGGTAGCCAGCCAATCGTCAAATTACATTTATTTTTTCTTTATAAGACATATTCGCATATGATTTTAAGAAGCTTTTAATGAACACAATAATTAGTTGGACAAGGAATTGAATTTACGTTTTATAGCAAATAAATTTTGAAAAAAAGGCTCTTCTCTTATTGATGGCAATGCAGGCAGTTTCTTTTAATTCTCATCCAAATGGTATAAAGCACAGTTGTACTTTCGAAATCAAATCACAATAAAGCTTAAATGTTGGAATGCATGCACATAAGCATGTAAGTATGGTATGCGTCTAATTAAAATCGACATTAACGAATATTTATTGGCAATATTTTCTAGAAAAAAAAAACGAAGAAGAAAAACAGTGAATTGTAGTGAAATTCATTTAATATAGCCATGGGTTACACCTTCATCTTCTACTATTTTTCGATGTTCCCAGGCATATGAGCATACGCAGTATGCACGTACAGGTGCAAAATTAATTTTTGTTTTCTCATAAATTCCATTTAACAAATAGTGTAACTCTCTTGTTAGCGTTGTTAGTTAGTAAACGTTGTGTAGCGATGAGCTTCTGGTATAACATGTTACCATCTGACATTGATGACTGGTAGTAGTGTATGCGTTGCGTAGTGTAGTTAATGGGGGTCAGCAGCAGTTGAAAGCGACCAAATGTTATTAAAAAGAAAATGTTATTTTTCTCTTCATTTTCATGCATAAGTTATTGGAAATTTGATATTTACATGCTTAAAATGTGAATAAATAAAAATGAAAATTAAGAAAATTAATTTCCAAACAATGTTTGTTAGATGACATAGAAAATTTTTGTATTAGAATTTTAAACAAAAGTTGAAAAAATTATTTAAAAAAAATAAATATATTTGATCATCTTAAGTGCGGAGTGTAATGTTCACACGGCAACATTAATTCATAATTCGCTCTCTCATTCATAATTCAATTATAATCCGAATTAGTCACGTTTCATACAATGACACTTTTCATTATATATTTTTCTCTTTGTTTATTTAAGGCTTATGGACAGATTAACGGCTGCAGCGATTTTCTTTATATTTTTGCAGTATGTCTGGACGGAACTATCGGGTGTACCGATAATGAAATAATTTTGAATGGGAAACTAAAAAAGATTTTATTCAAAGTATTGGCCATTGCTGGCTACATATTTTTAGGTTTTCTATCTTTAAGGCAAGTTGTGGACACCACGCCAATAAAACTGTTCGTATTTTGTGGCAAACCATTAATCACCCAATTTTCGACTTCCTCGTAGGAATCGAAGTGCTGTTAAGCCAATGCGTGTTCCATCGATTAAAACAAATAGTAGTCGGAAGAAGTCAAGTCTGGTGAATATAGCGGGTAGGGTAGCAGCTCCCAGCCTAAACAGTTCAGATCATGGAAGCGACATGCATCAGAGTGCCTAAGTCTAAGCTCCCATAGAATGGGACAGTCGCAGAAAAGGTGTTTCACCGATTACTCTTACTCTTTATCCTCACAGTTTCTACAGTAACCATGACCAGGGCGTCCCATCCGCTCCGACATTCGGTCGGTCATACAATCACATGTAATTATGCCATAAAGAAGGCCGTTGGACCCCATTCCAATCCTAAGAAGAGACCTAATCCTTTCCATAGATAAAGAAGACAAAAACATTCTGGATATGAGTGGGCAGAACTGGACCAGAGGACGTGGTACCCCCTATATAAATCAAATATTAATTTTTGTATGTTCTGAGAGCGGCAATAGTAGAAGTTTCGAAATTAAGTTCACGACATGTGAACAATACACATCATCAGTCAGTAAGTGGGCAAGACTATATGATTGGGTGTGTTTTCACATAAACAAAATATTGGATTTTGTATATGTGGAGAACTGCAAGTATTAAGCCTTCGTTATCTATCCACATCAGTCAAAAAGTGGGAATTGCAGAAATCACACTGGACAAAAGCTGTATATATACGTATACAAGTGATTGTGTGTTTGTTTGAAGACTGTAGAGGACTAAAAAGCAGAACTACAGAGTCTTTATGGAAGGAACAAATGATTGTATTTTGTCAGGAAGGGGAAAAATATGGTAAAGGTAAACAATGTAACTAAGATAGCATTTGAGATAATAATTGATATGGGGGTAGCGAAGCACACCGTGTTTAAGCTAGTAACATATAAAAAGAAATAAAAGAGAGAATTTCAGAGTACACAAAAGCCTATACGCTATTCTATTCTTTTCTCCCCCTAACCTATAAATTCAGACTTGTTTAGGATCACCTAAATCACCCAAATTGTAAGATGCTGGGTTTCAATTAACTTGCGGATTAAAACAAAATCAATGTGATCTCTACTTTTTAACGAGTGTTTGTCCATGCTACATAGGCTTGTTTAATTTCCTAACCGTTTTTTCCCCATTTTTAACTACAATTTACCGGCCAATAAGAAGGTAATAAATAAAATTTATAAGAAAAAGAAGAAGAACAATTTAAACGAATTACAATGGTGTCATGCCAACAGGGTAATTCGTATAAGTAATTCAAACAGCCGACAAAGAAATTCGAAGTCTAGGAGGTTTTTAGTAAATATTTTCAATATATTTTCTAAAGAATCATTTGTTTTACTACTATTATCATTATTACATATTATATATATTAAATTTGATATCGTTTGCATGCATATAATAAATCACCTTCACCCTTACACTCACTCACTTACCTATTCACTTACTTATTCACCTTAACTGGGTTATTCGGTCTTTTTCACAAAACGTTAAACGTTTCTTTAAGTTTCATTTTGATTTCAGTTTAAAATTCTATTTATTTTTCTTTTTCTTTCAATTTGCTGCGGTGGCCTTGAGTGCTACATAAATGGAATGGTGTTGTTCTTAAGATGGTAATTGTTTTAAAAACAAGATCTTATAGTTGTAAACAATTTTTAAATTTGTTTGTATTACACAGAGCTGTACAATTGGTGTTACATGACATATGATTTTTGTATTAATCTCCAACAATGAATAAAAAATAATCTTAATTATTCTTTTCATGATTTTCTTTATTATAAAATCTAACTAAAAATGATCTGGACTATGCAGATGATGTTCTCCGAGTTAATGTGGCATCACGTAGGTCATTTACGATTAGTGGTGACCAAATAGCGGACATCGACCAGTTTTGTTATCTTGGCAGTTTTTTTTTCTTCGTCACTCCTCTAGGGAGCATATTGGTTTTCCACAAAGCATCCATTGTTTTGTTTCTTTAATCAATTTGATCTTTCAAGGTAAGTAGATGATTAATCCACTGTTGCTTCCTCCATATGGATTTGCGTAGTGGCGAAGATCCTTGCTAATTGGTGGTAATCTTTGCTTTAGCATTATAATTTTTTTTCCCAGTAGGTGGCGTGTTTTCCTGAACATTCATCTGATGTTTGTCATCATCGCCACAGGTATGCGGGAGGGTCAGGGAATTCTTTATTAAGCATTGGAAACCACAATAAAATTTTTCCTCGTCATGTCTTCCGCTGTGGCTCGAATCTGGGTCGTTTGTATTGTTATGCGTGCGCTCTAATCACTACACCACGCCACCCCTTTATCTCGGCAGTATAATTTCTAAAAATAACGGATCGAGTGAAGATATTAGCAACTGCATACAGAGAGTACGGCAGCATTTCGTTTGTTTAATCCCATTTGGAATTCTCTTATATGTTTGCGAAACGTGGAACGCTGCTTCTCAAAGCATGCAGAAAATCCAGCGTTTTGTGTATTAATGTCCTGCGAATATTCTGGCAACAACACATGAATACAGAAATTAATTAAACGTAAATGGCGGGGGATGTGCCACATTTTTAGAAGGTCACGGAACTATATCTATCACTGAAACAGTTGTAGGGCATTTGGAAAATGATTTGGCCGGCTCAAACGAGGAGGAGGAACATTGATGTGAAACTGGCCAGAATGGGTAGAAACTGGGAGCGTTGTATAGGACAGCAACATGTTTAAATGATTTAATGAGGACCTATGCTTCCTATAGGATCGATGGAAACGTATATACAGTTTGTCAAAAAAATGTTTTCAAAGTAGAAAAAATAAAAGATAAAAAATTATTTTAATTTGAGAATTCCAACAGCAAATTTTTAACATGTTTACTTTTTTTTTGTGGTATGATAGCTAAGACATCCGCCTACCCACCAGAAGGTCTTCGGTTCAATACCAGACCAAACCATCTGGAAAAGAAAAAAAGTTTTTTCTACAGCGGTATCACCTCATAACATTAGCTAGTAAATGGTTATGAGTATTACTTAATATTCAAAACTTTTCTAATACTTTGCCTTTGAGAGTCGGCGTTAAGCTGTAGGCCCCTTTCAATGAGTCTAAAAATCGGGTGCAGCTAATTGACTGAGAGTAGTCCCCATGTTCCATCATGGAATGTTATGGGAATTTATAAAATATATATATGAATGTTACCATATGTAAGTGACGTCGAATAGCGTTTAGCAATAAAAAATTGGTCAAACGTGCAACAAATGACTGTATATTTAAATAAAAATGTTCTGGAGACACACGTCTCAAAAGATTGGGGTATTTCTATTGTAATATAGGGAAATCAACTAGAAAATTCGTTGATTCCTTTAAATTCGAAACGGTAGCAGTGAGCGATTATAATAAAATCTATAAGAACTTCCCATTGTCTGCAACGAATTCGATGTCTAAAAATCAGTAGCCGTCTACATTTATCATTCTGTGATTTCATAGAGCTGGACAATAGCAGAAAATACTCATTTTCTTTGTCTACGTAACATCTTTTACAAAAGTTATTACTTGGAATTTCTCATTCACTCAATAATAGAGTGCCTAGTAATGACATTTACATGCAATGGACTTAGACCTCTTAATATAAGAACTTTTTCGTAATTTTAAAACATTTCTGCAAACGAAGGCACTTCATAAGTATTTATTTCTACTCCCTCAGGGCCCAACTGTTAATCTTGGCAAAAAGTTTTAACAGTTAGATATTCTTTAGCGTACGGCAGAATACTTACTATAGCATACGTATATGTATGGGCGTGGCACCGCCTGTTTTTTAAGAAGGACCTTTCTAACCCATGTATTGGTTTGTAAATCGGTTGAGTGGTTCTAGAGTTATTTAATAACGAAAATAAGAAAAGTTAGATTTGTATATATATAGATAATACAACGGGATCTTGCATTGGACCTATGAGAGCCATAATGCGGCTGCCATGTAAACCTAACCTAACCTACTAAAGACATATGAGATTTTCTCTCTGAACACTTAAGTTTTTGCATTCAACGCGAATTTGGATTACAATTTGGCAAATATTTTTTCTTTTAAATTAACTTTGACCATCTCTGCCTTTAAGTTCAATCAGTTGTTGTCATTTTTTCCTATTACCACAACCATCAAGGTTACTCAATTAAAAGTGACATTTTGCAATAGATTTTTTAGTTTTTTTCTTGTATACTCGTATCAAGAAAAAAAAAATTCTACAATTTGTGATTCTATACGTAAAAGTAATTCTTCTAAACACTATGGATAACAGGGTGAATAAAAATTAAGCACAAAACATGTGTTTTTTATTAAAATCTCAAACATAATGATTACTGATCATACTAACCAACATCAAAAATTACAGATGGATTCTAGAATAAATCAACTGTAGGGGGCTAAAGTTTCTTATTATTTCTTTAAAGTGATCAAATAGCAGAGTATAAGAAATCTTGTCACAAAGAAACAAACAAATATTCATGCAAATTGGACAATGCGAATAAACAATACTGTCACGGAAAACATTATACTACAAGGTCAACCGAAGACCAAACCAATCCTTAAACACCTGGAGACGCATAATAATCCAGGAACTATGACTAATCTATCTTGGGAGAGACGGATAGAGTTATTTTGTGGAAGCCATATGCCCTCAAGAGGAGTAAGAGGAACACATTAAAAGTTCATGCAAACTGTGTTATACTTCTTCAGTTTGGATGCTCGCACAAGAGGTAGCTTATGCCTCTTATTCGTCGTTACCCATAATGCATTCTGTTCAGGCGGCATAAACATTTTATTTTTTTTTGCACTGATATTATAAGCGAAGTGCTTTTAAAAGCTGCTAAAGATAAATAAGCTGATACAGCTTGCTCGAAATTCGACTGTGGTCCGGTAATAAAATTTTACACTGCAAGTTGATTTATATTGAGAAGGCTTGGACATCGATGTGTGGGTCTTTCAACAATATCATTTCATTGGCGCTTGTTAGGACTCTTAGAGTGCTTAATGTTAATGAATGAGAAGTAAGATTTGAGCGCGGAGTCTTCACCGACCCACAAGTGGGTTCTCTCGCTTTTGCTGTGTTGTTGGAGAATCTGCAGCGCTGAGGTGTTAAGGCCTTTGATTATGCGGATGACCTGGCCATTTTGTTGTCAGGTATTGATTCGCACACCCTCACAGCGAGATTTAATCAGCCCTTTAAGCTTGGTACGGAATGGTGCTTGTCTTGCGGTCTAAGCGCCAACCCCTATAAAACGGAGTAGATGCTCCGATACAAGCTACCGGTATTTAATATGTCGAGACTCCAACCAAAGCCTTGTTTGCTATACTTAACTGGCTCCTCAACGATCTTTTTCTAAAGCAGATGGCTAAGCTAGTGGCAGTAAGGGTAAATACAGTTAACTTCTGGCTTAATCTTGGCTATGGGCACGCTGCGATTATTGGGGACCACAGACATCTTCGGATTGATTACATGGTCACTCATAATTTTCTCGATAGGAAGTTTGACCTTGATGTACCTACGAAAGAGGTAAGGTCTAACAAACAGGAGAATCCTCAAAATGCCCTTAAGGTCTATACCGAAGGCTCTAAGACGCTGGGCAGAGTGGGTTATCGATAGTTGGCTCATTCGAGAGTTTTGAGAGTTTGCAAAAAAACTGTCGATACTATCGAATGCTTTTCAAAGCTGAGTTGGTGAAAACAACGTACAACGTAAGGATTTGCACTATTATCAAACTTTAGATGTTAGTTAGTGAAAACGTATCGCAGCAGCCGGTTCAGTCAGCCATTTATTGTTAAAGTAATGCCAAGGTTGGCATATGAAACGTAAAAATCAAAATTCTGTAGACTTTCTACCTGACGATGTAAACGTAAGCAGCAACGTTTTTTGGTTACGTTAGAGAATTTCACAGCTGACCCCCAAGTACACAATTCATTTCACTAACTCAGCTGTAAGTTATACTTGTGGCAACAATATTAGAATTTAAGTTAAAGGAAAATAATAATAATAAATACACAGTATTGAAAGGAAATAATAGGGACACTTTATTTTTTGCGGTATGTCATAAAATTTGATGTATTGAAGTTTTTTGATGGAATAGTAATCCTTATACGAGTATATAGCGACAATGGTTCAGACCATGAAGTGCTTTAAAACCAAAGTTATTAATGAGGTCCAGTAAAGAAAAATGCACAGACTATGGGAAGAAAGCGTGAAACAACTGTCAGTTTTGATAAACTTTTAATTCGTACTTCAATGATTAATTCCTTCAAGTCATCGAAAAGCCTCAAAAATGAATTTATTCTATTGTTTCAAGTCTCACAATAAGAAAAAAAGAAAAAAAAAAACTTATGGAAGCTAGACTTATGGGTAAGGGTCCTCAAAATGTATCATTTCTCAGCAAACAGAAGCAACACCTGCACCGCAATTGGTAGAAGAACATGCTATGGTCTGACGAAATGAAGATTAATTTGTTTGAGTTAAATGCAAAATGTACGAACATTTTTTAGTTACAATTCATACTTTATTTCAGTTTAATAAACAAAAATTTAAGAGACTGTTAAACTGTGTCCCTATGTAACTACCTGCGTCGAACAAACTTTTGCAAATGCGACTTTGACTACATTTAGTGGCCTCCGTATTTACTCATAGTATTTGACGATAGTATCGATAGTAAAAAAAATCTATCGATGGTCAGCCAAAAACAAAACTATCGTTACTATCGATTGTTTAGCAGCTCTCGTGAGTCGCATGGCCATCAACCGAAAAATTTCGGTTTTCATAGTTAATTGCCTGATTAAGAGGCATGCCGATTGACTCTGTATCCCTTCACATGATTTCTGAAGTAGTTATGATTCTGGCCTTATTTAGGCCTTCTATTTATTGTCATCATTGACTGTACTTTCCAGAATGAGGTTTATTTTGGAGTCAAAATGATTTCCTATGGAGACAGTTTGATTTCCGGGTTAGCTTCTATGCTAGTAGCAACACAATGAGCTAAGTCTTAGGGACTTCTTTCCTCTAAGGGGTTCCACCACCCTACCTAACCTAACCTATTTTAAAAAATTTTCTTTTAGTTTGTCCTGTTGGAATATATTTTCTACTTCTTTAACAATACATTTCTATTGTAGTAAAAATGTTTATTCACACTGTCTATAAAAAACAAGAGAATACAGTTTTTGAATAGTTGATAAGGAAATGTATTATTTCATTTTAAATAAAAAACGTTTTAAATGAAATGATACACTCATAGATAAGGCAAGTAGGACTTGAACGTAGTACTTTGTATACTGTTATCAATAAAAATATCTTAAAAGACAAGGCTTCCAAAAATGAGTCAGCATAAGTACTAATAAGGAACTAATAAGTATTGAGTTGTTTTTAAACCAGAAGTAAATGCCATTTCTAAAGTATTTAAGTTGTATTTTTTAAAATTACGTTGTATAGCATCATTATTTTATAACATTTATTTTACTCTTTTAAACTTCTGCTTAGATAGTATATTAAAAAAAAGTATTTTTATTTTTCTATTGAGAATTGTTCTAAATTTCAGTGCAGTGCATTCATTTTAAATACCCAATTCCATACAAGAAGTAGAAGTGATTGAGGTTAAGTTGAATTGTTTGTTCATAATTTAAAAATAAAAAAAAAAACTGAAAAAACCAAAAAATATATTGCAGAATTAAAAAAAAGTAAAGGAAAAAAAATGGCGTTGACAATTTGGTACTAAAAATTAAAGAACAAAAACATTTCAAATTAAAGTCACGTATTCCTATGTGGGTTTTCATTTCAAAATCACAAGAAAAAAAAAAGAAAAATAATTCCATGCACTCGTGGGTACTTTTGAAATCAACTTTAACTTTAATTTTTTTGCTGTTTTTTTTTTTTGTAAATTTTGTTTTTAACTATGAAGTGAGTTGATGTTGGTTAATCGTTTAATTGAAACAAAAAAAAAAAAAAAAAAAAATAAAAAATAAAAAAAAAAAAAACTGAAACATTTATTTGATTTCAACAATTTAATTGTGGGTAATTTGCCGGATGTGGGATAAGCAGAAATACAAACTTAAAATGCCCTTATTTTTTAAAGAGATTTAAAAAGAAAAACTTTGTTTTTGTCTTTTTTGAAAATTAATCCGTTTTACTGATAATCCATTGCATTGCACCAGCATTGCATACAAATTGCAATGTTTTGTTTGAGACGATTTCACTGGAAAATCTTTTATAATACGAGTTTTCAATAAATAATGAGTTATCTCATTAAGAAGTTATTCTTTCATATGTCCTAGTTTAACTGAAAACATATGGTACTTCGTTAAATCGTAAATATTGTATATTCTTGTGGATTTATTCTGTAGCAATGAGTGATGCTTCAGAAGAAAAAACAGATTTATAACTAAAATGGAATTAATCTATTCGAAATTTTTAGTCAATTAATTGTTTATACATATAAGATTTCAACTAATGCTTCAAATTTTCTTTTGAAAAAATAATTAAATAAGAACAAAAGACTTAAGACACAAGCACTCCATTTTTTGCGCCGTGCCATTACCTTTTATTAACTTAAACTATCTAACGATAGGTGGCCCTGACTATTGTGATGAGAACTGCCACAAACCCAACGAGTAAAATAAGATGGGCAGTGACCGGCGAACTAATACCAGTCTCTCTTACAATTGTGATAGTAATTTTAGAGTTTGTCTCTCAGACTACACTGCAAGGAAAAATTAAAAATCTTTGGGTAGTGTGCTTTTACACGTTTTAATTTTACATATTTTAACAGAAATATTTCAAGGGTAACAACGATAAAAGCAATAAAAACACAAAAAAGATATGAAAAACAACCATAACAAAACACACAAAAAATAACAGAATACAACAAATAACAAATAGGAAACTAATAAGGAAAAACAACAACAAAAAACAATTAGGAAACCATCATATTAAGAAGAGACTTAAAATAAATAAAAAATATTGAAGTAAATGTCTAATAACCTCATCAATTAAAAATTTTTTCTCGAAATTTTTGAGAAAATTTGCTCAGAGTCAAGTTTTGTCGGACTCTGATCTACGGTGAACGTACTTCTGTATTTATGTATTTAGATAGTCTTGTTGTATATTAAGTACTCATTGGGAACTAATATTAGAATGTTCTGGATTTTATAGGGTGGACAATCTATCGGCTTAAATTTTAACCAGCGGTTATTTCGAATCTGGCAATACTTATTCTATTCTGTCACCAAATTTAGTATTTTTTCTTAACTGAACGAAATGAATGGATTTATGCTTGAGCAACATTGGAATTTATTTCAAATTTACCGTCATTCTTTTCGGATGGAGCTCATTTTTATCTTGGTGGGTACGTTAATAAGTAATATTGCCTTTGTTAAGGCTCGGAAAACCCAAACCTGGTCTTACAGAAGCCAATGCACTAATTACGAGTGACTGTTTAGAGCGCTTTTGGTCTATATTTTATATTTCGCAAGCATTACAGTCATTGGAGACACCTATCGCACCACGATAACCGATTTTTTTGTGCCGCTCTCTATGGTATTGATGTGAACGATGTTTGGTTTCAACAGAATGGTGCAACTTGCCACACATCTCATCCAACAAACGCTTTATTGCATCAAACGTTTCGTGGTCGTTTAATTAGCCGAATTAGTAATGTCGATTGGTCGCCAAGAAGCTACGATTTGAAACCGTTGGACTATTTTCTGTGGGGCGCCGTTAAAGATAACTGTTATGCCGACAAACCAGAGACAATTGTGCATTTGAAGGCCAACATTCATGATGAAATTGCCGATATGCGACTCATACATTCGAAAAAGTTCTGTGAACAATTGTACTTCACAACAACAAAATAAATTTGGCAACTTTCAAACCGTTTTTGTTTTATTGCATTTTTAAATTAAATTTTTTATATTGCCCACTATATATTTACTGTTCAGTATTTGTTCTGTATTTCTGTGCTTAAAATGCTTTTGAAAAATAAATGTACCTTCTGTCGTCTCAGCAACACTGCTTTAATGAAAAATGTAAAAGGTTTAAGACATCGACCATGAGCACAAATATTACGGCTTTCCAATAGACGATGTCAACAGCTTTTCAAAGTTCTGGATCGAAATAAAGTTATGAGCAGTTGATAGATCTGAGGGGAATTTATTTGTTATGCTATGCTGGTGAAAAAATTTATTAACTCTACCCTTTTAATAAGCCGATCTATGGAAATACGAACTCCTTTTCGAATGAGCAACACAGCACAGGTTCAAATCCCAATCATCAAGGCTTTGAATTTTATATAATTAAAGAAAATTCAATTCCTTCCAGATGAACCATCTAAGAAGCTCCCTGACTCTGCGGTGAAGGCAAAAGGATACGATCAACTACAAGTAAAATAAAACACTAAAGGAAGGTCAGGCAAAGCCACCTCTTGGGAAAAAAGGTATGAAACTATGATAAGCAGAGACTTCTCACCACTGCACCAAATATTCAGAGTTTTTTGTTTCTAGCAACGACAGGAACTTCTGCTGTAATAGACCGATCACCTGTATAGATGGAGATTAATGATTACAAAGAAGCTGAGTAAGGGGAAAAAATGTTTTGTAAAAGCCATACGCTTCTGAGAGGACGACAAAGGCCGCCTGACTATCTGACATCATATAAATTCTGAAATCCTTTGATTTTCTTCTCCGACATTCTCTAACGCAAGTGAATATGTCGTAAACCTCTGCCTGGAAAATTGAGGGACATTTGCCTATAGGCAAGGCCCTTTGAAAATTGAGACTAACTACACCGGCTCCAGTTTCATCGCCAATATGTTTCGATCTATGAGTAAATCAAACCTTGTCCGCAATAGCCAGCTTTTAAACTGGGGACACCAGGTAATTCATTAGCACTTTTACATTTCTCTTCCATCACCAAAATGTGAAAGGGAGGTTGTCCAGAATGGCCCCAATGGCAAATGTGTTACCGCTCCTCATCTCACCCGTGATTGAAACACAAATAAGGCGAATTCGTGAGTTATCCTGCTCCGTTTTAGACTATCTATATCGCTAAGACAGCAAAGAATATCGTTACGAAGGAGCGGATATAAGACTCTACGTTTTACCATAGAGGCGCTAGCAGCCATAATGTTCATTTATTGCATGTGTTTTCCCCACATGAGAGAGTCGTATGCAGTATGATCTCCAGATATTTCACTTCATCTGAGAATTCAATTATCGTTTTACTTATTGTTGGCTCAGTGATTTGATTTCAATGCATGAAAAGCATAATGTGATTTTATTGACTTATAGACACAGTGATAATGTCCTGTCAGCTGGTAATGTAATCATATGTAATATTCGGGGCATGTAAAATTACTTTAAAAGATAGCTGCTTCTGAAAGAAGCTTTCAAGAGACACGAATTTTTACTTTCGAAATACTTTCTTTTGTCTGACCTTCTTCTTATCGGGTGTTTTTTAGCGATTCATAACTTTGAGTTGGCAACACTGCTTTAGTTGACGACCGATTCAACAGCTGATAGTTGGTTTTTGTTTAGTTTGGTTTGACATTTAATGATGAATAGACTTACACCAGAGCAGCGCTTGCAAGTTGTTGACATTTCTTGGCAAAATAATGTTTCTGTTGGTCAAGCATCATAACTCAAAATTATTTCTGCGACGAAATGAATGAATGAATGAATGTGTACGTAAATAAGCAGAGTTGTCGCATTTCTACAATCCATAAGCCTTTGTTGAAACACCATTACATCTACAGAAAATTACTGGTTGGTGCGCTTTATGGACTGGCAGAGCTTTTGATCTATATATTTCCAAAAAAGATAATGGTCAGAATGTTATTGTCAATGGTGAACGGTATAGGGATATGATTAGATATTTTGTCGTACTTCAATTAGCTGGCATTTATCTTGCTGACACAGCGCGAATTTTATAATACTTTACTTTAACCGAACTTTTTAAAAATAAAATACAAGATTTAGAGGAGAACTAACCGTTCTTGGCCTTGGATAACCACCAACTGTTTTATTTAGTTTCTATATTGTTATAATGAGACTTATGCTAGTATATAATTATGCTAATTCAACATTTTACAGTATTGCTTAATTCAACATTTTACAATATTGCTTATTAATTGATTAATTTTAATTCAATTTAATTCAATTCAATTTTAATTTCAATTCCAAGAATTGCGACCGAAAAATAATTTTGATTTTTAATTTTATTCTAATAGACCGGAAATGAATTTATGTTACAGTTTTATTTATTTATAATACTATTTATAAAGTCGTCAATTACGTCTGTATTTTTATATGTAACTTCTCCCCCCTTTAGATTAGAATTCTCCTGAATTCTATTGTTTAATTTTATTTTAATATGTTTATGTTTGGTTATGATTATTATAAAAAAGGTAAGTATTACAATTATGATTAAAATGTTACAGCTATATGTGATTCTTTTGTGGAAATTTAATTCTTTGATATTTCTTACATTTACTTGATGTTCTTCTTTAATTTGTTCAAATGTTATCTTATTAGTAAAATTCCATAAACTATCAATATTATTAAATATTTGTTTTTCTTCTATAGTTTCTACAATGTTTGAGAAGAGATAATCCTTTATTTTTACTGAGCAATTATTATAATTAATTAAATAGTTCCCATTTAAGATAATTTTTTCAGAATTACAAGTTTGATTTATACTTATATTAGTTGCACTTTTAACTATAATTGTGTCTATATCTAATTCAAATATTGCAAATTCGTTATGTTTTATTAGTTGACAATTATTTTTGATTATACAATGTGTGCTTATTTTTAAGTCTTTTAGATATTTGTGTTCTTCAAATTTATAAATTTTGTTATCAAATTCAAAAATCTTTTCAATACTATAATCTATTTCATTACTTTCATTATTTGGTATGGGTACAATTGATCTTAATTTTACTATTTCAAAGGTTTTAGGTATTTTTATGCCAAAAACTAAATGAGAATCGCTTAAAAACGTTGTTCCAATTTGTATATATTTTAATTTATCATAGTCTATTTTGTATTTCTCAATTTCATTAAAAGTTAAAATACTAGGATGTATCATACCATATTTTGCGGAAATAACATTATCCTGCAAATGTTCTATCTTA
Organism: Wohlfahrtia magnifica; assembly: GCA_023159175.1. Classification (NCBI taxonomy): domain Eukaryota; kingdom Metazoa; phylum Arthropoda; class Insecta; order Diptera; family Sarcophagidae; genus Wohlfahrtia; species Wohlfahrtia magnifica. Next base: position 6,230,201 of record JAKWBJ010000534.1, on the reverse strand, counting down.
TTTTTTATAAGTTGTATATTTGATAATTGTTCTAAATATATGTGTTTATCATTTTCTATATCTAGAATTTTATCTATAGAATTTATTTTTGTCTCTATTATTTTTCTATCATTTTTGATAATCATTTTTAAATGGTTTATAGTTTCATTAAAATAGTTATTAATTACAATTTGTTGATCATTATTGTTAATTATTTCATTAATATTAAATAGATGTTTTTGAATGTTCTGTCTGTCTTCGTCATCCATAGTGCCGAATAACCATTTCGACATACTGCCTATGCCGTTAATTAGTCCTCTACGTTGTCTGATTCGTTTTGGTTTTAAAGTAATCAATTTATTCCTGGCTTCTAATAATTCGAGTTGAAGTATTTCTTTATTTTTTGTCTTTATTAAAATAACGTTTTCTGTCATTTGGTCCAGAATGTGTTCTATTTCTTGTAGGTTTATTATATGTAATATTATGTCTGATTCTTTGACAATCTCCTGATTTTTTATAAAAATGTCTATAAATCCTGATTGTTCCGTAAGTCGTTTAGTTGTTATCGTTCCCTTACTCATTGGTGTCAGCATGATTATCATCAGTATTATCTTCATCCATATCTGAAAATTTTAAAGGTCTTTTAATATTACACAAGTGTATTTTTTCTAATTTAGCTTTTTTATATTTTGGTTGTTCCTTATGTCTAAGTGCCTTGTAGTTTTTTATAAATCCTTCTTTTCTTGCTTCTCTATAGTCTTCTCTAGATTTATTTAGTTTTTCTATTACTTTTCTTTTATTTTCTTCTAAATTCTGTTTAACCGTGCTGTTTTCTATTTTTCCTAAATGTACATCCTTAGGTGTGCATTTAATGCTGGAATGGTAACGTTCATTATAATTTCTTATTGCCTTCTGAATCAATTGTTTTATTGGAACATTTTTTTCTATTTTATATAATATCCTGAATTTTTCTGCTATTGTATTGTGAAAACGTTCTATGTCTGCATTACCCGTGTGACTGTTGGGTTTAGTTAAATGCAATTCAATATTTTCCTTTTGTAAAAATTCTTTTATTCGGACTGCTTTGAATTCATTGTCCGCTACTATTTTTTTGGGTTTTCCTATTTTTGAAAAGTGGTCTTCTAATTGCTCAATAATAGTTAAATGGTTTCTATCGTTTAATGGGTAAGCCGCTCCGAATTTAGAAAAACTATCTATTACTGTTAAAAAAATATTTCTTTTTATTACATATGTGTCTAGGTGAACAATCTCATTTTGTTCCGATGGTGTTTCTGTGAATAAAAATTTAGGTTTGATTGGGTTTCTGTCATATTTTACCTCTTGACAGATCTCACATTGGTTAATTATCAATTGAATTAATTCCATAAGTTTTGGATAGTAAATTTTGTTTCTAAGTTGGTTATAAGTTTCGATTATACCTGAATGCATGCTTTCCTTAACATGGTACAATGATATTTGCTTAACTGCTTCCACTTCTGTATCTATATCCTGTGCTCTTTTAGTACATTTAATAAACTTTATTTGACTGTCATTTGAATACATCTCTATTAGCTTTTCCTGTACTATATTATACTTTCTTTCTTGTAGTTCTGAATAAATTCCAATTTGGCCTTTTGGTATGTATCTCCTAAAGATTTCTCCCATGTGCTCAAAATCGTTTTCAGCAATAAAAATAATTCGTTTACCATTTATCTCTTTGAACTCTTCTACCTTATTATTTGTTAAAATTATTTGAGTTTTATATTTATTAACTATTTCGTCTTTAATGAAAAAATAATCTCCTAATTCTTCATCAGCTGAATGTACAGTTGCCATGGTTACATCGTCTTCTATGTGATTAATAGGGAAAGAAATTTCGCTATTACTGTTTTCACCCCCCTCGTTTTCTAAAATAGTGTCCTCACTTTTCTCAATTCTGCTTAGAAAGTCTGCTACTTTATTTTCCTTTCCTTTTAAGTATTCGATCTCAAATTGATATTCACCTAATTTTAACAACCATCTCTGGTGTCTGGGAGACATATCTTTCCCCCTGTACTTGGAATGTAAATATTTAATTGGTTGGTGATCAGTAAGAATTTTAAATTTTCTACCGTAAAGATAAGGTCTGAAATAATTGACACTCCACATTATGGCCAGAAACTCTTTATCTGTTGCAGAATAGTTTCTTTCATGGTTATTCAGAGTTCTTGAGGCGTAACATACTGGATGTCCTTCTTGTGACAACACAGCACCGATCGCATAATTGGATGCGTCTGTTGTTAATGTAAACTGTTTTTCAAAGTTAGGGAAGCGTAATATTGGATGTATACTAATTAGGTTTTTTAATTTTTCAAAGGCTTCAATATAAGTAGGATCTTTGATATTTATTCTCACCCCTTTTATTAAATACTTAGTAATTGGTTGTGCTACTTTGGCATAATCTTTTATAAACTTTCGGTAATATCCTGTAATTCCTAAAAAACTTTTGATCTGCCTTTCTGTTCTAGGTAATTCTAATTTTTCTATTACCTTAATTTTATTTGGATTAGGTTTCATTCCATGTTTCGTTAAAACATGTCCCAAAAATTCTGTCTCTCTCTTTAAGAAATTACATTTATCTATTTGAATTTTTAAATTTTTCTTTTCCAGCACATCAAAGATCTCACGTATTGCATTTAAGTGTTCTTGTAGCGAGGTGCTAAATATTAGAATATCATCTAAATACACGACACAAGTTTTGTTAATATAATCTCTTAAGATTTCGTTCATTAGCCGTTGGAATGTGGCTGGCGCATTTTTTAAGCCAAATGGCATTCTTATAAATTCATATAACCCATGTGGTGTTACAAACGCAGTTTTTTCTCTGTCTTCTTTTTTCACTAAAATCTGATGATAACCTTTTGCTAAATCTAACGTGGTAAAATATTGAGCTCTACCTAACTTATCTAATATTGACTCAATATTTGGTAATGGAAACTTATCGTCTATAGTAACCTCATTTAACTTCCTATAATCTATTACTATGCGGTACTTTTTTTCACCAGAATTGTCCATTTTCTTAGGTACAACTATAAGTGGACTTGAATACTTGGAGTGGCTTTTCTGAATAATACCTTGTTCTTCCATTTCTTTAATTTGTTTTCTAACTTCCATTTCATGTTGTGGTGGATATCTGTACATTTTTGAATTAATTTGTTGTTGTGTTGTTGTCTTTATTTCGTGCTGAATTTCAGTTGTATTTGTTAATACATCACCTTCTTTAAAAAATAATTTCTTATATTGTTTTAACAACTTCATAATTTCCCTATGCTCTTCCTCGTTTAAATGACCTAATGCAAGTCTTTCAAAGTTTGAATCACTAATTTCAAGTGTGCATATGTGACTAAAATCGTAAGGCTTGTTCAAAAATTTGCATGTTTTTCTGTTAAGTGTTATTTCTCCTTTTTCTATATTTATTTGAGCATTCAGCGAATTTAATGTATCAAAACCCATAATAAAATCATAAAGTCTTCCTCTTAATGGTGTGACTTTCCAACGTACTCTTGCATTGTCTGGTAAGTTAAATTCGTCTGGTCCTTTTGTATGTACTTCATACTTTATTGTATCTTTATTTGTTATTGTGCTAAATGTTATTGGTCTGTTTAATTTAATTTTCATAAAGTCATCTATTTCACTGTTAATTAAACTTAAACTAGCTCCTGTATCTATTAATGCTACGTATCTTTTATTTTCAATATTCAATTCTATCTTGGGCAAACATTCTGAGGCTGCCTCATAAAAAACATGTTATTGCTTTCTTCTTCATAATTTCCTATTGGTCCCTCTGGGCTTTGCCTATCAACAATTAAGCGATCTTGGCCAACTGTGTGATTAGGGTGTCCTGCCACTCGAGAGTTACCATAATTAATCTCTAATCCTTCCCGGCTTTGCCTATCGAGGTTTAAGCGATCTTGGCCAAACCTACGACTAGGGTGTCCTGCTACTTGAGGATTACAATAATTAACTTCTAATCCTTCCCGGCTTTGCCTATCGAGGTTTAAGCGATCTTGGCCAAACCTACGACTAGGGTGTCCTGCTACTTGAGGATTACAAAAATTCACTTCTATATTATCTATTTCCATAGGTTCTATTCGGTTTTGTCTATGCGGATTCCAACGAACTTGGTTAGAATAAGGCTTGGGATATCCTGCATGTTGGAATTGTCCTACGGTATTATTATTTCCTAATTCATTTTGGATTTTGTATCGTGCCGAATTATAAGAAACGTTATTATTTCTATTATTATTATTTATATTATTATTAGTATATCTATTATTGTTATTATTTATATTATTATTGTGTTTATAGTTGGCGTTGAACTGCTCTCTGTTCTGATAATTTTGGTTTCTATTAAAATTAATATTAATATTCTTATACTTGTTCGCTTGTGAACGATTGAAAGTTCCTCGAAACTTTCTAAATTCTGGCCTAATGCAACTGTCCTCGTACCTTCTTTTCATCATTATATCTATTATGGTCCCTAAATCCCGTTCATCGTATATCTTATCTAATAATATTCCCTGCGTCATTTCCTTTGCTATGTTCGTTAATAAACTGTCCACATTAGTCAAGTCTATGCAATGATCGTCCCGAAAATAAATACTTAATTCATCACTTTTATACTTAATATTCTGTAATTCTACAGCTAGCTCACTTACGTTATTTACTCTTAGTTCATTTATCCTTCTGTAGATTTGGTGTGGCTCCACCTCTGGTCTATACCTTAACTTTAGTGTTTTCTTTATAATAGTCCAATTATCAGGTTGCTGTACATTGATCACGACGTTCTTTGCTTCTCCTTGGATATTGCGGTAGTAGATAGCCTTTATAGCTTCCTTCTTTAGGATTTCCTCTCCTATCGTTGATAGCAAGTACTCCACACTGCTCAAGAATGAATTTATGGTGATATCTCCAACACCCGTAAATACTGGTAAATACGATACATTTTTTAAAATTCGGTCCAACTGGTTATATTGCTGATGTTGTTGTGGCTGTTGTTGTTGTTGTTGTTGTAGTTCTAGGTATGCACTACGCAGCTGTTCTAGTTGCTGCTCCCGCCTTGCTAATTGTTCTAGCACTGACGTGTCTATTGCTTGAGTTGGTTCCATCCTTCTTTGGTCGAACACGGCGTTCCTTTTTATCTTGTAAGTATTTAAAATTTTGCTGGTTAAAGTTTCTTGCTCTTATTAGTGGTGTCCGATTGGCTTAAGTGTTCACTGCACTATTTGTTTCATCTAGTGGTGTCGACTTGCCTTAAATGTTCACTGCACTGATTATTTTAGTGGTGTCTAATTTTTATTTTAATTATTCACTGCACTTTTTATTATTAATAATTTATAATCCTGGAGGGTCCCGTGGGATTCGCAGAATTTACTTTAGTTATTTATTTTTTTTATTTTTTTTTTTTAGGTACGTTTCACTAGATCCCGTTCACTGACATTGGGATCCTACCGACTGCGCCAATTTTATAATACTTTACTTTAACCGAACTTTTTAAAAATAAAATACAAGATTTAGAGGAGAACTAACCGTTCTTGGCCTTGGATAACCACCAACTGTTTTATTTAGTTTCTATATTGTTATAATGAGACTTATGCTAGTATATAATTATGCTAATTCAACATTTTACAGTATTGCTTAATTCAACATTTTACAATATTGCTTATTAATTGATTAATTTTAATTCAATTTAATTCAATTCAATTTTAATTTCAATTCCAAGAATTGCGACCGAAAAATAATTTTGATTTTTAATTTTATTCTAATAGACCGGAAATGAATTTATGTTACAGTTTTATTTATTTATAATACTATTTATAAAGTCGTCAATTACGTCTGTATTTTTATATGTAACTCGCGCGCTACAACTGATTTACTCAAAGTAAGTTTTGTTGAAAGAGTAATTTCACATAATGGTCACCACGATGGATTGTTTTAATCCCATTGGATTATTTTCTTTGGGGTTATGAAAAATTACTTGCCTACGTCAATAAATCATAGGCAACACTGGAACATCTGCAAATTAACATTCGAAGAGTTATTGGCCAAATACGGCTGCATATTTTGCGAAAGGTTTGTGAAAATTTATGCTCTAGATTGCGCCTTGTTTCATTGATACATATTAAAATATATTTCTATGTTGTTATGTAACTCTAAAAAACACCATCTAATAAAACTCCTATATACGAGTTGGTATTTCAATGTTAGTTTGGAAGCTACTCGACCGAGTATAAGAGCATAGATACTCTTTAATAACTGGAAGCATATTCAATTCAATTGAATTCATTAAAACAATGTCACAATATGACATGTGGTTAACTGAGCCTTTAATACTTCAACATGTGATATTAACTCGATCAAAAAAATTTTTTTTTTAATTTGAAATTTTAAAATTCATAAAAATTATTAACAAAAAACTTAAAGTTTCGCTGTTATTTAAAAAGAAGGTGGAATATTTTATTAAATTAAAAAATACGCTCATATTTATAACGCCCAGTCAGGGCTTGAGTCAATTAAACATTAATTATTATTTTTGTTTACTTATTTAGTTGCGAGTTTAGTTTACATTGCGGAAAAAGAAATAAAATAAAAATTATAAAAAACTTAAAAAGAAATAAAAAAATTAAACCAGAAATGTAATTAATGAAAATTGAACAGAATGTAGGACGTAAACCAAAAAAAAAGGAAAAAAATATAAATATTAACGACCGATACAATACCATACCATACCATACCGACCACCCATTGGAAATTGCATGTGAGCGCTGCCATCAAAGCAGCCGTAAGCAACACTTTGCCACCAACAACAACGACAACAATAATAACAACATCAGCATTTCAAATGATCTTCTGACAAACACTGAAAAAAAAACATTAAATAAATATATAAAAAACACAAGTATTTGGTACTCATGTACCACCGAGATAATAGAAGGTATTATTGTTTTTATTATTATTGTTGTTGGGAAAATAGTTACGAGAGTAAATAAAAAGGTTAAAACACCTCGCAATTTACTGAACAAAAAGATAAAAAGACAAAAAATAGTTTTAAAGAAAGGCCACACCGCCATAAAGTGTAGAAAACAAAATGTCTCAAGTCTCCCAAGTGGTTGGTTAGTCGGTTACAATAGAAAAAAAACAAACAAAAAAAAAAAAAAAATTAAAAAAACAACAGCAACAATTCTATTCATCTAATTGTATTAAAAAGGAATTTTGACTGTGTGCTGTTGTTCAAAAACCATTAGATATTGTTGGCAATTATTTGTCAGACCCAAATACCCACATCGATTGCGATCCTACTAAATGGCTGTCTTACTGACGTACCACCAGCAACAGCAGCAGCAACAGCAATAGAAATAGCTTTTGGATGGCAGCATAATTGTTTGTTTGGCTGCATTTCTTTAATGTTTTTTCTTCACATTTTTTTTTTTAATTTGTTTTCTTGTTGTAGTATTTTATTTTCTCGCTGGCATTTAACATGAAAACGCATTAAATTCTTATTTGTTATGTGGCAACACGTTTGGTTAAATGATATGGTGTGGCCAGAATATAGTAGACACTATTTCGCCCAAATGCTGCTGCACCATCACACCAAACAACACTTGCATTGCACTTAAGCTAAAGCTAAACAACCTGGAGCGCATTGAAACACAGCCATCAGCCAACAAGATCCATCGATGGCGCAGGCGTAAATATGGTTGAAAAAAAAACAAAAAAAAAAAAATCAGGGAAAATATTTAACGTTCAGCCATAACGAATTGGCAGGCAGTACTAACCATCAATAGATTTTAAAAAATATATTTTTTGAAGGTTTAATCTTAAAATGTAAAGCACGTTTCGCCTTACAGTTTAAGGGTTAAGCGTGTGGTCGAGTCGAAAAAAGTAATTTTTTAGGAACGTAAGCTTGGCAGCTTTAGCGTAGGAAATTGTGAAAGCTTTCTACCAGGTGTACTGGTATGAAATGAGTGTTTTTTTTGAAAATAAAACGCTAATTTTTTAAGGGAAAGTAAAAAGTATTTTATTAAAAATATTGACCATAGCCGGTTACACATTCTTCCCATCTTTCGAGCAATTTGTGGATTCCACGCCAATAAACCTGTTTGTCTTTTGAAACAAACCAATTAGTCACCCAATTTTTGACTTCCTCGTAGCAATCGATATATATTCCGTCGATGAAAATAAATAGTAGTCGGAAGTTGCCAAGTCTGGTGAATACGTAGGGTGTGGTAGCAGCTCCCAGATTAATGCTTTGATTGTATCGTGAACCGGTTTGACTTTGTGCGCAGCTGCTTTGTCATGTCGTAAAATTACCTTGCCGTGTTTTGTGGCCCAGTCTGGTCGTTTTTCGATCAATGCATGGTCTTAACTGATTAACAGTTTCACTAGATTTTAGGAGCTCGTGGTACTCCACACACTTCTGGTCTCACCAGACACACAGCATTGTCTTCTGCCGAATCAAAATGGTTTTGCAGCCAAAGTTAGCGGCTGTTATGGATTAACCTATGATTTTTTCCGCTTATAGCATGATCTCAATATGCCTCGACAAGTATTCGATGCGACTCTGCAGCACTTTTCTTCAAATAAAAACAACGAATTAATGCTTTCCGCAAATCATCATTTTCTAGTACAAAATTCGCCATCTTTAACTCGATGAAAAAATATGCTACTGTTTTTCCACTGATTTGATGTATACTGAATATGTTTGGCAGATGTCAATGCCAACACAAACAAATATTAAGACACGTTCACAATAATTGTTCCCTATGGAGACATTTGCATCTTGAAGCCTACTTCATACCGGTACACCCGGTAGATCAAGTAAAATTATTGATCTGTTGCTTAATATAGTTGCGCTACTGACATTTAGAAAATTTCCTGCTTTCCTGCTTTCCACACAAACAAAGTGGGTTATAAAAAAGTGGAGACAGATTCATTTATTAGCTTCATTTAGTTGATATTTGTGGAACGTGTAAAATTTGGCCAAGGCTTTTCGTCGGTTGGCAAAATTTTTGCCATCCAGAGATTTTTCCAACACCTGGTCCGGGTTATAGAGTTGATACACCTAAGTGACTTTTTGCGGAACATCACTGATGCATGTGTCACATTGTTATGGTGAAAGACAACATCTATTCTTTTGGCCAATTCTGGTCACTCTTAATTGTTTTGTTTAAACAATCAAAACAACCGTCACTCCAGGCTTTGATAGCTTCAGGTTTTTTTTCTTTGAATATCGGGTGTTTTTTTACAGTTACATAAGTTTAAATCATAATAAATTAAAGAAATATATTTTGGAAGGCTTAACCTGGAACACCAATTTTCACAAACTTTTCACAGCTTATGTAGCCGAAGTTCACGAATAACTCTTCGAATATTGACTACTAGTTCGAATGTTGATTTCCAGGTGACTTTGCATAACTCCAAAGAATTATTCAAATGGGGTTAAGTAAAGTTTCGATATTGGTGGCCAATTAATTAGACTGTTACGTGAAATTACTTCTTCATTCAAAGTTCCTTTGAGTAAATCAATTGTAGCACGTTCTGCGTGGCATATGACTCGGTCCTGTTGGAGCAAGATTAATGCCTGCTAATTGAGGTATGACCAAATTTCTAATCATGCCCCTATACCGATCAACATTGAAGACATATGGACTAATTATTCCACCCATAAAGCGCACAAGCCAGTAATTTTCTGTGGATGTATTGGTGTTTCGACAGAAGCTTGTGGATTATCCTCAATCTAAATGAGACAGTTCCGCTTATTTACTTACCCATTCAACTTGAATGGGCTTTATCAGAGAATAAAATTTTGAATGGAAATTATATTTTTAAATCAATTTGTGCTTTAGCGTATTTGCAGAATTAGCGGCGGTCAAATGTCAAATCATTCTAAACAAAAAGCAACTATCAGCTGTTAGATCGATTGTCAAATAAAGCAGTGATGCCAACTCAAAGTTAAGAACCTCTAAAAAAACATCAATGCGGTAATTCATTAAAACTTTTTTTCTAATTCGTTGCATTTTAGTAGCGCTTCACTGACGATAATTCGCATGAACAAGTTTTCTTGAGTTTATTCATAAGATAGCCGTTAAACTTAGACTTTTTTGCGTTAAAAGCTATCCTGGTATCTCCTAACAAATTGAGTGTCTATTTTCATAGACCAGTTGCATAATTTTATACACTTTTTAAATAATGTAATGTAATGAAGATGGCATCAGGCTTAAGCCGCCCCTTTTCTCCGCAACCATTGTTGACTTATTGTCATTGACAAGCTTAATACGCAAGGCAAACAGACCAGCTCTTTCAATGGGAGTGTCAAACAAATCCTGCTGTCCCAGCGTATAAGCGTGTAGTAGCCTGTATATTTCATCACCTACACCTCAGTGCTACAAATAGTAATCAAGTATTTCAGTGGAAAGTAGGTTTAGACTGCATTGGTGCTCATTATAGATTTAGTGAGTCGTTAGTGCCCCTTCGAAAGTGTCCTCAAAAATTTGCTATTTGGCTTTAGAGCAGATTCTGCTCCATTAGCGCTCAAGCTCAAAAACTTGTTTAGAATGGTCGAGGCCACTAGTAATATTCTGATGTTTCCTCAAGATGAATGTTGACCTCCATTATCTAATCTTACTCTTCAGACTCCCGTTGAAGCAGAAAAATGCAGTGGGTCCGGTGAAAGTTTCCTCGAAAACCCCCGTATGCTCCGTTTTATGTCCTGGCACTCTTATTCTGAATAGCCAGATTGTTGAGCGTGGAGGCTCTCCTGTTTGTTTGTTTTATAGGTTACATAACAAGTGATAATATTTAATTTATTTCCAAATGTTGTTAATTTAAAAATATAAGAGAGAACTTGCAAGAAATTGTGGCATTAAAATGGTGTGATACAAACTTGTAGTCTAATTTACTCACGAGACTTAAATCGTGATTGTGTGTTAAGGCATTAAAATGTTTAAAAAAACAGGGAATCTCAAACAGAAACGAAGACTTAGAGGCAATCAAGAGGTGTTATAAAGACATCCAGTTAAATTTATATACAAGAGTATAAATAAGAGTATAAGGTGTTATAAGGTTCCTTATTTGCTGCACATTCAGTAAAAGAAACCTATTATTTTGATTACTTTTTAGTCTTTGATATGCTACAGTCTTTAAACGATGCAGAAACTCGTTTAAAATGCCCCTCAAAATCGCCAAACACATGTTTAAAGTGTTTACATGGTTGTTTTACTAGGTGCCAACAATCGCGCTACCCAGTATTTCGTGTCAAATTCTCTCGTCAGTTCTACTGTAACGAGTGATACAGAACCCAGTAAGTCAAGTTTTTGGAATTAAAATTGATCGTACGCAGAATTTATCAAGTCTCTCTTTGGTCTACTTTTAATGGTTAACAGTAGCAACACTGTTATACTGGACATATAAAAAGTCTAGGAATGGAGTATACACAAACACTTAAAATTTGTTTTTCTTTTGTTTGATAAGGAAGTAGCAAACACAATGGCCCTTATCACGGAAAGTAAGTCACAGGCTTAACGTGAGTATCGCAATGCTGGCATATGCCACCAACGTCCCTACCTATGATTAAAATCACCAGTGAGTACCAAATTCGAAGACATGTTATTTGGAAATGACTTTCAGTTTGGTAAAGAATCTAAACTCCTACCGATCTATGGGTAATAGCATCTGCTTACGAATGTAACACCACACCGAGCTAATGCTCTGCACGCAATTTTGGAGCCTCACCTAGGTTAAAGAAATTAACAAAACTATATTGCTTCTTTACTTTAAAAATTTTCTTAATTTAACAGTTTTCTTAATTGTTTTTTGTTGTTTTAAAAAGTGGGAAAGCACTCTTTCCAAAATTAAATTTTTTAATTTTTTTGCAGTGTGGTTTGAGAGACTGTCAAGATACTACCAGAATTATAAAATGCACTGGTATTAGTTTGCCTGTCGCTGAAGTATAGTGACAACGAAAGGCAGCACAAAAATAGACGAGAACTCAATAAAGTAAGAGCGGAGAAAATCTGTGATCTGTATAGAGCATTGACAGGCAAAGAGCTGCTCTTCTCTTTTGTTTTCACACGCACGTACTTATACGCATAGTCCAGAACTAAACAAAACATAAACAAACAGAAGTAAGGAGCAAGCAACTGGAAAAGTACAGTGCAAAGTGGCCTGAGGAAGAGACTGTCAAATTATAACCAGAACTGTACAATGCATTAACATTAGTTTGCCTGACGCTGGTAAAGAAAAGCTCACATATTGTGTGCGTCAAAATAAAGTGTACAACCTAATTCTCTAAAACTTAGTCTTTAGTTCTATCTTTTAAAATGCAAAATCTTATACTTTTTTAAAACTCTTATTGAAGCTTTACAAAATTCTTAAAAACAATAACAAAATTATTACAACAACTAATGGTATACAACAAAAACAAAGGTACTCGCATCAAAATAAAGCATACAAGAAAGAAATTAGGTCACAATAAAGAATGACAGAAATACCTGGGAAGTGATACCATTTTCCTGATAGGTGCTATCGAGTACAAGAATGTGATTTTCGAATTTTCGTAACACTTCCAAAATTTTGAGTTACGGGTAAAACCCTATAAGTTAATAACTTAGCTAATTATTAATCGATTTCGAAAATCTTGGACGATTTTTTAAGAAGAGGAATAGATCTATTAAACGGTGTATGCCCTATTTAAGTAAACTTAAGACATCTGTGTATATTTCTTAAGCAAACATATGTTTTTCCGATTCATTCAAAATTTTCCAAGTTTAGAGTCGTTTGTACACGCTATTTTATATAGGAACCGTCCGTTTAACTTCATGAAGTAGTATGTTCGGTTATGAATAAAATGATACCAAACTTTTTAAAATTCGAAGGAAAGTGACGAAGTTATTGAGTTTTTTGATAAAGCACTATAAGATATTGTGATCGGAGAAGGCGCGAAGACAACAGCGACGAACTAAATAAGATAGTAATACTTTGTAAAAGTCATATGCCTCACAGAGGGGTAACTGAAAAATAATTTAAAAATTTTATAAAAATTTCCTTTGTATTGTTCTAATAATACGATCATAATTATCCAACTATTGGGTATCTCTGTATAGTAACACTTTTAATCCATGCCAACACACGTAACAACAAGGCGATAAAGAAACAAAACAGTCCAACTCAAAAGTCAGCAAAAAAAAAAACTAAAATACTTTGGGGGCTGCTACACCACATACAACCAAAACATGGTGGAATAGAATGAATAATTTGAAGACAATTATTTAACGTCATCTTATATAGAGAAGTACACACGATAGATAGTAAAATGTGTTACTACAAGTTGGCGAATAAAAAAAAAAAAAAAAAAAAAATTAAAACATGAATTTGTGCAAATGTCTGTCTGTCTTTCTATCTACTTGTCTGTCGGTCAATACAATCTCATAACCAGAAGCGTATAATAACTCGTAGTTACGCGGATAAAATAGTTTTCAAATGCTAATAAAATTTGACAAAAACAAAACAATTAAACTTTATTTAACGTTGGCAACGTTTAAGCTACGTAATGTTTAGCTGGGGGAGAAATAAAATGTAACACCTTTTATTTCAGTAGTAGTTTCGTTATTGAAATATTTCTTGGGTGTATAACTTAAAAATGGGGGATTTTTTTTTTAAATTTATGCCGTTTATAGTGAGACATTATGAAAATATAACTTTTTGCCAACATATGGATTGAGCGCCAAAAGGAATGTTCATTTGTTGAGACCAAGAACTGTTGGATATCCTGTTCAGCAGCAAAGCGTGTTTTGGTGAGTGATCGAAACATATGGTAGTCGGTTTCGGCTATTGTAAGGCAAAAGCTTTCATCCTTTATTTTCTTAAGAGTTTCTAATGTCGCAAGTAGGCTAGTTTTGTCTCGTTGAATATTTCAGGCGCGTAATGGCCATTGAGCATTTCAAATGCTCCCCTACGATCGATAATAGGAGCTACAGGTATTCATTAACAAGTGCCTTAGAATTGTATGTAGAATATTCTGGCGAAACAATATCAGCATCAGGGATCTCTTAAATTTCCCATACTTTAACAAATAAGACGAAGAACATGTAGGTGGATCGGCCACACCGCTAGTGTGGAATCATCAAATCCTCGATTTGGGGTGAGAGATTTCAAGTTATTTCTTTTCTCTTTGAACATAATATTTTTTCCTTTAATCCACTTGGGACCATAGAGCTTCTACAAAGCATTTCCATCTTACACGGCTTACTACCGTTGTCTTTCCCCCTTCCCATGTAAAATTGCTTAATTCTTGAATAATTGTGTGTTACCAGGTGTTTGTTGGTCAACTGCAGTTTTATGATCCTTGAGGATTCCACTCAAATGCCACCCTAGTAGTACTATGAGGATTTTTCCTTAAGGTATGACCGATCCATCTCCACTTCCTTAGCCTTATCTGCTTCAGTATGGGCTGCTCAGATTTTAAATTTCATAGTTCTATGTTGGTTATGATGTTTGGCCAGAAGATCTTACATGTGATTCTAAAGCACTTGTCGGTGAATACCTGTAGCTTTTGCGAGATGATGCAACAGAATTGACTTTACTCATGAGTTGAATACCACCTTGATCAAAAAGTTCCCGGAATTTATGCAGAAAATTAAAAATACACGTTTTTTCATCTATATTGACCACTTCAAAGTAATCCCCATCGACTGAAACACACTAATGCCAGCGCTTGATCCAGTCCTCTAAGCATTTTTTATATTCGGTTTTCGGTATGTCCACCAGTGCTTCCTGCGATTTTTCCATTATTTCCTCTCGGCTGCTGAAACACGTTCCCCGTAATGCTGCCAACAATTATAGTCTCTTTCGAGGAATTGCTTCACACAAACGTCTCATAACGCCCAAATAATTCTCTTTTATTTTACTGTCTGGCATTCTGGTAAAAATTCATGATGCACTACACTGTCGAAATCCATGAAAACCGTGAACACTGCCTTCTTTTTTGACTGCAAATGGTCTCGGCTCATTTGGAAAACACCATACACTTGCCTGATGTCTGGATTGCATGTCGTACTCATAAACTCACGTCTCGTTTCCAGTACTGATCCTTCTGATGAATGTGGGATCGGATTCAGCCTCGCAAATCATGTCTTTTGCGACCTCAACACGGTCTCCTTTTACATGAAATTGAGGTCTTTTGGCACCAACTTTGCTGCTACACTACGAAAACCAAAATATTAACCAAAATGTCTTGGATGGATCCATAGGCAATCTCTCTGATGGTTAATTTGTGGTTATTGAACAACATCTTCGTCACGACCACTTCTAAACCGCTCGTGCCACTGGCAAACGACTGTTTTCTTTAAAGAATCGTTGCCGAAATACTTTTTCAATATTTCCAAAGTTCGCGCACCATTAAATCCATTTTTACACAAAATTTAATACGAGTTCGTTGTTTAATTAAAAAAAAAAAAAAAATTAAATTCATTTCTAAAATTATAAAAAATTGCCAACACACTGAAAGATAGATGTATTCTTGGCTACGTAGCTTTTGCAAACGTCAAGCTATGACGCTAAGATTTAGCAGGATTACAGGTGGTACACCCAGATTCTTAAAGACTACTTACACGACATATATCACTTAAAAGGTCTGTTTCTTTTTGTTCTAAATCAGAACGGAAACTTAAAATCGAGCAATATTCAGCAATGCTCTTAGCATATAAGTGCATGAAGGTCCTAAAAACCGATTTTTTCCCCTTAGCTCGAGATTTTGCAGGTGTTTTAAAAATTCAAAAAGCAGATCCTTGTTCTACTCGATAGCGCCTATCAGAAAAATAATATCACTTGTCAGGTATTTTTTTTGTCGGAAATGTACTCAACACTTAATACGCAAACGAAGAGCTTTATTGTGTTCCACACGAGTGTATTCTTTAAATGTTAATTTATGGATGATTTGACTAAGGCGAGTGCCACGGCTTAAATACATCCTTACCATTAGTTTCGAATGTTCTAGTACATTCTACAACCTTACCATTCAGTCTCGGTTAACTCAAATTTAAAAATTTAGTACATATATGGCTCATAGTTGCATTGGTAATACTGTTCTAACAGATACAACCGTGCATATATAACAGGGTGATCTGATTGATAATTTGTCAATTATGCTCTTGTAATATATACACCAACGAATTGAATAACTTCCACAATAGTTAAGTTTATAGCTTTAAAGTAACTAGTGTTGGTGTATCTTTATAGGCGAATTCATTTGCAATTCAATAATATGTCTGTATGTTGTAAGTACAGCATTTTTAAGTTTTACACCTAATAATAGCATGAATTTTAATTTTTTTTCTATTTGTTTTCCGTTTTTCCTTTAAAACAACAACATTAAGAGATTTACAAACATCAAAGGTACAAAATCTAAAATTATAGTTTTCGATTGCTCTAATTTTAATACGACTAATAAATATTTGGGGATAAATTTTGCCGCCCTAACGGATAAAAACTGAAATTTAAGTAAATGAAATGGCCTTTGGCTGAAAATACGCCAAATGTTGACCCCTTTACCATTACAAATGGCTACTGACTGACTGACTGACGGACTCAAGCCTTTATCAGACAAAACAAAAAAAAAAAAAAAAAAAACATATACCGGACTTTTAAAATCCATTTACAGATTTGTTGAAGGTTGCTTTTATCAAAAAAAAAAAAAAAGACAAACAAAAAATAAAAATGTTTGGAAAATGTAAACCCATAGGCAATTAGCCACCCAACAAACCGAATGCTGAATGACGTTGCAACAAAAAAATGCTTTTGAGTGGCAAGCGTCCCCCACGAAAAAAATAATACAAAAAAAAAAAAAAAAAAAATACGGCCAATTTTAATAACAAACAGTACCTTTACTTTAATGGCCAAAACAATTTGTTACAGTTCATTTGGAAAATAACACAAAGAAATACAAAACAATTCATATCAAATAGCCAAAGAAATAAGACCGTCTTAGGCGAAAAAATTAATAAAAAAATAAAACAAATTATTTGCCAATATCTGTTATTACTCTCGTACAATATTGTGAACTGACAGTATCAGTTAAAGACAGACAACTGAACAAAATAAAAAAAACTACTGCCAAATCTAAAATGAAATTTATATTTCCTATTTTAGGCACGTGCCACATGAATTAAATTGATTTTTAGCCAGTAGGTGGAAAAAGAAAAAAATGTAAGAAAAATCTACAATATTAAGTCAGGCTTAGAAAAAAATTAAAGATTTAAATAATGCTTTGATTTTGATTTTTAAAAATTATTATTATTTTTTAAATATTTTATTATAACCCCTTCTAATTTGTTTTCTGTTCTTAATGGATTTAATGTTTTTATTGATTAGCGGCTCTCAGTTGATATGAACAAAAAACTGAAGGCTTTTAATTTTAAAAAATATTTTTATTTATTCTTTTATTTTGACCCCTTACTTTAATACTCTTGGTAATAATACACTTGTAAGCCGTGTTTTTTTATAGTTGGCATTACTTTTCAAGATGGCGACCGATTTAACAGCTGTCAAGTGATTTGTTCTCAGTTTAGTTTGGCAATTTATCATGAATAGCAAATTGTGCAATTTTATTTCGAAAATAATGGTTCTGTGCGGAAAACGTATCGCGCAAAATCGTCCATCAGAGCAGTTAATTCGATTAACCGTGGAACGTTTTCGCACCACGTTTACTTTTATTGATAACTCGCATCCCCAGAGACGCTGTACGGTGCGTACAGAAGAAGCTATTGCAGGTGTAGAGCGTAGCATTGAGGAAGACCCGAATGAGTCCATCCGTCATCGAGCACAGGAATTGGATCTGTGTCCATCCACTTTTTGGAAGATTTTGCGGAAGCATCTTGGTTTGCGTGTTTACTAAATCCAACTCGTGCAAGAATTGAAGCCAAACGATCATCAAGTAAGGCGTAGATTCGTCGAATGGGCCGAAGCGAATTTTGTTTAGCGATGAAGCGCACTTCTGGTTGAATGGCTACGTCAACAAACAAAACTGCCGCATTTAGAGTGAAAGTAATCCTCAAGTCTATGTGGAAACACCGTTACATCCAGAAAAACTCACTGTTTGGTGCACTTTATGGGCTGGTGGAATCATTGGTCCGTACTTTTTCAAAAACGATGGTGGCCAGAACGTTACAGTCAATGGTAATCGGTATAGAGCCATGATTACTAACTTTTTCATTCCTGAATTGAATAACCATGATGTCCAGGATATGTGGTTTCAACAAGACGACGCAACATGTCACACAGCTCGTGCCACAATAGATTTATTGAAAGATACGTTTGGTGACCGCCTAATTTCAAGTTTTGAACCTGTGAATTGGCCTCCAAGATCTTGTGATTTAACACCGCTAGACTACTTTCTGTGGGGCTATGTAAAGCCACAAACACTTGACCATTTGGAAGACAACATTCGCCGTGTTATTGCCGATATACGGCCATAAATGATGGAAAAAGTCATCGGAAATTGGACGTCCAGATTGGACTACATCCGCGCTAGTCGTGGCGGTCTAATGCCAGAAATCATAGTTAAAATGTAATGCCACAAGATTATCTTTCGGATAAATAAAATTCATGTCAATCGAATAATCCATCGTTGTTTGATTGCAACTTAAATTTCTATACCTCTATAAGAAACACCCTTTATATACGCTCTTTGAAATTCTCGAAACACTTTTGATGAACACTAGCCGAGCTGATTTGGTAATGTTAATTTTAGATCCTTAAGTGTCTCAAAACTTTATTCGCTCATGGGCCACTTCTGTTTTCGATAGGTGACTAAGATGTGAATGTGGTGATCTAAAAGCAGATTTGGCAACCCACTGGGTAACCCAATTAAACCCACCCGTATATTATATTTAAATAAACCGGGTGGGTTTTTTAATAAAGGTTTTCGTAGTTTATTTAAATTTGTCAAGATAATAACTTCGCAAATCACTGCTTACATCTTTTCCCCGCCTTTGAGCCAATTTCCAAGTCCCGCCCCAGAAAAATTTCTCACCTTTTAAGGTGCTCCAACTTTGAAGCCGATTTTATATTCCTTCAAAGGAAGTGAATTGGTGATATGCTTGTAGGTAAACCCATATCTCTTTATACATACATAGGTTTTGAAAATGTAGGCCGCAAAACGAGTTGAATATGTGTCGGGTTTGCATCCCTTACACTTTTTGGTACAAAAGTGTTAGTCCAGGATTTTTTAGTCGTCGGACGAGGTAATTTGTGCCGTAAAGCGAATATGTTTGGTAATTCAAGCCGGCCGTTATAGCGCAGTGCGGTATAAAGAAAAGCCGTATAAAGAGATATGAGTATATTGTATCCGTGGCATTAGCCAATAGTCAGAAGCAGCAATGTTCGGAAAATACAGCGGAAACGGTATTTGATCGTTTCTAATAATTGTTTAGAAAGTTTAGCGACATGAGAATAGGCGTTATCATGCAAAAAATAGTTTAATTATGTCTGTTATTATATTCCGGTGGTTTTTTTTTTTCTAATGCGTGGTTTAAACGAAGTGATTGCAGTTTGCTCTGATCACCGAATTTTAGCAGCTCATAGCTCCCACCAAGAGTGCAAAATTCCATTATAAATATTAAAACAATGTAATTGTATTTACAAACAAAAAATGTTGTCGGCTTGAATGAGATTTGAAAGCAGTTATAAAACTCAAAAAAAAACCATCAAAAAACTCAATAAAACCCGGTGAGTTCAGCTTTAAAAAAACCAGGGTTTTTACCAAACCTGTTCAAAACACCTGTCTTAATATTGAACAGCATGTTCATACGAGGTTTTGAATTACTTTGTTCGTTGCTTGAATTACTTATACGAAATACACCGTTCACATGCCATATTTACAATACGTTTTGATGGTTTCTTCTTTTTTTTGCTAATTTTAATTATTGTTATCTTACTTGCAGAGGGTCCAGTTTCGATTAGGTGGCTGAGTCGTGATTGTGGTGATGTAAAAGCCACAATTTGTTTTTTATTGCAAACTCTTAATACTGAATAACGTGTCCACACGAGACTACTTGCCATGTGGGACTGCTTATTGCTGCTTTTGGTCTGGCGGGGTCCTTGGATCTTACTTTTTCGAAAATGAGACTGCAGCAAATTTTACTACTAATAGAATGCGAAGGATTGTTAATGATTTTGTATGGCCGGAGTTGGCAGATGTTGACTTTTATATTCAACAAGACGGAGCTACGTGTAAAAAAAATATCGATACCATTACTCTCTGTGAGGAAAAAGCTTCCTGATCCTGTGAATCTATATATATATATATATATATATATATATATATATATATATATATATATATATATATATATATATATATATATAAAAGAGGACCATAAAATGCGTTGTAATTGATGTTCTCTGAAATGCGCCAACCGATAACGAAAAGTAAGTTTAATACCAAGGTTTTTATGTATATGCGGTGTTTGTGGCACCATTGGTTTGCGAGTTATTGACGTTAGAGTGAACTCTTTTGTATAACATAAGTTTTACCTGAAAACGAAATTTGTTACAGCATTTCAACTTTGTGCGATTTAGAATATATTTCTAAAACTGTGTATATAAAAAGCTTATATGTGTAGAAAGCTTGCATATGGTGTGTGGCTTTACTATTGTTCAACTGGCTGCCACGCCCATATAAAATTTGTGCGTATGTGTACTTTAAAACGGTAATAGTAAGAGTCTCTTGGCTTGGCGAAATAACTTTGTGGTCAGTACGAATCATCAATCAAAAATAGTGCCGAATTGGATAAGTGCAAGTAACACCTTCCATACAAAGTAAATATTGATTTTTGTATATCTTTGGAACGGCAATAGTGGAAGGGCCACACCCACTTATTCAATTTCGCCCATATTTCGACTGATGATGTGTATTGCCAACTAATTTTTTAAGACCGAATTCAGAAATTTCGCATACAAATTAAATATTGATTTTTGTACATCTAGAGAACTATTAGAATGGAAGTTTCTGAATTTGGTCTAAATGACTTCCTAGATGTTACAGACTATCAGTTAAAAAGTGGGCCGATTTGTATAAGTGGGCATGGTACCTCCCATTAAATTAAATAATGATTTTCGTTTATCCTTAAAATTGCTTGACAGTAAATACATACCATCATAAAAAAGAAATTGAATTTTGCATATGCAGAGAACGGCAACAGTTAAAGCTTTTTTTCTTATCTATTCTCATCAGCCAAAAGCAGATAAAACATAAAGGCTCCCAGCAACGCGGGAGGGATTACTCTAGTAATGGGATAAAAGCGTTTATCGAAGGAGTACCTGAAGTTTCATAATAATCTTAATAAAAACACGGTTATAATAAAGTTTTTATTTTTAAAATTCAACGCCAAGTTTAGCAGATTTTTAGAATTACATATGTAATCGACAATTTCTTCAAATACAGTCCCTACATCGAATTTAGTAAAACGTGAACTTCATATCTAACAAATATGAAGCAAAATGTTTGTTTTAAGGAAGTTAATTCTAAGACAATTGCTATTTTATCTGATATGGCGCAGGAAAGTCATCTGGTACAATAACTGTTTTCTGATTTTATTGAAAATGTTATCCATGGCTTTACGTCTCATGCCCACATATTTTGCTAACAACCGTACGCCTTTAATGATATAACATCAGAAGTTTTTGGAAAAACAGTAAAGAAATTTTTTCTTGTTTTATTTAATTTTAAAGTTCAAATGTCCTTTTAAAAGCTCACTCTGTAAGCAAAATATTGTTCCCATAGTAATGCCAGCAAATCTAAGAAAGGTTTTAAAAAATTAAGTTTTTTTTTAAACAAATATTCCAAATTGTTGCTTAAAATTCGTATATTGAAATAAGTATGCCTGTACTACACATACCATACATATGTATGTATGTATGTATGTATGTATGTATGTTTATATTTGTTTTTTCTAAGCCATTCACTTATTCTTATTAACAAATAAATGTTAAAAATAATTTTCTTTTACATAACAGATATCGTCAATATTATAAATATATTACAGCTGTTTACGAATTCGCATGCAAATATCGCCGCCTGAGGTAAAATCGTCAGCTGTACTCATTTACACACTCAGCCGGTAATTGAAGGCTGCCTACGCGCAATTTTTTAGGAGTTTAAGCAGTTTAGGTGGTTGGCGGCTATTCAATGTATTTTTAGCACTCACTTCCATCTATTGAATGTTTAGTATGAAATTGATTTTTATTTTTTATTTTTTACTTTTACAGAAATAAAACAGAAGGCGATCATTATACAAAAAAAGTAACAAAATAAAAATAAATTTCTATAAAATCTTATATGATTAATAAAAGAAAATGTATAGTAAATAAAGGGTCCGCCAAATAATTTTTCTTTTTGAAAATGCTATAAAAAAAAACTACTGAATATTTGCTCAAATTTCTTTTTTATGTGAAAGTACAATCCTTCCGGTTAATAATGGAAAATAATTTCATTCAAATGGCTTACTCGGCTGGCCATGCAGTAGCCTACACGATCGGTCCAATTTTTAAGCACATTATCGGTTGTGTGCAGCTGTATTTCACCAATGGCTTCACGAATATTGTCCTTTAAAGCGTCAATTGTCTCTGGCTTGTTGGCGTAACATTTATCTTTGACGGCACCCCACAAATAATAGTCCAACGGTGTGAAATCGCAGCTCCGAGATGGCCAAACGACATCAGCTCTGCGGCTAATAATGCTATCTTCAAAAACAGGACGCAAGACATCGAGTGTGGCTTCGGCTGTGTGGCACGTAGCGCCGTCCTGTTGAAATCAAATGTTGCTAATATCCTCCTCTTCAATTTTTGTGCACAAAAATTCGTTCAACATGGCCCGATAACGATCGCCATTGACTGTAACGGCCACTCCTTGCTCATTTTCGAAAAAAAATGGCCCAATTAGGCCTCTGGACCAAAATCCGCATCAAACAGTGACTCGTCTTGGGTGTATCGGCTTTTCAATGTATGCGTGCGGGTTTTCTGTGCCCCAAATGCGACAATTTTGCTTGTTTACATACCCGCCAAGAACAAAAAGAGCTTCACCTGAAAAGGTAACTTTTTTCTTTTTTCATTCTGCAACATTACCATGATTTTCAAAGTAATGTCGCAATATTTCCCAGCGTTGTTCAAGCGTATACACAACCATATTCGTTCAGCAGAAGGATAAATCTAATTATCTGTCATACCAGACATGAGCTAAGTGTTACCATTCACGCAATAAGCACTAGTAAAAAAAAAATCGTTAGATGGCGGACCCTTTATTTAGTGAATAGAATTAAAGTACTTTTATATTGGGTATCTAAGTAAATAATTTCGATTGTTTTTGCTTGAGAAATGTTTTTATTATAGTAACGAAATAAATTGATAAATTATTCAAAGTATTGTTCATCGTTAGACACTACTTTTTCCCATCTTTCCAGTAAGGGCGTTCTACAGCGATCGAAACAGACGCTAGTCAGAAGAGGTAAGGTCTGGGCTATAAGGCTGGTGAGCCAAAACCCCCCATATACTGTTTTTCAAATTGATTTTGACCAGTCTTGTAACATGTCATGATGGAAAATTATGGCCTCGTGTCTGGTCGAATTTTAAAGTAGGAAGCTACCTACTTTAAGAGTACTTTAAAGTAATATTTATGTTATGAATGCTTAATATAAAGACTAAAAATAGTATGTTTGGCGTCAAGAAATATTTTTTGGAGGAGATGGTGATCCAAGCCAGATCGCTAAAATTTTCAAAAGAATGACTGTTATAACAGAAATTTAAGGTAAATTTGTGATCAAATTAAATCCATAATTCCAATCCATTGGAGGTTTTTTGGAATAATAGTAAACAACGAACGAACGAAGAACAAATTCAAGCTATGACAACGAATATAATATGAATGGGACCAGACTTCTGTTACGTTTTTGCCGTAAAAGGGAGTTTTAAGAATAGAGTTAAAAAAATATAAGTTCTTCTCTATTTAGGCGAAATGTGCAAGCGGATTCTTTTATATCATTGTCTTTCTCCCACTTCAGTATTAGACCTTTTGTTAATATCATATCATACCTTTTGTTAATGTTTTTTAAAGGGCTTAACAATGAAAACATACATATTGTTACGAAAATGAAAATGCTGTAGACAAAATTTACTTATTATGAGCTTTTAGCTATAAAATTTATTGGCTTGTGTCAAGGCTTAATAGCTGCCATACTAACCTGTACCAATTAAGAATGCTACCATCCACATGTTTAACGGAGTTATCAGTTCGATTCTTTTATTTTTTGTGTTTATAATTTTAGACCATTTGGATTAACGTAGATAAATCGCAGATTCGTGTCTGTACTAGAACATTCCAAACTAATAATGAAATACTATAAAAAGATGGCGCATTGCGTTTGGTGAGTTAGTTATCATTTGGCTGTCAATAAGTAAAGTCGCGTTCAGGCGTAAATTAAAAGTATTGTATAAGCGAATTTGCTTTATTAAGACATAGTGTATAAAAGTTATAGTGGAATAAATAAAATTGTTATAACAACAAAGTGGTTTGATTTTATTTTAACGCAGTTTAAATGAACTCAAACGTTTTAAAAAGGTTAAAACGTAACAATATGTATGTATGTAAATGTGTGAATTTTTGTTTTATTTGATTGAGTATTTAAGTTTTTAAAGGAACTTTTCTGTTCGACATCATAATATGCACATGAAATTGTGTGGCATTCGTTTTTTTGTATCGCTTACGACGTTGCCAAATGTGCAGACTTATCTGTATTTTGTAGTTTTTTAAAGTACTGAGCAGTTTTGCAGTTTTTTGTTTCAAAAATCGGTTTTTCTGCTAATTGCGCAGATTTTGCAATTTTTAATATTTTAGTTTTTTATTTTCAATTACATATGTTGTTTTAATTACAATTTCACCACGTTTGCTTAATATAACTGTGGTGAGGTTTACTCATACCTTTTCTAATGCCACAATGTAATTATCTCTTTTTTTGGCTACTGATCATTAAGAAAAGAGAACTCACACAGTGTGTGACACTCACATTTAGGCCTAATAAAGTTTTGTTTTGTTTCTTTTGGCAAACAAACAGTGGAATCACATTACATACTACCTAAATAAAACTAATAAAACATAACTCATTAGTATGTACTTACGCAATAATGCGATCCCACTGTTCTTTATATTATTTATGTTTTTAAAACGACTACTCAGATTGAAAAATGTTTTAGCCTTAATTTAACGTTATTTTATTGCGGAGTTCCGAATTTTGTAGTTTATGCAATAAACTGAACGGATTGCGAGTTACGCGATTATATGGTGTGCAACCCCACCTTTTTCGAAATGACGGGGGTTATTTTAAAAGCAAGAGCTAACCTAAAAACCGGGCAGCACCACTAGATTCAGCGAACTTGTATTCGGTATACCCGCTGTGTACCCCGCTTGTCGGCAAAAAGTCTTAAATTTGAGCACAGTGTCATTATATCATATCATTTTTTTATATCATATTTAATTTATTGTGAATAAAAAATACACTATGAAATGAATTATCGGGTGTGTTCTGTAAACCAAATTCAGGTGAAATTGAAATCGAATGAAACTTCAAATTACAGTAATTTTCAATTCAAACAAGATTTTGATATTTTTCCTATCTTTTAAATGACTTCGTGTATTATCAAAAGTTTAAAATAATTGGCATATTTAAGTATGTGCAGTTGTTTCAATTGAAAATCAGTTTTTTTATTCTAAATTTTCAGTTTTTCTGAAAAAAACAAACAATATTAAAAATCATGGTATTGCCATCATGAAAACTTAAAATTAAGTAGGTAATCATTAGCTAAGGGATGGCTTTTACGTCCCTTTTTTTTGACGAATGTTTTATAAGCTTAAGGTGTGTGGTAACTAACGTGCACTACTAGTCTACTTTAAGATTTTTTTGCATATGGCCGTAAATCTTTATGTCGTAGTAAAGCAGCATGAAGGGGGTTGATACATTGGCAAACATTTGTTTGCAAACATCTCAAATAGCCAATCGCATACATGGATAACTTACTTTTCCTTGAATGCGATTGGCTATTTGCGATGTTTGCAAACAAATGTTTGCCAATGTATCATCCCTTAAAGGAGTTGTTGTTTTTTTTCGCCGCGCCACACACACAATTACGTTTTCGGTGTTAATGATAATTGACTTATTCACGGATTACAAAAAATAAAATTACTTGATGAAGGGTGTTTAAATATTCCATAATTGCTTTAGACAAAATAAAAAAATATAAAATAAAAAAAAAAAATAAAAAACTGATCATAAATAGATGCTGTAATTATTTTATTAGCTAATAAATTATAATGAAATTGAATTATAAAAAAAGAAGAAAGTGAGAGTACATAAGCCATTAAATTTTTATTGGTCCTCTTCCTTTTCACAAATACATTTTTATTGCCAATAAATTTCGTTGCATGGACTTGTTTTGTTATCATAAAACGGCAAATACATAAGCAATTGTCGTAAAAATTATAAAGGCTAAAAATTATTAAAAAATATTTATTAAATACTAGCTGATACCCGGTATGCTTCGCTATACCTATATTAATTACTATCATAACAACTATTCGAGCTATAATTTCCTAAAATTTTTTCCCCATTTTATTAGCTTTCGGTTCAAATCCAAACACTTAAGATAGCCTATAGTTCCCTCCAGAAAGACTGTAGCATCTGCGTTTTAGCTGTATATAGTCTTCAAACAAACACACATTCATTTTTGTATATATGGTACATATGTAGATAGCTTTTGTCCAATGCGCTTTCTGGAATAGCCGCTTTTTGTCTAATGTAGATGGATAAATATGTATATAATATTTTTAAAACGTTTGAGTTCTTTTAAATTGCGTCAAAATAAAATCAAAACCACTTTGTTGTTATTTTACAGTTTTTATTTTCCCACTTTATCTTAACACAGCAACTTCATCTTCGTTTATACAACACTTTCATTTACGCCTAAACACAACGTTATTTTATGGCAGCAAATCGGTAACTATATTGCCTACAGTTTGGAAAGTTACGGAAATGTCTTAAACGTTGTCCGTTAGTTTTAAACATATAAAATTGTGTTACCTAAAGATGGTGATATTGCCAATGCCGTCAAATACACAATTCAGTACGGCAATAGGGTAACACATTATCGATCTTGACACACACCAATAGACAAAAATCCCACCATACAATCCCAAAGGCATTAATGTAGTGTATTTTCTTTTTAGGCGTTTTTATTTTCGTAACAATATGTATTGTTCACGATTTTGTTTGAACCTAACTTACAAACTTCTACTATTGCCGTTGTCGAAATATAGAAAAATTAATATTTACTTTATATGGGCGGTACCACGCTCACGTTTCAAATTCCGCTTAGTTTTTTCTGATGACTTACATTGACGTGAAGTGAATTTACATACGTGAAGTGAATAAGATCAAATTCTAAAGTTTTAGCTTTAACCGTACTGAAGATATACTTAAATCAATATTTACTTGATATAGGAGGTATCACACCCACTTGTCCATTTCCGCTCACTTTTTGACTGCTGATTTGTATTAACCATGAACTTATTTGAGCCAATTTGAGAGACTTTTCCATTTTTAAGATATTGAAAAATATATACTTAATTTTTATGGGCGTGGCATCGCCCAGTTGGAATCTTTGTGATTTATATAGGCAATAGTTCCTTCCAGAGAGATACTATCAAAATTTTAAGAAAATTGGTTCAGTCGTTTAGAGACATCAAACAAACAAACATACAAACACACATTTATTTTTTTATATAACATTTACCCGGTGTGCTTTGTTCAATACCCGTATATCCAATCTTTTCTGCATTTTGTCTGATGTGGATAGATAGCGAAGCTTCAATTTTTGGTCTCTACATATAAAAAATTTCTGATAATTTGTATTGACAATGAAGTAATTTAGACAGAATTCAGAAGCTCAGGCTTTAACCGTTCTCAGGATGAACTGAATTCAATATTAAGTTTCTGTGGGAGGTACCATGCCCACTTATCCAATACCGTCTATTTTTTGATAGATGATTTGTAATGACTATTATTAAAAATTATTTGCGTTCAGACAGGTGATGTGTGAAATCTATGTTGGAATTTTAAGCGACAGCTGGCAATTCTATAAAAGCCCATAACATTTTTTAGTTAAACGGCTTAAAAGTTTTATAACGATAATCAATTTGCTGTTATTTAGAATTCAAATATTTTTTTGAAATATAATACATATATACATACATATGTATGTATAGGTGTATTAGGAGTGTTCGTGTAGTTTACACGAGATTTATTATAAAGTGACCATTTTGAATTGAATTGCATAGATCTTGAAATTTCGTAATGAAGTGAGTAACTGCGTCTGTCCGAACGACAGTATGTATGTCAAGCTAAACATCAAAATTTTAGAGATCATTTTTATTTAGGGATAAAGCCTACTGCCTTTGTTTGAAATCAGTCTATAAACTAATGTAAAAGTAAAATTTGCTTAGCAAATGTTTATGGTAAGCCTGTATATGGCTTATAATCGGTTTATAGTTGAGCTTAAACGACTTTAGGGCTTAAGATGAATTGAAGTTTATTAAAATCAGGCTGACATTCTAGAAAAGTTTGTTAAAATTTTTCGGTTAGAATTTTTCGTTGGCGCTTCTACTAAGTGATTTGCTTGTTCCATCTTTCAATACGGATATGTACTATGTTATCAAGCTCTTAACTTTGCCATAAGTTTTGGCATAACTTCAGGAACGCTTTCAAACTATACGATTAAAAAACACCCAGTACTATTGATATTATTGGTAGCTTTTGCCGAGTACAATATGATAAAAATCTGGGATCTTATCGTCTCTGTCATTATCTTATAGTCTACCGAACAAAAATAAATATCGAATCGCCTAATTATGGCATTCGATTGCTATCGCAGCGACATCTGTTGATATACTGGCGTTATACCTTACAAATTTAAAGTTGGATTGCTACAGTATAGGGTATAATTCTACTGTTTTTTGCATTCGAAAATTGGCAGATGGGGTCAAAAAGAATTTTTAATATGTGGACAGATAGGGCGCCCAAATTAAAAAAAATCTGAAATTGCACTGCAACCCTCTGCAGAAATGTTATCCGATTTGTATTTTCAACATAACTTAGTTGTGAAACAAAATTTTCGCGCAAAATTAGAGCAATTTTCTTTTTTCAAAAAGTCATGAAAATTTTTTCAAAATTAAAATTTAACATGTTTAGCGCTTGAATTAAAAGCTTAAAATGTCGAGAATGAAATAAGCTATAAACCATGAAAATCAGTTGACTATTGCTGATTTAATTCAAAATTAAATGTAGGTACCTAACTTTGACCAAAATTAGCGAAAAAGTTTTTCTTGCAAAATTAGTGAAATTTTTTTCCCTTTATTTCCAAAAAATTTTATAAAAAAAATCGTAGAATATAAATTTTATATTTTAAGCATTTAAATGAAAGCCAGATATGTTGAAAGTAAATTAACCCATAAAGTCAGACGCCTAACTTGGACAAAAAATTTGTAATAAAGGGTCCGCCATCTAACGTTTTTTTTTCAATTAGTGCTTTTTTCGTGAATGGTAACACTTAGCTCATGTCTGATTTGACAGATAATTAGATTTATCCTTCCGCTGAACGATGCGTTTTTGCTTCGCTACGTGGGCCTGCGATCGACTTACAGAAGATGCCGATTTTGCCAAAAAAATCATCTTTTCAGATGAAGCTCATTTTGATCTTGGCGGGTATGTAAACAAGCAAAATTGTCGCATTTGTGGCACAGAAAACCCGCACGCATACATTGAAAAGCCGATACACCCAAAACGAGTCACTGTTTGGTGCGGATTTTGGTCCAGAGGCATAATTGGGCCATTTTTCTTCGAAAATGAGCAAGGAGTGGCCGTTACAGTCAATGCCGATCGTTATCGGGCCATGTTGAACGAATTTTTGTTCACAAAAATTGAAGAGGAGGATATTAGCAACATTTGGTTTCAAGAGGACGGCGCTACGTGCCACACAGCCGAAGCTACACTTGATTTTTTGCGCCCTGTTTTTGAAGATCGCATTATCAGCCGCAGAGCTGATGTCGTTTGGACATCTCGGAGCTGTGATTTGACACCGTTGGTCTATTATTTGTGGGATGCCGTATTAGATAAATGTTACGCCAACAAGCCAGAGACAATTGACGCTTTAAAGGACAATATTCCTGAAACCATTGGTGAAATACAGCTGCACACAATCGATAATGTTCTTAAAAATTGGACCGATCATGTAGGATACTGCATGGCTAGCCGAGGCAGCCATTTGAATGAAATTATTTTCGATTATTAACCGGAAGGATTGTACTTTCAAACAAAAAAAGAAATTTGAGAAAATATTCAGTAGTTTTTTTATAGCATTTTCAAAAAAAAAAAAATTTATTTGGCGGACCCTTTATATTATTAGGCAACATGCAAATGCAATGAAAGGAAATGTCTGGTAGAAAACAATACATTACTCGGAAGAGAAAGTTGCTTTCAACATGATGGGGATACCAGTCATACGGCCAAAATCGTTAAGGATCATCTTGATCAAAAACTTGTAAGCTACGTGAAGAAATTTCTGTCACGATACGATAATGAACAACAAATTTAAATGAACCTTGGTCACGAGTCCAAACAGAGTTGTCAAATATTCTGAAGCATACCATTGAAAACTTGGTAGAAAGTATGCCAGGACGTGTAAGAAACGTGATAAAAGCAAAAGGGCTCTGGACAAAATATTAAAAGTTAAAAGAAAAATGCTTTGTTTTTAGACGTGCAGATATGGATACTTAGGACTTATTCATAAAATTGCTCTAATCTTTAGTTTATCTTTAAATATTATTGAATTTCATTTTATTTTCTTTAACTAAATGGTGGTCAAATTTGAGGTTACGAAATAAATTGGCTTAAAAAAAAAATTTTTTTTTTTTTACAAATTCAGTTTTATTCATACCTATAAAACAGAAATATGAGAATTAATAATGGAATATGATGTCTGCTCTTTTCACAAAATTTTGAACCACATTTTGCAAACAAAACGTCGCTTATCTCGTCAATGCAACGTCCTTCAGTGTGAGTTGTTTGTAGTTTGTTCACGTAAACACGATCCTTCAAATGACCACAGAGAAAATAATCCAGCGGCTTTAAGTCAAAAGAACGAGGCGGCCAATTGACATCGCCAAATCGAGAAATTACGCGACCGGGAAATTTCTCATGCAGTAACTGAATGGTTTGGCTGGCTGTGTGGCTTGTGATGCCGTCCTGCTCAAACCAAAGGTCACTGATGTTAACATTAGCCAATTGTGGCCACAAAAAATTGGCTATCATAGTTTGGTAGCGCTAAGAACCCACGGTGACGGCGTTTCCTGGTTCATTTTCGAAAAAATACGGGCCGATGATGCTGCCTAACCACAAACCGCACCATACGGTTACTTTCTTTGGATGTAATGGTTTTTCGAGAACTGTCTGCGGATTTTGTAAACCCCATATGCGACAATTTTGTTTGTTTACATAACCGCCTAATTAAAAATTGGCTTCATCACTAAAGATGCAAAATGTGATTCAAAATTTTGTGAAAAGAGCGGATGTCTGCGGACGTGCTAGAGGTAAACAAATTGCCCAACATCATATTCCATTATTAATTCCCATATTTCTACTTTATATTGGTATGAATAGAACTGAACTTGTCAAAAATAAAAGTGTTTTTAAGCTAATTTATTTGCTAACCTCAAATTTGCCCATCCTGTAGTATTTTATTGAATAGTTTAAATAAAAATCTGAAATGGTTTTCCTTTATTTTATGTATTTTATTTCGGTTTTAAATCTTTCTGAACAAACATGTATCCAGAAGTGCTCGCCATTGTAAATACCCATACCTTCCATAAAATAGTTACATATGTAAGAGCTGATTTTGTTGTAGGGTATTAAACAATTTTGGTTAAACCGGCTACAATTTTTTCATTCTTGTTTTACTTATTCTTCGATTCTTATACACTTTAAATTCGTACAGTACATGAACATACCTATTATATATTTTAATAATATTGATTCGTTCTTAAAAACAGAAGGAAAAGAGGAGAGGAAAATTGGAATACGTGATGTGTATAATATTAAATGCAACGATTTGAAAATCACAGTAGCTGCCATAAAATAATTTGCTAAGGAAGTCAAAACGCATTAAAATATAATCGTAAGCTGAAGTAAACGTCTTAATGGTTTTATTTTACCAACTGCAATCAGTAATATCAGTAGTTTTTTTTAACGAAAATTGCTGCAATACGTTATTTTTCTTATGATATCCTTATTAAAGTTATATCATCGTATTAAAGATGAAGAAAAGAAATCTTTTGGTTCTTCTTTTTCTTCTGTTTTTTAATGGACAATTCAATTATTGATTCTTATACCTCATAAACATATAATATGTATGCGTTCACCTCCTACTGTAAATCAAAAACTAGGGTATCCGAAGACAATTACAATGTTCATCTGGATGTGATCGAAAGATTTCAAAATTAAACCTCAATTGTAAATTTGTAAGTATCGGGTGTTTTTGTTACAGTTACACAAGCTTAAATCATAATAAAACAATGATATATATTGTTAATATAAATGAAACGGACTTTGTTGAATAGTAGGTTTTATGACATTAGTGCTTAAATAAAGGGTCCGCCAAATAAATTTTTGAAAATGCTATGAAAAAAAACTACTGAATATTTTCTCAAATTTCTTTTTTTATTTGAAAGTGCAACCTTTCCGGTTAATAATGGAAAATAATTTCATTAAAATGGCTGCCTCGGCTGGCCATGCAGTAGCCTACACGATCGGTCCAATTTTTAAGCACATTATCGATTGTGTGCAGCTGTATTGCACCAATGGCTTCACGAATATTGTGCTTTAAAGCGTCAATTGTCTCTGGCTTGTTGGCGTAACACTTATCTTTGACGGCACCCCACAAATAATAGTCCATCAGCTCTGCGGCTGATAATGCGATCTTAAAAAACAGGGCGCAAAACATCGAGTGTATCTTCGGCTGTGTGGCACGTAGCGTCGTCCTGTTGAAACCAAATGTTGCTAATATCCTCCTCTTCAATTTTTGTGAACAAAAATTCGTTCAACATGGCCCGATAACGATCGCCATTGACTGTAGCGGCCACTCCGTGCTAATTTTCGAAGAAAAATGGCCCAATTATGCTTCTAGACCAAAATCCGTACCAAACAGTGACTCGTCTTGGGTGTATCGGCGTTTCAATGTATGCGTGCGGGTTTTCTCTGCCCCAAATGCGACAATTTTGCTTGTTTACATACCCGCCAAGATCAAAATGAGCTTCATCTGAAAAGATGATTTTTTTTTACAAAATCGGCATCTTCTTTAAGTCGATCGCAGGCCCAGATTCCCAGCGTTGTTCGAGCGTATACACAACCATATTCGTTTAGCGGAAGGATAAAACTAATTATCTGTCAAATCAGACATGAGCT
This sequence comes from Wohlfahrtia magnifica, assembly GCA_023159175.1. Lineage (NCBI taxonomy): Eukaryota > Metazoa > Arthropoda > Insecta > Diptera > Sarcophagidae > Wohlfahrtia > Wohlfahrtia magnifica. The sequence continues at coordinate 6,196,635 of JAKWBJ010000534.1, read as the reverse complement.
AAGTGTTACCATTCACGAAATAAGCACTAGTTGAAAAAAAAACGTTAGATGGCGTACTCTATATATATATATATATGATTTCGGCCACGTGGCCGCTACGGTTGGCGAGTATAAGGCGCAATTTGGAAAATAAATTTTCACAAAATTTTCATATGTGGCAGTATTTCGCCAATAACTCTTTGAATGTTGATATCCAGAGGGCACATTCTGGCATTCGATATCGAACGAATTTTCGAATTTTCGAGCCGACTGGTCGCCATATCGGCTCAAGGTTGTTTGCATTAAGCAGAAGTACCCCCACGCCGCTTCTGGAAGTGTGCAGTGCAAGACTGTGCCGGGTTCCGGGGTACACTGGCGGATGAGTCTGTGGGACTGCCACTTAGATTCTTTGAGAGTTTGATAGACAGCTGGGCCCGTAGTAGAATGGAGGAGTTATGGAGGAGCAGAGGAGACTGTAGGGTCTCCAGGCTGCTTTGGCCGGGACTTGACCGCTCTAGGACGGTACGGGTCCCCAATCTGAGGAAGGAATCTCTTAAGATTCGAATAGGTTTTAAGCTCTGAGGGCAAGGACGGGGATTTGGGAAGTAGGTACCCCAATTTCCTGCCGAGTTTGCGGGGGTACGGGGTGTCCAGAGACTGGATAACATATCCCCTCTGTCATTGCCCGGCTCTTTACAGACGCTGGCTCAGGTTGCTGGGGCTGGGATTTTTTGATGGCCTGGGTGATACTGTGTCGGCTAGAATGTGTAACCAGGATGGTTTTCTGACAGGTCTAAGCTGGCTCTTTAGGTGATGCCCGGGTCCTTTTGGGCATCTGTTTTCTTCTATACTCTTTTTAATCCTTCTTTTCCTCCATCTGTCCTTCCTTTCTGTCTTCTTTTCTCTCCTTTTTTTGTTTCTATTGTCTTTTCAGAGAGAGGTCTTTCCAGAATGGGCCTCTGTGGTCTCTGGGTGGAGTACTTCGGTACGGCCTGTCGTACTTTACCTAACCTTGATGAACAGATTAGATCATTATTTTGACAAAAATTTCAACAATTTGCAAGCGATGCTCTGGGGTAAGTCTATCCATAATAAAATGTCAAATCAAATTAAACAAAAAGCAACTATCAGCTGTAAATCGGTTGTCAAATAAAGCAATGTTGCCAACTCAAAGTCATGAACCTCTAAAAAAACACCCGATATATATGTGCGATTATTTGTACGTGCGTTTTCTTTTTTTTGTATGATCACTTTCACATTAAAAATACATACGCGAACTAATCATATGTATCTCAGATCGCGTACATGTGGTGTGTGGCTTTAAACTGATACTCAAATCAATGGTAATCAAAATTGATTGGCATGAAGAGTAGCAGTGACCGATCACCACGTATCTAAGTAACTTAGTCACTGTTTAAAATCAGTTCGAAAATTGGAAAATAATTCAAAATAATCCTTCTAAAGCCGAAATATTGTACATTTGCTATAGTTTCTTATTTGTGCCTTTTTTTATTGAGATCTTTAAAATTTTTTTTATGTAATTGTGCTGATATTCGGATAACGTTTAGCTTATGGCAGCAGAATTTTATGGTCTTTTAACTTTTTTTCTCAAAAGGAATTTTTACTTATTGCCTGCATAAGCTGCTTCAGAATAAATTTTACTTGAACATAGATTTCTTACGAGAAAGTATTAATGCTGAAGCAATTTAATGGTCTTGTTAACTGTTATTTATTCCTGAATTAGTGGTCTAACTTTGAGCAAACTGTGTGTGGTAGCTTGCTATACACAGCCATTAAAAGCATCCAAAATAAAAAAATTTTTATGCAATGAAATTTTCAACGGTCAACTAGTGAGCTTGTCCTGTTTGTGCTTGTGCTGTGGTACTCGTAGGTATGATCTCTGGCCAGACTTGCTAATCGTTTTGGTTATAATGAAGCAACGAAGTTATTGCTGGGAGGAGGTAAGTAGCAGCTAAGAGACACTTACTCCTGCAATATTTAGTTCTAACGAGGTTGATATTGAGGGCCCTGTTAAGGCATCTTTTGGACTATGGCGAGTCTGTCGGCTCACAAGGTCAAGCATTGACATTCATTTCAAGTACCTCAAAAATCGTAGATTTCCCGCGCCATCTTAAGTGGAACAAGAGGGACTTTTTTCAATCAATGATCCGCACTCGATACTAATTTTAGACTCGTTGAAAGACGTCGGCTCCAAAGGACAGTTGCATTAGGTAGAGGAGTTTTTCATAGCGTAGATACTCATAACCAGTCGCTAGGAATCTTATGAGATGATACCGTCGCTGAAAATTATCAGATGGTCTGGCTTAGTTTTGAACCGAGAAGCTCTTAGACCACAGCGGCACACAGCGTACAACTTATCCTCTAAGTCCGTTTTCAGTATAATGACGAAAAACGTTCAGATGATATAAAGTAGGTTTCATATCAGAAATAGTCGATAAAATCCAGTAAATGATGTTAGAGGATTGGTCACTGAAAGTGCGTATAGTGAATGAGGCTGAAGGCATCCCAACTGAGTGAGTGCATTGTACTATGCATGAATATGTAGGTTGTAGACCAAAGGTACCCTAAAATTAAACGAAAGATGGGAGACAAACCAGAAAATAAAGATTCGCCGTCCAAACCTTATTTCTAAAATACTCCTCTCGACTTTTGTTTTTCTCTTAGCCACTGAATTCTCTTAATGAACTAAGTCCAGTCGAAGGATCGTGGCATCACAATTACAAGTTCATTGTAGAATCGACTACCACTTAGCACAGATCTTCATCACTCTACGATCGCATGGAGATGAGCTGCAGTCAACTAATAATCTAGTGAGTCTGAAAATCAACCGATTAATGAAACTGTAACAAGGCAATGAATGCTTTGTGGAAAACAATATGCTCCCAAGTGGAGTGAAGGTGAAAAAAATTGAGTCAGTAGGGTTTGTTGTGGATCTGTTTAACAGATCTGTTACCTTCCTAATGAACACCAGTAGATCTAAACCATAATGGTGGATATGTCACTCAATCTCTTCCTAAATATTTCCATCTAAATCTCTCAAAAGCCCCACATGCACACAATATGTATCTGATGCCAGTGAACACAGTGAGCACCGACACAGTTATTCATTTTGGTGCCAGCGGTATACCAGTTTAGATCAAACTCACTCCAAGCTAAGGCCTAAGTAGACTAACAATACCGGGAATTCAACGCTGAATCTCCCGCTAAAGCACAGATCCAAAGGCATCACATCCAATACAGTAGATGATTCTCCAACCACCCTGCATAGAATGGACAGACTTCCCGACGCATTTCGGGACCAAGCCTGGATAATACACTAACGCTTTCAGGCGTTTATCTATTTATAATGATTTTTCAGAAAATACTGACCATAAATATTAAAAAGTAAGCACAGTATGACAGTTCGTTTGACAGTTAACGTTGTCGTAAGTTGAATTGGGTTTAAGACACACTCTAGTTTAGATTTTAAGCAAAAATGAACTTATCTTGCAGAGAAACAAGTACTGTTCGTCAAATCAATGCAAGACGACTTATCTGCGTAGAAACTATAGAAATATCCATGAATTGAAATAAAAACTGTTAGCAGAATATAAAGGGTGGTCCAACCATAATGCACCATAAAATTGTGAGTCACAGCTTAACGTCAAGTTTTCTGTCCAACTTAATTCGACATTTCTTTGCTTCATTGTCTGACAAATTCAACGCTGGATAGGTATGCACACAATTGAGCAGCGCGTTAAGTTTGTTGAAGCCTTTTACGAAAATGGGCGTTTAAATCAAAAGGCATTTCGTGCACGTCGTGATTTTTTTGTTCAGCAAAATCGAATTTCAGCAAACCGGGTTTGTAGGAAACGTGGAAACACCTGTGCATGCTCACCCGGTTCGTTCTGCGGAAAACGTTGCTGTTGTTCGTGATAGTGTGGCGAAGAGCCTTCAACCTCGACTCGACAGACAGAAGTGAATGGTGACTTTACAAAGAAAATCATTTTCAGCGACGAGACACACTTTCACTTCAGTGGATTTGTTGAGAAGCAGAATTGCCGCAGTCGAGCAATCAAAAATCCACGAGTACTTATTAAAAAGCCGATGCATCCAGAAAAAGTGACTGTTTGGTGAGGCTTAGGCGCTGGCCGCGTCACCGGGCCGTACTTCTTTGAAAATGAGATCGGCAAGCAAGCAAGCGGCTATCGCGAGATGGTAACAGATTTCTTTTGGACAGTAATTAAAGATATGAACCTGGACGATATGTGATTCCAACAAGATGGTGCCACTTGTCACACAGCCAACGAAACAATGGCTATTTTGTGCGAGTGTTCAATGGCCGCGTTATCTCATGTCGTGGCGATGTTAATTGGCCGCCACGATCATGTGATTTGACACCGTTGGACTTCTTTCTGTGGGGATCATTAAAAGAAAAAGTGTACGTCAATAAGCCTAGAACAATTCAAGACCTCAAAGTTGGGATAATTCGGCACATTAACAACATTGAATCGCAATTATGTCTCAGAGTCATTGAAAATTTGGATCGACGAATAGATGCCATTTTTCTTCGAAAATGAGCAAGGAGTGGCCGTTACAAGGAGTGATCGTTATGGAGCCACGTTTAACGAATTTTTGTTCACAAAAATTGAAAAGGAGGATATTAGCAACATTTGGTTTCAACAGGACGGCGCTACGTGCCACACAGCCGAAGCTACACTCGATGTTTTGCGCCTTGTTTTTGAAGATCGCATTATCAGCTGCAGAGCTGATGTCGTTTGGCCACCTCGGAGCTGCGACTTGACACCGTTGGCCTATGATTTGTGGGGTGCCGTCAAAGATAAGTGTTACGCCAACAAGCCAGAGACAATTGACGCTTTAAAGAACAATATTCATGAAGCCATTGGTGAAATACAGCTGCACAAAATCGATATTGTGCTTAAAAATTAGACCGATGGTGTAGGCTACTGCATGGCCAGCCGAGGCAGCCATTTGAATGAAATTATTTTCCATTATTAACCGTAAGGATTGTACTCTCAAATAAAAACAGAAATTTGAAAAAATATTCAGTGAAAATTTCTAGAAAATCGATTCAAATACACATATATACCTACAAACAAACACACATTGATTTTTATATATAGAGATAAACATTGTGCGTTTTGGTTGACCACCCTTTATTACAGATTTATTCCTTCGCGACCGCGTCCTATTTTAAATTCAAAGATATGTTAAGAGATTTCGTTAAAACGAGAGGATTAGTTTTAAAATTAATAAAATTAAATTAACTTTTATTTAAAAAAAATCCTGTTTCACAAAAGTCATGATTTTACCAATCGCACTTCAGTCTATAAAACCATTCTCTTTTCAATAATTTACTATAAAATCAATTACAATTCCAACATGTGTGTCTATTCTCATAAAAAATCATTAAAAATATTTTTGCTGTTTTTTCGGATTTTGTTTTCTTGCCAATCTAACAGAACTGAAAAGGTCAATAGTTTTTCTATTAACCTCATGTTTTCCTCACTAATGGCCAAAAAAGTCTAAAGCCGCCTTGATTTTCGGTTTTTGTAATGCTGTTGTCCAGGTCAAACATGAACTGTCATAATGTTAACAGATTTTTGTATTTCTTTCTTTTTTTGTTAGATTTACTTAATTCGCTTTGTATATTGGAGAAGATCGATGGATGATGGTCTAACGATAAATAGTTAAGAAAAAAAGGAGAAAAAAATATAATCTTATGGTAATAAATCGCAGCTATTCGTTTAAACAAATTTCCTATTGTCTTATGCATAGGCGCATGGGCACAACAACAATAATAGGGATATACATACCAGGCATAGACAACAAGCCAGTCAGTCAGTTAGTCAGTCATTCAGCCAGTTGGCCAGATAGCAATTGATGCAGCAAATGAGTACAAACGATTGAGTGTCTAACAATAAACACCAAATATGGCTTTAGGATGAACCCATTATCTGCTAACGATGATCTGAAGAGACGACCGAAATCATCACAATTCTTTTTCTTTTTTTTTTGAAGTAAAACAATAAAAAAAAAATTGAATAAAAAGAAAAAATGGTAAGAGATAATAAAATTTGATGCGCTTGAATTAAATTGAATACTTATGTAGTATGGTGAGTATGGTGTGTGCATCATACAGTTAGTAATGGTTTGATTTTCGGGAATTTCTTTCCATTGACCAGTTAGTTGACGATGAGGGCTACACTCACAAAAAATCTGAAAGAAAAAACAATAAAAGAAACGAAAAAAACCAAAGCAAAATTTTAACAGCCCTCTACTTAAATGGCAAGTGAAAAAGACTATAATTTAAGAAGAAAAAAAAAAGAATGCATTTATTGAGGGCTTAGTTGCGGATTTCTTGTATCGGGTGTTTTTTTCTGAGGTTCATAACTTTAAGTTGGCAATATTGCTTTATTTGACAACCGATTTAACAGCTGATAGTTGCATTTGTTTACTTTGGTCTGACATTTCATAACGAATAGGTTTACACCAAAGCAACGGCGAATTTTGAATTCAATATCCATTCAAAAATTTTGTTTTACTATGAAACCCAATTTTGGTAAATAAACAGAATTTAAGAGTTTAAATTTAAAAATGCAATAAAACAGAAACGGCTTAAAATTTCGAGTGTATGAGTTCGTATCTAGACAATGGCATCACGAATGCTGGCCGTCAAATACTCAATTGTCTCTGATTTATCGGCATAATACTGGTCTTTAACGGCGCCCCACAGAAAATAGTCTAACGGTATCCAATTGCAGCTTCTTGACGGTAAACTGACATCACCATTTCGGCTAATTCAACGGCTATCAAACGTTTGACGCAATAAATCGAATGTGGTCTTTGACTGTTGGTTCTTATCTGCGACGAAATTTTGTGCGACATTTTCGTGCAATTTCCAACCAATTGTTTTTGTTCCTATAAATCCCAACGTTGTTCAAGCGTAAATCGATTTACTTCGTTCAGTAAGGATAATATACTGAATTTTGTGACAGAATAGAATGACATACGTATTGCCAGATTCGAAATAACTGCTGATTCACACCGAAACACCAATTCATCTACATAAAATTACTCTTAGGTGTGCCTTATAGACTGGCGGAGACATTGGTCCATGTGCCATTTTGAAATTCAGCCTGACCAGAGGTAAATAAACACCTAAAAGAATAATGTCAACTCGCCAGACCCGGACATTCATATAAAAAGTGAACGATTGTCTCCCTCTCAGAGGTACTTTTGCAGCTTCTGCAATGAAGGTTAAAGGGCAAGCTCATTTTCTCCGATGACCCACGTACACGGCAATGAGTCCGGAAATAATTCTAGAAATGTCCTGCCACTGTCATACTGAGGCCACAGCTTACTGAAGATGGCACAAAGGGAGAGGGATCTTCACCTGTCCTACGATCTCTCACGAAAGAAGCTGTAGATTTGACCTTTGATTACAGCCAGAGTATGAGGTGATAGATTCCACATCCATCGAGGCCTCTCTAGCAAGTTCATCAGCCTTCTCATTACAAATGAGAGAAACCCAAATCAAAGAAATAGTACATGTACATGTACACCGAGGAGCTTCATCTACTCTTTACATTGGAGAACTAAGGCCGAGTTGCTATTAGGCGACACCAGTGCCCTGATAGCAGGCTGACTACCAAAGAAAGTTCTGATTCTTCCCACAGACCCCGATCTCTCAGCATCCAACTGCCTTTATAATTGCAAAAACCTCCGCCTGAAGAATGCTAGAGATCTCCGGTAGTCTAAAGGATTCCTCAAATTCAGCAGACTCGAAGAAAATACCAGCCCCCGGATGTCATCTTGGATCCATCTGTAAAGACCGTAATACCAGAACTCGTAGAAATCCTACCTCTCAGTCTACGGATAACTAAGTCTGTACCCAATACTCTTAAAGACGGGAAAATATCCCAAAGTGCTACCGTAGTCACTGAGCGATTTCCTCCAGAAACAGAGCGCTTTCAGCCTATGTCGAAAGCTATGATATGTAGAGATCAATAGCTAGTAAGTGCAGAATGAGTTAAGGGCAGTACTGGGATATGTCCTGCAACCACCACTGACACCCAAATACGCGGTCCTCTGAACAGTATAGGGACCTGATTAGAAATTTGTTCGTACCTTATTTAACTGGCATTCATCTTGCTGATATAAGGTTCCAACAGGACGGGGCCAAATGCCAGCACGCGCTACAATTGATTTACTCAAATAGACTTTTGATGAAAAAGTAATTTCACGTTATGGTCTAATTAATTGGACGACACGATCGTGTGATTTAATCCCGTTGGATTACTTTTTTAGGGTTATGTAAAGTCAATTGTCTACGTCTACGGAGAGATGTGAACGTCTCTTCATTAAATACGCGGAAAAATTTTTTTTTGTCCTGTCCTCTGCCGGGGCTCAAACTTGGGCCGCTTCTGTTGTTATGCGTACCCTCTAACCATTATACCACGCCAACCCCATTAAAAATATATTTCTTTGTTTGATTGTGATTTAAACTTGTGTAACTGTAAAAAAACACCCGTTATAATAAAAATTAAAAATATATGTACGTCAGGAAGACCACAAACTTTAGCTTAATTTGAAAATTGTTTATGAATTTTCTTTGGCCACCTTTATAATTTTCTTTCTTTGTCTTCTCTTTCTTTGTTAGGATTTCCAACTAATCTTTGACATTATTTTGCAATAAAAGGACTTTAATTTGAAAATTATTATTTTAGCTCAACAATGAAGTATTTATTGCTGTTTAAGTTGAACATTAAGTTGATGATTTTTATCGATGATTTAAGAAAAAAATTCCATAAAAAACGTTAAGATTAATCAATTTAAACGCTACGATGTTATCAGTTTTATTTGAAATTTTTGGTGAAAAAGCCAGCAATTATTGGCAGTCAACAAATTATTGGCAATCTAGCCCTACAGTAAATTTTTGATGTAAAAGAAGCTACTTTGGTGGTTACGTTGGCTCTGAGAATCTGTCGCAGTGTAGCAGTAGAAGTGCTGCTTCATTGGCTGCCGGTGAACTTCTCATGTTGTTACGTTTGAATTGCGTCAAATCGCATAAATAACACGTATGTTGTTGTTGCACTTAAAAAATACATTTATTTGTTTAACTTTCACTTATACGATTCCAAATATACAGCTTATTAATCTTGCACTTGTTGCACTAAAAGAAAACAGAGACTGGAGACAGGAAACTGTAAAGATTAGTGTAGGGATGCAATTGCCTAGATATCTTTGGTCGCAAGTTTATTGCTAAAGTTCGTGAAACGGTTTCATTGTTAATGCGCCAAGACGTATGCGTGCTCGTACAGTGCATACACCCAAAAATATCAAAGCTCTGGCTGAGAGTGTGCGTTAAGAATTGAACATTTCACGAATTTCGAATTTTGCGGACAAATCACGGTATGACGCTTTACAAAGATCAATTGGTTCAAAAGTTGTAGCCGCATGACCATCCGCTTCGTTTTCGCTTCGCTAGATGAGTCAACGAGAAACTGCACGATGATGTCGATTTTGCCAAAAAAACAAAATATAAAAACATCTTTCCGGATGAAGCTCATTTTCATCTTAGTGGATACATTAATAAGCAAAACTGCCGTTTTTGACGCTCAGAAAATCCAAGCTTGGTCTTACAGAAGCCAATGCACCCATTATGATTGTTTGGTGCGCCTTGTAGAGCGGAAGCATCATTGGCCCATATTACTTTGAAAATGAGGAAAACGCAACCAGTACCGTCAATCAATCCAATTTTTTGTGCCCGCTCTTCATGGTATTGATGTGAACGATGTTTGGTTTCAACAGGATGGTGCAGCTTGCCACATATCTCAGGCCACAATCGATTTATTGCATCAAACGTTTGACGGCCGTTTAATTAGCCGAAATGGTGTTATCAGTTGACGCCTTTGGACTAGAGCTGCAAAACAATCTATAGTACTATCGATAGTTTTGATTTCATCTGATCATCGATAGTTTCTTCTCACTATCGATACTATCGGCAAATTCTAAAGTGGGATTTACACGATAATACAAGTCGTACAAGTGAGCGTATGTGTAGAAGTGAGCGGATAGTATCGTGTAAATTTAATAGGTAATGAGAGCGTACAACATTAAGAGAAAATACAAATATAAACTTGGCAGTCGTATGGCTCTCTTTGATTTAGAAATTTTTGTAAAAACCATTAGATCAGGGGTGTATTTTTATGTAAATAAATAAACTAAACAAAGAAAAAAGCAAATGTTTGCGCTCGCACTGTTGTCGCTGTCAAAAACCTTCAATGCATAAAATTTTATGACATATTGGAAAAAAAGATACTGTTCCTATTATTGGTTCCAACACTGTATATTTATATTATTCTTTCCCCTTCACTTAAATTCTAATATTGTTGCCACATGTAGTACTTAAAAGAATCCGATAGTATCGATAGTTTTTTTGCAAACAATCGAAACTATCGAATGGGCCGTCTATCGATAGTTTTGCATCTCTACGTTGGACTATTTTCTGTGGGGCGCGGTTAAAGACAAGTGTTATGCCGATAAACCACAGACAATTAGGCATTTGAAGGCCAATATTTGTGATGCCATTGCTGAGATACGTCCACATACATTACAAAAAGCTCTCGAAAATTGTTCCGATCGAATGGGGTACTGTCAGGTCAGCCGCGGCAGCCATATGAATGAAATAATATTTCATTTCTAACCAGAGTGATTGTACTTCACAACAAAAGAAAAAATTTGGCAAAATTTCAAACCGTTTTTGTTTTATTGCGTTTTTAAATTTAAACTTTTAAATGGCCCACCCGATATATTAAGCGTTAAATTATCTTTGACCTATTTTCTCTCTCTCTCGCTCTCTCTCTCTCTCTGATCATATCAAGTTTCTTTCTCATTTAAACATTTTTCATTTTAGATTTCATAATATCCCTTTGCCTGAAATGCTATACAAAAGATTGAAATGGCAAAAAACTAACTCACAATTTCTTACAATTTTCCCAGATAAATAAAGTTGTAAATCTTATTGGCAATAATTTATAATATTTTTTCAAACGATCAGCAATTTTACCTCACACATAGTTGGCAAATGAAAAAAATTCCGATTTTTCATAAAAACAGAAAAAATTGTTTTGGTCAAAACACCTAACAATTATCATACATCTTAGCGTTTTTTTTCTTTTTTCAAATTTTTTGTTTGTTTGTAACTTTACGCGAATACTGAAAAAAAAGTTGTCCATTAAAAAAGAAAAAAAAAAAAAAGAAAAGAAACAAAACAAAGATCGTTTATTTATGATTGTTAAACACTCATATTTTCAATGAATAATTCTTTTATTCTGTTTTATTTTTGATTTTTTTTTTCTCTTGCCAGCAACTCAATACGTTTGTAATTCAGCCAAAACGTTGGAGGTCCAACTATAAATTGCATACAACAAACGGAAGGGGACAGACAGACATATGTCTGCTTAACTAACTGGCTGTCTGTCTGTCTGTCTGTTTGTCTGACTAACTCTTTAAATAATATGTTTATTGATAAAGTTATGAACATTTAGTTAATTGATTTTCAATGCTTTTTGTTTCTTTTGCATTGATGTCTAGTGGTGGGGGGATAGCCATACAATTGTCCCTTGAGGACATTTTAAATTGTTTAAGTGTTGCAAAATATGCTGCCACAAAGCGTTTAGTAAGAGTTTGAGATTCATTGAAATGTCGATGAAAAATCATTGATAAATTCGATATTAGAGTGTAATTTATAAGACGGCTTAAGCTTAGGTTTTCTTAATAGCATCGGGTGTTTTTTTTTTCAGAGGTTCATAGCAACAGTGTTTTATTTGACAACTGATTTAACAGCTAATAGTTGGTTTTTGTTTAATATGGTTTGATACTGCCTTGATCAAAACGTTTTCGGAATAACCCACGTATGGCGGTCCCATCGTTCCGATGAGTTTTTTTTTTTTTTTTTGTTAAGTTGGTACATCTGTTGTTGATATTCCCGATAAGTCTTAGCGTTATAGCTTGACATTTACAAGAGCTACTGTGTGTGTTGGGGATTATTTACAATTTTAGAAATGAATATAAATTTGCAACAACGAACTTGTATTAAATTTTGTGTAAAAAGTGGATTTAATGGTGCGCGAACGTTGGAAATGTTGGAAAAGTATTTCCACAACGATTATCTAAAGAAAACGGTCACTTACTAATGGCACGAGCGGTTTAAAAGTGGTCGTAAATCAATCGAAGATGTTGGTCAATAGCCGCAAATTAACCATCAGAAAAATAGCAGAGGACATGAATATTGCCTATGGATCCATCCAAGACATTTTGGTTAATGAATATGGTTTCCGTCGTTGGTGCAAAAAAGAGACTGTGTTGAGGTCGCAAAAGACATGATTTGCGAGGCTGAATTCAATCCCACATTCATCAAAAGTATCATTACTGTAAACGAGACGTGGGTTTAAGAGTATGATACGCAATCCAGACATCAGGCAAGCGAAAAGCGTTCACCAACTAAGCCGAGAACATTTTCACTCACGGTTTTCATGGATTACAACGGTGTAGTGCATCATGAAGTAAACAAAGAGTATTATTTGGGCGTTATAAGAAGTTTGCTTGAAGCAATGCGCCGCAAGGAACCATGATAACGCACCGTCGCACAGTGCCATCATTATTAATCATTTTTTGGCGAAAAATGCAACAAATACCATCCAACAGTCATCCAATTCATCTGATTTGGCTCTCTGTAACTTCTTTTTGTTCAATCGAGTTAAAAAACCATTACGTGGAACGCGTTTCAGCAGACGAGAGGAAATAATGGAAAAATCGTAGGAAGCACTGATGGACCGAATGTAAAAAATGCTTCGAGGAATGGATCGAGCGCTCATATAAGTGTGTTGCAGTCGATGGGGATTACTTTAAAGGGGAAAATATAGATTTAGATAAATCAGCAGAGCAGCGCTTGCTAATTGTTGAAATTTTTTATCGAAATAATGGTTCTGTTCGTCTGTACTTTACGTGCAAATTTTGTTCTTCGATGAAGCCAATTTTTGGTTGAATGGCTACGTAAATTTGGATTTGGTATGAGGCTAATCCACAAGTTTTTAGTCGAAATACCATTTCATCCATAGGAAATTACTGTTTGGTGCGCTATATGGACTGGAAGAATCTTTGGTCCATATTTCTTTAAAGACGTTGATAGTCAGAATGTTACTGTCAATGGTGAACGGTATAGAAACATAATTAGAATTTTGTTCGTAACTAATTTAGCTGGCGTTAATCTTGGCGACATGTGATTCCAACAGGACGGAGCCAAATGCCGCACAGCACGCACTAGTATTAAATTAATCAAATAAACTTTTGATGAAAAAGTAATTCAGCGTAATGGTCGAGTTAATCGGTCATAAAGATCGTGCAATTTAACCCAATTGGATAACTTTCTTTGAGGTTATATAAACTCAATTGGGGATGACGTGGTGTAGTGTCTAGAGCGCACGCATTACAACACAAACGACCAGGTTCGAGCCTTAGCACAGGACATGACAGAGAAAAATTTAATTGTGGTTTCGAATGTTTAATAAAGAGGCTTCAACATCCTTCCAGACAACTCTATCTAAAAAATAAAAAAGAAAGTCCTCTGACCTTTCCGCATATCTCTGGCGATGATGACAAACATCAGACGATTAATCAGGAAAACACGCCACCTACTGGGAAAAAATTACAATGCTAAAGTAAAGATCATACCAATTAGCGAGGATCTTCACCACAACGTAAAAATATATGGAGGAAGCTACAGTGGATTAATCATCACAAGCAATAGATTCTTTGTGGAAAACCAATATGGCAAAAAGTTACTTGCTACTTCGATAAACCAGAGACAATTGAACTCATTGAAATCAACATTCGAAGAGTTATTGGCAAAATACGGCCGTATATGCTTATATTCTTGCTGAGCACTACGATATTCACAGCGTATGAGTCCGTAAAACTAGCCACAATCATCGAACGCACAGGCGAACCTTTCACATTGGGAAATCCATTGAAGGCATGCAGGCTTTTAATTAAACTCCATCAACACCGCAAGGCAACTTTGAAGATCGGCACGATAGCGCAGCAAATATGGCCAAAACTGGGTCATGGGCTCACGAAGAGTGTACCAAACTCCTAAGAAGCACACTTAGCGTCTGTGTTGGAGACAGTGATGTCATTGGCATTGTATACTGTGACTTCTGCAGGAGCTGCAAAGACGAAGAGAAGAAAACGATTGTTCACCTACTGAGCATTATGTGGAAGCTAAGCTTACTCACCTGTCGGGGAGGGATGTTAGAACACTTACGGCTTTATCCGAGTGGCTTCATTTTGAGGGAAATGATTCATTGTGGTATCACTACGGGCAATTCTGGCCCTTCCTTTTTCGAGACAGCCAGCTACCGTATGTATAACTCATTAGACCTTCGTGTTACTTCAATATATTTTTTAGACTTAATAAATTGATTGATTGTATTTGTATCTTGCACCATAGCTTTTACTTTGCTTAAGATTTTATCATTATCATTAACATTCTGCCCAGACACTCTTGCAGAACGTTGCGACCCTTAGGCCCTTATTGTGGCCTTTGTGGTCTACAGTTTATTTAACACATCTGTAGCTTTCCCAATGAACACCAGCAGATCTGATACCCTAATGGTGAATATGTCTGCCAATGAGACCATATATCTCCCCAAACATCTCCATCTAAGCCTATCAAGAACTCCACATTCACACAATATGTGTTTCCCGATCCCCGATGCCTGTGATCACAGTCTACAAACATTCATATCCCTGACCGATACCCTTTTCAGATGCGCTCTCAGTCCACAATAGCCCGTAAGAAAATCCGTCAGGGGTTCCAAGGCCGGCCTGCCATACTTGAGAACCTCAAATTACGCCTCTTTGAGTACTCCAGTGACCCAATCCTTGACTAGACTGAGAATAGTAGTAAGTGGTGCAGCACAGTAAGGTTCCAGACCATCTATCCCATGTCTAGGTACCCAAAACAGCTGGACCTTATTCCCAAGCGAAAGTCTTTGCAACGTAATATAGCAATATTTGACCACTCTACATGGCATACGAGGGCTTAGTTTGACTTCCTGTCTAGGTTGATCTCCGCACATATAGAAATGGCCATGATTCAGCCTGGAAGACACTCAGCGATCTTCCCAGTGGGATCGATGAACACCACCGACACAGTTTTAATTTTGATCCATCGGTATACCAGTTTAGTTCAAATTCACGCCGAACTAAGGCCCCATTAGACCAATAATCCCAGTCCAGGAAATCAACCCTGAATCTTTCGCCAAACTACACATCGAGAACCGAATATGGCTTTTCAACCACCCTGCGTAGAATGGACAGACTTCCAGACACATTCCGGCACCACTCGGAATCATCACATGTGGTGGTGGTAACTTCAAGCTATTGCTGCATAAATGATAATGGGCTTAATAATGACGGTATATATTCATAGCATAATTCTTGGCGAAAGACCTCATGTTCTTGTCCCCTTGCTCTAGACGGCATTAGTCACCAGTACGAAGTCGTTTGGAACTTAAGCTGGTAATAGCATTTATGCTATGAAGTCAGACTGGTGGCTTAATTCTGCTACCACGGGGGTAGGGAGCCCAGCGATTTAAGTATATGTACGACTATTGCGAGACTGTGATTTATACTCAAATCTCGGAGAGAGCTTTAGTTCGTTGTGGTGCTATATTCTTAATTGGGTTACGTGACCCATAAAACGGTAGGAGGTTTAGACACTTTACCATGTCCAAATGTTTTTATCAAGTGTTGGAGCGTTGGTGAACGCATAGTATTCACTCGTGTCTTAGGAACCGTGGGGTATGTCAGCGTGGCGGTAGTCACTTTAAATTTGTGACTTAATTCCTCGGGACGGCGCCGATGTGCGAGTTCCAAATAAGCCTCCTATCCAGAATTACACTTAGATACTTAACCTCCTATCAGATTTTACTCACAGCGCAAATTTCTGCGTCAATCAAAGTTCTTCATTCTGCGGTAGAGGCTACTATTTATATGGCATTTCCTGTACTGTCATCTGACATCTCGATGGCTTCAGATTATGTTGAGGCTCGGTCTCTTAGGGAAGGCGTCGTCATGAGTGAGTTATACAAGTGTATACTAGGGCAGAATTAGCTAAAAAATTATAAAAATAAATAAAACTAAACTGTTTAAGTCCACAGACAATATGATCATTAAAAAACGCCTGATTCACACTTTTCGCTTACGGAAGGCATGGTCGTTGGGGCGTTAAATCACACTTAGATTATATTCAAGTCTAATAAAAAAAAATTAATGAAAAAATTATTATAAAAATAAGTAAAGCAAAAAACCAGTATGATCATAGAAAAAACGTCTATTTCAGAATTTAATTTAATCCTTCGCGTCAGAAGGCGTGGTTGCAGGGACGTAAAATTTCACATTAGTTATTGCAAGATAAATAGAAAAAAAAAAAAAAAAAGGTACCATGAAAACATTTCCTACTATTGATTTCTAAGGGACACTCTAATGTACATACATATCGTCACCTGAAATGCAAAAGAGGCATCCATCACATTTTATAATTTTACAGAAGCGAAAAAAGCAAACATGATTTATTCACATGATTTATTCGCAATATCCAAATAGAATGATCAGTTTATTTTTTGTAGTCAAAACTACTTTCATCGGTCACTTTTGACAAAAAAAAAAAAAAAAGTTAAATCATTTCACCAATTATTTTTTGTAAAAAAGTCAATATTTTTGCAAATAGAAGGGTAAAAATTTGTAAAGACATTCGGTTTAAGTCTACTGTAACCTTATCAATCAAAAACTAAAATTTGATTTTTTGCTTGTTAGGCTCTTTTACATTTCAGGCAACGATATGTAGATATGTATGTATGTGGGCAACTACAAGTATAGCAATAAAATTACTTTAATAATTTTATTTTTTATATAATTAATTTAATTAGCTGCACACCCACTTTCCAATCACTTTAAGGGCCAATTTGAAAAGGCGAATCATTGTTGTTTGAAATTGGAAAAAATAAATAAAATTTATAAATTAAAATGACATTTAAATTATAGACGTTGATGGTGGGTTTTAAGTTCTAAATGATAGTACAAGTATAAGCCAGCAACATACAGCAACATACAGCAACAACAGCCATAAAAAAATAATAATAAAATCAATTGGATATTTGTAAGCAATAATAAATGAAGTCAACCGTTTAACGAAAACAACGATCAGCCAAACAACCAACCTACCAACCTACCAACCAACCAACCACTTCTATGAGTAATAAAAAATACTTTTTATGAAAAATAGAAACAATAAAACTCAATTGATTTTAATCGGAAATGCACTAGAACCCAGAATACTAAACTAACATTTTTATTTTTTCTCTAAATCGTTTTTTGTTACATGAGCACACTTTGTATTCTACCGCACCCCGTATGTAAAGGGGCACCCTATTCGTTAGCTAAGAGTAGGAGAGTAGATAATGTTATGAAAAAAAAAATATCCCACCCTACCCAGTTTTGGTTTTTTCTTTTATTTTTGTGATTTCAATTAAGTTTCGTTTTCTTTTTTTATTATTTTTATTTTTCTAAACTAAAGTTTAAATACTGCCATGCAAACTTGAAACAAATCATCAATAAAAATAAAATCAAACGAATACTAGAATCTAAATTCAACTCAACAATCAGAGACTTGAGAATTCAAGCTCAAACTGATTTAAAAGTTTCACAATCTTCACACTTAAATATCCAACAATTGATCACTATCTTGCAATAGTTTGCATCTTAAAATGCAAAAAAAAAAGGGAAAAAAATTACACGATTGTGGACAATTAGAACGTTTCTGAAATTAAAAATAAATTTCTATGTTGCGCTAATTTAATTGTACACATTGGAGAGAAAATCGCTATGATTTAGCGAGAAAGGAAGTATGTTTAGTTCATTAAATAATTTGTAGCATTTTAGATTTCAAATATGAACGACACGCTTACGAGCGACCTGGCGAAAATCTTTGAGTGTAGCCGCGCGAACAGGATCCGCGCGCAAGATCCAATGTTGTTTTCTGACACACAGACGTGGTGGTTTGTTGTCATCTGTATCTATGAGTAATGTAGATATTGAGAAATGAGAAGCTCTTGATGTTCTGGGCATGAGAATTCACTGTGACGTTAAGACGGTGTAAGAATTACTTCACTCCATCTGATCTACTTAATATTTGCGAGACCTATATCCGACCCAAATTGAAATACAACTCACATGTATGGGTGGGTGCTTCAAAGTCTATTTCGGAGCTTCTGGACCGCGTACAGGAGAGGGCGAAATTTCTTATTAATGACGATAGGGTAGCCAACTCTATCGATTCATTAGATCATCATCGAAATGTGGCGTGTATTTCATTTTTCTATCATTACTATAACGGAATGTCATCATACGAAATTAAGGAACTAATTCCTGGTAATCATGTCTTTTACGTAGTTCTCGTAGAGCGCATCCCTTTGTAGTTGATTGGCCAGTGAATCGCACAACGCATTATAGGAGGAGTTCGTTCATTGGTCGCACTGTTCGTTTATGGAACAAAGGCTGCTTCAAAGTCTATTTTGGAGCTTCTGGACCACTTACAGGAGAGGGCGAGATTTCTTATTAATGACGATAGGGTAGCCAACTCTATCGATTCATTAGAGCATCATCGCAATGTGGCGTGTATTTCATTGTTCTATCGGTACTAAAACGGAATGTAACTAATTCCTGGTAATCATGTCTATTTACGTAGTACTCGTAGTTCTCGTAGAGCGCATCCCTTTTTAGTTGATTGGCCAGTGAATCGCACAACGCATTATAGGAAGAATTCGTTCATTGGAACAATCTTCCTCTGAATGTATTTCCTGCCACTTACGACATGTCAAATTTAAATCGAACATCCATAAACACTACCCTCTGTATCCTACTTCCTACAATCTATTTTTCTAATACCAGCACAATGCTCTGCATGGTAGGGGTTAACCCCTAAGTGCTGATCTCAAAAAAAAAAAAAAAAAATATAATGGAATTAATAAAGACCGTATAAACAAGAACAAACGTCTAAACGTTCTGACGTTTTAAAACGGTTAAAACGTAACAATATGTGTGTTTTTAATGGTTTTTAAAAGTTGGTAGATTTGTATGGAGTTTGATAGATTTTTGAAAACTTATTGGTAGAATTAAAATTTTTTTAGTGGCAACACTTCTTCACTACACATGTGCATTCCTCGCTGTCTCATTGACGACTAAAAGCAAGAGCTTAAAGCTGGGATCACACAATCTGATACAATTAGCGCACAATAATAAAATTGTACCAATTAAAAATTCTGTATTCACACGGTTGTCTTATATCATACAAAATTTATTGTCACAAGATGCCGCGAAACGATGTATTGACAATAATTGTCCTAACGCTGTCACACGATTGTTCTAGTTTACGGATACTCTGTGAATCAGCTGTTGTGCGATATTAAATTGTTTTATTTTTTGGTGTTGAAAATGGCTCATTCTTTAAAAAAAGAAAATAGCGTCCTCTTGATTTATATTACGCTCATTTAGTGAACAAATAAATACAAATAAAAAATAAGATGTGTGTGGGTCAGAGATTGGCTCACAAAAAAGGCCATTGAACGTGCATATGAGAAACCATTTTTATAAATTAAAAAAAAAAGATTTATCACTTAAATATTTATTTATTTACATAAATTGGAATATAATTACAGATTTTATATATTTAATCCTCCAAAGTAAAGATGATTTGTTCTCAAAAAAAAAAAAAAAAATAAAATTGCATCGGCTTTTATATTGTGTGTCCGCTTGATAAAAAAAGTAAAAATAATGAAAAAAAATTTTAAAAGTTTGTAATGCAATTTACACATAAAATATAAAAATTGGTGAGTATTTTCTTTTCGATTGCCGCACAAGAATACGATAAGTATTGTAGTATTCTTGGCATTTACATTGGTGCATGATTGCCTTTAAAGCTTTTACACGATTGTCGCACCAGGATTGCACTTGATTGGGATAAATAAGCACCAAAATATTGTGAGTTGCCGTATGAGCGAAAAGAAAAAATGTATAATCACACGATTGGCATATAAAATAGACTAATTATTGGTGCATTACGAATATTATGTGATCCTACCTTAAGAATAGAAGTGAGTTGATTGGGGACAAAAGTCCCATGAAAAGCTCATGACTGCTATAGATCCCTTTACCATAATAAAAAATGTTAAGATAATTCTCTGAAAACTTTTAGTTTTATTTACGATAACCATCGTGTGGACGACATTTTATTATCTCTATTATAGGGTATTACAGAAATAAGAAACAATTAAAAGATCGTATGCAAAATCATCTAATGGTCAGCATTGCACCCTCTTACCGTTCATGACTAAAGTAAGTAGTAAATGTATTGCATTCAATGAATATTTTTGTGTTACTGATTGATTGAGATCGAATCAATTGCAATCACAATTTAACCAGGCAACAGAACATTTTAATCTATAATGTTCTGTATACATATGTAGTCGTATGTATTAAAAGCAGTCACTCAGTCAATTCGTCATACCAACATTTAGTCAGTCAATCAATATGATGGCGTTTAGTATGGATAACGCGAGTGGAAAATTGAAATGAATTACAGTGATTTGAAATACTCCATAGAATTCTTTTGATTGATTCTGTAGTTTTTTTTGTTCTTCTGTTTTCCTGCGCTATAATTTTGTAACGAACCCACAACTTGACTTTAATTAATGCATTTCAAAGAATAGCAATAAAAACAACAAGAACAAGAAGAACAACAACATTTATGTAAATTACATGAAATAATTTATCACACGTTGATCGTAAAATTCAATTTGACTTGTTTTTTTATTGCTTTTTCTCATTTTTTTTGTTTTAAATAAATTCTTAACAATTTTAAATTAAATGGCTTGTTCTGTATTGATCAGTATAGAGCATTACTGGTTCCGTTCTGTGTGTATGGTTGGTTGAGTGACACTGATTCTTATGTAATAAATTTATTTACATCTTAAACAATATCAGGTTTTAGAAAAAATATTATTTAATTATAATTGTCTTGTAGATCGTAACTTTTTTTTAATAAATGACTTTATTATACGAATTGCATTTTTAGTATTGAGCGATATCATCAAATATAGCAATTTGTGTAATTAGCGAACTAAACAAGTTTTCTTAAGGCATACAACCACATATAATCACTCACGACTGTATTTAGAGTATAAGCTGATTAAGATATATAATCCTATCGTTCCTATGAAGAGCATAGGGCCTCAAAAATTAGTTGATCATAATCCGGTTTTCTGCTAACGCCTTCACTTTGTATTAGCTTTCCCCAATGTGGCTATTTTCGATATAATTTGCCTTTTCCAGGTATGAACTAGAGATCTTTTTCTTTGCCATCACTGAGTCTGGTGTTTGAAATGACACTTGATTCACAAATATTTGAATTTTATGCATATCACTGCAAACGGCGTTTCAAGTTTCACAGATACATAGGAACGTAGATTTGTGTTAAAAACGCTTGCATAGACGTGATAATTTCCAGATGGTTTTTGAGCCACCAACGGTTTGCCAAGCCGTGTTTACGTAGTAGTCAATGTCCTTGCTCGACCCGGCGCTTTTGTTTATAGTGCTGTCTAGGTAGCAAAATTAGTAGACTTCTTCCATCTGGGTGTTACCTATTGTTAATAGATCAGTGATGAATGGCAGTTCTTCGTACTAAATCTACGGAAATAATACAGGAAACGTTAATATAAGTGTCAGCACTATTAGAGATTGCCCACAATGAGGGGTCTTATGGCGCTTAATGTGGAGTCTAGTCGTTGACGAACATTTAAGAACACTATCTAGGCGGGTATTGATGGCCAAGGCCATACACACGGTAGGTTCGAAGATACCTTGTGTAAAAAATACAGAGGGGATTTATAATAGTGAATCGGTGGTGTGGACGAAGGGGTTAAACATTAACCCGGACAAAACCATGACAGTATCATTCACTAGGAAATTAAAACTTTCTAGGTGGAGTAATATTCAACTCCTGGGTGAAAAAGTACCACCAAAGAAGGAGGTTAAATATTTAGAAATAATACTGGATAGTAAGCTGACGTGGAAAGCTTAAATGAAGTCTGTCTAAAGAAAAATCACGCATGCGCTTATGTTGTGTAAACCATGATGGTTACCCCGATTGTGGCATATGGGGCAGTTGCAAGAGCGGTAAGAACGAGTTTGGGAACAACCCAGGCAGAGCTAAAAATGTACAGAGATTAGCGCGCATAAGCAATGTGGCAATGAGAACTTGTCCCCCAGCTGCACTCGAGGTTCTATTGGGCCTTGGTCCGCTGCACTTGGTAGTGAGAAATTGAGCCATAGAGACTATGACAGGGATAATGGGAGCTGAGTTGGGTACTAGGTTATGCAGGGGTCATGGTAACCTAGTTAGCCTAGTGGTCGATTACTCTCTTCTTTGCTGTCCAGGATTAGGAAATCTATGACTTTGGCAAATGCTTCAAGGCAAGACTGAGTAATAGGATTGAGTGGAAGGGTTTGGAGGCTCCATTCTCCTTTAGAGAAGGGACCATTCTGTGGTACATGGATGGGTCAAAAGCATGAAGTGGTACAGGCGCGGGAGGCTTAGTCTATTCATAAGATTATGCAATTGAGAGATGTGCTCAACTAAACACGGAGTGGATTATGGAGGACAGGACATAACCCTACAATCTGATAGTCAGGCCACCATTCGAGCACTTGGTTCCTATGAGGTTGGCTCAATACTAATTTGAGAATGTCTTGGTAAATGAAACCGGCTAGGCAAAGACAATAGAGTCAGCTTATGTCGGATCTCGGGTCATGTGGGAATTCCGGTGTATGAAAGGGCCGATAAAGTAACTACGACAGGAGAAGATTTAAATCCTGCATAAGGATGTCCAGAGATAATCTGAAGTTACTGACTGGGCTTTTAACTGGTCATTGCAAGTTAAATGAATATCTGAGTAAAATGAGATTAGTCTCAAGACCGATGTGCAGATTATGTAATGAGGAAATTGAATCATCGGGGCACATACTGGGTACATGTGTGGCATTGCACATTTATAAACAATTAATATCAAGGTTTTTGGTTGGACCATCCTTTCTTAACGTTTTCAATAACTGTTGACTGGAGTTAGGTTTGCCTTTTGTTTCTTCTCATCTTTCTTGGGACAATTTTTTTTTACAAATTTTTGTTAAGCAGAGTAAACTTACCGTATGTCACTGACATCAGTCAGATGTTGTACACAAAAATTCATGTAAATTTTTTGATTTCTTATCAGAATAGAGAAAACACATCGAATGCTACCAACCATTACGACTAAAGTGTGTCAGCATATGAAATTCCATTAAAACATTGTATCGAAAAAAATTGTGTTTTGTGTGCCAAGTTTTTTCAAACTAACGAATCTTTTGCTTTCTATAACAGATTCCATCCATCTGTGTAATATTTTTTAGTAGAGGGAAGGGGGGGGAGTGTATCGTCAGGTAAATTGTTGCAAACCTTTAAATTGTGTAATAGATTGTAGAGTGAGAGAGGAGAGATAATATTAAATGCGTACCAAAGATGCAAAAAGCTGACACCTGCCTTGGCATCTTGAGCAATATTTTGCAATTATCGAATAAAATGGAAAAAAATTGTTTTCGAAGTTTCCACACACTTTTGTCATGTTTTTGTTTTTAACAAAAAAAAAAAAAAAAAAGTTCGCACATTATTATACAGCCGAGCAGCCAGCCTGTGAATTTATAATTTAACACGCCTTTGAGTTCTGGTGTTGAAAATGAATTTTTGAATTTGCATTGCTTTAAAGCATTTGCCAAAAATATCGACAAAAATAAAAACAATTGTGGTTTAACAGAAAAGTTAAAAAAAAGAATCGATTTTTGCCATTAACCAGCATAAAGAGTCTTCGACTATGATTATGATGAAACATTAATTATTTTTTATTTATTTATTTTTTTGTTATCTTTTTTATCTTCAACAATGCTGTGGCTCTGTAATATTTGTTTTTGTTTTTATTTTTATTTTTATTTTTTTTATTAATGAATCGTTGTGTGGTGCAAACAACATTATAACTAACGCCACCAATTTGGCTGCCACCTTCGGCAATTGGTGGCAAAGAGAAGCTGTATAGCAGGCATTCTTTCTAAAACTATTTAAACGGCAGAAATGGATTAGAAACCAAATGCATAGACGGTTTTTTTCACAATACATAACTCAAAATAAAGGGTGTTCCCAAATACATAAAGGGGTTCCTAAAATTAATTTCTGATCGCCTCAACTACACATAACTCCAGATAAATGCGTTCTTAAATATGTTTTTAATATTTCATTTTTTAGCTTTGTACTCTATTCGCTATTGGAATTACTTACATATTTATACGAATTACCATGTTCACATGGCAACTTCATAATTCGTTTTTAAGATTGTTCTTCTTCTTATTTTTACAATGTTTATCACTTTGTTATTTGCAGGTAAACTGTGTTCTAAATATGTAAAAAAGGTTAGGAAATTAAATATAGAAATTTAGCGCAGACAAACACCCCATAAAAATTAGAAATTGCATTGATTTGTAAATGAATCACAAGCTAATTGAAACTGAATTACTTATCATATTATCACCATACCGTTCAGTCACTATTGCAGAACACTTCAACCAATGAGAGCTATAGTGCCTATTCCGGTCTATAATTTGTTTAATAGATCTGCTGCCTTCCTAATGCGCACCAACAGATCTGAAACCATAATGGTGGATATTTCACACAAAGCGACCCTATTTCCACCTAAATATTTCCTTCTAAACCTACCAAGAACCCCACATTTACACATTATGAGTTCAACTGTCTCAGTCTACAAACATCTACATCTGTGACCGCCATCCTATTCAGATGTGCTCTCACTCTACAGTAGCCCTTAAGAAACTCCGTTAATAGTTTCAAGTCAGGCATGCCATACTTAAAAACCTCAAAGCGACGACCAAATCGCGGACTGACCGCCGCCCTAGGGTAGCGAAGTGTCCGTTTGAGCATTCCAGTGATCCAAACATCAGGCAATTTCCCAATCTTTAACTAAATTGAGGATGTTAGTGAAGCTGCACAGCAAGGATTCGGACCGATATAGGGTGTCATGCATCCGCTATTTCACGACTATTTATCCCACAGTGTCCAGGTACCCAAAACAACTGGACCGATATAGGGTGTCATGCATCCGCTATTTCACTACTATTTATCTTACAGTGTCCAGGTACCCAAAACAACTGGACCTTATTTCTACGCGAAAGTTTTTGCAATGTATCGCAGCAATATTTGACCAGTCTAGATGTCATACAATTCGAGCCAAGTGCACTTAAGGCAGCTTGGCTATCAGTCTTAATGGTCTTACCCCTGATCTCACTGTTCAGTTTAATCTCTTTACATTAAGCAATGACCATGATCTCAGCCTGGAAGACTCTCAGCGATCTTTCCTGTGAGTTCGACAAGTTTTGGTTGGGTTTATGAGCACCAGCCCTGACAGTATTTTTTTTAGCCATCGGAATATCAGCTTAAAACAAACTCACTCCGGACCACCAATACCGGTCCGGGAATTCAACCCTGAATATTCCGCTAAAATACAGATCTAAAGGCTTAATATCCAGGACCAAAGATGGTTCTCCGATTACTCTGCGTATAATGTAAAGACTTCCCGACACATTCTTGGACTTTGCTGCCGAACACGCCGCTACCCTCATCACACAGATGTGAAGCGGTGTCAAACAAAATCTACGGTAAGTAATAATGGATCGAATAATGGCGATATATATCCAAAGCGTAATTCTCGGCTAAAGACACTATGTTCTACCGTATTAGGAGCGATGTGTCCAAAGAATCCTTATCGCCTTGCTCTGGGCGGCTTACCGGCGACCAGTCCAGGGCCGAAACTGGAGGTAGCACATGGTCGAATACCCTCATCCGGCGGTATTCTAGTGCCACGGAAGTCGGGAGCCCCAGGGACTTCAGACTCTGTTCGGCTTTTGGGTAGGCCCTCTTGAGGGAGCTTCGTGGTGGCTATAGCTTAAAAGGTTAGAGTCCTAACAATGCGCCTTTGGAATTGGTACTCACTTATGAATATTATGATGGGGAGTATTGGAGGACGTTATTTCACCCGTGCTGCGGTCACCGTAGGGGATGCCGGTGCGGCGATACCCGTGTTAAATGTGACCTTACATGCTCTGGACGGCGCCGCGGTAATTAGTCTAGAGTCCTTTGGGATTGAAACTGGCATTAGTATTTATGCATTAGTATATTATGTATTCATCGTGGCTGTGGTTTTAAGCCTAAAAAGCAGGCAGAGTGTGAGCTCGGTGTGGTTACACTCTTAACCGGGTACCGTAACCCATAAATCGGCAGGAGCTTAGATGGTCTCCAACACTTTCTCTAGGTACTCACTGGTGATTTTCATCATAGGTGGAAGCGCTGGTGGACGTATAATTCATCCGTGGCTCGGGCACCGTGGGGTGTCTAGAATGACACCTAGACACTTTACGTCCTTAGAAAAGTTGCTTGTGGTACCCATAAAAGAAATACAGTCACATAATAACTTGTTTCTCCTTGTAAAAGGTACGGCAATTGTTTGTAAGCATTTACCTAAAGCCCTTCCTGAGTGCACAAATTTGACACCTCCCACAGGGCCGTCCTCATAAGATCACGCAATATACTTACATATTTTCCACGAACCGTTATAACGAGGTCATCAACATAACCAATTACACTAATACTCCTATGTGCCAACATTGTGAGCAAGCCATTAACTGTTACCCGCCCATAGCAATGGACTTTTGACGCCATCACATTGGATTTCTCACCATCAAGAGACAAGCTGATGATCCTGCTCCTAAGCATGGAACCGTTCCAAGTTACAATTGTCTTTTCCACCCCTTTTCGTTCGATCGACCTAGAAATGGAGTCAGAGCCAATATTTTCAAAGGCGCGATGAATGTCCAAAAAGTAGATGAATTACTTACAAATTGAGTGATTCGTTCTTAAAATTGTATATGAAAAAATATATACTTCGGCTTATATCTTGTGGATAAAGAGTGAATTACGATAAATCGTTGCCTTTTAAACATGCTTTTATAAGTGTAGCTCCTTTGAAATTCTTCTTCTCTCACTGTGACACACTATTTACCCACATTTTTTAGTTTTTTCTATTTTTTATTTATTTATTTTTTTTAATAATAAAAGCCAAACAGGCGTTTTACTTTAGTTTCATTATAATTTAGCAAAAAGGAATGCTCGTCGTCTGTCGAGTACCTTAACATCAGAGAGAGATAACAAATATTTTTTCTATTTTAAGCTAAAATTACAAATTTTCCCACGAAAAAAACCAAATATTTATAAAAGCAGTAGAGTTGAGGTAATGCTCACTCGTATTTCGGTGACGTTATAAGGTAATCACCTACTTTTTTTTGGCTTCTTCTTTGAAGAATATTAGTTTCAAGCAAATGCTCTGAAAAGTTAACCAAAACAAAAAAGCCAGCAGCTGGGCTTACATTTCGTTATTGGCGCTGAAAATTATTCTTTTTTTGTTGCTGTTACTTCATACTTTATTGTACTCGTACTCGAGTACCGAGAGATTGCAATTATAGGATGGTCGTCCAGCTCATGAATATTGATTTAATTGAAAGACTGACTGTTTACACAGCACACAGACAGTCAAAATGATTTTTACTTAAACAGGTAGTTGTAGTTAAACACGTTAAAATATATATATTTTTTATCGAGGTGTAAAAGAGCTGATAGCCTCAATCAGTGTGGGACTTTCAACCACTAACATCACCCCGGTGTCCGACGGTGGATCCTCCCAGAAGTACCGACCAAGTGCTTATTCAAAAGGCCATCCAAAGCAATAAGCTCAAACGTCATTTTTGTTACAGTTTAATTGTCTCTCTACGATTCATCATCTCCTTGCAGCGTCTGCTCGACCTGTGGTCGATTCCGCTGTTACTCCATTTGTCTCAGTAGTGTCTGCGTTTCTTCTCGATTATACCAAGCCTACGTACTCGATGGACACATTTCGCTAATCAAAATTTCAACTATTGGCCTGCAGCCAAAACCTTCTCCTAGTACACCTCGTTTGTCGGTAAACCTATCACATTAGAGCGTGTTCCGCGGTTTCGGTTCGAGTTCACCTGGACACATAGCTGATAGACCTATGTCGCAGCCCAAAACGGTATTACCTAAAACACCCAGACAATCTATGAATCTGTGTAAGATAATAATTTAGTTAGTTCGCCGTGATGTCTCATAATCTTCATTTTCACACAGGGTATAAGAGCATATATCCATCTGCCGTTGCGATAAGTTTGGCACCTTTGTGCCATTCTCCAACCAAACGTGAGAGCTCTTCAGATTTCTGTTCCCGAGACGGTACTACACCTTGCACACTATAAAGCCAACATGAATATCTATCGGTATCTTCCCTGATATTTGAGAAATTGCCTCCTCGGATACTGTCCTGAAGTCGAATTCTCCTCTCCTGAGCACCACTAATATTCGACATTAGGCGCGCTAGCTTCCTCTCTACAATCGATAATTTAAACCTTCTTTCTTTTTTATGATAACCAAGCGGCTATATGTGGCTGATTGAGATGTGCAGAGCGAATCTAAGGCTCATAAACGGTCTTTGGGTTCCTAGATACCACTGTGATATAGAGAGAAAAAGGAGGCCGACATGTTGTCTCGAGAAGGTACCGTTTTTCCTACATGCAATATGTTGTTATTATGTTATTGCTATAGAAAGTTACTGAAATACCGCGACCTTTCGATGTATTGTGCAGACCCAGATCTGTGTAGGATTTCGCTACAGTACCTCCACCAACCCCGTAGCCTTGACGAACTTTAGCATGTTAGCCGTTGCCAGAAGGGATAACTCTCCACCAAACATTAAATAAATGCCTTGATGTCTTCTTCTAAAATGTATTAAAGGCACACAGGTTTCAACTATTTCCTCAGGAGATTCGATTATCTCCTTAGAGAATCTGCACATCGAACTTGAAACGATCCCCATTTTGTTAAAATTGTTCATTGAGTCTACAATGCCCGGTCAAAAGGCTACTATTCTCAGGCAGTTCTTGGATTGGATAGCCTGATGCAAAATTCAAATGGTTTCTTTCAAATCTGTCTGGTTTAAAAGAGTCTTCGCCTCTCCTAATCCTTCCTTATAACCTTTTAGACTCAGACACAGTAAGCTGTAGAATAGGACTCTTGAATCCTATCAAGTTCATCTGTCCATTAATTCTCACATGGCCAAGAACAAAGCACAGGGTAACCGTTTTCCCTCTACTTCGCTGGTTTAGCCTATTCAGAGCTGCCCTATCCTCTGTACTTCCTAATCAAGACGAAAGTTGAACACATCTTTCGATGGTTTAAATTTCCGCCTGTATAGTATTCTTCTGCTCTTATACTACTACTAGTTTTAAACCCGTTCCTTACCCATAAGAATGTATAGCCACCCTAACTGCTCCATTTACTCTTATTACTCAGTGCCGTTGTAAAGTACTTTTCAAAGTCATAGAGTTTCATGGTTCTGTCCAGAGCATAGTCAAAAAGGGAGCTGTCAACCACTCGATCTGTCAGGTCACGTTGCTTCCTGAAAGGTCTTGTTTTCTTATTACCCTTACTTTAGTTTACGTGGCTTTGGTCTTTACTATCGTGTGCAATAGACTTAAGTCCAACAGAGTCTCATACGTCGCAGTAGAACACGTGCTCTCTGTGTCTGTATCTTGTCATACTCTACTTGAAATGTTTTCAAGTTCGTTCTTGCTGCCCATATAATGGCTCCATACGTCACAATTGGCTTGATCAGCATAATATACAACCATTGCAGTATTTGCGGGTTACAACTTTAAGTTTTTCTTGAAAATCTTCTGCATATCATAAGAGCATGTTCAGACCTTCTGAAAATGCGCTCTATATAATCTTTTCATGTTAGTTTACTATCCAGTACCATCGCCATATATATCACCTCCGTTCTTGGAAAAATTACTTCACCAGGTCAGGCAATGTTTATGGCTGCCGTTTCTGGCAAGGGCGATATAGATGAAAGGAAACGTCTACTGGAGAATATTTCTTAGGTTGTGGCAGTTAGCACTGGGTACTAGCCATAGAGAAAATATTCTACACATCTCAGAACAGCTAGCAAAATTATATGTAGAAGTTGTTCGGCAGACAACATTTAGGAATCGATGGCTTATTTGCTGTGTGAATGACTGGATCTGTGCAGGGGCAAGCTTAGCATAATAGGCGTTTTAAACTTTGCGTGCCTCAGAAAATAGCGAGCTGGATATAAGCGAGAAGGTGTTCCACTTTTTCTCTTTATAAACTGGCTTTCAGTCTTCTTTTTTTTGTGGAAGTGGGTTTTGTGGTACCAAACCGAAATAATGGTGCTAATTCTGCACATTATGTTGTGGTATCGATAGAAAATTGTGCTAAGGCATGTAAACAAAAGCATTTATTCCCCAAATTTTTCATTTTGTTCATTTCCTCCTCGCTTTTCGAGGGAATACTTTACTTCTTTAAATAGTATGTAGATTCTGCACTAAGAGTTTTTTGTCTACGCCTTTTTGTCTGACAGCAACATCACAGACGCCAATATTTACGTGGTAGTCACGACAAAACCAAAGCTTTAAAGAAAAACCAACAAAAAACAACTATTCCATCTCACAGGTTCAGGTGTTTTTTGTTTGGTTTGCAGTCAAAAATAAAAAAGAAAAAAAAACAGCCAAAATGAGAACATCAAACGATTCTTAATCTACTACGTGTGCTTAAATTCAGCTTTAAGTGTGGCAATCGACTTCATCCTCTGCAATTATTTTCTGCTTTTTTTCTCTCTTCTATTAATGCTTGCGGCTTTAATTCTTTGGCTATTAGTCTGTAACTGCCACTTCATTTGTAAAAGGGTGGGAGGTATCATGAATATCGTTTCTACGAAGGCATCAAGAAATAATGATGCTGACAAAAGAAATATTTTTTTAATTGCAATTTCAACGGTCAAATGTTTAATTTTAAATTTAACGGTTTTGCGATGTTTTTTTAGTGCAGCAGTTATTAAAATATTTCTAAGCGTTCTGTAAAGGGTGTGACTTACTGTTATGCCTACTTTATATGAATGTTAATGTTAATCTTAGGGGTTGATTACTAACTCACCTCCTATGGTGAATTTATAAAAAGGGTTGTTGAATGCACATAAGAGGGTAAAATTATAACTTTAATACAATAACTTTTCGCCAGATGGCAGCTGTGTGACTAAGCGCATACCATAATCCATTTTCAATGAGAGCTCTACAAAAAATACAATTTTTATCTATAATTTGTATGGATGTTAGAAGCTACGTCGGTGAATTCAAAGTTAGCTGACTTAATAAAGATAACACAACAAATTTGAAAAAACATTTAACATTTAAGCGCTGTAATAAGTTAGTTTTCTTTTTTGAAAATAATCAACAAAAATTATATCATGCCCATCGCAAAAAACAGACTCCACGACCTTGCCTCCAGATGGAATTGTTTCTTAATTTTTTATTTTTTTTTGGCACGCTTCTCCCTAAGCAGCCCACCGCTTTAATTGTTCCTTTGCTTTAGATTTGAAATGGTGAACACATGTCTCATTTGAATCGAAGAAAAAATTTGGTTTTACTGAAATCAAACACCGCCAAGCACCCTACTAAAACATCTTCACGACGCTATTTTTGTTCTATTGTGAGCAAACACGACAACTTTGAGCTGACTCTTGCAGAAAAGAATCTGGCTTGGCTTTAATAATAATTGGACTGAGATATCTTAAATGAAAGGGTGAGTCAATAACTCAGCGATTTTTTTAACGAAACACAGGTTTTTGGATAAATAATCACTTCATTTATCGACGTAGTATCCTTTAAGCTCCATACACTTTGTCCAACTTATATCCAAGCTGTGTAGTCCTTCCAAAAAAGATTTATTGTCGAGGTCATCCAAATAGGAATTTGTTGTGACATGACTTCATCCTTGGAGTGAAACCTCTTTCAGCCAAACAATTTCTGCAGGTTTGAAAAGAAGAAGTAGTCTCTCGAGTCTAAATTTTAAGAATAGAGCGGATAAGGCAGCCTAATTTATGTATTTTTGTAAAGGAAACTGCACAACTCCTAGTGAAAGAGAATGACTTTCTTGGCTGATAAATCCAGTTCGACCTTCTTTGGCTGCGATTCACTCAAAGAAACACACTATTTTGACTGCTTATTGGTCTCTGGTGTGTTGTGGTGAATTCACGTTTTGTTCATGGTTACGGAACGGTGCAAAAACTCGTCCATACTACGGTTGAACAACGCCAAATACTACTGCGAAGTCTCATACGATTATATTCGTCGTCGAACTTGAGTAAAGCTCTCTCGTACCCAAGTGATCATAAAAAATTTAATCATATGCCTATTTGTTCCACAATCACTCCTACTTTCAATCTTCGATCGGCCAATACCATATCTCGAATTTTTTCCATTGCTTCGGTTATAGAGACCTCAACTGGTTCAGTGCTTATACGGACGCTACGACATTGAGCACACCATTTAGTATTGGTATGAGTGATAGTTTTTTTCGTCAAAAATAACGGTTTAATAAGCACGCGAAACTCACTTCCATTTTCTCCTCAAATTGAGCTGCAGTCCGTTATCTGTTGCTGTCAAACACAAACTGAATTAGGCATTGCGGTGGAAAACGTTATAGTGAATCTTTGTGACCAACGCTGAAAATAGTAAAACATCGATGCCTGTAATTGTCAAAATTTTCATAGACGACAGAAGTTGATTTTGTCTTGCAGGCGTCCGTTTGTTAGTGAATCCTAATAGAAAATACCATCAAGAAACATTAGTGTTCCATTCGTTAAAGGGGAGGTGTAGCAGACAAAAATCTGCATCGTTCAGCATGTAGTCGACTCATAATAGAAAATTCCGCTAAATTTCAGAATGGAGTCGATTCATAACAGATAATGTAGCCAAATTTCAGCTTTCTTTATTATAGAGTAACTGATTCAGCGTTGCTGGGAGCCTTTGTGTTGTATACTTAAAAAATGTGTTTCTCAAAAGGTATGCCTTAAAATTAATAATTTGTATTGACTACCAAGTCATATAGACAAAGTTCAGAAACTGCCATTATGACCGTTCTCTAGATATACAAAAATCAATGTTGATTTTGTATTAGAGGTACCACACATATTTGTTCCATTTCGCCCATATCTCGAAGTTATTTAGATCAAATTAAGAGCCTTCCACTATTACCGCTCCAAAGATAAACAAAAATAAATATTTACTTTGTATGAGAGCTACAACTCCTACTTATCCAATTCTGTCTACTTTTCAGAAATTTTCACTATTACCTTTCTCCAGATATACAGAAATCAATATATACTTCGTATGGGAGGTGCCATCCAAAGATACACAAAAATTAGTTTTTACTTTATATTGAAGGTGCCACCCCTACTTATCCAATTCCGCCCAGTTATTGACTTATATAAACATATAAATAAACATTTTATATGGGCGTGGCATCGCTAGTTGAACCAAAACCATCAGTGAAAGAAATAAAAAGTGATGTATAAACGAATATTAAGTGCAAGATAAATAAGATGCTGTATTAAGATGAACTGTAAAGTGAGGAAATAAAAACTGTAAAACAACAACAAAGTGGTGTTTATTTGATTTTGACGCAATTAAAAAGAACTCAAAAGTTTTAAAAAGGCTAAAACGTAACAATATGTTATACATAGATTACAAAGAAGTTCTCATTCATAACTTCTTTTGTGTGTGTCATTGTCACGAGGATATATCAATGAAATTATTCATTTACGGTAACTTCATAAAAATTTCGACTTGATATTGATATTTTAATAATGATTCATCGATGAAAATTTCATAGTGACAATATTGTTCAAATATTATTCAAATTATTACAGAAGTTGATTGATATATGGTTGTTGACAAAAGCAGTGTTGTCCTTTCAGTTTAGAAGCGGGTAATATGATATAAAAAGTCAAAGTAATTTACAACGTGGCGCCATGAAACCTGAAGCATATTTTTTATAAGGTTGCCACTTTTCAGCAAATACGATCAGAGGCCTGCCATATTGTATTGTGCCAAGCGCCATACTAAGTCTCGATAAGTTTTCTTCAACCTTGGTGTTAGTAAATTTTCTCAGAGCCTTTTTCTCCTTAATTTCCTTCGCCCTTTTGGTTCGTTAACGAATACCTTCCTTGTAAAAACTGTCTCATTTATCCTTATAATGTGTCTAATCAAGTATATACGCTGCACCTTTTTGCGTCTAACCACGTTCTCCGTTAACTACCAACAGATCATATATTTTACGAAGTATTTTCTGATAGGATGACACCTCGACTGTAAAGCGTTATCACATTCCATATATATTTAAATCGTGGTCCTTCCATCGTTTCCGGGTTATGTCACCTTTAAAGGGGAGCCATTTGTTATAATCAGATCGACTAATTAAACTGAAATCAGCGCGTTAAATAAAAAACTTCTTTTTTTAATTTTTAAATTATTTTTCTTTATTCAATACGAGTATTTGTATCTAAACAACTTAAAATAAAGAATTTCTCCAACAAATACACAAAATGATAACATCACTCCCATCGCATAAAGAATCAAAGGTGAATAGAAATATTCCAGAGTCAATAGATGTTCATTATCATTCTTAGCTTCTTTAAAATATTTGATTTGTCTACTCATTATGCCTTCACATTCCAAATCATTCATGATTTTACTCAATAAACCCGATTGGGCAATATATTTCAAATAACGATTGAATAGCTGCACATAAGGCAAATTATGACGCATGGTGAAAAATATGGGATCCACTACCAAAACTACATCAATCTTGTGCAGCAAAGGCACTTTTAGGTATTTCTGTTGGGTAAGAAAAAAATTCATTTTATCCTCAAAGCCCAGATGAAAGTACAAAGGACTGAGACTGCGACGTTTATCATCCAAATCAACGCCATCGGTAACGATCATACGTTCCAGTATTACTGGCGATACTTCAGGCAAGCTGGCATAGTTCTGAATGTCTGGAAGGCTTACATAGGCTTTCAAGTCAGTTCTATTTAGATCATCCACACTTCGAATTTGTGATTCGTAGATGGTTAAGGTCAAAAGGCTGGATAGTTTACACAGATACATTTGTATCATGATAAAGCCATAAATAACGAGTATCCAGTGAAAGCATTTCGCAATAAGACAATTACGTCTTGAGTGCGTGTGGCTTTGATAAATAGATGTGCTCAGGACATAGAGAAATACTTTGGAAAATTCAATTTGCTGCGTCTTACAATATTGTATAAAGCCTACGCATAGAGAAATCATTACAATCAATGTGATGTAGAGACACCAGATTTGTGGTTTAAACGGTTTCTCAAAATATTTAAATTTCTCGATTGGCTTTGCATTCGGCACTACTGCAATAATCCTCGAATTCCATAAAACATCAGAGGCGGCACAAGCTCGACTACGATATATGTGCAGAGGAAGAAAGTCCACTTTATAAGTTGCTACCAGATCTAACAAAGCTTCATTATCATTGTCCTCATAATCATAAGGATATTGCATAAACTTAAAATTGTACTGCTGGACAAAGGTAATTAAAATTTCATAGAAATAACCAGCATATGCCCAGTGTCCCTCGGCATTCCGGTAACGATAGCAGCGCGGTGGACTGGAGGTAATGGGAAATTTTAAAGGATATTGTTGGTAATTCGAAATATCGTTTAAATTATAAAATTCCTTTAATGACGACAATTTTTTGATTTCTATAACAGGCAGAGGATTGAAGGTATAAACTTCATTCTTCACATAATACAAGACTTTCGTAAAGCCGTAGCTCCAAGCTAATTTCGCTATGAAATACAAATGATTATCTTTAACACTATCAGTTTGAAAATACCATAATACCGTGGTGAAATGCATATTTTTCAATATGTTTGCCACATAATCGCCAATAGATTTTAAATCATGTCTGTTATATCTCACATCCAAATATACGATAGTCATTACATTGTAGCCATATATTTCGCTGAGACTTTGGCCTTCTTTGGCCTCTGCTATAGCTTTTTTATGATTTTCCCGTGTTTTATTTACGGCCAGTATCAGTATTGTTTTCTGTGTAGTTTTAAGGAAATCTTCAACTTCTTTCGTAGAATTATTTTGTATTTCTCTTTTCATTATAATTATATTCCATTGTATGTGAAGATTTTCATTCAAATCTGTAATTAATTTCATTAAATTATTTTCACCCACATGCGCCGCCCTCCCATACAAAAGTACAGCCGCCACCAATAATAAAATATTTTTAATCATTTGATTTTGTTTTATTTCGTATAACTTTTCACTTTAATATTTCTTCGAATATTAGTTGGTGTTCAACTTACGAGTATATCTTTATGCGAGCATTAGGTAATAAAAAATTACAAATTAACCCTTGTGCCGCACATAAAGTACCCAAAAAAATATATTACCTGTAAATAGCTGTGATAAGTTAAATTTCATAGATGGAATCAAAAAGAAATTTCTTTTAATCGTCAAATAGCTGCATCTGGGTAGCGGCTATGCCTTAATGCAAGGTGATGTACTCTTGGCTACGTAGCTTTTGCAAATGTCAAGCTATGACGCTAAGATTTAGCGGGAATATCAACAACAGATGTGCCAACCTAAAAAAAATAAAAAATGAAAAACAACAACTCAAAACGGAACGATGGAACCGAACCACGGGGTTGTTCCGGAAACTATTTGATCAATTTGGTAAATATATGGGGACGATTACATCAAGCGTTCTCAATAACTGGTGGGACCTTCTTTTAAGTGTACAACCTTTATTAGGAAACCTTCTCACATTCGTCCATTTGAATTTAGTTAAGGTGGTGAATAGACGACCAATTTTATTTTGTACCTGTGTCTTTAATGTGCTTACGTGTGTTCAATAGTGCTAAGACCGTGAGATTAAGGTGACGTTATATATCAACCACTCTCTTACTAGCAAAGAAAAATGCTTATGGTCATTGCCTTGCATTAAGGTATAGACACTACCCAGATGCAGCTATTCGATGTTTAAAAGAAATTTCTCCTTGATTCCATCTATGAAATGTGACCTATCAAAACTATTTACTGATATGTACCCTTATACCATCCACCGCCCTGTTTAACAGTAGACCTTTGATTTTTTTATAGTTGAAGCCAAACTGCGCTTTCCCCTTACTTTACATATGTATACCATCACGTCCGGAAATGCTAAATTTGCACTTATTCGTGAAAATAATGCATTCACAGAACCTTGAATTAAAGAAATACATATTTTGATACGTGAATGCGTACATAATACAGCCTTCTTGTAATTCCATTTTTTTTTTAAATATATTGGAATCCTTAGCCTTTCTTAGACTTTTGTGGCATAATGATATTTGATAAATGAAATAAATTTTTTTTGCTTAACTACTCTTGGGAGTATATGGCTTCCACATAGCGTCTCTGCACTGTTTTAGTCTCTTTGTAACCATTATTGTCTTCCATCTGTAGCAGATGTCTTGGAAAGATGTTAGTGCTGCCATCTGTCCAACGCACCCTATATTTGGTGTAATAGTGGTTCGGAGTCTTGCTGCTGCTGCTCATCACGGACTCCTATCTTCTTTTTCCCCTAGAATTATGGATGGATCGTCTTAATTATTCATTACACTGCAGTAGATTCGCTAAATTAACTTAAAAGAAATTTAGAAGTTTCTTTTGAATGCATAATTTTCTTAAAATGGGGTTTGTTGTTGTGTGGATAGGTCAAAAAACAAAACTGCAGCATTACATATTTACTCCTCTAAGCTCCTATAAGGACTCTACTACTTTTCTATCAAAATGCAAGACATTTAATTGGATTCCAACTTAGATATAATGTAGCACCTCGAATTCGGGGTACTTACACGTCTAATACCCAGCGTATACCATCGCATGGCCCTTAGTGCATTATCATTCAGGGGCTCCACCATCTTCATTTGGGTTCCAGCATCTGAACTTGAGTTGGCCGTCGTCCCGTAACAGACAACAAATTACTATCTGATATGGTCTTAAGCTAACAAATTTGCACGATCCATATAACAATATTTCCGCTACGTTTGAATTCTATAGGCCCTATCTTGACCTCCACAATATTATCGAAGGTTTCAAAACAGTACTCAAAAGATCATCCTGGATGCCACATCTTCAAACCGTGCAGCCAGTTCCAATATTATTTATCGGTTGGTCTTATATATAAAAGCTCCCGCTGCTAAACACATTTACGCGTCAATTATTGGTTTTTCATTTATTGATCTTAAAACCAACTCTGGAGATCGCTTCTCCCACTTGCATGTTCGTAGAAGTGTTGAAAGCCTTTCCGAAATCTATGAATATCAGATATAGTGGCGGGTCATTCTCAGGCTGTTTTACGCATTCTAAACATGTCCACTGTATGGTGTGCTTGGTATGTGCTCCGAAGGCGTGATTTGGCCTATTTTTTCCAAAAATCGTTTGAAATGCTGTTATCGTGAATGAATCACATTATTAAGAAATGCTTACAACTAAATTTAGATAAATATTGATGCCATGAACATGGCTGACATGTGGTTACAACAGAATTATAATAATTTGGTTCAGCTTATAATTGTCATCTCGCATTATTTTTTGTAGGCCTATGCTCAAGAAAGGGACACTATCCATGATGTGATTATAAAAATAGATCCACTATCTTGTCAAAAATTTACTGAAAAAGAGTCGATATGTATATGAGTGGCCGTGCAAGACAATAGACAACTAAAACTTTTATTCTTTTCAACTTTTACTCTTTTCGGGTGCTTGGGGTCGTTTTGAAGAATTTTTTTTTAAATTATCTTTAAGGATATCGAAGAAAAAGTGTTTTGTCTCTTATTTATGCGATAAATACGAGTTTGAATATGATTTTCTTGTTACGCATCCCTCTTTTACACTTTAATCGTAAACAAATTAAAGTTAAAAAATATCCCAATGTGCACGCATCGCCTTTAAGGGTTTATTTTATCTTCCGTCAATTGAAAGTGTTAATATTTTAATGTGGCAAGATTGAGTTGATAAACACCGAAGATAGTGTACTATTAGTCTAAAATAAGTAGTAAACCACAAAAGAAGTTTACTAAACGCCCTTATTTTAAATGGAATATTAACATTTTTACCGGTCATGTCCGAATTAATGGCATCCAAGACCTAAAATTTCATTTGGAAAAACTAATCTGGTTGGAATAATCACATTTTCGCATATTGTCGGAGGCTTTTGTTTTTTGTATTAATTTGTCTAAACACATTGTACACCCATAGTGTACACTAACAGTGTACACCCATAGCGTAAACCAACAGTGCACCCACATAGTGTACCCTTGCGTGTATATCCAGTGTAGAAAGCAGATTAAGATCATAAGATTAGTTTGCAATGCAATTTTTTATGGACTAAAAAAAAAACACATAAGAATTGTCTTCTTGTCCACTTTTTTCTCATATTTATTTCACACTTTTCTTTTTCATAGAATACACTTCAAATAAAAATACAATAATTGAACCGATCAAGCCCACAAACAATATAATAAAGGCACTTAAAAAATAGTTCAAACCTAAGGGCTTAACTAGAGTAGAATCGTCAAAAAATTTAATATCACCACCCATTACACCATCCCATTTCGCATCATTCTTCAGCTTATCGTACAAACCATTTTCGTGGACATACAACAGAAAACGATTGAAGTGCGGCAAAAACGGTGAACGATGGGGCACAGCAATGAAAAAGGGACGATGAAGTAGAGGCTGTGCGAGTGTTGTAGCAAATGGTCGAGACAAATATTTTTGTTGAAATAAATAATACTCAACCAGGTCATCGGCTCCTGTAAAGAAATAAGTTGAAACAGTAAGATTAGAGCGGAGTTTGTTGAAGTTCTCAAACTGACCAACTGTTACAAGACGTTTTTTCAAATAATCCGGCACTATTTCCATACTCAGGGTTTTATTTACGTCAATCGTTGACACGAGTATCATTTTATTGGTTTTCAATATATCCCGCAGAACTATGAGGGGAGGCTCAAAAATTTTTCCTGTGCGCATGCTGGACAAATTACAATTAAAAAAATTGGTGAGCAGAAAGCCGCATAATAAAGGCAAACAATGTAGAATGAATGTCAGTAAGGAACGTTGATTTATATTGCTGCTATATATGTTAAGCATGGTTTTTAGGGCATCCAGGCAAGAGCTGTAGAAATCCCACTGATTTTTTAGATATTTATATATGCCAGCAGTTAACACAGACAGCACTGCATAGATGCAAAGACACATAAGCCATACCGTAAGGTCAAAGATCAAAACAAGATATAGACTTTCCGAAATTTCCGTAGGCGAGGCACTGATGACCGTAATTTTGGAAATATAAAAGATATCACTATTCGGATAGGCATCACTAAAATATAAAGCGTTGGGTATGAAGTCGTAACGATAGTTATTCAAAATCTTCAAAATGTCCTCTATCGTCTGGGTTTCAGCTTCGCTAATATGCCGGTTATGTATAGAGCCATTATAGTGTTCGATAAAAGTTTCTATAATTTTGTACCAGTAACCGGACATTATCTCTTGACCTCGTCGATTGCGGTAGCTATAACAGCGTGGAGTATGTTTGCGTAATAATACAAAAAACTTATGACCTTGAAAGTCTTGCAAATGATTTTTATTCACATACAATGCCACATTAGCTAACTGCTTGACATTTAATGGTTGAGGAAAGGGGTGGTAAGTGTAGAGTAAACCATTCTGCCATAATAGCACATTAATGAAACCGTTAAGCCAACATTGCTGGAATAAATGTCTTAAATTGTTAAATTCTTGGTAACTTGTTTCCTGTACAAACAATATCTCCGTCCAATGTAATTTCCATAAAAGCTGATCCAAAAATTTGATAATGTCATGCCATGTTGCAACATCAGCATTTAGCCACACGATAATTAATAAATTCTTGGTTTGTTGATAATGAATTGGTGTTGTTACTCGTATTGTTGTGGTTGTTGTATTTATTTTGGTAAATATTATTAAAGGTTTAGAGCTTCTGGTTAAGAGATTATAATAACGGCCAGTAGTATCATTTGTCGCATTCAAATTGACTACAATATTTAAGTCGGTACGGAATTCCTGGTTAATTTGTTCCACTACGCTGTTAAGTGGTAATTGATTGAAAGCTTTTATTAAGCAAAAGCTTAGAATTAAAATAAAATTTTTTTTTAAAGAAATTTTCATTATTCGGTCTAAACTTTTCGAAAATTTTTTACGGAATAAAAGAAAGTTGCGTGTTATCTTTTATTATATATTTTTGAATATCTATTAATTAATTTGAAAATGAATTTGTTTATTGATTAATTAACATTGGCTGTATAATTATTTCCGATTTATTTACTTAATTTTAATAAAATTAATTATATAGCGCCAGGGCACTCCATATAATGAAAGCCAACAACAGATTGATAAATATTACCTTCAAAGCAAACAATTAAATTCTTCAGCATTAAGTGATGAAACAGGATACGTCTGCAACTTCAAGCGAAACGCTGTCGCCCATAATAAAATCGACAGCCGCAACTTCGAATACTGTTAATAATTGCCTTTTTTGTTTTTATATTGATTTTGCTTTTGGTTTTTATTTTTTCGCTCCACATACAGATGGTGAGAGCACAATTGAGAGAGTAAGAAAAAACGCTGTCTAAATAAAATAAATTCTGTCTGACGACTGCTTTTGCCGACAATTTTTTATGTCATTTTGTATGGAGAAAACCGTTAAGCGCTAATTCTTTTTCATCTCTAACAGACAATTTCAACTTATAACTTAAACTATAGAGTTACCTAATTGCTGTAAGAAATACGCAGGATTTTGATATATCTAAACTTCGTTTAGTTATTCCCACTTCAATTCTTGTGAGTGATATTGGAGAGCAAAATGAATTGGAAAAAATATCTAAAGCAGCGTCGAGCACTCTAATATTAAAGCATTTCACAATTGTAATAGTAATTTCAGAGTCTATCACTCAGGCCACTTTGCAGTCTATTCTTCCACTTGTTTTCTCTTTACTTCTCTTTGTTTATTTTTTGCTTATTTTTTTTGGTTATGCGTTTGAGTACGTACGTGTTAAAACAGAAGAAAAGAGCAGCTTTTTGCCGGAATCTGATCTAAAGGAAATTTACAGGAATGCATTTGCTCATTTTAAGTGTCCACAATGTAATGATCAATTTCGCACACTTAGTAACAGACCAACCTAAATTAGCGCGTAATTAAGTGAATATAAGTGAAGCAGATATACCACTTGTACGTACGTACTTGCGTAGTATATAATGTGATTCCACTGTTCTTTTGGCAAAAAAATATGTATTTTCGAAACGACAGCGCTGAAAAGCGTAACTTTCTTAGACCTATATGTGAGTGTGAATTCCATCTTTTTTTGTGATCAGTGGAAAGAAAAGGATTAAATGCACTGTCGCATAAAGAAGTAAGCTTCACCGAAGTAATATTAAGTAAATTAAAATAACAAAATTTAAAGTAAAATGTTAAAAACCTGCAAATCTGTTCAATGCCTAAAAAAACTGCAAAGTACAGATAAATCTACACACTTGGCAATGCTGCTTACAAAGTTTCAGTGAAGTTTGAAGTAGTTTCGAGCTCCTTTTTAGAACCTCTTAGATTGCACAAAAAGGAGCAAATTTTCTGAACTATATTGGAACGTTCAATTAAACCAGCTCACAAACTATGCAAGCGTACTTAATCAATCCATTAACTATATACAGTAGAGTACTCGCAAAGAGAAAGCGTCTGACGAGCTGTGTCATTTAAAATCCACATAAAAATGAATAAGTTCGCTCCGTTAGTTCAGTTATTTAAAGAGTGCGTAGTGGAAACGCTAGTACCGGTTTTTGTTTCTGCACCAAACTTCTCACCATGATCGAGATGTATAGTTCATTTCAGCTATAATGTTCATTTGAAGTAACTTAGTTATTTCGTTTCACAATTGAACTTAAAAGAGTGAATTTTCTGAATTATACTAGAACGTTTAATTAAGTCAGCTCGCGAACTCCTCAAGCGTAGTTAATTAATACATTAGCTATATACAGTTGAACTATCGTAAAAGGAAAGCATGCTTAGAGTTGTATTGACTAGAGCGCTCATTTGAAATCTTATAGTGATTATAAGAGTGCAAGCTAGGTCCGGTTTTTGCTTTTCAACCAAATTATTCAAAATGCTCTAGATAGTTCAATTAAAGTATAAAGTTCGTTTAAAGTTATTAAGCAACTTTGAGCTAGAAAGTGCGACTTTTCTGAAGTATACTAAGATGTTCAATTAAACCAGTTCTCGGACTACTTAAGGGTAAACTTAAAGCTCAAATTGATCCATAAGCTATACGTAGTAGAACAGTTATGAGACCAAAGCTGATAAATTCAGGGGTGCCACTAGTTGGCTTAATCTGATGACTTTTCTGAATCACAACGACGCCAGCTTTAATATAAAAAATCTCAAAATGAATATGAGCGATGTGTTTAAAAAGAGAATCATTATTCATCATCATTACTATTCCGACCAGGCACTCTCGCAGAACACTGCGACCCTTTGGATATATTGTACTCCTTTCGGTTTACAGTTTGTTTAACAGATCTGTTGCTTTTTTTAACGAACGCTATCAAATCTGAAATCTTAGAATTGAATATGTCT
The DNA here is from genome assembly GCA_023159175.1 of Wohlfahrtia magnifica. NCBI lineage: Eukaryota > Metazoa > Arthropoda > Insecta > Diptera > Sarcophagidae > Wohlfahrtia > Wohlfahrtia magnifica. Next base: position 6,152,741 of record JAKWBJ010000534.1, on the reverse strand, counting down.
CCTTATGAGACCTTATGTCTCCTTAAATATCTCGATCTAAACCTATCAAGAACTTCACATTCACACAATATGTGTTCCGCTAAAGAAAGAATGGTAGAGGATAAAAATGGAATAGCATCGCGTTTATAATCTACGTTTACCTGGTTTTCTTTTTTCAATTGTTGGTGGTTTCATGGCTAAAGCGACATGGGCAAGTTGGCTGTGAAGTTTTCTCAAAACAGTTAGATATTAAGCTGTCGAGAAAGCTTATCAGCAACAGATGTACTCGTACCAACTTAACAAAAAAAAAATTCTTATTGTAACGATGGGACCGCTACTCGGGGGTTATTCTGGAAACTTTTTGATCAAGGTAGTATAGTTACTGTTTTCTGAAAATATTTTTCCCTTCGTTCCTATAAAATAGACATCGAAATGGCACCCCTTTCATTGGTTGATTTTTTTTACAGTTATGGAAGTTTAAATCATAATAAAACAAAGAAATATATTTTAAATGTCAATGAAACGGGCTTTGTTGGGCAGAAAATTTTATGGCATTAATGTTTAAATATGATTTACAATTTGGAACATTAATATTCAAAAACTTTTCACAGCATATGCGGCCGCATTTCTCCAATAACTCTCCGAATTTTGATTTCCAGGTGTCCAATTGTATATCGACGTAGACAAGTAACTTTACATAACTCCAAAGAAAATAATTTAATGGGGTTAAATCACACGATATTGGTGGCCAATTAATTGGACCATTATGTGAAATTACGCTTTTCTGAAAAGTTTTTTGAGTAAATCTATTGTAGCGCGCATTGTGTGGCATGTGATTCTATTCTGTTGGAACTACATGTCAGCAAGAACTGTGCCAGTTAAATTAGATACGAAGAAATTTGTAATCATCGTTTACTGTTAACCGTAACATTCTGATCTTCATCGTTCCTAAAGACATATCAACCAAGGACTCCACCAGTCCATAAAGGTTACCAAAAAATAATTTCTGTGGATGTAAGGATGTTTTGACAAAAACTTACGCATTATTCTCACCACAAATGTGACAATTCTGCTTATTTACGTACTGATTCAACCAAAACTGGACTTCATCGGAGAAAAAAATTACGAATGGAAAATCAATATCAATTTATGTTTCAATTCATTTTGAATGAAATGAAATATCAAACCAAACAAAACGAAAGGCAACTATCAGCTATTAAGTCGATTGTAAAATAAAGCAGTGTTACCAACCAATACTCCTGCATATCACTTTTTATTATAATTTAATAATTCTTTTTATAAATTTTATTATTATTTCACATTCAATTTATTGTAAAATAATATATTCGCATTAAGCAAATGGAAATTTTATATGTTTTGTCTTCTACTTGATTTTACATCTTTGATTTCCATCAGTCACTTTTCTTAAATAAATTCATAAATATTTATATCTTTTTGATCGTGAATAATAATAATTTTGTTGTTTTGTTTTGTTTCTTTTTTTTAACTCGTAAAGTATTTTATTTTAATATTTTATTGCATTTTTATAAATGTTTCATGTCATGACTGTTGCAAAAATAAAATTGTAATAAAAACGAATAATAAAAAAGGCTGATAGTAATCTGTATGTTCCCATTAAAATTCAATTAAAAGTTATTACCGACAATCGGGGCTGGTAACAAATAAATTCCTATCATAGCCTTTTGTTCACTTACATAAATATACAAAAAATGATGATACAAAAAATGTACCCTATACAGTACAAAGTGCTGAGGACTGACTTAGGAGATAAGCTAAAGATACAAAAAAAAGTAGAACAAAATCTAAAATTTTTGGTTTATATTAGACTTGGATTATATATTATATATATGTTTGTAAAAATATCAAAATCGAGTTTAAGACTATAACTTATTTCCACCTACGTATACCATTCGAAAATCATACCTCATCTTTAGAAAATTTTAAGTGGAAAGTATTCCATCTTGAACGTGTTGAATACAACGAAACAAACAGTTGTTAAAATATGGATAAACAGCTGGACTGTATGTTGGGTGGGTTAAATATTCTATGTACGATTTTTCAAACAGTTTTAAAACTGTCATATCATAGGGGTCGAGTATTGTCATTACGAGTAATTAAACAAAACTCTGGTTTCAAGAACCAGAATTTTAAAAAAAGCTCATGCTAAATTATGCAAAAATCTGCATATTTAAACAAACTGTTTTTTAGGTTAAAAAAATCGGCTCACAGGATCAATTTAAAATAAATAACTGAGTGATTTGCATAACGAAATATTTTCTAATATCATACCACGCTTTAATCATTCATTTTGAAACAAAATGTTTGTGGATTGTGAGACAAAAGAACCGATTAACCGAATGCAAAATTACCGTACATGTATACATACCTCTCGAGACATTCCTTGAAAAACAAGGAGGACTTCTCTCAATTAATGACCTGCACCCGATTCTATTTTTAGAGTCATTGATAGTGACAGCTTAAAGTCGGCTCCGAACCGCAAATGAAAAGCTTTTCATAGCATAAATACTCATAACCAGTCACTCGCAATTATGTTATGAGATGATACCGCTGTTGGAAATTGTCAGATGGTCTGGTGTCTTACCTACTTTACCAATACTCTAATAACTGTCTTAGCGGGTGACGTGGTGTAGTTGTTAAAGCTTACGCATGCAAAACAAGTAGCCCAGGCTCGAACCATAGCAGAGTACATGACTAAAAAGGAAAAAAACATAAAAATTTAATTGCGGCTTCGAGTGTTATTAAAGAGACTCCAACCTCCCTTCATACAAATCCATCTAAAGAAGCTCCCTTGACTTTCCAGCTTCTCTCCCGCAATGATGACAAACATCTAACGAATGATCTGGATAAAAACACCAGGGAAAACAACAATGCTAAGTAAGGGCACCACTTAGCAAGGATCTTCACCACTACACAATCATATGGAGGCAAGCTACAGTAGATTACTCATCTACTTAGCTTGAAAATCTATTTGATTAATGAATCTGAAACAAAGCAATGGATGCTTTCTGGAAACCCAATATGCCCCCTAGAAGATTGACGTAAAAAAATAACTGTCTTAACCTTAACAACTGTATTATGCTGCTGTGTATGATTATCCAGGATATCCCTCAATCACATTCAAGACAATCTCATCACTATTGAGACAGGCACGAACTGAATTCACACCCCTAAACTACACTATAGACCATATCAATAACCTCTGTATCATTACAGATTAATTTATGCAGTGGACAGAACCATCTCTACTTTATAGACTTCAAGAAGGTCTTCGACAAACTGAATCATGATGTGATATAGAGTGTGTTGGCTTGTAATGGAGTTCCGTTTTAACTCATTCATTTTATCAAGAGTTTATATCGCAATACATCTTGTACAGTTAGACAATTCAAACTGTCATTACTATTTAATATATTTCTAGACAGGATCCTTTAGTACAAAGATTAACACTATGATCTTGATATCTGTCTCTTAGCTCGAACCTTACGACAAGTTTACGTTTTGGCTTACACAGGACAAAATCAGTTACTAATGTCCCAGTGCGTCAAGAATTCAACAGAGCAACGATTTCTTAGCCTTAACTTTTTTAAGCTTTGTCATGAACCTTTTTGAAAGAACTGTTCCGTTCCATTGTCATTTCAAGCGTTGCAGTGGTTTTTAGTTTACCTTCACCTCCACCACCTCCGAAGGTATCTTAAAAATGTTACCTTCGTAGTTAAAGGTAAACTAACGGTTTGTGTCACTTGCTTAAAGAGACATTTCCACACTAATATATTATCATCTTAGTCAATTTTCACCACTTTAGTAATATACAGAATGCTCTAGCAAAAAAGGAATCCTTGGTATAAATACGATGAGATTTCTTACGGGTAAAATTACTTGGCTACTTTTATGATTATTGCCGAAGTGCAGGCAGTTATGTACGTGGTATTAGATTCAGCTTGTAGCCATAAGATAACTCAGTAGTGTTTTGAGTCTAGACCGAGTACACTCTCCAGGGTTGGATCTTGTTCCATTTGACAGTTAGGGCCGGGCATTTATAAAAAAGGGAGAAGTTCGTTTCGTCCTTTTACCAGTTATTGCAACTACGACGTAGTTGTTGATGGGGAATCCAAGTCGACTAGTATGCTTACCTAGCACACCATGTGCAGTTATTGCTTCAGCAACCTCGATATCTCTTCTATCATGTGTCATAAATTGCATAGTGCCTTTCTTATCAAAATATTATGCCATCTTTTTTCAGCTTTTGGAAGAAAGAGTTTTTAGATACTACTTTTAATAGAATCCAGCGGAATGGCGATCAAAACCATATGGGAGGTATTCAGAGTAAATCACTTTCTGGCTAAATCGTCTGCCTCTGCATTATAATAGAATGCGTAGGGACACAAACTTAATTAATAGCAGATAGACGGCAAAGTCTTGATAACTTATTCATACACAAATTGTTTAGATAAGAAAGAATTGATCGATTACCTTTTCTGTGGCTGTATAGCTTTACATAAAAAAAAGTCTAAAACATGTAGGCAATTGATGTTTTTCATTGGCTCGTTCTTGTCTCTTTCGTGATCTGGACTGCAACAAAAATGTGCCATTGACGAAACTGATCAAATTTGTAAATTGTATAAGGTTGGTACCCATTGGAAAAAGATTTAATTCATATGTGGCCATAGTCGCACAGAAGTACATTCATTTACACGGCTCTGTATATGTATACACTCGAACGAAAACGAATATATTCAACAGAGAATAACAAGTAAACAACAATTTCATTCAGTTGTGTGATAGCTTTTGATGAAAGTTGTTTACTTTGTTGATTTTTTTCTTCAACGCACACTACAATACTACTAACATTTTTCGCACCCATACGAATCTGGGAAGGAAGTCAATGAAAACGTTTTAGTGAGCCAAAGGGCATCTAAGACTTTTCGTTTATTTGTGGGCAATTCACTAATTCTAACCTAATGCATCGATTATAGATGTATTGTCAAATTCAAAAAATACAATTCAGTGTATATCGTCATCTTAAATGCAAACGAACGTAACTACACATTTATTTTTTTTACAGGAGAAGCAAAAAAAATGAAGATGCAGAAATAAATAAATTTAAAACAGAATCAACGTTTCTCATTTGGTAAAATGTTTTTTTATACAAATTTAAAATGAGCGAATATTTAATGGAGCCACTGTAAGTCCGTTTAAATTTCTTTAATGAAGATTTATTTTTGATCACAGAAGGCTAAAATCTTGCATAAGCATGTAGTTTGCAAAAATAAACCATAATCAATGAAAAGCTCGATTTTGAATTTTTGTTTAGTTACGTCGGTTTGCATTTGAAGTGACGATATGCATATGCTGATTATGCTTAACGAGCAATATTTTATTATTATTATCATCATACCGACCTGGTACTATTGCAGGACATTGCGACCCTTGGGATCTATTGTGCTCCTTCCCGTCTAAAGTTTGTTTAGCAGATCTGCTGCTTTTCTAATAAACACCAAAAGATCTGAAACCATAATGGTGAATACGTCACCCAGTGAGACCAGATGTCCACCTAAACCTATCATGAACCCCATATTCACACAATATATGTTACGCTGTCTCTGACGCCTGTGAGCACTGTGACTCCGTTAGGAGTTTAAAGTCCAGCCTGTTATTCTTGATCCAGTATTTTTTTATTTCGAATATTTTTTTCTCTCAAATATGGAGTAAGGCCTCCATAGTCCGACTTAATTGATTGTTCCAGGCCTTAAGTATTAATTATTTAAATTTTTGTTACGACAAATGGCAGACAGTGCGCATTTGCAACAAGCAATTGAAGTTTTCGTCCGTTTTTTGTTTTGTTTTTTATCATGATTGAACTACTTTCCGTTGTTGTTCCTAATGCTATTACTTGCATTTTGTTGTTGTTGTTGCTTTTAAAATTTTTTAATTTTTATTATGTACTAATTGCATCAATTTACACATGATATTATTATTCGTTATTGAGTGGTGGCAACTAAATAAAATACAAAATACAACTCGACACTTCATAAAATTAAAAAAATAAAAAAAAATATTTTTATAGATTTTTATTGCATAAAATTAATTTAAATAAAAACTCTATTCCAATAATTCAATAAATAAAAATTATAAAAAAATATATAAAAATAGTTTTTAACAGCAAAAAGCCTAATAAAGATTTTGTCGACCGACATACATACTTGTGCTAATAATTATTAGAAAATCTTGCAGCCGCACTGCTACTCGTCGTACTACGTACTACTAATGGTATCACATAATATGACGTTTGACGAACGTTATTAAATCAAAAGCGATAAGAAATGTTTCATATCAGGCTTTGGCTGCGACTAACTGTTTGGCCGGCTGCCAAGCCAGGCTTATTATATGTATTGCCAATCGATCTTAATGCCAAGATAAATACAAAAGAGTTTGAAAACAGTTTTTAATAAACATGTTGCTATGATGTGGTGTTTGGTTGTTAAGTTGATTTTGGCCTAAAAGATTTGATTAAAGCGATTAAACTAATTAATTAAATATTTACAAAAATATTTTGATTTTGATCGTTTGGAAAGGAAACTTGTTTTCCACATTCTTTTTTCTGCTTTATTACAGATATTGTATAAATGACCAGATATATAGATCATTGCGTCCTACAATAGCAACTGCACATGTGTAAAACATGCGAGGGAAGATTAATAATTCTGTTGAACTAGTGCAACTAAGGCTTAATAAAACATTTTTCAAGAAGTTTCAACCGAATAATTTCAAATTTCTAAACAGAAAGTTACCACAAGGGGCTAAATCTGGATTTTTCTTATGGAGACTACACATCTCTTTTAGTTTTTTAATTTAAGAAGAGTAAATAGTAGCAAGGTTCACGTCTGCAGAGTATGATATGTGGCTTAGTCGTTTTCAGACCCATTTATGAATTTTTTGCCCGAAAACCAAAAATTTTGTAAATTTTTCGAATTTTTTCTAATTTAAAAACAGGGGCTAATCTCGAGAGTATGCTGGATGAGATAGCAGTTATCGGCTTAATTCATAGATTTTTTAAAGGGACGCAAAATCTCTTAAATTTTTTCAAATTGAAAGAGAGGAAGCTGTCACAAGATTATAAAGCTGCAGAGTACGATAGAAGGGGTAGCAATTTGCATAACCATTTATGGATTTTTGTATAAGAAACCGAAAATTTGGTAGCAGGAATTAGTCGCAAGAGACCAAATCTGGCTAGAATACAGGATGGGCTAGCATTTTCTAGCCAAATTTATGGAAGTTTTTGCCATAGTGACTTCAAACGTTACAGGTTTGAAACCCCCTCAGAGGACATAACGAAAGAAATTAAAATAAGGTTTCGAGTGTTCAATAAAGAGACTTTAACCACTCTCCAGACAAATCAATCTAAAGAAGCCCCCTTACCCTTTTAGCTTCAATCAGACGAATAATCAGTAGAAAACGCCACCTACTGGAAAAAAATTACAATGCTAAGTACGGTTCACCACCACCACTTAACAAGGATCTCAACTACTATACAATCATATAGAGGCGAGGATACAGTAGATTAATCATCTACTTAATTTGAAAATCAACGTGATTACTGAAAATTAAACAAAGTAATTACTGCTTTGTGAATAGCCAATATGATCCCTAGAGGAGTGACGGAGAAAAAAGCTGCAGACTCTTCATAATCGGGAAGAAGTTTATATTTTTACAGTTTTCCGTGAGAATTAACCGGAATTGTTAAGAAGTTCTATCTGTTCAGTTATTATCAAAATTCTAATACAATCCAGATCATGAAAGGGACGTGTAACAAAAATGTAGGCATTTTGAAAATGTTGTACCAATTCCTCGGTACAACACCCATATGTTCCAACATATATTTAATCAAACAGTGCCCATTAATTTTACCCGTAAGAACACTATCCGAATTCCTAACAATGACCAAATGATAATATGGCTGCCACCTCTGAATTTTAAGAAGGAGTGTGCTATGAGGAGTGCTTCGAAGATGTAAACCGCGTCGGTGCTAGAACAAGGAAACTTTGTTCACATGAGTGTTCTAGGCAGGGTTCCGGAACGAAAAGACCTGGTTTTGATTGCAGACAATCCGAATACCAGACTAGTTTTTAAGCGCAGGCTCAAGATCATGAATCTTGATAACGAATGATGAGTTTCTAGGCCTCGTGTTGATCTCAGAATCCAGAAGTGGCTTACTGATTGATCGATGACTGACACAGGTACAGGGGCGTGGGTTTTTGGACCAAATACAAAGATCTCTGTACCTATGGTCAAATAGCCAAGTTGAAATTTACTTAATTTCAATGTGTGCTGGGATAAACCAACACATAACTATATTTTCGGATATTCTGATCGCATTAAGAAAACTGGCTTCATGTTAAATGAAATCGCGACAGGTTAAGGCATGTTTTAATATCTTCAACAACTCTTTGCGGCGAGTACAGTGTTCCGGTTCCGGGTTACTCCAGAATCGCTGGCAATGAAATTGCTGACGGTGGTCACGGTTCGTAGCGGATTTTATTGGGCCAAAGCCCTTTGATTAGATTAACTAGGCAGAGGCCAGGTCAAGAGACAGAGAGACTAGAGTCGAGAACACTGTAGCAGGGTGGCACATTGGGACCAGAGATCTGCGACAGGCAAAACGGTTAGTGGGAGTTTTTTCTCTGGGGAAGGGTTGCATGGATTACGGAGGACGATAGTGAGTTTTTTATCGGGACACCAGAGGTATAAAATCTTAATAGGTTATGTCACCTGGATGAGACGGAGTGCAGGATCTATTCGGAAGAAAATTAAATCACAGTGCAGAGTGTGTCTTGCTGCACGTTTTTAAACGGGTTAATTGGATACTCGACTTTATTCGGAGAGCTGAGGTGTTGTTGGTTGAACAATTCTTGAAAATAGTATAGAACAAAAGATCTTTTGGCCGGCGTATCTGTTGTTTGTCGGGCAATCTATTGGTTAATAATGAGAGAGTCTTGGTCATTTTCTTCGCTAGAGTATACCAGAGCCTTCTTTTTACTTCACAAGTGGTAATATCGATCTGTTAGCTGTCAAATTTAATATTGCAACCATGAGGATATTAATATCCTTCAAGTTAGAGTTACATCCGAGAACGACCTGTTGCATAGTTTATCTTCTTGGATGACAACATATCAGTTTCAAGTTGGGCTAGTGAAGGAATACAGTCGAAAAAATATTTCGATCTTATTACATTGAACTTAAAAGCATTAATCGATGGAAGACCGTGCGCGTAAGTATTAATAGTCGAAGTTTCGGAAAGACTTCTTGCAGCTCTGTCGACAAGACTAAAACCACTAGAAGATTATTGAAGACTAAAAAGCCAAATATATAAGACCACACAACAGAACCAAGTAAACCACGGTTTATGAATTGAAATGGAGGTAGCGGAGTCTACAGCATTTATCAAGCCTTTCTTTGATTTCCATAAGGTTCTATTTAAGGAATTTGTTTGTCTGTTTAGTTTACTATTAAAAACCAACTAATAAACTTTGCTTTTTTCCTTTCTCCCTCCTTTCTTTCCCTCCATCACTAAACTTTTTCATCTTGTTTTTTGATCCCTTTTTCTACAAAATGAGCAACCATCCGAGTGTTGCAACCATCAGTGGAAAATACCTTGCTGGTGCACATTCTTTTAATCTTACCTAACCCAACCTTGCTTATTCTAAAATATTCAGTAGTCCAGTAAAGGATTACAGTTAACTAGAGCAGTATTGTATAGAAGGTTAAAAAAATAACTCACTGAATTATCAAACTGCCCTCGTAATCAAACATATAAAATGCGTGATAAAAATATAAACATTTTGCATTCTAAGCTTTTAAGCATGACTGTTTAAGAACCTTTTTTTATAAAAAAAAATTAAAATTTTATAGTTCCTAAGCACACCATTAACCCTTTATGCCTTTAAACCCTAAAATTTTTATGATGACTTTGGCTTACAAAAAGCTTAAAAAAATAAAAACTTAATGTTTGATTCTTAGCGATTATTTCCATATGGTGATATTGCATTATTATACGACGTTGGCAATTTCTTTAGATTTATTTTAAATTTTTGAAAACATTTTTTTTCTCTTTTTTTTGTTGATTTTTTCAACGCTTAACAACAATACGTAGCATATGAGAGTGCATCATATATTTTGCATACTTCAGCAAACGCGCCATATTTTGAAGTGGTTTTACTAACACAACAAGTGCTCTTCACTGAAGCGAAAAGAAAAAAATAAATCGCTGGAATAAGGGACGGTATGGTGGGGCACGAAAAATGTATACAAGAATACATCCTTGAAAAGCATTTTACTCTAAAGTACTTAAAATCTACTTTCATTGTTTGGAGTGGTAGTAAGAAAATAATACAAAAAGTACCAAAAAAAAAACCAAAAGAATAAACATTCTCATAAGGGTACGAGGTATCTTAAGGAAGCGATTTGGTTGGGAAGTGAAAAAAAAAAATTAAAACTGAAACATTACAAAACTAAAGCTTAAACACAATAAGAAAAAGAAAACCTAAGCAAAATCTTGATATAATCATTGAAAAGCTTTAAATTCTTAAAGTAAAAAACGATATATTCTATTGATGGTTTTACAAGGGAGTTTATTGAACGCATTTTGCTCTTAAAAAAATGAACTACACGTTGATGGAACGAACTCTTTGTAGCTTCAGCTATTAATTTCATTTAAAATTTAAATACGACGGCGGCTGTTTATTAATTCATTAATTTTTGGACTTTAAGCACAGTAATTCTCAATGGAACTCTAATTTCAATAACTGTTACCTATTGGATTAGAAGAGTGTCATTAAAATTGTCGTCCAATTCTAGTCGCCCTTTCTTAATTTCTTTATGTTCAAATGGTTGAGTTGTAGACAACAAACTTTAATTTGCTCAATGTTTAAGAAGCAGCTGTGAGGTCCTCGGCTCAATTCTAGATCAGATCATCTAACAATTTTCAACAGCGGTATCATCTCATAATATTGCTGGCCATTGGTTATGGGTATTTAAGCAATGAACTTTTTTAACTAATGCATCTGCATTTCGGAGCGGGCGTCAAACTGTCGGTCCCTTTCAATGAGTCTAAAAATAGAATCTGGTGCAGCTCAGTGATTGAGAGTAGTCCTCCTCATTTTATTTAGGATGACGTGTGTATTATGTATAAATGTTAAAATGGATAACATATATCGAATACCATACAATACTAATGATAAAGAGCTTACTAGATGGAGGGAATTTATCCAAACTACATCAATCATTGAAGGCACAAGCGTCTGGATATTTATACGCATAGAAATAAGACGCGGAATATATGTTTATAACTGCTCTAACTTTTGAAGAATTTACGGAAGCAGTAAAGAAGTTGAAGAACAATAGATCAGTCGGCCCGACAACCACCCAGCGGAACTTTAGAACTATGTATCGGATCTGATTATTGGAACTCTGCATATGTATGCCCCCTGTTAGCGCCCTAAGCATTTGCTTAAACTGGTATAACACTACTCACCTCAATCCAAAAGTTCGAGGCTTTTATAATCCTGAAGCGAATTTGCGGCATAATAGAAGCGAACATCCGCCGCGAGCCAAATATGTCACAGTTTAATGTAGTGTCGCCACACTGGCATACCCCACGGTATCAAAGGCACGGGTGAATACAATGCGGTCACCAACACCCTCACATATTATTAAAATCACCTGTGAGTACCAAATTCTAAGACATGTTATTTGTAAATAACTTCTACCTTGGTAAGGGGTCGGAGACTATCTGTACTCCAACTGACCTATGGGTCAGGGCAGCCGGTTAAGAATGTAACTCCAAATCGAGCTAGAGATCTCCCAACGATTTTGGTATAAAAACACAGCCACCTTGTCCTCCCACACGGGGTCTTACCTAGGTACCTAGGGCTCCCGACTCCCGTGGTACAAGAATTAAAACTCCGTTCAGGCTTTGTTGCATAAACACTACTACCAGGGTAACTCTCGAATGCCCCCGCGTTGATCAATAAAGCAACAATACTAAACAACAACAAGTAAGCAAACAATTACACAGTCACACAACTAGACAGGCACACCACAGGACAACCAACAGAGTATGCTCAACAAACTTCAGATGCTGCCGTATTGAGCCTAATATCCTTCCTATTAACGGCTCTGAGAGCAAAATCCACCACATCCCCTGTTACGTTGAGAGCTGATGCTCCACCAGAACATTCCGCGAATCTTTCTGCCCCATCCCACACTTACACTCAGCAGTCCTACTAAGGACACGTTGCAAGCCAGTCAAAAATTAGGCGAAATTGGTCGTAAATCTCATAAACAGCGTCCGAATAATTACTAAGATACTTGATAAGATAATAGCATTTATAAGATCTCTCTACAGCGACACAACTAGCCGAGTTCACTTAAGAGGCAAAAAATGTGAACAATTTGTGATAGAATACGCAGTAAGGCAATGTTGTGTTCTCTACCTGTGTTCTCGTCTGGGCGAAAACTACTGCCGGGGCAAAAGAGATGATATATAATAACAACTCAGTGATTTGGATTACGCAAACCTATTAGACATATGTCGCATATGCTTTCCGCAATACTGTTCAAAATCAGCGAACTTAAAAAAACAAATGCATTTACAGTGGTCCTGACAATCAACAGCAAGGAAACTGAGGTCATGCGAATATTAACCATTATAAAAACACCGGTAAAGCTGAGATAGAACATCATAAAAGACGTCGACGGGTAGCATTATTAGCAAAGAAGGAGGGTCCAACTCTGAAGGAGAAGGCATAAAATCTTCCTTTTCAATACCAGTTTTAAGGAGACACGAAATTCACATTTTCAACACCAATGTGAAGTCAGTATTGCTGTATGGATGCGAAACATGGAAGGTGAGCAGTTCAATAACGGTAAAGCTACAGGTGTTTGTGAAGTTAGGCAAACGAAATAGCACTGGATTGGTTATATCCTGAGGAGGCGAAACAGTGTCTTTAATGGGACCCACAGGGTACAAGTAAGACATCTAGCGCAGGAAAGAATCAGATGGAGAAATATCTCGAATATAATCTAGAACTCGATGAATATAGAAACTTCAAAGGAGTAATGAAATTGCTGTAGATTAACATCCATGTTCATAAAAACATTTTGGTTTTATAAAAGATTTATAACACCACCTTGTGAGATATGGCTTCCGCAAGGGTTGCTCTCATAAAAGTGAAACAGAACCGTTCATGGCTTAGGCGGGAGTAAGTTTGTGGCTCTGGATATTTGCAAAGCGTATGATAAAGTTCGGCATAAGGCTCTTCTTTCGAAACCTATTGCTTTTGGTCTCGGTAGCCAATTCACTTTACTTATATCGAGCTTTTTCAGTTAATCCGACGAGTTCAGGATAAATTCCGAGGATCCTACAAGACTCTCTTCTTCCTCCCACTCTATTTTAGTCAATTATATAGATTCATTGGTGCATCGTCTCCATGTTGCGTGTGTTTTATTGTTCTATCGTTAGTATAACGGAATGTGTTCTGACGAAATAAAGGAATTAGTTATACGCTTATGTAGAATTCATGTTTCTCGGAGATCCCATTCCTTTGTAGTTGATTGTCCAGTGAATCGCACAACGCATTATAAGGAGTATTCATTCGCACTCTTAGTTTGTGGGACAATCTTCCCGCGAAAGTCTTCCCTGTTACTTACGACATTAGTAAATTTATACCGAACGTCCACAAACTACTACAACTTTTCGTCTATCACCCGATTGGTCTCAAAAAAAAAAAAAAAATAATAATAAATAAAAAATAAAAAATGTATGAAAATTTGATTTATAAGCCCTTTATAAATCGAAAATAATTTTTATGAATATGGCGGTAAGTATTATCACTGAAACAAATAAAGATTAAAGAGAGATAGTTGATAACCTCATATTAGAAATATAAAATTTACAAATTATATTTGTATTTTATTAATAATCTTAATCTTTTGTCTACCAATGGCGCACCACTCTCACCGTAGACAACCTAGTATGTGATTTTTAAAGCGTTTAAATAATTATTTTAATATTTCCTATATTAGATTTCTATAATTTAATATTATTTTTGCAGTAATTTGTAACTAAAATACTAATCATTTAAACAGTATAAATATCTAAAGATTATCTAAAAAAATTTATTGATGCGTCTTTTGAGCCATTATTTAAATGGCTAAAAAAATAAAAGGAAAACAAAACCGTAAATACAATCGCACAAATGCATCACGTAAAGAGGCGTATTCATTGCGAGTAGATGTAAAGGGTCTGCCAAATCAATTTTTTTTTTTATAAAAATGCTATAAAAAAAACGACTGAATATTTTCTCAAATTTCTTTTTTTATTTGAAAGTACAATCCTTCTGGTTAATAATGGAAAATAATTTCATTTAAATGGCTACTTTGGCTGACCATGCAGTAGCCTACATGATCGGTCCAATTTTTAAGCACATTATCGATTGTGTGCAGCTGTATTTCACCAATGACTACACGAATATTGTCCTTTAAAGCGTCAATTGTCTCTGGCTTGTTGGCGTAACACTTATCTTTGACGGCACCCCACAAATAATAGTCCAACGGTGTCAAATCGCAGCCCCGAGGTGGCCAAACGATATCAGCTCTGCGGCTGATAATGCGATCTTCAAAAACAGGGCGCAAAACATCGAGTGTAGCTTCGGCTGTGTGGCACGTAGCGGCGTCCTGTTGAAACAAATGTTGCTAATATCCTCCTCTTCAATTTTTCTGAACAAAAATTGGTTTAACATGGCCCGATAACGATCGACATTAACTGTAACGGCCACTCCTTGCTCATTTTCGAAGAAAAATGACCCAATTATGCCTCTGGACCAAAATCCGCACCAAACAGTGACCCGTCTTGGGTACATCGGATTTTCAATGTATGCGTGCGGGTTTTTTGTGCCCCAAATGCGACAATTTTGCTTGTTTACATACCCTCCAAGATTGAAATAAGCTTATTCTGAAAAGATGATTTTTTTTGGCAAAATCGGCATCTTCTGTAAGTCGATCGAAGGCTCAGATTCATAGCGTTGTTCGAGCGTATACACAACCATATTCGTTCAGCGGAAGGATATAACAAATTATCTCTCAAATCAGACATTAGCTAAGTGTTACCATTCACGAAATAAGCACTAGTTTAAAAAAAAAAAACGTTAGATGGCGGACCCGATAGTACCGATGACAGTCTCTTGTTTAATTTCATTTAAGATAAGATATTTTTTGAATTCCCTGTTAATTAATATGAAACAGTTAGTGCAGGCAGGCAGGCAGTCATCCTTGTTTCAAAGACACTTTAGAGAAAAGCCAACGAAAAAACAAAAAACAAAAAAAAAAAAAACGCTATGAATTGTTGTATTTTATACCTGCTGCAGATAAGAAAATCTTTTAGAGTTTTAAGAGTGCTCGTGTTGGTATAATAAGCCCATGTTTTAATATTAATTAATATAAATAAAACTGACTCAGGAGACCCTTTTTGCTTCTGCATCCATCCTATCCACCCTACATCTTTAAGATGTAAATTTTCGTTTTTTGTTCAAATATGAAGAAGACAAAAAAAAAGAAAAAAATTTTAATTTAACAAGCATCCGTCAAATATATGTTACATACAAGCAAGTGCACACATATGAGCAAAACCCTTATATTTAAGGTGAAAACGAACAGTGCATGACAAAAGTAAGGTGTACATGCTTAAATGATATATATATTATGTTTTACTTTAAATTGCAATACAATTCAAAATTATATTTAATTTATTACGAGCAGGGTGTTTTAGGCCTATGCTCGGTGTGGTATAACAGACTACACAGTCTCTGACGGAATCGATCTCACGACGCCAGTATGGATAAACTAGCGCACTATCCATTAACGGATACCTCTTAAACAAAAGTTTTTAAATTAAGGTAAAGTTTGTATGGAGAAGCAGCTTACCATTGTCATGATCGCAGATTTTGCCAGTTTTTAATGTCATAGAAAGGCATTAACAGTATTTGGTTATTAAACTAAGACATTCATTCCAAACTTTTGTAGTTTTACGCCAAAGCAGCAACAGCATTGTGCTGAATAACATGCAAGCAATTTGTAAATAAAACTTTCTTCGTCTAAGCATAAAAGTAAGTTTTAAATAGAACTCAACAATTTGTTTTAAATCCATTTTCCGTGTCTTAAAAAGGGGTTTAAATAATTTATAGATAGAAAAAGAAAGAAATGAATTCATAAGACCGCATTTCATAAAAGCTTAAGTTAGTGATTGTGAACATATTGAGCAGTTTAATTATTTTATAATAAAATTATCTTTTGTCGTTGTAACTATTCTGCCAAGCATTTATAGAAACAGACTTGTGCTTTTTTCCCCATTACTCCTGCTGTGAGTATATATGACTCTTTGTAATCATTTGACATGTAAGCTAAGCTAGTGCTGTAATCTAACGTTACCTAGAAACAAGGAGAGATATCTTTGCTTATCATAGACTCCTACCTTTTTCCTTGATGTTTTTGTACTTGATGCTGTGATTTTATTGCTTTTGCTGGTGATCATGTGGCTTTTTGGGTGGATCGTAGCTTTTTAATTATTTCAAATTCGAAACCAGCTTAAACATGATTATTTCTCTTTTCTTCTTTCATAGAGTTTTTACCTATGGATAAAGAAAAAGTTCGAAAGTTGTAAAAATATTGGCTGGGGGACAATTGAGTGCTGGTTTTGGATAATAAAAATATTCGTCAGCAGTAATGAACAAGTAAATGCATTCTTGTCAATGGCGTAGGTAAGATAAGGTTAAGAGGGAGTTGCAGGTTTATTTAATCAAGGCGCACTTGAGCACACATAGCGGTCTGTTGTAATACCACCACACATGAAGCGATGCCCCTGTGCTAGTCGACAAGTCCAGATTAACCGGTCTGGACAGTCAACCAGAGGAATTACATAGAAACATAATTATTCAAATCAAGTGGGAAACCAATCCGACAGTCTGATGAACCTGGCTATTAACCTGATATCAATGGTCGATAGCTCCAATAAGCTATCGAAAAAGTGCGAGCCGGGTGTGAGCAATCTACGTCGAACTTGAGACGGACATTGGCAATGGAAGTGGGCCACACTCTCGTCTTCCTCAACCGATACACAATCTCGATAAAATCATTTGCCGGTAAGCGTAGCTTTTGCGCGTGCATGGTAGGCAACACAAAGCCCAGTGATGATAGACACAGGAGAAGAGATGCACCTACAATCCAATTTAAACAATTGATTGGAGTGCCTACTATCGAATCTAGACCTGGTGAGTCTAGCAAGATTTGTAACCGTCCAATAAGTTCTGCCTAATAAACAGCTAAACGGATGACAGCGGTACACTTACCTTCATGGGCAGCTGATTATCCGGGAGGAGTGTGACTGCCTCAGCAAAATCAACAGCAACACAATTAACCGGATTATCCTTATAACCAGGGATCCAAATGAGATGGAGACAAAACTGCCGTGAGAGTATCCCAAGAGAATCGCGACAGTTCCTAACCAGCTTAGAGATGAAAGTTTCATTCGAAAGAGATCTAATAGCAGGTTGGCTATCAGGGAATATGCATATGTCAGCTATATGGGCACCGCTCCTCCGGATCAATTCCACAGCATTGTAAGTAGCCATAATAACCGGTCATTTTATCGGGCATTGCAGATTACGCATTTGAATAGCATTTCAAATCCAATGTGCAGATTCTATGAAGAATGATCTGAATAAGAGCACATTCTCGATGTTTTAGAAAGAGTCACATAGGTGCCTACCATCTAGAGGGTAAGTAGCTAACACTACTAGCACTTACCGACATCCTGAAATTCGTCAAAGCTATGAAGTTGAGAGACATATTATAGGACTATCCTATACTAATCGAGGACTGTACAGTCATCCAGTAACTCCTTACAATACTGGCGTTTTCTTTTTCGAAAAAAAAAAAAAAATTGCACTTTGATGCCCATTCTTTTTTTGCGATACTTTTCTTAAAAATTTAATAAAAAAGAAGATTGAATTGTTTATCTCCAAAAAAAAAACTGTCCTTAGGTTAGGTTAAAACTGGCCGCAGGACCTAGGACCAGCCCACTTAGACCAAACGCCAGACCAGCCCATTATAATGTTGTACACTATAATGACCCTGGAATAATGGCACACATGACCACAGTCAGTTTCGACAACGAAGCGACCGATATAAAACTCCGGTACTTCCTGCAGCAATTCGGGATCCATAGGTCCTTCCCAGGATTCTTAACCTCAGTCTCGATAGCGTCGAATATTCTAGCAGCAAGTATATCGTAGTTGCTACCTCCTTCTCCTTCACTATGCCCAAGAAGGACCACATGCCTGCCCTTGGTATGTTCACCATCTGACTATACTTCTTCCGATCAACCACGGCCACAGCTACCTCGCCTGCCTACGGGAAGAAATCTGTCTCCATCTCCTGTAGAACATCTTGCTGGCCCAGCACCTAAGATAACACTTTTTTTGCCAGAAGAACCTGGGCCGTCATGGTCCTTCTGGCCAGTTCATCCGTTACACAGTTCCACGGAATATCACTGCATCCCGAAATGTTGCCCTTAAACATCTATAATAATTTTATATTATTTGACGACGGTTAATGGAGAACAAAAGAAGTGCTACACTGTTTGTCAGAAAAGAAAACGCCATAACAATAATAAGAGCCATAATGTCCACTCTATGTCCAACCTGTGGGGAGTATATGTGGCGGCTGTGGTTTGGATATAATTCGCTAGACTATTGACTCTTTTTGTAATTATATTACAACCAGTTGTAACTCGGGTATTTTGATATCCATCTTTAAGAACATCGTTCTATTACAAGTTGGACAAGGTAATCTTATGTCCAAAATATCTTCCAGGTGGCCGCCACGGCTGGCGCGTACAAGTCGTATTTAGCCAAACTAAACAAAAAGTAACTATCAGCTGTTAAATCGGTTGTCAAATAAAGCAGTGTTACCAACTCAAAGTCATGAAGCTCCAAAAACCACACGATATTAATACCCAGGCTTAAGAATGGTGTGCTATATACTACTCATTGAATCAGTTGACACACATGAAAAAAACTACTGCCAATTATCAAACGTAAACTTTTATTAAGCACTGTTTTTATATAGAAAATCATATATGAGATACATATATTCCCGTGAGCAGTTAAAACAACATATTTTTTAACAATGCCGTGAAATTCGTAATGGCAGGATGCTGCTGCTGCTGGTTATGCAGAAAAAGTAGAAGAAGAAGCAGAAGAATATGATGATTATAATAGTGATGATGATGGTACTGGTAATATTGCTAACGGTTGATAGGTTTTTTGGTTCGTTAGCTGTTCGTGTTCAGTTGTTTACTGTGTACGGTTTGCTTTTGTTGGTAGATATGCTGAATGAATATTGGGTACCGCACCATTAATACATACACACACACATCCACTATCGTACCGTACGGTATGCTATAGCAGCAGTATATGTATATGATAAGTAAGTATGAATGGCTGACAGCATAAACTAAAGAGATGGCTCATTGCACATGACATTCATTATACTGTCAACGTGAGCACTTATGACGCGCTTAACAATTTGCACCTTGTTAATTAACGAGATTGCAACCTATGCGATCTATTGCGAACGTGACAACAACTAACACACATACACAGCTATTCACTAGAGAGATTCTAAGTACAAATTCTATACAAAAGATACTTTTTCTATTAAAAAAAGAAGAAAAAAAAGGTGAGATGATTATGGTGTCGGTAGTAAAGTGAATGATTTCATGCACTTTTCATAACATTTATGAATAAGATGATTGTGCGGAGTGTATGAGCATGAGTTCTTTTAAATGTCTCAAGTGCATACCTTTAATACTTTTATTTTATTTTGCCTTTCGCTTCATTTTTTCGCTTTTTTTGTTCGCTATTATTATTGTTCATGAAGTACACACACTTCACTTGTTCTGCTTTCACTGCTACAGATATACTATATGAGCACAATTCGTAAAAGAGCGCGCGTGATATTTACACCCCAGCATTTGATAAAACCTAGGCTCCCTGAGCGTATACTGCATGTGTGTGTGCGTGGCAGTAATAAAATGAAATGAAGCTTCATCATAAAAATCTATTCTTGTTATTTTAGGCATAAAGCCACGTACTTGGGGAGTTTGTTTAAATATAAAAATATAAATGATAAAAAGCTGATGAAGATTTTCTTAGCTGTGATATATTCTATCACATTTGTAATGAACTTGGGGAAATATTGGATATTCAACAATAAAAAATAAAAACAGAAAAAAACCCCATCATTATCATACGTGTTGAAATACAATATGGATGGTATCACGATGATAATCTTTAAAGATTTCTTTTCTATGAGTTCGTGTTTAAAACTTTTTTAAACAAAATAACAGATGATAGTTATCTTTGTTATAAATACGATATTATGAGAAAAGCTGTGTTAAAAATCAAGGCATTTACTAAATAAATATATTTTATTTATTTATTATTAAAGTACAAATACAGTTTGAATAAAAATAAATGGTTTACATAACGGGTGGGCAAATTTGAGGTTAGGAAGTAAATTGGCTTAAAAGAACATTTTATTTTTGACAAATTCAGTTTTATTCATACCAATATAAAATAGAAATATGGGAATTAGTAATGGAATATGATGTCGGGTAAATGTCCACCTCTACCAGGTCGACAGACATCCGCTCTTTTCAGAAAATTTTGAACCACATTTTGCAACAAAGCTTCGCTTATCTCGTCAATGCATTCGGCGCTGCATTTATCTTTCAGCGTGTCAGTTGCTTGCGGTTTGTTCACGTAAACTCGGTCTTTCAAATGGCCACAAAGAAAATAATCCAGCGGCGTTAAATCACATGAACGAGGCGGCCAATTGACATAGCCAAATCGAGAAATTGTGCTGACGGGAAATTTCTCATGCAATAACTGAATTGTTCGGTCACTGATGCTAACATTAGCCAATTGTGGCCACAAAAAATTGGTTATCATGGTTTAGTAGCGCAGAGAATTCACGTTGACGGCGTTTCCTTGCTCATTTTCGAAAATATATGGACCCGCCTAAACACAAACCGCACCATGCGGTCACTTTCTTTGGATGTAATTGTTTTTTGAGGACCGTTTGTGGATTTTGTGAGCCCCATATGCGAGAATTTTTTTTGTTTACATAGCCGCCTAATTGAAAATGGGTCTCATCACTAAAGATAATTTTGTTGAAAAATGCGTTGTTTTCATTCAGTTTTCCAAACAGCCAATTCACATACGTTCGACGCCAACAATGGTCGACTGGCTTTAATTCTTGAACGATTTGGACTTTATAAGCGTGAAGATTAAGACTTTTATGCAAACTGATGCGCAAAGTTCTTCTGGTGATGCCCAATTGTTGTGAACGGCGACGTGTTGATGTTCCAGACTCATTCTCAACACTTTGCTGTACAGCGGCCACTACGAGCGTAATGTTTTGATGATTGTCAGTAACAGTACCGTGAGTCTCGAATTTAGCGTTTAAATTACGCTAAGCGGTCGCAGAAGGAGTCTGATACAGTAAAAATAAGTGATACAGTAAAATTTTCACCATTTTGATCGTAAATTTTCACAATTAAAATTCTTTGTTCAAGAGTGTAGCGTTCCATAATTAAAATTTGCCAACTATTTACTAAATAAGTGTCAAAGGTTGACATTTTATTATTTGAAAGCCCATGTATTTCCTAACCTCAAATTTGCCCACTCTTTGTAACTAAGCAAATTATCATTAAAGTAAAAGAAAATAATAATGAGAATGATAAAGAAAATTATTATTATTGATTGAATATTACATAGCTAAGCCAAGCAATTGCACCTTTAAATTGTCTTGCAGTGCCTAATATTGGAATGGCTGGGGAAGTTGGTTCCATAAGCGTATTGAATTTATCGTTATATGCACACCTAGGTACCCGGGTACTTTTGGAGTTTTCAATCAATATTTTTTCAATGAAATTGATAATATGCATTTCTAAAACTGCGTGACAATTACCAACTTTCCAAAAATTTAGTATTTTTGTAGTCGTACACCTAAATGTGCTCTTGTATTTTGTATAAGAAACCATTTTAATGTTAACACCCTTAACTGAGCACCAAGGCAGCCGGGTACCTGTACGTGATTTATATGGAAGTGCGGCTATTGTATATTTATATATTATTATATTAATTTTTTTATTATATAACACTTATCTCTGACGGCACCCCACAAGTAATAGACCAACGGTGTCAAATCGCAGCTCCGAGGTGGCCAAGCGACATCAGATCTGCGGCTGATAATGCGATCTTCAAAAACAGGGCGCAAAACATCGAGTGTAGCTTCGGGTGTGTGGCACGTAGCGCAGTCCTGTTGAAAACAAATGTTGCTAATATCCTCCTCTTCAATTTTTATGAACAAAAATTCGTTCAACATGGCCCGATAACGATCGCCATTGACTGTAACGGCCACTCCTTGCTCATTTTCGAAGAAAAATGGCCCAATTATGCCTCTGGACCAAAATCAGCACCCAACAGTAACTCGTCTTGGGTGTATCGGTTTTTTAATGTATGTGTGCGGGTTTTCTGTGCCCCAAATGCGACAATTTTGCTTGTTTACATACCCGTCAAGATCAAAATGAGCTTCAACTGAAAAGATGATTTCTTTGGGCAAAATCGGCATCTTCTGTAAGTCGATCGCAGGCCCAGATTCCCATCGTTGTTCAAGCGTATACACAACCATATTCGTTCAGCGGAAGGATAAAACTAATTATCTGTAAAATCAGACATGAGCTAAGTGTTACCATTCACGAAATAAGCACCAGTTGAAAAAAAAAACGTTAAATAGCGGACCCATTATAGCATTTACTTTCTTTCCTCTACTAGATCTGGGGAAATGTGTTTTTCAAAAATATATTCTGGTTTTTGTGTAGAAGCATGTGCGCTCGACATTTTAGTATATTGTTGTATATTTTTAACTTAAGTTTTTGTCTACTTATGGAATCAAGACCAAGGAAATGCTCACATCCATATAAAAGTGTTGAATGTGTTGAATAAATACGTTTTTGTTAGAAGCATACGCATTTTTATAGGTGTAAAGTACTGAACAATCCACAGATTTCTAAGCATAGCCTGAGTTCTTCAACAAACTATAATTATATGGTTGGTCAATTTGTATTATTGTCAAGATCGCTATTAATTTTACTAATGCAATAATTTATATCGGAGGGTAGGCAGGGTATCATTTTAATTTTAATAAATAAAATACTTCATTTTTCGGATATGAAAAATATTTTTATTTCACTTTATTCTAAATAGGTTCCGGTTAAAAATTAAAAATTATGTCGGTCAAGTGACCCTCCCTACTGGCTCGGCAGGTTCTCAATCTTTCATCAAAATTATCAATCACGTTTTTCTGTAAACTGTTATCAATGGCTGTTGTGAGATTATTGCTGTACACTTTCGATTTCAAAAAACTCCCCAAAAAAATCTAAAGGTGTCAAATCGCACGTTCGCGGTGACCAATTTACTCCTCCTCTACGAGAAATAATATGATTTTCGAACTTTTTCCATTGTTTCTCTTGCTGTATGACAAGTGGCACTATCGTGTTGAAAGCACATATTCTGATCTCTATGTAGCGATTTCCACTGACCGTAAACGCATTTCCATTGTAAAAAAAATTCCCATTTTCTTCATGTTTTTCGATGGCCCAGGAAACGAATTGTCGATGTAATGCGTTGTCAGCTGGTTTTAATTCTTGAGTCAGTTGGATCTTTTAAGGTTTCGATGCAAAATATTGAATAATGTCGATCGCTTGAAGTTTAATTACTGCGAACGATGACGACTGGATGTTATACGATCTTCTTCAACACTTCTACTCACAGCTGCTATACTTTCGGTTGAACGAACACTACGTTAATAAATTCTATTTCTGTTACCACGAACGGATTCAGTTTCTTCAAATTTGTCAACCACCAGCTTGATGGAACAATTTGTTGGAGCATTTTGTTCTTAATTTCCTTATTACATCTTGAAAACTTTTGCCATGTGTGAACACGCTATAATAAATTTTCATTAGATTTTGTCTAAACATCATTTTAAAGTAGTCACACTTAAACGCCTAAGGATGAGTGTGGTCTTTCGAGCGGTCCACGCCACTCACCCACCCTCACCCGATCGTGGAGAGCTCGTCCTCATGATGTGGAGACACGTACACCACTGAAAACTATGATGTAAGTTGAAACCATTTGCATAATCCACGAAAAGGGCACGCATTCGCATAGATTGTCCTGTAAAAATCTATGTTTAAATTCAAGGTTATTTATATTTTATTATTATATAATTTCTGGAATCAATATCTCTAGCGGCACCATCTCTGGCCCCATGAGATCAGTGGTCGTGCCCGCCTTGCCAGTTCGTCAGTGATCTCGTTGCCCATAATACCAGTGTATCCAGGAACTCAACAAAGCGATATCCTGTTTCCCAATGGTAGTTTGTCAATGTTCGCGTAGCACTCGAGTACCAGTCTCGAGTCTATATACTCCAAAGAAAGGGTCCTTAGTGACGCTTGACTATCAAAATATATAAGCATCCCTAATCCCAACCTCTATAGTATATTAATCCGCGCGCACATGGAAATAGCCTAGATCTCTGCCTGAAAATGCTTTGCCACTTACCCAGATTTTGGTATTGAGTTTGAAAATCCCGGACATTTTGTAAATTAAAAAATTATTTTCGTTATTAGAGGCACGTTCACATAGCCAAGATTATAAATATTTTATGGCTTTTAATTACATTTTCTTGACTAAATTTGAAGCGAAATATTCTGAAGGTATTCCGTGATTTAAAAAGTAACTTCTTTTTTAACCTCATATCGGTAGTTACTTGATAATAAAAATCAATAATTTTAAAAGGCTGTAAGGTTCACTTTTAATTAAGCCTAAGTGTAGAAAATAGCAATTTTTATCCGAAAAATTATTTGAACATTTTAATACAAAAATATTCTCCATTAAAAAACAAAAATCCTGCTTTATAATAAAATTCCAAGCAACTCAATCAATCTTTACTGCAATACATGCAATCTTACTTTCAACAACGCCAAACATCAATCTAAATCTATCCTAGACGTAATGAATGGCCCATAGAGAGAGACCATTACAGAGACACCTGTACATCTGGTAAATAAATCGATAAATCGATAAAATATCCCATAGATGACAGAAGTTTTAATAGTTTTTCAGTCTTTTGTCTTCACTTCTCTCATTATGCGATGGAGCTGAAACGTTGCGAAAATTAAAAGCAAAAGCATTGTGTTATACTTACTCGTACTACTCAACAGCATAAGTGGAAACGTTGAAAACGGAAAATTTATTATTTTCCGCAAATTATAAAAATAAATAAATATTTTTTTTCTTCTATTCTAAGTTGGACTTCATTCTCTAAATAAATTCCATAAAATACTTTAACATTTCAACAATTTCAGAATTCGTATGAATTTATAAAATTTATTACTGTCATAAGATTGTAACTGAATTCTTTGGTTAATAATGGATGGTAGCGAAGCTACGATACTTCTAGAATGGTTGGTTGTTCGTTGGTTGTATTTGGTTTGAAATCTTCAGACAGTGAGTGAGCAAGCAGCAGCAGCAGCAGCAGCAGCAGCAGCGTCAATTTATGACGGCACTTTATGTGCGCAGCTGACGACTGAATTCTATGGCAATTGTTGTAGTTGCTGTGGTCATTGTTGCTGTTGTTTTTTTATTTTAAATGAAATAAAACTAAATAATGATCGCAGCCAATAATCAACAGAGTGGATGGACATTCAAACGTATAAATGATAGTAACTGAGTAGTGTAGATGATCTCTTACGAAATTAAGTTTTACAATAATTTTGCAAATTACGATGATGCGTTGACAGGCAGCCGAGACATCAGTGAATAACAGCGACAGTGAGTAACAGCAACAGCAGCAGCTGCAACTAAATGATCGTTTTAAAGTTTTTATTTATTTTTCAAATTTTTTTTTGTCCCTCATTTAATATTGTTGTTGCAAGAGTTGGTACTGTGTGATAAATATTTAAAATAACTCCGTTGGATGGCAATATTATTGTCAATTGATGTTCGTATAAAAAAAAAAAAAAATTTTATGAAATTGCATACCCACATACGGATTGTTGTAAATAAAAAAATCGCCAACATAGCCGTCGACTTGCTAGGGCTGAATGACAATCTGAATTATTACTAGAAAATCGAATAAAACCTCAGTAGGAGAACACTTTAGATTTATCGGTATCTTATGGAAGGAGCTAAGGTTCCGGCAAATAAAGCTATTGCAGCTGCAAAAAAAAAACATTGATGTTGTACACTACATTGAAGTACACTATTTGATCAATGGTGTACATTATTTGATTAATAATGTGAACTTTGTTGATGTACACTTTAAAATCAATATTGTAAAATTTGATAAACACTATACGACTTTTAGTATAAATAAGATGATACATAATTTATTCTGGCCTATCAATGTTGGACACGATGTTGGTCTACGCTATTTCATCATTTTTTATGTACACTATGTGGTCAATGCTGTACATTATGTCTATGCACTTTTTGATCAATATAGTACGCTCCCTCGATGCTCATTTTGTAATTTTTAGTATATTTACGGTGACTGTGACATATTTCATTTCACTGATGTACACTATTAGATTAAAAGTGTACACTATAAAATCATTAAGTTTGATCAATGCTGTATATGTGCACTATGTTGATGCACACTATATGACCTTTAGTATATGGTAAATAGGGTAAGTGTGGGTTATCTAATTAATTCAGGCTTATCAATATGGGAATCGATGTTGATGTACATTATTTGATCATTGTTATACACTACACTGATGTACACTATGATCTAAGCTATATATAGGCAGAGTGCGACTTATATAATTGATTATAAGATCAGTGCTGATTTAAGCAATTGGATCAACGTTTGGTCACCTCGGCTTTACTGTACTATTGGTTAAAACTCTATACGAGGGCTAAAATCTGGCAACACCATAATAAAGTTTGACATTTTTAGCATAAATGTTCTTACAACTTTCTGATTTACAAGTATTATTTGTTTTGTTTACAGTAAGTTACGACTATTAATTTGACCAAAAATTTTAAATTTCAAGAGGAGGCTTTCGTTGGATTATTTTTTACAACTTTCGGCGCGGATTATCTCAACAAGAATGTGTCGATATGAACTCATCTCTCTATGTGGCGATAAAGCACCATCCAAAACCACAGTATATCGCTTGTATAGTGAATTCAATCGTGGTCGTAGTTCGGTCGCACTTAGTTGTAAAAAAAATTTGTTCTCGTTGGATACCCCATAATTTATCAGTCGCTAAAAGAAAGGCTCGCGTCGATTGGTGTAAGGAAATGATTGAAAAGTTCGACCGTGGTGTTTCAAAAAAAGTGTATAACATCGTGACAGGTGTCGAATCATGGATATCTTGTGGGTATTCCAAGTAAATCTAACAAAAGTTGTCCGTGGAGAAAGCACAAGGAAGCAAAGAGTTGCTGGTTTCTTCGGCCGAATGGGTCATGTGGCCACTGTTCTGCTTGAGTAACGTAGGACGGTCAATTCTAAGTGAAACACGACCATTTATATACTGGAAGTCTTTAGAGAAATTCGTAAAACCAACCGCCGAATGCGAATCCATCATGACAATGCGAGCTTTCACACATCTCTTGTCAAACATGTGAATTTTTGAACAGTCAAAACATCGAATTTATGTTTCATCCTCCGTACAGTTTTGATTTGGCACCCAATAAATTCTTCTTGTTTCCGAAAATCAAAGGTAAACTGCGTGGTCAACGATTTACGAGTACCGAAGAAGCAGTTGAAGCGTTCAAAAACCATGCTTTGGAGGTGTTTCAAGAAGAATGGAAAAACTGCTTCGAAAAGCTGCATATTATCACTGAGTAGAAACCTAAGGTTTTGGTTCTACCAGCGGCAGTGGTACTTAAATTAGGTCTCCTGGCAGATCACGTGTAACGGGTACCAGACTATCTGACATAAAAATTCAAAAGCTTTAGTGGAGACTACGATTAGTACAAGTACTAGACACTTTTTACAGCTTGTTTAACGATGGACAGACAGACAAAGAAGAAGTGAAGTAGGTAGTTCAACGATAGTTGAACGTTGGCCAGACATTTTTCCAGTACTCTTTTATTTTTGCCTAAGGCTTTCACACTTGTGATATTAATAGACAGACATTTTTGTTTTCTGTTTAACAAATAGCATTAAAATGAGAATGAAGGGGAAAAATAGTATGAAACAACAAGACGTAAATCACGAAAAGTAGAAAAGAGGAATAAGAAATGTTCGCTAATGTCAAGTGTAAAAGCGGACTTACAGATTAACCTAAATCAGCGCGTTATCTACTTCTAAAAACTATCATGTATGAGTGAAACTTAAATATCGCGGCATCAAGTCTTTGCAATTGGTGGTGGTGTCTGTATTTCCACATATTGAAAGAGAACTTCGTTTATACTTCCGAATCGCTACAAAGTTTTGCATGCAGCGGTTTCCTAGGGAACTATATGCCGAATGGACCGGCTATGGGTGGCTCTCTTTTAAGTGGTCTGGAGAAGGCTGTGGAGTATTTTCGATGTTAGTGTTAAAATGTTTTAGATAGTATGGCTGGCATTTATGACAGCCCGTTTCTGCATGTCATATCGAACCTAGCTGACATGGATGCCAACAGTATATCTTCCTTTGTGCATGAGTCTGGTTGGTTAGTTTTCGCGCGTGAGCTATGACTAACTTTTAATTGTCTTCACAAATGGTGACAATTTTGAAGTTATAGATCGGAAAGCAACTTATCGGCTAGCAGTTGTGAAACAGGTGAAAAAATGTGAGCTGTTGGTACAACATGTGTGATATGAAAAATTGAACTCGTAAACATCGCTCAAGAGCACCATAGAATATTACTATTGTAGCCCATAGTGTTCTAAGTTTGTCCTTATCTTGTCGATCTTTGGAATTGAACAATTCATATTATATCGTATTTGCATATGGTTTTAAAAGTTCAGTTAACACAAGAACTTACTATACTCCTAACGACCACCAACAGCATAGTGTCCTTGCTGATTGGGTTTTTGAAATTCATAAAACTGATTAGGAATTTAATAGAAAAATCATAGTAAGTGATGAGACTCATTCGCAGCTCGGAGGCTATGTTAACAAGGAGAATTGTCGCATTTAAAGCTCAGAATTATTATCGAAAACCTTATCCATCCTCAACCTGTGATTATTTGGTGCAGCTTTTTGTATAGCGGGGCCTTCTTCAAAAAATTGGCTGAGCAATTCTTTCGGTAGATGGATTGCATTATCGCACAATGAGTAATGATTTCGTAATCTTTTGCAAAAAAAGTTTCCGGACCTGGTGATTTATCGAAGGAGCGATCGAAATTGGCCACCGAAATCTTGTGATTTCTAGACCTTTTTTTTGGGATTACGCAAAAATGAGGAATATAACAATGGACTCACAATCTATTTAAAACCTCGACTTTGAAATTCGCAAGGACATACATTTGCAAATGTGGGGATTACTGAAGAAAAATTTCATGTAAAGTATGTGGTCCTACAATCGTAGCAGTAACGTCCATTTGGCTGACTTGTTTTTCCATTGTTAATGGCATACCATTAAATAAACATCCGTTAACTTAACTTACAAATATTCATTCCTTTCACATATCAATATGAAACCTCTTATTTGATGTCTCTGTAGTACGAACGATTACCAGGTGTACCGGTATAAAGTGAGCTTCAAGATACAAATCTCTCCATAGGGAATTTTCATTGTGAATTTTTTTTTTTATTGGCAAAGACATCTGTCTTTATTAAGCGGCACTAAGCCCTTTCTTCGGAGTATATACACCCGAGTGCTTTACGAATGTCAACAAACTAGCATTGGGGAACAGGGTAACGGTTTGTTGTGTCCCTGGGCATACTGGTGTCCTGGGAAACGAGTCCGGAATTGCGTCACATGGGCAAGACAAATATTAAGAGACATAACGGCTTTCTGTCAGGCCATTGCTGTCTTAGATATCACCTCTTCGGCATGGGAGTGATGGCTGATTAGAAGTGTCGCCTGTGTAGAGAGGAGGAGGAGACGGCAGAGCATATATTCATTGTGAATGTGTTGCTTTGTTCCTTTATTGGGCCTGAACAAGTTCATCGACTACCCTTTGGAAACATTGCCATTTTCATACACAAAGTAGAGAGTATTACTCTGGAAACTGCTTCGATTGGCGTTTCATCCACCCTGTGGTATTGACTCGATGGGTTTTCTATCTTCGTCGGCCATTAAGCTGACGTGTATGACCCCAGAGTGTTTGGCACCATAGATCGTTTAGGCCTTTCCGACTGAATTTTAAATAATACAATAATAATAATGACATCTGTCAAACATATTCAGTATACATCAAATCAGTGAATAAACAAGATCATATTTTTTCATCGTTTTAAGAATGACGATTTTTGTACTAGAAAATGATGATTTGCGGAAAACATTAATATTTTGTTTTCATTTGAAGATAAGTGCTGCAGTGGTGCATCGAATTGTTACTGGTGCTAAAAAATGGGTTTATTTTCAGAATCCTAAACGGAAAAAATCATGGGTTAATGCGGGACAACCATCAATTTCGGCTGTAAAGCCAGATCGATTCGGCAGGAATCGTCTGAGCCACGCATTGATCGAAAAACTACCAGAATGGCCACAAGACACAGAAAGCTATTTTTGTTTTATGACAATGCACCTGCACACAAAGTAAAACCGGTTCAGGATACAATAAAAGCATTAGGCTGGGAGCTGCTACCCCATCCATCGTATACACCAGACTTGGCTTCTTCCGACTACTATTTGTATTAATTGATGGCATACCCATTGGCTGAGAAGCACTTCGATTCTTGCGAGGAAGTCGAAAATTTGGTGGCTAATTGGTTTGCTTCAAAAAACGGACAGTGTTATTGGCGTGGAATCCAGTATTAATGGCTGACGCATTTAATACCTTTTTGAATTTTAAATATACGTAAGTTCCCTATCACTTCATGGACTCACTTCATTAAAGGTTGCACATATCTGCCTATTTCGCTATATATTATCATTTCTTATTATTTGTCGGTCAAAAAAGAAAAAAAAAAACAAAAAATGATAAAATTAAAACTACAGTTAACGAAAAGCGCCAGTGGGCACGTACGGCATCACTTAGCTAGACTCTCTCTCTTCTTCCACGCGTATCGCAAAACAACGCATAGAGATGGGGATCATTGTATCCACTTGCTTTAATTCACAAATGCAAAATAGTAAACAAACAGACAGTTTGGACAGAAAAAAAGACAGACGGATAGTAAAAGAAGAAACAATGAATGCGCCACTCTCTGTCTTTCTATATGAGCCGTTGTCTGTCTGTCTGTCTACAAGACGTCGGACTAACGTGTATATAATTTTATTTATTTTTTATTTTTTTATTCAAATTGTATTTTATTTTTCGCTTGTTATTACGAATAACTGGCAAAAATGCCGTAAAAACAACAGAAAAATTGGAGTTTTTTTTTGGTTTTTAGGGGCAAGTGTATAGAATGATCTTTATGTTGCAAGATAGGCTTTCTTTTATTGTTGTTTTTATTATTATTGTAATAAATATTCTCTTTTTATTCTTTTGTTTTTTTGTTTCTTGTTGTTTTGAAGCCAACACAGATTATCACTGTAAGTGAATTGCGGTACTAAAGAACGCGTGTTGCAAATATAAGACTCGACAAGGTTTTTGTATTCGTACTTTAACAAGCCGCGTAAGAAGATAGATTAGAAAAAAATGAAAATAATACGCGTGTCTAGTTAGTGGATATATACATTTCAATACCCTACATTTGATATTATAGCTTTTCAGGTGTTATGTCAAACTGTTAAAAAATTTTAGAAAAAAAAAGTAATGACGATTGGTGAAATACAGGCATACGTGGATCATATATCAGCATTAGAATCAAAAATATTAAAACCGGATTTTTTTATCCATCAAGTTTAGTTTTGGCTTGTTTGTTTGTATAACATTTTAATATTTTGCTAAGATTTTCTGATAATGTCAGCACATACGATCTTAAGATATGATTTATTTTTAAAAACGATGTGCAGTGTCGCATTATGTGTGAGAGTAATTCAATGAGGAAGAAAATATTCACCTAAATGTGATAAATGGCATTATATTCGTAAGTTATATTTGTTTTACTCTGCACTATTTTTTCATTTGAAGTCAGCACTCAGGGTATAGCCGCCACACATGCAGTAAGTTGTGCTGGTACTAGCAAAATAGGTTGTGGAAAGAAATAAAGGGTGCTTATTGACATTTGATTTCAATTTATTTATATCGCAGGAAGATTGTTCCAAATATGAACGGTGTGACTAAGGAAAGATTTCAACTCCAAAGGAAGTGCTCCTCGGATGCCACATTGCGAGTATGCTCTAACGAATAGATAGAGTTGGATAAAATATTGTTAATAAGCACCTTTTCCCTCGTCTGTAAGCGGTTGAGAATGTTTCAAAATTGACTTTAAAGCACAGGCTTATAAACGAGAGTTGTATACTTACAGTGTCGAGACTTGACGCATTAATTAGGTATATGCTGAGTAGTGAGGAGTACTGACAACAAGTTATCGCTGAATAGAGAGACTGCGCTACATTCTATAGGCAGTAGCAATAATAGTAGTTAGACGTCCTAGGTCTCCTCCTCTCCACGATGTAATACCTAAAACGGAAATCCCGCAGAAGATAGGAAGTGGTGAGAACCCTACATAGCTATTGGGGCTTATGCAAAGTTTACACCTTCAGCACAAACAAAATGAGCACTTGACGAATTTTGTACAAGTATTTATGGGATTTTCTGAGAATTTTATTTTCTCAGATGAAGGCCGTTTTCAATTGTCGCATTTGGGCTCTTGAAAATTATAGAGCCTTTGTATGCTAAATCGGCTGAAGGCGTGATTGGGTAATATCTTGGAATACTTCAGATGAAATTGGACATTGCAAACAAAATCTCCAGATGGATTAATTCTCCATAATTCTGCTCACTGAAGACATTAACTCGTTTAGGATGGCTAAAATTTTGCCGTAGTACGCCACCAGACGGCAGTAAAATTCGTACTATGTTTATGAGTACCGCGGTGGTACACGCCGAAAGATGGTAATACTTATGAGCCACCTAAGTTCTTCTTCTTCTACAGTTTAATTTAAAAATAAATTCAAACCTTTTTAGATGTTAGTCTCAAAACAGATTGTTAATTACTGTTTAAAAACCATTCCGTTATCAGATAAGTAAGTCGGTTTTTATTTACTTCAAATTTATTTACTTTAAAATTATTGGTCTATTAAGTGCTGATTTTCGAAATCTTCCTATCAGAGATGTTCCAATTTAATACACTCGAGAAAAAAATTTAATAAACATTTTTTTTTTTTGAAAAATACTTCAGAAGAGTGATAAGCAACCTTTCTTTTTCAAATTTGAACCCGATTTCGTGCGGATATAGTCAGTTCTCTGGCGAATTATATATTTTTTCTCCATCACTTCTCTAGGGAGCATATTGGTTTTCCACAAAGCTAACTAATCTGCTGTAGCTCGCCTCCATATAATGGTGTAGTTTTTCAGATCTTGTAATTTTTCTCCTGATTATTCGAGTGATTGCTTGACATCAGCACAGGTAAGCTGGAAGGTCTCGGAGGGGGGCGAATTATATATTAACTCTAAATTATAAACATTTACCAGGGGGTTAGTATATTAAATAAAAGTACCTCAGCGTGCTTCGACCTTACGTTCTGAAAATATTGACAAAGTTTGTGAAAGAATGGATGACGAACCATTTCGATATTTGGTTGCAGCAAATAAAAAATTTATAATCCACTACGAAGCTCTCTTAGCATTAATTTTGGTATCATGTACAGTCTCTTCTAGCGTTTAGCAAGTCCTTGTTGGTGAAGCTATCCTAGTCTAAGAGTATTTCCGTTAAGATAAACACTTCTGGCGCATAACTGACTTTTCTTCTGAAATCGAATTTTAGTTTAGGACACTTCTTCAGGATTTTTGTATATAACTACGTAAAAGACAAGACAAGACGCTTGCAGAAAGATATACAAGAAATACCCTAAATTTAGTAGCTTGACATAAAACTCTTTCTATTCATTTTTGAGATGTGGACTTTGGTTGTGCAGACAAACTTTACATGAGTTATTCTACAACTTCTCCTACTTGCAAAAACAATGACCCCATAAACCACTATTGGCCTGATAATGACATACATGCAGCACAGTATTTTGGGGTTAAAACGTGCAAGATTTTCTCGTAAGCCTTTTGCATGCTTGCCATTGGCCATATTAGTTTACTATCTAGGATTGCGCCTAGATATTCATCTCATTTTCCATTTGGAGAAAGTGAATTCCTCCTCTTGTCGAAGGAAGGTTTTCCCAGGATAGTGTTCAATCCATCGTACCTGAACCACCGATCTTAAATTAGTGGCTCTTTTTGAATGATATCACAATGAGTTACTTCAAATTTTGCTTCTAACTATCATTGAGGGCAACCTCTGGTTGTGCTGTCACTTATCTGCTTGGCACCTGTCTGCAGATCTAGTATAAAGATCCCCTCCCCAACTTGTGAGGAGTTTTGACAAGGGTCCATTTCGATATCAATAGCTTTATTAAAGATTATAAGTTTTAGAGGTTCTGCGTTTTTGAAGTATTTTGTTTAAGAAGAACAATTCTAAACTGATGGCTAAGGTTTCCTCTCCATCATCATCTTAGTATTTTTCTATGACAAGCGTTCTTTTATTTTTTTTCTTCGTCAATCCTTTCTGGAGCATGTTAGGTTTACACATAAGATCCATTTTTGTTTCAGTTTCATTAATCAAGTTGATTTTCAAACTAAGTAGATGATTAATATACTGTAGTTTGTCTCTACATGATTATGTAGTGGTGAATATCCTTGCTAAAGGGTGGTGGTGGTGATCATTACTTAGCATTGTCATTTTTTTCCCATTCGTCTGATGTTTGTTATCATTGCCAGAGGTAAGCTGGAAAGTCAGAAAGGCTTCTATTTAGATTGATTTGTGTGAAGATAAGTTGAAGTCTCTTTATTAAACGCTCGATTAAACGTTTTTGGTCATATCACAATTTAATTTCTACGGCATGTCCACTGCTGGGATCCGAATTTGGGCCGCTTGTGTTGTTTGCGTGCGCTCTAACCATTACACCACGCCACCCACCACTTATCGTTCGTTACTGCTAAACGCAGCTGCTGCTCACGGATCCGAAGTCGTTTTGGCTTTAAATGTTTGTTGTATTTATACACTGATCTAGTGTAAGCTTATTTTTGAGATCATGGGAGTCGGCTTGGCTAGGGAATGACCCATTAGTAAACATTTCGTGCTGGTTGTGGTTTAGCTGCTACGGCATAAGCTCTAACACGTGATCCATAGAACGGCAGAAGTTGAGTTAGCTTCCAGCCATCATCCGAAACGGAAAGAACGTCCAAATGCACATTTTCGAAAGCGCCTTCAAATTTGTATTGTGGGATTTTGCTATATTTGGTGTCACCCTGTCAATGCCGTGCTTGTTGTTTTATTTGGCAGCACTGCCAATTCGATCATCTTTGTATGTTATATTTGAATTAACGGAAATAATTCGAATGTTGTAGAACGAACAAGAACATTCGGAAGTAATTTAAATTGTATATAGAAGGTGGCGCCTTATGCATTAGTGAAGTTAGTTATCGTTTGGCTGTCATAATGTCGTTTGTGAGCGTAAATAAAAGTGTTGAATAAACTAAAATTAACGTATTAAAGATAAGTAAGGAAATAAAAACTATAAACAACAATATACTGGTGTTCATTTTATTTTAATGCAATTAAAACGAGCTCAAACATTTTAAAAAGGTTAAAATGTAACAATGTGCGTGTATATGTACTCGTATCATGTGACTGATCGTGTTTCGAGCGTTGTTAGTTTCGGGGAGACAATTCCCTGCCTGTTTATTGCAATATTCCATTGATATGTAAATAAATTTAAAGACTACAACCTTTTAGTGGAGACTAAAGACAATTGTAGGAATTAAACAGGCGTAATAAGATAACTTGGTAATTTGTCAACGAGACCTACGGCAATACGGCTGACAATTTAGTTATCTTTACTAACAATTATTCTTCGAGTGTAGCCTATGGTTGCATCATATAACCTCTTGCTTGATGTTAACATGTAAGCGAGGGCGTTTTCAATGGATTTATTTCCAGCTTTTTTTCTCTCTTTAACTAGAGAGTCACTGAATAGTTGTTGTTGTCTAAGATTAAGAAAGAAAAAAAAAAAACAAAATTTGCATATTTTCAACTGACAAAATGTGTCTTCTGTGATCTGCAGCTGGCAAGTGTCAAGCTTATGAATCTTGTCAACGCAATTATATCTAATTGTTGCTGCATAAATCTATCGCTTAAATAGAGGATGAACGTGAAATAAAAAAATAGAAAAAAAAGACATGAAATTCTTCAAATATTTATTATACACGACGATCTCACTTTGTTTGTTTGTTTGTTTGTTAGTTTGAATGGTTTTATGTCTATCTGTCTGTCTGTCTGTCTTACTGTGCTTCAGCAGAGTATGTATGTATGTAAGTATATCTGCGTTGTCTTTCTCGTCAAGTAATGGAGTGGAATGAGAATACGTATGTGTGTTTGTGGTGTCCACTTGTGTAGCCGCACCTTATTTTGTCGTATGCAACCTCTTAACTTAGATTTAAAGATAGAAAAAAATTTATTGTAAATTTTGTTGTTATTGTTGCTATTGTACAAGTAAGTATTTACCAACGTATATTATTGTTTTGATGTTACTTTTTTCTGGGTTTTTTTTCTTTTTTTTTTGTATGCCTTTACTACTGCTGTTGTGTTGTTTTCTTACGAAGTATTATTTGCATTTATGAGGATCATGACGCTGATGATGCACACACAGTCAGTCACTCAATGAGTGTGGTTAGTTGGCTGTTGGGTTGGTCGAGTTGGTTGAGTTGGTTGACAAGAGACACATTCTTGTGATGCCATCAAATTAGTTGTATTTTATGATTTGTATCATATTGTGTGTGTGTGTGTGTGTGTGTTTGTTTGTGTGTTTTGCAGACAAAGAATATAACAATTTACGAAATATACTCTCATGCTTACACTCATGGCAAATAAATAGTTAAGTTTTAAAGAGCGGGGCTATTAAATGAAAATAGAAATTTCAATTACTCGTACATATAAACTTGAACTTTAAACTTTAAATTTTTTGCTGCTTTAAGTTTTTTTAATCGGTTATATAAAACAATAAAGCCAGAAATATGAAAGAGACTTCGCTAAACAACATTAAAGTCAGCAATCTGAATTGAATTTACTCGTTTTTTTGGGTTAAAATTGCCTAAGCCTTTGCAGTATCCAATGACCGACTGACTATACATAATGCAGAATCATATCGTGCCTAATGTACCTTTACGAAGCAAAACATAGCGGATCTAGAGCGTCCTTACAGGCATCATAGACTGCGGAACACATAAGTTATTGTGTGAATGTGGAGTTCTTGATAAGTTTAGGTGGAAACGTTTAAGTAGACATAGGGTCTCTCTGAGTGACATATCCAACATTATGGTTTTAGATCTGTTGGTGTTCATTAGGAAAGCAGCGGATCTGCTGAACAAACTATAGACCAGAAGGGGTACAATAGATCCCATGGGTAGCAGTCTCCTGCAATAGTGCCTAGTCGGTATGACAATAATAATAGGGTAGACGCTCCTTAATCCCAATTGTTAAGCGCACCGTGACTATGCACTACGTCAACGTGTCTTATAATGGTGGCCTCCGGACAGTGGCTAAGGCCGGTTGTATTTATAGCCATCTACAGCAAGCGGCTCTGTTGTAGTATGTTGTGACTCGTTCGTGCTTATTACATCACCTAGTATGGAAAAAACTTCTGTCGGAGAAAGAATCTCCAAAAACATTCGTTGGATATTTCCCAGAGAAGCCAGAAACTCCGACGAAAGCAATGGTTCGAAAAAGTTTGTAAGGTCAGGACCAAGGGCCCAATAGGAACGCCAATAGTACTGACAAACCAACTTGTTCGAAACGCGTCACCGGTTGGGTGAACTCAAGGAAAACAGCTAAGACAGCAGATCACACAAGAGCTACAGTACTGCGGCGGAAGATTCTGTATTGTATAAATCCATCCCTGAAAGGGCTAACCGCCACTTCTGTACCCGCGAAACTGAAGCAAGGATGCAGAGCAGTGTCTATAGGTCTATATATCTCTGGTAAGCGAATATGACTTCTTAAACAGTATACTTCACCGTCAAAAGCGCCAAACCTCTAAAACTAAGCCTAAGCCCTTGATATAAAGAGAAGAGAACTTTCAGGCATCGAAATAGTTGAAAAAAGTCCTTTATAAAAATCTGCAGCTACTAATGCAGGAGACGAGGAGAAAAGAATGAGAAAAGGGTCCTCCCACAATTAATGTGTAGCCTGACCATCATAAGAACGATTGGTGAACTTATAAATTGCCGGAGGATAAAGAGCATACTGAAGGCTGTGCAATATTAATTAAGTGGTGGGATTTTCCCTGAAAATATTGTGATTAACTCGGACAGCTAGGCTGCAATCAAGTCCATTATGGGCACCTCGACGTCTGTCCTCGTCTATGAATGTCGCGGCTTTCTTATTGAAATTTCGGATCATTTGATTCTCATGGGTTCTAGGACACAGGGAAATCGCCAAAAATTGCGTTGGTGATGAACTGGCTGTAGCGGATACTGTGATCGCAATATTCGAATAACCGATCAATTGAATTTTGGTTGTTTCAACTCAGGTTACGGTTGTGGCGTTATGTTAGAACCTTAAACTAGATTTGGGTAGTTCACGAACGAACTAGTTCTATTGAGCTGTTTACAAAAGTGAATTATAAAACGAGGTCATAATAATGTGTTTTTTTTGCTTCGTATTTCATATATCTTTTAAGTACATGTGTCTCTTTAGTTGATGTCTCTTCTTCGCATGAAAACTATACATTCGGTGATAATGCCACCAACTGAGCACTGAAGAACTACACTAAAAGTAAAACCCAGTTCATTAAAGCGTGCTGGAGGTAAAACAGTAAAAACGAAAGAGTGCTAACAAATACTCAGTCCACACACTCACATGCAGATCTTTGATGGCCCATCGGTAATGTTATGCGCCTGCTCAATATGGTCGGAGGCACTCTCAGGATGACAAGGTGTCATCTGGGTGTACGTGAGACTTCGCTGTGCGGCATACCCCACGGTGCCCCAATGGCACGAATGAATGCAATGCGTCTACCAACGTCCCCACCTATGATACCCACAAGTGAATATCACAAATAGGTACCAATTCGAAGGCATATTGTTAGGACACTCATAACCTTCACAGCTTGGTGAGGAGTCGGAGACTCTAAGCTTCTGCCATGATATGGGTCACAACACCCAGTTGAGGATATGCAACACCACACCGAGCTCGCGCTCTGCCTGCGCTTTAGGTCTAAGCCACAGCCACCACGAAGCTCCCACAAGGAGTCTTACCCAACAATGGCAGAGATCGAAATCCCTGAGGTTACCGATTCCCGTGGCATCAGTGACACGTCAGTGTAAATACAAACACGTTCCGCCTTCAGAGAGGATGAAATGAAGCGGATTTTCTACCGTCATTTTGAGGACCCACGACGGGCTGCGACTATAAAAAGGGAGGAACGGTGGGTTTCCATGTGTAAATGACAGTCACAGTGGTGGTGCAACTTGGTAGATGGACATTTTTTATTCTCTTGTTTGGAGGCTAAATCTTGTCAGCTAAATTATTATATGATCCAGTTCTTGTCTGGTCATGGATGCTTCAGAAAGTATAGGGTGGGCCATTTAAAAGTTTACATTTAAAAAGGCAATAAAACAAAAACTGTTTAAAGATTTGCCAAATTTATTTTTTGTTGTGAAGTACAATTGTTCCGGATAGAAATTAAATATTATTTCATTCATATGGTTGCCGCGACTGGCCTCACAGTACCCCGTTCCATCGGACCAATTTTCGAGAATTTTTTCGAGTGCATGGTGTCGTATCTCGGCAATGGCACCACGAATGTTGCCCTTTAAATGCCCAATTGTCTATGGTTTCTCGGCATAACACTTGTCTTTAACAGCGCCACATAGAAAATAGTACAACGGTGTTAAATCGCAGCTTCTTGGCGGCTAACTGACATCACCATTTCGGCTTATTAAACGGCCATCAAACGTTTGACACAATAAATTTGTTGTGGTATGAGCGGGCACAAAACAATCGGTTATCAGGTGTCCCCAATGATCGTAATGGTTGCGCCGTCCGCAACGGAATATGGGCTAATGATGCCTCCGCTTCACACGCCGCACCAAACAATCACTCATAATGGGTGGATTGGCTTCTGTAAGATCACGTTTGGGTTTTCTGAGCCACAAATGAAATTGAGCTTCATCCGAAATAACCGCTGGCAAAAATTTAAACCGATAGATGACCCACACGATATTTGCACAAATTTGGACACGATAGATCTCCCACATACCCAAACTGTGTGTGCGGAGCAATTGATATTCAGGTGTTCGAAATTCAGGAAACCATGGGAAATAGATATCACTCCGCGCCAGCTGCTCGGTGAGACGATTGTTTTCGAAATCAAAAGCTATGAGTGCAATGGGCATATGGCTGTAATTATGCAATAACTCCGAAGGTTCGAGAGACAAAGCAGTCGGTCTTTAATATAGAGAAGCACTTATGCTAACCAGCCCTTCACGAAGTAATACCTAGTGGAAATCCCGCGAAGGGAAAGTGGTTTAGGGAAGTGGAAGGGGGGTTTAGTGCATAGGTGCCACCGATGGTGAATCGTGCATGCTTATGCCGAAGATCATAAGTATGATCCGCCTCCCGTCCATTACAAAAAAAACCCTCTTTGATGACCTGCTAAATATTGATTGCACATGGCTGAGCTCAGATTGTTGCCAATTTATTTCCCCCCAAAAAAATAAAATAAATTAAATAAAAGTGATCTTTACTTTATAGTTTTAACAATATTTTATATAATTTTGTTAATGTCGCCATAATATCTGGTATGTAAACTTCAAACTCTTGACAACCTTCATGTGAAAGCCTCCCATGTTACTTGTGCGAATGTGACCCACAAAATATGATCAAATTGAAAAATTTTCTAAACAATATTAAAATATTTACGGGAGCTCAGACAGTTTTATAAAGGAATTAATTGACTTGTGAGCCACTGTAATAATAATAAAAATATTTGCTTATGTTGCTTGAAAACACATTATTTTGCAATCTTACAAAAATGCTAAACTAATTTAGGAAAAATAAAAAAAAAAACAGAAAAAAAATATTTCCCAGGCAAGCCGCAAATAAACCAACGTTTCCTTTTTTTCTTTTTTTGGTTAAAAATGTTATCATAACAACAATTTTTTGTTGGCCATTTTTCAATTTTCAGTGAAAATGTGGCCTACAATGTTTGAGAGACTGTATAAGCCACTCTATGCGTATCATACAAACAAATCTCTACAGAAGAAGTATCATCACCTGTGCCTTTAACCAATGAAGGCAAACACACAAAAAAATATATGTTACAGCCATAAACATGCACTGTGTTGTTGGCAGAAAAAACTTTCTGTGAATATTGGCGTATTTGTTTCGCATTAGTAACCCAGTTAACCAAATTGTTTACGTACAAATGTTACTATCATTTCGTAGAGAACTCAGCAAATAGACCTTTATCGTCAAAAGAAATCTTAGTCCTCTAAGAAAGTGCCAGTGACAGAGCATATACTGGGCGTCTTAGTATGACAACAACTGATGATAATGTTAAAAAAATAATGTTGGATAATCATTTAATCACTATTATAGAACTAGGCATCTCCGTTGTATCATGCCATGCAAAATTTTTTCAATGTTTCGAACATAAAATGTGAATCAGCGAAGCTTTTTAGCGAAACTGTTTTATACGCACTAAAAGGATAAATATAATTGTTAAGGTAACTTTTGCTAAGAAATCCACACCAATAATGGGGCAACAAACAAACAAACTGGGCATCTATATCGACATAAAACTTGGATAGAATCCGTAAGATTAAGATCTCATTGTCAAGACTTTCGAACACTTCCTCTACACATGTCCTGCTTTTCAGGCAATAATGGCGGAGAACCTCGGGCACAACCAAGTACCGAAGTTTAAGTAAGGTTAAGTTACATTGGTTACCCACAGTTAGCGAGTGCACTCTGAGGCCTTACAGCCCATAGAAATGTATTAGATAATTTAGCAAAACTCTCCCTAAACCAAAATGTGCAATGCTCCTAGAACAATCCAGATCATGAAAGAGATATGCATACGTTGCGATCTGCAACCGGATGTCAAATTCTTTGGCGGTATTCATTGAGGGACTCTTAGGATCTATGTTTTAGGGACTGAGTTTCTTGATGAAGAGCTATAACGGTATATTATTTTCTCGCTGAATGGGGTTTGCAGTTTTGTTCGTAACAGGACTACATGCTTAGGTGCAACGCTCTTTAGCTGAGATAAGCGTAGCTGGATTCTCTTATCGACTTTACACAAACTAACCTACGCTGTAATCGACTTCAGTATATACAGGTCCTTACCCAATGCAAGGGATCAGGAATTTTACCGGATTGTGGCAGTCAGCACTTAGCTTAGCACTGGCTACTGGGGAAACTTGTCAAATATTGAAGAATAGCCAGCAACACTATATGTAGAAGCTGTTGCGAGGACGACAGTAAGAAATCGGTAAACGCCGTCTGAAATAGCAAGAGTAACATACTGCGGCAGCATGGCGAATAACCCACAACTAGAATTGTGCGGTTTCTGTATATTGTTGTTTGGGTATACAATAGCGGTCCTTTCCCCATCTTTTCTTCATCAATCGACGATAATTGTGGAACTTCCTGACCTCAATTTTGTTTTGAAAGCGAGTGTGGCACATTGGTGTTGATTAGTACCACTCGAGCCAAACAACAAACCATGGCTATTGAAGAAGTTGTTTAAATAAGGAAAAACAAGAATCGGTAAGCCAACTCCTATGTCACTGTTCTGTTCGAAAAGAGCATTGAAGATATCTTCATCTATCAGCTGTCTTCCATAATCTGGACTGCCCTAGAGTTGCATCACGTACAAATCTTATCAAATTTATAAAAAGTACCGGGAATTACAACCAACCCGAGCTGTATATAAAATGAAGAAGTTCGAGGGCATCCATCGTCTAACAGCCAGACATTCACATTGACAGAGAAAGTGAAAGATTGTTTCACTTTCAGAATTGCTACTGTAGTGAAAGTTAACCACAACCATAAATGAATTTAAAAATAAAGTGGCCGGAGATCTTCAGAAGTTTTGGTGTCCATCTACTGTCATACCGAGGCCACAGTATCCTCGAAATAGCAAGGTAGAGATGGAACTGTCCTGTGTTCTCTCCCTTGACGACAACAGTAGGACATCATGTCAGAGTAGGAGGTGATAGATTCTTCATTAATCGGAGCTCTCCTTGCAAGTTCATCAACACTTTTATTCCCAGCGATATCCCTGTGTTCAGAGACGCAGCTCAAGTAAATGTTACATGTACTACCGAGGAGCTTCATTTCCTTTTTACATCGGAGAACCAAAATCGAGTTGCTACTTTTCGACACCATTTTTCTTCTGCCTTAAAAATGCCAGATGTCTCCGATAATCTAAATTATTATGCAAAGTTGGCAGACATGAAGAAAATACCAGCCCACACACCGGATGCCTTCTTGGAACCGTCTGTGAAGACTTTTATACTGTTCTGTTATTACAGAACCCGTCGACGTCCTACACCTTCCTTATTCTTTCCTTCCAGGGAAAAAGACCATGGCTTATTAGTCGAGTCCGTACCCCATACCCTCAAAGACGGAGTAACTAACCACAAAATGCTACCATAGCAACTGAACGATTTTTTTATATGCGAAAGCGGCAAAATGCGGACATCAACGGGTAGTAAATGCAAATTACATTGAGGGACGCGCTGGGACATTTCATGCAAGCACCAGT
Source organism: Wohlfahrtia magnifica (assembly GCA_023159175.1). Lineage (NCBI taxonomy): Eukaryota > Metazoa > Arthropoda > Insecta > Diptera > Sarcophagidae > Wohlfahrtia > Wohlfahrtia magnifica. The sequence goes on along the minus strand of JAKWBJ010000534.1, from coordinate 6,108,502 downwards.
GACTCTTACTCAAAGCCCCCTAATTCATCAGACACCCATAAGTAAGAATTGGCAGAACCACCAGGTTGTACATCTAGAGTCTTCTGAATGAAGTCGCTTAATTGCGGCCAACTTACATTATCTAACCTAAGACATACACCTGCTCAGGAAGTATTGAATATCATCCAAAATGACTATGATTTACACAAAAGATTGAAGTTGATGGTACGTCTCATGAATATAACCATCATTGTCAGGCAAAGAGCTGCTCGTATTTTTTGTTTTCACACGTACTCGTACGTACTCACAGGCATAGGCAAAAAATAAGCAAAAAAATAATCAAAGAGAAGTAAAGAGAAAACAAGTGCAAAAATATAGTGCAAAGTACCCAAGTGAGAGACTCTCGAAGTACTACCACAATTGTAAAATCTAATTATATGTTTTGCCTGACTCTGGTCTAAACGAAAAAAATTAGGATAAGATCAAGCAAATATTTTTGTTCTTGAATTATCTTTAAGCTTCTCACGATCATGCCTCAGTCCACAAACATGTATGTATATTGGATTGGGATCCGCATGGCGATTCTCTAATCTCAAATAATAAGCAGAGGCATTAGAAGAGAGGGAGCACATTGTCAAGATAGAAATCTCTTTTTGTTATCAGTCAAATGTTTTATATTAACACCCTCAAACGCTTTCTATAAATGTCTATTGGGTTTAATTCTGTTGCATAGCAGTTGTACTATTGCTTGGAAGTTGATGCTTTATCCATAACAAAAACACACACACATGATTTCATACCACAAAATAACAAAAACAACAATAAAGAATTGAATGTAAGTCTGTGCTCTTTAGACCAATAATAATGCCATGCCTCGTACAATACGAGTACAATGCAAATACTAGAAATAAATATACACGACGAGGTCTAAACATTTTTTGAGGCCAATTGGTCATGTGGTCATCAGAGACATGGAAAATAACCACCAACAATAACAACAAAAACAACAACAACGGTAACAACATAAACAATAATAACCAAACAATAGCAATAACAATCACATTAGTTTTAAATAACTAGAAAACATCATCATTATTATCATTACCATTACCATTAGATCATTAGACTCTTCATTATCCTTTCAATAACCCATAATGTTAACCGCATCACCATATAAGCACACTTACACAACACATTCATGCTCGTATTCCCATACATTTAGGCGCACATAGGCTATAGGCTCCATCTCCGTATCTTCCAGTATGGTTGGACAACCATTTGTTCCATTGAATTTATTTGATGAATTATTTTAAGAATGGATTAGATGAGTTGAGTTTTTATTTTTGTTTCATTTTCTTTAATAAGACACTTTTTTATGCCAACAAATTTCGGGAAAACTATGTGCAACAACAATGAGGTAAGCCAGTCAAATAATTTTCATGGAATTTTCACATAAAAAATTGTTTTCATATCTGATTTTGTTGTTGTCAAAAGATCAACCAGCAACTTGGTTAGAGATACATAGATAGGCTATACTCGCATACGAGTACGAGACTAGTACACATGGCGTGTCCAAATACCACATGAATGGTTGCATGAATCAATGAGTGTGGAAGGTATTTTTAATATAACAAATAGTCAAAATACTTATATAATATTTAATATGCAGCTTTTTTTTATTGACCAAAGCGGAAGGTACCTTAAATGGTTTATGTCATAGCTAATACTCATAGTACCCTATATTGCTATAGATTAAAAAAGCGATTAAGAAAGCACCGAATTAATTTGTACTCCCAATACGTAAATTTTACTAATTTTTGTTATAAAAAAACCACGAACTACTTTAATTAAAAAAAAACAGCCGGGTCTTTTTTTGGTTTAATTGGATCATCCAGTGGGTTGCCAACCATGGTTTTGAGTTCTTTTCAATTGCGTTAAAATAATATTAACACCACTTTGTTGTTGTTCACAGATTTATTTCTTCACTTATCTTTTATACAATTTAGCTGAATACAACTTAATATTCGTTTATACAACACTTCTATTTAAGCCTAAAAACGACTTTACCTTATGACAGCCAAACTATAACTCCTTGACGTAGGTAAAGCAGCCTCCTTATATGCCTTATTGCCCACAGCTTGGAAAGTTCCGGAAATGTCTTCAACGCTCACATATCCTCTATTTTATATCCGCTAATTTAATTGTAACACACAAAGATGGTCGAATTGGCAGTGCTGCCAGATACGCAAATTAGTACGGCATTGACAGAGTGACACATAACTTCCAAATATACAAAAATTCCACAATACATTTTTAAAGGCGCTAATGTGATGTATTTTCTTCTTTTCGGCATTTTTATTTCCGTAACAATATATTTTAAGCGAATTCTGACAGTCAGGCGGTTTGAAGGCTTTCTCATTTTGTGTTTTAAAGTAAAACGTGGACATGGACTGTCTGACATTTCTCAATAAACTTCATCTAAGTTACGCTTTGGTGCGCCACCAGCCGTGGGGGCCATCGTTGAAATAAATTGATTGGCGGTAAAGATTGTAATGGTTTGACTGAAACTTTTTCAGCACAAAAGTGATACACTTGTGGAGCAACATCAACACTAGGGAATTTGTGGCTAATAAAGAGTACCGTAGTTTTGATTTGCTTACATTACACGCCTGGATTAGGTATTTTGAACGTCTACCTCTTCGAAATTAAATGTTAATTAAGTAATATTTCTGATAAAGTTAATGTGAAGCAGCATGCTTTAAGCATTCAATAAAGAAACAATGGAATTATTTGTAGACATACCAAAACAAGGATTTGGAAACACTAACGGAGGAAGTAACGCTCGTAACTTCTTCAGGAATCATGAACAGAGGATTACTCGTGAAGTTGTTAAAAAAAAACTCGGCATTGTACTCAGAGCGTTGTCTTGGGTGTGGCGTGGTGTAGTGGTTAGAGCGCACGCATAACAATACTAACGACCGAAGTTTGAGCCCCAGTAGAGGACATAACGAAGAAAAATTTAAAGAGGCTTCAATTTCACTCCAGACAACTCCATTTAAAAAATAAAGAAGAAGCCCACCTGACCTTTCCGCAAATCTGGCGATTATGAAAAACATCAGACGAAAGATCAGAAAAACACGCCAATGCTGAAGTAAAGATCACCAACATTTAGCAAAAACATATGAACATATGAAGGAAGCTACAGTGGATTAATTTGTATTTGCTTAAAAGATCAAAATGTGACGATACCGAAATGTAACGTAAGTAGAAATAGAGTCTACAGGTTAAATGTTTTTCTAATGACGATTACACAATAGACGATACTTCTGAAAAAGAATTTAGTGATGCTGAGTAGGTTTAATTATAATTTTGTTTCGGATTTTATAAAAAAAATTACAAAAATACACATAAAGTTGGTTCATACGCTGGGGCCAATTTTAGCATACTCTCTCCAACATATTGGCTGGTATCTTACGAATAAATTATTTAATATTGGCTGCCGTGAGTCAACCGCTGCGGGCTTATCTCTATAACAATGAGCCTTAACATATCCCCACAAAAAACGAGTAAAGGCGTAAACGAGTAAACGTGAAATAAACTCTTCATCGAACTCACCCCTCAATTGGGTCTTTGTGTAGTGCGCTGTGTGGCATGTGGCACCGTCTTGTTAAAACCACATGTATGCCAAGTTCAGCTCTTCCACTTTGGGCAAACAAAATTTGTTATCATCGAACGGTAGGGCCCGCTATTCACAGTAACGTTTCTGTCTTCGTCGTCTTTTAAAAATTACGGTCCTGTGATGCCACCGGTCTATAATCCACATCAAACAGTACAGTTTTCGGGATGTATTAGCAGTTCTTATAATGCTTCTGTCTGCTCTTCCCATCACGTGCTTGTTCACGTATTCATTTAAACAGAGCTAACCATGAGATAACCATAACGTTTGATATTCAATATATTTTTTTGATGCACTATGGTCGGCTAACTTCAAAAATCGTAGGCACATCAGATTCTATGGATAAGTTCTTTTTTTCTAGAATTTTTTTTTTTTCAAAAATGTTGAATTTTTTAAGAGGCTGCTTCATACATCTTATAATAAATTTGAAATGACGTATCCGATTTCGTTACGCCATATATTAAAACATTCCAAATTATGCCAGCTTTTAGATATTCTAACATCATTTTTGGAGATATTTAGAAACCAGTTATAATTTTTTTATTTTGTTTGTTTTTTTTTTATTATGTTATTTTTTATTTCTAAAAATTCACCAAAAATAGAAAGCGGCAAATATTTACCAGTTTCACTATTTATTCATAAAGTTCCATTTAACAGAAATAAAAGAAATCATAATTCATGAAAATCTATGGGTAAATACTCATTTTATTCCCAATAAAGTGAAAGCACCTAGTTTTGAAAACTTGTTTCTCAATATCTCCAAAAATACGGGTTATATTAAAAAATGATGTTGGAATGACTAGAAGCTGGTATAATTTTGAATTTTTTTTTAACATATCTCGTAGCTTAACAAAATCGATAAAATGTATGAAGCAGCCTCTTCTAAAATCTTATATTTTAGAAAAAAAATTTTTAAAAATAACTTATCCATAGAATCTGAAATGCTGATAATTTTTAAAGTTAGGCGACCACAGCGCATCAAAAAATTGTAGTGGTTATCCAAGGTTAGAAATTTTTTTTCCATTTGTTGCATAGTGTATACTGCAAGCGTTGTTCGTCGATTCATGGTTAAATTATAGACCAAACTGAACATGTTTGACAGTAATGTGTTACACGAAAACGGCTCAGCTGCGAAAAACAGTGTTCGCAAAAAGATAGTTGCTACAAAATCACCTGATAGTAATAAAATACATATTCTTTTGTAATAAGTTTTGTTTCTTTTTACATTGCCGGTAATATCTGGCTCTGAAAACAGTTAAAATTATTACAAAAAATCAAACACGTAAAACTAAAATAACTCAGGAAATAATTTGGTCCAACTTTGCATCGCTCATCAAGAGCAAGCTTAAAACAGTAATGCGGTATAAAATATCATTAAGTTATCTTATGAAATTTTGTAACTAATTAGTGTATTTGCTACACAATATACAATGAAATATCCGAACACGTACTATGTGATTGCCCTATTGCTATTACAGCTTACAGGATAGAGTTCCTTTTCCACCAAATAAAAATCTTCAACACAAAAGTTTCTGTGGATAGTGTTGCATATAAACTCTTAAAACAATCAATGAGTCTCACATACGTAACTAAGATTCTAAGCTAAAATATAATTTGTCTCTTTTGTATATAATCGTACAAACATTACGTCTTACTTATAATACCAGCTCAATTGTACGGTTGATTTATTTTCGCAAAATTATTATTTTTTATGTTCACATGGCTTTAAATTTTAAAACTTTTTTCTTTTGTGTCTAATCCAATAGACCCAGCCAGACTAGGCACTCACTTACTCTTAGAAAAAACATAGAAAAAGTAGAAAAATAATGGCCAAAAAAGAAGGCATGTGCTGCTCTCTCCACTCAATGTTTTTGAGGATTTCTTAACTTTAATTCATTTTTCTTCATTTGCAGACACACACTCCACGTACAGAAGAGGAATTATGAATTTGTGGCATATTTTATGGTCGATTTTCCATAACGAAAAAAGTGATGATGCATTTGTCTCCAGTGTCAAATGTCAGATGATGTTTTAAATGTAATTGCTGTACACACAGCTGCACTTAAAAGGCACGAAATCAATTGATTTCGTTCGTATCATTGAAAAAATTCATATTGAAATGGTATTTATCTTATAATTTCACCTGGGGGGCAATACTCATTAAATGGATAGTAATGAATTGAATAGACAATGCGTTACAAAAATATTTTTATAGTTCTTTCAATACAAAAAAGGAAATGCTTAGTATTCAGTTAGTGTTATTATAGAACACACTATAGTTTCTATAGAAGAGATTTCTAGTTTTTTAAGACATATTTATATTGTTGTTGGTAAGAACAAATATTGTTGGGAGAATAGAGCCGAAAGTGTTCCTTTACTTTGTGAATCACTGTTTTTTTTTTTTTAAAGACGGTGATTTGTTAGGTCATGTTCTAATATGTTACTTACTTAACTAGCATAACGTAAGGCGCAAAATAATCTGTGCAATATTAAAGGCTATTGGTTCTGACAGTATTCTCAGGCAAATGCTAGAGGAGGGTCTTACTAAATATTTTGTTAAGAAAGTTTTAATCCTCCGAAAACTGATTACATAAACACCTTCTTCTAAAGATGACTTGTTAGGCTATGGCGTTAGGCAGCTGCTAGCACATAGCCATAGCCATCCAGATTTTATTGGATTCGTTGGTTTTCTATGTCGATGGTCTAATACTGCATTCATTCGATTGACTCACGACCACTTTTGAGCCGCTCGTGCCACTGGTAAATGACAATTTTCTTTAGAGAATTGTTGCCGAAACACCTTTCCAACATTTTCGCTCACCATGAAATCCGCTTTTTACGCCAAATTAGATACAAGTTCGTTGTTGTAAATTTTAATCCATTTCTAAAATTGTAAAAAATCAGCAACACACATAGAGATAGAGGTACTCTTGGCAACGTAGCTTCTGCAAATATCAAGCTATGATGCTAACGCTTAGCGGGAATATCAGCAGCAGATATACCAACTTATCAGAAAAAAAAACTTTAAGTTGAGAGGTGTAATTGTCACGCTACTCTGACCTTATATTGTATGTCAGGTTCTATGTGCTAAATAAGTAATACGTTTCCTTTCCTCAGACACATCTTCATGGCGATTAAAGCACAGTGTCTCCGACAAATAATGAAGTTTATACACAACCGTCTTTGATACCAAGTATTTTGTGTTGGTATTAGATAAAGAAGGAGTAGGATTTATAGGGGTTCTGGTATTACATTCTTCACAGGCAAATCCAAGATAGCATTTGGTGTGTGGGCTGAGTCTGGTAATCCTTTAGATTTCCCAAAGCTCTAGCATTTTTCAGGCTAACGTTTTTTCAACCGTAAGTCTGAGGATCGGGATTTTTCTCTGATAGTCAGGCTGCTATCAGGATAATAATGCCGACTAGTAGAACTCAACTGGAGTTATCCATTGTAAAGAGCAGATGAAGCTCCTCGGTAGTAAATGTACCATTTCCTTGATCTGGGTCTCGGAACAAAGGGATATCGCTGGAAATTAAAATGCTGATGAACTTGCAAGAACTTCGATAGATATAAAATCTATCACCTCCTACTCTAACATATGCTATAGCTGTCGTTAAGAGAGAAATGTGCAGTTTCTTCCCTACAAGAGGACAGCACAGGTTGAGTTCCATCTCCTTCTATGCTATCTCGAGGACACTCTGGCCTTGGTGGCAGCTTGCAATTTACTGCTTTTCTCTATGAATGTCGAATTCTAGTAGACAGATGATTGGGGCATATCCTCGATGTACTTTATTTCTTAATTTATAGCTGAGTTTGCCTATAATCTCCCGCCTTTTTTCTTCCTTTTTCCTTTTGGGCGGTTCATCACTTGTGGCCCTGATTTGGTTTCAAGACGGCACTTTGATGCTAATTGTAGTTGATTATGTTTTCCGTTACCTAATCAACAAAGCTAACTATCTTAGATATCTATAGAGGAGTTTAGCACTAAATACGAGGGCAGATTGACATTGAAGCTACCTAGCGCTAGATGGCAGCACAAAAGCAAAAACTTTTTCTTTCTTAGAAATTACGATCTGTCAAACGTTAAAAGCGTTAAAATTTTAGCCAAATTCATCGACTAGTTTATTTGTTGTAGTCGTTTGCAATAAGCAGCTTTTGTGTTTCTTGGAAAATGGAAAAAAGTGAATTTCGTGTAGTGATTAAACACTATTATTTGAAAGAGACAAAAGAAAAGCTTGATAAACATTACGGCGAATCTGCTCCGTCAGATTGGTAAACATATCATATGAACGTGTGTTCGACATTTTGCATGAACATTTGCATATGAAAAAGCTATCGGCAAGATGAGTGCCGCGTTTGCTCAGTGTTGAACAAAAACGAGTTCGATAGATCACTTCACAGCGGTGTTTGTACATGATAAAGCATAATCCTGCTGAATTTTGGTGTAGATTAATAACTGTTGATGAAACGTGGGTCCACCAATACACACCTGAAACCAAAAATCAATCGAACCAATGGGTGGAAGCTGGTGGAAGTGCTCCGAAGAAGGCGAAAGACAGCGAAATCGGTTGGCATATTGCTCATCGATTATCTTGAAAAGGGATCCACAATCACAGGAGAGTATTATCGTGCATTATTGGTTCAATAGGTTGATGCAATCAAGGAAAAACGAGCGCATTCAAACAAGAAAAATCAAAGCACCGGTTCACACAGCATTAGATACGATGCTAAAACTACGAGAAATCCACTTCGAATTGGTTGGTCATCCACCCTATAGTCCTGACTTTTTCTAATGCGTATTTTGAGAAGTTCCCAAAATCGTATTATTCAGATGGTATAAAAAAGTTGGAAAATCGTCTTACTAAGTGTATTGAGCTAAAAGGAGACAATGTTGAGAAATTAATGGTTTTTGAAAAAAAATTGTTTTTTTCCTACGTAAGTAGCTTCCGCCCTCGTAATTCTATAATTTGGTTTTCAACAAGCAACGTAAAGATTAATTTCTTTCAGGAATGGTTACGATTTAAAATCATGGAATAAGGCTTGGGTTTATTATATTGAAATGGCAATACAAATAGCACAGAGCCCTTAGCTTAAAGTACGGCAATGTTGCAATCAATTTCCGTAACATATGGCCTGTAGTTGACCTAAATTATTACCAGTAGTGGTCGTGCTTTAATAGAGCTTCTTATCTGCGTAACCTTCTTAACCAGGAACAAATCAGACAAAATTAAATAAACCCCTATCGGCGTGAATTGTAGCACCTTGTTTTCGTTTCTTTCTTAGTGGCTTCTAATGAATTTTGCCAATTAAATTTTATTAAATTTTGCAATTGATAATAAAAAATATAACAAAACAAAGCAAAACTTAAATAGGTTTATATATTGACTGCCAGCCAAGCTAATAAAATACAGACCCAAAGCGTTTATGAGTTTTTAAGCTCGTGATCACGATGCAGCATAAAACATCAACACACTATTTGGCAATATGCTTGAAAGAAGACTTAAACCATTGTGGTGGTGGCTATTGAATGACTCTACATGTTGAATAGAATTAGGATTGTTGTTGCTGTTGATGACTACAGTGATGATCTTATTGTTAATATTTTATTAACTCTATCAATATGGCAAAAACGGAGCGAAAAAATATCTTAAAGTGGCTTCTTAATAAAAACAATTCTACTTCTTTCGAGGTGTAGAAAAGTGGGTGTATTCACGTTATATATTTTCGTAAAAAAAACTATTTTCTTGGTTTAGTTTTTGTTTCTCTTCTCTTCTTTAAAGGTCAATACTGAAAACGAGGTTTGGTTTAAGGCAACAAATGTAACAGCAAAATAGAATAAAAAAAAAATCTTCTTGACTTTTTATATTTTCAGTTTTATTTCGTTGAACTTTAATTTACAAAAAAAAAAAAAAAAAAAAAAAAAACAAGAAGAATGTAATTGAATCATAATCTTTTCATATTTATTTTTGCCCCATAATCCGCTCTTCATGAGCAGTCGTCAACAGTAACAGATGCTGCAGACAAGACTGGCAACAGACAAGACAAACAAACAATTCATGTTGCCTTTAAATGGCTTTAAATGATGCTCTGTTTTCCTCTAAGGAAGTTGTGAATACGTTTCAAAATAATTCCTAAAAATTTAACAGTGGCTTTTGGAATTTAATAAATTAAAAAAAAAAAAATTATTAAAAAAGAAAATTTCGAAACGTTGCCATATAAGTCTACAATATGACTTCTTGAACTACGGGGGTAGTTCTACAATTAGCCGATCTGACGTATAAATGGCTGCAGTAGTTTGTTCAATTTTTCAGATATAATAGAGTCAAATAGGAGTTCTAATTTCTAAAAGGTAGTTAGTTTTCTTCTACTACGTCAAAGTCTTTCTCTACACCATATGTGGATGTGACCACTCCCTTAGCTAGAATGTTTTCCTTCCTAGGAATTTCGGCATGAAGTTTAATTTTTCTTCCAGTTTGATAATTACGAAAATTTGTGTCAAAAACGGAATAACTTTGAATGCAACACTGCTTAGATGACCTCTATTACTAGATCACTGGCTAATATCGAACAAGCTGCGTCTATTTGCTTGTTTATATGCCAGGTTCACACGACAACGTTTTTTCGTAATCGCCTCAGTTCATAATTCACCTCAGTTATGAGTCGAATTACATATATTAATTCCCATAACATTCCATTAAGGAACGCGGGGTCTTCTCTCTGTTTAGACTCATTGATAGTGACCTACAGTTTAACGTCGGCCCCGAACGGCAAATGCATTAGAGAAGTTTTCTATAGTATCGGGTAGGCCATCTATCTGTTTAAATCGAATCTGGCTATACTTATGTCATTCTATTCTGTCACAAAATTCAGTATATTATCTCCACTGAACGAAATGAATCGATTTACGTTTGAGCAACGTTGGGATTTAAGTTAGTAAGCAAAATTGACGTGTTTGGGACTCAGAAAACCCCAATGTGGTCTTACAGAAGCCAATGCGACCATTACAAGTGACTGCTTGGTGAAGCTTGTGAAGCAGAGGCATCATTGACCCATATTTCTTTGAAAACGAGGACGGTGCAACCATTGATAACTGATGGCAACTGATTTGTTTCATAGTATTATTGATGTGAACAATGTTTAATTTCTACAGGATGGTGCAACTTGCTATACATCTCACGTCACAATCGATTTATTGCATCAAACGTTTGATGGCCATTTAATTAGCCGAAATTGTGATGTCAATAAGCTACGATTTGATACCGTTGGACAAGTTTCTGTGTGTATGCCGACAAACCAAAGACAATTGAGCATTTGAAGGCCAACAACCATGATGCCATTGCCGAGATATGACGTCATACACTCGCGGCAGTCATATGAATGAAATAATATTTCATTTCAAATTATATAATATATTAATTCCCATAACATTCCACGAAGGAACATGGGAACTTCTTTCAGTCAATGAGCTGCAACCGATTCTATTTTTGACTCATTTAAAGGGACCTACAGTTTAACGCCGGCTAGCTAATGTTGTGAGATGATAAAGCTGTAGAATAATCGTTTTCTTTTTCAGATGGTCTGGCCTGGTATTGAATCGAGGACCTTCTGGTTGGTAGGCAGGTGTCTTACCTACCATACCACAGCGGCACACACATTTGTTGTTAATATTTCCGCTAAATCTTAGCGTCATAGCTTGACATTTGCAAAAGCTACGTAGCCAAGAGTACATCTATCTCTAAGTGTATTGGCGATTTTTTACAATTTTAGAAATGAATTTAAATTTGCAGTAACGAACTTGTATTAAATTTTGCGTAAAAAACAGATCTAATGGTGCGCGAATGTTGGAAATAGTGGAAAAATGTTTCCGCAATGATTTTCTAAAAAAAACGGTAATTTACCAGTGGCACGAGCGGTTCAAAAGTGGTCGTGAGTCAATCGAAATTGATGATGAACGCAGTGGCAGACCATCGACATCAAAATCCGGCGAAAACTTTGATAAAGTAAAAGAAATGTTGGTCAGTAACCGCAAATTAACCATCAGAGAGTTAGCGGAGGACTTGAACATTGCCTATGGATCCGTCAAAGACATTTTGTTAATGATTTAAATTTCCGTCGTGTAGCAGCAATTTTGGTGGTTAGAAACCTCAATTCCAAGCAAAAAAGAGACTGTGTTCCGATCCCACATTCATTAAAAAGGATCATTACTGGAGACGACACGTGGGTTTATGAGTACCACACGTAATCCAGATATCAAGCGAGTGAATGTCGTATTCAGTCAAAAAAGAAGGCAATGCTCACGGTTTTCATGGATTACAGCGGTGTAGTGCATCATGTAAGCAAAGAGTATTTTTTGGGCGTTATGAGACGTTTGTGTGAAGCAATTCGCGAAAAGAGACCAGAATTGTGGGCAGAAAACTCATGGTAACACACCGTCACACAGTGTCATTATTATTTGCAAGTTTTTGACGAAAAATGCAACAAATACCATCCAGCAGCCATCGAATTCATCTGACTTAGCTCCCTGTGACAACTTCCTGTTCAATCGAGTTAAAAAACCATTACGGGGAACGCGTTTCGACAGCCAGGAGGAAATAATGGAAAAATCGCATAAAGCACGGATGCTTCGAGAGGTCGATCAAGCGCTGGAATAAGTGTGGGACAATATAGATTTAGATGAATGAACTTGTATTTTTCATTTTCTGAATCAATTCCGGGAACTTTTTAATCAACGTGCTTTTGTATAAAATATTCAATACTTTGTTACATATTTGCATACAATACTGTGTCCTTATTAAACTTTCTTTTAAAAGAAATATTTTTTCTTTATTTTCTTTTGTTTGTTATACATCCTATCCATGTTTTTCGCTTACTTAATCCGGTATCCTAAGGGTATTTGATTTTTTTATTGAATAATTTTCTTTGATTTTTTTTTTCGCTTGATATTTTAATTCGATAAAGTGCTAAGAAAATTGTGACAATTTTTAATTTTAGCCTTTGCGGTCTTTATCTTTCAATTCGTCCTTGACCATAAATTGAGGACAATTGTTTAAGGTCTTGCATTTAAATCATATTTGGATTACTACAAAAGAGAGGAATAAAAATGCAGAAAAATGTACGTGACGATATTAATAATGTGTGCTTCCTAATGATAAGGTCACCTTAATATTTGCTCAATTCATCCAAACTATAAAATATTATGTATGGCCAACTTATTAAAAAAAAATCTACGTTGAAATAAGTGAATAATAAGCCGGTTTTGCTTTTAGAAATGTACCGTTATATTATGTTTACTTAAATTTATGTAAATAAGTGCAAAATTCAATCCGTCCAAATGATAAGGTCAGTGATTCATTTATACAAATGTTACGTATGGCATTTTATAGTTGGATGAATTGAGCAAATAAAGGGTCCGCCATCTAACGTTTTTTTTAACTAATGCTTATTTCGTGAATGGCAACACTTAGCTCATGTTTGATTTGACAGATAATTAGTTTTATCCTTCCGCTGAACGAATATGGTTGTGTATAAGCTTGAACAACGCTGGGAATCTGGGCCTGCGATCGACTTACAGAAGATGCCGATTTTGCCAAAAAATCATCTTTTCAGTTGAAGCTCATTATGATCTTGGCGGGTATGTAAACAAGCAAAATTGTCGCATTTGGGGTACAGAAAACCCGCACGCATACATTGAAAAGTCGATACACCCAAGACGAGTCACTGTTTGGTGCGGATTTTGGTCCAGAAACATAATTGGGCCATTTTTTCTTCGAAAATGGGCAAGGAGTGGCCGTTACAATCAATGACGATCGTTATCGGGCCATGTTGAATGAATTTTTGTTCACAAAAATTGGAGAGGAGAATATTAGCAACATTTGGTTTTAACAGGACGGCGCTACGTGCCACACAGCCGATGCTACACTCGATGTTTTGCGCCCTGTTTTTGAAGATCGCATTATCAGCCGCAGAGCTGATGTCGTTTGTCCACCTCGGAGCTGCGATTTGACACCGTTGGACTATTATTTGTAGGGTGCCGTCAAAGATAAGTGTTACGCCAACAAGCCAGAGACAATTGATGCTTTAAAGGACAATATTCGTGAAGCCATTGCTTAAATACAGTAACACACAATCGATAATGTGGTTAAAAATTGGACCGAACGTGTAGGCTACTACATGGCCAGCCGAGGTAGCCATTTGAATGAAATTATTTTCCATTATTAACCGGAAGGATTGTACTTTCAAATAAAAATAGAAATTTGAGAAAATCAGTAGTTTTTTTATAACATTTTCAAAAAAAAAAAAAAATTATTTGGTGGACCCTTTATTAAGGTGACCTTATCATTTTCAAGCACACCTTATATATACACATTAAAAGAAATTCATTAACCTATTAAGGCCCAGCGTAGCGAATTTGGAAGTGTTTAGTTCAAACATCTTTCCCCCTCACTCCATTTAACTTGTTCTTAAAAATCAAATCTATTAAAATTGCGTTTCGAAATCTAATTTCTTCTACAATTCATTTAAATTTTGACCGTTTAACACCTAAGACCATCTACAGACGGTCAGAAGACAAAACAGATTTGATCAAAGTCAACAAATTAAAAGCTTTCCAGGAGCAATTTTTTGGAAATTGGGGTTCGAATTCGGAATTTTGAGCAGAACACTGTACTAAAACATAATAATTTCCAGAATTTAACACGTATTTCAAACCTAGTTATTTAGGATTAATTATATCAATAATCTCATACCCCGGAAGTTTCATCAATCTAGCGGAATCATAGCATGGGTTAAGCGCTTCCTATCTGTAACTTTAATAGAACAAAGTATCTGTGAGATATTATCTGGATTTGTTTTTTGTTGGAAAGGCCTATTGAAGCCATTATAATAGCATGTAAATGGCTGGCACGCCTGCGTACTCTTCCGTGACGACAAAAAAACTTAGCCGAATTTGGCTGATGGTACGGCTGAATTGGCTTCGAGAGCCGTTGTGATTGTAGGGGCTCCACCACCCTACCTAACCTAACCTTACTAACCGATTTTTTTTTGGTTTTGTCGAATACGGTTTTTTCAAAATCTTCATTTTTCCAATACCGAATGAACCGGTTAATTTAACACCAATAACCGGTTAATTTTAATACGTATAACTTTTATACGTTTGTATATTTTTTTTATTGAAAATATGCTCATCGTTCAACTATTTGTATGAATTTAATTATTTTTGTATATATAACAACCTTGAACGTCTCACAAAGTCGCTAGTAATGTTGTGAGGTAATATCGGTGTTGAAAATTGTGAGATGGTGTGGCCTGGAACTGAAACGACAACTTCTTGGTTGCAAGGTGGGTTCTAACCTTACATACCACACTGACACATATACTATTAAATACGTGGTGCATAAATTTACATGCAGTGCTGCACGAAATCTAAGCAAATTTTCTTGTCGAGGCAATTGAGGCTAATATGTTACTAATAAATTTATTCAAAGTAA
The DNA here is from genome assembly GCA_023159175.1 of Wohlfahrtia magnifica. NCBI lineage: Eukaryota > Metazoa > Arthropoda > Insecta > Diptera > Sarcophagidae > Wohlfahrtia > Wohlfahrtia magnifica. The sequence goes on along the minus strand of JAKWBJ010000534.1, from coordinate 6,093,361 downwards.
AGCATTTAATATTTGTTATCTTAGGCACCTAAATTATAACTATAATAACAAACCTTCAACTCCATTCTCTTTTCCGCCTACCAACCAGAAGGTCCTCGGTCCAATACCAGACCAAGCCATCTGAAAAAGAAAACAAAGACTTTTTAACCGCGGTATCACCTCATAACATTAGCTAGTAACTGGTTATGACTATTACTACTATTGAAAACTTCTCTAATGCATTTGCTGTTCGGAGCCCACGTTAAACTGTAGGTTCCTTTCAATGAGTCTAAAAATAGAATCGGGTGCAGCTCATTGACTTAGAGAAGTCGCCCTGTTCCTTCATAGATTGTTAGGGGAATTATTATTTATTATTATTAAGTCCATTCTCTACCAAGTAATACAACAAAAACGAAATTAGCTCCTTGAGTAGCTGTTCGAAACTTAAGCATTGTTCAGTACTTTGTGTAATAAACTTTGTTTTTTATGGCCTCCGCACACCGTTTTGGCATAATGAGAATTGTTAGAATTATTGTTAGTATTGATTGCCACCTTAATTCTAAGCTCTCCAACAGCTTCTGCTTATTTTTAAAACGACGTGGTCCAGCTCTGCGCTTCAAGATTAGGAACAATTTTATTTAAATAAAAGAACCGGTTAACCGGTTATTTGAACTACTATTAACCGAAAACCGGTTTTTTAAAAAGTGCTACTTTTCGAATTATTCGAAAATCGGTTCTTAAAAAAAAGTCGAATAATCGAGCTCCCTAATACATATACTTTCTTGATTAAAAAGGTACCAGAATAACCCCCGTATGTCGGTCCCATTGTTGAGTTTTATATATTTTTTTGTTTTTTTGTTTTGTTATGTTGGTGCATCTATTGTAGATATTCTCGCTGAAACTTAAAAGTTAGTTTTTCATCAAAAAAAAAAAAAAAAAAAAACGTTTCTGAGAAGAAATACGATAAGGAGATGCCTACACATTTAAGTGGCAACACTTTTTTTTGGAAAATGAAACGCTATAACTCTGTCTCTTTCATGCAAAGGGAATGTTTAGACCATATGTTGGCACTTACGTATTGTAGTCAAGAATTAAAAATTGAAATTTTATGCGCTTAAGTGTTCAACTAAAAATCATTTCGCCTTTTACTAATCAACTGTGTTATTAAAATTGATCATTTACAATAAGAGGTTAATTAAATGCTTCGGGGGTTAGTTACTCGTATTGTAATAAAATCTATGGAATTTCTGTTTTTTTCTTTATATTTTTATTTCTTTCTTCACATACCGTATCAATAAATAAATATTTCTTGCCGAACTAAACTAAGAAATCAGTAGTTACACCTTTTGAACTGCAAGATAATAAAATTTAATTTAATTTTTTTGTTTTTTTTTGTTATAGATTAAATACATACATATGTATGTACGTATGTATGTACGTATGTATATACATATGTATAAAATATTTGACTTATTTTTGTTTTAGGTGGGCCCATAAGCAAAACTTAAAAGCTGGATTCTTTTAATACAACAAATTACGTGTTGAACTAATTTTCAGTTAAAGGACGGAGATATGAAACATTACAAAATTAAATGAATGAATGAATGAAAAAAAAAAAAAAACGAGTTAAACTAAAAACCAATAACAATAATAAATAATCTTTATCAATCAAAATTTATAGCGGCAAACTTAAATAAAAAAATAGAAAAAAGTTAGAAAAACTAAATATTATTGACTGCCAAACCCTTTTTTTCAAATATTTTTTTTTTCATTTCGTAAAACATAAACTTGTGCTTTTTTATTTATTTCTTTTCTAACAAAACAATATAAATTTCCTGTAAAACGTGATCGAAACTATAGAAAAAAAAGAAAAAATTACAAAAATATCTTATAGACTCTGTCAGTCAGTCAGTCTGTCTGTCTGTCTGTCTGTGTGTCCGTCCAATCATCCACCACCATTCCATCCATTTATTTAGTTTGTGTCTAACACAGAGCCCATAATGCTGTAGGGTTTAACCCAGAAGCCATTTATTTATTAATATGGAAAAAATTCAAAATGAAAAGACAACAGCAACAACAATAACAAATTTGTAACAAACTATTTTACAATAAAACTAATTCACTTTATTCAGAACGAAATGAATAGTGAGTGAGTGACGTTATGATGGAAGTTTTACTAAGTACTACGACGAGTATCTCTAAGATCATATCGAAACTACACGTAGAAAATGAAGGATTTAAAAGGCAAATATGTTTTCAAAAATTTACTAGTGATGCCATGATAACGTTTATTCTTAATTCGCTCTTACAATTATGAACCGAATTACATAATTCCCCATACAAACTTTTAAGAGTAAATCATCAAATTGTAAACAATTTAGATTTAATTCGCTTGTGATCAAAATCAATGTGATCTCCAATTTTATCGGCCGTTTGTCCATGCTAAATGCGTTTATTTAATTTCCTAACCTGTTTTTCCATTCCTAAAACACAATTTACAGGCAAATGACTAAAAAACATAAAAAATTTACTAGAAAAAGTAGAATAATCAACAAAATGAATTAAAATGGAGCCATGTGAACGGGATAAATCTTAAAATTAATTCAGACAGTGAGCAAAGTAATTTTAACTCTCGTGGGAACATGGAATAAAGCCATTTTATAGCTGAAACACTCAGCACCTATGAAATTGTGACAAAGATAGTATGAGATTGTCTGAGCAAATTGAACCAACTGGGCAGAGACAATACGGGCAGCCTCTGCCAAATACCGGGTTCCGAACCGGCAGATTAATTGACTAGAAGGTAGCTTCCATGCTAAGTCATCTGGGCCTGATGGCATACCAACACTCTTCTCTAGCGGTGGTCTTCGACGCTTGTGCGTTTATTAACCAATTTTTGAGTGCATCATATCGCGCCGGTATTTTTCCATCCTGCTGGAAGGTTGCTAATATAATCTCTAAATAGCGTGAGGCTACTACCCTCCAATAGCAGTCTATTCGGCACTCTCCAAAGTTATGAAAAGTATGTTTAATCACCACCTTGTGAAGTATTTGAAATCCAACAATTAGCTAAGCGATCGGCAGTATGGCGTCCGAAAGGGTGATCTGCTGGCAGTGGAACAAGTTCATTCATGGTTTTGGCGAGAGCATAATTGTAGCTCTGGATATTTCCAAGGTGCGTGATAGAGCTTGGCATGAGGTGCTAGTTTCGAAACATTACTTTTGGTGTCGGCTTATATTGAGCATTCTCAGAGATCGTTCTATAAGAATGGTTATAGATGGGGTCTTATCCGATGAGTGCAGGATAAGCTTAGAGGTACCGCATGGCTCTGTTTCTTCTCCCACTCTATTTCTAATATTTTTAAGACTTTCTTCTTCTCACTTCTAATCCTCTCTGCTCTTTCGCAGATGATAGCAACATTTGTCATTCATATTCTTTTGATTATAGGCCGAGGCTGTTGGAGATTGGGATGAAAAGGCGGACTATGAATGACACACTCACAAGCGACTTGGCGGAAATCTCCGAGTGGGGTCGATAATATGGCCCGATGACGCCATAAGCCGCAGAACTAACTGGGCGAGCATTTCCTACACATCCGGTTTGATGAAATTTGCGAACAATTCTCTCGATTGTGAACATATTTGGTCTATTATTACGACATGCACGAAATGTTCTTTGATTAGAACGCCCATTTTCGCAAAAGGCTTAAACAATCTTAACGTGCTGCTCAATTGTGTATCTCTCCATGGTTGAATTTGTCAAGTCCTAAAGCAAAGAAATGACAAATTAAGTTTGGTAAAAAGCGTGAAGTGTGACTCATAATTAACATCGTGCATTACGTTTGGATCACCCTTTATATCACAGGACCTTCGTCCATTTAAATAGCAATAAGTTAAAACACACCACTAATAAACTACATTTTAATAAACTCATTTCTCTCAGTGTATTTGTTAATAACTAATTTTAAGATCCATTAGCTTAGACAAAGTGTCACTGTTTAATAGAAGGTTTTCAGTCCATTATATTTATCTTAAAGGGGTTTCTCTACAAAACAAAAATTGCTTCAATTTATTTATTGTTATTGCTGTTGCTATTGTTGTTGCTTTTCTTGTTGTTTTATTTTGTTGATATTTTTCAAACAAATTTGTACAAATAATGTTTTATTATGACCATACAATCGATCATAATAACAATGTTTAGAAAATATCTGTTGTTTTTATGCGAAATTTTTCTTTTAAACTCAAATTAAAAGGGTTGCCAAGTTGGAGAGAAAATAAAATAGAAGGGGAGGACTGTGTGGAGGAAGTAAATTCCGGCAAAAATTTTACTTTGCAGCCCAAAACGGACCCTTGATATCTTGGCCATCAAGCTTACTAGGTGGGTGGTGGAGATGTCAAATTTAAATACCTTGAAACCTTGGTCATCAAGGGTATTAGAAACGGAGGAGGTAAATTGTTGCCAAAATGGTACTTCGCAGCCAAAATCAGACCATGAACCTTTGATATATTTTAGATATCTTGATGCCATGGCCATCAAGCGCTTTAGTGAGGGCGAAAGAGGTAAATTGTCGCCAATATGGTACTTTGCAGAACAAAACGGAAAACTGGCCATGAATCCTTAATATTGTGATGATAATGCAGAATATCTGAATATTAACTGATAAAACATGCCTTAGTGGCCATTCGGTCAATGTAGAGAGCATGATTGCAGACAGTTTGGGAAAAAAGAGGAATGCCACTGTGAGATCCTCATACCGAATAATATTGTGGTGGTCTTCTTCCTTTTATATTCTTGACAGGGAGGTGAATATATGATCTGGCGTTGACTGTCATAGGACACTAGAGTATGGAGACGCATGTTGGGGGTATCACCTACCGGTGCAGTTGTCGAAATATACATAGAAGTGAATTAATTAACTTTTCATCCTTAATAACGTTTTTCTCCAATGAAGGTGTGGGATAGACTATAATCAATTACGTGAGTCACCACGGTGCGCGAACTCACTAATGTGGGCCATTTAGCTACTTTTAGAGAACAGACCCTTAAAAGAGAGTGAAATTCGGACGTGGGAGACTCAAGAGCCTCATTTAGGCCTGACATTTGGTTTGTGAGTCCTTCACGAACGACGTTAATCAAAGAGTAACACATTCCTGAAAAACTCCAGATCACCCAGGTGCCGTAGTCCGAACTCTCAAAGAGTGGGTCAGTCACAGAGACGGTGTTATAACAATTTCTCTTCCACCTTATCCTGATAGTTTCTATAGTGGCCATGATCAGGCACCCAATGCACAGCGACATGTGTCCTATTATATATCCGATTGGGTTCTTTCCAAACCTAAGAACATACGTATTCCCTTCCATATACAGAGAAGGCCAGAGCGTTCTGAATATTCTCCAATATTGGCCCACCTGAATTTCATCATGCCTGTCTATTAAGCTCGATAGCTCAACCAAAGAGGCATTTATGTCTCTCTGTGTAAAAGCCTCCTATACCACCTCCTATACCTCCTCCTATACCAGTTGTAGGGAAACTTACAGTCGATTGTGCGAGTGGCATATGATACGTTGTCTTTACTCTGTGAAAAGAGAGGTTTAAAGTGATGAAAGAAGAAAAAAAGAAGATTAATTATCAAAGTTTTGTTCAGTTCTATATTCTTGGCATAGTGTATTAGAATATTTTAGCAGTGGGTAGTAGGGTGCTTTTTGATATTGGGATGGTTTTAATCACAATCATCACCACAATCAGGTTTTAGTCACCATACTTTCTTGCCGTGGTTATTTGCGTCTGACTTCTTTTCTTCTAAAGTTGACGAGATTTGCAACAACATTTGCTAGCGAATGGTTATGAGTATTACTACTACTCAATGAGTCTAAAAATAGAATTGTGTGCAGTTCACTAATAGAGGGAAATTCCCATTGTTACAGTTGGGATATTACGGGCATGAGGAAGATAGGTAGGTAGGTGAGTAGAAGTGGCTGTCCCAAAGAAAGGACACACGTAGGCCAAATTAGCCTGTTGAGATATCGCAATGAGTCTTCATCCCCCTATAACCGAAACCATCTAAAAACAAAAAATAATAAAACCGCAAATTGTTCGCACTCAACAACTACGTAGGCTCAGTCGCATGGTAGAAGCCCAGATGCCTTTTTCTGCTGCACCATAACGCCTGGTGTGTGTATTGAGGTAGAATTGTTTCTTTCTCCTCCTCATCCTGCAGCTTCTGCAGAAATCATTGGTAAAGTTACCCAGTCTAAGCCACCTGGTTTAAGTGCCTATTATGCCCAGTAATGACACCGACAACTACGCTGAGTGTGCTTTTTTGGAGATTGAGCAGATCTTTTGTGCACATGAGATCCAGATTTGGCAAGATTTGCCGCGCCATCTTGACGGAGTCTATGACAGCATTGAGAATCATAAGCTTGATAGTTCAAAATGGGATGCCCAGCGGGGAAATTTCGCTTGTAAGTTCAATAGTGGTGCTATGCATGGCCAATTCATCAGACTTACAGTTCCCCGGAATGCAACTGTGACTCGTTGAGACTATAACTGTTCTTAAGGTCAACATGTGATATTCCAGAGCTTTTACAGTCATCTGGCTATTCGAAAGTATGCTAATATTTCGTCTTGCTCTTTCCAATGGCCAACCAAGCAAATCGTATGGGCGATAACTCTGCCTAAAAATACCACAGTGATCCGGTAACCTTATAGAATGATTTACATTCGCCGACTCCGAAAAGATACTTCCACATACCGCTCGGAGTCTTTAATGAGGTTCATCACACCATTCGATTTTCCTCCCATCCGGAATCGTAGTCCGAAGTTTCGTTGAGAAGTCATAGTATGGAAACAAAGGACTGTATCGCTAAAGAAGCTAAGGGCTATACTAAAAACTACATTTATCCAATTATCGACTTGATCCCATATAATTAATGTTGGCAATCTTGTTTGTGTAAAACCCTTTAAACTCTATTCAAAACTGTGATCATATTTATTGGTGATTTGTACGCTTATATTTAAAAAAATAGGGTTTTTAGACTATTGATACTGGTGCGCACCATTAACCATAAACAATCCAGCATAAAGTAATTTTCCATAAAACCAAAATCAAACAATTTTCAATGATTAATTTCATTGTCGTGCTTAAAGGTTATTTGTTATGATTCGTGATGAAGTGAAAAATGATTAAATGTCCCCAAACATTACAAACAACACATAGACAAGAGAGAGATAGATTTGCGACATTGTTTGCAACATGGTTTTGTACACACTAAGAAAGAAGTGTTGAAAACTTCAAGTCACCAAAAAGTGAGGCAATAACAAAAGTGTCTTGTTAACCGAATAATACAAAAAATAAAAAATAAATAAACAGAAACAGAAACGAAAATTGTCTCAACCCAAACACAACTTATAAATTTTTAAGTTAATAGCGCATAGTTGACCTTTTTTTTCTTAGCAATTCCTGTGGCAATTGCACACTCCACGCCATACAAATCATTCAGAATTGCAGAATTTTTCGAAAGTACAGGTTACGTTACTTCGTAGTGCATGGGTTTTATCGCATTTTATCTAATGTCCAAAATCAAAAGCAAAAAAAAAATATAAAAATAAAGGGTTTTTCAGCAAGAACTGTGTTTTACAAAGGAAGAGAAAAAACGCAAGAAATCAGTCAAAGAGGAAGAATTTACACCATTAAGACTGATGTCAAGCTCATAAAGAACTTTCAAAATTATAAGAAGGCACTCAAGCAGCTTCAAATCGTTTGCGAGCAGTAGGATTTGTCCGGTAGGAAAACATTTGATCATAGGTCGCATAACAGAGAAGCGTGGGCGTCAGGTAGATTCCCTACCGATTGGAAAGAAAACGCAGTAATAACTCTACAGGAAAAATGTGAACTGGAGGGGAATGAACAATATTTATGGGATCATTTCAATGATCATCTTAGAGCGCATTTGTTCCACCATTCAAAAGTATTTCCCTAAGGCACAGAGTCGATTTACACCGAACAAATCAAAATGCTGCGCTTAATAATCTGATAATGTGAAGAGTCTCCACTTTTCCTAGCTTTTGTAGACTTCTAATGAGAGCATACAATACCAGCAAAAGAAAAGCAATATGGTCCGCTCCCAAAACTCTTATATCCCTTATAAAGGATTTATATTGTTACGTTTTAGCCTTTTTAACACGTTTGAGTTCTTTTAATTGCGTTAAACAAAATATTTGACACGAATTTGTTGTTTCATACTGTTCTTTTTATTTCCACACTTTTACTTTATACAGTAACGTATTTAACTTCTTCTCAATACACAAATTACTCAACAGTTTAATTAACGCGTTAACACCACTTTACTTATTGACTTTTATATTAAATTAACTGACTTGGGCAAAGCATCATTCCTTATATGCCTGACTGTTATCAGTTTCGAATCTTCTTGTAAAGTCTTAAGCCTTCTCAAATCTTCTACTCGGATCCGTTAATTCAAATTTAATACCTAAAAATTAAATTGGTAGCACCGTTCAATAGGTAATTAGTAACGCTAATGACAACACAAATAAGTATGTCATTGACAGCCTTGACACACACCAATAGAATAAATACTATAATAAAATTTCTTATTCTAAATGTTCTAAATTTGTGTTTCATTTTTTATTCTGATTTTCGTAACAATATTTAAACGAGTCATGTAAAGTACGCTAGGCCAGAAAATCAGGACCTTTGAAGTCAACACAGCCGTAAAACAAGGCTGTATTTTATTATCTATACTCTTACTTTCGGTTTTAGACACAGTTCTTTGGCAGACGAACATCGCTGATCCCAGTCGAATTCAATGGCATGTGAGCCAAAAGCTGCATAACCTTGACTTAGCAGACAGCATACGCTTTATGTCTTATACTCTAAACGGCATACAATGGGAACTTGAGAGTCTCCAAGAGTCTGTCATGCGGGGCTTAAAATAAACATTTTTAAGTTAAAGTCGGTTAGAATAGCAAGGACTATCACACAAACACTACTTATAGACGGTATCTAGATTGTAGATGTTAGTAAATTCACCAAACTTGGCAGCATCATAAGTACCGATGATGGGGCTGACGAAGCTGTATCGAATAGGATAAACCGCGCACGGGGCGTATATACTATTCTGCAAAAACTCTTTATATATGTATATCTGAGTGGCGTAACATATTCCAGCTTACCTCTGGCGATGATAACAAACATCAAACAAATGATCAGGAGAAAAACGCCATCTACTGGAAAAAAATTATAATGCTAAGTAAGGATCATCAGCACCACCACTTAGCACGGATCTTCACCATTATAAGGAGCCGATCTACTGTAAACTAATTATCTACTTAGCTTGAACATCAGCTTGATTAATGAAACTGAAACAAAGCAATTGACTTTTTGTGGCAAGCCAATATGCTCCCCAGAGAAGTGACGGAGGAAAAAAAATGACATCCCCAACTTCCTTGTGAAGTCAAAAAGTAAGTCTAATATTTAGAACCAATCGCATAACAAAAGCTGACCAGTTATTAACTAAATCCGTCGTCGCAAGTGGACAACATTGAAAAGTTTAGTTTGTAATGGAATTCTTATGGAAATGGTTTCTGGTCGCCAGAGGTCAACATGGAGTAGATAACTAGAGATGAAGTTTTAACAACGAGGACTTATGTGGCTACAAATTAATCATGTGGATCAAGCTAGAAACCGGTGAAGAGCTTTTGTCAATATGGGATGTTGAAAAACAATTTTTCCAGCCAAATCAATGCCAAAGCCGTATGGTTAAGTATTGTAGGGCTATAATCGATTCGCTTGTCTTAACAAGGACCCACAAAAAATATTCCGTAGGGCACAATTCCACGAAATTATGCGATCAGGAAATTCGACTGAGTTCCTTAATGGTCAGCGATGACGGGATACAGTTTTTTCGCCGAAAGGTGTCTTTAGTTTGTCTGTGACACGGCAGCAGAAAAGAGGCCCATTTTGACGTAGGTGGGAGGGCTTTGTCTTTGGCCAGCGCTGCTAAACCTTCCTATCGATCTAACCTGATACTAATATAGGTAAGTTTTTTGTTAAAATATTGTGGAATTTCGGCATCAAAGTAAAAATACTCTTGATACTGATTTCGTATTTCCCTAGGAAAAAAAGGACTCTGACAAGATTGTGTTATTTAGTTCTATCGTGAAGTTATATTTTCATTTCTTCCTATATCATGTTTATTTTTCTACCTTCTTTCTTTAGGCACCACGTGTTCGCCGGCCTACCGCGTTTTATGCTGCCTTACGGGTTCCAATAAATTTGTCTTTTCTTTACCTTACTTTACTAACGATCAGTGAACATATTTTCGCATATCCATGCCGGAATGGTGGATCTATTTCATTGATCATGTTATTAGTTTTGAGATGTGGGGCTATAAATCGATTTGTTTTGGCGTAACAAAAATTATTCCGTAGCGGCCATTTGCACGAAATTATGCGATCGAGAAATTCATTTTTCATAAAAAATTGTTTCAGAGAATGTGTGACTAGTTGTACCCTCATATTGACACCACATATCTGTGCTAACCATACTATGGTTATTGGGTTAAAATTCGGTGTTAGATATATTTCGATCAGCCTAATTTTGGACCAGGTAGAACGACATGTAGAGATACCTTCAGAATGGCAAGGCTTTTTTACAATAGCACTTGGATTTTCCAAAAATTTAAATGCGCATTTTAGCTGTTTTAAGTTTCCAGCGACACCGCCTCGCCGCTAACATGCTGCCCAGCGCTTTGCTGCTCAATTGTATTTGATTTGCTTTACTTTTTTTTAGCGGTGAGCTTTGAAGACCTTAGGCCATAGTCTAAGGCTTCAAATCAAAATCTTTACGCAAATTCAACATGTGTTTTTTTGAAGAATATCTAGCGTAAGACGAATTCCGATCTTCTTTAACACTGTGGCACACGGTTGCTATGTTTTCACTTGAACTTGACCTTGACGCATTAGTGTTGGTGCATTATATAGGGGGCCAATCAGCTTAAACTTATCGACCAATCTTTTAATAGAGGTTACGTATATTCCAACTTTATATTGGATTTTCTTTTTTGTATTTTAATTCCACTATGAGAAGACAATGTCCTTATTAAGAAACCCTTCACTATTAACTAAATTAAGCAATTTATCTTTTCAACAAGAAAAAAAAAAGTAGAACGACATGTAGAGATACCTTCAGAATGGCAAGGCTTTTTTACAATAGCACTTGGATTTTCCAAAAATTTAAATGCGCATTTTAGCTGTTTTAAGTTTCCAGCGACACCGCCTCGCCGCTAACATGCTGCCCAGCGCTTTGCTGCTCAATTGTATTTGATTTGCTTTACTTTTTTTTAGCGGTGAGCTTTGAAGACCTTAGGCCATAGTCTAAGGCTTCAAATCAAAATCTTTACGCAAATTCAACATGTGTTTTTTTGAAGAATATCTAGCGTAAGACGAATTCCGATCTTCTTTAACACTGTGGCACACGGTTGCTATGTTTTCACTTGAACTTGACCTTGACGCATTAGTGTTGGTGCATTATATAGGGGGCCAATCAGCTTAAACTTATCGACCAATCTTTTAATAGAGGTTACGTATATTCCAACTTTATATTGGATTTTCTTTTTTGTATTTTAATTCCACTATGAGAAGACAATGTCCTTATTAAGAAACCCTTCACTATTAACTAAATTAAGCAATTTATCTTTTCAACAAGAAAAAAAAAAGTTTTTTTTTTTTTCTTTAAATTTAATTTATGAAATATTTCGCTTATTTTCTGTCTAATGATATCAGCGATATAACATGAAAATTATGTGAATGTTCGTTGTTCATTGGGGTTCATACACTACATTAATCGATCTGAAGAGTCGTCTCTCTCTCTATGAAATTATTTTGGAAGAGACCTTTTGACATGTTGCGTGTATTTTTGAAAGTTGGGTTTGCTGACTGGCTGGCTGCTGGTGGTGTTGATTCATTGGAATTTTCATTTCATATCATCGAGTATCATGCAATTTTAAATTGACCAATTAATTAGCTGTTAAAATATGTTTTTTTTTTTTCTACGATTTTGTTCAACTAAGAGGCCATTGCTAGTCGAGATAAATCATAATTGGCAATATTTTAATTGCATAGATTATGAAATGGTATTTTGTGCAAGCATCTGTTTATTGTCTTTTGTTAAGTTAAACGTTAAAATATCTTAAAATGGCTTTTGATACTTTTTATTGGGAAATTTAGAAATTGATTTTATTTATTTATTTAATTAAAATAAAAATATTTAAAATAACATGGCTTATGAGGCAAAGAGCGTGGCGTCAATGCTTTGCAATTATGACAGCACGTTAAGAAGTGAAGTTGGTTGCAAAACAAATGTTATTGTTTAGCAGCTTTCAGTTTAATCGATTAAGCGATTTTGTCTTTAGTCTGTTTAATAATTGATATTTTCTTAAGCATACATAGCGTTTGATGATCATAGTGTAGCGGCTTATTTGAATTTGAATCGAAGAAATAGGAGTGTTTTTGTAGAAGATGCTTCAAGAGTTTCTTGGTCGTGCAATTATTTGATATGTGATGCTTTTCTTCTTGAAAACAGCAATTATTTTAGCTTCTATTCCCAACCTGGGCAAATTTGCTTTAAAATTAATTTTTTTTTATCAGTAACAAAAAATCGCCGTTTTTATGTTTTTGTTGAAAATACTTTTTCAAATGGTCAAATTATTTCCTTTTTCCTGTCTTTAGCATTTTTTTCTTCTGCTTTTACTACATTACAACAGAAACAATAAAAGTAATTTTCTGCCAGAGATTCGCGAGCTTATTTTTTCTTCTTATTTCGTACTGCTCTTACTTCCAAATGTAACCACACATGCCACCAACATGTAGTTGCGAGAAAAACATCCTTAAAGCCATTCACGCAAACGAAAGGATTTCTTGTAATTTAGAAGCAAAAATGAAAAATTGAAAAAACACGAAGGAAAACATAATCATGAGTAACGGGAAAAGCAACAACGACATCACCATCCCCAATAAAACACAGCAAATCCTAACTTGAAAGCAATAGGATAAAAGGGATACACTTTTTTTCAATTTTTCTGTTTTTTTCCAGTTTCACTCTATGTTTTCGTACTTTTATGGTTGGATATGTTAAGACAACGTAGTTCTGGTAACGCTTGAGAAATCATAATTTTGTCTTGAAAAGAAGACCAGGAAAAACACTACATTAGCCATAAGGTCACAGGTGGTGATAGGATGAATGGACTAACAAGTTTAGAAACGAATATTGAAAATAGTTTTTGAATGGAGTAGAGGAGAACTAAGAAGTTATTAAGATCTATCAGAGTTTGAAGATGAGCTTTAAAGATTTGTTTTGTAAAATTACTCGAATTATAGTTCCACGACGGAATCTTGATAGCAATATGACCGATGACTTCAAATCTAGAACAGTTCTAAACTGTAGGAGGACAATAGGCGACTATACAAACCAGCACTCTTACTCATGCAGGAAAAAAGGTTCTGAGAAAAGAGTACTGTATCTTGGCTTTTGATTAAATTTACTTATGCCTTAAGTGGCAGTGCGATTTTCGCAGGAAGTTTGTTCCACAAACAAACAATTCAGCTAAAAACGAATTCTCATTATAATACGTTGTACGTTGTTCAATAGACTACAAAGGGATGCCCTCTACGAGAAATAGGAATATTAGGTAAGAATCTAGGATTATTAGGATTTAATCCCTTAATTTCATCAAAACACATTCCATTATAGTACCGATAGAACAATAAAATACACTCCACATTGCGACGATGCTCTTATGAATCGATAGAGTTGGCTACCCTTCTGTCATTAAAAGGTACCTTCGCCCTCTCCTGTAAGCGGTCGAGAAGCTCCAATATAGACTTTGAAACACGAGCTCATACATGAGAGTTGTATTCTATTTGGGGACGGATATAGGTCTTGTAAATATTAAGGAGTATTATGAAGTATAATGAAGTATTTCTTGTACCGTCTTAAAACACCGATGCACTTGAATGCTTTTTTCGGCACTCGAAATACTATATGTGATCGTTCCAATGAACTTCACAGATAATTCTCATGCCCAGAACATCAAAATTCTTCAATATCTTTATTACCTGTAGACACCACACCACCACGTCTGTATTTTAAAAAACAAAATTGGATCTTGCGTGCATTAAAATGGACACTGTTCGCACGAGCCCACTCGGAGATTTGCACCAGGTCACTTGTGGGTGTTTCGTTCATATTCATCCTTTTCGCCTCAATCTCTAAGAGGCACGGCCTACGCTCAAAACAATATGAATATTAATATGACAAATGTTGCAGTCACTAAGAAATAATAACAAAAGAGTAGGAGAAAGAACAGAGCCTTGCGATACCCCTGAGCTTATCCTAGACTCGTCGGATGAGACCCCATTTATAACCATTCTTATAGAGCGATCTCTTAGATAGCCCGATATAAATCGAGTGAAGTGACTACCAACACTAGAAGCAAAAAGTTTAAAAATGAGTATCTCGTGCCAAACTCTATCAGACGTCTTGGAGATATTCAGAGCCACAACCTTTTACTCGCCAAAAACATGAATGAACCTGTTCCACCTCTCCGGGCGCAATGCCAACAGGTCACCAGTAGAGCTGTCCTTTCGAAAACCATACTGACGATCGCTTAGCAAATCGTTGGATATCAAATACCTCCAAGGTGCTGATTAATAATACTTTCCATAATTTTAGAGAGTTCGGAACAATCTGCTATTGGGCGGTAGTTCCCAGGGTTACTAGCCTCGCCCTTTTTAGGGATTGGCCCTATATTAGCAACTTTCCAGCAAGATGGAAAAATACTGGAGCGATAAGACTAACTGAAAGTTTGAGCTAAGCGTACGCTCAAGCGTACAAGAGCACTGCTTCATGATTAGGAATGCCATCCGGTGAGATGACTCAGTAACGTTGAGATTTTCAATGCCGCGATATGTGAATGAATGGGCTAATAACCTCGCTATCTGGATAGTGCGAATTCGCTGGGGCAACAAAGGCGGATTGATGAAGTGGAACAGAACAAGCGATCTGCCCAAGTTTAAAAGGATGTTGTGCATTATGACTTGAAACTTTAGGTTGACAGCACAGCTATATAGAATGGGCTGTGGTTAGACTGGTAACTGTTGGACATGCGGGGAGGATGATGAGACTTTCAAGTACTTTGAACATCCTTCGAGGTATTGATTGCAGGAAAATAAGATACTATGTTGTAGGAACTACATTTCTTAATGCTGAGCGATGAAGGGAAACAGTTTTTTCGTTGAAAGGCATTTTTTCGTTTGGCTGTGACACGTCAGCGCACAACAGGCCCATTGTAGCGTATGTGGAAGTGTTTTTGACTTGGCCCATCGTAGCTAGACCTTCTTGTCGACCTAACGTAACCGATACTAATATAGATACGACTTTGCTTAAAATATTATATGATTTTGGCATCAAAGCAAAGAAACTGTTTTCTTACTCCCTGCAGAAAATACGGCTTCGACAAAATTGTGCCATCCAGTTCTATCGTGACGTTATGTTTTCATTTTTTCCTAAGTCATGTTTATTTTTCTACCGGGGCCACGTGTTCGTCGACCTACAACGTTTTATGTTGATTTAGGGGTTCCGATTGATTTTTATTATCTTTTTCCCACTTTACTTACGATCAGTGAACGTATTTATGAATAGGACAGGCTTAGAGTCTAAGCCGTCACAATAGATGTCATCATCGAAAAGGTAAAAACAGCAACCCCGGGTCATAGAAAGTCTGCTGGGAATTTAAAATAATATGCTGCGTGTGGCGTGGTGTAGTGGTTAGAGCGCAGGCATACAAACAAGCCTCCAAGGTCCGAATACCAGCAAAGGATATGACATAACATGAGAAAAAATTTAATTGCAGTTTCGAGATTTTATATCTCCCTCCAGACAAATCCATCTAAAGAAGCCCCTTTACTATTCAGCTTACCTAAGGCAATGATGACAAATATCAGACGAATGATCAGGAGAAAACACCACCTCTTTGGCAAAATTACAATTGTAAATAAGAATCACCAACACCCCCCCTAAGCAAGGATCTTGCACAGATTTCTTTCTATACCGATATGTTGACAGACAAGATACTTTTAGGAATAAGATAGGGTAAGACGCTTGGCTCAACTCTCTGCAACATCATAATGGAAGCCATCTTCGCAACAGAAGCTAAAGGCAACTTGAAAAGACAGCCGAGTTGTTAAGCATGAAAATCTCTATGCAAAAAAGCAAATCCCTAATCTTCTCAAAAGAATTAGTAGTTAGTAGTTCTAAAATGTTCCAACTACCGTTGTATAAATCATCCTCGTATCGCATAGAAGGTTTTTACGAGCATATTGAGTGAATGACTGAGATTGAGCAACTTCTGCAGTTCCGTGAAGGTAGAAAAAAACATTTCCGAATCTTCTCAGACAAGGCAACGCTTTTTCATGTGAACTGCTTAATTTCGTCATGGAGAGTGTCCTACGAAAGGCGGGTGTCCATCACAATGGCAATATTTTTCTAAAAAGTATCCACCTCCTTGCGTACACAGACGTTATTGTCATCATTGAACGTACCAAGAAAGTTACTGTAACCTTTACGGCCCACAACCATACTTTCGATGTTATCAAGGAGTTTGTACTGTGAGTTTGTACCTTGACTCTGACATTACAAGCCAAAATAATGTTTGTCAGCAGATCCAGCGTAGAATGACTTTTGCAACAAGTGCCACTATGGTCTCAATGGGCAGTTGAGTAATAAAGACCTCTCCCGTGTGACGAAACTGACACTCTACAGTTCGCTCTTTAGGCGCTTTTTTAGGCGGAAACATGGACGCTGTCTATCACCGGTCTTTTAGATTCTTTTTTATAGAGCTTGTTAATTTCGTATATGAATGTTAAAACAAAATTTCACTAAGCCATTAATCCACCTTCTACTTGAAATATATTCTAATGTTTTTTCGTTGTATTTGCAATTTTGACAACGTTTCCTTTCCTTTCTTTTTTGTTTGTTTTTTGTTCTGCTTCCTTTGTCTTTATCCTTTTTGCATGACATTTTCAATACGTTGCGTGCTTTTTTTTGCTTTTCACTCAGTTTGTTTTAATAAAAAGAAGCGGTTGAAAAAAAAAAATGCTTTTTACTTTGAGCCGAATGGAGTCGTTTTCGATTTAAGTCTTAGTGTTGCAGTTTAACTTTGAAATAAAGAGAAGAGAAAAGGAGCGTAAAGCACAGCATAGGTTGGCTAAAAATCCGGAGAAAAAAAATAAAGGAAAAAAGTGCACACCATTGGATTTTGGATGATGATTTCATGCTCGGCATTATGTTGTTTTCTATTCTAAGATACGTTTGTGTTGCTAAGCTTGTAGTTATTACTCACTCTCTCTCTTTTTCTCTCTCTCTCTCTCCCACCCCTTGCAGAACCATATTTTATGTGTGGAAGTATGTGTGCCTGCGTTGGTGTGTACATTATCCTTTTAGTCCTGCTGCTTAAACCAGCATACTCGGGTATAATGCTGGCTTTTTTTTATTCAAAGTTTTTTTCATAAATTTTCGTTTTTTCGTTGATTTTATTTCACTTCTGTTGCTGCTGCTGCTACTGCTGCATTCACTTTCGTTTATCTTGTTGTTACTGTTGGTGTTGCTATTGCTTTTGGAGTATTTTAATGCATATGTGTGCTGTGTTCATTGTTTTAGTATTATGAATGCATGTTGTTTAATGTTGTTTGCGTTTGTGTGTATATGTATATGTGTGTTTGCATTTTTATATTACATTGTACCACAATATGCATATTCCACTTGAGACATTCTATTGTTTTTAGCATTTTTTCCCATTTTTTCAATTTTTTCTTTTTAAGTGATGTGGTAGACGTGTAGATTTTTAATTTTAACAAATATTTTTTATGCACTTTTTGTTCCTCCCGTTTTTTACATTTTTTTTTATTCCTCGAGCATAATGAAACGGCCCAAATGTGGATAAAAGGATGTACACTCAAAAAAATTTTTTTTTTTATTACTTAACAGCTTTCAAATCACATTGAAATTTATTTCTATAAAACATTAACAAAAGCTAGGCTATCAAGGCTATCTTCTCTGACGTTTCTCAAATTTTTGATAAGATAAGGAAATCGGTTAATATTAAACCGATTGTAAATGCATGAAGGCACTAAAACCTATAGTTTATTCGTTATTTAAGACTTTAGAGGTGTTCGAAATCTTCGATTGTCGGTACATGGCTCTAGAATGTAATATTTCTTGTAATATTAAATGCATCTGGCAACACTATAGCTTATTTGATTAATCCGAATTATTACGGACGACGAAAAGTGGATCATATATGAGAATAATGTACGAAAAAGGTCATTGGCGAATCAGATGCAGCTTCGTAGACGGTGACAAAGGATTGAAACCAAAAACTGTTATGCTATGTGAATGGTGGAATTAGCAGGGAATTGTTCTACAACCTCGTCAAACACTGGATTCGAACTATTAACGAGATCAGCAGATAATATTCCATCAAGACAACACCAGACCACACAAATTGAGAGAGCTTAGCTAGAAACTTTGATGTAACCACCGTATAGCCTAGACCTTGTATATTCTCTGCAGAATCTTTTGGTTTGAGGACGAGCATTCATCCATATGGTACATTGTGATCGCTCTAAATAGAAACTACCTACAGAAAAGAAAAACAGTAAGGAAAGAACCGAAAGGTCCTACACTCCCCGGAATCTTAATAATTCCGACGCCACAACCAGCAGAGGCCCTTTCGCAAATTGAAGGATCTGTACATGACATCCAAGTTAGAGGATTACAAATTCACCCAAGATGCGATGACCCCTACCCGAAAGCCTAGGACAATGACACAAAAGCTGTTCGATCTTCTCTAACTCTTCCTCGTCCTCGCAAAACCTACAATAATTCGTGTCAGCATTTGCCCATCTACGAGTCATCGCTCGTCAATAAGCCGTGATAATGCCCGTAGTCAGCCTCAGTTCTGCTCTACGCATAGAGGCAAGAGCGGTAGCCCTACTGGAAATAACTGACCATAAAAATCTAGAGATCGCGAAAACAGGATTGCCGTACCAGATTTGACCAGCCTTCCCCGTGATAATTTTTTCGAGTACTTAACGGCGGCAGGACGTCTTCATTTCTGAATGTGAACTTGAAGATGCAAAAGACGGAAGTCAAGCATTAAGGTAGAATTAGTCTTTACTTTCTGTTCCGTTATGAAACAGCTGATTTTATTTCGTTAATAGAAAACATATATGAGTAGTTAGTTTTTTTGTTTCGTTCCATTCTATTTCGGACGAAGCTGTGAAAAATAAAATTTGTTAAGTAATTGTAAGTGACAGCGACAAACAGCTGACAGTGAAAATATGTGAAAAATTAGAAGAAAATTTGAATAGAATAGGAATAAATTTGGAAAAACGTATTAAATAAATTATAGAAAGAATTTAATAACAAAAATGGGTGATGAGAAACTAATAACATTGGTGGAGAACAATGATGTGCTGTACAACAAATTTAACAAGGACTACAAAATACCAGATAAAAAACGTGCCGTCTGGTCAAAAATTTCCAAGGAAATGGGGATACCGGGAAAGTACAATCCTTAAAATTGTAAATAACAAATATGCATTAATAAAATTGAATAAAATATTATAGAAGAATTATGATCTAAAAGATGGTCAGCATTGCGAGACAGATATGCAAAAGAAAAAAAAGTGAACGACTTGCAGCTGGTAGTGGTGCTGCTTTTAAACATCGGTGGCACTTCATGCAGCAGCTGGAATTTTTGGCACCTCATGTGGTTTCACGTCCGTAAGTATTATAATAATTTATAATTGAAATTTAATTTAAAATAACATTTGTTTGGGGTGCGTTCAACAGTTAATATTTTTGACGAAATTTCTCCAGTATCAGTAAAAAAGTACGAAGGTGTTCAATACTCTGCATTAGAGTATAGTGAACATTTACAGACATCATCCAGTTCATTTGCAGAAATGCAACTTGCAGATACCCAATTTACAATTGCAGAATCTCAAGAGCCCTTATTAGTGTCACCAATAGCATCGCCCAAACAACCACAACAGAAAAAAAGAAAATGTGAAAATTTCGCCAAACGGCGAAAGAACCGAGGAGGAAATGATCCCGCTTGCTATGAGGCCAGAAGGGTCCCGCCACATTTACGTTACCAAAGAACGGGGCAGCTGTTGAGGCTGCCTAGAACATACATGTGTTACATTATATGACTTATTACTGATCATCGGGCTGTCAGAAAACATGCTCAAAGTATGGGAATCCCATATAATAATCTTTGTAGAAGTAGCATTGATAAGGAGGAGGAGCAGTTTACGAAACACTTTCTTTGCCACTGCCCAGTACTAGACAAACTGTGAAGTGCTTGTTAGGAGGAGATTCGATGTTAAGGACTACTTCCAACTTACGATCTGCACAAAATCCTTACCTTCATTATGGCGACTTAATGACTAACTGCTGCCAGACAGAAGCTGCTAGGACTATGATGCCGATGGTAGCTGCCAAATGAATCTTATTTACATATGTTTAGTAAAGTAAAACAAAGCTTCTTTGATTTTGAAAATCCGTTCGATATCCGTTGGTAGAGTTGGTAAAGCAACTCATGAAAAAATTTGTTAATCTTATTTTGATATCCTGAGAAAATCCTATTTCTCGCGACTGATCAGGGATGGAAAAGTTAGTACAAATGTACTTTTTTTAGCACTCTTTGCAAGTCAATGACTAATTTAGCACTTTTACAAAATTTTGCCTATTTTACTACTTTTCACGAATGTATTTTAAAGAATTGTATTTCATCATAATCCTTTTTTTGCGTTGCTTTCATTTTCATATGGCAACTTTTAGTGAAATATTCGTTGTGAATTGTTTGGCGCATTTTTCCCATCATCTGTTGTTTAGGTAGCATTGTACTATTAATATTAAATATGTTTTCTAAGGACAGTAAGAGTTTCCAGCTCTGGCAAATGTAGAAATTATTAATTCTCTAAAACACGACAACATATCGCCTACTAAATAATAAACAGTCACAACTCAAAATTCACATATGTTCAGGAGAGGCCAAAAAATCTTTCTCAAACATGGTTTAACATGGATGCAGACGTAGAGAAGACAGTTAAGCAAATGAAATTTCCGTGGTCTTTAGAAAAATGACCTGCGAACTGGTTTACGAAAAAAAAAGACTTTGATAAGTTTTGAGTTGGTTCGGTTTAGTTAGTACACGGTATAAAACATGTAAAGGGTCCGCCAAATAATTCTTTTTTTTTTTTTTGAAAATGCTACAAAAAAAACTACTGAATATTTTCTCAAATTTCTTTTTTTATTTGAAAGTACAACCCTTCTGGTTAATAATGGAATATAATTTCATTCAAATGGCTGCCTCGGCTGGCCATGCAGTAGCCTACACGATCGGTACAATTTTTAAGCACATAATCGATTGAGTGCAGCTGTATTTCACCCATGGCTTCACGAATATTGTCCTTTAAACGTCAATTGTCTCTGGCTTGTTGGCGTAATACTTATCTTTGACGGCAGCCCACAAATAATAGTCCAACGGTGTCAGATCGCAGCACCGAGATGGCCAAACGATATCAGCTCTGCGGCTGATAATGCGATCTTCAAAAACAGGGCGCAAAACGTCGAGTGTAGCTTCGGTTGTGTGGCACGTAGCGCCGTCCTGTTGAAACCAAATGTTGCTAATATCCTCCTCTTCAATTTTTGTGAACAAAAATTCAATCAACATGGCCCGATAACGATCGCCATTGACTGTAACGGCCACTCCTTGCTCATTTTCGAATTATGCCTCTGAACCAAAATACACACCAAACAATGACTTGTCTTGGGTGTATCGGTTTTTCAATGTATGCGTGCGGGTTTTCTGTGCCCCAAATGCGACAAATTTGCTTGCTTACATACCCGCCAAGATCAGAATGAGCTTCATTTGTTGACTTGTTAAAGAACACAAAGATCGCTTAGGTAAAACGCATATGTTTAACAACATTTTTTCTCAGTGTATTTGATTTATTATAAAATTTGTTTTCATATTTTTTTCAAAAAAACACTTCAACATTTTTTTGTTTTTTCATTTGAGTCTTCCTTTTTTATTTCGTTTGCAGCTCATTACATTGTTTTGGAAGGAAAGAAAACAAGATGAAAAAATAAATGAAAAACCAGCCGTATTATGCACGTCGTATGTGTTCATATGTAAATACAACAATATTCCTGTGCATCTCCATCCTACCTACATGCAATCATTCATACATACATACATCAATCTATTCATACTTAAAATCACTGTACATCGTACGTTTCATTTATAATTCATGCAACGTCATTATCGAGCACTTTTTTTTTTTTGATGAAAAGAAGAAGAAGAAAAAAAACAATGAGAGGAGTAGAAGAAACGCCTCGTTAGACTTCCAAAGACTTTTAGCAAAATTATAAAAAAAAAAAATAAGCAAAAGCCGAGAGAGATGTGGTGTTTTTGAATGTGATGTTGAAACATTATTATTGCACTTACCACTCGACTGAAATTCATTTCTCCTTTTGCTTAAAAACCTAAAAAAAAAAACAAAACAATATTAAAAATCAGATATGGCTCCGAAAATGCAAGATTTTTGTTAAAAATTTGTAAAAATGAATTTTTTAATGAAACGTGTCCAAGAAAATACTCCGGGCTATGCTATTTTTTTCTTTCTACACTTAGCTACGCTACTCGTACAAACAACTAAATAATTGTCAATGTTGCAAATATTTGCGGAATGTAAAAGCTTTTCAAATGGCGCTCAAACCAAACAAAGTATTTCTTATGTAATACAACCAACAAAAGTTTAAAAAAAATAATATTTCACTTGGGCCTACAGGCTAAATAAATAGCATTTATTTCTTAAAAGCAAAGTTTTGTCTAAAGATCGAAAAACAAAGTGAACCGATTGCATCAAGGATATGTCAAATGCACAGTAATTTTTATGTTTGGAGAGGCAAGATTTTGCATTAAACTAAAAGTCTTAGTTATGCGTTCTACGCATCTTACAAGCCCTATAAGGTAGAGGCCTTCGCGCTCGATGATATAGAGACAAGAATAAGTCATAGACCGAGCTGTAGCGAATAAGAGAGAACAAGAAAAGGTAACGACCACACGAACTAGATCACATTCTGAACATAAAAATAATTAACATATCGGGTGTTCTTGTTACAGTTACACGAGTTTAAATCATAATAAAGGACAGGAATATATATATTTTAATACCAATAAAACGAGCTTTGTAAAAACATTTTACGGTATTAATGTTTAAATATAATTTCGGCCATGTGGCCGCCTCAGCTGGCGTGGCACGAACAAGGCACAATCTGAAGCACCAATTTTTACAAAGTTTTCACAGCATACACGGCTGTATTTCGCCAATATCTCTTCGAATGTTAATTTCCTGGTGTTCAATTGTCTCTGGTTCATCGACGTAGACTAGTGACTTTACATAGCTTCAAAGTAAATAATCCAATTGGGATAAATCACACGTTTTTGGACCATTAGGTGAAATTACTTTTTTCATCAAGAGTTCCTTGTGTAGAACAATTGTAGCGCGCGCTATGTGTCCTTTTGGAACCACATGTCAGAAAGATTAATGCCAGCTAGTTGAGTAACTTTATGACCATCGTCTTTTTTGGCTAATGTTTCCGCCAGCATACTAAGCGCTCCGAAGAATAATTTTCTGTGGATATAATGGTGTTTCCACAAAAGCTTGTTGATTATCTTTACTCTAAATTCGACAGTTCTGTTTAATTAGGTACCTACTCAATCGAAAACGGACTCTATCGGAAAACATAATTTTAAATGGAAACTCAATATCGATATCAAATTGTGCTTTAGCCCATTCACCGCATTGGCGGCGGTGTTAATTTATATGTGTTTGCTTGTATGTATGTTTGTTTGTTTGCTCCTTATAGACGCATAACGGCTGAACCGATTTTCTTAAAATTTTTACAGTATCTCTCTGTATATCTGAAAGGAACTATGGTCTGTATAAATTTAAAAAATTTGAACTGGGTGATGCCACGCTCATAAAAAGTAAATATGTAAAATGGTAACAGTAAGAGTGTCTAAATTTAGTCCAAATCGCTTCAAAGTCAAAAAGTGGGCGGAATAGAACAACTGGGCATGGCACATCCCATACAAACTAATTAATAATTTTTAAAAATAATTTATAATCTTTGAGCGGTTAAAGCTGAAGCTTCTGAATCGGTCTGAATGGCTTCATAGTCAATCCAAATCATCAGTCAGAAAGTGGTCAAGATTGGGTAAATGGGCGTGGTACCCTCTATTTATGCTATGGAACAACACAAAGACTCCTAGCAACGCTCTTCTTTTATATAAAAATTAATGTGTGTTTAGTTGAAGACTGTAAACAGGAGATTCTACAGTGTTCTTCTGGAAGGAACTATAGAATATCTTAAATGTTTGGACTTATAGCGGAAGGAATAAAATGTTTAAAAAGTGATAACTAAGATAATGATAGCGAAGCACGCTGGGTTTCGGCTAATATGGGAAGGGCCATCTATCGGTTTAAATTTTAACCAGCGGATATTTCCGAACTGGCAATACTTATATCACTCTATTCTTAAACAAAATTCAGTATATTACCTCCACTGAATGAAATGAGTCGATTTACGCTTAAGCAAAGTTGGGATTTATTGGAAATTAACTTCCAAAACAAAGACAATTGATCGGAAATTGCAAGAAAATAAAAAAAATATTAAAGAATTGCAAAAATCATCTTTTCGAATGAAGCTCATTTTCATCTTGATGGGTACGTTAATAAGTAAAATTGACGTGCTTGGGACTCAGAAAATCCCAACGTGGTCTTACAGAAGCCAATGCACCCATTACAAGTGACTGTTTGGTGCGGCTTGTAGAGCAGAGCATTAGCCCATATTTCTTTGAAAATGAGAACGGCACAACTATTACGGGCAACAGGATGATGCAACTTGCCACACATCTCATGCCACAACCGATTTATTGCGTCAAACGTTTGATGGCCGTTTAATTAGCCGAAATAGGGATGTCAGTCGGCCGCAGACAAGCTGCGATTTGAGACCGTTGGACTATTTTCCGTGGAGCGCCGAAAAGGACAAGTGTTCTGCCGACAAACCAGAGACAACTGCCATTGCCGACATACGACCACATACACTCGAAAAAGTTTTCGAAAATTGGTCCGATCGAATGGGGTATTGTGAGGCCAGCAGCGGCAGCCATATGAATGAAGTAATATTTCATTTTTAACCGGAGCAATTGTATTTCGCAACAAAAAAAATCTAATTTGGCAAAATTTCAAACCGTGTTTGTTTTATAACAGTTTTAACTTTGAACTTTTAAATGGCCCGCCCTATAGTGTGGTATCTACATTGACTAAAAAAGAAAACAAAATGAAACAAACAGTCGAAACAAGTATGGACTTTATATGGCCCACCCTATATAATATATTCGAAAGTGATAGGAGTGATAAAGTATGGTGAGAGGCGCGTTGTATCCTCAAAAATTAGTTTCAACTGTGAAGGTACTGTGATAGTTTGTGGTGCTGGTCTTCTCCTGGAGTAACGACGTTGGTGTTTATTGAAGACGATAAGGATCTGTATCAGTACAACACCTTTCTAGAATAAAATCTAAAACCATCAGTCGATATATTAAACCGGGGTCAAAGTAGGATCTTCCAACAAGGCAATCATTTGAAAAATTTGTTTTAAGAAAATGATGGAAAGAAGGGATTATTATGCCAACTTAATGGGTCGATTTAATGAGGATCAAACAAGAAAAAAACGATCGCTTTGGGTGAAGTAAATGTTTCTTTTTATCCGGATGATGAAAGGGTGCTCACAGGTGCAGTTTCCAAGGCAAAAATCTATGAAATAAGCTACGAACTGTTCCCTCATACGTCGGATTTAAATAGTTCTTGCTGGCAAAACCTGATGTAAACTCTGATACATCGAAAACAGTTCTTTTTAATATTTTGTTTGGACTGAAACATAATATTTTTCAATGTGCCAATAGCGGTATTACTGTATGATATGGTGGCAAAAGGAAACTACAACTACTAGTCGAGCTTAAATTTTCTTAATGTTTGAAAACTTAAGCCCATGACTATATATGACTCAGTGTGTTATAATGAATTGTTTTATTCTTCTTCTTTATATACTTTTTCATTTTTTTCTTTCTTTTTTGTCAACTTTGTTGTCGTATTGTGTTCCCAAAGTGAAAGTTATTTTTCTCGCGTGTCCATTTGACATTTAACTGTGTTGACGTATCTGACCAGCACTCATAAGTCTTCCTCTTCCTTTACCAAAATGCTTTTTAATGTTGGATTATTTTGTCATTAACATTTTTGTCGTTTATTTAAGTTCTTTTTTTGTTTCTTTTCTTGCTTTTTTGTTTAAAATATTTTTTCTTTTTTTGTAATTTTTTGAAAATTTAGTTTTGTTGTTGTTTTTATTCCTTTCAATATAAACCCTATAAACCGACGGTACATACGAAAAACCTTTTCCATTTTTAGTTACAATTTTTTTCAATTTAACGTTGAGTGAGAGTGGTTTTTCATGTTGTTGGTTTAGGCGTTTTTTTTTCTTTTCTGGCGGTAATTTTTTATTTATTCTTTTGCCATTAGATTTTTTTAGATATAATATGTCGTATCACGTGACAAAATCGTATATATTCGCTAAATATTTTTTAGATTGTTTACTTTGAATAGCTTTCAACGGATTATATAATAAACGTAGTGTAGGGGATTTATCAATTGATCAGCAACTCAGTTGTGTGGGTCGGATAGTTAATCGAAAGGATTATAACTTAAAAAAAGGTAAAATTTCTAAAACTATTTCTGTTGGAAAACGATTATTTTCATATTTATATAGAAATAATATAAAAATCATTAAAAACCGCGTCTTGTAGGGTACTTATAATGAGTTCTATTCCTATCAGTTAACTTTGTTACTTATTTGAGTAACTGGTAATTTATTTGAGTTTCTTTCTCTTTTTTCTCTTCATACCAAAGTCCATCAAGTGGGACGAGTAAATCGAGTATTCAAAGAATGAGGACGATAATTAGTAATTTAATATAAATGCGGGATTATTGTTAAGCTAATGAGTTTGTATTAAAATAATAAATAAAATATATTTTAATGCTAAAAAAGAATTCCAAGAATACATTTTACTTTGAAATGCGATAATTTTTCTGTGTTGAACAGCATAAAAAAAGAGTCTATTTGCCATTTACAGAAAGAAGAAATTAGACAATCCAATGAATTCTTTAATTTTTCCAAAAATCGTAAGTGAAAGCGTCCAGATTTTAAATAATAATAAAAGAATAATGATACGTTGCTTAGTTTATGGTCACCACCAAAATGGCACCGTAAGAGATATTGCTCGAAACGGTAGACCACGTATTATTCGCTCTGTGGCTCTGTTATTTCCATAAAAGGTACAATTGGTGCAAGAATTAAAACACTCAGATCATCGGCAACGCTTAAACTTTGCAATCAAATATCAACAGTTGCCCGGAAATAAAACCAACTTTTGTTGAAGCTCATTTTAATTTGAATGGCTTTGTTAATAAGCAGAGCCGTTGGTTCTGAGTTTCTGAAAATCCAAGAGACATTCATTCACGCAATTTTTTTTTAAGGACTAGCACGCTCTACTTAATCAGTGCATTGCGCTGGTACTAAGAAAATAGGTTATTGGGTGAAGGATAGAGGGAGTAGTGTTTATGTACGTTTGATCGTAAGTGACAGGAAAAACTTTCGCTGGAAGACTATTCCACAAACGAACCGTGCGACTGAAGAACGAATTCTCCCTAAAATGCGTTGTGCGATTCATTGGACAATCAACTACAAAGGGATGAGCTCTACGGGAAAAACAAATATTACAAGAAAATATGTGATTATCAGGAATTATATCCCTTATTTCGTCAGAACATATTCCGTTGTAATGCCGATAGAACAATGAAACACACACCATATTGCGGCGATGCTCTAACGAATCAATAGAGTTGGCCTACCTACCGACATCTAAGCATCTATAAGCATCTTAGCTTTCTCTTGTACGCGGTCGAGAAGCTCCACAATAGACTTTGAAGCACCGGCCCATACATGAGAGTTGTATTGGCCTGTGTGAGAAGGTCTGATAGTATTTCTTGAACCGCCTTAAAGAACCGAGGCACTTGAATGCATCTTTCGACACTCGGAAAATGTGATCGTTCCAACGGACATCACAATGAATTCTCATGCACAGAACATCAAGAGCATCTGACTCCTCAATATCCACATTACCCATAGTTACAGACACATCATACCACCACGTCTGTGTGTTAGAGAACACACGCGTGGTAAAATCAACCCGATTCGCACGACTCTACTCGGAGATTTTTGCAAAGTCGCTTGTGAGTGTGTCATGCATATTCCGCCATTTCATCCCAATCTCCAGAAGGCTCGGCCTACGATCAAAAGAATACGAATGATAAATGTTGCTATCGTCTGTGACAGAGAGCAGATAGATAGGTTTGGAGTTGGAGAAAGAATAGAGCCTTGCGGTACCCCTGATTTAACCGAAACTCATCGGATGTGAACCCATCTATAACCACTCTTACAGAACGATCTCTGAGAAAGCACGATATAAATCGAGTGAAGTGACTACCAACACCAAAGGCAGTAAGTTTCGATACTAGTGCCTAATGCCGAACTCTATCAAACGCTTTGGAAATATCCAGAGTCACAACTTTGCTCTCACCAAAACCACAAATGGATTTGTTCCACCTCTCAGAGAGTACCGTCAATTGACGATCGCTTAGCAAATTGTTAGACTCCAAATATTTGACAAGGTGATGATTAACCATATTCTCCATAACCTTGGAGAGTTCCGAACAAACTGCAATTGGGCGGTAGTTTTCATGGTTGGTAGCCTCACCTTTTTAGGGATTGGCGTTACATTAGCAAACTTCCAGCAGGATGGAAAGATAGCGGCACTATACGACGAACTGAAAAGGTTGGCTAATGGACGCTCAAGTGCTGGTATGCCATCATTCCATTGCTGGTATGCCATCTGGCCCAGAAGACTTGTTTA
This sequence comes from Wohlfahrtia magnifica, assembly GCA_023159175.1. Classification (NCBI taxonomy): domain Eukaryota; kingdom Metazoa; phylum Arthropoda; class Insecta; order Diptera; family Sarcophagidae; genus Wohlfahrtia; species Wohlfahrtia magnifica. Next base: position 6,064,203 of record JAKWBJ010000534.1, on the reverse strand, counting down.
CGTTGAGATTTGCAAGAACGTTTTTACGGAACCGTCTCGAAAGGCTATTCTAGGCATAGTCACTGATAAACTTTCGAATGTTGGTAGTGGTTGAGGGCTCTCCGGTAAGCTAGAATTACTTGCAAATAGTTCAGCCAAAAGGTTTGTCTTATTTACCGTTTTCGTGAATACTTGTTCATTCCTTAAAATAACTGGAATCGAACTAGCGCCACTCCTGAGTGTTTTAACGAATGACCAAAAGATCTTACTTCCCCTGGGAAAAGTAAGAACTTTAATGCGAAGGCGCTGATCGTAAAGAGCCTTCTCACGCCCAAGTGCTGCGGCATACGAAGATTTCTTGCACCCCATTAGGTATACAGTATGATGTGGCATTAAATCTGAAAATATCATTGGGCCTTGATTTTTCCAAAATGAAGATGAAAGTGCTGTAACCGTTAATTATGAGTGGTATCGGCTTATGATAGAACGTTTTATACGTCCTACTCTTTAAAACAGACCTGAGATGTAGTTTCAGCAGACAAATTGACACTTTTAATTTAAATTTTTGGAGAGCGAATAATTTTCAGAAATTCGGAAATTAATTGGCCAGCGCATTGCCCAAATTTTTCAGCACCCGACAATCCTTGAACTTAAAAACAACATTGTTCCAGAAATTGAAGCGGTACAGCTATATTTTTTTTATTAAAGCAAAAGCTTCTGAATTTTGTACGAATGACTTTATAGTCAATATAACTCCTCAGGCAAGCAATGGGCGGATTTGGGCTAGTGGGCGTGCTAACTCCCATATAAAGTTAATATTAATTTTTCTATATCTGAAGAACGGCAATAGTAGAAGTTTCCAAATTATTTTCGAAAAATGTGGTGAACAATACACATCTGAAGTCAATAAATGGGCGAGATTGGATAAGTGCGCATAGAACCTTCCATACATATGTGGAGAATGATGACTATTAATGCTTTGATATCTATCTACATCAGTCAAAATGATAGCATTGCATAAAGCACACCCGATACTATATAAAAAAGTTTGTGTGTTTGTCTGAAGTATGTATACAACTAAAAAGCAGAACCTAGAGTGTCTTTCTGGAGGGAACAAATGATTAGATTTTGACTGGAAGGTGAAAATGGGAAACAAAGAGTAAAAAATATATCTAAGATAGCATTTAACCTAATAATTAAGGGTATTGACTAGTTTCTTATATACTATAATCTAAAAAAAAAAAAATTAAAAATAAATAAACGGAAAAGTTATTACATTTTTAAGCCCACCCGGTATAAACAGACTCAAAACGATCAACATATTAAAGTTGACAAGGAAAAGCCAGTACTATAACCGAAATAAAAAAAACTTTTAATTGGCCATGGAGTACTCGTATATTATTATCAAAATCAAAACTTTTTTTTACTTTTCTTATTCAAGCGCTATCTTTAAAGGGGTTTGGTTTTGGGGTTTTGGTTTTTTTTTTTTTGAAAAATAATCTTCAATTGTAAGGAAAATTCTTGATGCCCTGATATTGTTGTCGCATAATTTTGAAATTTAATTTTTATTTTTTTTATTTTTAAAACTACTGAACTTACTATCTTTCATGGATTGCAATATGAGTACATATTTTGTCTTTTGATGGGTTCTTTTCTAATTTTTATCTGCTTATGTATGTATGTTTTTTTTTATGTTTTTTTTTTTGTTTTTTACTGATTATCGTTGCAAATATCAAATTGTTAACATCCGTTTGTTGGCTTTTAACAAGAATTTAAAACTTTAGTGTATCAGGTAAAGAAAAACATTAAAAAAAACAAAATAAAATAAAATAAAATAAAATAAAAAAAGGGAAATACAATAAAAGAAAGAAAACAAACTAAATTAAGACATTGCGAACCAACGATTCAAATAATCATACATGTACAGATTTCAAGTTAAAAGCAGCCGATGATACACAAATTACATCCACTCCAATTCTAATGATCATATTTCAAATATAAAACGCTTTTTCTGCTGGCAAAAAAGTAAAAGAAAAATGAGAAATAAATAAATAAAAAACAATGAATTTTATTTTAAAAAATAATAACAAAACATAGAAGGAAAAATCCAAAACCAAATGTAAAATGTATTTTTGAGACCCTACACTACTATCTAAAGTAACAGAGTCCGATTATTGATAAGCAACAGCATTAGGTAAACTTAGAAAATTGAATTTAAATTATTATTACTGTGATTGATATTTATACTATTTATCATATAAATGAATATACAATTTCGAAAAGGGCACATCTCGCACATTTTGGCAAATGCGGTTTTTCGTATCAATGATCCCTAGCATTCTTTCTACTTTAGACGTTATGGCAGATAAGTAACAACTCTAAGAGATGTGTCCTTTTCGAAATTATTGTTTAAACAAGGACTACAACAAATCCGCTTTTTTTTGTTTAACGCGCAAAGCCGTTATATTTTCTTTTTCCTTCCTTATCGAGCTTATAGGTACAAAGTACCTATTAATTATCTGAAAATAGCAGATATTGTAGAACTCAAGCAATATATGCCGGCAAAATGTACAGAATTTTATGATGAAATACTGCAATGGCCAACTACAAATGAAAAAGACTTTTGATAAAAGCATATTATTTATTTTTGGTAGAAGTATTGCCTTTAATTTTTTTAAACCTAAAATAACAATTTCTGCAGATTAATATGGTTTTTTTCGTTAAGTTTTGTATACTCGATATCATAAATTTCGAACAGGGTACATCCCATTAATTTGAAATATATAAACAAATATACAGTATTGTTCGAAACCTAAGCAACTTTTTCCCACTAAGTAATCACGGACTCATATCTTCTCTTTAAATAAATTTATAGAAAATATTTTTTTTATTTACTACTACACAATCTGTCTATAACCTGAAAATAACAACAAAAATTAAATTCCCTTTCATTGGAAGTTATAATAAAATAAAAAGAAAATTAACTTAAAAATTCGCTGTTCAAAACCTAAGCAACTTTTAATATTTGGTATGCTATCCGTTGGTTCTTACGGCCTCAGCGCATCTTTTGGGCATACATTCAATAAGATTTGATAGAGTAAATGTTGGTATAGCTTTCCACTCTGATTTTAGACAGTTCATCAACTTCTGTTTATTTTTAAAGCGTCGAGTTCCAACTCTCCGTTTTAAAATTCCAAAGAGGTTCTCTATGGGATTCAAGTCTGGCGATTGAGGTGGCCAATCCAAAACTTGAACCCCATTAGCTGCTAACCAATCCTTGACCAACTTCGATGAGTGTTTTGGGTCATTGTCATGTTGAAATACCCATCGAAGTGGCATTTCCCACTAACATAGTTAGTCTCAGTAAAGAAAACAGTCCATTTTTGTTTAAATTTCTACAAAGGGACCAACACCACTGGCCGAAAAACAAGTCCGAACCATCACATTGCCACCCCCATGCTTTATTGTGGCTTTTGAGTACCGAGGATGTATGTAGTCGCTTTCCTTTTGGTCTTCTCGCGTGGCAAACTCCATCTGAAGTTAGTAAGTTAAATTTAGATTCATCACTAAACAAAACAGCTCTCCATTTGGATATAGTCCAATCCATATGTGCTCTAGCAAAATCCAACCTAAAAAACCAATGTTTTGGACCTTTATGCACTTATAAGCGAATAACTCAGTTGAATAATACCGGATTTTAAAGAAGAGAAACATACCTTTTAAAACCGACTTTTTAAATGAATCGTATTACGAAAAAGCTTAATCACTGCGCAAATTTTCTAACAGATTTCTAAGCCATAGGTATCATTTTATTCAGAACAATTAAGAAATTAATATAATTCTTTAATTAATTCATAAATATCATGATTCTTATACAAAATAAAAATGTGGAAATATTTGATGAAAAATGTATTTGCTTGAGAAACACACCCAAATTCTTCAAGGCTACTTGAACGACATCATTATTATTAAAAAGGTCTGTTTCTCTCCTTTCCAAATCTGGAAAAAAACTTAACATCGAGGTGTTTTGAAAATTTCAAAAACAGATCCTTGTTCTAGTCGAAAGCGCCTATCAGAAAAGTAGTTTCATTTCCCAAGTATTTTAACTGCGTTCATTTTCGTCGCACTGTGTAATTCAACCTCCAATTATAAGAAGAATATTATACTTCCCCATACAGAATTTTAAGAGCGAATCATCTAAATTGTAAGTAATTTCGTTTCAATTTCTGTGTGGATTGCAAAAAATTTTAATCTGGTGTTTGTCTACGCTAAATTTTTTATTTTATTTTCTAACCTTTACCTAAACTTACAACAATAAATTAAAAAAAACGAACCAGTAAAACGATTAACAATGGTGGCATGTACTCGTAAATGTGGTATTTGTAGAAGTAATTCAAACAGCGATCATGATAATGCGTAGCTTCGTGTGAACATGCTGTAATATCTTAATGACTCGGTCGAACGGGCGTTGGTGTTCGTACCTTAGGTACGCAGCCAGTCGGCTTAATTTTATCGATTGTGATGATTATGTTGAAAAAAATATCACGAGCTTATCCAAATACGCAGCCACTTCTATGATATATCAGAACATAATGTCAAAATTGTCATGAACTCCCATGACGCCCCATTTTGCTTTTTTAGATATGCCAACGGCCTTATCAGGATTCAAATAATGTGTCGGACTTGTAATATTCTGTATAGACAAGCTCAATAACTTTAGCTTTAAAGAGAAATTGAGTTAATGCGTTGATTACAATGTGGGTATATTGTGGTATAGGGTATAAAATGAGTATTGTAGTACTTGAAAAGCTGACAATCTCCTATTCTATGGTATTTCTTTGTAATGCTCGCTCATACTTGTAGAACAACATTTGTGACATTGTTATTTGTCGTGTTTGTCGGCAAGAAAATTGCTTTAAGGCCAGTTTCGATTTCAAAGTAAAAAAAGGAAACAACAACAAAGAAAAAAAGGTTTCAACTTAAAAGCTAAACTGAGGAGAAGAACAAAAATTACGAAAAAAAAAATAAAAAAATATTGTTTTGGCCAAATACTACGAGAATACATGTTTTGCAATTATCTCTACACTCTACCTCTTCAAGTAGACTACAATACAAGGAAGCCAAAGTAAATCAAAAAAGTTGAAAAAAAATCATATGAAAACATTGTAAAACACACGCACATTCAAAGGGAAGATGATAATTAAAAAAAGTTGTAAAAAAATAAAAATTTTAAAAAATAAAACCAGAACGTTTTTCAAAATTCGTTGTATTTTAACGTTTTTCTTTTGAAATATTAACAGCAAACATGAGAATGAGTAAGAAAACTACGCTACATTAAGCGTTAAGACTTGCACTCAAATGAACATTTTTTTTCTTACAAAAACTCGTTGTTTTCTGAAGTAAAAAATTTGTGGAAACATAAAAGAAATAAAGGGTGACACCTTGAAAAAAAAAATAGAATGTCTTTTGAAGTCCAACAAAATGGAGTGAGTCAACAACAATGGAAATATTAAAAAAAGAACAAACAAAAGCATCGTTATTACCGATACCAGTACTAAAGTAGTAAATAAAAAAATAATAACTAAAGTAGCATTTCAGGGGTATGTCACACATATACACCCATACACTCTCGCAACATTACAATCCTTTTGCAAAACTTTCACTTTTTCTTGATTAAAGAGAGAGAGAGAGAGAAGAAAGCATGATTTTGCCATGTTTATTATTTATTCACCATAGCGCACATGTGTAGGATTCAAGCACAATTTTATGGGATGTGTCCCTTCCTCAACGTCATCGTCACCATCATCACATCATTTTCTTACTCATCGTTGCTATGCACCATAAGTGCTTACCCCATGACATGACTTCTACTGCTTTCTTTTCAAATTTTTTTAGGGTGGTTTTCCTTGGAATCAAAACCTACATATGTATGTGTCAGGCACATATGATTGTCTTCAGTGTGTGTAGGTGGTGTACGAGCATGCATTGCAAAAATCTACTTAAGCATGTATCCCAGATAATGCCATTTGTGTGAATTGTGTGTGTGTTCTGCAGGGAGGGGAGTATGTCTTTGCTTTTTCTTTTTTTGCAAATGGTATTTTGCGTTTAACGAACGGATATGCTGCAAGATTTTCAAGAATCTTATAAAGCAAATACAGATTCAATGATTATTTTCCTATGACAGCATAATAATTTCCTTTTACTTTTGATTGTAAGTAGATTGCAATTTTAACTCTTTGAAAGAGAGAACGGGAGAGTGAGATAAAGTACTGGTACTTTTGTAACAAAAAATTCACAAACAAGCGTTCATATAGTATTAAAAGTGACTCTTTTTTCTGTTTATCCTCTTGGGGGCATAGGGATTTCACAAAGCATTTTTATCCTACACGGCTTGCTCTCGTTTTCTTTGCTTTTTCCCATGTAAGATTGTTTTGCTTAGTTCTTGGATAACTGTGCGTCGCCATGTGTTTCTAGTCGACTGCGTTTCCTCGATTCTTGGTTATTCAAAACAAGTGCGATCCTTGCAATTTTATGGGAGTTTTTTTAAGATATGGCCGACCCATCTCCACTTCTTTTGCCTTATCTGCTTCAGTATGGGTTCTTCATTTGTCAAATGCCATACTTTTGTGTTACCTATGGTGTTAGGCCAGAATATCTTGCATAAGATTGCACATGAGTTGAATATTCTGGTTTTTGTTTGCCTGGATATGTATGATCATCTCCATACCGACTACAGTCGCAAGAATGCCGCTCTTGCGTGATTGAGCCTTGTTGTCGCCTGTTTCTGCACCACCGCTTGTTATTATTGTGCTTCCCAGACAGCAGAAGCTATATTTATACTCAATTTGTTAGCGCTGTAGTATGATATTTTCTGTGTTATTGTTATTAATTTTCATGGCTTTGGTTTTCTTGATATTTATCTCAAGTCCAAAACTGAGAGCAAGTATTTCCAAGACTTCTAATTTTCACTGCATATTGGAGATCTTGTGTAAGAGTAGATATATAAAGGATGGGAAAATTTGAGGTTAGGATGTTAATTGGCTTCAAAACAAAGTTTTTGTTGACAACTTCAGTTGTCTTCGTACCAATATAAAATAGAAATATGGGAATTAATAATGGAATATGATGTCAGGCAAATGTCTACCTTCAGCACGTCGGCAGACGTCTGCTCTTTTCACAAAATTTTAAACTACATTTTTCAACAAAATCATCTTTAGTGATGAGGCCTATTTTCTATTAGGCATTTATGTAAACAAACAAAATTGTCGCATATGGGGCTCATAAGATCCACAAACAGTCCTCGAAAACTTATTATGTATGGTGCGGTTTGTGGTTAGGCGCCATCATAGGCCCGTATGTTTTTGAAAATGAGCAAGGAAGCGCCGTCACCGTGAATTATCTGCGCTACTAAACCATGATAACCACTTTTTTGTGGCCACAATTGGCTAATGTTAACGTCAGTCACATTTGGCTTCAGCTGGACGACTAAATTTTTCGGTCGCGAAAAATCCCGATTTAGCGATGTCAGTTTGTCGCCTCGTTCTTGTAATTTAAAGCCGCTGGATTATTTTCTCTGTGACCATTTGAAAGACCGGGCTTACGTGAACAAACCATAAATAATCAACACTCTGAAAGATGAAATTCGGCGCTGCATTGAGGAGATAAGCAAAGATTTGTTGCAAAATGAATTTTGTGAAAAGAGCTGGCGTCTGTCGACGTGCTATAAATGGACATTTGCCCGATATCAGATTCTTTCATTAATTCCCATATTTATATTTTATATCGGTATGAATAAAACTGAATTTGAAGTCTTCGCAATTACGTTTTTTCGCCATGTCACCTGCTGAGGATTCAAACCTGGGTGACTGCGTTGTATGTAGGCATTCTAACCACTACAACACACCACCTCCTTACATGATGTCACCTCCGACATGATGTCAATATTCACCCACAACTATCCCTGTGCAGTGCATGCTAGTGTCAACTGGAGGCATCAAGTGTTTTCAGATCCTGTTGTATCTAGTCTCAAATGCCTTTAGGGTACCCTTCGTTATCCATTCATCAGACCTGTCCGAGGTAATGCATTCACCAAATTGTAATGGTCTTGACTACATCTAAGCCGGCGTATAATTCGTACAGTTCACACTAAGTCCAAACCCATCATCGACATTATAAAGCGCCGTAACTCTCACAGAGAATTTTGCATTCAAACTTTTACTCTTTCGATCTTTCCACTGTCCATGTTTCTGTAGCATAGAAAAGTACAGGTAAGAGGAATCATTTGTTCTGTGTAATCCATCTCTCTCCATTGCTTACTTAGCCTAAAGTAAGTTATTTGTGGTTAAGAGCTTTAAAGTTGTAGTTTTCGAAAATATTGTGCTGTTCGATATACTGTCACGTTTTATTACTCGAAATGAAATACTTCGTTTTTTCACTTCGTTCACTTTTATAGCCGCTTCATGCTGCTTTTCAAGCTCTGCAAGGGCTTGCTTACTTTCACCGAGAGTGATCGTACCAGAGTACCTCTTTAGCAACAGCGCGAATTATCAATATCATCATACCGACCAGGCATTATTATAGGACAATGCGACCCATTTAGTCTATAGTTTGTTAAGCAAATGTGCTGCCTTCCTAATGAACACCTGCCGATCTGAAACGATAATGGTGGATATGTCTCCCAGTAAGACCCTATGTCCACCCAAACATTTCCACCTAAAACTATTAAGAACCCCACTTTCACACAGTATGTGTTCTGCTGTTAGGATGCCTATGAGCACAGTCTACAAACATCCACATCTGTAATCACCATCCACTTCAGATGTGCTCTTAGTCTACAGTGACCGAAAGAAACTCCTTAAGCAGTTTTAAGTCCGCCCTGCCAAACTTAAAAATTTTAAAGCGACGCCCAACTTGCGGACTGAGTGCCGCCCTCGAAATTCCATTTGAGCATTCCAGTCCAGTTATGTATCTAAAAAACTGGATCTTACTTCCAAGCGAAAGCTTTTGCAACGTATCGTAGCAATTTTGACCAGTCTAGATGTCATACGATTAGAGCCATGAGCCTCTAAGAGAGTGCGACCTGTTAGTTCGCCCATAGTAGATGGAGTAGAGTTTTCCTCTTGGACAATTTTGAAGAGACGAGAGGAGTAGCTTTTAGCTATTTAATGTGATTGAAACTTAGTGTTTTTTAGTTTTCTTTTCGTATTGTATTAGTGCGGCTATTCTATGATCTATTTAGGCGTGTTGGGACACCTCTTACGGTCCACTCGTCCGATACACTAGATGCGTGTTTTCTATCAGTTATTACATGATATATTAGGTTTTTCGTGTTCTAACCTGAGATAATCAAGTAGCCTTGTGGATATTAAGATGCTGAAATCTAATACAGCTTATGATACGAGCTGATGTGAAGTCAATTGATTTTATATCATTGTTATCATGGAACCTGAATTTACCGACGGTGGTGCCAAAGACTATTAAATTTCGGTATCGAAATTGCCAAGTAGAATTTTTATGTCATGTGTCGGGCAATGATTATAGAGTTCGTTAAAGCAATCCAAAAATTATCTTTAACCCCCTCGCCCTTCTGCTTAGTCGGCGCATGTGCACAAATCAGGCTGGTGTTAAAAAATTATGTCTTAATGAGGATTGCAGCAATCCATTAATCTACGGGTGTAAAACCGGCAACAGGGTTGTGCAGTTGTTTGTTGGCTAAAAAGTGACAACTGAAGTCGAGCTTCTTTCCCTTTCGTTGCTCTATTGTAAAGGTGGTCCAACGATAATGTTAATTGTGAGTCATTTCTTGGTTCCAAAATTTGACAAATGCAACAATGGAAAGGTACATAATTAAGCAGCGCGTTAAGGGAGTTGAAGTTTTTTACGAAAATAGGCGTTCAAATCAAACTGCATTTCGTGCACATCGTGAATTTTTTGGTCATCATAATAGAAGAAATGTGTCCAAAATCGAGAGAATTGTGAGCAAATTTCATCAAACGGGGTCTGTATGAACTGTAGAAACACCTGTGCATGCTCGCCCAGTTCGTTCTGCGGGAAACATTGCTGTTGTTCGATATAGTATGACAGAACAGCTGACAACCTCGACTCGTCGTCATGCCCAACAATTGAACATCTCACTATAGCATTACTGATGCGAATTTTGAATAGAGATTTGAATTTATACGCTTACAAGGCTTAATTGACTCAAGAGTTGAGGCCTACTTACCATTTTAAGCGTCTTCAATATGCCGAATGGTACATGCTTCAGTGATAAGGCACACTGTATTCCCAATGGATTCGTTAACAAGCAGAATTACTGCATTTGGGCAAATGATAATCCACGAGTGATTGTTGAAAAGTCGATGCATCCACAAAGAGTGACTGTTTGGTGTGGCTTATGGGTTGGCGATGTCGTCGTGCCGTACTCCTTCGAAAAATGAGGTCGGCCAAGCAGTTACCGTGAATAGTGCTCGCTATCGCGAGATGTTAACGGGCTTCTTGTGGCCAGGAACTAAGGACATGGGCTTAAATGATAAATGGTTCCAACAACACGTTGCCACTTGTAACACAGCCGGATACAACTATGCCACCGAAGCCGTGACGAACCCGATTTGTCCAATGTTTTGTTTCACACACCGTTGTCATTCCTTCTATCATAACAAAAAATATCAAGATAATTATCTAAAAACTTTTTTTGTTTTAATTACAATTAACATCGCGCATTTTTCTTGCACCACAATTTATTTCCTGGATAGCAGTGATGTCGGATCTATAATTACTTTTAAACATTCCAGGTGTCTTCTGTCTTAGGCCGATTCTGAGCGACGTCGCTTAGACGCTCTTATGCCGTCCACATCGTTGCTGCTCATTGTGTAGACTTAACCTTATGGCTACAGACTTGTTGTTGACAGTAAATTAACAGATATAAATATGAATTCGCCTGCGCTGTAATATAGATTTGGTGAAATAAACTATTTGTGTATTATCAGTTCGGTAAATAATTTAAAACAGGCCTTTTGGAATATCTTAATATTGTTATTCTTATTATTTCCAGATAATCATCTGAACCACCATGTGATTATGTGACCCCTTGTTAAGAATGAGCATCAATAGCAAAATACGAGTGTACGGAATATAATAATTTTCCATTTAATTTATAGCATTTCAGTGGTAAAAACTATCCCTTTTTTTAACTAATCGTACGTATACAACAGATTTTCTCAGGCATCTCTTCCTGCGAGGGTTAAAAAGAAACATTTGTGCAACAGCTTGTTAAATCACATATTCTTAGTGCAACAAATGATTAAAAATAAAAATTTAAAGAAAAAACTAAAAAAGGTAAAGAAATCAAAAGTAAAGGAAAAGAAAAAATTACAATTTTTATAATAAAAATAAAAATAATAATAATAATAGTTGTTGCTGCTGCTGCTGCTGCTGCTGCTGCTGTTTCTGTTGCATAGTTAAATATTACAGACACGTTCAGCGGAAATGTTTCATCAAATCTATTACACAGTCATTTACAAGTAGACATGATTATCGGCACCTGTAGTAACATTCATTTGCTCATTTTATGCATCCAATTCATACAATCAGTCACTTAGTCAATGATTTCGTGGCTGGTTTTTGAGTTTTTTTAATAGAAAGAAACAGGTGATGAGATCTAAAACTCAACCGCAATGATAAGAAAAATATGTTTCATTTTGCTTTTTTTTAGGAAGATTTATAGAAAAAAGAGTATAATTTAACATTTAACACATGTTTGGGAAAGCCATCAAAGGGGTTAAACATTGGAAAAAAATAAATTCTGCCAGAGATACGAATCAGAATATATAAAAAGTGTGGATTTGGAACACATAAGTCACTTATCAAGTAAAAAAAATCGTTATTGGTCACACAAAAGCTAACCGCGATTGTTTGCTACCTAATGGTGTTGAAGCTCATCATATTTCGGGCAACACTTATTCCACTGTGCGTGATTGAAAGCTGACATTTTAGATTATATTTTTAATGAAGACAGTTTTTCTATTCTACGCTCGCGTGAAATATTGTCTCGATTTGAAAGTTAGAAAAACATTTCAAGAAATGCGCGATGTATTGCTTTTATACTATGGAAAAACTAACGTTGCCGAAAAACATCATGAAGTTTTAACTCGCTTTAGCTGGCGAGAAACTAAAAGGAGGATACCATTTTGCAACAAATGGTTCCTCCATTTAATAATTGAACAGATAAGCTCTTTTGAGCCTTATCTGGCTAAGAATTATCTATAGCGTATATAGCCGAACCAAAATGAGCAGGCTAAGAATATAGCGTATAGAATCTAACTAAAATGAGCAGGTAATAACAAGATAATAAAGTAATAAATATTATTTAGTTGTGTAATAGATGTCAACATAAGCAGACATATGTTGTTTTGCTTTTTTGTTTACCTTTTTCGATTTTCTCTCACCACTAATTTCTTTTCTTCTCTACTGTAGTTCGCCTCCATATGATTGAGTAGTGATGGTCCTTTTCCAGTAGTTGGCGTTTTCCTTATCATTTGTCTATCTGTCGTCATCGCTGAAAAGTCAGGGTGGCTTCTTTAAGATGGATTTGTCTGGAGGGAGGTTGAAGTCTCTTTATTAAATACTCGTATCCACAATTAAATTTTTTGTCATGTCCTCTGCTGGGGATTCGATCCTGGGCCACTTCTGTTGTATACGTGCACCACACCGTAACCTGTATTGGCAATAATAATAAAAATAAAATAAACCATTTCAGTTGACTGCACTTAGCAGGAAAGTTTTGATGCACTTACATAACCCGTAACTTACACAAACCAAGGGAATTCTACAATAGTGAAATTATGAGCTGTGCGAAATTTATATATAAAGGGTGAGCAAATTGAGGTAGGAAGTAAATTGGCTTAAAAACCTTTATTTATTTATTTTTTTTTCCAGTTTTATTCATACCTACTTATATAAAATAGAAATATGGGAATTAACAATGGAATATGATGTACGGCAATTGTCCACCTTTAGCACGTCGGCAGACGTCTGCTCTTTTCACAAAATCTTGGACCACATTTTTGAACAAAATCATTTTTATTGATGACGCCCATTTTCAATTAGGCGGTTATGTAAACAAAATAAAGAAAGTGACCCTATGGTGTAGTTTTTGGTTAGGCGGCATCATTGACCCGTGTTTTTTCGAAAATGAGCATTGTAACGCTGTCACCGTAAATTTGCTGCGCTACCAAACCATGATAATAATTTTGTGTGGCCACAATTGGCTAATGTTTACATAAGTGACCTTTAGTTTCAGCAGGACGACGCCACAAGCCACACAGCCAAACAATTCAGTTATTGTATGAGAAATTTCCCGGTCGTGTAATTTCTCGATTTGGCAATGTCAATTTGCCTCCTCGTTCTTGTGATATAACGCCGCTGGATTATTTTCTCTGGAGCCATTTGAAAGACCGGGCTTACGTGAACAAACAACAAACAACTGACACTCTGAAGGATTAAATTCGGCGCTGGATTAACGAGATAAGCGAAGCATTGTTGCAAAATGTTGTTGAAAATTTTGTGAGAAGAGTGGAAGTCAGCTGATGTGCTAGAGGTGGACATTTGCCCAATTTCATATTCCATTATTAATTCCCACATTTCTATTTTATATTGGAATGAATAAAACCGAATTTATCAAAAAAATGTGTTTTTAAGCAAATTTATTTCCTAACCTCAAATTTACCCACCCGATTTTGGTATACTTTTTCCATTATTTCGACTGGTATCTCAGAGCTGCAACTGTAAATGGCTTGTCCATGTACCGGAGAGACCTCACAAGAAGTAGTATTAGACCCCACTAATCACATGATCTAGACTGCTTCAAGACGTGAGTTTAATTACTTACCAATCCCTGTTTTTTTTTTCTCAATCACTTCTCTAGGGAGCATCTATTGCTTTGTTTGATTAATCCGCTGTAGCTTCCTCTATATGATTTTTTGTTTTTTTTTGTGTAGTGGTGAAGATCCTTGCTAATTGGTGGTGATCTTTACTTTACTATTGTAATTTTTTTCCAGTAGGTGTTGTGTTTTTCCGGAACATTCGTCTGATGTTTGTCATCATCGCTAGAGGTATGCGAGAAGAGGGCTTTTTCTTTATTTTTTTTTTTTAGATGGAGTTGTCTGGAGGGATGAAGTTGAAGTTTTTTTATTATTAAACATTCAAAACCACAATTAAATTTTTTCTTCGTCATGTCCTCTGCTGGGGCTCGAACCTGTGTTTTGGGCTAAAAAAAAAAATGTTGCTAATCATCGCATAGTTAATTGCTCCATTGACTTATATGTAATGTTGCGATTTTCATCGATATTGAAGAAGTACGATCTAATAATACCGCCGGCCTACAAACTGCACCAAACAGTGTATCTTTTAGGGTGCTTTGGAAGCTTTTGGACTGCCTCTTCACACTAAATTCGACAATTCTGTGTGTTGCCGTACCTGTTGAACCAAAAATGTGCATCGTCGCAGAAGATAATTTTGCGATAGAAAAATGTATCAGCATTAAACTTTCCTAAGGCCCATTCACTACACAAATGACATTGTGGGCCGTCAGTTCAGGTGATATACGTAGCCTTACTAAGTATTATTGACATAATCAAATATCAGTAATCTTTTTCTACACTGAAAAACCAAATAGGAACAAAGTCACCCGGTTAGATGGAAGTGGAGATGGATAGTTCATATACTAAAAAAGCCTGAGGTGAATATTAACAAATAATACTTTTAATAGGACTCGCAGGGCATATGATGCAAAGGTGGACTACGAAAGATCGTATGGAATGCAAAAAATTTTCGGCATTAAGAAGAAATGATTGACAAACATTTGTTACGCCCCTTTCTGCTACTTAGGAATTTGTTTATTATTCATAGATAATAGCAAGGAAACTCCTACAAAAACACAATTTATAACCTATTTAATTGATTGTTCTATTGTACATACGAGTATATATTTTTACTCCCTTTAAAAAATTAAATATTTTTTTTCGCATAAAAATCGAAATGAAGCCCATTAAGTGAATGACTGACTAACTGGTCAATTTCTTAAATTTTATTGGTTGCACCACATTTTTTCTGATGCAAGTGACAACTACATTCTTGTCGTAGTACACAGACTGCAAAATTTGCATTTTTAGGAATGCCGGATGTATTCGTATGTAAAAAATCGAATAAATTCGAATACTTTTTGTAAAGCTTAAGACTTTTTTTCTTCTTTTGCAGTCTGTAAAATATATTTAAAGGCGGAGCTTCTTAAAAGAAGAATGTAATCAATACATGCTGTTCATGCACTTGAATGGCGATTTTGTGTTTTTTTTTTGTGCATAAGTAATTAAATTGGCTTCTGATGATAATTTTTTAAACGCACAAGAGACAAAAAGTAACATGGTTTCCAACATATGTTTTTAAGCAAAAAGAAATAATGTTGGCCATTTCATTTCAATTGGTAAGGCTTTAATGGATTTTGAATTAAAGTACAGACAATAATTAAACTGAAACTAATTCTTGGTTGAATTTTCACAAAAAAGGCAACGAGGAGGTCTTATTAGGTGGTTGTCTTATTCAAACTGTATGACTATCTTTTACAAACTCTCCTTCATATCTCCTTCATCTTCTCATGATGAGTCGAATCACTTAAGTTCCCATACAAGATTTTTGAAGCAAATCAACATTTTTTCTACTTCTAAAACAGATTTTACCTGCAGATAAAAAAACAATAATTGGTGTAACAAGAAGAATTAGAGCCATTAAAACGAATTACAATGGTCCTCATAAGCGAGGTAATTCTTGTAAGTAATTCTAAAAGGGAACAAATCTATTCGAAGTGTCGTGTGAATATGCTATTATTCTGCGAGCGCTTCTTTATTGACATTAATTACCAATTACTGGTTGGGGAAAGCTTTGAATATCTCCAACTCCTTTGTGTATCAAACAGGGTCGTGCTTAGCTGGGTCCTGACTCATTTCAGAATCACTGGCAATGAAATTGCATACGGACTAGCGAGGGCAGGATCAGCAGCGGACTTTATTAGTTCAGAGCCATTTTGTTGTATTAACTGGGCAGAAATCAAACACTCTCTCAGGGTCGCACATTGGGAAGATGCCTGAGGATTGCTAGAGGCCAAATAGTTAATGGGGCCTTTCTATTGTGTTGAAAGGCTGTAAAGATTACAGAGGGCAGACATTTGAAGTGGGTTTTCTATCGGTATACCACTATTGCAATACTATCTCATTAGATTATGTTTCCTAGATGAGACAGATTGCAGGCTCTGTATTGAGGAGAATAAACGTCAAGGCACATTTTATGCAACAATATTGCGCTGATTATCACCTCAGAGATTTAATCCACTTCATTCGTATGGCAGAGAAATTGGTGTTAGAATATGGCATTCGACGTGTCCCTTCCTATATGGGTACCAATTGAGTGGGATAGTATCGTTGGGCAATGATAGTTAACTGAACATCACCTACAGTCAGGGTCACACTAATAAGTGTGTACGAGTAATCATAGGGTCATCTTTTGAGGCTATAGCAGGATGAAAAAGACCTTTGTTGTTGTTTTTATAGCCGCTTGACCTGGAAATACAAGAATGTATATTAAATTATCATTCAATTCACTTTTTTCTTTGTCTTCATATCCTATTATACGGCTAAGGAGTTCCTTTGAATTGGTTCAGAGTAATCTGGGAACCGGAGTTGTCGGGTTTTTACTACAGGTAAGCAGATGCTGGACATCATGAAGACCTGTTCCACAGACCGGAAAGATATTGAAAATATCTACTTTGATCCCAGTACGAATATTGCCTTGTGCAGTGACCAGAACTTAATCGCGATAATTCAAATCTTATTTCTCTGCGAAGATCTTTTTCATTGTTCGCCACGGAGTGTGGGCGGCCTCCAAGAACAACAATCTCGTGAGAGTCTCTTAGTACGCCTTTAACCGTATGACGAGGAATTTCTTTTAGAGATGTCTAGATCGAATGGATCCATTAAATATTATTGAAGCACCCTGCCTTACGTTCCTTCATGAGCATGGTATCACTACTGGAGATCTCGCGGGCGCTGCGTAGTTTACCATTAAAGCAAAACTTGGTTCCCGAGATATATGCCTATTAGTTCCAATATTTTACCGGGATATATTCTGGAATTTTGATCATTAACCATGTCAATAATATAAAATAAAAGTTCTAGCGAAGATCTTTAATTTAGTGTATAAAAACATTGGGTCCATTGACCCATTGTGGACTGGGAACGAAGGAAGTGATTTTTGAGTGGATGTTTTTTTTACAAAATTGCTTTTATCTCGGAAACCAGCAGGTAAATCAAATTTCCGTCATGTATGACCTTTTTACACACTCAAATGAGCGCTCATTTCGTATATCATTTGTCGGTGTAACGCATCAAATGTCGGAGATATAGTAAGTCATATATGGAACTTGTATATTTTTCTATAAAATGATCTCTAATATACATACATACATATGTATGTTGAACCGATTGAAATATTTCAACAATTTGTTTTTAATGGACAGATAATATATTGATTGGTATCTATAATTATTATTCACCTGATACGAATATTGGTTGCAAATATTCCAAATTCAGTTTTAAATTATTTCTGTCCTGTAGTAGTTCTTTAAATTCCGTTGCCAATAATATAAAGGGTCCGCCAATTTTTTTTTTTTTTTTTTGAAAAACTACTGAATATTTTCTCAAATTTCCTTTTTTCTGTGAAAGTACACTCCTTCCGGTTAATAATGGAAAATAATTTCATTCAAATGGCTGCCTCGGCTGGCCATGCAGTAGTCTACACGATCGGTCCAATTTTTAAGCACATTATCGATTGTGTGCAGCTGTATTCCACCAATGGCTTCACGGATATTGTGTTTTAAAGCATCAATTATATCTGGCTTGTTGGCGTAACACTTATCTTTGACAGCACCCCACAAATAATAGCCCAACGGTGTCAAATCGCAGCTCCGAGGTGGCCAAACGACATCAGCTCTGCGGCTTATAATGCCATCTTCAAAAACAGGGCGCAAAACATCGAGTGTCTTCAGCTGTGTGGCACGTGACTCGTCTTGGTTGTATAGGCTTTTCAATGTATGCGTGCCGGTTTTCTGTGCCCCAAATGCGACAATTTTGCTTGTTTACATACCCGCCAAGATCAAATTAGCTTCATCTGAAAAGATGATTTTTGATTCTGCAACATTACCATGGTTTTCAAAGTAATGTAGCAATATTTTCCAGCGTTGTTCAAGCGTATACACAACCATATTCGTTCAGTGGAAGGATAAAACTAATTATCTGTCAAATCAGACATGAGCTAAGCGTTACCATTCACGAAATAAGCACTACTTGAAAAAAAAACGTTAGATGGTGGACCCTTTATTAAGTAGATCTTCATTTGCGAGACTTCTTGAAATTTTTCGGGTGTTGTGTTCTCTATAAAATCTGTAATCCTTATTCCTTTTTTTCTGAGCTTTGTCTGATAGATATCTAAGTGGCATCAAATGATATTTAAGGGCATCTTCTCCATGATAAAGGAAAGCAAATAACATTACTGGCTTTAGAAAAAATATTGACTACCTGCTGTTAGCTATGAAATACCTAAAGCACAAATTTAACGAAACATTAAATTTTGCTGGAGTAAATTCATTAAAATGAAAGAAATGTTCTACAGGACGGCAAAATACGGCAGCTAAAGTATATATAGGGTTAAATAAGACACTTTCATCTATTCCTGGGTGCTTTATTTTTCTCGTTTCCTTTTGTTCCCTATAAATCTATTCCACTAAAGTTGAAATTTGACAAAAAATAGGTATTTATTAAACCCCTATCGTAGAGTACACCTAATATTAATAGCAGGGCGGTAGCAACCTACAACTATATTTTTGTCCCATAAAAAACAAAAAAAATCACTTTTTTTAAATAAACAAACAGTTATATTTAATAGCTTGCCACTCCCACAGTTAGCAACCTTAAATTAGATATGTTAGCTACCAAATGGCGTTAAGATTTTATAAATCGGTGACAAAAAATATTATGAGTTTTGGCCAGAGAAATCAATTTGTCAGCCACTGTGAGTCGGAGTGTCTCCTGTTAGGCAACCTATTCTTCGAAAAATAATGGTAATAATACCTTTTCTTTGTTGTAAATATTCCACCATGTCTCCAAAATTACTTATTCTTAAAACTCGTTAGAAGGACTTATCTGACAGTTTACCAAATCTAATGAAGAACCTAACCTAATACAACCTAACTTTCACTTTTTTGAACTTGTTCTGAGATAAACAGACAAAAACAGAAAAACTTTCTTTGATGCTCAGATGAGTAATATTTTGCTACAGAATGTGGTTTAAGACCTAGTTGGCACTTTTAAGCGAGGTAGACACCATCTGAATACTCATCAAGCACTACAATGACATTTGAGAGAATATGTTTGCTGAATAAAATTACAAAATTTTGACTAATGGTCTATTTGATGTCCCTGTTTGTGCACAAAATTGACACTAAGAATTTTTACCGATTCTTCTATTTTTTTATTGTCTTTTCTTGTCTTTTCGGTACACGAATGCGGTCAGTGACTTAACTTTTGTAGCTTTGATTAAAATTTTTTTCAAAAGTCTAAATTCGTTGTACATCAGCATATTTGGTTTTTTTATTATACCTTAGAATGAACCTCACAAGCAATCAACATATTAAATTACAACACAAAAGATTTTCTTAAGAGTCCAAAAATATCCAGACACTAAGAATGTTGTATCTCTTTCTCTAATAATCAAAAATATGGTCAAATCATGGCGATCATTCAAGCGCAAGATCATTACTCCATCAATACATTGCTTTGCATGACTTCTTAAGAAATTCTCAAATTTTTTGTGTGAAATATAAAACTGAAATAGTTTTTTTTTCTTTTTTTGGACAACTTTCTTATGAAATTGGCGCCGAAAATATTGTCATTTTAATATTGAAAAAAAACAAGAATTATTTGGCTTATTAAGGTTTTGATTTCAATAAAATTTCCAAAATTTAGGTAATTACATACATACATATGTACATACATACGGACATACATACATACATACATACAGTGGCTATTGTGAATGAGTTATCAAGGTACTCAGTTTTTAAGTCTTCATAAAAGATAAAAGGTGATTTAACCCTACAGTGCTAACCATATTTTACATATAGACGTTCTAACTAATGATTCGACAATGACGTTTTTTAACAACTTTTTTTATAATTCAAAATAATTTTATACTTTTACCAGATCAATATTATTAGACTTCATGTGTCCTAATCCATAGGGTCCGCCATCTAACGTTTTTTTTCATCTAGTGCTTATTTCGTGAATGGTAACACTTAGCTCTTGTCTGATTTGACAGATAATTAGTTTTATCTTTCCGCTGAAAGAACATGGTGGTGTATATGCTTGAACAACGCTGGGCCTGCGATCGACTTACAGTAGATGCCGATTTTGCCAACAAAATCATATTTTCAGATGAAGCTCACTTTGATCTTGGCGGGTATGTAAACAAGCAAAATTGTCGCATTTGAGGCACAGAAAACCCGCACACATACATTGAAAAGCCGATACACCCAAGACGAGTCACTGTTTGGTGCGGATTTTGGTCCAGAGGCATAATTGGGCCAATTTTCTTCTAAAATGAGCAAAGAGTGGCCGTTACAGTCAATGGCGATCGTTATCGGGCCATGTTGAACGAATTTTTGTTCACAAAAATTGAAGAGGAGGATATTAGCAACATCTGGCTTCAACAGGACGGCGCTACGTGCCACACAGCCGAAGATACACTCATTAATTTGCGCCCTGTTTTTTAAGATCGCATTATCAGCCGCAGAGCTGATGTCGGTTGGCCACCTCTGAGCTGTGATTTGACACCGTTGGACTATTATTTGTGGGGCGCCGTAAAAAATAAGTGTTACGCCAACAAGCCAGAAACAATTGACGCTTTAAAGGTCAATATTCGTAAAGCCATTGGTGAAATACAGCTGCACACAATCGATAATGTGCTGAAAAATTGGACCGATCGTGTAGACTACTGCATGGCCACCCGAGGCAGCCATTTGAATGAAATTATTTTCCATTATTAAACGGAAGGATTGTACTTTCAAATAAAAAAAGAAATTTGAGAAAAAATTCAGCAGTTTTTTTTATAGCATTTTCAAAAAAAAAAATTTTTTTTCGGACCCTATAATTAAAATCTAGTTTAAAATGAATTCATTTGAAAAGGTATTTATTTCATAAATGGTTGTCAAATTTGAGGTTAGAAAGTAAATTGGCTTAAAAACACATTTTGTCGACAAATTCAGTTTTATTCATACCTATATAAAATAGGAATTTGGGAATTAATAATGATATATGTTGTCGTGCAAGTGTCCACCACTAGACGTCTACTTTTTCACAATATTTTGAAACGCATTTAGCAACAGAGTTTCGCTTATCTCATCAAAGAAGCACCGAATTTCTTCTTTCAGAGTGTCAGTTCCTTACGGTTTGTTCACGTAAGCCCAGTTTTTCAAATGGCCCCATAGAGAGTAATCCAACGGCGTTAAATCACAAGAATGAGGCGGCCAATTGACAGCGCCAAATCGAAAAACTAACTGTTTTAATGGCAACACACCACTAGCAGTGTTTAAATTACAATGTGATACCATAGCCAACAGAAATGAATGAAATAACGATTAGAAGGCTTTGGAACTAACCTTGACCTTGAAGGGAACATCAGCAGAAATTTTAGAAACCATGCCAGCCAACTGCTGAAATATGTACGAGGACCTAGTGGTTGCGATACAGCGTAAGTCCGGTGGTGATCACAAAAACGGTCTATATCGAATGGGATTAAGTTGCTGAACGTCGAAAGCTAATCAAGCGCTTCAAGCCTTCGCAGTAAAAACTGAGAAGTTGGTGCAGCATTTCAAGACCGTAGATTTTGTCAACGACACTCAGATTTAGCGGGAATATCAACAACAAAAAACGCAAATCTGAACAATGGAACCGTCACACGAGGGTTATTTCGGGAACTTTTTGATCAAGATAGTAAGCAAAGTTAGTCAACTTTTACGAGCACATTGTTTTCATCAGTTTATTTCTTCAAAACATGAAATTTAATATTGTATTTATTGGAGTTGTAAATTGGCTGATGATACATTCCTTCAATATGTGTCTTTTTTGATTTTTCAAATTTAATCATACAGGGTGTCCGGCGGGAAGGTATACTACTTGTTTATTTATAATTCTCGGTTATATAAAAGAGAATGGATCTTATATTGATAAATGTTTTATATAATGTCGGCAAATATGTATGGAAAACAATATGAGGTAAATGCCCGCCTCTGTTAGCCCCACAAATGCGAGCCCTTTTGAGCACATTTTTCATTACATTCTCACACATTTCAAGCGGTATTTCATTTATTTCATTACGAATATTTTGTTGGAGTTGCTCCAGCGTTTCTGGTTTGTTTGCATAAACCTTGCTTTTCAGATATCCCCACAAAAGAAGTCCGAACATCAAAATTTCTTGAAATAATTTGTTGTCGAAAGAGGTCTCGCAGTAATTCCATTATAATCCTGGCTGTATGCGATGTGGCACCGTTTTGTTGAAACCACATGTTAGTCAAGACCAAAGCATGCAGTTGTGGTGTTAAAAAGTTTTCAATCATGTCACGATAACGCTCCTCATTGACAGTTACCGTTACGCCATTTTCAGTTTCAAAGAAGTAAGATTCAATGATTCCCCCTGACCACATTGCACACCAGACTGTCACTTTTAATGGATGCGAAGGTGACTGCTGAATAGTTTGAGGATTTTCCATTGCCCAGAATCAACTATTCTGTTTAATCATATAACTATTCAAATGAAAATGTGCCTCGTCTCTCATTATGACTTTTTCATAAAAATCGGGGTTGTCATGGTCGATCTGAAACATCCTATTGGCATATGTACGGCGGTGTAAATGGTCTTCTGGAAGAAGCTCTTGTGTCAAGTGAGTCTTAAATGGAAATAAATGCAAATCTTTGTACAAAATTGTGACCAAAGTTGTTCTTTAAAGACAATGCTCCTGAGCACGGCGTCGAATTGAGGTTGATGGATTGTTTTGAACACTTTCTTGAACAGCAGCAATGTTTTCAACCGATCCTGCAGTACATTGTGGTCCATGCTTGGGCTTATCAGCTACAGTCCCTCTTTCTTCGAAATCATTCACTACACGATAAATAGTGCATCTTTTTTTATATATAAGACCAGCACCTAGGGGATAGCCCCTACTCATGCAGTGCATTGTGCTGGTACTAGGAAAATAGGTTATTGGAAGGAGGACAGAGGGAGTAGTGTTTATGGACCTTAGATTTAAATTTACTCATGTCGTAAGTGGTAGGAAATACTTTCGGTGGAAAATTATTCCACAACCGAACAATGCGACCAAAGAACGAATTCTCCCTACAATGCTTTGTGCGATTTACTGGACAATTAACTACAAAGGGATGCGCTCTACGAGAAATAAGAGTACTACGTAAAAATATATATGATTTTTGGGAATTAATTCCTTAATTTCGTTAGAACACTTTCCGTTATAGTACCGATAGAACAATGAAACACACGCCACATTGCGACGGTGCTCCAATGAATCGATAGAGTTGGCTACCATACCGTCATTGATGAGCATCTTCGCCCTCTCCTGTACGCGGTCGAGAAGCTCCAAAATAGACTTTGAAGCACCGGCCCATACATAAGAGTTGTATTCCATTTTGGGTCGGATATAGGTCTTGTAAATATTAAGGAGATCAGATGGAGTGAAGTATTTCTTGCACCGTCTCAATAAACTAAGGCACTTGAATGCTTCTTTCGGCACTTGAATATGTGATAATTCGAACGAACGTCACAGTGAATTCTCATGCCCAGAACATCAAGAGCATCTAATTCCTCAATATCCACATTACCTATTGACACAGATGACAGCACACCACCACGTCTGTGTGTTAAAAAACAACATTAAGTCTTACGTGCATTAAAATCAACCCTGTTTTCACGACCCCTCTCGGAGACCTTCACCAGGTCACTTGTGAGTGTGACGTTCATATTCATTCTTCTTACCCCAACCTCCAAAAGGCTCGGTCTACGATCAAAAGAATATGAGTGACAAATGTTGCTGTCATCCGCAAAAGAGTAGATAGGATTAGAAGTGAGAAGAAGAAAGTCGTTAAGAAATATTAGATAATAATTTCAATAATTTCACGTAACTTTCTCATTGTCACAGTAATCGATTATTGATTTTGATAAAATGTTTTAACGGTTAAAACACGTTGGTTTACTGAATTTATTTCCACGTCTCTACTTCAAGACTTCAAGATTACCAAAATGGCGGCAAAACAAAGTAGTATATCTTCCCGGCGGACACCCTGCACTTTACCGCATTCATCTCTACAGTCTCACTCTGTAACTCTTTCTTTAACTACAATAGTCTGTTTGTCCTAAAGTTTTCGTATTTTTTTTTTCGAGACAACCCATTAGGCTGACTACAGGTTAACCCATGAAACAAAAGTAAAAACAAATTTCGTCTAAAAAACAAACGATTATTAAAAAAGTATTTACCGTGAGTACTGTTAAGTATTTGTTTTATTTGAAATATTTTCTTTTTATTTCAACCATTCCCTGCTTGCTAATCCCCTAGCAAAGTAAACTTTTTCATTTCAATTCTTAGCATTTAAATGGTTGTGTTAATCTGATTAATCCGTTTGTTATATGCAGTCAAACTTATGGAAAGAAAAACGAAGTTTAAGCCGTGTAACTTGCTTGTTAGCCACCTTCTCTTAAGAACGGGTGTGTGAGTAAGGTTTTGTTTTCTTTTTAGTTTATTGAGGGATTTTCTTTATCCACTGCGGCGGTGGTGTTGGGAAAGTAGTCAAGTGTAGACAAATAAATAACCATTAATATATTTTAAACACGCTAATCACACACAACAAATGCAAATGCGGCCGAACGACTGTTTTAACATGAGCAATAATTTTATTTCTTTTTTTCTTATTTTTTTCTTAATTTCTTTTATAAACGTGTTTCAGTTAAAAACATATTAAAATAAAAAAAAAAATTGTTTTTTCTTAACTTTTCTAATTTAATAAATACAAATTTTTATTTTCAGAAAAAAAAAAGAAAAATATTTAAATTAAAACGAATATAAAAAGAAACGCCTTTTTGGTTAAAGCATTTAATCGCCATCGTCTTAAAATATGGCTTGTTAATCCATTTTTGGGGGATTTTGAATTAATAAAACCATTATTCGGATATCTTTCATCTTTTGGTGTGATGAAAGGTATTAAAACGCAATAGAGAGAAGATGTTATCTGTTAATTTAATGAGTTTTAATGCAGTTGTAGACAAACCGACTGCATGACTGAAAACTTTGAGTTTCACATAAACACAAATGGGAAGCCAGACATAACCTATAACATAATGGCTATACCGCACTAATGATATTCAAAATCCATTAATTATCTTAAAACTAATCACTGAAAAGTATAAGAAGAAAATGCTTCAACTGTCGAGTTATATTAGGATTAGTTTTGCTGCATTGACGGCAGCAAAATAAAAAGAAAAATATTGCCGGCCAAGTTTAATTTCAAGAAAAAGATAACTTTTTTGCTCTTATCTTTAGCGTCACGGCAATTAGGCGGCTAGAACTGGATAAATATGCGCTATAATGCTGGACTTAATTTTCATTGTTATCCACATCATCAGTAAAGGTGCGATCAATAGTTGTCAACAAATCAAAAATGGCCTCAGTTACAGGAGCTGAAAATCTAAAAATCTTCAAGTCTATCCAACTCTCAGATTTATGTATAGGTCTGTACTATAGGTACAGCTGCGAACATACGCTGCAGAGACAGACAACTCTGTAGGTAGCCCGATCAGAGGATCTTTACTCAGGTGCTTTAGGTTTCTTAAGCAAACGTAGTGTAGGATTAGTTAGCATTATGAAGTCTAATCAGGGCAACATAGCTCAATCGATTTAAAACGTTATGAGATCTCGGGCGAATATAATATTAAGCGATGTAGCCTGCACATATTTTCAGGTTGGCTTTGTCCCTACTAATACCTAGTAAGCTAAGAAAGGCACTCATATAACTGCACACCTGTCTCCAACGTAAAGAATTGCATCATTGTTAAGTTACCAAAAAAATTACGAATTCAAAGACTGTAATAATTGGAGAGGTATTATCCTGATTAAAACCATATAAAAAGTTGGCAAATTTGAGATTAGGAAGTAACTTGGCTTAAAAAAACATTTTTTTTACACATTCAGTGTACTTCTTACCAATATAAAATAGAAATTTGGAAATTAATAATGGAATATGATTACGGGCAAATTTCCACCTCTAGCACATCGAAAAACGTCCGCTCTTTTCACAAGATTTTGAACCACATTTTGCAACAAAGCTTCGCTTATCTCGTCAATGCAGCGCCGAATTTCATCTTTCAGAGTGTCAGTTGTTTGTGGTTTGTTTACTTAAAATCGATCTTTCGACTGGCTACAGAGAAAATAATCCAGCGGCGTTAACGAAGAGGCCAATTGACATCGTCAAATCGATAAATTAGACGACCGGGAAATTTCTCATGCTTGTGGCGCTGTCCTGCTGAAACCAAAGGTCATTGAAGTCAACATTAGCCAATTGTGGCCACAAAAATTGGTTATCATGGCTTGGTAGCGCAGAGAATTCACGGTGACGGCATTTTCTTGCTCATTTTCTAACAGAACAATCTATAGAATGGCGTACCAACATGTATCTACTCTTCGTTGATTTCAGGAGAGAATTTGATACCAACAGACGAAAGGCAATATGGAAAGCACTGAGAATAAAAGGAGTAACCCAAAAAATATCTCAAATACTTAGAGCGATGTATGAGGGTGAAGAACTTTCAGTTCTTTACAACGGGAACATCAGTGGCCCATTCCACGGCAATGCTGAAGTTTAACAAGGATGTACACTATTACCTCAGCTCTTAACCATCGTGCTCGATGACATAGTGAGCAAAGTTTGTTCAAAGAGAAGAGGAAAAACATGGAGTCTCTTACGCCAACTCGAAGATTTGGACTACGTGGATGACATATGTTCACTCTCGCATAAGATATCCAATATGCAGTTGAAACTAGAGGACTTGAGGTAAATATGCAGAAATCAAGGCCATGAGAATAAACAACACTAGGACGGAAAACATAGTACTACAATGATGACCAGTCAAGTATTTTGATATCTAGAAAGTACAATAAGTACAAGCAGAGGTGCGAAAACAGACGTAGACAACAGGCACAATAAAGTGAAAATCACCGAGAGAGGACTGGAGTCAGTGTGGAGAAACGCACGTATATCCTGGCGAACATAGCTCAGAATATTCAATTTATGTGTTAAATCAGGTTTGCTGTATGGCAGTGAAACCTAGCTTATATCGAATAACATCATGCTAAAGCTTCAGGTATTCATATGCAGAATATTCTGACCTAACACCGTAAGTAGCACAGAACTGTGGAACATAACTAATGTAGAACCCAGATAAGGAAAATAAAATAGGGGTGGATCGATCACACCATTCGAAAAAGTTCCGATGGTATTACCAGAATGTAACTCGAGTGAAATCCTCAAGGCTCAAGAAATCGTAGTCGGCCAAGAAATACCTGGAGGCGCAAAATTATCCAGAAACTAAGGCAGAACAATCTGACATGGGTAGAAGCAAAATAAACGGCAGTAAACCGTATAAGATGGAGATGCTTTGTGGAAGCCATATGTTCTCAAAAGGAATAACGGTAAAAATATAACTAAATACCACATTGTCTGAGGAAAAGTTGAGTAAGCTTATTGGATAAGATCTTCTATTAGGGAAAAACAAAGTGTTTCAAAAAAGCCAAATAGACTATCTCAGTTACAAACACTGACTGATTCCGTAGCGACTGTACAGTTGCTCCATAGTACTTAAAGTTGGTACTAGGTACTGCAAAATCTGGAAAATAGTTGAGTGGATTGCACTTTCAAGGGACACAGAGGTTATGAAGGGAGGACTTTTCTCATCTACTGCAATTCGATGACATTACAAATTTCGCTGAGTTCTTTAAGACAGGAGGCTTTGAGCTGGTAAAGTGCATGCTAATTTGTAGAATTTGAAAGAAAGAGGGAAGGTATGCTTAGTGATTATAATCTAAGTGTCCTCTGTCCAAAATCGACATACTGTCGACAATTAGGAAGCCTTCAATAGCCTTACAAGATCGCATGTATGCCGCAATGTCTGCCATCGTTATTCCTATTCCTTTACGGCTGTGAGCCATTTTGGTAGCACTGTCAAGCTAAGAAATTACATCTCTAAATCTTTTAATACCATGTGAAGTTTCAAACAAGTTGATCTCTTCGTTTTTGCGGAAAGCGGATTTTTTTTTTTACAAAAGTGTATAAAATAACTCCTTGCGCACGCTGAAGATTTCAACACAACTCGGCATTTCAAGCGAGATGTAACCGCAAGTCTTCGAACGAGAAATGAACAAGATGGGTCTAGCGGTAAAAAAACGAAAAAGAAAAAGACGAAGTATGTGTTATCGACAAGTAGGAACGTGCTGCGGATCGGTTTCCAAGATACGATGTTGTCATGGCTCCGTTATATCCAGCGAAAATAACGTTAGCCTACAGATCAAGCATAGAATCGCTTTTTCTCAGTGAACAGAGACCTCTCTCGCGCTACGAAGCCGACACTCTAAAATACAAGTCGCTCATCCTCCCAGTGCTGCATTTAAGCACGGCAACACGCACGCTGTCTAGTAGCTATGCAGTTGCTTTGGGAGTGTTTGAAAGAAATTCTTCGCAAATTTTTTAGTTATACGAGGGTTGTCGATGCATTCAGCATCCAAGTTAACCATCAGTTGTATGGGGTTCTCGGATGGAGAAATATGCTTAAGCTAAGCGAGTGTTTAATGCGAAAGTCAGATAACGCCAGCGTATAGATTGACCTTTTTCGCGTTAGAATTACCTAGTCGAAGCACTTGGAAAAAAGTGCTGAGGCGAGGCCGAAATCTGATAATCGGGTTGTTATGGCTAAATTATGGTTTTTATATTTGGCTTCTTTGTTTTAATAACTCTCGTTTACAAAATATTTTAATAAAATAACCTCAATGTGAACTTGTCCCATGCGGTCATGGATGCTTTTATCCGGCTGCATATTTTCATTATGAAATCTGCAGCTCTGAGTTCCTCGGTTTTCCGACGCGAGGCGGTCTCAACTCAGTGAACCACAGTGGTCACATAAACATCCTGGGGCGTATGCACGACTTCGAGCTACTGTTGAGTAGGAGTAACATGTGCACCGGGATCTTAAACTTTGGTTGCAATTTTGATGCTCTTATACAGGATGGGTAGTGGGATCACGGGGTCCCTAGTGTCGACCGCAACTGTTTACAGTGTTATACGAATAGTTCTAAGCCCGTTGATGGTATGAGCGCGAAGATTTTCATGCCCAATACCAAAGTCTGGGAACACATGCAGCCCAACGTTTTCCAGGCGCAGATCCCGGTAATTTCCATCTATATATTTTTATAGTCAAATGGCACTAAGATCTCTTTTCGGAGCATATAGACTCGAGACTGGTAAGCGAGTGATACACGAATGTCGATACACTGGCATTGGGGAACAAGCGAACACCGTGTTTGGTTCCTGGACACACTGGTGTTGTAGGAAACGAGATAGCTGGCCTACAGGCAAGGCAGAACTCGATCACTGGTCTCGTGGGACCTGGGCCGTAGTGTGGTATTAGCTAGTCCAGGGCCAGGGAATGAATGCACTCCGCTCATCATATTTGTGCCCTGGTTTGAAGCATTTATAATGGAGAGTTGCGCCACATGAGCAAGGCAACTATGAAGAAAATTATTGACTTCATGACGTGCCATTACTATCTTAAATGTCGACTGTGCACGGAGGAAGAGGACACAACTGAGCATATTCTCTGTGAAGGTGTTGCTTTGGCAAACATTCGGAAACGAATTTTTATGGAGCCTATTTTAGCTTTGATAAAGTTCGTAGGCTATCCACTAGACATATGGCGGTCTTCTTCTGGAGACTGGTGTTTCCGGGCCGATCGGACATCCGATCAGACATCCCCACAGAGCTATTGATTCACTGGGATTTTTACTGCATTTGCGTTGGCAGGTCAGATTCGGGAATATTTAGTACAATAGATCTTTCTAGGTCAGTGCCAGGGCCAGCCCAACTGGCCCTTTTCGATCCAATTCAATACTAAATAACCTTAAGGTACAAAATGCAAACAAGCTCATATCAGCTTTATCCAATTTATTAAAAAATTTACTCCAACTTTTCCATTTCCTAAATGAATTGCTGTCTTTGCCCAAATCAACAACTAGTGAGCGAATTATTTGTTGCGTTTATTTCATGCAGCACACATTATAGCTGTGCGCAGTGCACTGTGCTTTGTGTTTAACCTACAATTTTAAAATTAACTTGATTCAATATTAATTTACATTTAATTACAAGTTCATTTAAATGGCAACTTCCCTTTGCATAAATTCTATTTCATTTTCTAGTTTTTTTTTTCTTTTTAAATTAAAAATGAATTTCGAAAGTGTAAAATTATTTTTTTCTTTTTTTTTTGCTTTTCAAATCCATCGTCCTTGCAAACAATCATTTATTATTTGCACGTATGTAAAGTACGTATAATTAATTCTTTACACATATATACTCACATCGTATTCTATATCCTTTTAGAAGAAAAGGATAAAAAGTCAAGAAAAATTTTCCTAAACAAGTCATTCACAAATGATAGGGGTCTCTATTACCTTGTTAAAGCGGGTTGAGTTGGGTTGTGTACGCGTAGTATATATGCGTTATTA
Source organism: Wohlfahrtia magnifica (assembly GCA_023159175.1). Lineage (NCBI taxonomy): Eukaryota > Metazoa > Arthropoda > Insecta > Diptera > Sarcophagidae > Wohlfahrtia > Wohlfahrtia magnifica. Next base: position 6,033,302 of record JAKWBJ010000534.1, on the reverse strand, counting down.
AGGAATTATTGTAATTATTTTATAAGAACACATACACCTCCATGCGAGTATAAGTTCAAGGAGCAGCAATTTTTCTGGGATTATTCCCACTGTTTTTTTTTTTTTTTTTTTTTTTAATAAAACAGTCTTAAGTAAAAAGGTGGCATTTAAAAGCGTAATTACAGTTTGTCTTATACACTCATTACTCACTTAAATTAAATTACTTAATATGAGATCACACTCTGTAGTCATTAGCGTCATAAGTATCTGGTTTTATTTGAGTTAAAAAGATAAAAAATCATCTTCAATTTGAAATTAAAAGATCATTTTCCAGGAATTATAAACGCAAATGCTTGCTTGACGTGCATTGTAAGTAGAAATCCTGTTGCTGGTACTATACTATTGGAATATTCGTTGTTTTTTCTTCAATTTTTATTTGATTTATCAGTTTCAATGCATTCAGTTAAGATGAGTAGTTAGCCACACACTTTGTTGTTATGTTTGTTCACTAAGATCACGCAAAAGCTTGAAAATTTAATCTATAAATTACGCTCATAGTAGTTAAGATGTTGGTGGTGGTTAATGGAATGCAATAATATCGTATGTCACTTACTTGCTCTATGCAAGTTACATGCTAATGATCAATGAACATGCAGGTCTAATCAAAAAATAGTTAAATATTGGTGTTGCATATTGGAATGATCAATTTGTTTTTTTTTAATAAGTTTTAGAGAGGATCATAACGATGTTCTTTATAAAACTGATTTGAATCATAAGGCCTGGCTTGATAAGTATTGGGTGGGACATCAATCGGCTTAAATTTGAATCAAATATATAGTAAATATGATTCAGTACCCGGAGTTCCTCAGATAGGATAGAGGAGTGCGCCGAGGGAATAATAAGCCTGCGCGACAAGGCATTTAGTCTCACCGCTACAAGTTTAGCTTGCTATTCTGGATAAGTGCCAGCAAAGCAGAACAAAAAATGGATTTGTAGGGACCGAGATATCCTGAAGATCACCCAATAGGTATAATTAGGTTCGACTGCCGTCAATAATATCAAGCGAATAAAAGTGCACCCACTGCTCCATCATTCACTCACTGCTCTCCTACAGTAATAGGCGGAACAAGCCACCTTACGAGTTCTCTCAGTCAGGTTGGTTTTCCAACTTAGCTTTGGGTCTAGAATCAGGCCCAGAAATATGACCCTTGAAATTCATTAAAATGAGGTACCCTACCTCCTAGTTAAAAACATTATACCGATCTTACAAGTGTTAACACTAAGTCCAAACTCTGTGTACCATCCAGATACAATACTCAGGAGAAAATTTTGTTTTTCTCATAGTGTCTGTCACACATACCAGACCGTGCAATGGCGACAAATAAAGGACACACAAACCAGGTTTAAAAGTTTTGCCAGTTAAGTTATACACCCAATATTATGGGTCAAAAAATGAGGGAAGAAAGAATTGGCTTTTTCATATCTAAAATTGGCCTTTTATTTCAGAATATATTTATATTGCAATATTCCATCTCCACTTGCAGTACTGTATCTCTTAAGGAGAAATGAAAAAATTTTATTTCTGAAAAAAATCTTTCCATTTTTTCTTAATTTTTTTTTTTTTAATAAAAATTTAATAAATAATCGGTCTTTCTTTGGGGTTCATAAATTTGAGTTGGCAACACTGCTTTATATGTCCATTGATTTAACAGCTGACAGTTGCTTATTGTTCAATTTGGTTTGACATTTCATTATGGATAAACTTACACAAAAGCAACCATGATGTATTAAAGAGGTGGACTCATTTTAATTTTGAATACCACACTATATCAACGCCTTACTCTGCTGTCACAAAAATGCATTGCTATGGTAAACAAAAATAATGATCTGTCAAAAAATGTAATGTAATGTAATCACGTTCAAATTGCAATAAACGTCAAACGAAAAGAAAAAAACAACTTTTTGACTTTAGAGTATAGGCAGCTTTGTATCAGCTGTTATTGTTTTGGTAAAATAAGACCACTTTATAACTGCATCACGTAAATACGCAAGTACACGTAAATAAGCAAGCTTTAATCGAAACACCATTATATCCACAGAATATTACTGTTTGGTGCGCTTTATAGGCTAGCAGAGTCATTGGTACATATCTTCAAAAACGATGATGGTCAGAATATTACTTCGTATATCAATTAGCTGATATTAATCTTACTGACATGTCGTTCCAATAGGACGGAGCCACAAGCCACAAAAGGAAACTTTTGATGAAAGAAAGATTGTGTAATATAACCCCATTGAAATATTTTAAAGTCTACGTTGATAAACCAGGGACGATTAGACACCTGAAAATCAGCATTCGAGAGTTATTGTCAAAATATGGCCGCACATGCTGTGAAAATTTTGCGAAAATTGTTGTTCCAGATTGCGCCTAGTATGCGTCAGCTGTGGCGGCCACATGGCCAATATCACGTTTATGCAAAATTTTCTATCCAATAAAGCTGTGTTTTATTATGATTTAAATTTGTGTAACTATAAGAAAAACACGCGATACATACATAAATATTACAATACGGCGTTAGTTTGTTGCAAAATCTTTACCTTTATCTACAGAAATCCATCTAATTGGGTTGTGTTGCCTATTATTTGTTTCTTTGTTGCAGAAAATAATGTTTTTTTTTTGTCTCTAATCCCCAAAACTAACATGTGCCCATGAACGACGAGTTTACATTCAAAAGTCTAACCTAACCCATCCCATATATTAAGTACACGTATAAACAGCAAAATGTCAACTTTGAAAATATATTACAGTTTTTGTTGTTGTTATATAGTTCGGTGTCGTTTAAGTTCTAATCATGAAAGAGTCTCTCTCTCTCTCTCTCTTTCTTTTGTGTGTGTTTAACTCCAAAAGTTCATAAACGAAGTGTTTCATGCGAAAATGGCAAGAAAGAAGTAGTAAAACATGGATTTGGTTATTAGAATATTTATATTTCAATACAGAACACACATAATAATACGAGGAGTAGAACAAGGTATAAAGGAAGGGGCATATACGGAGTATACTTCGTTTAATGTAATATTAACTCTCCTCCATAGGCAGACTTATTTAAATGTTTGCACGAGTAGTGTACATATGTACTGTTTTAGGTACGAGTAGAGACAGAAGGCATATGGTGTACTTTAACAAGAATAGTTAAAACAAAAATAAAGGGTTGGTTAGGTGCGTTTTATTTGAAAAAATTAAAAAATCAGCGAATATCCATAAAATATTTGGTGATGTAAAAAAGTACAGGATGTTCTTCTTCTTACAAGATAATCAGTCACAATTTTCTCCATTATCTTACGAGTAGGAATAGAACTAAGCTTAGCAATACTTCTATTATCTATCTAATGTATATATAAAATCCGTTGTAATTGATGTTCTCTGAAATGCGCCAACCACTAAACGAAAAGTGAATTCTATACCAAAGTTTTTATGTATATACGGTTTTTGTAGGTCCATTCGTTCGCGAGTTATTAACGTTAGAGTGAACGCCTTTGTATTGTATAAGTTTAACTTGAAAACGAAGTTGGTTATAGCATTTAAGCTTTGTGTGCGTCAGAAAATATTTTTAGAATTGTGTATATAAAAAGCATATGTAGAAAACTTTCATTTGGTGTGTGGCTTCACTATTGTTCAACGGGGCGTTGCCACGCCCATATAAAATTTGTATTTATATGTCTATATCTCTAAAAAAAAGTAACAGTAAGAGTCTTCAAATTTTGGCCAAATCATTTTTTGGTCAATACAAATCATCAGAAAAAAAAATTATGCCGAATTTGACAAGTGGGAGTAGCACATCCCATCCAAAGTAAATATTGATTTTCTATATCTTTGGAATGGTAATAGTGGAAAGCTCTGAGTTTGGTCTACACAATTCAGTAGTTTATACACAACATCAGTCGAAATATGGGCAAAATTGAATAAGTGGATGTGGCATCTACCATATAAATTAACTATTGATTTTTGTATATCTAGAGAACGATAAGAATGGAAGGTTCTGAATTTGGTCTAAATAACTTCTTAGATAATACAAACCATCAATAAAGAAGTTGGTGAAATCGGATAAGTGGGCATAGTACCTCCCATACAAAGTAAATATTGATTTTTGTATATCTTGAGAATAGTTAGAGTTGAAGTTGGCTTAAAAAACTTGGCCAATACAAACCATCATTAAAAAGTATATGGAATTCTGTACGTGTAGAGAATAGTAACAGTTTAAGTTTTATTTATCTATCCACAGCAGTCAAAAAGCAGGTACAAGATAAAGGCTTCCAGCAATGCGCGAGAGGTTACTCTAGTTCGATATATCCGTTCTAAATAATAAACGTCACCTTCCAAATACGAGGAAAAAGCTTGTTAAAGATAAACGTTAGAAGACCACTCAAAGTAACGAAATAGTTCCTCAAGACACAGGCGAGAACCCCATAAGTGTAGAGAACCCCAAGTGTGTAGACTTTAGGCCAAACAAACAATCAAGAAGAGATACTACTCCTACATCAAATGTATCAATATTAGAAATGGATACGATCCCCACAGAATATGGATATAAAAAAATTACCCACGAATCCAAAACGGAGTCCGGTTACTTATACCTAAGACTGACAGAAGTCGGCAAACACATTCGAAATGTGAAGATGATTCTCCTCACTCTCTCGAGTAGAGCACATAATAAATGCAAAGCCTCGATTTCGCAAATTTCCTAAACAACCGCGATTTTTTATTCCTCAATCTTACCAGTCTAGCCAAATTTCATGCAGAACCAAAACGTTTCGGACGATGATATATAAATGGGATACAAATCAAAACACTGGAATTATACCTCATAAAAGCCATTTCTAATTGTATCAAGTGAATTGAGTCAATCACGCTGAACTAAGTAAAGATGACCAATCAAGAGAAGAGAGCAATGTATTCAAACTACCAAAGTTAGCACCACTAAAATCACGCCAAGTTGCGCTATTGTTTAGTATCTTTTCGTTTATATATGGGCTTCTAGTTTCAGCGCTCATCTATGGTTTCATGAAAACCCATAACATTTCGCCAGCATTGGTGAACCAAGATTTAAACTTTTTGTGTGTATTGTAGTGCTGCCTCCTTAGTTCCTTTAAGATAATTTTAAGTCTGGTGCTGGAATATTTCAAGGAACTTAGGAGCTAATCCAGTAGACGTTTAAAAACAAGGCCAATAGAGTTGCAATATTGGTAAATGGTTAAAATAGAAGACTACTGTTGTTAAATTTTTTGCGTTTGTAATGGTTTTTAAGAGAGAGACCGGAAACGCAATATGTAGCGTATCCGTTAAAATTTATACCGGAAATACAACATATAAATATTCCGTGAAAATAACATTTTTTAAATTATACCGGAAGTAAAAATAAAATTTTTCCGTTAAATTAAAAGTGTTTGAATTAAGACCGGAAATTCAACATATAAGGTATACGTTAAAACGGGCTCTATAGTAGACGATGAAGCCCTATAAATAAAGAATATTAACATCAGAAAGTGTCACATTAAGCGTCGATCCAGTATCAGCTTATAAAGAGAAACAGTGGAATAAGCCAGTTCGCCTACATCCAGTCAGCGATGTTTAGAATCTATAAAATCCTACCTTGAATTATGTTCGCCATTCTGCTGATATCCGTAAAATTTGAAGCGCTCAGTAGGGTTAGCTTGCTCGTACACATTCACACTACAGATGATCCATTGATTCCTCACAGCTCCTACATACAAAATTGCTGGCTATTTCGAGATGGCTGGCATTCTTCCCGATTACCATTGTCTTATACTGAATGCCACAGCCCGGGAAATGTTTACCCTTGAAAGTCTTATCAGAATGTTGGTATTTCATCTATCATAGGATTGTCATGATTTCTTCAAAATGAAGCAGTAAGACATTCTCTTACATCTAGACTCCGCCTTTCTCAGAAACGTCAACCATAAAAATCACCTGATCTCCCGCACTGTGGTAAGTACTCGCGCATATTAAAGGTGGAATGAAGCAGTCCCCTCCCAAGAGATCATGTCAGATACATTATTTCCCTCAATATCACAGTGTTCAGACTGTTTATTTTTATATGACCTAAAAGCACTGGACAGTATTCTCATCACATGTGCGCTATTATATGGCTTCAATATATGCATATCTACTTGCGTGGGTTGATATTTATCTCTTTCTAGGTTGATTACAATGGACCACATAGTCTCCGAGTGATGTAACCATCGGTTGCACATCCTACTACCTTTTTACTTCCTATGGGTGCATGCGTAAGTCTATGAAGCAGTTTTAAGTGTATTCAAGAGAAAGACGCATGGTATGAACGAAGACCAATTAAAGAGCTGTACCCTAAAAAAATATAGTACAGCTTATCAAAATACAACGACTACGTTGACTTGTGCATATTGGTCAAAAAAAAGGGAAATATTCCAAAACGAAATATTATCTTAACATTTAATATAATATGCTAAACTGGAGCAAGTGCGCAATAGCTTAGAATTCATTTATAAGACAGGAGAAGACCAACAAACTTCATTGCTTGGTAATTTTTTTATTTGATTCTCTGATTGTTTAAGAGCATATTTTTTTACAACTATGCTGACCCAACCCCTTAATAGAACATGTTGCTTTTACGACAATAGCACAATACACCAACAACAGCAACAGAAGGCTATATAGCAACAGCAGTAAAATAAATTTGTTCAACAATATTTTGCATTTATTCGCCAACTGAAACTTTAAGAGTAATCGTTTATACACGTATAATGACATGGTTTGTAAAAACTTGGAAACACAGTGAAACATCAGTTGGGCCAACCACCGGAAGTGCGTATTGTCTCATTAGAAATTCATACGCACCTTAATTTAGTATTTGCGTTCATTTGTTCCATTTCAGTACACGCGTTGCGTCGTTTACTCAAAAGCTTTTTACTGTGAACAACACCAGCGTTCGTTCGTTAGTTCGTTTAGTTTTAGTTTTGCATTTGGGATTTCCACGTTTTACTTAAGCTGGGCTAACTGACTGAATGATTTTGTATTGTTTTTTCTTGTTGTTGTTGGCTATTACACAAAACAGTATCTGTTACTGTTTTTCAAAGTTTTTCTTATTTTGTTGCTGCTGCCGTTTTGTGAAAATGAAAATAAAAATTTCTCTCATTAAGAATTGCAGTTTATAGGGAATTAAAGTCGTACATCATTATAGCCAAAGCTACGTTTAAAGGTTGGTGTTGTTGGCCTACAAAGGCGTTGGTAACACATTTGACTTTTAACAAAACGTTGCTTTTGAATTCGTCGATAGTTACTTCATCGACTGTTGTATGAAATTTGCCAATTTATCTGGCTTTTATAGATTTCAGCGAGGACTCGGACATTCTTGCATACCTCCTTGAAAGTCGTAGACGATGAAAAGTGAATCATCTATGATATGCGAATGGGATCATGAGCGACGTAAAGTAAAGCTTTGCAGACGGTGTCAAAGTCAGGATTGATACCAAAGATGGTAAAGGTGTGCCTGGTAGAATTGTAATAGAAGCGAGCAATGCAATTCAATTTAAATGGCCATAATTGATCAACTGAAAAGGTGTTGTGTTCCATTATCACAACGGCAAATCACACATAATTTTGATAACTTTGCCCCTTCAGATTATCGTTAGTTTCGGTTTTTGCAGAATTCTTAAATAATAAAAATTTGAATTCCGTAGGGGCCTGAAAAACGTAATTGGATCAGTTGTTGGTTTAACAAAACTCGTTCCAAATATGTATAAAAAAAAGGCGCTTAACTTTTGGTCAAATTTGTAGCCGAACTTTTTCAAAAGCCCAATAATCCTTGGGATGTCACATTATACAGTGAGTTTTAATGCATTCGCTGCGTATGACGCACTTTTAATATATTCTAGCCTAACACAGTATCTAATCATCTATCCTTATAGCAAAGAAATCTTCCAAGTAGAGAGAACTTCAGCACACCATGAGAAAACCTGCTAACGACATAACGAAGAGTAACCATATCATGTAAATAACAACAATAGACACAACTGAAAGGACTTTATAATGTTCGTTTAGCTCTGAATAAATTTTGTGCCCTTTTAGAAATCGAACCTTATAAATACGAGTTATGCTGAGGTAGATCGTCACCCTCTTATTTAAAATAAGGGCCTTCCATTTTTGGATAATCCAATTCATTCATAACGAAAAGATCTCAGAGATTTAATTCGAATACCGCAGTCATGGAAAGCTCCGTGTTCTTGCTCGTAAAGAGACCCTCATGGCATGTTCACACGGCTAAATTTATTCCTAATTCGTTTTCTCATTCAGAATTCTACTTTTAATGATGAGCTAAATTATAAAGGGTGGTCCAACCAAACCATACGATGTTTATTGTAAATCAAACAAAAAGTTTTAAGATAATTATTTGAATATTTTTTATTATGGTAGCAGGATCTATGACAATTATGTGTCAAACACTTCGGTGGCGTAGCTCTATCTGTCGGTCCGTATTTGCAATGACCCTAAGACATAATTGATGTTAAATGTCTTGAATGTGCTGAATTATCTCATCCTTTAGCTCTTGAATTGTTCTTGGCTTATTGACATACAATTTTTCTCTTTCAATATACCCAAAGAAAAAAGTCCAACGATGCCAAATCATATGATTGTGGCAGTCAATTAACATCGCCACGACATGAGATAACACGGCCATTGAATTTCTCGCAAAAAAGAGCAAACCACATATCGTTTAGGTCCATATCCTCAATTTCTGGCCATATGAAGTCCGTTATCATCTCATCATCTCGCGATAGCGAACACCATTAACGGTAACTGTTTGGCCGACCTCATTTTCGATCCGATGACGCCAACAGCCCGTCAACTCATCTAATAGTCACTCTTTGCGAATGCATCGACTTTTCAACAATTACTCGTGGATTCTCATTTGCCCAAATATGGCAACTTTGCTCGTTAACGAATCCACTGAGGTGAAAGTGTGTCTCGTCGCAGAAGATTCACTTTCTCTTCTGTCTGCTCAATTAACTATTCGTCGTATTGCCAGCGCTTTAAATGGCCTTGAGCCAGTTGAACTTTGCAAGTGTGTAAATTTTAATATTTATTCAAAATTTTCATCAGTGATGTTCATGAGAAGTTCAATTGTTGGGCACGACGAAGAATCGATGTTAACGGCTCTTCTGCCACACTATCGCGAAAAACAGCAACGAACTGGGCGAGCATGCACAGACTAGGTTTGCTGAAATTTGTGCATAATTCTCCTGGTTGTGAACACATTTGGTCGATTATGCTGACCAAGAAAATCATAAAGTGCACGAAATGCATTTTGATTTCAATTCCTATATTTGTAAAACCCTTCAACAATCTTAACCTCTCCATGGTTGAATTTGTCAAAAACTGAAACAAAAAAAAAATGTCAAATTAAGTTGGGTAAATAACTTGACGTTAAGGTGTGGCCCACAATTAACATCGTGCATTATGGTGGAACCACCCTTTATAATTTTCGATATACGATTTTAAGAGCGAATTCAATTCAGTTTGTAAGTAGTTAGTTCTAATTACACAGTAGATTGGGGGTGGCGTGGTGTAGTGTAGAGCTCACGCATAACAGTACAAACGACCGAGGTTCGAGCCCCAGCAGAGGACATGACGAAGAAAAATTTAATTGTGGTTTCGAATGTTTAATAAAGAGTCTTCAACTACCTTCCAGACAATTCCATCTAAAAAATAAAGAATAAGCGCGCCTCCTGACTTTCACGCATACCTCTGGCATGATCAGGAAAACACGCCACCCACTGGAAAGAAATTACAATGCTAAAGTAAAGATAGCCACCAATTAGCAGAGATTTTCACCACTATGTAAAATCATATGGAGGAAGCTACAGTGGATTAGTCATCTACTTAGCTTGAAAGATCAAATTGATTAAAGAAACTGAAACAAAGCAATGTGTGCTTTGTGGAAAGCCCATATGCTCCCTAGAGAAGTGATGTAGAAAAAAATGTATACTTTTATCGGTAAATTTGTTGATTTAATTTCTATACCGTTGTCTTCAATTTTTAAAACACATTTTGTCGGCAAATGTGTTATGTGAACAGGGTAATAAGTATAAGTAATCGCAACAGGAAATAAAGTAATCGATAATGCCGTTTGAGCATGTTACAAATAGCATGGCTAAGTGCGGAGGACGTTAATGTTATTCGCTAACTCCAGCAAGTAATGAAATGGCAAAATGCTGTCTGTAAGCTTAAAAATTAAATGATTTTCGTCATACTGACAATTTAATCAAATTATCAATAGAACACTGCAGTTCATGCGCTTTTCGAGAGGCAATTTTCTGTGACGCTTATATTGTAGTTCCTTCAAGAAAGTCGTTGTCTACTGCCTAAAAATTTCTTATTTTAAACTTCAAACATTTCTTAGTTAAGGTTTTTCTTTTTCCTTAGCTTAGATTTAATTTTATGGCTCGTATACTCGTATTTTAGCTTAAGATTGATGGATTGTTTTTCAAAACAAGACAAGGGAATAGTTTTGTTTCTTTGTTTGTTTGTTCTTCTAACTGAAAACAAAGCAATTGATTTCTTAAGCGAAAGAAAAAAAAAGAAAAAAAAATAGGGGGCATAGCGAGAGGTGCGTTTCCGTTGCAACGCCTTATAAATTTCACAAGAGTGTTTATTAATATTTATGGGTTTTGCTTATAAAATAAATAAATTAATAGTTAATTAAAACAATAATACCAACTCTGAAGTAGATCCAATAAAGGGTTTGTTTTTAGTTTTTCTAATTAAGAACATAATCGTCTTAACTTTGTTGCAGCAGTAACACTTCTCTTCATTCAATGTGTTTGTGCTTAATCTTGTGCTCATCATCATCATCATCATCATCTCTAATTGGTTTGGCAACACTGTTCAAATTTTGGCGGAAAATATATAAAAAAATAAAAAACAATGCGTGTAAATATGAATATTTAATGAAAAATAAAAAGAAATTATTTCACATTATGGGGGTCGTCCTAATGGCTTGTTTTTAAATTAAAAAATTATTTTTTAGTTTCTTAGTTTCAACTGATGCTTATCTTGTCAATTATGTTTATGGCCTTTTCTCATATCTCTGTAATTTAAAAAAATGTGAATAAAGCAGTTTTCTGAATAATTATCTTTATCTCTTAAAAAACTGCTAGAAACGCACATAAAAATAATATTTTTCATGGAGCGTTAAAAAAAACGAAAAGTAACAAAAAAAACAAGAAATACGCAGAAAAAAATCATTAAACAGTTATCGCCCAAAATAGTTGAGGGGATGTCATGGTGTAGTGGTTAAAGCGCACGCGAAGAACACAAGCGGCCCAGGTTCGAATTCCCAGTAGGCGACATGGCGAAAAAATTCATTTCCGGTTTCGAGTGTTTAATGAAGGGATTTCAACCGCCCTCCAGGTAAATCTATCTAGAAATCCGCTGATCCTCCTTCTTAAGTGTAGCGATGATGATAAACATAAGACTACCGATCAGGAAGAAAAACGCTACTGAGAAATAATTACAATGCTAAGTATGGATCACCACCACCACCACCACTTAACTAGGTCGACCGGTAGACTACCACTCATTTGGGCTGATGATGTTAGCTTACGATATACAACGGTGGACAAATATTTTGGGATATTTATGACCGAAAGGATGAACTTCCTAGTATTTATATCCAGAGGGTAAGAGAGAAAGGAGTGACAGTGGCTTTAGTAGACGTGCTGTACGCACAATATGTTTTTTTTCAAAAGAAACTTATGTTCCTCGGCGTAAACATGCACGATTCGCCATCACTGGCGCCTACTTCCTTCAACCACTCTCCCTTCGAAGGACTGCCGCCAGGTATTACTCTGCAAAGGATTGGTTAGCATTAATGCTTCTCTACATTAAAGTCAATCGCTCGACCCATTCCTTTGTTTCTCCAACATTCGAAGTTTCTGCATAAGTACAGCCATGTGCCCATTGCACTCATTCCATCTGATCTCGAAAACAATCATCCATTGCATTTCCCATGGCCCCCTGAATCTCGGGCACCTCAGTATCACATGCTTCGCATACTCACCCTCGTTGACATAGTTTAGGCATATGGGAGATCCATCGTGTCCAAATTTGTAAAAATACTTATTAAATCAGCCATCACTAGACAAGAACTTAGTCATACACAAATTTGGCTGACAGTGTTCCGCTTCCATCCAAGGGGTTATGGCAGGTACAAGACGATTCCGAAAGTAGTCATTGACCAGGTCTATCAAGTATGGCGGTGTACCCATGTTAGAAAGAGCCCTCAGGATCTGTTGCATGTGTAACATATGGTGCATCAATGTGGCACGAGAAAATCAAATCTGTTAATGGTCAGCGTAACGCTTTTAACTGCCAGAGGGTCGGCTTACTGGCATGTGTGCCAGCATGCAGGACTGTGTCGACTGTCGCCCTGCAGGTGTTGCTAGGTGTAGCATCACGTGACATGTTCTGGTGAAGTGTTTACTCTACGATGACATTAAGTATCTGTAGGCAATGGAAGCCATCGTAACGGGGAATGTGGTGGATGGGGCGTTGAGGATGGCTAGAAGTGTACAAAGTCTTTAGTAGGAGAAATCCTAGGGTTAGGGATTAATGGTTTTTCGTACGGCATCATCTGCAGTGTATTCAGAGTGTACTCAGTTAGTTGTGGCGCGCTAGTCTGGCTGTGTGACTGTGTTGTATGTATGATTGTTTTAGCGTGTCGATTGTACTATCGTGATTGTTTCCTCGTTATGTTGTTAGTTATTGTTGGTCTTCTTTTTCAGGTTGTTTTATTGGCCACCAGTCCGGAGTTATTTGCGACTTACGTTGGAAGTAGCATTTATGTTATGAAACCTGACCGGAGGCTTAAATCTATTACCACGGATGTCAGGCAGAGATCTAAGTGACTGCGGAGCTCCCCCATTTGGGAACTACGTGGTGGCCAAATTGTAGGGAGAGCGTTAGCGCGATGTGGAGTTACATTCTCAATCGGGTGACGCGACCCATATATCTGCAGGAGCTTAAATAGTATCCGACACTTTACCAAAGAACATGCCTTCGAGTTTAGTACTCATTGGTGATTTTCATTATAGGTTTGGAGCTTTGGCTCTTAAACTTATTGTATTGCAATGGGGCTAACATCTCTTCTGAGACAATATTTCTAGTAGGTTCTGCTAGCCTATAATCCCAATATAAAAGCTTTCAATTGTTTTCCAATAATACGGGGCTCTTTTCGAATATCATATAAATAAATTCAAGAAAATATTCTTTATTCACTGATCAAATCTGTGACAGGAACTACGGATGTACTATCACTACTCTGTAATCAAGGTATAATCGTAATACTCTTTTACTTGGTTCCTGACTTTTCTGAGTATTTAGCTCATAAGTATAGTACTGACTAATGTCTTTTTTCCTGGATATAGTGGTGTGCTGGAGAATAATATTGCTGAAAAATTGGCGTAAGCGGATGCGTCTGTTAGACTATCGTTTGGGTATTTTGTGGGATCAGTGGATAATTGGGCCCGTCGTAAAATGGAAGAGTTGTGGAGGGGAAGAAGAGACTGTAAGATCTCCAGGTTGCTTTGGCTTAAAATTGCTCTCTCCAGGACGGAATGAGTTTTAATCTGAGAAGGGAGTCCTTAAGGAATCTGATAAGTTTTCTGACTGAGCATTGCGCTCTAAAGGCAAGGACTGGGCTATGGGGAGCGGGCACCCCTGATTAATGCCGAGTTTTTGACGATGTGTGAGCCAGAGGCCATGGAACATTTCCCCTGTCATTGCCCGGTTCTCCAGAGGCGCAGGCTCAGGTTGATATCTCAGGGATTGTTTAGTGGTCTAGGTGAGGTTGCGTCTGCCAGGATTACTGACTTGGAAGGTTATATATAGGCTATATGCTAGTTTACTAGATGACGCCCGGTTCTTTTTTTAGGATGTCCTTCTTTTGGGATGTTTCTTCTTCTTTGTTTCTTTTTCTTTTCCTTTTGTTTCATTATCTTTTCCTCTGCTTTTTTTTTCTTTCTAATTTTCCTAAGGTTATCCAAAATGGATCTTTCCGTCTACACTCCCTTTGTAACCTAACCTAATTTTAGTCGAGATTACGTAAGACCTTTATCATTCAACGTTGTCACTAATTGCTGAAATTCGGGGATATCGCGACACTCAGAACTCTTTCAGAGATACATTTTTTAAATTTAAATCATAGAAGATATTCGTATGAAAACATATTGATTTCTTAGTAATTCCACAAGCCATTGGGTAGATGTAAGGGTAATTTCCTTATGCGTTTATTGTGGGGTCAATGACTTTATTTATATTCCTAAGAACTTAAATAAATGAATTTAAAGTTTTATAACCATATGCTTAAAGTGTTGTAAGACGTTAGAACCCTTCCCGTTTATTAGTTTATTGTTAAAGCAATAGTTTTCAAATACGAGTCCTCTTATATAAGTATCGGTAACACTTGAAGTACGAGTACGAGTGTGCGATTTATTTCAATTTTAGTTACACTCTGTTGGCCTCTTTTTTATTTTGCACGATGTTACCGAGTTCAACACGAACACAGCTACTGCGTTTAATGCTTAAAATAAGCAAGAAAATTCATACACTGACCACCAAGCGCCTGCAAAAACAAAGTGAAAGAACTTTATACGAATACAAGTACTACGACTCCTATATTGTGTGTGTGTGTATTTTTTTCTAATAAAGTAGCAGCGTGACCAAATCAGATAAGAAAGTTGACACATTTTCACCATATATTTTGACATTTGACATTCGGAATAAGACATGGGTTAGTAAAGTTTTTTCTTTTTTGTTTATTCACCCGTTTTTGTTGAATTAGTTAGTTAAGAGTTGGCCCATAACGTAATGTTGGTTTAGTTTTAGCCTGGTCGATAATATTGTTACAACACATACCTTCACATTTGTATGCCCTTTCTCAACATCATAGTGACTTTACAGCATAAGCGCACAATGAGAAACGGCAACGCAAAAACTATGTTTCACCAGCGCGTATAAAATTTATAGAAAAGATTAGAGAGAAAGAGAGAAAGGTGTTGCAAGTAGTTTAGGATTTTATTTATTTTGTTATTATTGCTGTTTTAGTAACAAGAGAAAAACGACAACATCGACAATAATAGTGCGTTTTATATGCAACTCTGAACTTTAATAGAACTGAATGGCGAAAAATATAAAAAAAATTCATAGTCAAGTTTATAGGCCTCTCGAGGTAGTTGCTGTTTATTTTTCTTTTACCATTCAAAGTTGCTACACCTTACGAGCGGCATTATTAATTTAGTGCTTAACACGTAGCATTCTTTTTAATGGTATGTTCATACGAGACTCCAGTTTGTTCAATGTTTGATTTACTTATACGAATTAACCTGTTCACATCACGCCTTTGTAATTTATTTTGACAGTTTTTCTTATTGTTCTTAGGCTAGGAAACTAAATAAACATATTTAGCGTGGATAAACACCAAATGTTCGTATATAAAAAATCACATTGATTTTATAATAATTCTCAGATAATTGAAACTGAACTACTTACAATTCGGGTGATTTGCTCTTAAAATTTTATATGGGAAATTAAGTAATTCAATTTATAGTTGGGACTTAAGTTCTGAATAAAAGAGTAGGTTTAAAAAATTGTGGTCATGTGAACATGGTATAAATAGGTGTTTACGAGTTGCTCTAGGCTCTTTGTAAGCCGATCATATACTCATATAAAAGTGTTTTTAGTTATCAATGAATGCTTAGATAAATTGCGTTAATGGACATTGCCTGCGAAATAAATATCTTTATTACAGCTGACATCTAATCGATGGCTACGACTTTAGAAAGATCGCAACCAGTGCGTAGAGACATTGAGCTTTATTGGAATTTAAAAACTTTTCAGCTGAAAGTTTAAACGTCTATCTCTTATCTACCTGCTTACAAATGTAAAAAAGCCTACTTTTATATTTCTTTCTTTTAGTCGAGGCATCTTGCGCTTTTGCGACTTATAAATTACATTTACAGTTATGCTGATTCTCATTTCTTATATAGGCGTCGTAAGCGAGAAAGCGTACAATATGTCATGATGTGCAAAATAATCATTCCTGTCGTTTTACTATTGAAACAGCTTATGTGAAACAATGAGTCTAAGTTTCTGTAGCTTCATCAAATTTTTAGCATTCCGCACGATTTGCTCTCTAACCATGGGCAAGTTCAGGTCTTTATGGATTTTAGAATTTTTTATGAAGCAAGTTTTTGTTAATAAAACGGTATAACTTTATCGCTTTCAACTTGGCTCAACTTAGCATCTATGTGGCTTTACCAGGTACCAAGAACTTAATCTCAGAAATGTGCGCGGGATTTTTGGTTGTTTATACGAATAGGTGGGCATGACTTCCTACGCAGTGTGAATGTTACTTTTGGATACTTCAGACCGCTAATCTGCTTTAACTAGGCTGCCAGCTGCACTTAATGGTCTCTTAAATTCCGAGTTGCTTCCTGTGTGTCCTCATGGATGCTTTACATAGCTGGATACGATTGCATGTTCGCTTAACAGTGGTATATATTAAGTATTAGACAGTTCCCAATATACTTCCTTAAGCATACTTTATCTAAACGTCGATGAAAAGACAGGATCCCTATTTTTTCCTCAAAAGTTCTTATGACATCACGAGTCTATGTGTCCGTATGATTATGATGCGCTTGCTTCTAACTCCCTAGGTTCTAGGATTCTAAGACTTAAAATCTCTATCTTGACCAAATAATTTTTTTGAACTAAAGGGTCCGCCAAATAATTTTTTTTTTGAAAATGTCGTAAAAAAAAACTACTGAATATTTTCTCAAATTTCTTTTTTTATTTGAAAGTACAATCCTTCCGGTTAATAATGGTAAATAATTTCATTCAAATGGCTGCCTCGGCTGGCCATGCAATAGCCTACACGATCGGTCCATTTTTTAAGCACATTGTCGATTGTGTGCAGCTGTATTTCACCAATGGCTCCACGAATATTGTCCTTTAAAGCGTCAATTGTCTCTGTCTTGTTGGTGTAACACTTATCTTTGATGGCACCCCACAAATAATAGTCCAACGGTGTCAAATCGCAGCTCCGAGGCCAAACGACATCAGCTCTGCGGCTGATAATGCGATCTTAAAAAAGAGGGCACAAAACATCGAGTGAAGGTTCGGCTGTGTGGCACGTAGCGCCGTTCTATTGACCCCAAATGTTGCTAATATCCTCCTCTTAATTTGTGAACAAAAATTGGTTCAACATGGCTTGATAACGATTGCCATTGACTGTAACGGCTACTACTTGCTCATTTTTGAAGAAAAATGGCCCAATTATGCCTCTGAACCAAAATCCGCACCAAGCAGTGATTCG
This sequence comes from Wohlfahrtia magnifica, assembly GCA_023159175.1. Taxonomy (NCBI): domain Eukaryota; kingdom Metazoa; phylum Arthropoda; class Insecta; order Diptera; family Sarcophagidae; genus Wohlfahrtia; species Wohlfahrtia magnifica. The sequence continues at coordinate 6,015,897 of JAKWBJ010000534.1, read as the reverse complement.
TCTTGAGCGTATCGGCTTTTCAATGTATGCGTGCGGGTTTTCTGTGCCCCAAATGCAACAATTTTGCTTGTTTACGTACTCGCCAAGATCAAAATCGGCATCTTCTGTAAGTCGATCGCAGGCCCATATTCCCAGCGTTGTTCAGGCGTATACACAACCATATTCGTTCAGCGGAAGGATAAAACTAATTATCTATCAAATCAGACATGAGCTAAGTGTTACCATTCACGAAATAAGCACTGGTTGAAAAAAAAAACGTTAGATGGCGGACCATGTATATAACAATTACAATGCTTGCATAAAAAAACAAGTTTGAATACCAGAGAGATGGAAAAATAGATCATCATGGTTTTTAAAAAAAAAGTAGGAGTCAGTGGTAAGCGAGATATTTCATCACTACACCAAAATACCGCCTTGATCAAAAAGTTCCTGGAGTTTGTTCAGAAAATTAAAAAAAAACAAGTTTATTCATCTAAATCTATATTGTCGCCTTCAAAGTAATACCCATCGACTTCAATACACTTATGCCAACGCTTGATCCAATCCTCGAATCATTTTTTATATTCGGTTCCTGCGATTTTTCCATTATTTCCTCTTGCTGCTGAAACGCGTTCCCCGATTTACTGATTTTTAGCTCGATTGAATAGAATGGAGTCACAGGGAGCCAGATTAGGTGAATTCGGTGGCTGTTGGATAGTATTTGTTGCTTCTTTCGTCAACAAATTTCAAATTATGATGGTACTGTATAACGGTGCGTTATCATGGCACAAAATCCATAAGTTTTCTGCCCAAAATTTTGGGGTCTTTCGGCAAATTGCTTCACGCAAACGTCCTATAGCGCCCAAATAATACTCTTTGTTTATTGTCTGGCCTTCTGGCAAAAATTCATGATGCATTACACCGTTGTAATCCCTAAAAACCGTTAGTATTGCCTTCTTTTTTGACTGAAAACGACTTGTTTTTTTTTTTTTTTTTTTGGTTTCGTTTCATTTGATGAACGCCATTCACTTGTCTGATGTCTGGATTGCGTGTCGTATTCCTAAACCCACGTCTCTTCTCCAGTAATGAATCTTTTGATGAATGAGCGATCGGATTCAGCCTCATAAATCTTGTCTTTTGCGACCTCAACACGGTCATTTTTTGCATAAAATGACGGGAACCCAAATCATTAACCAAAATGTCTTGGACGGATCCATAGACAATGTTCAAGTTCTCCGCTATCTCTCTAATGATTAATTTGCGAATATTGCTCAACATTTCTTTAACTTTATCAATGTTTTCACCGGTTTTCGATGTCGCTGGTCTGCCACCGCGTTTATCATCTTCGATTGACTCACGACCATTTTTTAACCGCTTGTGCCACTGGTTGCGACTGTTTTCTTTAGAGAATCGTTGTCGGAACACTTTTCAAACATTTCCAACGTTCTCGCACAACTAAATCTGTTTTTTTTTACACAAAATTTAATACAAATTCGCTGTTACAAATTGAAATCCATTTCTAAAATTTCAAAAAATCACTCTCACACAAGGAGATAGTTGTACTCTTGGCTATGACGTTAAGATTTAGCGGGAATATCAACAACAGATCTACCAACTTAACAAAAAAAAAAAAAAAACTTAAATCGGAACGATGGGTCCGCCACATGGGAGATATTCCTAAAACTTTTTCATCAAAGTGGTACACGAAGGCGGTACCATTTTTCTAGAGATGGGTTCACACGATTGTCGCAAATATAGTACATCTATATGACACAATTTTTATTGTGCTTTATTGTCGCAGAAATTAAAAAAATTGCCAATTTAATATACGAAAATAAATTTTTAAAATGAATGTATTGGTCACTTCGATTGTCGCATTTGTGAAATTTTTGTTGCTGCATGTTTGCCTACTGAGTCGTCACACTACTGCCGTATCAAAAATGACTACATTACGTCAGTCATTTGTCTGACTCCAAATTAATACTTGCTTCAGTAGACTAAGCTGATTAAGAAACTGAAACAAGGCAAATGTATTGATAGGATTTGTGAAAGGTACTTGATAACAAATATATCACCTGATATACAGCATTTAATAAGTCGTCTACGCTCCTTTTATAACTAAAGAATCAATTTGTTTTCGTTTTTTGCTTGTTGCTGGGTGACACAAAAGTAGAAAGTTAAACGATTTAGTGGTACAGTGTAACTTCATATACTAAAACACTAAACTGTTGACCAAATAACTGTTTAAACAAACAATAATAACAACAACAAAAAATAAAAGAACTAACGCACTTAATATTTTAACCCTCTATTCTACCATCTATTGGCGTTTAATGCCATTTGTTTGAATTTGAGTCGTTTTTTTCCCCGTTCTTTTTGCGTTTTTTTTTTTTGTGTGTGTTTTGGGTGTTCATGAAAGGCATGAAATATTAGTTGCAATTCAATTTCATACACCGCGGCCTGACTAAGGCCACACTAAAGTTCATGCTGGTTTTAAACATAATTTTTTTTTTTTTTCTAAAAGACGAAACATGTTGCCTTTTGCTTGAGCTGGTAACAAGAAAAAAAAGTGCAATAACATTATAGAGGGGAATTGAATTTTGTGTTGTTTTGTTTTTGCTGTAAAAATTTACATGTAAAGGTCAGTGAACCTTCAATTAAATATAAAATTTAACGGATTATAAGTTACATAATTTATTTTAGTGCTTAATTTTGGTCGCAAGCAGATATTACAAGGAAATACGAATTAATTTTGTTTTTATTACAAAATTATGAACATGTGTACCAGCCAGTACTTCTGTATGTTGCTAAGACATAATAAAAATAAAGTCATTGGGTTAACAAGAAAAAATTATTATTATTAATATAATTAAGGGCAGTTGGTTAAATGTTTGAGTGGCATTTAGGCCAATTATTTATTTTTGAATAGAATTGATGGCCAAAACAAAACACATTCTTATTTCTTAATAAATTTTTAGATTTGTTTTGCAAAATTTTTTTATTTAAATCAAAATAAAACATATAAAGTTGGGTTTTTTTAACTGGACCAATCGCTTAATATGGATAACTATTCAGGGGTGTGATAGAATCCAAGACAGAATCAATTCTAATATGAAATGATGTCATGAAATCGTCTTGGTTTTGCCTTGTTTCGAATATGAACAAAATCAATATTCGAAACAGCTGTTAAGGTTTGTTTACATTTGGTTGGCAACGTTTTTTTTTACATATTGTTGGTTTGGTTTATTTAGTTGCTTATAAATTTAATTTTTTTTATCATTTCTAAGTTGCATTTTTATGACTTAGTGATAAATAAATTTTGGTGCAAATTTTTTTAAGCACAATTATGGTAGAGGCTGTGTCAACATTGCTAATAATTAATTAATGGATGAAGAAGAGTGTGTTAAAAAAAATAGAACGAACAATTTTAATTTTTTATTCAATATTTTCATGTATAGGGTCCGCCATCTAACGTGTTTTTTCAACTAGTGCTTATTTCGTGAATGGTAACACTTAGCTCATGTCTGATTTGACAGATAATTAGTTTTATCCTTCCGCTGAATGAATATGGTTGTGTATACGCTTCGCAAAGTGATGCCGAAGATGCCGATTTTGTCAAAAAAATCATCTTTTCAGATGAAGCTCATTTTGATCTTGGCGGGTATGTAAACAAGCAAAATTTCGCACTTGCAGAACAAAAAACCCACACGCATACATTGAAAAGCAGATATACCCAAAACGAGTTACTGTTTGGTGCGGATTTTGGTCCAGAGGCATAATTGGGCCATTTTTCTTCGAAAATGAGCAGGGTGTGGCCGTAACAGTCAAAGGCGATCGTTATCGGGCCATGTTGAACGAATTTTTGTCCACAAAAATTGAAGAGGAGGATATTCGCAACATTTGGTTTTAACAGGACGGCGCTACGTGCCACACAGCCGAAGCTACACTCGATGTTTAGCGCCCTGTTTTTGAAGATCGCATTATCAGCCGTTTGGCCACCTCGGAGCTGTGATTTGACACCATTGGATATTATTTGTGGGGTGTCGTTAAAGATAAGTGTTACGCCAACAAGCCGGAGACAATTGACGCTTCAAATGACAATATTCGTGAAGCCATTGGTGATATAGAGCTGCACACAATCGGTAATGTGCTTAAAAATTGGACGGATCGTGTAGGCTACTGCATGGCCAGCCGAGGCAGCCATTTGAATGAAATTATTTTCCATTATTAATCGGAAGGGTTGTACTTTCAAATAAAAAAAGAAATTTGAGAAAATATTCAGTAGTTACTTTTTATAGCAGTTTCAAAGAAAAAAATTTATTTGGCGGACCCTTTATTTTAGTTTAACTTAAATGTATTACTTATTAATACTTTTACCTTAAATTGTATGTACCAGTCTTTCACACCAATAATAAACCCCACCTTAAAAAAAATCAAAACAAACAATGCAAATCCGACAGCTGCCAGCTGATCGGTTTATTTCTGACAAAAGAATAAATAAAAAAACAGATTCTCTGACACCATTTTCTGATAGCATTTCTGATTCGAACATGAAATCGATAATATTGGTTTCTGTGATTTTTTTGTCAACTTCAATTCTGATTCTGACAACAATCAGATTCTGTAACACCATTGATTATGTTGTCAAACCCTCACTTTAATTCTTTTTTATGTTTCTTATCAATAATTTTTGGCATATCAGTCTAAACAGCAGGGTTGGCAAAAACCCAGGATTTTAAATAAAACCAAAGCCACCGGATTTTATTGGGTTTTTTGATGGGTCCCAATATTTTTTTGGTTTTAGTACAATTACATCTTTTTTAGTATTTATAATGTACTACGATGTACTAAAACTCAGTATTCAGAGCAGACTGTAATTACTTCATTTAAACCATGCATTATGAGAAAACGGCCGTAATACGGCTAAACAGCCACACAAGCTCCTGGAGCACTTCCAAATTTATTTATTTTGAATTGCAATACTTAGATCTTATGCTCGAGGTAATATAACACCAGAGTCTATGTTGGGAATCGAACCTATGACACCCGCGCTTATAGAATAGCGCGCTACCCACTAGCCTACCGGGACACTCAATATAAAATTTATTTTAAAAATCAATTATTTGTTCTCTAAACTTACAGAGAGCTCTTTACCACATGATATTTAAGCCTCCACAAAACGAAGTAATGCCTGTATGCGCTTCAGTAAGTGGAAGTGTAAAAATTTTAAAAAGGGTGGTCCAAGCAAAACGCACGATGTTAATCTTATATATATAAAAGAGGACTATGAAATGCGATGTAATTGATGTTCTCCTAAATACGCCAACCGATTATTATTATTTTGTAAGCACTTAAACAAAGGTGAAGTCACTACCAAGGTTTTTTTGTATATGCGATTTTCGTAGGTTCATTAGTTCTCAAGTTACTGACATTGAACCCCTTTTAGTAAATAAAACAAAAGATTTTCGGAGAATTATCTTAATACTTGTTATTATGATAGAAGGTTCAAGATCTATAAAAAGTATGTGTGAAATAAAATATCGGCCAAATGCTCGCCACGGCTTAGGTGGCATACCTCTATTAGTCGGTCCATATTTTTAATGACTCTGAGACATAATTGAAGTTCAATTTCGTAATATGCCGAATTATCTCATTCTTTAGCTCTTGAATTGCTTTCGCCTTATTAACGTACACTTTTTCGTTTATATATCCCCAAAGAAGGAAATCTAACGGTGCCAAATCACATGGTAACGCAGCAATTGAATTTCTCGCACAAAAGTGCCTTTGTTTCGTTAGCAGTGTGGCAAGTGTAACCGCATATTGTTCAGGTCTGTACCCTCAATTTCTGGCCACAAGAAGTTCGTTATCTCGCGATAGCGAACATCGTTCACGGTAACTGCTTGGCCGACCTCATTTTCAAACAAGTACGGTCCGATGACGCTGCTAGCCTATAAACCGCACCAAGCACTCTTGGAATCTCATTTCTCCAAATGCTGCAACTCTGCTTGTTAACGAATCGTCTGAAGTGAAAATTTGCCTCGTCGCTGAAAAGGATTTTATTTGTAAAGCCACCATTCACTTCTGTCTGTTCAACTAAATAATCGACACATTGACGACACTTGAAATGGTCAGTAGGCTTCAGCTCCCGAATCAATTGAATCTTGTTAGTGTGTAAATTCAAATCTTTATACAAAGTTCTCATCAGTGATGTTCCTGAGATGCTCAATTGTTGGGCATGACAATAAGTTGAGGTTGTCAGCTCCTCTGCCACACTATCGCGAACAACAGCAATGTTTTTCGCAGAACAAACTGGACGAGCGTAAACAGGTGTTTCCACATTTCCTATAGACTAGGTTTACTGAAATTTCCACACAATTCTCGTGATTGTTGACCAAGCAAATCACGAAGTACTCGAAATGCATTTTGATTTGATTTCGTAAAAGCCTTCAACAATTGTAACGCGTTGATTGTGTACCTCTCCATGGTTGGATTTGTCAAACACTGAAATAAAGAAGTGTCAAATTAAGTTCTGCAAAAAACTTGACGTTGAGGTGTGACTCACAATTAACATCGTGTATTATTGTTGGACCACCCTTTAGATAACCTTTAGTACGACTCATAGACGTCCAAAAAAGTGTTATTTTATAGAGATTGTTAGCCAACGACATCCTCGATCTAAGCTCTTCTTAAATAAGATAGAAGTGGTCACAAGCGGTCCCAGTTCCAACTACCAGCAAATGATATGACGAAAAAATTTAATTGCGGTTTCGAGTGTTTAATAAAGAGACAAATCCATCTTAAAGAAGCCCTCTGACCTTCCAACTTACCTCTGGCGATGATGACAAATATCAGACGGATTATCAGGAAAAAACGCCACCTACTGGAAAAAAATTAAAATGCTAAGTATAGATCGCCACTACCATTTCGTAAGGATCTTCACCACTACACTACAATCATATGGAGGCGAGCTTAAAAATCAATTTGATTAATGAAACAGATACAAACCAATGGATGCTTGTGCAAAGCCAATATGCTCCTTAGAGGAGTGAAAATAATTATTACGAATTTTGGTACAAAAGCATGCTGGCAGACTAATACGCGAAACCGAACGAACAGAACACAAACGACGTTCAAATAACGCCAATCAGTTTTGAAAATTTATTGATTTGAAAAAAAACTAATGATTTTTTATGTAAAAAAACGATAAAAACATTTTTTGTATCTCGGAAACCTGACGTGATAGAGAAAAATCAATTACAGATTCGAATTCAGCCCACAAATTACTCCAGGAAAGATATTTGGTTGCTCCAGTCCAAAACCTTGTTGGCTAGTGTAATATGAATGGGAATGCTGTCCGATAAATTGCAAAAGCTTATAAAAATAGCAAATACGTAACTGATTTAAAAGTTATTTTAGATAAAAAAAATTTAATTAAACAAGTTAACAAAAAATAATACTTATGCTTAATACATTGATTTACTTGCATAATTATTAAAATGGATTGAAAATAGAAGAAAAATTCTTTTAAAAGCATCAAATATTTTAATAAACTTATTAATAAAAAAACTGCAATAATCGATTTCATTGATATTCGTTACAGGGCCAAATAAAATTAACAACATGAATGCAAGAAAATGCTTACAAAAAAGCATTCAATCAATTCAGCAGCTCATGATAGTAATACACTGAAAGGAAAAATTTTACGAAAAATAATTTTAATTAAAAAAATTTAATTTCTTAAGTATTAAATCTAAAACAACAAAGTTTTAAAACTAATTTAAAAAAAATAATATTTTTTTTGTCACCCACTGTATATATGCACTCAAATGCATACGATTATTTTCAAATGAAAATTAACTCATAAATTTATACTTTTTACAATACATTAAGGCGTTAAAGAATACTTAATTAAGGTTAGTAATGTAACCTTTTTTTGTCGCTATTTTTTCTGTTGCATTTGCCAACATAATACAGCACGTTTTGCCCTAGAGAATTAGTAGTACAAGTACCTTAAAAAAAAACAGAAACAAACCCAGCAACAGCAACAACAATGAGCCAAATACTTTATACCTTATAGCCTTAAAAAGCTTACAAACGTACATACACATTTATGCATCGTTATGTGAGGTATGCACTCGTATGTTGTTGTGGTATATCGGTATGTGGGCATTAAGTATCATTAAAATACAACAAATCGTATAAAATACTCATCAATATGGTTGGAGAAGAATTTTTTGGCGTACTAGCTGAGGAGGAGGCAATTGGTGGGGTGGAATTTAACAGAAAACCTTTAGGTCATTAATGCACAATCCATCATCATGCACTTTAAATGATGTATTAAGTATTAAGGTCTTTTGCAAAAACAAAACAAAAAAAACTCATTGATTTGTAAAGTAGCCAACACAACAACTACTACTAGATTGGATTGATATGCAAAAGATGATATTTACATGGATTGTTTCTTTCTTTGTTTCAAATGTGAACAAATAGCTTTTGTTGCACAATGGCCAGAATATTATTTTAAATTTAGAAAAAAAAATATGTAAAAATCATTATCAGAATCAAAGGACACTGAGGTCCATAGTTTGTTCAATAGTTCTGCTGTTTTCTTAATCAACATCAGCAGATCTGAAATCATAATAGTGGTTGGAACTCCACATTGACACAATGCCAGGTGTACCGGTATGAAGTGAGCGTTTTTTTCACGAAAATAAAACACAAATTTTCAATGGAAAGTAAAATCAATATTTTATTCAAATTATTGGCCATTGCTGGCTACACATTTTTCCCATCTTTCAGGCAATTTGTGGACTCCACACTAATTAAACTGAACTTTTTTAAGCAAAACCAATTAGTCGCCCAATGTCCAACTTTCTCATAGGAATCGAAGTGCTGCTCAGCCAATGCGTTTCCCGTCGATAAAAACAAACAGTAGTTGGAAACAGCCAAGTCTGGTGAATACGGTGGGTGGGTTAGCAGTTCTCAGCCTAATGATTTAATTGTATCCTAAGCCGGTTTTGCTTTGAGTCATATTGCAAAATTATCTTGCTTTGTCTTGTGGCCCATTCTGATCGTTTTTCGATCAATGCATTGTTCATGTTGATCATTTGTTGTCGGTAGCTATCTGTATCACGGTTTACCAGCTTTTTGGAGCGCATAAATAATACTCGTACATCACACCTTGCTGGTCCTACCAGACATTCAGCATTATCTTCTTGTTGAATTGATCTGGTTTTGCAGCCAAAATTGATGGTTGTCCCCGATTAACCCATGATTTTATTCGTTTAGATCATGATCACCTTATGCCCCGACAAGCATTCGATGCGGCTCTGCAGCATTTTTCTTCAAATGAGAACAAAAAATTAATGCCTTCCACTAATCATCATTTTTGGTACAAAATTCGCCATCTTAAACACGACGAAAAAATATGATATTGTGTGTTCACTGATTTGATGTATATATACCAGCGTTCGGCAAACTAATATTAATGTCTTTTACAATTGCAGTAGTAATTGAGAGTATCTCACTCATTGCACTGTATTTTTCCACTTGTTTTCTTTGTACTTCACTTTGTTTATTTTTTGCCTATGCGTGTAACTACGTACGTGTGAAAACAGAAGAGACGAGCAGTTCTTTGCCGAAATCTGATGTGACAGATGTCAATGCGAACACACTAAAAAAAAAAAAAAGAAATTAAGTTCGTTCGCAATAAATGTCCCCTGTGGAGAGATTTGTATCTTGACGCTCACTTTCTACCGGTACACCTGGTATGTGACTGCCATCCAATTCACATGCACTCTCAATCCACAATGACCCGTAAGAAATTCTGTTAAGAGTTTCAGCCTGCCGTACTTGGGAACTTCAAAACGACTCCCAAATTGTGATCCGATCGCCGCCCTAGAGTGGTGAAGTCCTCTTTGAGCATATCAGTGTTCTAAGCATTTGGAAATTTCCTAATCCTTGATTAGGTTGAGGATGGTAAAAAGTGGTGCTGCTCCGGACCGACAAAATGATCAATTTTAATTAATAAAAGTCATCTACGAAAAGTCATCTAGCTATCGTTCCAGCTCAAATAACATCACACTTAAAAAAGTCGACAAAATCCATAGTATATCAATAAACTCTCGCAGAATTAACGCTTTTACATTACATTTTGCATGAAACTTTGTATAAAAAAATGAAGAATCCACTGATGAAGAACAACTCAATCGATACCAAATATTCCTTCAGATCACTCGGAATCACATGAATGAAACGAATCTAAACATCTATATACCTGGAATAAGAAAAGCAGTTCAAAAGTTGAAGCACAACAAATCAGCCGGAAGCTTTTGAAATATGCTCCGGACTTGCCTACAAATATACTGACGATAATACAAGATCGTGCAGAATTTGCCTGTGAGTGGAAATAGGTCATCATTGTCACAATTAGAGACCTAAGCAGTTGTCGAAACTGGAAGGAAATAGCGCCACTTAACACCATATAAAAAGTAGTAGTAAAATCCTTGAGCGATATTTCAGACAGCACGCGAATCAGTGTAGACCAGTTTTTAGAATGAAACTCGCCTGTGTTTCTTTGCCTCGTTGGCTACAAACGAGCATTCGTCACTAGTAATCGTAAAGCTATATGGCATATATGGGATCCGACATATTGCTATACCAGCTAAGATAATAGCGGTAATACAATGTCTATATAGCGAGTATGTTTTAAGGATAAAAAAATAAAGTATTTTTAATAGGTGATGGAGTGAGGCAGGGTTGCGTTATCTCTCCTATGGTCTTACTCCTGCTATTAGATTTGTCGTACCGAAAACTAACGCTGGAGAAACGGATTTTTCTATCGATCCTATAAGAATAAGGCTTCAACCATGATCCATCTTAGTTTGCCTCAAATCTCTAACCACCCAATAGTCATTCTTTCAAATATAGAATCCAGAAAAGGGGTGTAAAGTTCGTAGACCAATTAGTAGATGTCGACCATAGTGACTACTCGCACATGTGAACAAGTGCATTATTTTGACTTTTAAGATTTTTCACTTTACGGTACTTTACGGTACGGCACATATTACGATCTGTTTATGGTTATGGGTCTTATTGCCACATTTATTCATTTTTTACATTTTTCATTGGCATAACCAATTTCGGGTTATATTTGTTATCAATTATGTGTTCACTACCATCCTATTGTGCAAAAAAAGCTGCAAAGGTTGAAATTTGTGGCAAACTTACCGCTTTAATGTCGTTTTATGTAAATGATTGCCATTCCAATATAAGTACCACCAGTGTGTAACGGATTTTGAGTTTTTTTTTTTCTTTTTTGTACATGTTTTGCAAATGACGAGTCTGTAGGTGAAGATGACGACATTTACTGTAGAATGCCAACTTAGGCCCATGATTCTTACAAAATTAATCTAAAGACTTACTTCTTTAAAGTACTGATGGTAACATTGTCGAAACTACATGTGCGATACAGAATGATGATGATTTTTATATGGAAAGCAAAAATTGGTTGGTCTGCCAATGACGAATTGCCGATATTTCTATACTAAAATTATTGTTCAACTAAAGAGCCTTCAAAATCATTAAGAAGCCACACGTTGCAAGGGAAGTTAAAGACTTTGTAGAAAATAATGGTTGGTCAGTCGCCTTATATCCCAGAGCTTGTTTAGTCCAAATACCATTTTTCAAACTCTGCCGAGCATTCTCACTGAAAAACAATTCAATTCAGAACAAGGTATACGAAATTGGCTTGATTAGTTTTGATCTTCTTAAAAAATAGGCAGTTCTTTAGGTGCTGCTCAAAATGGATTTTGCCACTCTAGGGCGGTAATCAGTCACAATGAGGTTCTCAAGTATGGCAGGCCGGACTTGAAACTCCTAACGGAGTTTCTTATTTTTTCATCAGAGACAACGGAACACATATTATGTGAATGTAGGGTTACTGCTAGGCTGAGATGGAAATGATTAGGGTACATAGGGTCTCACTGTGGACATATTACCTGGATCAAAAAGTTTTCGGAATAACCTCCGTTTTTTTGTTTGTTAAGTTGGTACATTTGTTGTTGATATTCCCGTTAAATCTTAGCGTAATAGCTAGACATTTGCAGAAGCTACGCAGCCAAGAGTACACCTATCTCTATGTATGTTGGCGATTTTTTACAATTTTGACCCTGTTGATGTCGTAAAAGACATGATTTGGGAGGCTGAATCCGATCCCACATTCATCAACAGGATCGTTACTGCAGACGAGGCGTTAGTTTATGAGTACGACACGTAATCCCGGCAAGTGAATGGTGTTCACCAAATGAGCCGAGAACATTTTCAGTCAAAAAAGAAAACGATGTTCACGGTTTTCATGGATTACAACGGTGTATTGCATCATGAATTCCTGCCAGAAGCCCAGACAGTACACCAAGAATATTAATTAGGAGTAATGAGACGTTTGAGTGAAGCAATTCGCCGAAAGAGACCAGAATGGTGTAGAGAAAACGCATGAAAATGCACGGTCGCATAGTGCCATCATTATTCGAAATTTTTTGAAGAAAAATGCAACAAATACCATTTAACAGCCACGGAATTCATTTGATTTGGTTCCCTGTGACTTCTTTCTGTTAAATCGAGTTAAAAAACCATTACAGGGAACGGGTTCAGCAGCCGTTTCGAAAATTGTAAAATTGGCTACATAGCGTTTGCAAATGTCAAGCTATAACGCGGGAATATCAATAAGAGATGTACCAACTTAACAAACAAACAAAAAAAAAACTAAAATCGGAACGATGGAACCACAACACGGGGGTTATTTAGAAAACTTTTTGATCAAATAAGTCTACAACATTATGATTTTAGAACTGCTGGTGTTTATTAGGAAGACAGCAGATCTGCAGAACAAACAATAGAACGGAAAGGGTACAATAGATCCCATGGGTCGCAGTGTCTTGCAATAGTGCCTTATCGATATTATGATAATGATAATGGTGCTGAATCCAAATGTTGTCAAAAAGATGGCAAGAGGCCATAGCTAGCAATGAATTCCCAATTATCGATGATTATTTGGTGTCCTACATGACTATTTAAAGAAATTGCCAAAATTTTCATGGATGACAGAAGTTGATTTTGTCTTGCAGACGTCCATGTAAGTAAGTCCTAACAAACAATATCATCAAAAATCATTAGTGCTTTAACAAATAAAGGGGAGAAGTAGCAGACAAAATCCGGCATTGTTTAGCAATTGGTAGACTCATAACAGACAATGTCGCTAAATATCAGCTTTGTTTGGTATGGTGACATTACGATGTCACTACATCTTTCATTATCACTAGGATTCATTAATGAAATTTTTCATTTACAATAATTTCATACAAATTTCGACTTGATACTGCTTCTGTTGACTCCTCTACATGGTCATCCGACAATTGTTCCGCAACTCATGGCTACTCTGTGGAGCCAAGTATTTTTAGAGAGACTACGCTTACAATGTTGTGGCTTGGAATGCATTATTAATTATCTAAATGACACTTGCCCAGGTAAACATAGGATGCATATGGAAGATATATCGCACCATGGTAGACAGTGGAGCGCTAAGGGTTAAGTCGCCTAATAAAAAATTTTTTTTTTATGCTTTCATTTGAATTTTATTGAACTATTAACAAATATATAGAAATTTTTCGTAGAAAAAGAGCTGCAAGATCTTCTGCGAACGTACAAAGAATTCGTTACAATGAACAAGTTTAAAATGAAAAATCGCTGTGGACAACTAAGGCAAAAACGTGTTAATTTTTTTTTATGTTCATCGTACTAAACATGGTTTAATACTTAAGAAATATTTGTTTTTTTTTTTTGTAATATTTTAATAAAAATAAATATTTTTTATTATTAATATGTATAGATTTATGGATTAAAATATTTAATTAAAATCGTTTTACACTTCTTTTTCGAATTCAAAAATTCAGATCACGATGAACAAACACTTGCTTGCTTTAATGTATTACTAGAGGACAGCATTACTTCATATGAAGTTTGTACATCACAGCACATGAGTTGCCGTGAGGTGATGGTGGTGGTGGTTCACTACTCATATGAACGCTCGCTCGGCTGTTGTTTAAGCCTTTAATATGCCCAACGTCATACAAAACTATGTATTAATACTGCATAATATGCATTCAAAGTGATGCAAATTACTATAATTTTTATTACTACTGCTGCTGCTGCTGTGCTGCTGTTGATGATGCAGTTGTTGCAGCTTCTTATTTTATTGTTGTTCAATGATGATGATAATAATATGGACATTGGCTGTTAAGAAAAAAAAGGCTGAAAAAAACAGTGGCAGCCGCAATGTCTTTCAAAGAAACACAGGCAACAACACAGGCGAAAAGGAAAAGAAATACCTTTCAAACGAACGTAGAAGACAAGATGGTTGAAAAATGCATTTCCACTTGTCTTTTATAGATTAGTTTGAAATTGGATTTCTCTTGTGGGCCTTGATTTGTTTCTTTTTCAATTTTTGCTCTTCTTATTGTTATTTTTCCAAGTAGAATAGGAAAATAAGAAAAAACACGTACAATAGTTTGTGATTTTAGTCGTCATCCATCTCATTTCGTCTATAACACTGAATCATTCACTTTACTAGCTGGTTTGCTGACTGGCTAGAGATGGCTTAAGAAGTATGGACGTATGGATGGATGATGGCTGTTTGAATATATGATGTTGAGGTACTCTTGTCATGACTTAAATGTTTAACATGACAGTGTGACTAGCGATGGTGGTGGTGGTGATGCTAGTGGAGGTGATGGTGATGGTGACAATGGTAGTGTTGGTGGCGGTATTTTGTTTTTTTTTTATTGCATTTTTAGTGGTTATTTAAAGCTGCAAGTGTTGTCTACTCTGCATTAATTCATATTGCATATAAGTGGTTGCACTTAGAAGGTAACTTAAATGCATAAAATTGATAGCTTTTACTTTTACATTATTATTATTAACGATTCTATTAATTGTTGTGACATTTCATATTATCAGCTATTATAAAACTGAGGGACTATCAATTTGATTTTGTTAATAATTGCAGCTCCCATTACGAGTTACGTGTAATTAGTCATTGGCAATTATCAGTTATATGTAGTTTGCAATTAATTATATTCAATCATCAATTACATACAAGAGGTAATAGGCAATTAGTAGATGTTCTCAATTAAATTTTGGTATTTATTACAGCCATAATTACCAGTTACGTGTAATCAGTACTTGGCAATTACCAGTTGTATGTAATTTGTAATTGTTAAATACCAATTGCTAATTATGTAGATTTAATTTGCAATTATTAATAGTCTAATTGTCAATTACATTATACAGGTGATTGTTAATTACTAGGCGTTGCTAATTCAATTATGATGTCAATGGCAGCTCCAGTTACGTTTTACTTGTGAAAAGTAATGATATTCAATTACCAATTACATATACAGGATAAAGCCAATCAGTAGAAGTAACCAATTAGATTTATATATTAATTACAGCTCCAATTACCAGATCCTTGTAATTAGTAGTTGTCATTTGTAATTTGAAATGCTAATTACTAACTATAAGTGTGTGTAAACCGAAATCGAGTGCAATTTCAGATTGCTATAATTTCCAAATCTGCCAAGAATTTAATACTTTTTTCATTAATTCGCATAATTGTCTTTAAAATAACTTCTTGAATTAACAAAACTTTGAAATAATTTGTCTTTGAAAATAGACTCGTTTTAAGTTTACGGCACATACCCGTATATGTAATTTGTATTTAACAACATCCAATTACCAATTACGTATAACGTCTTACCAATTAAATTTTATAATTACATAACTATTGCCGCAATTACCATTAACGGGTCAGTAGTTATTGGCAGTTATATGTCACTTATCAAGTATATGTAATTTGCAATTAATGAATCCAATTACTAATTACATATTACAGGTAATTATCAATTAACAATTATGCAATTTTTAATTAGTCAATTATTGTATGTATATTGTATTTGGTAATTACTAATTGAAATTAAATAAAAAGTACCAAAAATTATTTAAAAATGGTCATTTATTTTAAAGACTAATTGCTAAATGTCAATTACTAAGTACCTGTAATAAGTAAACGAAAGATGTTAATAATCGATCACTGTAATAATTATGTGGCAAAGGCCAAATATTGTTTAAATTCAATATGACTAGAATCTGAATCATAACAATTAATAATGGGGTCATGTTTGATTTCAGTTGCAAGTGTAAATAGAATTACAATTGGCAAAATTCAATTACGAATGAAAATTATTATTTTTTAATTACCCATTACATGTTATACAATAAATAATTTGCAATTAAATTACAATGCCAAGCCTGTAAAATTAAAAACAAATCATTTGAACATTATTTGTCTGTCCGAGAAAATGAGAAGTTTATTAAGGGAGATCCCGCCATTCAACAAGCATTTCATAGACTTAAGTATGGCCTTGACCTCCGTCTGAAACACATTGCAGAATTTACCTCATTACTATCACCAGCTTAGCCACCTAAGTCAATGGAAGGTCGATTGGAAGCTACTTAAGTATAGCAAACAAGTCTTTGGTTGAAGTGGAATAGAGTGCACTGGTAATCAGAACAAGTGCCTGGAGATCGGAACACTTGCTACCCTATCTAGCAGTCTACAATGGCAAATGAAATTTGCACACCGTCCATCAAACGTAAGCACCGTAGAATTGGTTCCACCACAGCCCGATGGTACGTGGTGGCAGCTCTTTAAGTCCTTTTGCAGGTATAACACGCTATGATCTCCTTTTTGCCGTCTTCTTTATGGTCTCCCTGCAGC
Source organism: Wohlfahrtia magnifica (assembly GCA_023159175.1). Classification (NCBI taxonomy): domain Eukaryota; kingdom Metazoa; phylum Arthropoda; class Insecta; order Diptera; family Sarcophagidae; genus Wohlfahrtia; species Wohlfahrtia magnifica. Next base: position 5,999,087 of record JAKWBJ010000534.1, on the reverse strand, counting down.
AGAGCTTAGGGTCCAAAATAACCCACAGATTCTTCATCCTTGTGGATTAGAAGAGCTGAACGTCCTCAGGTATCTTGTATAGTCTGGTGAATAGCAGCAATTTCGTCCAATGAGGATTGACGTCAAGACCATTTTGTGAAAAGTTTAAAAGTATGATTACACCTCATGGAAAGGGTGTGCAGATCAATACCGTACACTACAATAGCCAGATCATCCGCATTACCAAAAACATAAAAAACTACATCTTTGCAGCTTCCACAAAAGTTCGTTCACAATGATGTTTCACAGCAAAGGCGAGAGAACTCAACCTATCGGGATGCCTCTATTTTTGCCCCTTGCCAGGTGACCTTCTCTTATGAAGACAATAATGACCCTTTCGGTTAAAAGTTTCTCTACAATTCTTAATAAGCAGCCATAAACATTGTGTGCACTGAGAGGGTACTCACATTAAGCCTTAGAGCAGATTTAGCAGAGGTATATCTAAAATCAAAATTCTGGGTTGGTATAGGTTTAAATCATTCTTAAGGTGTCTTGAGGAAAGAAATTCACGGAGTAATTGTCTCTGTATCTCGTTTAGAATGAAGATGTGCGGCTTCACGTGCATATATGTGACTTCTTAGACCCCAATTATGTACAAGACAATCCTTTTAAATATCTCTTAAGTAAGAATTAAGAGCCGCAACACAGCTGACTTTTGATACGAGTAACTATACATTAAATGTGGTAATGAACTTGTCTATCTTGACACTGCTTAAGCAGCAATGATATCAATTTGGAAAACAAGTGTACTCTTGCCAACAGATGTTATTATGGTCTCGATAGGCAAATGAGCAGTGGAGACCTATCTCGCGCAACGCAATTTATACTGTACAAGTCGCTCATCCTCTCCTTTCTTCTTTATGGAGCGAAATAATTGACGTTGTCACGCACCGATGTAGCCACCTTGGGTGTATTCAGGAGAAAAATTCTACGTAAGATCTTTGGTCCTTTGCGGCTTTGACAATGAATTCCGTATTCGAACTAGCCATGAGCTCCACGAGCTATATAACGACGTGGACGTTGCTCAACAAACTAACATCCAGCGACTACGCTGGCTAGGATGTCATTCGAATGGATGACGATGCTCCAGAGAGAAGAGTGTTCGATGCGGTAGTCAATGTAAAGATCAGGCCGAGGAAGCCCTGCCCGAAATAACTGTAACCAATTGGCGAAGGCGTGCACAAAGCAGAGGTGACTGCAAGAAGGTGCAGGCCGAAATATAGTAAACGGGTTTTAAAGTCAAATTTTGTATGTACGTACGTATGGAAGTAAAACTTGAGAGGTGTTCGCAAGTTACTGTAATTAACCGAAAGCAGAGGTGTGATTTGGGGTAACGTCCTTGTTACAGTTTATCGAATGCTCTTAAGTAAAAAGAATTTTTTTTTAGAAAATTTTTGAAAAAAAACTTAAAGCAACTTGAGTAATATATAAAAACCAAACTTCATTATCAATTGAGCCACGTTAGCCAATATATATTGGTTTATAATAGATCCACTTTAAAGGCAAATACTTTGATAAATGTTTTACAACGAAAATATGCACGATTTTCACAGTGAAGTTATAACTTCGAAAAAAACAAACAAAAAAGGGAGGAAAAACTAAAACAAAATATGATCGACAGCATTCGGCAAAAATTTTTTTTCCACAGCAGACAATATGACCGCTGGCATTTTGTTTTTAATTTTTTTCGTTTTTTCTTTTTTTTTTTTGTCGAAACCATCATCCAATTTTGGGATTTATTGTTGTTTTATTCCAAGTCTCTTCACTGTGGTGATTCTATTCAAGTGAGACATGTTGTTTGTAATCGTTCATAACTCTTAAAGTAAAGCAAGTGAGTGAATGAAGTAAGTGAGTGAGTGTGCATCATACAACCAACATACAGTAGTGTTTTGATGATTTGGCATCCCGGTGGTGTTTTATATTATTTGACTACTGTGTGTTGTTAATCTCTTTTGGCCATCTGAAGAAACTGCTGCAACCAAAAGAAAAGATACCAAAGCGAATAATTTAAATATAAAATACTGGTCCATCATTCGCTGTAGACTAACTTACATATGAATTTATTTATTATTTCTACCGCTAAAGGCGCTAAAGTATTTTTTATTTTCTTTTTCGTCTCTTTCATTTACGGACAATATTTTACACACACGTTCAGCTTCTGTCTTTTGTTTTTAATGGTGAAGAAATTATGAAAAAAAATTGGCAAAAATTAAATGCCAAGACATTAAACTATGATGGTGGGCTGGCTAGCCAGCTGACTGACTTAATAATCCTGTGTTTGGATAATATCGGGTTTTTCAACAAGAACTTTATTTTACAGAAGAATCAGTTTACTTGTTAATATATTGACGACGATACATAAAGTGATTGACAAAAGAGTCCTGCCACTTCAACTGTAATTGAAAAGCTGGTTAAAGGAATAAATAAGTGTACGCATTCGTACATTCCATGGCGCGATGCGCCTCCTGTTTCGTCTGCCAAAGGCTGTTGCCGCAATATCCTGCCTTTTTTCAGTTTCGCTGATAATTTTCGATTTCAAAATAAGTAGATCATTAGTCCATTGTAGCCCCTTCCAGAATGACGGGGCTGCCATCTTATCGTCGCCTAAGTGTGTAGTTGGTGACACTTAGCATTGCCATTTTCATACCATTGTGGCGAATTTAAAGTTCGCAGTAACTGGAGAGGAATTTACTCTGCTTAACACGACAAAGAAGACACTAGCAGTTATAATACAGGGAAGGCTTCAGAGCAAACAAAAAATTGCGAGACGAACAGGCAGGCTTCCCGTCAAATACAAGCAGTTTAGACCAGGCCAACTCTCTAAGCATCATAGTAGAATAGCCTGTAAGACTACTATACCTACTGTTCATCGACTTCAAGAAAGCCTTCGATACCATCAAACGGACTGCCATTGAGTAGAAAAGGTGTAACACAGATAATAATCCGAATAATAAGAGCAATGTGCGAGGATGCAGAACTCTCTGTTCTGTACAATGGGAGAATAAGTCAACCATACATACTACTGTACTGGATGAGTTCGCAGATAAGAAGTATAACATGGAGTCTCTCACGACAACTAGAAGACCTGGATTATGCATAAGCTCACAGGGCCAATTAGTTGCATATGTAAATAGCTTCGGTTATCTGGAAAGCACAATGGCAACAACAGCCGTTAAAACAGGCTTAACAAAGAAAGAGCTGTATTCGGTCGACTACAGTCATCATGTGGAAACTCATGCATATCCAAACATGTTTGTTGTTGGACAGCGCAAAATTCTCACTTGTCAGAGAATTGAGCCCTTGTCATGTGTCCCGGTGTGTCGATCAGCTTCTACCGATGCTTTACAGATTCATCTCGGTGTAACACCGCTTGACTTGGAGTATTGCCTTTAGGGTCAGCAGTGGACTGCCACTTGTACCGGAAGATAGGTTTTCTACTTCGGAGCTCCAGAATGAGCGATAGTTGACGGACAAGATGGACCAACGGTTATAAAGGAAATGTGAATTTATACCGAATGTGACGTTCGTATAGGAACACTCAGATTCCAGCCTGGGATTCATACTGACAGAATATGGCTCCATTTGGATTGGTCAGACTGGATCTGCGGACTGCCGGTGTGGGATGGAGACCGTGTAAACGTGAAATTAGGTGCAAAACGAGAAGATTGAAACAACAAAATCTACGCAGTGGACACAACGAAAAAATGTATTTGCGTATTCGGCGTTTAAATAAGAGACTTCCACCTCCCCATTCTCCCTCCTGACAAATCTATCTAAAATAAACCAACCTGACATTACAGCTTACCTCTGGCGATGATACAAACATCACACGAATGTTCAGGAGAAATCTGAACCTTTAGGAAAAAAATGGCAATGCTAAGTAAGGATCAACACCACCACTTAACAACGTGTTATCACCGGTCTGGAGTCATTTGGGACTTAAACTGGTAGTAGCATTTATGCTACGAAATTTGAGCGGAGGCTTAGTTCTGGTACCACGTTAGTTTGGAACCCCAGGGACCTAGGGTCTTGCCTGACTATAGTGGGACCCCAAGATGGGAGCAACGTATTAACTGTGGTTTTTACACAAATGGAGGGGAAAGATTTAACTCTGTGTGGTGTTACATTCATAACCGGGAGCCGTGGCCCCGGAGTAGGAGTATAGATAATAGATAGTCTTCGACGCCTCATCAAGTTGGAGGTCATGCCTAAATAACATGGCTTTGAATTGATACTCACTGGTGATTTTAATCATAGGTGCAGGCATTGGTAGACGCATTGCATTCACTCATGCTTTGGCACCGTCCTAGGCAGGTACTCACGTAAAGCGGTTGACTTTTATATCCAGGAAATATAAGCTCGGAATATTCAGCTCACGTGTAAAGTCAATTCTGTTATACGGCAGTGAAACCTCGCAAAAGCTACAGGTATTTACCAACAAGTGCTTCAGAATCTTATCGAAGATATATTGGTCTAACAGCGTAAGCAATATGGAAATATGGAATTTGACAAATGAAGAGCCCATACAGGCAAAGGAAGTGAATCGGCCATACCTTGAGGAAAAATCCCTATAGTAGTACAAGGATGGCAGTTGAGTGGAGTTCTCAAGGATCAAGGAACGATCGACCAAGAAACACCTGGCGACGCACAGTTTACTAAGAACTAAGACAACGGCAGCAATTCGTGTAAGATGGAAATGGTTTGTGGAAGCACTACTTATGCTCCCAAGAGAAGTTACGAAAAAAAAGTGTATGCCTGGTCGTGCTGGACATTTGCCCAGATCATTTTTCATCTCTTACTGCCAAATGCTTTTCACTTTGGAGTACAATAAGAAGTTGCTTTATTCTAATTGGAGTTCTTTGTTTTATTTTGTTTTTTGAAAATAAAGTCCTTGTTGAAAAACCCATTTCTTCTAATGCGCTCTTTCCTTATGGGGTAGAAAGCTCATTTTATTCTTCAGTAAATCATATTAAGTTATTCGGTTTTATTTTTTTCTTTTTGATTTATTTTTTTTAACTAAAAGCTAATGGTTAATAATATTAATTAAATAAACATGATTTCATTATTTAAGGTTGCAATCATCTTGTTCTGGTATTTGTTGTCGTTGTATTTGCTTCTTTTTCCTGTATTGCTTATAAATATTCAAATTAAATAACAAAAGAATTACAAAAAAAGCAAAAAAACAGCGAAAAAAAAGCTGAAAATCAATTAAAATTCTTTAATAGATTCACAATGTTTGACTTTGGCTTTGAATCTGTTTTTTGTGTCTTTACCACGATATGGTTGGCACTACGAGAGCGAGCGCATATGTTATAAATGTTGCACAAAAGGTGTGTGTTATTAAAAGGTGGGGTTTTGTGATGAGCGAACATTAAAATGCCTCAAGTTTAGGAGGGTTGTGCTAAAACAACATTCTAATATTTAAAGAAGAAGTTTCAATGCAATACGATCTTTTTTCTTATTATTTGCTATTCAAATATTGTTTTAGTAATTAAGTGTGTAGATAGAAAAAAATCGGTTAGATTAGAATTATAATTAAAAAATTAATTAAAGACAAACGAGTAGTTTTGTTAATACGAGAACAATTGGACAAAATTCGATAACTTTTTGTAAAAGAAAAATATGTTACATTTTTGCCTTTGAAAAACGTTTATTTATGAGTTCGTAGATTACAGTTAACATAAAATAAATCTTATGTTTGGCTTTTAATTAATAATTCTTTATTAACACAGTTTTGGGTTCCACTGTTTGTAATATTTTTACAAATAACGATTTCTAGTCTTAATTACTCACTCTGTTTACAACTTTTTAAGCAACAGCAACTACTCGACAGATCTATCTACCTAAAGATCTTCCAATCCGATCGTTGTTATAACTTAGAGTTATCCACACTTAACTCTCATTACTAAGTTAGCTCCAACTAAACTGGTTTTTACAGCTTGGTTTAAAACCCACAAACTCTGCTCGTGCTAAGTTTAAGCATAAACTGACTGCTGTTCGCATCAATGTGAGTAAACAATACTTCGAAAGTTCTTGAGCCTTTGGATACTTCAGGTAGATTCCATTTCGTTCCTTTACTTTTTTTAGTTCTTATGAAGCCATACGAATATAAACATCTACTTCTTTCAGTTCTTGTTGTTGGTTATTGTCTGTTAATTGTTTTCTTTTCAGTCTGTTTTTATTGTTGCCGTTTATCTTTATTTAATAAAATATATTTCTACTAATGTTGTTGTTATAAGTTTAGTTATTTGTAAGCAGCACGTATAGTTATTTTTGCAGCTTTTGTTTATTCTTTTTATCCATGTAATAAACGAGAGAGGTGCCCCATATGATTTTTAACTGGAAGTTATCAGGAAATTATCTTGAAGTAAATTACAAACAGTTTCCAACTTCACCAAGGCCCATTCAGCGAAGACATGTCGTTGTCTACGGTCGTTTATATTAAGCTTCTCAAATTCTCCTGCATACTCTTATGCAGGTCAATAAAATGGATAATTAAATCGAAAAAGTGTGCAGACTATTGCCCGAACAGACCAAACTATACCCAGTCTGGGTGCGGGAACATAAGGGGCACAAGAGGTATAAAACGGTTCACATCTATGTCAAAAGGAGGGTTGAGGAAACTTTAACTTTTAACAGGACCCACTGCATCCTTTTTTCAATATTCATTGTGAGAAAACGTGGGAGCGACATTTCAAAAGATTTCCAACCTTCAACGCTAAGGCAACAGATTTTGCAATGAAACTGCGTGCGAAAAGCTAAGAACTCTTTCGGGAGTACTCTCGAGTCATTATGGCAGTAATAAACAGCTCTACAGAATAGGCATACCATACACGACTATCGGCAAACTCTGCTGTAAAGCACAGAAGGAGTCAATGCAGGACTTAATCACTGTGTGACTCTGGGGCGCAGAAGATACAGTCTATTGCAAGCATATAAACTCGGTGAACAGAACTGGTTGACACTTCCATTAAAGCAGCTGGTCCGGCAACTCAAGTAGTTACCTAGGGATTTTCATGTCCACCCGTAGACAGAGAGAACCATAGCTTCTCCACAAGTTGGAGTGAGTTTCCACTTATCGTTGAACATATTATCGGCCCATCGCTTGTGTGCGGCAGGTAGAAATTGACACACAAGGCCTTGCTTTTGCTGAAACCAACTGCGCTTTTGTATCCTGTTTAGCTAGTTTAACCGCTATACAATTGCCTGGAATGTCGCTGTGATCCGATAACGAAATGAGGAGGATGTCAAAATATCTAGCCTAAGTGATGATTTAAAAAATCTGTGACTATTTTACCTTCGTTCATCAATTTCAACTACAGCAGTGATTTTGTCTGGCATCTAGCAGGAGATATTTAAATTGAGATCCGGTGAATAGATGCCATAACTTACTTACTTACTTTGACTTACGTAAAAATAATCCAAAGATTACTGGTTACTAGTAAAACGCACGGGATGCAGTAGTCCCTTTTTAAGAGAATTGAGTTGATTCGATAGCTTAACACTACATTTTCTGATTCTCATCAGAGATGCAGATTCAGTCACGAAATGATTAGTCCAGACTTTCAGAATGGAACTAAGTGTTATATCCGGTGTTGTGTTCATTGTACCACTAATACTAAGCAATTCTGATGTTTGAATCTTCCTCATGGAATTCAGAAAGTACTTCCCAACTATCATATATATAAAAATGAATGTGTGTTGTATGTTAATTTGTGCTTTATAGAAAACTAAACGACTGAACCGATTTTCTTAAAATTTTTACAGTATCTCACTATATATCTGAAAGGAACTATAGGCTATATAAACTTCAAAATTTCAAACTTGGCGGAACCACGTCCATACAAAGTGAATATTTATTTGACTACATCTTCAAAATAGTAACAGAAAAAGTTCTCAAATGTATCTCAAACACATAGCCTATACATCATCAGTCTATACATCATCAATGAAAAAGAGGGCGAAATTGGACAAGTGGGCGTGGTAGCTCACATACAGACTTAATACTGATTTCATTATATCTTGAGAAATATTACAGCTAAAGTTTCAGAATTTGTTCGAAGTGACTTCTCAGTCAATACAAGTCATTAGTAAAAATTTCGGTGGAAATGGATAAGAGGGCGTGGTACCTCCCATAGAAACTAAATATTGATTTCATTATATCTTGAAAACGGTTAAAACAAAAGTTTCTGGATATGGTCTGAATGACTTCATAGTTAATGCAAATCATCAGTCAGTCAGTGGGCGGAATTAAACAAGTAGGCGTATTATCTCCCATACATAGTATATATTAATTTTTGTATATCTGCGAACGGCAATAGTAAAAGTTATTAAATTAGATTCAAACAACGTCATGAACAATACACATCATCAGTCAGTAACTGGGCGAGATTAGATAAATGGGCGTGGCACCTTTCATTCATACTATATGTATATTGGAATTTGTATATGTAGAGAACGACAACTATTTAAGCTTCGTTATCTATCCACATTAGCTAGAAAGCACGCTGGATAAAGGCTATCTGTATACATATTGGAATGGACAAGTAACTGATATATCATTTAAGATAATAATTAAGACGGCGGTAGCGAAACCGCTGGGCTTTAGCTAGTTGTTTTATAAGTCCGCATAGAGGCCTTTGGAGACAGTTTCCAGCGCTTGACCATCGCCACTCTACAGCAGTACAGCCATTCTAACTCACTCTTCCACATTAGGTTTCCAAGACAGCTTTCTGTTGAGAATGATCTCAAGACAGTCTAGGACATTTGCTTACGGACAGGGCAAACCCCGATTTAATGAGTATTCGCACAATTATTTCATTAAATTAGTTTTCAAAACGCGTTACGACTCGAAATTATCAAGGCCTGTTAATAAAAAGCCGGATAGAGAAGCTGTTTTTGAATTAATAAGCAAACCAGTGAGTGCATGATTTCAGGCCTGATTTATAACTTGTAGACTTCGTTACTGAACAACGCAAACTCATTAGCGGCTTATGACCTCACTTATGCTGCTTGCATTTTACCATGTCATTGTCATTAGCATGACGATTTGGCAAAAATTGCTGATGATGTTGATGAGAAGTTAGTGTTGATGCTTCCATTTAAACATATTTTAATGTTTTTAATGAAGTTTCTTACACCGAAGACAGACACATCCACATGATGATGACCATTCGTCCAAACAGACGAACATAAATTTGATTTTTTCAATGAAGCGAAAAACTAAACTAAACTGACCATCAAAATACGACAAACAAACTGTAGTTGTTGCTGTAGCAGTGGCAGTTGCAGTGTTAGTTGCAGTAATAATATCAACAACGATAAGTAACAACAATATCAGCAGCCATAAATGAAATGTTGTTGGCCATTTGTAACTATTTGTCAAAGTGTCTGTCGTTGATTTAATTAACGTTATATGTGTGTTGGCCATGTTTATCTCAACTTCTACAGCGTTTTCATACTTCGTTTTCACTTTATATTTATAAGTTTGAAGTTTTAGTTGGATTTTAGCCACACACAAAAACAGAAAAACAAAAAAGAGAGAAAAATAGTGATGGCAAATAGACAAAAACTAAAAAAAAGATTTTATGAAATGGCTTAAAAAGTAAGAAAGAGACAAGAAATATCAGAAATCAGATATTCTTAATATTATTATCAACATCATCATCTGTTGCAACAACAATTGTCGTCTTTATATATTGTATATCCATATGTTGCAACTTCACAAAAATAAATATGCAGAAGATCGATGGATAGCAGATGATGGCTGCATAGATGGATGCTTTCAAGATCCCAACCAGACATAGTGACGATGACATTTATATTAAAATACAACTTATGGCCCCCCTTGGACTCATCTCAGCACAATGATCTTGATTGTAATTGTTGCAACATATAAATTTCATATATTTTATCACTTTATTGTTGGTCGCAAAATTCAACATTCATTCCTTAAGGTTGTACATCATTGTTACCATACTTTGTACTCTGACAACGACGATGATTCTTTGTTTTTTTTCTTTCATTTCCTAAGTCTTCAGTTTTTTCTCTTTTTCGCTCTTTCTTTTTATTCATTTATTCCATTTTGACCATATTGGCCACTTTGTGGTAGATTAACATTAATTTTAAGATTCAATAGCAGTTAACAGTCATTATCATCCATTAATGTCCACGCATCAGTATAGCAACAACAACAATAACAACAACAACACGAATAATAACAATCCATGGCAATATAAGAAACTCTGACAACAAACAATAGCAATAGGCAACGGAGTAGAGTACAAAAATATCATTTTCATGTCAAAAATGGCCAACACCATTTTTGTTGTTTATGGTTAAGACAGCTTAACACACAACTTTGCCGTTGTTTACTTTGTAAATACTGATGCAGAAGACTCACTTGACTTATTATTATTGCTGCTGCTGCTTCTTCTGCTGCTGTTATTTCTTTGATTTTGTTTTAAGTACAACGACTAGCGAGTATTCATTTCCTGGAAAAGGAAGAACTAAACTTGCAAAACCATTAAAAATTTCGTACAAATATGGTCTAATAATTCATGCCAATGTTTGCCTAAATACATTATAATATCATATCAGTGTAACCATGAGTTTCTTCTACAATTAATCCTTGAAGAGCCACTGGGTCGAAATAATCTGCTTATGCAAAAAGCAAATTTACTCACAGATGGTTCCCAAATGGATAATTCGTTATGATAATTTAATTATTGACTGTTTCTTAAGAACTACATATTCATAGTTTCGATTTAATGAGGAAAGTGCCACGCCTTCTTTTGTAAAAATGTTAGAATCTTCTAGATGGCTAGGTTATGTTAGGTTAGGTAAGGTTATAGGGTTGCTCGAGATTTACGAGTTCACTAGGAGATCCTATGGACTATTGCGTTACTCCTTACAGAACAGATTTATTAAAGAGGTTGGACATGGGGGAGCTTAAAAAAAATTCTCACCTAACGGCCCAAAAATTTCAGTTTTCTCACGTGAACCAACAGGTACTCTTGACGAAGTCAATCAACTTCAGCAAAGACACAACCAATCTGACAAGCAACCTATCTTACAGTGCCCGCTATTATGCCTGAAGGCAGCTCGATCGACTCTTTTCAGAACCTAAGAAAAGACTATGGCCTTCTTAGGGAAAGAGAAGTCAAAAGCATTCTGCATATTCTACAAGTGGTGATATTGGTCCACCTGTGTTTGATCTGGCTCAGTGCCCAACTGCCTATCAAGTTCGACAACGCACTCCGAGGGGCATGCAGGCAGAGGGTAGAGAACCGCCTAGTAGCATACGCGTCAAAATTTCATTCCCTCGGATGCCCACATAGCTCAGAACTAATATCAGTGCGACACGATTGCGTTCCAGCCGAGCCAGTGAGCGAATGCAGCTGAGGAAATATTTCGATCTATCCAAATACGAGTTGAGAGCCTTGCTTGCAGCGAAACTGTCTATGTAGATCCTAATAGGCCTTAAGGCCGCAAGTTTTAGTTCTCGCATACCCTTAGGAGCCCTGTCTATAGTTTAAACCACCGATTGAAAAACAATGCAATCATCGATTAGTCTGAGAGATACCTTGAGAGCCTAAGAGAGCCATTGTGATATACCGCGACTGTGTCATCTCATGCGACTATTTCACTACGTCTACTTTCTTTAGGATGGTACCTTGTCTAATGCGATCGTGCCTCGGTCCACCCGACTCCCTGAGTCTCAGTGCATACTTTGCAGAGATACATTTGGCCTGAGAAGCGGAACTCATGGCATCGATAATTGCAATACAGACTAGCCTCTGCATCTTATTCATAATTTTCAGTTGTGACCCCATATCCACCGCCTTCCACTAGAGAAAAGCACTGAAAGCAGCCAAACACCTAAAACTGCAGCAAAAGATGAGAGCAGTACAAGGCTAGGAAAGGCTAGAGGGCGAAGAAAATTGAGGAAATGTATCTATGAGGGAAGCCTATTGCAGGATATGGATACCTTTCGAAATGGGAATGAGTTATAGAAGTTCTATCAGAGAATTGGGAGAACATTAGTCAACAAATGCTGGGGTACAACAAAGATGCCCACTATCACCATAATTCGCAAAGTTTGTTCAGTGAAAAGAGCAATAACAAGCCGTCTCTCACGCCAACTTAAAGATTTGGACTATGCAGATGTACACATTTGTACACTCTCGCATAAGATCCCCAATATAGTGTATAATCAAAAGTGAAGATAACAACCAAGAAGCAGCTTTCTTCGAATCTACCCGTTTTCCACTTAATAGCTAGTGAGACAGTCAATATTACTAAGGTAGCTATTGCTATTAGAAGGTTAAAAATTAACAGAAGCACAAACACAAAAAACAAAGTACTTTTTGACCATCTCCATGGGGTTTTGGAGAAAATATAGCCTGAAGAGCAACTACCAATCCAATGGAATGTTAATGTAAGATGACCTATCTTTAAAAAAAAGCGGTCCTAGGGAATATGGAAATTTATGAGACATCAGTGTTCTTAACACCGTCTATTGTTTTAACTTCTCAAACCGAAAATGAGTAATATCAGCGGTCCCTAGCAGAGCGGTTTTCGTCCGGCTGGATCATCGTTCGATCTACTTTTCACACTGATGGTCTTACTAAGGGGAATGTACACGAATATTCAGTTGACACAGACCACCTACATATTCGTTCGATTAGCTTCTTGGAATTATAAGAGGGTCTTTTAACATTGCAGGACTTGCAGCTATGTTTGGTATTACTGTAGGGGTAAATACCTCAGTAATTCGCATGGATGGTTTAAATGCTCTTATGACAACTAGGTGCTTCAGGGACGGGTTGACATGTGACTTGTTTAATCTATGCCTAGATATGTATGCAATATATACTAAGATACTACAAAGCCTGGGGTTTTGATATTGTCAGCTGGAACATGCGGACAATGCGGACTAATTTTGACAATATAGTAGAGGCTGCTGAGGACATAGAACTACTTACACATTACACACATTTGTAGGACTAAGTACATGTGCTCAACGGGAAAGAAAGATAGCTAACATCATATTTCATCATTGGAGTTGGAAGAATGGGAATTTGGGGCTTTCGAAAAATTGAAATCGGGGGTATTTCTGATAATAATGTGACAGAGGAAATAAAGCCGCAATTAAAGTTAATCTGCCGCTGTCTTTTCGGACATTCCTAACATCTACGCCCTAAATGGCTTTCTCTGAAATCAAAGCTGGTATTGTATAATACGTGGCCTATGCCTGAAAATGGCGAAGGGATCCTTTAGATTCTGAAGGTGAATGAACAACACGCTAAAACCCCGAGCTATATTTTATAAAAAAAAGATGCTCCAGTCACTAGAAGTTTAAGGTGCAAAGATTGTGGTGGTCAGGTCACGTCAACCACATGGGGAATAGTAAGATTTGCTGTAAGATATTTGAAAATAGGCCAGAAGAGCTACTTATATAGTTCCCATTAAAAGGCTTTCTTTATATGTTTGTTGTAGGCCTATCGTCAATAAAAGTGGGTTCCAATTTTGTTTTAAAATGAGAATTAAGCATTTCAAGCTATTCCGAAAGTATGGAGTTTTCTCTTGATTTTTGTACATCTTAAGAAATGTAATAGTGAAAGCTTCTAAATTTGGTCTAACCAACCAAAACCCCAAACAATAACTTCGAGACCAGTGGCACAAATTGAACATACTTCTTGGAACTACACGAGTTTTTTTTAAGTTCATTGTAATACAAAAAAAAAAAAAAAAAAAAAAATTACGAAATACAGTTTTCTAAGATCAAAAGCAATTTCGACTAGAATGTCCCACAAAGGAACAAATAAACTCTTTCCACTGTAAGAAGCTCTTTCAAATACATGTTTATACAAAATGGTTGCAAAGCGAGAATATTCATCTGAGCACTTTTTGAACGACTTCTACTTTAATATACGCACTTGCTGCTCTCTAAGTCAGTATAACAACGATTATTCAGTTTGTTTGTCCGATGATTTTTACCAAGTTTGTAATTCGTAAACCATCAGTAAAACAAACTGACATTTTGCCTTCTCTTTGACCATAACAATATGATTGATATCATTTAAGTGAAAGACAATGGCGTGGTCAAAAGTAATTTAAAAGGGGGAAAAGTTTCTTCAAGGAAATATATGTATACCCCGGAAGCATTTAAGCTTAGTAGCGTCATTAAATCATCAGACGATGATAAACATCTATTTGACATACCTTTGAGGTGTACTAAATACAACTGCGCACAGCTTGGCATAGGATAGAGTGAGACTGGAATATATGGTAAGGTTATACAGTAAGATTTTAGCTCTTCTAGTTTTTCACGATGTGACCTTACCAGTACTGGTGTATTGAGATTGGTTTAATGCAGACCTGGTTTCGGCAATACTTTTGGGTTCAGGAGCGTTTGGCCTCGCTCGAATAGATTCAAACACAGAATACTGTTTGTTGATTTGGAACCATTATTGAGAAAAATTTGTCTCTTTTTATGGTTATTTTCACAGCTGTCATGATGTAGAAGGGAAGGAAATAATGTTCCGCTCTTCAATTCGATGACCTTTCAGAACCCTTGGTTAAAGCATTTAGATATATGCTTTCCTATAATAACTTTCTGATGCTTGTAAATTGCTGAGATGGTGGGAATAAACGTAGATGAGAGAAAATTTATGGAGAGCGCATCACGAAACGCAACACTTTACATTCAGGAATTTAAGTACCTGAGATTACATAATCTCCAGAAGCATAAAATTTCAAATAAGGGATGGTCCAACCATAATGCTCGATGTTAATTTTGAGTCGTACCTTAACGTCAAGTTTTTTTTTTTACGAAAATGGAGTTAAAATTAAAAGGAATTCGTGCACAGCTTGAACAGCTTATTCGACCAGATATCTCCACAATCGGAGGAATTGTGCGCTAACTTCAGCAAAACGGGTCTGAAGGAAATGTAGAAACACCTCTGCATGCTCGCCCAGTTCATTCTGCGAAACACATTGCTGCTGTACGCGATAGTGTGGCAGAAGAGCCGTCAACATTGACTCGTCGTTGTGCCCAACAATTGATTGGGCGTCGTCAATACGCGGAATAGTTAGTTGAACAGACAGAAGTGAATAGGGACTTTACAAAAAAATCATCTTCAGCGACAAGGCACATGTTCTCCTCAGTGAATTCGTTAACAAGCAGGATTGCCGCATTTTGGCAAATGAGAATTCACAAGTGATTATTGAAAGGCCGATGTATCAACAAAGAGTGATTGTTTGGTGAGGTTCATGGGCTGGTGAGGTCATCGGGACGTACTCTTTCGATAATTATTTCGGCAAGCAAATACCGTGAATGGTGTGCGCTATAGCGCGATGATAATAGATTTCTTGAGGTCAGATATCGCAGATATGGACCTAGACGTTATGTGGTTCCAACAGGCTGGTGCCACTTGCAAACAGCCAACGGAACAATGCTTCTTTTTCGCGCGAAATTCAATGGGCGTATGATCTCGTGTTGTGGCAATGTGATTGGCCGCCACGATCATTTGATTTGACACCGTAGGACTTCTTTCTTTGGGAATATTTAAAAGAAAAAGTATAAGTCAATAAGCCAAGAACAATTATTGAGCTAAAGGATGCGATAGTTCGGCACATTAACGACATTAAACCTCAATTATGTCTCAGAGTCATTGCAAATATGGACCGACAAATAGAGATATATCACTGAAGTGTAACTAGCATTTGGTCGATATCTTGTTTAACACATAATTCTCACAGATCCTTCTGTCATAATAAAATATTAAGATAATTCGCTGAAAACTTTTTGTTTTATTTACAATTAACATCCTGCGCTTTTGTTGGACCAACTTTTATGTATGGGACCGCCAATAGACAAATGAAAAGGAGATTCTGAGAAAGCTACTATATGGCCCTATATCACTTAAAGATGGTATACGTATCAGCAGGGCAAATGACAGTAAATATGTTAAAGCGCTGGGAATTTTATAGTGCAGTCACATTACTAGAATGAGCTGCAAAAAGGCTATAAAAGAGCTCTTCGAAATGAACCCACAGGACGATAAAAGAAGACGTCGGCCGAAAAGAGACGATTTAATTGGTGAGAAAAGTAGTATGGGCATATCTGAAGTCAAGAGAAAAGCTGAAGACCTAGTAACGTTGAGGAGAACTGTAATGGAAGTAGCGCTTCACCCCGAGCTGTGATGCAACGAAGGCGAAGACTTTATCATGTATGTCACTAATTTTTTTTCTCTGTTTGATCCTTATCTTTTCCATTTTGATTTAAGAATGATAATTTCAAAAGCTACTGATTAAGTATAAGTATACGTAGTAGATGTTATATCGGCAGTTGATTAGTTAATGTCTATATATGGGTACCAAGGGTGCAATTGGTGCACCCTGTGTAGGAGAACTACACAGAGGACATGCCTTTCGTACGTTTAATTAAGAGATCCCCTTCTGACAAATCCATCTACAGTAAGCCAACATGACATTTTAGCATATATCAGGCGATGATGGCAAACGTCAGACGAATGATCAGGAAAAACACGCCACCTACTGTGAAAAAATTACAATGCTAAAAGTAAAGATCACTGCCAATTAGCAAAGATCTTCAACACTAGGCAAAATCATATGGAGAAAGCTACAGTGGATTAATCATCTTTTGATTAAAATTGATTAAAGAAACTGAAACAAGGCGATGGATACTTTGTGGAAAGCCAATATGCACCCTAGAGGAGTGACGGAGAAAAGAAGTAAAGTAAAGTAATATGGAATTGGTTACCTGGAAATTAAGATTCTGCAGCTTTGACGTGAACTACTGACGTTTGGCATGTTTTGTATGTTTGTTATAGCTCAGGCGGTCCTTGATCATCAAATTTATCTTCACACACGTATAATAGTTTACGTCAGCTTGAGTTGCTTTCATGTACTTGGAAATGTTCGAAATGGGCCTGAATTTCCACCGTTCTTTTCGTCTTCCTTCCCAATGTCTTGCCATCTTATCATAGAGAGTGCTATCTCACTGTGTTGGGAATCACCCTCCACTTCGGGGTCTTTCATACAATCTCTTCGCCTCATCAGTTAATATGTTAATTGGAATCGTCTCCTTCATTGTGTTCAGACACTATTCGATCGCAGCAGCACACTGTCAAAGCCGTTAGCCTATGTACTGAGGCTAACTTCTAACATGCTCAATCTCGACGTTTTTGGACCATACTGGTGCTGTACATATTAGAGATGACGTAACTATTCTACTCTGTGTCGAACCTCCTACATTTGCCATCATTCGGGCAAGGACCGCACTGATTTTCAACATTCTATCTATTATACAATTGATTAATTTTGAAGTTCAGCTTATCATCCATCAAGCACGACTCTAAATACATATCTAACCAATCGTTCTGATAAAATTTCTTCTTTCCCTAAATGAATCTTTACAGTTTAATGTGTTCGACGCTTGATAATAAGCACAAACTCTACTTTTTGTTTCGCCAGTTTCAGTTATAATACCTTAATGTTGGGCTTGGTTACGACCAATGCAATGCCATCCGCAAACATTACAACTGTCGCCTCCTCTGGTATTTGGAACTTAAATATATCATTGTACAGTCGTCTCTGTGCAGACTAATCTGAATCATTACTACAGTCTTCCGGATGGCTCAAGTTTTTCATGCTGAAATATTGGCAATTAGTGAAGCAAATGTACTACTACCTCGGGGTGGAACACCAGGACGTGCCTGCATTTGCGTGGACAGTAGGGTGGTCTTCTCCGCCATTAAATCTCACATTTCTAACTCTCGGTTGGTAAGATAGTCTAGGGACTCATTAAACGCCTTCATCATGTATGGTTATGCGTGTTAGACGAGATACAGTAGACTTATTATCTACTTAGCTCGAAAATAAACTGATTAATGGAACTGAAACAAGGCGATGGATAGATAGATGGCCATATCCGTCCAAGAGCGGTGACGAAAAAAACTCCACAAAAAAACATTTCCTAAGAGGCTTCTTATAAATTTTTAGCATTTTCACAACTATATCTGATAAAAAAAAATTTGTTTCAAACAATTTGCATTCAAATCAAATTAAAGTTTCATTTTCTTTTAGTTTTAAATTATTTTCAAATTTCGAATAATATCGGCTGTGACCGAAATATTAAGTTAATCGTTAAGTTAAATGTTATCAATCGTATGTCTTCGATATCCTAGTTGCCGTATCCTCTTAACCATTTAAACAGAACGTCTCTGTGAATATGCACTTTTTTATTTTTATCTTCATTTGGTCTCTAATGAACTTCATGCATACACAACCACACTTAGTTCTGTGTTAACTCTTTGTTTTGTCTATTCAGTAGTACATACATATGGTACATATGTACATACTTTAATATTATGGTAGCATTTTCCTCAATTATACAGTGGGAAATATGGATCATACGTCAGTTTGATGAAATATATAATTCTTGGAAATAAACTGGCTGGCAATCATCATAGACATCATCAAAATCGAAGTTTGAAATCATAAAGTGATGCGTTTAATACAAAAAAAGAGAAACAAAATACAAAGCCAACGCACTACTAACAAACCAACCAATAGCTTCTGAAAACAATTTTCCATTGTTTAGCCGTAGCACTAGTAGCCGAGCAACAACATCATCTTCATTCACATCATCGCCACTCACTCACCATCATCCACAACAGCAGTAACAGAGGAGCAGGCAGAGTAATAGCCAGCAGCTTCAATCATAGACATCATCAGTGGTGTTACGGACACAATAATCAAGCGTCGTATATAAATTGCTTTTTTTTGATCTTTTATTTATTTCTTAATGTTGTTGTTGCTGTTTTTGTTGTTTTTATTATTATTTTTTTATTCATATAAAATAGATGCAACGCATTATGATTCAATATTGTTGGTTGTTTGGCCTATTATTGTATCTTAACTTGGAAAAAATGCAAAAGAAATGCATATAAAACTTGTATGTGTGAGTGTATATACGGCAACCTAATGGTTATGATGTGTGGTGATGTTGATCTAGTTCTGCGTATCAGTTAAAAGGAAACAACATCAAATGCATACACTTATTCGAGGGCTGCACAGTACAACTTGTACAAAGTAGTAGTCTGGTGCCCGAGTAGGAAACCAATTTTGTATACCAGGAAAGTGTCGGAGACTATCTAAGCTTCTACCGATCTACGGGTTATGGCACCCGGTTCAGAATATAACACCACACCGAGCTAATGCTCTCCTCGCTATTTGGGTATAAATCACAGCCACTACATTGATCCCACAAGGGGGCCTCACCATAGTCAGGCATGGATCTAGGCCCCTGTGGCTCCTTACTCTCTTGGTACCAGAATTAAGCCGGAATGGTGGCCAAGTTTCTGTCTGTCAATCGAGTGCTACCCTTCAGGGCGTTCAAGTTTTAGTTTTGGTTTAGACCCAGTGCAGTAGTCTACAGGAACTTCTCAACATTAGTCCCGCAGAGGTCAATGCGCGATCCCTTGTTATAGAACATAATCTACAATGATTGGTTCACGTGGCCGCTGTAACTACTAAGGGTGTCAAATCATGTTGAAAGATACCACAAGCACCAGAAAAATCGATATCGATAATTTCTAACACTCACTCCGTCAGATTAAGATATTCCAGAATGTTACACATTTCAATATAGGATATCGCGGAGATGTAGTTTAGAAACCACTCTCCAAGGCCTAACGTCTTCGGTTCATAGTGGCCGGGCATTTACATAGGAGGTGTTCAACAGATAGAAATCAAAAATAGCCAACTTCAGTAGACCCAAAGGTGATGCCACAGAGGCCTAGTCTGCATATGAAACCGACATCGCAGGAGCCAACACGTCTGCAGGTTCATTCCTATAGAAGTCACGGTTACTAGGAATCCAAAACAGAGAGGATGAAGGCGTTTAATAAGTCCCTAGACTGTCTCACCAACCGATAGATAGTAATGTGTGATTTCATGGCGGGAAAGACCAGCCTACTGTCCACGCAAATGCAGACACGTCCTCGGGTTCCACCACGAGGCAGTAGTGCATTTGCTTCACTAATTGCCAATATCTCAGCTTGAAAAACTTGAGCCATCCGAAAGACTATATTAGTGTTTCAGATTAGCGTGCACAGAGAAGACTGTACAATGATATATTTAAGTTCCGACAACTAGAGAAGGCGATATTTTTAATGTTTGCGGATGACATTGCAGTGGTCGTAACCAAGCCAAACATTAAGGAATTATAACTGAAACTGGCGAAATAAAAATTAGAGTTTGTCCTTATTAGCAAACGTCGAAGACATGAAACTGTAAAGATTCATTTAGAGAAACAAGAAATTGTATCAGAACGATCGTTTAGATATGTACTTGGAGTCAATCAATTAATTATATAACAGATAGGATGTTGAAAATCAGTGCGCCCCTTGCCCGAATGATAACAAATGTAGAAGGCTTCAAACAGAGTAGAATCATCACGTCATCTCTAGTGTGTACAGCACCAGTATGGTCCAAAAACCTCGTGTTAAAAGTTAGCATCAGTACATAGGCGGACGGCTTTGAGAATATGCCACTGCGATCGAACAGTGCCTGACAACAATGAAGGAGACGATACCAATTAACATATTAAGTGATGAGGCGAGGAGATTGTATGAAAGATACCGAAGTGGAGGGTGATTCCCAACGCAGTGAGAGAGAACTCTCGATGATGTAAATTATTATATATGTGTGAAGATAAATTTGATGATCGATGACCGCCTGAGCTTTAAGAAATATACAAAATACGCCTCTGCGAAATCAGCCGGTGTAGCAAATTCATTAGCTCGGTTGATGGCAAACTTCAGTGGTTCACGCCAATGTTGCAGAATCTTAATATCCCAGGTAACCAATTCCATATTACTTTACGATGCACCCGCGCGGGAGGAAGCAATGAGTAGCACATCTTTTTTTCTCCGTCACTCCTCTAGGGAGCATATTGGCTTTCCACAAAGCATCCATTGCTTTCGTTAAGTTTCTTTAATCAATTTTATCTGTGAAGTTAAGTAGATGATTAATCCACTATTGTTTCCTCCATATGACTTTGCGTAATGGTGAAGATCCTTGCTAATTGGTAGTGATCTTTACTTTTAGCACTGTAATTTTTTCCCAGTAGATGGCGTGTTTTTCCTGATCATTCGTCTGATGTTTGTCATCAACGCCAGAGGTAAGGGAGGAGGTCGGGGAGGCTCCTTCTTTATTCTGTTGATGGAGTTGTCTGGAGGGAAGTTGAAGCCCCACACAATTAAATTCCTCGAAACCACAATTAAATTCTTCTTTGTCATGTCCTCTGCTGGGGCTAGAAACTGGGTCGTTTTTATTGTCATGCGTGCACTCTAACCACTACATCACGCCATAGCACATCTAAAGGAGAGATAACGGCAATTGGTGAAAAAGGTTGTGTAAGAGTGTTCAGTGCTTTCCGAACGATGTCTAGGAAGGCAGATATAATTGCTCCGGTGTACTCAAACATACTATACACCAGCAAAGGGCGGCAAATTTGACGGTTCCATGGAATATTATTAAGTGACATGAAAGGAACAAATCCATATTGGATAAAGGCGAAAGTGCGGAACACGAAGTATTGCACGCTTGGCCAGCGACCGCTGCTATGTCAAGATATGTTTGAGTGAAAGTATTCACGCGAAGAATATCGTCGATATTATGCTTAAATCTGAGGAAAACTGGTATACAGTGAATTAATTTATAGGGAGACTGAACCAAGTACTACGTAAAGCCGAAGCATAGCAAAAATTTTCGCAGAGTAACGGTTTCAATAGTGAAAAAACGGCGATATATAGCCATAAAAAGCTTTTCGGAAAAAGAAATTTTAAAAATCGCCTTTTTGAAAAATCTGAAAATTCCTAGCTTTTTCACTAAAATTCCTCATGGATGAAAGGAAGTTTTGAAACCGTAACGGGGACGAACTCTCCTAACTGT
This sequence comes from Wohlfahrtia magnifica, assembly GCA_023159175.1. NCBI lineage: Eukaryota > Metazoa > Arthropoda > Insecta > Diptera > Sarcophagidae > Wohlfahrtia > Wohlfahrtia magnifica. Next base: position 5,977,061 of record JAKWBJ010000534.1, on the reverse strand, counting down.
CCGACTTGAACTGATATAACGGGGGATAATGAGCATGGTATGTTATCACGCCACAGGTTTGAAACAGACAAGATACAGACGAAAAGTGCCACACAATATAATGGGTACAATGCTCAAAATTGAGAAAAGCTGGTTAAATAATCTCGAAGTTGAAAGAGGAGAAGCAGCTAAAGCGAAGAAATGCTGGCCAGGTCTTAGAGACTGGTTAAGTCTTTCGCACCATACGATCTAATATCTGGAATGACAGTGCTGTAGGGGTTGGCGATTGATTTTAGTCAGTAACATGGTTGCAATGGAAAGCATACTGTGTGTCAAGCAAACTATCCATAAGGTGCTCTCCTCTTCGGCAATATGAATTACGATGAGATCCCTCGTATGTTTGTTTAATATGAATGTGTGAATGCCCACTCTGGCATATTATGATGATGCTGATGGTCTTTATGTGTGTGTGTGTGTGTGTGTGTGTGTGCCTAAGTGTGTTTTTGTTTACATAATGAGTTTCTTTCTTTTCATCTTTTGGATGATTTAGTAGTACAAGTTCATTTGGTCGTAATCTTTTTGTTTTTCTAATTTCAGTTCGTCTTATTCTTTATTATGATTATTTTTTATTTATTATTTCTCTCTTTGTTCATAATATTTTTTCCATTTGTTTTTAATTTTTACCACTTTGTGCATTTCTTTCTTTACATTTCTTTTGGTTTAAAACTACAATAACAGTGTGCAACAAAATAAAACTCTTTGTTACAGTTTCAAAGTAGAGTTGACAGTTGGCCATGACTGCCGTGTAACATAAATGACTCGATGTGACTTGAATTATATTTGAAAAGTTAATCATTTCAAATGAACTTTGTGGTCTCATGAAATGAAAAACTGAAGAGTGGCAATAGATGATAGAAAGCTAAGAATTTCATTTGAAAATTTTAAATACAATATTTCATTAAACATCATTCAACGCTTTATTTATGAATTTCGCTTAACAAAGAAATTAAGAATTAATGGGTTCTTTATAAAAAAATTATTTCTTTTTATTCTAATTATTATTTATTTTTTTTCTTTTAATTTCTTTTAATGATTATCATGTAGTATGAGAGAGTATATATGTATGTATGTATGTTAGCAAGAAATTTATAATGGCCATCATACATACTTATGTACTTATATTAACCATATTTCACGCCATTTTTCCGCATAAATTCTTTGACGTTTTCATATCGAAACGTTTTTTAATAAACAAATAAAAAAATCTCGGCACTGGAGTAGCATATGCCACACGCACTACTTACTCATCAAGAGCTGAATTCCGTTGTTATTACATATGGTTATTAAAAAAAAAATGGGCAAAAAAATAAGAAAAATAAAGAATTAAAATGTTATTGGCAATAAAATAAGGTGAATATTATTTATAATTGCACTATGGAGTGTGAACAGTAATCGTTAATGTCCTTTTCGAGGTAATTGTTGTCAATTGTTTGTTTCTATAATTCAGCTGAAATATGTTGTCCATGGCATTGTTGACCAAATGGAAAAGTTTGCTTGCTTTCATCTTATTCTCTTCCTTTATGATGATGATGTGCCTTAAAAATTTTATAATTTATTGCAATTGTTTCTGAGAAAGAAATCCAAAGAACGAACCAACGTTCCTTCTAATAGATCAAAAGGAAAAATATGATAAAGGTACAGAAGTTTGAAGATTATTAATTTTCTCTATTGAAATTTGAAAACGTAAAAGTATCTATTTCTTGTTTTCAAAACCTTAAAGACGTTTCCATAGTTGAATTCTTCTTACGTCGGTCTATATTGTTTTATGAGAGGAATAAGGGACATAGACTTTTTAGCCCATCCTCGTAAATTTGACAAATAAGGTGCTTAATTCATGAATTTTGGCCATCGCAATAAAAGATGTGTGAAATGCAGGGGCATTGTCTTGATAGAACAACACTTTCTTGAAATCCAAATGCTACCTATACATCTTAATTTTATCACCTAAAAACACTGGAATTAGTTTTTACTTTTTATTGAAAATCTATAAATATCGGACAGCATTTCTTTGCCTGCAGATGGAACTGTTTTCGCTTTCTTTGACTATTTCTTTGTCTGAGGTGTGAGATGCAAGAACTCGGCTCTATTGCGGTGAAACATCACTAAACATTCTATACAAATATCATCACGACTGTGCTCATTTCGGGCACAACTCTCTCATCTTCAAATTTTTGACAATATGTGGTGTATAGAGAGTCTCAAAACGGCTCAACTAGCTCACGCATCTTCAGCCAACGATCAGTCAGCACACATTTCGTTTTGGTTGCCTGAATGGTATTGCATAAACTATGACACAAACGAAGGATCAAATTCCCTGTTTTAAATTCACTGAGAATACTGAACAACATAGGTTTTATAAGGTTGCCACTTTCCATCAAAGTAATTTTTTCATACACTTGCTGCCATCCATCTTTATCTCTATTACTTAGGGAGATCGATTATTCCACTTTTTTCAAAAACCGATTTTCGAATAACTCGAAAAGTAGCAATTTAAAAACCCCTTTTTCGGTTAATAATAATTCAAATAATCGATTAACCGGTTCTTTTATTTAAATAAAATTGTTCCTAATTCTTGAAGCGCAGAGCTGGACCACGTCGTTTTAAAAATAAGCAGAAGCTGATGGAGAGCTTAAAATTAAAGTGACAAGCAATACTAACAATAATTCTAACAAATCTCATTAAAACAATGCCAATACGGGATAAACAAAGTTTATTACACAAAGTACCGAAAAATGCTTAAGTTTCGAACAGCTACTCAAGGAACTAATTTCGTTTTTGTTGTATTACTTAGTAGAGAATGGAATTAAAGGTTTGTTATTATGGTTATAATTTAGGTGCCGAAGATAACAACAATAAATAATAAATCTATTAGAGATATACGAGTCCTTAATTACCTCGACAAGAAAATTTGCTTAGATTTCGAGTAGCACTGTATGTAAATTTATGTACCATGTATTTATTGTGTGTGTCACTGTGGTACATTACCACTTTCCAACCAAGAAGTCGTCGGTTCAATCCCAGGCCACACCATCTGACAATTTTCAACAGCGATATCGTTTCACACCATTACTGGCGACTGGTTACGTGTATTTACATTGTGAAAAACTTCACTAACGAATATATCTTCTGTTCAGTCCCGGCATTTGTTGGCTTGTGAGCTTTCAATAAATCTAGTTGGTCAATCTCTATATATAAAAATCAATATTTGCTTACAGAAGATGAGAAAAGATTATTTTTGCTCAAGAGTGCATATCTTGTTCGATGTACCTTGGTTTTCACGTTCTTTGTAAGACGTTTTAGGTTGTCATCTATACAAAAGTAACTTAATTTATACAAATAGTTAAACGATGAGCATATTTTCGATTAAAATGTTAAATTAACCGGCTTATTCGGTATTCGAAAAATGAAGATTTTGAAAAAACCAAAAAAACCGGTTACAACCGGTCGAATAATATACGTCCGATCTCCCTAATACTACTCCTCTTGGGAGCATAGGGCGTTCACAAGGCATTTCCATCTTACACGGTTTGCTGCCGTTGTCTTTGTCTTTTCTTATGTAAGATTGTTTTGTCTTAGTTCTTGGCCAATTGTGCGCCGCCAGTTGTTTATTGATCGACTGCGGTAACTTAATCCTTGAGAATTCTGTTCAAGTGCCAACCATATATTACTATGGGGATTTTTCCATAAGGTATGGCCGATCCATCTCCACTTTATCTGCTTAATTATGGGCTCTTCATTTGTCAAATTTTATAGTTCTATGCTGCTTAAATCTTGCATAAGATTCTAAGCCAATTGTTGCTGAATACCTCTAGCTTTTGCATGATGATGTTAGACACAAGCCAGGTTTTACTGCCGTACAATAGAATTGACTTTACACATGAGCTGAATATTCTAAGCTTGGTTTGCCTGGATATGTATGAGCTTCTCCATACTGAATGCGGTCGCCCGAACGCCGCTCTTGCTTTGTTAAGCCTAACGTCTGTTTCTGCAGATGCCATTATGCTTCCCAGATAGCCAAAACCATCTACATACTCAATTGATTGACCCTGTAGCATGATGTTTAGTGTGCTATTGTTGTTAATTTCTTGATATTTATCTCAAGTCCTACAATGCAAGCCAGTCTTTTCAGGTTTACTAATTTTGGCTGAATATTGGAGATCTTGTGTGAGAGTAAACAAATATCATCTGCATAATTCAGACCCTGGAGTTGTTATAAGAAATTCCATATTTTACCTCTTCTTTATGAACAAACTTCGTTCATGATCTCATCCAGTACGATGATGAATAGTAGAGGTGGAAGCGGACATCCGGCGTTAGTATGGAATGGTTGGCTGATGCTACACTTGTGAAGAACGGAGAGTTCCGAATTCTCGCACATTGCTCTTATTATTCGGATTATTGTGTAGGGTACTCCTTTTCTTCTCAATGCTTTCCATACGGCAGTCCGCTTAATGGCATCGAAGGCTTTTTGAAGAGGGTACGCCATCTTAGAGATTGTTCTTTTATGATGCAAAAAGTGCTTGCCTGGCCTATGCAGCTTCTATTTTGCTTCGAAGCCTTCGTTGTTTTATGTCTGCTAGTGTTTTGTATATGAGTGATTCCCCTCTAGTTATTGCAATCTTTCAAGTCGCCACTTTTTGGTTGCTTCAGAATGATGCCTTTCTCCCAAGTCGGCTGTAGGCTCTCTTCCTGCCATGCTGTTGTCATATGGGGCCGTGGTAGTTTAACTACGAATATGATGTCAGCTCGTAAGTTTTCCGCAGCGAAATTATCTTCGCCATTCTTCAGCTTTACTATTGTCTCTTCTATTTCATTCAAACTGGGAGCCTACATGCTATGCTAAATGTATTTCTTATAGGGCTGTTATGTTCTCTTTCGATGTCTTCAGCGGTATCTGTGATGTTGCTAATTTCCCCGAAATATTAACTCCATCTTTGCATCTGTACTTCACTAATCGGTATTAATGTGCCAATACTTAGTTCCTGCCACACTTTCTATTTATGAGATGAGTGTATCGTCTGAAGTAGTGTCCTCATGCTAGCCTTTCCAGGAAGTTCTCTTTTTTGTCTCTTCTGCCAGCTTTCTTTACCTGTTTCGTCTGCTGTTCGTATTGCTGAATCGTAATATTGTTGTTGCTTAGCGGCAGCTTAAGTTCTCTTCTTTGAGGTACCAAGATATCCATGCTTTTCTATTTGTTTGAACTACACCCAGTGTTTCTTTTACAACTTGTGATATCTTCCCATGTGTAGTATTGGTAGCTATCCATGTGTACTCACGTATCTCCTTATGCGGGCAGATAGAGTCAGCTATGACTAGTTCAATCCTCTATCTATACATCCTTTATTACTATATATGCTAACTATTACTTTTGAAACCTTTCCAATTAAAAAAGCAATTCATGCAATTTGCAATTTCTTCTTTTTCTCATTATGTTGCATTATTATAGAAAAATTGCAGAAAAAAAACCTTCAAAAGTCCTTTTTATTAGTTCTCACCTCTAACTTTGTAAGGGCAAGCAGCAGAGTATGTGTCCTTTTTTAAAGAAATAGCACTTAATCACATATTTATGATGTTTATTTTGTAGTGAAATGAAAAGTAAACATTGGTTTAGAAAATTACACAAAAACACACACACACACAGACAGACCATTATATTACTATTCCTTTAGATGAGAGAAACAAATCTTTAATCCTTTTCATTTGAATGCATATCCTTCACATGTAAGATTTTATTTTAATTGCAAACCTTCATTAATTTCGTTCATTAAACTTAAAAACAGTTTCTCTCTAAGCAAAAGGAGCGCAAGTGAATGAAAAAAGCATCCTATACATTCGTAAAACGAATTAAAGATTTTGAAAAGGTCTTTAGAATTTGCATGTGCAATATATGAAAAGAGCTTTTTAAACACGAATTTCATACTTACAGAGGTGCTCTTATCATTGACTCTACTACAGATAACGTTGACGATAATTATGGTGAGAATTCAATGGACAAATTTAAAATGGTAACATTGGATTACATTTACACTTGAGGTACTATTTGACAAAAGTGAATTAGTAATGGAAAATAAGAATATTTGTATAGAAGAACATATTTGAGCGTTTTTATTAAAAATTTATGAAAAGAAAGAAGAAATAGAAATAAAATAAATAAAAGTATAAATATGAGTAGAAGCTGCAAGATTAACATCACTGGTATGAAATTATCAAATGAAAAACGAAATTTGTTGCAATAAAATTTTAATGAAGAAAATAAAACAGAAAATAATTCGCACATGTAAAAATTGAAAATATTGGGTCGTATAAAAAGTATCAGCGGTTGATTTTGCTAGATTTTTGAGTTAAAAATTCCTTCATTGAAAATCAATTCTGTTTTTAAGTACTTATTTGACATTACTTTCGCTGATCTTTTGCCATTTTTGGGGCAATTTTCGTTAATACACATTATGCGCCAAAGATATGAAAAAAAAAACGAATAAAAATATGGCACAAGCTAGGCGTCTGTGTGTTATTGAGGTATGGTAGGTAAGACACCAGCTTATCAACTAAGATGTCCTCGGTTCAATCTAAGGCCAGACTATCTAACAATTTTCAATAGTGTTATCGGTTCATAACATTGCTAGCACTGGTTATGAGTATTTGCGCTATGAAGAAGTTTTCTAACTAATGCATCTAGCGTTGAATTGTAGGTCCCTTTCAAAGAGTCCAGTAAAAGGGTGGTCAAAGTGAAAGCTTCATTTGTGGTAGTAGTAGAAAATTATTGTGGTGTGCCTTGAAGAGAAATATTAAAAAGGAAACAACAAGACAATTAATCAAATTTAATACGCAAAGCGACATACAGTGGTGGACATTGGTTTAGCACATTACCTATGTGTGCCTTTGGGATTCAACATGTATTTTACGTGTTTATTATTTTAATCATTTCTATGTCCTTATATATCACTCTTTGCTCTATGCAACACTTCACTGTACGTGAAAAGTGTTTCGGATAAATAGCATACCGATACATTTACGTACCAACACCATGCTTAGAAAATTCGGGCGAAGCTATCACATTTCCGGCACAATGCTTTACTGTCATTGATGTGTACCTGGGGTAGTGCTGCATGCTTGAAGAGCACCAACTAGTGCTCATTTCGTGAATGGTAACACTTAGCTCATGTCTGATTTGACAGATAATTAGTTTTATCCTTCCGCTGAAGGAATATGGTTGTGTATACGTTTGAACTTCGCTTCGCTAAGTGGGCCTGCGATCGACTTATAGAAGATGCCGATTTTGCCAAAATCATCATCTTTTCAGATGAAGCTCATTTTGATCTTGGCGGGTATGTAAACAAGCAAAATTGTCACATTTTGGGCACAGAAAACCCACACGCATACATCGAAAAGCCGATACACCCAAGACAAGTCATTGTTTGGTGCGAGTTTTGGTCCAGAGGCATAATTGGGCCATTTTTCTTCGAAAATAAGCAAGGAGTGGCCGTTACAGTCACTGGCGATCGTTATCGGGCCATGTTGAACGAATTTTTGTTCACAAAAATTGAAGAGGAGGATATTAGCAACATTTGGTTTCAACAGGACGGCGCTACTTGCCACACAGCCGAAGCTACACTCGATGTTTTGCGCCCTGATTTTGAAGATCGCATTATCAGCCGCAGAGCTGATGTCGTTTGGCCACCTCAGACCTGCGATTTGACACCGTTCGACTATTATTTGTGGGGTGCCGTCAAAGATAAGTGTTACGCCAACAAGTACCGATCGTGGAGGCTACTGCATGGCCAGCCGAGGCAGCCATTTGAATGGAATTATTTTTAATTATTAGCCAGAAGGATTGTACTTTTAAATAAAAAAAGAAATTTGAGAAAATATTCAGTAGTTTTTTTATAGCATTTCCAAAAAAAAATTTATTTGGCGGACCCTTTTTCTATCAGACTCAAACCGAAAAAGTTTGTATTCGTTATTCAAGAGGATATTGTTTCAAAAGAGCGCCTGCTTCTCTGTATGTTTAAGCAAAATATAATTCGAAACTTTAAGTTCTTTATTGATACCGGTGCCTTATGTTGTGCAATGCACCCAAGCAATTTTTTTTATTTTTACTTCTAATTATGAGATGCCAGTACCAAATTTTGTTGAAAACTCCTTTGAATTTTAGTTCAGGATTTAAAGCGGCTTGAAACTGAGGCTCTATAAATAAAGAAGTCCCTTTTTATTCTTTTATGGTTTTTATTAAAAGTTTTGAAATTAAACATTAACAAAATTTAAAAATTTTATATTTTAAACAAGAAATTAGTGAAGAATATCTAAATTCGACAAATGTGCTAACTTAGTGTTCACTCTAGATTATATAAACTTCAAATAAATTAAACATAAAAATTAAAACCGCAAAAGAAAGTAAAAGGGAGTTACGGTATGTAGTGAGCACATCATAGATAACATAGACAATACACCACCACTGTACGTGTGCTTTCATCAAAAGCTATCACACAACTGAATGAAATTGTTGTTTATGTCTTATTCTCTGTTGCATATTTTCGTTTTCGTTCGGGTGTTTACATATACAGAGCCGTCTAAACTTATTCACTTTGGCCACATATGGTCTAGAAATATAATCGTGTGCAGCTTATTGATTGAAAGTAATCCCCCTTGTTCAGCTTGGGATGTTATTGAATTATGTATGCATGTGTACAGACTAAGCGAGATTAATATCTATTAATGCAACAATATGACTTTCTTTACCACTTAAGAGTTTCTGTAGTTGTCAGTTTAATAAGTCTGTGACGTTCTAAATGAAACACAGGTTGTTGGATAAAAAATAATTTTTATTTTAATTTCTCAAATTTTTTATCCCCGTGAAAACTAACTTCCTGTCTAGTTCATAAAAAAATATTTACTTGTAAGAAGATTTCAACGTTAGAGAGATTTGACTCTTTTTGCCGAGCCATTTTTTCAGGTTCGGAAACAAGCAATAGTTACTCAGACATAACTTCCAAGCCTAGGGCGGATTTTTGGCGTGGAAACTGTACATGTGTGCATCCTTGCATTATTCTGGTGAAAAAACACTTTTTTCTTTTTAAATCTATCCAATAAGTTGGCATAGTATTCGCTCTTTTGAAGGCAGTCAAAGTGGATTATTCAGCGGTGCATTAAATAAAAACCATCCCTATGTGTTCATTGACTGACAGATCCACCTAAGCCTTTGCACCGATTCACTCCGAGAAACCCACTGTTTTTACTGTTGTTTGGCCTCTGGTGTGCTGTGGTGGATCCACGTTTCTTTCACGGTTGCAAAACGGGTGAACAATACCAAACACTCCTGCGAAATTGTTACACGATTGCGTTTTTGATCGACTGTGAGCAAAAGCATCAGCTATCTTGCAGAAAGTTTCTTCATCGTAATTATCATGCTAACCAGGCACTACTCCAGGACACTGTGACCTATGAGATTGTGTCTCTTCCGGTGTATAGTTTGTTCATCAGATCTGCTGCCTTCTTTATAAATACCAGCAGATCTGAAACCAGGATGGTGAATACGCCTCCCAAAGTTTTGCGTGTTCCGCTGTCTCTGATGCCTATGAGCACAGTCCACAAACATCCACATCTGTGGCCGATATCGTCTTCAGACGAGCTCTTAGTATATTGTGACTCGTAAAAAACTTCGTTAATAGTTTCAAGTCCAGCATGACATGATTGAGAATCTCAGAATGATAACCAAATTGCGGACTGATCGCCGCCAAAAGAACTGCTCATTTTTTAAGAAGTCCAACACGAATCAAGACAGTTTCGTATACCCTGTTCTGAATTGAATCGTTTTTGAGTGAGAGTGCTGGATTTCTGGAGTATAAGGCGGCTGAAATAAAACTTCACAAGCACTATTTTCTAAAAAGTTTTTACTTTCCCTTTTAATGTATAACCGAGCGACGTCGTTATGGAATTTTACAGCTTCATGACATGTCGCATATTCCGGACGTTTATTTTATTCTTTTTTGGTCGGTAACACCTTCATACGAATTAATTGTGTATGATACAGGTTACCTGTGATTAACTGGCACGATTTTGGCGCTTCTGGTTCCAACAAATACAGAGCATTACTTTGTCGACATCGTTATTTAGCTTTGCGTTGATTCGTGTGGTTGGCCGAGTTAAACACACGATTTCTTGCTCCACAGGTTGTAGTTTTTTTGTTTTGTTTCAGTTTCTTCGTTTTAGCAGGTGAAAATGTGTCTCTCTGATGCCTTCGGGAGCACTCCACAGGCGTCGCTGAACATATCTTTGGCGTAACTCCTTTGTAGATGGCACTGACAGATATGGGTTCCGGGTACTGTGGCACCATTCAAAGACGGAAAGGCTCCTGAATCTGAGTATGCTCTTGTTTGTCTTATCTTGTTTGTCTGACTGGGCAATATGCTTTGAAGAAGAGGACTAGGTTGTAGGACGCAAGTACCCTGAATGCTGCAGAATGTGGAGCCAGAGACGATAGAACACATGCTGTGCTTTTGACAAGCACTTTAGAGACATAGGCTGGGTCATAGCGGGGTTGCATTTGCCAGAATTTTTGACCTGAGCATCAGCTTGCTGGTGACTCCCGGTGTTAGGGGAGTTCGATTTTATTTCTTCTATATTTCTCTTCTTTTTTTTCTCTCTTTTTTTTACCTTGGGGCTCTTTTTTTAGTTCGGCATCTTCCGTGCTTGTACGGTCACAACTTATTTCAATAAATAATTTTTTTACCATCGAAATTTATGGTGCAGAATTCCCATAATATTTGTGAAACTTAAACTTGGTTTGAGCGATATTTTTCTCGAAAAAAGTAATAACTAAGGAGCGCACGAAATTCACTTTCTTTCCATTTTCTCCTCAAATCACGCTGCTGCTGCCAAGCGCCAACTAATTTACGCAGCTTATTTACATTTTGGCAAAAGTCAATTGGTAGATGCCTGTTGATAGAAGCGGTGTTGCTCGGGTTGGGTAATTCAAAAAGTCACAGACCAGTGGACTTGCCCTCGTATATTTGAAATTCGATTATGATTTTTAGGTAGCCATTGAACCTTTTTTTTGATTTACATTTTAATTTTATTTTATCTCAACAGTATGCATTTTATTTTTTAACAAAACATTTCATGAATTTTAAATTATAAAAAACGCATAGAAAAAAAATTGATTTTCTGTCTCACGCAAGCATTAAAATCACCATAAGCTGAAAACGCCCAAGTGGGTAAATAAAATACAAAAAATCGCACGCAAATAAATGGAATGAATAAATCAAAAAAAGCCATCAACTCGATATGGAAGTTAAACTATTTTTTAACTTGTTGGTTGCATATTTTCAGTCGGTAAGTGAGTGCGTCGTGGTAAGTGATTTTAAATATTTCAATTTGATTCTTTGTGGTACCCCAACTAGGCTTCCTCACTAAGTAGATGTAAATAAAACAGCTTTGAGGGCTTAAACAGCACAAGTTGTATTGTAATTACAATGCTTAGTTGATGAAAATCAGGTAATTTTTCGCTTGTAAGTAGACAGTATAGTCTATGATCTGATGTTAATGGTGTGCTGAAGTGGTTCACCATCAGCCACCAATAAACAGCAGACGTTAGCATTAAAAGCTCTGTGAAAACAAATTTAATAGTTTGGTAGACTTCTTCTTGTTGGTTACGACAAAAAATATCTTGGAATGTTGTTAAATGACATTAAAGGAGGGAACAAACAAACAAAACCAAAAACACTTTTTGCAAATTGACAATTTGGCCAATCGTATAAATAAACAAATGAAGAATAACAAAAACAAAAAAAGCAAAACAAAAAACACTTATTTGGTACAAAAAAAAAACAAAAATTACAAACATGCGACATTACGTCTGACTGACCACATCGGCAATACAAATAGAACTTGATTGGTTTCGATAGGTAAATATTTAACAACAACAACAGCAGCAAGAAAAACACACATTTTCTCTATAAATATACGATTATAGGCAAATAGAGAAAAAAACAAAAAACAGAAAGAAAACCCATAAGAAGATAAAATGTTTTTTCCTCATTCTTTCGAGCTCACTTTGGTTTTAACCAAAATAAAAATTTTTGTTGTTCGATTTTGTGGTGTAAATTATTTAACACACACCAGCATACCAAAAACAAACTGATAATGTTCTGGCCAACAAAACAAAAAATGAAATTTTGGTTTTAAGTTGCTTTAGCCGCTGCTACTAGATTCTCAACATAATTTTCCTTTTTTAATCTCTGTCTGTAAAAATAACTCCCCATTAGGTTTGCGCTTTAGTTGTTTACTAGAAAATGAAATTTTTCAACAATTCCATTCTAATGAGAAAACGAAATAGTATGCGTTCATACATTAGAAGCATAATGGAAGTGGAGATAAAGTCGTTTTCAATAGAATTTTTTTTTTAATAATTCAATTACAATTTGAACGTAGGGTGTCTCCAATGGTACCTCTAAACTGTTATATAGAGCATGGGGCCACATCAGTTGAATAGTAATGCATTCTATCCAATGCACGCCATTTTAATGTTTTCCAGCTCAGATTTAATGTAGCAACTTTGAGTTTGTCCCCATGTATTTAAAGCACGTCTTCTAAGCTTACCGCTCTGCGGATTTCAGTTCATTATCTGTATTGCAATATCAACTGGCGGCCTTCTAAGAGTATGACCAATCCATCCTTATTTGCATTCTTGTATCTGACTGTCAATTGGCCATTGCTCTGCAACAGACTACAAACAACTCTTTGATACGATCTTTTTTTACCGTCACTTTTCTAGGGAGCATATTGGCTTTCCAAAATGTATCCAGTTTCACTTTCAGTAATCAAATTGATTTTCAAGCTAAGTCAAGGGTGGTCCAACCAAATCGCACGGTGTTAAATGTAAATAAAGCAAAAAGTTTTCAGACAATTATCTTAATATTTTTTATTATAATAGAACGAACGATCGATGACAATTATGTATGAAACAATATATCGACCAAATGCTTGCCACGGCTTCGGTGGCATACCTCTATCTGTCGGAGACATAATTGAGGTTCAATATCGTTAATGTGCCGCACTATCTTACCCTTTAGCTCTTGAATTGTTCTTGGCGTATTGACGCATGCTTTTTCTTCTAAATATTCCCAAAGAAAGAAGTCCAACGACATCAAATCGCTTCGCCACGACATGAGATAACACGGCCATCGAATTTCTTTCGCAAAAGAGCAATTCTTTCATTGGCTGTGTGGTAAGTGGCACCATCCTGTCGGAACCACACATGGTCGAAGTCCATATCCTCAATTTCTGGCCACAAGAAGTCTGTTATCATATCGCGATAACTACTTGCCCTACCTCATTTTCGAAGAAGTATGCACAGGTGTTTCCACATTTACTACAGACGCGGTTTGTTGAAAATGCATGCAGCATAATCGAATAAATGTGTCCACAATCGGGAGAATTGTGCGCAAATTTCAGCAAACCTGATCTGTAGGAAATGTGGAACCTGTGCATGCACGCTGAGTTCGTTCTGCGGAAAACATTGCTGTTGTTCGCAATAGCGTGGCAGAAAAGGTGTCAACCTCGACTCGTCGTCTTGCACAACAACTGAACTCCTCACGAAGATCACTGATGCGAATTTTGAATAAAGATATGAATTTCACGCTTACAGAGTTAAATTGGCTCAAGAACTGAAGCCCACTGACCATTTCAAGCGTTGTCAATACGCCGAATGGTTAGTTGAACAGATAGAAATGAATGCTGACTTCACAAAGAAAATCATCTTCGTTAACAAGCAGAATTGCCGCATTTGGGCAAATCGCAATCCAGGAGTGATTGTTGAAAAGCCGGTACATCTGCAAAGAGTGACTGTTAGGTACGGTTTATTGCAGGTTTGGCAAAATCCCTGGTTTATAAAACAACCCAGCCTACCGGGTTTTATTGGCTTTTTTTATGTTTTTTTTTTTGTTTTATGGGTTAAAAAACTGCTTTCAAGTTTCGAATATAAAGACAGACACAATTAGTTATTCTTTTGAATGACAGCGCTTTGCTTCACTTCGCAAAAGTTATCAAACAATTGTTAGAAATTATTAAATACTGCACCCGCAGCGTTGCCGAAACATTACTCCTTCTGAATATTGCCTGTATCGACGGATACAATATCCTTTGACATGTCACCGAATCACTTCTTTTAAAGAAATATAAAATGACTACAAAATTGTATCGCCTCAAAAGCCGAGAAGTTTTTCTTGAACAGGAATCGGACATTGGATAAGAGGCTGGCAAAAGATGTAGGAAGTGATTTGTTAAATTTTTATTTTGATAAATAATAATTTGCACTACCAATACCTAAATTTTAATTATTTTTGCTGCAAATAGACTGCGAAAATTTGTAAATAAAAAAACCCACCCGGGTTTTTTAAAATATAAACCCCAATAAGACCCGGTTGGATTTAATGGGGTTACCCAGTGGGTTGCCAACCCTAGTTTATGGGCAGGCGGCGTCATCGGACTGTACTTCTTAGAAAATGAGGTCGGTCAAGTAGTTACCATGAGTGCTGTTCGCTATCGCGAGATGACAACGGACTTCTATTGGCCAGAAATTGAGAATATGGACCTGGACGATATGTGGTTCCAACAGGATGATGCCACTTACCACGCAGCCAACGAAACAATAACACTTTTCAGCAAGAAATTCAATGGCGATCTTAAGTGACCGCCACGAACATGTCATTTGAGACCGTTGGATTTAATTCTTTGGGGATACTTAAAACAAAAAGTGTACGTCAATAAGCCAAGAACAATTCAAGAGCTAAAGAATGACATAACCACCTTTACCTACCACCCTTTACATACCATGCATTAGTACGCGTGTGAGTTCTAGACTTCTGTTAAAAACAAGTTAAACTTAACTTTGACGCGTTGGCGTCAAAAAGTTGATTAACTTTGAACCTTTTAAAGCACTGTGTATTTTTGACAGCTATCAGCTGCAATAAAAACATAAATAAACAATCATTTGAATCATATTTCAACGTATTAATAGGAATGTAAATAAAAAAACAGCCGACGGAAAATGTGTTTTCAACGCGTGTTGTGGAACTTGCATTTTTTGATGTGCGTAAATAATTACGCTCACGATAGTTGTCATCGAATCAACGCTTGTTATGTACTTCTAACTTTAGTGCTCCAGTTGGAAACCAAAGTTTTTCGATTAAAAAGCCATTGCCTTTTAATGGAAGACAAAGATCTGAATAAGATTAAACTTTCTCATTCGTTTGAAATAAATATTGACTGTTAAACCTCCGCAAAAGCGGAATATTTATCCACTTTTAAAACCTTTTTGTTACGGCGGAAAATTAATAAAAAGAATTCGCAAATTCCATAAACCAGAAATTATTGGTTTTAATTAAAAATTTAAAAGTTTATTACATTAAACTAATAATTTTTTGAAATTTTTTATTGCATATTTTCGCTCAGCCAACATAAATTTTAATAAAAAAAATGCTTCTTTTTTCATAGCCACCCAATTCCTTCAATATTGCGATTTGTATTCTTACAACTTCGAAGCTCCATAATCTTATTTTAATTATAACTCTTTTTTAGAAAGAAAGAAAGAAATGCTTTAACTGTAAACAGTTTAAACATAAAAATAATAATAAAAAAAATTCTTTAATTTATGAACAACAACAGGAACATAATTTAATCAGAGAAAAATCTGTCGTTCAACGCCTGACAACATATGTGTACGCAGGAAAAAATGCGTACAAACAGACAGACGCGTCGTCTTCCAAACGACACAACCAACATCAATGACAACCAATACACACCACACTATAGTATAGACAGATAGATAGACAGACATACGCCAATATAGCCAGCACCCGTCACATACAAACATGCAAGAGAACATTTACGTCCCTGGTTGGATGGAACTGGTTAAACAAGAAAATTGTATTTAAAATTAAAAATTTTTATTAAAAATCAATTCGTTAATAATACGCCACATCATGCCATGCCATGCCATGCCATCCATTACACCACTGACCATGTAATATTGAAAAAAGGAGGAACTAGAAAATTATTTGGATTAAACAGAGAAAAAACTTAAGGACGAAACTGAGGGAGACGTGTGACAAAGAGTGGAGAAGAATAAAATTACATTAAGTCACAAATCACAATTTGTATGAAACTGTGTATGTGAGTTTATTTGTCAGACTGTTAATGGCCATTCAAGACATGTTTTGGTGGACATTTTTAAATACAGGCATGCTCCATCTTAAAGTGGACATATGTTGAAGAATAACACTTATGCTGCCGAATAAGAAAGGCAAATAGCGTAGCAAAAAACATTAATTTGTTATCAATCTGAGAACAAAACGTATTGTTATGGTAGCATAAAAAGCGTGTAAACCAGAGTAAGAGAAGAGCTCGAATTGTGTTCGTTTGTAAAGAAGGATTTTTCTTGAGAGCCGAATTTTAATGCGGTGATTACACTGACGATCCAGCGATGTTAGTCAGCACGGCAGAATGACAAGCCAACTAGCTCGTGTAATAGCATGTTGGTTGTGTTTGTCAAATTCGCAAGCACGAGCTGATTGGCTGATTGGCTTACCATCAAGCTGTACTGACGAGCCGCGCTGGATTGTCTAGTCGCCGCTTTACACAAACAATATGCATTGAAGTGAATTGCTCATCTTTGATTCCTTGTTGCTAATTTTTAGTTCGTTCGCAATAACAATTTTGTGCTAACGAGTCGAGCAAAAAATAATTTGAGCAAAAAATACAATTTGTGCTCAAGAATTAAATAATAAAACTCACACCACGAGTCACAAATCGAGCGAACCAAAAAAAATCTGCTCACCAGCCGAGTTTTTGCGTTCTATGGTGTAAACACCGGAATTCGAATAATTTTGGTCGCTGCTTAAAATACTTATACGAATTAACCAGTTCACATGACATCTTTATATGTAATTCGTTTTACTGATTATTCTTTTTTCACATTTTGCGTTGGCAAAACTAAAAAGGTAAGAAAATTAAATTTAAACAAATTTAGTGTGGACAAACACCCGATACTAAATAGGATTCACATTGACTTTTCAATAGTCGACTGGGTAATTTAAATTAAATTCCCAATTTCATATGAAGAATTATATAATACGATTCATAATTACGGGTTGGGTTAGGTTGTGTGGGCCGTTCGCGACTTACGTTTTCACTCGGAGGCCCTATGGCCTATTGTGATAACTTTTATAAGACAGACCCCATTAAAGAGGCCGAAAGACTGGACATGGGAATTTCCCAAAAAATATTTCCAGCTAAAGACCAAAAAATTTCTGTAGCATCACGTAAGCCAACCCTTGACGAAGTCAATCAACTTCCACAATGATCCATTCCTGTAGTTATGACTAAAAGAAGCCCGATCGACCCCCAATTCGATCCCAATTGGTTGTCTTCCCAGATTGTACACAAAGTTGGTCATTGCTGATAGAAGTTGGTTAGAAAACCCCTTGAAGACGTTGAAGGCATCGGTTGGAATAAAACCTGGGTTGTTCAGAGCTCACAGCAAGCTGCATCCAGGTTTCGCATCCGTACACGACAACTGACTTTCCCCGATATCCCTTTGCAGCGAATTGCCTTATATATAGTACAGTAGTTTAAGGGGTTGAAATGCCTTTTTAAAATCGACGAATATCAGATCTAGTGGAGATCTCCACTTTACCGTTCGTTCCATGTTTAGGCATAGACTATAGATGTAATCAATTCCAGATTTGACAGGACGTAAGCCAGGCATTATACGTTGCAAATTTCGCTGGCGAGAGTATCTGTCATTCATTTGTTCAATATATTCGCAATCATCTTATTCATCACACGAAGAAGAGTGATACCTCTCCAGCAATTGCACTCAGGCAGGAAATTTGCCAAGTCAGTTTGAAAATTTTAAAATATTTTTAAGGAAACCATCACTATGATGACCTATTTATACACACACTTCTTATAACTCAGCCATTTCCTTAATTTCTTTGAAACCAGAAATAGATAAATCTGAAGAGTATATCGGATAGGGCAGCATGTTGTCCGTCGCTTAGTAAATGAATTTTTGTTCACTTTTTCAATTGATAAGGTCGCTTTTGCTTTACTACCAGAATTGAGTCTGACCAAAAGCTCTAAATAATCTCCAATAATCATTTTACACCTTTTTAGGCAATCAACGTAGAGAAAGTCCAAATCATCAATTTACCGCCTCAAAAAGCGTCTGATCATCTCCCTGTAGCGATTTTGATCGTAATTGTATTTTTATTTTCGTTTTCAAAAAAATATGGTCCGATGATTACTCCGGACCACAAACCACACCAAACCGTGAATTTTTCTGTGTGTAATGGTTGCTCTAAGATAACTTTTAGATTCTCTTCACGCCAAATGCGGCAATTCTGCTTGTTGACGTAGCCATTGAGCTGAAAATGAGCTTCGTGGGTAAAGATTTTTTTTTTAAATTCTCAGTTTCCGATGGACCAAGAAACGAATTTCCGACGTAATGCGAGGTTACTGGTTATAATTCTTAGGTCAGCTCGATCTTATAAGTCTTTAAATGGAGATAACGATGCAAAATGTGGAATAATGTGGATCGTTTGATGTTTAATTGCTGCAAACGATGACGATCTTCATCAACACTCCTTCTCACAGCTGCTATATTCTAGTCCGAAATATGAAATTACTTCGAATCACTCAGGGTTACTTTATGCGTTTTCTGAAGTAAATAAAAATTGTTATCAAACCGTTTTTGCTGACGCTAATCAGTTTCCTGTCTTGCCATCCTTTCTAACTTTACCACATTCTTTATTTAACAAGTCTGTCTAAATATTTTGCCTCCAGCATTGGCTAATGCATAAATAAATGCAAATTTTATAAAAATTCTAAATGCAGTAGCACCACCATTATAATATTGAATACCAACTTTTCACAGAAATTGGTTAAGGAAGACTTTACCTTAAACAAGACGATATACGAGTATCCACACGTGGAGTCTTTGACAATTAATTACAAGAACTTAGTATGGAAGTCGGGTGAGAGAGAAATTAAAATTTATTACAACGAAACTATGAAAGCTATTCGAAATATTTTACTAAGACTGCCAACACTTGCGTATTTTATTTAATAATTTCATTTTAAAAATTAATTTATTGAGAAATTGAAGTTAGAAATTCAATGCATACTGCATACAGCCAAGTATTGAGGCTCCTATCTCTCTCGCCGGAGATTCGGACAGACGTTAAGTAAGTTATCAAAACTTGGTTTGAGGTTACCTACTAGTAGATAGACTGGCCAAGACTTAATTATGGTATCTGACCGAGGAGCTTAAGTTTTTTCTTGGCGATTGGAGAGTACACGTGGTAGTTTTTATAGAGATCTTATTTGGAAAGAGATGCTTTTAATTACAGGTAGTGATGCATTGCTACTAATGAACTCAATGCAACAGCATAAGTTTGACCCATCTCAACGGAAATGGTACTGAAACAGCCATGAAAAATCATTCACATCTTAAATGGCAATTGAATGGAACCCTCAAGGCAGCAAAAGAACAGGCCGACCTGCTAATTAATACCTATAGAAAACTGATTAGATAGGCAGAGATAAATTGAAGCATTCTTGCAGCGCATTCTGGAACCGTATCAAATAAGGATACGCCTAAGTGTATAAGCGACCAATACGAATAGAAGACGAACATTGTTAGAATAATCTTGGTCACATTAGAACGATTTAATTTCATAAAACGTTATGTCCTTAATTTCTTGCATATGGTAACGTCGAAACGATGGTTCGATTACTGAAATCTTTGCGGAAATTAAAAGAGAGTAAGCGGAAAAGGGTGTAGCATTGAATTTAGACGGTGGTTTCCATGGACAAAACTGCTTTGTAGATACATGATTTGTGAACACTGGTAAATATATCTTAGACTCAACAACATTAGTTTAGAGTTGGTGCGAGAATGAATAAAAGCATATTTATGCCTCTTTAATCTGAGCAATTGATTTGGGGATAGGCCACTCTCGCCAGATAGAACAAACGCTCTACAAAATGCCCAGCCGTGCTCTTATATGGTGCAGAAGATTGAGTATTTTCACATTGGGCTGAAGCTGTTCTTGATATATTTGTGGAAAACATTTTTCTTGGGATTTTTGAATTAATTTGCGTTGACGGAGAGTACCGAGACTGTTTCACCTCATAAACAGACTAAATCACATTGATACTACGTTGGTCTGAGCAGTTAATTTGGTTATAAGATCGACTCTGGTGCTTTTATATGGTGCAGAACCACGGGTGCTTTCACGAGCGGATGCAGCTGTTCTTGGAGTATTGGGAGGAATTATTCTAAGCATTTATAACCCAATTTGTGTTAATGAAGAGATCGTATAAGCTTTTCAAGCTGTGCACTGACAACAATATAACAGAGCGCATCAGAATACATTGACTGCGATAGTTGTGACATGTTATGCGCATGAAGGATAATGATGCAACGAAAAGGATTTTCGAACACGATTGAAAGGGAGAAAGCAAGAAAAGACATCCCAGGCTCCAATTGAAAGATCGAATAAAAAGGGCCTGTGCTGCAATCTACCGAAATGGGAGTCTCAAATCACAAAGTGGGTTCTGCCAATGACGGTCTGGTGTGGTGGAGGGCCATAAGTGGGAACATTATTAGCACTAAGATATCACTGATGCTTGCAGGACATATCCCAGTGCTGTTCTAAACGGCTTTCTGCACTTACTACCCATTAATCTCGATATTTAGTCGCTTTTAAACCAGAGCGCGATCAAGCTAACAGCACACTTGAGTTCTAGAGTCAATCTCTCAATGGCCATGATAACATTTCGGAACTTTCTACTCTGTCTCTAAAGGAATCGGAAACGGACTTAGCTATCCGAAAACTGGATTTTATTGAGCAAGCCAATGCTATCTTTCCTGTAAGGAAAAGAGGTAGGATTTCTACGGGTTTTGATATAATGATCTTCACAGAAAGATCCAAGATGACATCCGATGTTGTGGCTGGTATTTTTTCCGAGTCTGCTAACTTCGCGGAATACTTTATATTACCGGAGACCTCTAGGTAGTTAGGCCGCTATCAGAGCTCTGGTGTCACATAGTAGCAGATCTGCTTAAGATATCCGGTGTAAGAAGATGAAGCTTCTCAGTAATACATGTGCCATTTCCTTAGCTTGCAACATAGGGACATCATTGGAAATGAAAAAGTTGATGAATTTGCTATGAGTGCCCCGATGAATTTCGAGTCTATCAGCTTCTTCTTTGACATATATTGCCCTATGGCTAACGTCAAGAGTGTAATCTACAGTATCTTTCGTGGGAGTCACAGAATAGGTGGAGTTTCATCTCCTTTCGAGCTAAGCCGAGGATGCTGTAGCCTCAATAAGAGAGTGTCAGGAAACTTCTGAGAATCCCCAGCCCCTCTATTTCAAACACATTGCAGTGTGCTGCGGATAATGGATAATCGGAACGCACGCGGAGAGAATGGGTTTTCCCTTTAAGCTTTACTACAAAGCTGCAGTAGTGCTTCTTAAAGGAAGACAATCTTTCACTCCCTGAGTTAATGTACAAATCTGGCGAACTGACAATTGAGGTATTTTGGCGGACAATACTTCAATGATTTGGCTGAATCCACTCGACCTTCTTCAACCAACTCAGGGTGGCTGTAATCCCTCTTTCTCTTTCTTTTTCCTTAACTACTAAGTCTTAATCATGGAAACGTATTTCAAGTTCAGCTTTAGATTCAGTAGGATTGTTCATAGATATTTGAATAGAAATGGACTATACTGTCCACCCTAAGCTTTCTAAAATTATTGGTTTTGTTAGGGAGCATATATGGGTTATTGAAGTTAAATTTTCAAAATATTCTATATCGGAGTAGATCGTATGCTTGATAACACCCGTTTGAGCCTATTCTTGTTTTAATCCTTCATACTTTTTTTGCTTAATCTCACTTTTCATTAGAACAAAAGGATATTTTAACTTAAAAACTTTAACTTTTTTAAAAACAATCCTCGAAAGAAACTTTTAATCTTTTGCTAATTTTTGTTTTATTTCCGTTTCACGTTTAAATCCTTTCAAGCATAAAACAATGCTTTTGATTAAACTTTATGGGTTTCTTTTAATAAAATTATGAAATGAAAAAAGAATTTATTTTTATTTATTTGTTTTCCTTTAAAACGGTTTATACGCTCTATTAATTTCTATATATTGTGGGTTTCTGTTTGTTTTTTTTTCTCCTCAATATTCAATATACTCGCTTGTGCTGGAGAACAATAACACTGGCGATTAAACAAACACTTCCTAACAAAAACTGGAAAGAGAGTTTCTTTTTGATGCTCTACTTTATGGGAGGATAATTACGTTTTAGTGCAATATTATGACCAAAGAAAATTGATTGTAGACCCATATAGACCTTTCCTTTCCGAAAATGTTTCGTGTTGGTACGTTTTGAGTTCTTTTAAATCGCGTAGAATAAAATAAATGCAACGATTTAATGTTTTTCTTTATACAGTCGTTTATTTACACTATTATGTTATAACCATACAATGTCCAATTTAGTCAATACTCAACTCTATGACTGCTAAACTATAACTGACTGACTAAGTATAATGCGTCGCCTTTTCTAATAAATTGACATTAATCCACAACCTTCAAAAATCGCATATTCAGCTAATTAATTGAGCTACGTTAACGCAAATAAGTATGGAATTGACAGGGTCAACGTAGCCTTGACACAATAGAATAAATGCCATAATAAAGTTTATAGCTATAAATGTCCTAATGTTGGTGTATCTTTTCTTTGGGCATTTTTATTTTCGTAACAGTGTTGTTAAAAAAACAATTAGGCAGATTCAACTTCATTCTATTTTAGACTCGGTGTGGCGTTACATTGCAACCAATGATGCAAATGGTGCAGCGGATTTTGAGATAATATTCAAAAACATAGTAAAGTGCAGATATTACACCCAGACCTGTGTAGCAGTGCAGTTAAGGGCTTCATGATAAATGTCTATCATGTACAAGAGCAGTTCAATCTTGTCGCGAATCAAGCACAATCAATTGATTCTAAGCAAAATCGGGGTAATTGTAAGTCTCATACCTAACATTTCAGTTAAGCCGGTGAAGTGAAGAGGGTCCAACTATGGCACAAAAATGAATGACTTTAAGCAAAAGGTTATTGTCTTTGAATTCAGGGCATGGTGACTGTACCAATAGGATATATCCTTAACCAACACTATACATATGTAGTTTTTTTGACGAATAATTGAATCATTGGATGAGATAATAAGTGGATCACGTACTACAATAATGTGCGAAAAAGTTAATGGAAGGTAATGCTGTGTGTATGTTAGGATTGGAAGGGAATTATTCGTTATAAGACTCTAAAACCTGATCAAACAATCGATTTGATTCTACCCACAATTAACGATTCAATTAAAACGACCAGAATTAATCTACAGAAAAGGTGTTGTGTTCCATCAAAACAACGCTAAATCACACACATCCATGATGGCCCTGAGAGATCTTTGCTGAAAAATTGTTTATGCCTCTACATATAGTCCAGACCTTGCACATTCTTGGCAGAACTTTCTTTATGTTGTACATTTAAATTTCTTAAAGGTTTGCAAACACAAATGAATCAGTTCGTTCACTCTTACCATTACACCACGCCGTCCCCTCTGTTTTATAACCCGTAATATCTACGATATTGTAGTGCAACAAAATGTCATGTATGCCTAACCTTTTACCTACATGTTACCGTTTTATACTTTTTTTGTTTTTTTTTTTTTTTGCATTCGCCTCCAACCAAAGTTCCGTTATAGCGAAATTATGATTATGAGCTGTGTTTACACACTTTATTAACAAATTAACGCATTGTAATGCAATTTTCTGCTTCATTCCAAACCAAAAACAATAAAAAATAATAATTCATGGCATAAAGAGGCAGCAACAACAACAACAACAAAAACAACAACGAAAACTGTATTAAATACCGTATGAAAGGAAGAAGAAGAAGCAAAAAAATAAATAAAATAAAATTTTATTGGAAAAAAACAACAACAACAGTTTTAAAACAAAATAATATTAAAAAAAGGAAAGAAATAATGGCAAAATGCTGTAGAAAAAAAGTGAAATATACTCTAACCGGATGTATTTCTTTGGGTATATCGTTGTTGTTGTTGTTGTTAATGTGGTACCAATTACGTACTTACTCTATGGATGTATTTATTGGTAATTTTTTTCTTTCTTTTAAATATTATTTGTTTAAGTTGATCCGATAATACACATGTTCATCCATAACTTTTTTTTTTTTTTGAACGGGCATATAACGGGCTATTTGGTCAGCTACCAGACTTATGTTTATATGCATACTTGTATGAGAAGGGAGTAGGGTATTATAGAGAGGGATGGGGGCTGCTTTTGGTTTTGTAAGTATGCCAGCCCATAATAATAATAACAACAATAATGATTGGCTTCAATTATATTATGGCCAGTCAACTCATTATTTTGTTGTTTGCATTTTACGATAATACAATGAACAAAAAAAATGAAAAAACAAATCGAACGCGGCAAACTGTGCATGTGCAACTAATGGCCTGTTTATACGTGTATTTGCTTGCCTATACGGTTTTATACGGTTTCAAGCATATCGATACAGAGCCAGTGAGCAAGCGATGATGCGCGGCGTAGTGTTAAACGTAGAAGTGCAATACGTTGCAATTGTTTTGTAATTACATTTTAATTAAACTTTAACGGTAATCGAAACATGTGTTTGTTTTAAATTATACCAATACTTTGCATTTCTGTTTACCATTATTATCGTATTTCTCTTGCTCTTCTTTGTTGCATGGGTTTTATTATTAAAATATTTTTTAATGCTTTTTTGTTTGCTTTTTCTGTTTCGATTTTAATTAAATGTTCAATGACGATAATTATGGAATTAATACAACGTGCCGACATACCAATATTGCATCAGCCACCAATTCATACTCTTTTATCCATGCAAATATAAGAGCAATATAATAGTTGCCATTATTTGCGAGATTTCCTTATGCCATAATTAATTTATCAATTAAAAATTCAAATAAGCATTACAATTCAATTCGTTAATTTATTTTTCATACTGATTTTAATAGTTAAACGAAATATGTATAAAGACGGTTAAACCATAACAAGTGATGCTCTAAGGTCGGTCAAATCAAGTGGGGCATAAAAGAGTAATTGAATAAATTTTTAAAAAAAAGTTGACACCAGTAGGTGCAACAAAGGCTTAACATTAAATATTTTTATTTTTATCTACTTATTTAAGTACAACACGAAAAACTTATCCGTATATCAGGAAACATCAGAAGTGAGAATGGGCTACGTAACAACAAATGCCGTACTGATTATCGGAGAAGTTAGACAAGGATGCATTCTGTCTCCACTACTATTCCGAACAAATATTGTGACAGGTTCTCGATGAAATAAACATCGGCATCAAAGTCAATGGTCAAATAATTAATAATATAAGATATGCTAGGGCTGTTCGATGTTTACCGATGCATCGATGCTTTTAACCGATGTATTTTATTCGATATATCGAAAACTATACCTACAGTCAGGCCTACCATATTTACCGCAAAATGATCAAAGTGCCGTTTTGCCGATTTTTTTGCTGATTTTTATAAATCGAAGTGCTAATAATGCCGGTTTCTATAAATATGCTGATTTTTTATCCAAATCATCTGGCACCCCTGCCTACAGTTTAAAGATTTTATCATCTGGCTGCCGTGCTTGTGCATCGGTAACTCATTTAATTAACTTCCGTCATCGTAGTAATACAATTAGTGAAACAACAATAATTACTTGAGATAATTGTTATAATTCGCATCGTAAATTGTACGTCTGTACTTGTTGTTTGAAACTCTAATATTTTTAGATAAATTTTGTGAATTTTTAATATTTTTAATGGCGCCAATCACCACCAACTTGATAGGTCATATTAAAAACATTCATAAAACTACTTTCCTTGAAATAAATACAATGAAAAGTACTTCTGAGTAATGTGACCAAGTTAAGAGAAAATACTGAAGTTGTATCAGGACTTTGCGAATCGTCTAAGAGTATTTCCTTTTATAGTGTGTTAAATAAAGGTACTATTAGTGAAGGTAGTACCTTTTAAGCGCCAAAAAACTAAACAAAGTTGTTTCGAAGATACTGCCTAGTATTCCGGTGGTGATAAAGCAAGAAAAATCAACAAAGCAATCGTGTACATGATTTCTAAAGATAATCATGCATTTTCACTAGTCAACGAGGAAGGTTTTAAACGTCTAATGCAAGTACTATCGCCGCATTTTAAAGTTACGAGCAGAACTACTGTGACACGTTGGGTTGATAACAAATATGACGCTTTATCGGAATTCTGGAGAAATCAATTACCCACTATAGAAAACATCACTTTAATAAGTGATATTTGTCAGATTTATAAATGAGAAGCATTTTGGGTATCACAGTTAATTTTGTTGTTGGAACTGAATTTCAGTCGATAACCCACCCCTTCGATGAAAGGCACACTTCCGAATATAAATCAAAGGTTATTGTCAGAGTATGCAATGAATGGGGCCTTGCAACAGAAAACGCTACTGCAGTAGTAAAAGACCACGCCGCCAATATGACCAAAGCTGTGGAATTGGCATTTGGTAAAAATAAGTACCATACGATGCTTTAAATACATGTTAAATTTAGTTGCGCAAAAAGTTCTCAGTGTCGTAGATTTACAATCATTACCATCAAAAACATTGTTACTTTCTTTATATAAAGTTGTGTGACAAGTGACGAACTACGAAGATCTACAAAATTTGAAACAAAACTTATCCAGGAGTTACCTACTCGCTGTGGCGTACCTCTATCCGTCGGTTCATATTTTCAATGAGTCTGAGACATAATTGAGGTTCAATGTCGTTAAATTGCCGCAGTTTCTCTTTCTTAAATTCTTTAATTCTTCTTGGCTTATTGACGTAAGCTTTCTCTTTTAAATATTCCCAAAGAAACAAGTCCAACGGTGTCTAATCACATGATCGTGTCGGCCAATTAACATCGTCACGACATGGAATAACACGAGCAAAATTTCCGTTGTTTCATTGGCTGTGTGGCAAGTGGCACCATCCTGTTAGAACCACATATCATGCAGATCCGAATCCCCAATTTCTAGCCATAAGAAGTTCGCTATTATCTCGCGATAGCGAACATCATTCACCATTCGAGGTAGACGGCTCTTCTGCCACATTATCGCGAACAACAGCAAGATTTCCGCAGAACAAACTAAGCGAGCATGCGCACAATTCGCCCGATTGTAGACAAATTTGGTCGATTATGGTGACCAAAAAAAAGAGATAGCAAAGTGCACAAAATGCATTTTGATTTGAACGTCGATTTTCGCGCTGCTGAATGGTGTACCTCTCCATGGTTGAATTTGTCAGACACTGAAACAGAGAAATGTAAAATTAAGTTGAGCAAAAAACTTGACGTTAAGGTGTGATTCACAGTTGACATCGTGCATTATGGGATTGGCAGATATTCTCGTGTGAGCTGACAATCTACATTGTCTAGTCATTGTCAGAAAATTGCCAGTTCGCACAATATTGTTGCTTTTGGCAATAGTCAGAACAGGGCTTAATAATCGCAATTTATTTTTTCAGCCGATTCATGACTTGCTTGGCGATCGTCCTCCTAGAATAGCATTTCTTCAAAAGTACGAACTTATTCCCCAACCCAATACAGGGGTAGTATTATAGTCAGTTTACCGATTATTATAATAAGAAATTGATCTATAGTAGGACTAACATTTTTAGGTGCTCCACCATCTACACCCTCGTGTAGATTTTAAAAAATCTATGCGGATTTGTAGAGATTTTTACTAAAACGCTTATCTAAACAGTACAATATACAAACAGGAATTAAGAAAAATTATTATTTCAAAACTATATAATTGCAATTTATTAACGGTATTTATTAAACCATAAAAGCAAAACAATTTAAAAAAATCTTAGAAAATAAAGAGTAAATAAACTACAACATAGGCAAATAGATAGACAGACAGACAAATCAACAAACCAAATATGATGTTGCCTATTAGAAAAGTTTAAAATATTTTTACTACAATGTATCGATTTAATAACCAACCAACCAACGATATGTATTTTACTGACTCAATACAACAGCAATTACAACAGAGAATGTGAAGAGAATAGAATTTAAGGAAAAAGACAAATGAAAAAATCATCAGAAACAATTTAATTTTATTTTCCAAGAGAGTTAATTAACACATCCAAGTATGGTGGCGTTCGAAAAAAAATGACTGACTAACTAACTGACTGACTGAGCTACGATTACAAACAAGAAAACGGATGGAATGAAATCAATATTGGCATCTACTTCTTCTATTCCTGTTAAACAGAGTTCTAAAGGAACCAAACCAATGCTTTGCATATATAATGTGAACTTTAAAGCAAGAAGCGATAATCTGATTGACAAAATTATAAGCCTGGAAACCAAAAAAATGCAATTGCATGTCTTTTCTCATACAACCAATCAAGTCGTATGTAAGATACTTACTCGTTTCAGGAATTTTTATGAATTTTGGCATTGATTTGTTGGTGCATATTTTTGCATATTTTGCTAATAACAGCAGATTTCTGTATATTTTAGTTTTAAGAGCATGTTTTTGACACTTTTTCGTACTTAAACAGCATTTTAAACCTTTTCAGGGCATATGTGGATTTTTTGTGATTACTTAAGGATCAATATTTCAACATATGACCAGCACTATTAGATAAGAGTTGTTGTACTGTTTTTCGAATTATGAATAAATAAAGTAATTAAATTTGCATAAACGACCAACCTTTATGGATTTCAGTAGATGAAACAACAAATGTCACTGGAAAAAATGTCATAAATATTATTTTAGGTGTTTCATATTGTGACAAAGAACACCAAGCTAATTTTTCTATTAACAAAGAAAATAGACTTGTTTTTTTAAGCATATTTTTAAAATTTTAGATAATATTTTCTGATTTTTACTGCATATTTTATGCGCATAAAATACTTTTTTGAGGGCATATTACTGGTTTCCCTGCTTGTAAACTTCTCATCGAAGCTTTTTTATTCATATGACTTGGGCAAAATTGTAAAAATGTGTAATATTTAAACAGATATAGCGGCCCTAATTGTAAGCATATAACCTGAATCCTATTCTGAATTCGATTGCTTTTAGGTTGCTCGTTAAGCAGATACTGAAGTAAGTAAGTCACAATTTAACATGAATATTGCAACGCTGGTATACCCCACAGCGACCACGAGTGAATACAATACGTCCACCAACGCCTCCACACATGACAAAAACCATACGTCTGTTCCAAATTTGAAGGCATGTTATTTGAACATAACTCCTACCTTCGTAAAGTGTTGCAGACCCTCTAAACATCTGTCGATCTATGGGTCATGGCACCCGGTTAAGAATGTAACTCCACATCGAGCTAAAGCTGTCACCGCGATTTGGGTGTAAACCAAAGCCACTACGTTGCACTCACAACGGAGCTTCAGCATAGTCGGCCACGAACCTAGATCCCTGGGGCTCCCGACTCCCGTGGTTCCAGAATTAAGCCTCCGGTCAGATTTCGTAGCATGGATGATACTACCAGTATAAATCCCAAATGACTTCAGTAATAAAAACAGCATACAGAAGCCAATAACCCCCAGAGTATGCTCTAGAAAACCCAACGCAGATTATGCCTCAAAAGAATCAATTATTCCATAGTCTTAGAACACCTCCTATTGAAGACAATACGAGCAAACCTACCCAAAATTTCACTAGAATCCACCACAGCTCCCGTCAAAATGATACCCATCGCACTCAAATCCTAATATCGTCATAAAGCGGATACCCCATCAGTAGACGACACGAGTTTTCAAGCCTCAACTTACACTCTCACTTTCAGGCGCCTTTTATGCATTGAGTGAGCCAGTTCCATCAGTTAAAAAGACAGTGGAGTAGTAAGATCTTTAGTTCAGGCTGAGATACACATTCGCGGTTGCAATATGCGAATTTTTATTGATGGCCTCTCTCTTTGAATTCGTAATCTCTGTCTGTACGACAATACCACTATGGTTATGAACGGGGGACAGACGAGTTAGAACAGGATTTGTTTTAAATACGATTTTAGTAGCAATGACGCTGGGGTTTACAATAAAAAAATTTTTTGGACACCTTCTTCAAAAGGCTGTTAAAATATACCGTAATCTCGATACTTGTAGGGAGGCAGTTGAATTAGTCTTTTTTGATCAGAACTGCACTTATATCCGTTAAGAGACGTAACATATCAAGGTAGCTGGCAGTGCTAGATGAGCATGCAGCTCGACTTAGACTTCGCTTCAACGACTATTGTAGCCTTTGCAATGACGGAGAAAGGGGAGACAGTTTTACATCTCCTCTGTGAACGCCTAGCCATAAATTTTAAGAGAAACCGAATCGTTGGCAACCACGTACTCTCCAACGAGCTATCTAGGAAACAAACCGTTTGAACTGAGATTTGCAATAAGCTATGGTTCGCTATTAGCTAAGAATTTTCGAAATAAAAATTTTTGAAAAACTATCCAAAATTAAAAAAACTAATGTTCGCAATATCGAACTACTAGCGAAAAAGTCTGTAAAAAATATTCTTCGCTAACTTTTCGCCAAGTATTTATAAATGATATTAAGCTCTTGTAATTCTCGAACAAAAATGCTTAACAGAACATAACAACAAGCAAAAAATTTATCTCGTTTTTAGCATGGAGAGGGAAAAAAATTAATAAGCTAAACCAGAAGAGAGCATAGACTTCTTTCTCTAACTCTTGCCAAGCTAATGTTTAGCGATAACAAAATAAAATAATTAAAAATATTTTTAACAAGTATTTAATGATGTCGTTAAAGTTATTGACTGTAAATATTGCTAAAGTTTTGCTGTTGATATCACAGACAAAACTTCGAGATCGAAAGATTTGCTGTCACAAGCTGAGCGACGGGTGAACTCTAATGTTCTTTTTCGTTTCGCTTTCATTATTTGTTTTTGAATGTTTTGTCAGACAAATGATCGCCAAACGTTCAAAGGTGATGTTACTATCGAATGTCGCGGTAGAGCGTGATAGAATTTTGCAATTACTTTCAGCTTTGGAATGCATTCTTTGTCTTCTAATTTATTACAACAATGTATGGTAAAATTAAAAAAATATTGTATAAATATTAAGTGGGAAAATAATAAAAAAATTATAAAATTCTGTTCAGTTTTATTATGTTCATTAAATTCATTATCTATGGTTATGTATCGAATACAGAGAACTATTGGATACCTTAGCTTGGATATTATTTATTTCTACAATGAATTTTATTTTATTTTTTGCTTATGACTTACTTGCCAAAATGCATAAACAAATAATATTTTTATTTATTTTTTTCTTAATTTTATTAAAATTTTTTTCTTTTTTAAATGTTAGTTTTGATACTTAAGATAAACTAACCCACTAAGTGTAACTGAGGCCAACAACTTAATTATTTATTATTATTATTATTATTTTCTTAATAGCAAAAACAATAACAAATATCACCTCCAACACTACCACCACCATTGCCATTACCCCGAACAAATGCGATCAAAATAATCTGAACTTTAGCTATTTATATCGTTCGTATACGCTCCATACACTATTAGGCATTGAGATCAATCTATTGTTTTAAATATCAAACAATCAATTTTTAATTGGTGGATTTTTAATTTAAACTTTACGATTTTTCGCTTGATACCCTACACTGCCAGTAGCACACTGTCATGTAAGTTTTGTTAAGTTAAAAAAAAAATCAGACCCTAAAATCCAAGGGTAATAATAGTAAGAATTGGGTTGAAGTATATATGTTGAAAGAACAAGGGGAGTCTATGTGTTCCTCTCTGTTACCCAAAATCTCCTCCAATATATCACTTAAAAACATCGTTTCCTTTTTCCTTTCACTGCGTGGTACTGCCACAAGGCTATATATTCTACCTGCTACTTTCGGATATCAATAATAGAAGGAGTATACTTAAAGCTTTGAGAAGAGTGTGGTAATAGCGGCTACGAGTTAAGTCCTAGGACTGCTTTTAATTCGGCAAAAACCGTGCTAGTACTACTGCTCACGACGAGAAGAAAATTTTGAATCCAACTTAAACGCGAATTATTTTATCCGGAAATTTTTTATCAGTGCCAAATACTTCACTACTTCAAGAGCCACAAATGTTCCAACAGAGCAATTGACCTTATCTAAGGAAACAATCCGAAAAATGGGTGACTGAACTAATCATAAAGCCAATACCATGAAATTCAGATCGAACACATTATGAAAGTCATGGTGATCATGATAAGCGGTACACTAAGAATCTGGCCCATCTTATCTCCTGTTTATAATTTCGAAAGTGTTTTTTCCAGATATTCTGACAAAACAAATAGCAGGCATAACAAAAAAAAAAATTCCTTTGGCCATATAAATTGTATGAAACGAATCAAAATAACGCGGCGTCAAAGCATTGCATTAGATAGTGAAGTTGGCCGCAAAGAAAAAAAATAATGCCATTTTAGCTATTTTAATGTCAAAACTACCGTTTTACTCATTATTTTACTTTTAATAAGTGATGTTAAGTTGAAAAGTTAATATTACTGCTTATTACGCAAATTTAACGCTCTTATTTCGGTCTGTCACTGCAGCGTCGAGACTAGATGCCTTTCAACGCTTTTATTAAGGTTGGTCAGGAACTAATGGATGTTTAGTAGCCATGAACATGCGAGGATTTTAAATATTATCGAAACTTAAACTGAATAAACTTATAAGATAAAAAACGTGGAAATATTGCCTGTGAAGTTTTCTCAGAACATTTTTGTATCAAACTGCCTCGAAAACAGATTACAACTGTGTTCTACAGGCAGAGATTATTGCCTCGAACATTAATTTTAATTCATGGGATCATAGGAAGTTAGCTTAGGTTCAATTAGCAGCTGTCCAAAGAACAGTTCACTTGGGTCAAAAGAGTGGGTTCCATTATAGTATTAAGTATGCATTGCCTCGTCAGCCACTCATTCGTTTTATTACAATATACTATGTCTGCTTCATGTGGTAGTTCACGCAAACAATCAAGTCGAGTCGAAAGGACCCCGTTTTGATCACGCACACTTTGGCAGCTGCTAAACGAACTTAACTTTTTTCTATTCAACCCGATAGCTACGGCAATGGTTATTATAGTGAAGAACTTGGCGTAAATTCCTGGGTTAAAGCATATCTTCTTCTTTTGTGGCTATATTACAACCCTCTGATTTTTAGCCTGAATTAGAATAGAATTCCAAGTGTTTTAACCATATGCGTCATTCCTCAGGTTTCTCACAGCAAATTTTGAAAGATTGTCTTCAACCAGCTCTTTCCATTGCAGTTTCGGCTGCCATCTTCTGTTCCTTCCTAGAGGTAAAAACTCGAAGGATCTTTAGCAAAACATGTCCGAGATAACATAACAAAAATTCGTTCAACATGGCCCGATAATGATCGCCATTGACTGTAACGGCCACTCGTTGTTCATTTTCGAACAAAAATGGCCAATTATACCTCTGGACCAAAATCCGCACCAAACAGTGACTCGCCTTGGGTGTATCGGCTTTTCAAAGTATGCGCGCGGGTTTTCTGTGCCCCAAATGCGACAATTTTGCTTGTTTACATATCCGCCAAGATCAAAATGAGCTTCATCTGAAAAGATGATTTTTTTGGCAAAATCGGCATCTTCTGTAAGTCGATCGCAGGCCCATTTATCGAAACGAAAAAATCGTATACACAACCATATTCGTTCAGCGGAAGGATAAAACTAATTATCTGTCAAATCAGACATGAGCTAAGTGTTACCATTCACGAAATAAGCATTAATTTAGAAAAAAACTTTAGATGGTGGACCCGTTACTATACAAAAACGAAAGTAGTGTATTGTGGTGGTGTTCATTTTCAAAGCCGGAAAGGCATCATACACTGACCCTAGGGACTTTAGACAAATTTTTCTCAATTTTTTCTCTTTAAGTCACTGCAAAGAGCTTTTGTCCTCCTTATTAAGACCTCTGCCTCTCAGCATTCATATACAACAGGCAAATCAGTGGAGACAGCACTTCACTCGTTGATCTCACAGGTGAAGAGATCTGTACACATGCGAGGTTATACGCTTGCTGTCTTTCTTGACATTGAAGGACTTTCAAGGATATTTGCCCTACGTGGCTCCTTCTTAAATCTCGGCTTGTTACCTCCTCCTTCGGGGATGTACAGCGTCAGAGAACGGCCAGTAGGAGTACCTCAGAGGAGGTAATCCCGTCTCCGCTTCTCTGGTGCTTTGCGGTAAACACATTCCGTACTAGGCTTGACTCTTCCAGTGATATGGCCGTCGCTTACGCGGATGATATCTGTCTGGCATTCGCTCATAGTCGGAAAATCTGAACTTTTACGTTTGGATTTAGTGTAAACACATGTAAGACCGACACAATGCACTTCACTAGGAGGTCTCAAATACTTCAATTTTAGCAGCTGGAAGTTATGCTTGACACTAAAAGCCATATGTTATCCTAATGATACTCGAGTTTTTTATTAACCGAGGCAGAAATGTACAGTACTAGTACTACTAAATAAAGCCAAAAATTTGATTTTTGCACATAAGATTTCTTCTTGCAGTAATCTTCCTAAAGAAGTCTTTTCAGTGCTTGTCAAATCCAATGACTCTTCATTTTCTCGTTTCCCTTAAACTATTTGCATAGGTATGGTTCAGGTTGTTGGTTGCTCGATCACAAACGAACTTTACGGCGTAAGGTATTATACAGTCGGTTTAAGAAGATACGTTTTTTTAGTTTATTTTTTATTTTGTATATTGTTTCAACGAAATAACAAATAAAATAAAAAAAACATTAAAACTGATACGACGAACATTTGGAAAAGGCATGAAAATTTAATTTTTAATGCTTTGATGCTTTAAGGTCTCTAATCAGAGTTAAGCTTTAGGAGAAAAAACCCACAAAGAATAGAAAAAAGTTTTAAGGCGTAGAATTAATTAAGCTTTTGAACTATTTATGTAGGTTAAGCTTAGGTGAGGGTGCAGAAGAGATGGTGAGATATTCAGAATGTGGCTCATAAACTATTCTGTACTTACAGAAGTACACGTATTTGGGTGGCTATTTTTTATTTTTATTTTCATTTTCGATATATAACATTTACAACAAATTAAGGTAAAATATTTAGCGTTTAATTATTTAAATGCAACAAGTTTTGTTAGAAGCGTGACAGGCGTGAATTATTGAATAAAATTAATGACAATTTTACATGAAATTGAGAATTGAAATAAAAATATATTTAAATGGTTCACAATTATCTGAGTTGAATAATATTTCGTTATATTTTTTTTTTTTCGATTTCTTATAAAGTTCTTTTGTTTTAATAAGTCCGCCTCTCTTTTTCATACATAACACTTACACGTGTAAAACGATTTGGAAATTGACTGACAGTTCTGCAGCAACAAAGTTGCATTCATATTCAAATTCTTAAGAATTGCAGCATAAACTGTGACAAATATCCCTGTAGTTTTATATGAAAGAGTATTAATTAATATGACAATAAATTACATTTTGTAAATGACTGGCTACTCTAAAAAAATAAAAGTAATATCTTGAGCAAATAGATAATTAATTTGTTTTTTAAATTTCTCACTGTTTGATATAACGGGTCCGCCATCTAACGTTTTTTTTTTTAACTGGTGCTTATTTCGTGAATGGTAATACTTAGCTCATGTCTGATTTGACAGATAATTAGTTTTATCCTTCCGCTGAACGAATATGGTTGTGTATACGCTTGAACAACGCTGGGAAATATTGCGACATTACTTTGATCGATACTCGACTTACAGAAGATGCCGATTTTGCCAAAAAAAAAATCATCTTTTCACATGAAGCTCATTTTGATCTTGGCGGGTATGTAAACAAGCAAATTTGTCGCATTTGGGGCACAGAAAACTCGCACGCATACATTGAAAAGCCGATACACCCAAGACGTCTCACTGTTTGGTGCGGATTTTGGTCCAGAGGCATTATTGGGCCATTTTTCTTCGAAAATGAGCAAGGAGTGGCAGTTACAGTCAATGGCGATCGTTATCGGGCCATGTTGAACGAATTTTTGTTCACAGAAATTGAAAAGGAGAATATTAGCAACATTTGCTTAAAAATTGGACCGATCGTGTAGGCCACTGCATGGCCAGCCGAGGCAGCCATTTGAATGGAATTATTTTCCATTATTAACCGGAAGGATTGTACTTTCAAATAAAAAAGGAAATTTGAGAAAATATTCAGTAGTTTTTTTATATCATTTTCAGAAAAAAAAAATTAATTTGGCAGACCCTTTACTTTAACGAAAAAAAAAATGCCATTATTTGTTTCACTTAAATTCTGTTCTTTTTCGAAAGCTTTTTGTTTAAATATGCGATTTGTAGTTTTGCAAAGTAATTGGTATTCATTTCCTTAATGCCGTGTCAAATTGTAGCAAAAAATGTTTTTCATATGAGAACTAAACACAAAAATGGCAACCAAAATAGCAACAAAACGTTAACAAAAACAAAAACAAAAACAAAAGCAACAACAACAAAGAAGTATAACGGTCATAGAGGTCTGATTTGTATCTTAAATATTTCTCTAGTGTTTGTATTCATTTAGTACAACTGTTGTTGTAGTCTTGAAACTCTATTGCCCGACGACCAGTGGTGATATATGAACAGGCACACATTCATACATACGTACATACATGTGTTACGTTATGTTTTTTTTTGTTTTTTTCTCTTATATTTTATATTCATCTGATGGACATGCAACGATCAAAAGATCAAAATGAATAAAAAAACAACAACAACAACAACAACAAAATTTTTACTATATAACATGGTTACTACCAAGAAATAAAAGGCATTATTAACCCCTATTATAGGCTAGAAAACAAAAGCGGGCTTTTTAGCCAAATAAACTTAAGAGTACATCTTCCTCTTTCTCTATATGTTGAGGTCGCAAAATATATGATTTGCGAGGCTGAATCCGATCCAACATTCATCAAAAGCATGACTACTGGGACGAGACGTGGTTTTATGAGTACGACACGCAATCCAGACATATTGAGGATATTGAGGATTCAGATGCTCTTGATGTTCTGGCCATAAGAATTCACTGTGACGTTCGTTGGAATGATCACATATTTCAAGTGTCGAAAGAAGCATTCAAGTGCCTTGGTTTTTTAAGACGGTGCAAGAAATACTTTACTCCATCTGATCTCCTAAATAAATACAATTCTCATGTATGGGCCGGTGCTCCAAAGTCTATTTTGGAGCTTCTCAACCGCGTATAGGAGAGGGACCCGATGCTCATCAATGACGTGGTTCCATTCTGTTAAGACTACATGTCAGCAAAATTAATGCCATCTAATTGAGGTACGAAAAATTGACTAATCACGTCTCTATACCGTTCATCGTTGACACAGTAACATTCTGACCATCATCGTTTTTGAAGACATATGGACCAATAACTCCGCCAGGACATAAAACACACCAAGCAAAAATTTGTGTTGCCAACTCAAAGCTGTGAGCCACTAAAAAACATCCGTTATAATCAGGTCATTCTCTTCGTTCGGTGTTCGATATCATTTTGGACCAGAAGATTCGCGGTGTTATTCTCAGGCTCTTGTTGATGAATATTTATATGGCATTTTTGCATGGCAGGGGTGGCGTGGTGTAGCGAATGTTTACGAAAGAGGCTTTAACTTTCCTCTAAACAACTCCATCTGAAAAATAAAGAAGAATCTCCCCTGATCTCCCGCACAACTCTGGCGATGATGACAAACATCCGATGAATGATCAGGAAATTACGCCACCTACTGGGAAAAACAGTTACAATGCTAAAGTAAAGATCTTCACCAATTAGCAAGAATTTTCACCACTACGAAAAGTCATATGGAAGAAGCTTAGCTTGAAAAATCAAATTGATTAAAGAAACTCCACTATGCACCCTAGAGGAACAACGGAGAAAAAACACATACTTAGGTGCCGCATAAATGCCTTTGACCAAACCGTTTTGAAGTTATCCGTATATCATCATAGTTTTGCGTTAGAAGACATTGTCTGCATAATCCAAGTTGGTTAGCCTGTTGTTGAATTCACATTTTATAAGCTTCTCGTCGGCCAGAACGCTTCTCAGAACAATGCCCGTTAAACAAAAACCGAGAATGGATTTAACACTGGCAGTCACCAGATTTAACAGTT
Source organism: Wohlfahrtia magnifica (assembly GCA_023159175.1). Classification (NCBI taxonomy): domain Eukaryota; kingdom Metazoa; phylum Arthropoda; class Insecta; order Diptera; family Sarcophagidae; genus Wohlfahrtia; species Wohlfahrtia magnifica. The sequence continues at coordinate 5,938,664 of JAKWBJ010000534.1, read as the reverse complement.
ATTCCCTGCTTTACGGAGTTCCGATGAAGTGAGCAATGTAGACAAGGTTATCACCATTGTGTCATCTGTGACTATGGGTAACGTAATGTTGAGAAGACAGATAGCCTTGTTTTCTGAGCATGAGAATTCACTGCGATTGTTCATTTAAACGATTACAAGAAAGAAGCCTTTGTCTAGGATTTTGAAGCAGCGCAAGAATTAATTCTGATCGCCTTAATATTCAGTTCAATTTAGAAACTTTAAAACCGTGTACAGGGGAAGACGAAAACATGCATTATGGACAGTCTGACTTCTAACTCAATAGATTAGACTCTAATCTAATCATTAGAGCAGATTTAGGCAGGGATCTGTTCTCTCTTCTATTTTCACACTTACGTAGTCACACGCAGAGGAAAAAACATAAGCAAAAAATAAACAAAGGCAAGTAAAGAGAAAACAAGTCGAAAAATACACTGCAAAGTAGCCTGAGTAAGTGACTCTCAAATGGCTACCACAATTGTAAAACGCATTAATATTAGTTTGCCGGACGCTGGATTAGAGCATCACAACATGGTGAGTTTTATTTTTCTATCGGTACTATAAGGAGTTTCTTACGGGCTGGGGGTCACAGATATGGATGTTTGTAGACTGTGCTGACAGACATCAGAAACAGCGGAACACATATTTTGTGCATGTGGGGTTCTCAATAGGTTTAGGTGGAGGTGTTCAGATGGACATACAGTTTCAATCGGTGACATATCTACCATTTTGGTATCAGATCTACTGATTTTTTATTAGGAAAGCAGCGGACTTGCTGAACAAAGTATAGACCTGAAGGGGCATAGTAGATCCCATGGGTCACAGTGTCCTGCAATAATGCTTGGTCAGGTGGATAATAATAAAAATATTAAGCGAAATTGTTTTAACGAAATAAGGGAATTGCTTTGCAGTGCTATATCCGTATGTGCTTGATAGTCCAGAGAATCGCCCAACTAGAGAACTTTAATTTTTAAGCCGTGCCCTTAGTTTGCTAGGCAATATTTCCACGCAAGTGTTTTCTTTTTTCACACAACGTTTTATCCTGCTGTCACCACAATGTATCACATGACTACCCACCTCCCAAAACGGACGAATATTAAACTCCTGTGATTCCAGTGTGAACCATTTCCGCCAGATTTCTTACCTCCGTGACAATTTAGAATACGAAATATGCCTCTATTAAGATGACTTAGCCTTTACTCTGGCAGATCGGGGCACTAACCTAGACAATAATATCTACGCAATTTTCTACAATAGCCATAAAATAGTAATAACCTATACGTCTAGCATATATCTGAGCATACAGTGCCCAGTAATTATAATAATATTCCTACCCATCACCAATATAGTCCTAGTAATTTTCATGGTTAGAGCAGGCCACTGCATGATTTATGTTCCGAAATTTTATACCACAACCAAGGAATTATGAGTGTTTCTCTGCGTAAGGCTTTCGCCCATGGATTAACTTATTCTTTTGGATTTTCCCATAACCTGGTTTTACAAGTTGAGGCAGTGTATGAGTATAGATGAGAAGATATTTCGCTAAATTTACTCGACTTTTAACTGCTGGAATAAAACCGAAGCTGCAATCGTTCGTCAATCGCTGTTTACAAAACACAACACAAATATGGTGAATGAGAACGATTACGAACGTAGTGTTATAGAGAATAACTGGATAATCTCCTACAAATGTTGAAATACAGGTTATAGTCAAAAACAGTATCGAGTTTTAATTCTACGCTGCTGCTTGGTGCGAAAAAATACCGTTCAAGTGAAGCAATTAGTTGAAAAGTGATATGGGGATTCTGCACCAAGACATTGGTTTGCTGACCTCAAACGTGTTCGTAGAGACACCGATGATGCAGAATTTTGTCGACGTCCAAATGAGGCGGTAACACTAGAAAACATCAAACAAATCGTTTGTAAGGATTGAAAAGTGAAGTTGCGTGAGTTAGCTGACATCGTAAAGATATCAAAAGAACATGTTGGGTTTATATTGCATGAGCATTTGAGTATGAAAAAGTTCTGTTCAAAGTGGGTGCCACGTTTACTTAGTATTGACCAAAAGCAAAAACGTGTTGATGATTCAGAAACAATGGCAAAATTGCATGAATTGAATTTCGAATTGCTCCCACCTCCACCTCCAGATTCGCCAGATATGGCTCCCAGCGATAACTGGCTGTTCGCAGACTTCAAAGAAATGCTCGCACAAATGGAAACATTATTTCTGAAACTGAGAGCTATTTTGAGGCAAAAGATAAATCGTTTTAAAAAAGTGGCATTGAAATGATAGAGCGGCGCCTGAGAGATTACAGTGCTCTTGACGGAGTTTACATTGATGAATAAAGCTAACAAAAATGTGTTTTCTTTTTAAGGCCCGGGACTTTTCAGCCCATTTGTCATGCTCCAGGTCTAGTCTAGTCTACAATGATTTTTTGTTTCCAAATTTAAAGAAATGGTTGGACGATAAATATTTATTATATATTTATATATTTTGAAGTCCCTGAAAAATCCTACTATGTGAAGGGAATAAAGATGAAGTATTCAGCTTAAGAAAAACCAAGTGGCGGCATGCGTGTGTTGGCAGAATTAAAGAAAAAACTTTTCTTTAAAAAAAGAAGAAATTTTTTTAATAAAAATTAAATTTTCTCTAGAGCCATTCAAAGGGTTAATGGTGACAACATACATATACTCTATTTGGGAATAAAGTCTTTGAATAATATTTGTATTTGATACACGCTGTCTCTGTTAAACAAACCAAATAAGGTACAAAATATGTTATAGCCATGGTCTGAAATGGTTGCTAATGTCTTATGGCCCTTTTGAACTTTTTTACAAGATTGCTGGTAGTGGTGGTACAAGCAAGTATTTGAAGGTAATTTCTTTTGCTTTCTTATATATTCTTTTCTTTAAATTTTTAAGTTGATAAGTTTACTTATGCAACTAAAAAAAAAAAAAAACACAATCAAGGCACTAGACTTGTATCAAGAAATGGATGAATAAAAACAATTTAATTTAACAAACCTAGATTAGAAAACATAAAATGTAAGTATTAAATTTGAAACTTGTCGTCTAATTTTTGTACCAACCTACTACACAAAAAGATAATATTCCTCTATTAAGTTCAAGTTGATTTAATTTACATTTTGATATTAAAAAAATCACTTTTTTAAACAGCATAATAACTGATATAATCCTGACTAATTTGACGGATAAAACTATTCCAAATGCATTTTCCATAAATTTTCATAAAAAAACTCATATTTGTCTCAATAATTTTTTTAATTTCAGACTCAACATGATAAAGATCAGTTTTTTTACGTCGGTCTATAGCACATGACAATAAAATTGTGAAATTTATGCTTTCGATACAGACTTTAATTTGTAAGTTTTCATTTTCTGGTAGATAAGACTTTAATAATATCCTACACTGTATAAGCACGGTTAGTTCTCGTTTATACGAGGAAATAATTTTTGGACACATTTAGATTGGTAGCGATTTAAGGGTGGAGAAGAGAGATTCGTTTTTGTCTTCGGTACTCTGCGCTACGCTTTGTGGTGAGATTTACTTAGCTTTACTTCTTTACAATAACAATAGTAATGAAATGTTACCGACAAACTGTTCGCCTGTGTGAACGCCAATGGAAAAAATAAAAGAGAATCAAAATTTTTCCCTTCAAAATGTTTCCTCATATAAACGAGGACTTAAAAAACTTGTGCGGACTTTCAATAAGAATAGCTACTATTGGGCGTATAATTTAAAAATGGGGTACTTTTTGCAACATGTTTGCAATATAAAATTTATTCAAAATATTGGACATGGTAAGCTAAGAGCTTGTTGCTATATTTCTAGCTACATATGGATTCAAAAATTACCCTGTTTTGAAGTGAAGCCTATACTAGTGAAAGCGTTCTGTATCGATCGAAACAAGTGACAGGTAGACCTGAAATGTTGGGCATGTGAGAAGAAATTTTCCAACTGCTTCCAATGTTTCTCATTTTCAACATATTTGGTACCCAATTTCCTACAGCCAAACCTAAAATAGAGCGCTAAGCGTTATCTTGTTCTCACAAATTTTCATACCCATACAAATTGTAAGAAACAAATCATAATAGCGCAGCATCAACACCTGAACGCTTTGCAATTGGAAAACCCAATTTTGACAACGCGTTAGAAAGTGAAGTTGGCTGCGAAGATAAAAATAAAATAAAAATGTTGTGCTATTTTAGCTGTTTTCGCGTCAAATCCAGCGTTTTAGTAACTTCTAATTTCATTTTAATGGTTTTTGTTGAAAAGTTGAGTTAACATTACTGTTTATGAAGCAATTTTAAAGTTCTTAGTTAGGTATGCCACCTCAGCGTCAATGCTAAACAAATGTCAACGCAAGGCCTGAAGTTGAAATTTAGGTTTATCAGGTATTTCAGATTACTCCAGCAGTTTGCAACCGTTCCGAAGCTGCTGTTTGAGTAGCTCTTACTGCATTCGCAAGTTCTTCTTCTGTTTGACAGAAATGTCTCCAATTCATCTATATTGTCACACTTGGTGGGTTTTCGTTGAACCTAAACTGTACTTTGGTATCGTATATGGGAGCATAATTATGGTTTGAGACAAGTGAAAAGGTTTGCCTCTTGTTTTTGGTTACTTTTGCTCTACAGTAGCGAACTTAGGGTACTAACGAACTTTACGATCTCAGATATCATCAGCATATCTTCACAAATGTTTGTACTGATTAGTGTAGGTTTTACGTAATTGATGCTAATAAGGTTTTTGGGGAAGAGGAGAGCTATAGTAACTCTGAGGTGAGTATTTGTTCTTCCACCGAATACGATCATTGTTTATAGCCTTAAATGATATGAGCATTTTTAAAACAAAGTGGTCACAAATTGAACTGACTAGTAAGTCATCCTTGAAATAATATTGAATAATAAGAGGATGAACACCCTTACAGTGGCTTACGCTCTAATAAGATTTGCAAAAACTCATACAGGTGATGAGAAAATAAGTGTCAGCACAACTTTTGTGGTATGACACCCGCCTACCAGCCACAAGTTCCTCGGTTCAATACCAGGTCAGACCATTTCCCAAGTTTCGACAGGTTCTGTGAATTTACGCTTTGAAAAACTTATCTAACTAATGCATCAGTGTTTTGGAACGGCGTAAAACTGTAGGTCGTCTTTAATAAGTTTAAAAGAAAACTTCATTTGTAGTATAAAATTTTTGTGGTTAGCATTGAGGAGAAAAAATTAACAGGTCATTCAATAAGTCCGTAGGATAAATAAGAAAAAACAAAATTTTGACAAAACTCGATTTTGTTATTCAGCATAGTTGCCTTAGAGAGCGACACAACGAGTATAGCGATTTTTCAACTTTTCGATACCAATTATATGCTACGTTTTCTTTTTCTCGCCAAAATAGGCCACAATTGTTAACGTAAAGTCTACCATCTGATATTTTTACAATGTCAGCTGGCTTGTGCACGTTCAATTTGCAAAAATAATTTGTGGATTTTTTTGAATACAAGCCTCATTTGGGCGTCCACTGCGCTCTGCATCCGTTTCTCTGCTATTTGTCTCAATGGAGCAGAGTTCGAATAATGTTTATCAAGCCATTGTTTGGTTTATACTGCATTTTTGTGTTCATCAAAGAGAAAAGTTTTATCAAAACTCGAAATTTACTTTTTCCATTTTTCAATAACAAAAGTTGCTTCACACAAAACGCTAAAACTTACGAATCAAAGATAAATCGTTCAAAAGTGGTATTGAAAAGTTATAGCGGCACTGGAATGATTGCATTGCTCTTGATGGAGGTTACGTTGTTGATGAAAAAATTAAATTTTGAACAAAAGAATGTGTTTCTTTTCTCGGGACTTTTCAACCAATATGTTAGTTTTTCGAAGATATATTCTGTGGCTATCGGTGTCATTAACTATAAGGTATGCTTCAAAATGATAAGGTCACCTAAATATTTGCTCAATTTATCCAAACTATAAAATGTTACGTATGGTCACCTTATTAAAAAAAAATCTACTTTCACATAAGTGAATAATAAGCCGGTTTTGCTTTTAGAGATGTACCGTTATGTTATGTTTATTTAAATTTATGTAAATAAGTGCAATATTCAGTGCGTCAAAATGATAAGATCAGTGACTAATAAGTAATTAATCTAATCAGAAGGTATCATAATTATTATTTTTTTTTTCTTGTAATAATTCATAATTTAAATAACATCTGCGCGATATGGGTCGCGGAAAACCTTTGTCACCTTATGAACAGGACAAATTGTGGCACTTCATGAGCAGGGATTGAGTATGCGTGGAATGGCGAAAAAACTGGGACGATCTTTGTGTGTTGAGCAAAATTTTCTCAAACGCAGAGAAAATTATGGAAAATTAAAAAGCACGAGTCGTCCAAAGGTCATGACTGCCCGTGATATTCGGCTATTTTCACGAAAGTCCTCAAATTCCATGAAAAGTTCGGTAACAATAAAAGAGGAATTGAAATTACAAGATTCAAAAAGCACAATTCTAATGGCCCAACCATTATATGCATAAGCTAGCCTAACGAAATTAACGAAAAGACTGTCAAATGTATAAATGAATAAATATTGTTATTATATACCTTATTGTACTGATGTATACTTAAAGACTTAAGCCCAATGTTGCACATTTTCGTATATTTTGTAGTTTTTGCTGGTAGTTCGCTTAAAAAGTATCCAAATTATCAACAGAGTATTTGTCTACAAATAGTCATTTCAAAAAATAAAATAACCAGACGCATTTGGTGATTTCTTGAATTTAAGTTTATAATTACGTTTTCTATTAATTTAAAAACAAACGAATTCTCGTCTCCGCCTTCCATTTTTTTTAAATTATTTTAATGTTTTTTTTTTTAATTTTATTTTATTGAATAGAAACACTTCCGTTTCCGTACGGAATGTGCATTCAGTTTCGACATTTAATGCAACTTGTTGAAAAGTTTCTTAAGTACAATATGGTTTGTCACATATGTTTTATATGAGTTTGCACTGTCGCTTAAGTTTACTTATGCACATTATGGTTGGGCCTCAAGAGCTATCAACACCCAGCTAAACCTTTTGCGAGCAAAATTAAAAAAAATTCCCTGTCTGACTAAGCAGCATAAGACTAAGCATAAGGAGTTTGCAAAAACCAACATGGCAACTAATTGGCTAGCACGTTTCCCTGAATTAAACCTCATGGAAAAATTGTGGGGACTGCTTGTGCGTAAAGTTTATGCAGACAACAAACAGTACCAGACAAAAGATGAACTAAAAGTAACAATCTGCAACAGCTGGCTCGAAATCAGCTCCAACGTTCTGGACAATTTAGTTTTAAAGAAAATAGCAGCAAATGGGAACTGCATAAAATAAAAATAATTGATTAATGCTTTGTTTAAATAAAAGTTCGGATAAATGAATCATTGACCTTATCAATTTGACGCATTGAATTGTGCACTTATTTACATAAATTTAAATAAACATAATACAAGGGCGGATTGACATTGAAGCTATCTAGCGCTAGATGGCAGCACAAACACTAAAACTTTTTCTTTCTTAGAAATTACGATTTGTCAAACGTCAGCTGTTAAAATTTTAGCCAAATTCATCGATTAGTTTATTTGTTGTAGTCGTTTGAAGTAAGCAACTTTGTGAATTTCGTGTAGTGATTAAACACTATTATTTGAAAGGCAAAACGGCGACAGAGACAAAACAAAAGCTTGATAAACATTACGGCGAATCTGCTCCGTCAGATTATATGGTAAAATATTGCATTGCTGAATTTAAACGGGGCCGAACAAGCACTGCAACAATACCATCAACAGGAAGGCCAAAAGAGGTGGTTACTGAAGAAAATATCAAGAAAATCCCTGATATCGTTATGAGTGATCGCCGGGTCAAAATCCGTGAGATTGCTGAAATGCTAAACATATCATATGAACGTGTATTGAACATTTTGCATGAACATTTGCATACAAAAAGTTATCGGCAAAATGGGTGGCGCGTTTGCACAGTGTTGAACAAAAACGAGTTCGACAGATTACTTCACAGCGGTGTTTGGACATGATAAAGCATAATCCTGCTCATTCTTGGCGTAGATTAATAACTGTTGATGAAACGTGGGTCCACCACTACACACCTGAAACCAAAAATCAATCGAAGCAATGGGTGGAAGCTGGTGGAAGTGCTCCGAAGAAGGCGAAGACAGCGAAATCGGCTGGCAAGGTTATGGCCACTGTATTTTGCGATGCACACGGAATATTGCTCCTCGATTATCTTGAAAAGGGATCCACAATCACAGGAGAGTATTATCGTGCATTATTGAATCAAATGGTTGATGCAATCAAGGAAAAACGCCCACATTTAAACAAGAAAAAAGTGCTCTTTCTTCAAGACAACGCACCGGTTCACACAGCTTTAGATACGATGCTAAAACCACGAAAACTTGAAAAAATAGCTCGCAGGAAAAAGATTCGTCTCAAACGGAGAAGTGATTACCGAAACTAATGCGTATTTTGAGGAGTTTCCAAAATCGTATGGTATAAAAAAGTTGGAAAATCGTCTTACTAAGTGTATTGAGCTAAAAGGAGAAAAAAAATATTTTTTTCCTACTTAGGTAGCTTCAATATCAACCCGCCCTCGTATAATATAACCTAGAATTTTTTTTAATAAGGCGACCATACGTAACATTTTATAGTTTGGATGAATTGAGCTGATTTTGAAGCACATCTTATTGAAAGGGCCTAAAGTGAATACCTCTGAATATGATTTAAAAACAACTCTTGTTAAGAAAATTCTGAAAAAATTTCAATCAATAAAATTTGATTGTAAAAATATCATGCAAATAAATTGTTAATTAAGTTGTTAATTAACTAATCAGCTGAGTTATTAAGATATGGAGAACTTGAAATTTAAATTTAAATAAAATAGAAAAATTATTAATGAAAGAAATAAAATTTGTCTCTTTTGCCTAATCAGTAAGATAATTTAAATGCAAAGGAGATTGACATTTGGAATGTGAACCATGTTTATCTAACGACAACAACTACAATAACAACAACTTTAACAGCAACCATAGATAACAAACTAATAATAACTTTTCCAAGTTTATTCTCTTTTATTTATTATAAAATAAATTCAGTTCTTAATCGGCTTGAATCTTTAAAAACACATTTAACAAAAATGCCATATTTGTTTGCAATTATTAGCAGGCAATCAAAAAATATAGGAAAAACAAAAAATTATACCAAAAACAAGATCTCCGGCAATAGCAAAAAAAAGCAACAACAAAGAGTATCTAAATAACAAAAAAACGTATATCTAAGTAAGTATCTATGGCAGAAAAATAAAACGACAACGACGATACTCAAACAAATGTAGAAAAAAAATTGTCTTTTAAATAATAAAATCGATATAAAGGAAGAAAGAAAAGAAACCTGTTGCTTTGAAACAAAATCACCACTAAATAAAATTAGACTTTTTTAAAAAGAAAACGAGCAAAAAAGAAATCCACTAAGAATTATATGGCAAAAAAAGAACAACAAATGCAGGCATAAATATCAAATTTCAATACTGGCTGGCTAAGTTGGCTGCTTGGCCGGCTCTTAAGGTTGTGACAGTTGAAATGTTGATTGTAAATTGTAATTTCAAGATTAATAAAATTGGCAAAGAAATTGTCATGATCACAAGTGTATGATAATAATATTATATTTACTATTAAATATCTACTTATGTACAATATATATACATACATACACACATACATATACACATATAGTATATACATTTAATATACAATCCATTTAATACGCTCTTGCTAAACAACTTATACTTTTTTTCTTGCTTCTTTTAAAAGTATTTGTTGCAGTTATTGTGAGAAATATGGAAACAGAAATACACGTTTTGCTTTTTAAATAGAAAATAATTTTTATTTAACAGCCAAATACCATTACTAATTTAGGACTCAAATGATAAAAAAGCAAAGCATTATATAGAAGAGCGTTTATATACTCTACAATACAAGTCCAGGATCAAACTCTTAAGCTCGGTATTTGCTTAAGGCTATGACTGACAATCGTACAAAGTCATGCGATTGTGTCAAATAAAAATGTAATAAGTTCCTGTCCTACATAAGGAAATTGCAAGAAAATGTGAGCTTGAATGGATGCCACATTGTCATACAAAAGAGATGCAAAAACATACGCTCCACAAAAGGCAACTTGGATCTCACAGAATTTACTTTTCGCAAAAAATTATCAAATCGGACACACTTGTCCAATAGTCTGTCACACATGCGCATGCATTTTTTGTTCACATCATCACACACTCTGAACACACATACAATTTTCCATGTATCGAATAACTAAATCTTACAACCACCCTGTTCAAATTAAAAAAAAAAAAACTTTAACGTCTTAAGGAGTTAAATGTGTGAAAAAATTCAAGGGTAGCAAATTGTATCCCAATTCATTAAGTCTTAAAATATGAACACCATATGTCCGTATGTACTAGAAAATGACAATAAGTACTCAAAAAAAAAGTATATGTACTTAAGTACTTATCTATATTTTTGGGTGTTGTGTATACCCATACATTAACAACATACAGATATAATTCTACTTCATACTTATAGCAAACATGTCTATACACAACCATCTTAAATAACTTAAATAATATGTTTGTATCCATGTTATTAGCTATACATATAAAAATACTTGGGTGCGCGCATACTCATGCACTCGAAGTATGGGTATCAATGTGGATGGAAAAATATTGAGAGTACATTAAATACTCATGTGTATAATAAGTACTCATATGACATGCGTGTATGGATGAATAAAAGAAATGTTATGCTCTTTTACACCAATGTTTGTGTTTCTTCTTTTTTGTGACAGATTTATTTATATCAGAGTTGGACTTATCGCATTGGATTTCATTTTCTACTACTTTTAGTGGTAGTGGAAATTTAGTGCATTAAATGAAGCGATTGTAGTGGTAGTGCACCCAATTTCCATTACCACTATTGCTCTGTTCGCACGAGACTTTGAATTAAATCGTTGTCTGTTTGTATTACTTAATTAAATTTTACCGTTCATGCGGCACCTTTTAACAGCTAGCATACGAAGTCAAAGCAGCGAGCGGACATTGTTCTGTTTGTTATCTTTATTTCGCTTATTTTATTTGTGGTACTTGACAGTATACTTTAGGAAAGTCTATTAATTTTCAATGTAAAATCTATAGTTAAAAGACCAAATTTAATTAAGCATAAGTGGTTTTATTTCGTAGAAATATACTCTAAGTCTACTTTGTGTATACTCGAGTAGAAATATATGTATACCTAAGTATAAATATACCCATACTCATACACACTTTACACTTATAGTTACAGATATGACAGACACTCAGAGCAACTCCGATGGCTCTGAATATATTGTTTATGGGTATCGTTTAATTTTTAGCTTTACTCACTCATACATGTGTGGCCACCAATACTTTAAAAGTACTCAAAACCATACTTTTGTCATTCATATGTACATGTGCAAGATACTGTTGTGAACTTAAAATACTAACTTAGATATGTATCATTAAAATGTTGAGACTGATAAGTGCCTGATTCTGCATAAGGAGTGCTATGACCTATTGTGTGAATGCCATGCTATTTCGTTTCGTAGGTATAAGTTCCTGGAGAAAGCTTTAAGAACTTCAAAAAGAGCACTTGTTCTCTTACAAATAGAATAACTTACTTTCTTCAGGTCTTAATCTGACATTGTAAACATATAAGACTACACAATGGATTTACGGGGCCGTGGTGTATATAGCTACATTGCAAAAAATATTGAACAAAAAGTAAAGCTCGTCTTTCAATACAATTATTCAGTAAAAACAAAAACAAGATTATTCGGTTAGCACGAGTCAGATTTACAATGAGATAATAAACTTCGTCAAAGCCGAATAGGCAACTTCGGAGACGGACAAGATTGCGCAGTAAATCTAGCCAAAGAGCAAAAGACTGTGTTACCTGACTAATGACTTGCGCAGAAGTTGCGGAATTTCTTCACCTACTATGCACATGTCCGCCGTACTACTATACGACTAAGCTCACTTTCGTATTTGCGACCAACATTAGGAGACTCAGAAAGTTTATTATGGGCTCTGAATGGCTGCAGGTTTAGAGGGGATGATTTATTGTGGTATCACAACTGGCCAGAAAGAAAGTCTTTTTGAATTTAATTGTTTAGGTACTTAAATTGGCTATGGTACGCATCTCCTTCAACACTAAAAATGTCGTTAATCCTATTTACCAAAATCTGGCAACTTTATTGCACATTAACTTCTTTTGTTTATCTTCCGCTCCTTTTTAGTTTAATTTTATGTAAATCGTGTAGCTGTTGCTTGTTAAATTCTTGTGAGATTTATTGCAAATTAGTAACAAAAATTGTTTTTAAATTAAAAACACGTATTAGTAAAAACTTAGATTTTACTATTTATTAAAAAAAGCTGTTTAATAATTTTGAATTTAATATTCATTTTAATAAGAAAACATTTAGAATAATTTAATAATAATGGTTCAATGGCGTTCATGTGTTGGATTATCTACTGTAGCTATTGAATTGTTCTTGGCTTATTAATTTATACATTTTCTTTTAAATATCCCTAAAGAAAGAAGTCCAACGGTATCAAATCACATGTTCGTGGTGGCCAATTAACATCGCCATGACAGGAGATAACACGGCCATTGAATTTCTCGTGCAAAAGAGCCATTGTATCATAGTCGTGTGGCAAGTGGCGCCATCCTGTTGGAGCCACATATCGGCCAGATCCATATCCTTAATTTCTGGCCACAAGAAGTCCATTATTATCTCGTGATAGCGAACACCATTCACCGCAACTGCTTGGCCGACCTCATTTTCTAAGAAGTACGATCTTATGACGCCGCTAGACCTTAAGCCGCACCAAACCGTCCCTCTTTGTGTATCCATCCGCTTTTCAACAATCACTCGTAGATTCTCATTTGCCCAAATGCGGCAATTTTGCTTGTTCAGCAATCCACTGAGGTGAGAGTGTGCCTCGAGGCTGAAGATGATTTTTTTTTTTTTGTAAAGTCAACATTCACTTCTGTCTATTCAACTAACCATTTGGCGTATTGACAAAGTGGCTTTAGCTCTTGAGACAACTGAACCCTGCAAGCGTGTAAGTTCAAGGTTTTATTTAAAATTCGCATCAGTGATGTTCATGAGATGTACAATTGTTGGGCACGCCGACGGGTCGGGGTTGGTGGCTTTTCTGTCACGCTATTGCAAAAAACAGCAATGTTTCCCGCAGAACGAACTGGGCGAGCATACACATTTGTTCCACATTTCCTACAGACCCGGTTTCCTGAAATTTGTGCACAATTCTCCCGATTATGGACACATTTACTTCATTATGCTGATAAAAAAAAAAAAAAATAAATAAATAAATAAATAAATAAATAAAATTGCGAAATCGCACAAAATGCATTTTGATTTGAATACCAATTTTCGTAAAAGGCTTCAGCAATCTTAACGCGCTGCTCAATTGCGTACCTCTTCATAGTTGAATTTATCAAACACTGCAACTAAGAAATGTCAAATTAAGTTGGACAAAAAACTAAACGTTAAGGTGCAACTCACAATTAACATCGTGCATAATGGTTGGAGCACCCTTTACTTCAGCAGGTGGAAGGCAAGTAAATCTGTGGTAAGTTTTTTAATTAAAGAAATTGTAAATGATAACAGAGCAAGTAATTGAGTCATTTTTATTACTATGATCAGTATTGCCGTAGCTTTTAATTTTTTCTAAATAAATTTCTATAAAATATTAATCAAATTGAGGAAAAATAATAAAAAAGTTCTAATCCAGACCATTAACAGAAATGGGGATAATAACAGATAATATGCCCGTTTCTATTTGTCCAATAATTTTGCGTGTGAGTTAACAATTTTCATATGATGAAAAATATTGCTATTCATTCATGTTTTTAAATGAATTCGTATTCACAATAATATGTTTGGCTTACATAAGGCTTATAAAACATAATTTATATAAAAGTTTTTTGAATAAACCACTTAAAAATCGTTCAAAAAAAGTCCTAAATAATAATTGCAACAACAATAGATACAATTTTTTTTCTGGTTGTCTTACTCAAAATAAGACAATTTTAGTAAGCTTACAGTTTGGGGCAAAAAAAGTGCGAAGGCTTTTTGAAATAAGTAATACAAACCGTTTGGGAAGAACAGATGGAAATTGAAGAGTCCGTTGCTGGAAGTTTGGCCTTTGATAACCTTCAAACGAATTTATTGCATTGATTTTTGCAACGTGACAGGGCTGAGGGTAAATTTCTTCTGTTATTTGACTCCATAGGCCGGATGTTTTCACTTAATATAGAACCCAGGTATCTAAAAGTGCTAATATACAGGATATTCATATCGCTGTGTGTCACCTTCCGTCCATCTGGGTCTTGCAATACACATACGCATTAAATTTGTTTACCAATGTCAGCAACCTCTTGGCATGTATGGTGCAGAATTTAACTGTCTCTGGATTAAGCTTAGACTACCATTTGTTTCGATAGGAGTACCTTTCACTTTAGAGCAGAAGAAATAAGAAATTGGCTCGATTCGTGATTGACCTCAAAAAAATTTGCAGTCTTTTGGTCTGATCTTGGAACATTTGACCGACTACTGCCGCTACAATTTTTTTCATCTTGAATAGCTTTTTGAGTTTGAAAATAATCTTCATAGAGTAGTGTCCTCAATTCATCGTCTCCGAACCTGAACTGCATAAATACTTTCTCACACATTGAGTTCTGTTGAATATATTCCGGATAAGCTTTGGCAAGCCATCAATGTAATAAAACTTCGTCGTTTATACTATTTAGTTCAGTGGCTAAGTGAGGAGAAATATCAGATATATTTCACTTCAACGCTATTGTATGCTTCGGGAATAAAACGATTCATTAAGATATACTATATGTTACTAAAGGCTATTGAGCTAAAATTTTAAGCATATGAGAGAACGAAAATAGTTAAAATGTTTAGAACAAATAGTAGAATATGCCTCATCAATTGTTGTACCAAGTCTTTTTTGACTAGTATATATTCAGTCAATACTGCTATAAATTCCAAATTTAAAATGATATTTTAATGCTTTTTGTAATGAAATTATGATTTAAAATGTTGGTTATTTTTTGGTTACTTTTTTATTGAAATTTGGTGACAAAAAATGCGAAAAATTCTAAACCTAAAATATAATACAACTCTAATGGGCTGATGCTTCAAAGTTTATTTGAGTACTTCTCGATCGCATACTTTAGAGGATGAAGCTGCTCATTAATAACGCTAGAAAAGCCAACTTAATCGATCTGTTGGAGCATCATCACATCTGATTAAATAAAGGAATTAATTTCTTATTCTTTCTTATTATTATGTAGTACTAGTTTTTGATTCACAAAACGCACTTCATATAGTTGATTGTCCATAAATCGAATAAAGCATTATAGTGGAATTCGTTCTTTAGCCGTCAAAATTTTTCCTGTCACTTACGACACAAATAAATTCAAATAAACGTCCATAAACACTACTCCTTCTATCCTTCTTGCTCAAATCTATTCTCCTTTCACCAGCACAATGCACTGCATGAATAGGGCTGATATCCTGAGTGCTGGCGTTAAATGAAAAAAAATTAAACTGAAAAAATTAAGAATTGATTTAATGAAATTAAATTAAAAAAGTCTTAAAGATGTTGTTATATAAAGGGTGTTTTTTATAGAGGTATAGAACTTTAAGTTGCAATAAAACAACGATGGATTATTCGATTGACATGAGTTTTATTTATCCGAAAGATAATCTTGTGGCATTACATCTGGCCACCATCGCTTTTGAAAAGTACGGACCAATGATTTCACCAGCTCTTAAAGCGCACTAAACAGTCAGTTTTTCTGGATGTAACGATGTTTCCACATAAACTTGAGGATTACCTTCACTCCAAGTGCTGCAGTTTTGTTTGTTGACGTAGCCATGTAACCAGAAATGCGTTTCATCGCTAACAAAATCTGCTTATGAAAATTGAAAAAAAAAATTCATTTATGAAAAATGAAAATTGCACTATTTGCAAGCGTTGTTCAGGCGTGAATCTTTTCATGATGAATTGCCAAACCAAACTGAGAATAAATCACTTGACAGCTGTTAAATCGGTCGCCATCTTGAAAAGTAATGCCAACTTAAAGTTCTATACCTCTATACAAAAAAAAAAAAAAAAAAAACGCTTTACATATATAGCACACCTCCATTCTAAAAATTTAACAGTCTAATAGAAGTTTTAGCAGTGAATTTGTTTAAAAAATTAATCGATTTTATGACAAAATTAATATTTTCTTCAGTCTAATGCCACATACATATATATCCTGCTGAGCACCTGCTCAATTTAGAATATTAAACTGCATTATAATATAAACTTAATAATCCTTGCAATTAGTAATTGATTAACCAGTTGAACTTATGCATCATTGCATACCAACCAACCATTACTACTCTAACCGGTATGGCAAACAGAATAAGATAATTTCTTTGCTTGGCAATGAATGAATAAATAAATTATTTTAATTTGTTTTTAAATTTATTTTTTCTTCATTTGCTGATGTTGTTGTTGTTGTTGCTGTAATTTATAAAAATTTATTACTTTACACGGTCCTGTTTAGTAATTTATTTCCACATATATAAGCCTGTACGAAAATTGACTCTTTTCTTGTTCAGAGATGAGTACTAGCACCAGCCCCAGCAGTAAATACCAGTTTTCGCCACAGCAAATTTGTCAAATAATGACAAGTATTAGTGATTCCCAATTGAATGAATAGTTTTTCATTATTTTCCTTCATTTCTGCTATGTTGCTCTGAAGCAATGTCTTGCCAGCAGACTGAAAAGTAGAGGCCGGCCTGGGTATGGCCCTTGTTATGTAAAAAACCATATGATGAGGAAATAAATCTTAAGATGAGACCACAAAATGTTCTGTCTCGCATGTAACTGGTAAAATTATTCTTAATATTTTTGTTTTTGTTGTACTTTTTTTTTACCAATAATACAATATTTATTTGCATTTGATAGCCAACATTGGAGACATCCTTTCAGTCGATGCCATGCCATTCTACTACTACAACTACTACCAGTTGCAAGAGTATTTAGTGGCAGTAGTAGTAGTAGTTGACGGTAAATTTTGTCGTCATGCCTGCCTGTATTTATGTAACTATTTCGCGTGGTGGTTACAATTTTTGTACTAAATTACGAGTATGTGGCAAACGCCAAAATGATTGGTTCCAATACAAAGGGTATACATTCAAGGGGCGTTTTTTAATGCTTAAAAAATAATCGCTTCAGGTGCTTATAATCAGAAATAGAAGCTGTTTTCTTTCGATTGAATTTAAGTCATGAGTTCTTGAAATTAGTTTTTTAGTTACTGAGACGAGTGTAGAACACCTTGAACCTTTAGAACACTTACTTAATTTCCAACTCAGGAACAACTTTTCGAGCCACCCTATATTTGTTTTTGAATATTGTTTCCTATAAAGTAATTGCCATAGCTGAGATTGTTTCAAAGGTTCTTTAATAGCCATATGACTGTTCATAAAAAAATATAAAATCGATTTATACCCTACAGTCATATCTGCGGAGACAAATATGAAAATGAATTGCACATATTCTGTACTTCGCACAAAATGCATATAACAGCTAACTGACCTCGCTTTCTTGTGCTAAAACTTCTACACAACAAAGTTTAATACACTTCTTTCGTTTTTGACTCTTCCGTAATTCTTGGCTAGTTATGACCTTCTTGATATAATATTTGTAGACCAAGATTACCAAATACTTCGGCAATGTGTATAAAAACGATGTAGGGACTGAGTTTGATTCAATAATTTGGTTGATAGTCAGGTTGCCTTTAAGATCAGATCATTAATTAATTTGGTCGAAGACGCCCAATAGATCATGGCACTGCTTCTCGGAAGATCTATCTATTAGACACTCTAAGGTCCCACCTGCTAGTGTAATAGCCTATAGCTTAATAGCCGATCGATCCGGAAACCCAAATCGGAACAGCCTCCCGAAGAATGCCCTCTACCTCATTTGTAAAGACCGCAATATTTCCAATGGGTAACCTGTTAATGTCCAATAAACGGCTCCATATGTTTGTCGAAGCAACACATTCACAGAGAATATGTTCCGTTGTCATCTATTCCTCTCCACAGTCGGCATTCCGATTTATACCTCAACAGAAGCCGGTGCAATTACCGGCTCTGGTGAGATGCGCATGGAAAACATTCTATCCAAGTAGGAGGCCCGTAATCCCTCTCAGACTATGCATCCGCCAACTTTAACCTTATCGACATTATCGCCATCTGGTTCACTGGCAGCCAGCTTAGTAATACAAACAAGGCCCTCTAAGGAGTGGACTTCAGAGCACCTGTAATCATCAGTGCCGCACTTCGTAGAACGCTGTCGAAGATCCTGCTATATGTGGACTTCTCCAGAGACCTCAACCAAACAATTGCACCATATGCGACTATGGGCTTAACCACCGTCTTAAATATCCAATTGGAATTCAACGGCCCTACTACAAGTGAACTGCGCAACGTTCTCGTGGTAGGGAAAATGACGGAACTTTGTACGTGCGTGTGAGCAGTATAATTCCGCATACGCTACAGTCTTCAATCGATTAGAATCAAGCCTCATGAGTAGAGTGTTGACGATCAAATTCCACGAGTAACCCTTTTCGACCAACCTTTCCAAATTGTTTAGAAGAAAAGAAGATAGGCCGATGGGTCTGAAGTCCTTTGGACCTGTACGGTCCACGACTCAGAAATATAAGACAATGTCAAGCATGTATTAGAAGTAAGAATCAACCAATGAATCACTAAATCAGCATTATTCTGAAGACCGGTAGGAATAATGATTAGAACTTAGGACTCAGTATAAGCGTATGAGTTGCCCGCGTGATGCTCCCCCATGGTATGACTACCCGAAAAGTGCACGTCTAGCAAGACATTTAAAGTCTTGCCGCCGGTGATGACGCCAAGATTTTTCGCAGCCGATGTCGTTGATGTCATTTTAACCACTTCGTCCATTTGACCAACAAGATCACCTAAGAGTGTTGCTCGTTAAGAACTAGTAGTCTCATCGCAATTCTTATCCTTCTGAGCAGGATTTTTCTTATCCTGAACCGGTTTTTCTCTGTCTCCCAGGTAAAGCTGTAGAAGATCGATTCAAAGCCGTAGTAGATCTTTTCACCATTCTTCCGTAAAGGTGGCAGAGACTCCTTCTTCAGCAGGCGAATAATCCTTCTGTATGAAACATACGACGCGGAAACTCTGGCAACCATCCAATCATGTGAAACGATTTCTGAGTTTCCGCAGCGGAATGGTCCTAGGCCGATGTGGAATCTCATCCAGAAACACTACGTCGATACTAGCACCCTCTCATAGGCCTTCTAAAAGGGCGATCGCCTGCTTTAGAAGCAAGACCGATCGCTTGTTGGAGCTGGTCATGAGAATAACGCGCCCGCGATACCATCCAGCACCGTCGCACTGATGGAAAGGGCCTGGGTTTACTCTTAAAACTCTCCAGAGCACTACTATCAGCTTCTTCCGCACTAATTGCCAATTTTCCCGGGAAATAGTCATTTCATTTCTCCCTTACTATTCTCCAATTTGCGTGGAAATTAACCCGCGGGTGGTGCTTACTGTCTAGTCTGGCCACACAGTCTCGGTTGTCCTTATGACCTCCGAGTCTAGGGTGCCTTCGGACCTTCTCCTCTTGCTGAAATGGCTTCCTAGCATACTATTTGATTTCAATTCCTTTTCTTTCTATGGAATAAGCACAATGAACTGCAGTGTCTCCGAGTTACGTGACTATTATTTTTTCTGTCTGATAGTTGCTCAACCTCTAACTCGACCTAACCTATTTCCAAAAAAATGTATCAATTTGACTCTAGATAGCGCTCTAATTACACAGTGGTCTGATTGATATTTCTTTGCCTTTTGCTATTTCTAAACTATCTAATAAATCAGTGAAACATTCAAGACGTCTCAGAGAGGTTGTTTGGTTAGGGTGGCACTTTCGCAGGGAAGGTCAATTAGTACTATTGTACCATTGGATACCACAAACTTGCATTCACAAAATAAAGATTACTGAAATCTGGAAGTACCAAATTTATCTTCTTTTTAGTATCAGCTGATGAAGACGAAAAGGCAGAAGCGAGTTATCTATGTCTAGCCAGCGATGTTCTAAAACTGCGCAATACTTGTTGGGACTATGTCTGTCATGGCTATTGAGGTCAGCAAAGTATAAACGCTTAGTATGCTAAGCCTGCTCCTGCACGGAAAAACGAGCATTTACATAGCAACTGAGCCACCGATTACACACTGTCGTTCTCACCACAGCTTGTACATACAATATTGGAGGCTATTCCGAGATATCTGGCATGTTTTCCAACGGCTAGTGCTCAGAGCTGACCGCCACAGCCCGGGCGGCACTCATTAGAGTGTCGGTCCTTCGTTTGTCAATGTGAACATTTTTTTTATCTACATGCCGCCTTTATCAGAAATTATAGCCATAAACACCGCTTGATCTTCCGCATTGGAATAAGGACCAATGCATTTGGAAGGTGAGATAAAGTAATCTGCTTCTGAGCCAGCATTTCGGCCCTATAGTTTCTCTTATTACCACAATGTTCAGGAAACAAAAACAGATTAACATGACTGTTTCTTCCTCTCAGTGTCTCCCTGCACATCTCGACCATATTTGATTTCATCAACCTTGCTGTCGGGGCTAGCATCGCCGCTTGGATGTCAATAAAAATTCTGATCTTGTTGTTGACGAGGTTATTTCGAATAACAATTTCCAAAGCTTAACGTATGATTTTGATATGAAAGACATCAAACCTTTAATTTATAATTTAAATTTTATTACTTCTTGTAGCCTACTACTGTTCTTACTACCAACCCTAGAAATTTACATGTTACAACACTAATGATCAATTTAAAATAGTCACCGCTTTTCAAACGTTGTTCAAGGAAAATTACAAAAACAAAAAAAGTACGAAGACTGAACGAGTTTAGTAGGCATAAGCGAATTTATGGTTTCCCTATTACATCTTTGACAAGTATTGCGAATTATTTTTAGATTTATCGATTACGAGCACCCTGGAACAAACAACACACTTATTGCTTCTGCTGCTGCTGCTGCAACCCGCTATTACTGATGAGGATGATGCCGCTCTATTACGCTGAACATATATGTACTCAACTAAAATACGTACGAACAGTTTAAGGTTGCTTTACAGCAATGAACAGGAACAGTTTAGTTCAGACAACGAGCTACTCTGTGCTGCAACTCTAAGTGTTCTACAAAGCAATTGCTTTTATTATTTGTGTTGCTGTTGTTTATGCCTAAAAGTGTTTGTACTTCTTTTGCAATCGGGCCTGTAAGTGTTTAAAGGCGTGTGTATATGTGTGTGTGTGTTAAATGCTACTGCATCTGTATGATAGTGGGTATTAGTTTAACAGGCCTTTGGCCATAACTATTCTTAGCCATTTATGTTCCCCCTTCTTTTCTTATATTTTTATTTTTCGTATTTATGTACGTATGTAAACTAGGCTCGTACACATATTTCAGTTGTTGTTGTTATTTTTATTATTTTTATTACATATTTTTAAAGCCCTCTTCTATGAATAGTTAAAAACCTTTAACGATCATTGCACTTGCAAAAAGAAATAGTAAAAGACTGTAGTCTTGCCTTTAGGAAAATAAAAATAAGAACAGGAAGGAGTAACAGCAGGAGCTGTTACGGCTTCTGCTGCTTGCAACCATTCATTTTGTTTGTGCTTGTTTAGCAAAAAATTATATAAAAAACCCTGTTCGGCAAAATACTGAACGATAGAGAATGGAATTTAAAAAGTTCTTTAAGTCAACAAGCCGCTAACTTGGCATTCAGTCAATGTCCGCTAAATTCATCCCAAACGCTCGCTCTCTCTTTCTCTTTCTTAGCTATTTTAACTAAAAGCCAATAGTATAACAATATCAACAGAAAGAAGCCAATTTAATAGGGACAAACAGAAAACCCACAAACTATCATACATATACGAGTATATATACATTATTTTTAAAAGTTATTTTTTTGTCGGTTGAAAACATCATCCGTATTACTGCATCAATATTAATGATTAATAGATAAATCATTTTAAAGATAATTTCTACTCTAATGACGAAAAATTGTGGGCAGTCTGGAAGGTTACGTTTTCGGTAACTATGAAAATCCCTAAAGACTTAAGGTTCATAGTTTTCTGTATTACAGTTTAAAATAACATAAACCATTCTTGGCAATACTGTTGTCGGCTATGCAGTGTTTGTTTAGTCAAGTGTATTAATACAAGGTCGTTTAATATATAATGTCAAGTGATGCAAAACTCTAACAATTAAAGAGGTTATAACCTTCAACATAATCATATAATTATTTCTAAAGTATATTTTGTTGTCGGTTGCAAATAATTTTCTCACTACTGCATGTTGTCGGCTATGCAGTATATAGTTTGCTAAGTGTACTACTAATACAGGGTGGTTAATATATAGAATCAAGTGATGTTAAACTTTAACAGTTAAATTGCTTTCAAGGAATAAGTACACAAATAACGTAAAACAACGTGTTATTCAAATTAAAATATATTTTTGCTTTTAAACATCTGTTACCGTCACTGTCTACTCGCCACTTTAAATTATTTAATTATTATCGATAACTTTATTGTAATTATCCATTAATATCGATTTAATATCAGCACTAACACATTTTTATATCCTCGCTGGTTGACATTCATATAAGCTCTCAATTTGTATAAATTGGCGCAAAAAAAAACTTTGCTTAAAAGAATTTCTTTATAAATGTTGAATGGATCGACAATGTAGCTAATCTCCTACCAGGAGATAAAACAGATCTCATCATTTGAGTTGAAACTTCAGTCGTACACTGAAGTGCACTAAGTGTTGATAATTACCCTTTAATATGAATAAAAATCGTTCATATATATGGTCAGATAATGTCAAACTTTATAAGTGTTGCATGGATCGAAAATGCAGCTAATCTCCTACCAGGAGATAAAACAGATCTCATCATTTGAGTTGAAACTTCAGTCGTACACCAACGTGCACTAAGTGTTGATGATTACCCTTTAATATGAATAAAAATCTTATGAATAAAAACGTCTTTTATGGTCTACAAATTATTCAGTTTCGTGGAGATTTTCTCCACGTATTGAAAATACGGTAAATAGATCGCCCTTATGGTTTTATGTTAAACCTCAAAAGTTGACTCAAAATATGGAATCGAATCGAATCTTTTTTTATGTGGTTATGGAATTTTACATGGAATGGTTGCTTAAATTGGGTAACGTTGATTTACAACCTACCACAAGTTACAATACCGAATCATATAAATTTTTGAAGCATCGATATTGTAAAGCGTGTTTTTTATAGAGGTATAGAACTTTAAGTTAGCATTACTTTTCAAGATGGCGACCGATTTAACAGCTGTTAAGTGATTTATTCTCAGTTTGGCTTGGCAATTCATCATGAATAGACTCACGCCTGAACAACGCTTACAAATAGTGAAATTTTCATTCTTCATAAGTGAATTTTTTTTCAATTTTCATAAGCGAATTTTGTTTAGCGATGAAGCTCACTTCTGGTTGAATGGCTACGTCAACAAACAAAACTGCCGCATTTGGAGTGAAGGTAATCCTCAAATGTATGTGGAAACACAGTTACATCTAGAAAAACTGATTGCTTGGTTCGCTTTTTGGGCTGGTGGAATCATTGGTCCGTACTTTTTCAAAAACGATGGTGGCCAGAACGTTACAGTCAATGGTGATCGGTATAGAGCCAGGATTACTACCTTTTTAATTCCCGAATTGAATAACCATGATATCCAGGAGACGTGGTTTCAAAAAGACAGCGCAACATGTCACACAACTCGTGCCACAATAGATTTATTAAGAGACACTTTTGGTGACCGCCTAATTTCACGTTTTCGACCTCTGAATTGGCCTCCAAGATCTTATGATTTAACACCGCTAGACTACTTTCTGTGGGGCTATGTAAAGTCATTGGTCTATGCGGGAAAGCCACAAACGCTTGACCATTTGGAAAACAACATTCGCCGTGTTATTGACGATATACGGCCATAAATGTTGGAAAAAGTCATCGAAAATTGAAGCCATCAAAAATTGATTTAAAAGATTAAGCAATTGAATGTGCAGTTTCGAAAAGGGCACATGTCCGATAATTTATATTTTACAGGAAACGAAAAAAAAGTTATATCTTAATGAAGTATAATAGTTCAAAAAATTGTATACGGCTTATATTCTGGGGCTAATTTGTGACCGAATATTACAGAAAGATTTGGATATTGACTCAATTATATATGTTAGTTCCAATGTTTAAAAGTAATGAGATGTGCCTTTTTGGAAATTAATGATATCGAGTATACAAAACTTAACGAAAAAGAATCATAAAGGGTCCGCCATCTAACGTTTTTTTTTCAACTGGTGCTTATTTCGTGAATGGTAACACTTAGCTCATGTCTGATTTGACAGATAATTAGTTTTGTCCTTCCGCTGAACGAATATGGTTGTGTATACGCTTCGCTAAGTGGGCCTGCGATCGACTTACAGAAGAAGCCGATTTTGCCAAAAAAAATCATCTTTTCAGATGAAGCTCATTTTTATCTTGGCGGGTATGTGAACAAGCAAAATTGTTGCATTTAGGGCACAGAAAACCCGCACGCATACATTGAAAAGCCGATACACCCAAGACGAGTCACTGTTTGGTGCGGATTTTGGTCATTTTCTTCGAAAATAAGCAAGACGTGGCCGTTACAGTCAATGGCGATCGTTATCGGGCCATTGTGAACAATTTTTTTGTTCACAATAATTGAAGAGGAGGATATTAGCAACATTTTGTTTGAACAGGACGGCGCTACATGCCAAACAGCCGAAGCTACACTCGATGTTTTGCGCCCTAATTTTGAAGATCGCATTATCAGCCACAGAGCTGATGTCGTTTGGGGTGTTTGTGATGTTTGTGGGGTGCCATCAAAGATAAGTGTTACGCCAACAAGCCAGAGACAATTGACGCTTTGAAGGACAATATTCGTTAAGCCATTGATGAAATACAGCTGCACACAATCGATAATGTGCTTAAAAATTGGACCGGTCGTATAGGCTTCTGCATGGCCAACCGAGGCAGCCAGTTGAATGAAATTATTTTCCATTATTAATCGGAAGGATTGTACTTTCAAATAAAAGAAGACATTTGAGAAAATATGCAGTAGTTTTTTTTATAGCATTTTCAAAAAAGAAAATTTGGCGGACCCTTTATTAATTTGCAGAAAATGTTATTTAAGTTATTAAAGGCAATTATTCTACTAAAATTAAATAAAATAATTTTATCAAAAATCTTCGGCAGGAAGCTCTTATTCATTTGTAACTGGCCATTGCAGTATTTCATTATTAAATATTGTAAATTCTGCTGGTATATATTGCTTGACCCTTTACTTTAGCGGTTTTTATGACAACATGTTTATATATCTCGGTATTTCTTACCTCCTCTTTTCTTTTTGCGGGTAAACAATTTTCAGAGTTATTGGAACTCAATATTTAGTCGCAACGCCACTTGTTTATTTCGACGATGGAATGTGTTTTTTTTTTAATCACAAAAAAAGGAAGAAGAAGAAAAAATAACGGCTTTGCTCTTTAAATAAAAAAAAAAAACCGGTGCTGCTTTGCATTTTTTGTACTCTTTGTTTAAACAATTATTTCGAAAAGGGCACATTTTTAAAAGTTGTGACTTTTTAGACATTTTTTCTGTATCTGCCATGACGTCGAAAGTAGAACGAATGCTAGAACGAATGCTAGGCATGTTAGTTTTTCAAACAGGGAGCTCATTGATATGAAAAAACGCATTTGCCAAAATGTGCGAGATGTGCGCTTTTCAAAAATGTATATTAAATTATAATGTTTATTAGAAATCTTTGTGCTAATCTTTATGCTAAACAGGGACTAATAAATGGTGCAAAAATTATTCATTCCGATAAAGATATACACCATCTGATCCAGCTGTGTCTTTTCGGATGATATAAAAAAAACTCCTATAAAGTTTGCTTTCGCTGACTATTAACAACCTTTTATTTCTCATCGACAGTTATACGAAGATTTTCACGAGATCGTTCGTTTAAAGGTATTTTTGTATTTTGTTGCTGAAGATTCGTACGGACAAAAAGTAAACTATAATCACATTATAGCTTCAGTTCTTCACAATGGGAACATCAGCTAACCATCCCATACCAATGCTGGAGTTAAACAAGGATGCCCACTATTACCTCAGCTATTTACCATTGTGCTGGATGACATAATAAGCAAAGTCTGCTCGAAAAGAAGATGGATCACATGGAGTCGCTCACGCCAACTCGAAGACTTGGACTATGCAGATGACATTTGTCTACTTTCGCATAAGTTTTCCAATATGCAGTCGAAACTAGAGGACCTATAAAGATTGGCTCGTAGTGTTGGACTTGAGATAAACATCAAGAAAATCAAGGCCATGAGAATAAACAATATGAGCACGGAATACGTCATGCTAGAGGGTCAACCAGTCGATAGCTTCAACTATCTAGGAAGTACAATGACTACAAACGGTAGCGCAGAAACAGACGTAGATAACAGGCTCAATAAAACGAGAGCGGCATTTGGATGATTGCAGTCAGTATGGAGAAGCTCACATACATATATGCAGACTGACTTAGCTCAGAATATTCAACTCATGTGTTAAATCAGTGCGGCTGTTTGGCAGTGAAACCTGGCTTTTATCGAATAATATCACACTGAAACTCCAGATATTCCTTAACAAGTGCCTCAGAATCATAGGCAGAATATTCCGGCCCAACACCTTAAGTAACACAGAACTGTGGAGCATGACTAATGAGAAATCCATAATGAAACAGATAAGGAAAATGAAGTGGATATGAATCGGTCACACCATCTGAAAAACTCCAGAGAGTATCAACAGAATGGTCGACCAAACAACGCCTGGAGACGCATAATTATCCAAGAACTGAGACAGAACAAGCTAACATGGGAGGACGCAAAGTCAACAGCAGCAAACCGTGTTAGATGGAGATGCTTTGTGGAAGCCATATGCTCCCAAGAAGAGTAACGAAAAAAAACCTCAAAGATTGTTTTTTAAAAATTATAAAATTATTTAATAAGAAATATGAGTTAATATCATTTGAAAACTGTTGACTATGTTACTCTTTTTCATAAAAAAAAAATATATATTGACTTTATTCTGTTACGAAAATGACCACTAAGGGTGCGAAAGTTTCGTCTGGGTCACCGAGTATAAGTAATATTTTTTAAAAGCATTTACGAATAAAAATTTTATTAAAAAAATTTCATTTTATCTGTCATGTAATTGCGACTAGCTTATGCCAGAAATAATTGTGGCCCCCCTGTTATTATTACTAGTTATACAAATGTATAAAATTATATGATGAAACATAAAAAAAATTAAAATAACTCTATGGAATTATCTTTAATATGCCATATAAATAATTTACACGATCTTTAAGCCTTTTAACTTGAAAAAAGAGGCAAGTAGACAAGGTAATATAATTTAGAACTAGTAAATAAACTACTGAACATGGTCGTAGCTATGAACATTCTTAAGTAGAAAAACAACTTTATTCGAACCATTTCAGGTTATAGCCCAGGAGATTGGTAAAAAAAAAAATAATTAAAAATATGAAAAAAAAAACACAAAATTTAGTTTTATAAGCATTAACCTTTAGAAAACGCTAAGTTTATTGCAAGCCAATCAAAAATTTTGAAGCAAATAACGTGTCATTTTCTTTTTACCGGATTTTATTAAATTTGATACTAGAAATATATGGCGTTCGCAATTTCTTAGTAACAAGATTAGGTTAAGTTAGGTCCAGTTGGTGTCACCACACGTTAATTAGGCCCATTGTGCTTCCACATCCATAGAAAATCACACCGATCGGTGATGGAGGAGTTATCATTTATATATCGGCCAGTGTCCTTTAAATCTATTACCAGTAATTCCATAAGATATGTTAAGAATGAGCCTCCCAGTATTCTCAGCTGCCTGAGCGCAAGTGCTGGGCAGAGACACATTTAATAAACGATAGTTTCTTCTTCCTTCTCCGACCCGCAACTTCAGCAGAAATCATGTAAGGGCCGGCGAACACACCTCCTCAGAAATCAGTGTTCGTAAGTGCCGTGAATATTTATGCGAAAACGTAAGATCCGGCCAGCTTAACATAGCTGTTAAGCAAATCTCCTCCTCTATCCAGTAAGTTTTAGCCATGGAGTGCAACTTACTCTTGATCTTCAGTCTTATTGTGGCTTGTGACGTAACGTTACATAAATATATAATTATATAATATATTTTGACATGAACATAACAAAATCTATAGGGTCCGCCAAATAATTTTTTTTTTTTTGAAAACAGAGCGCAAAACATCGAGTAAAGCAACGGCTGTGTGGCACGTAGCGCCGTCCTGTTGAAACCAAATGTTGCTAATATCCTCCTCTTCAATTTTTGTAAACAAAAATTCGTTCAACATGGCCCGATAACGATAACCATTGACTGTAACGGCCACTCCTTGCTCATTTTCGAATTATGCCTCTGAACCAAAATCCGCACCAAACAGTGACTCGTCTTGGGTGTATTGGCTTTTCAATGTTTGCGTGCGGATTTTCTGTGCCCCAAATGCGACAATTTTGCTTGTTTTCAAACCCGCCAAGATGAAAATGAGCTTCATCTGAAAAGATGATTTTTTGGCAAAATCGGCATCTTCTGTAAGTCGATCGCAGGCCCACTTAGCGAAGCAAAAAAAGCGTATACACAACCATGTTCGTTCAGCGGAAGGATAAAACTAATTATCTGCCAAATCAGACATGAGCTAAGTGTTACCTTTCACGAAATAAGCAATAGTTGAAAAAAAACGTTATATGGCGGACCCGTTATAAGTAAAACACACCAACAAAACCCATTACCAATACAACAAATACAACAACAAATTAACAATAACAAAAATTCATATGAGCAAACAGTATGTGCTTACATCAGTCATGAGCTTTTCATAGGACTTTTGTCCCCGATCAACCCACACGTATACTTACGCTCTTGCTTTAGTCGTCAATGAGACGGTGACGAATGCACATGTGTGGCGGATGCATGTTTTTTTAAAAAGAAATTTTAAAACATCAATTTTACTTACTCTAGAATGCTATTTTCATGCTCGCACTAACACACATATACATTTTTACTTTTGCACATCACTGGTTAACATTAAACGTTTATAGCCTAAAAGGGATTTATAAAAATACAAGCAAGAATATTACAATTGAGTTTACAACAACAAATTTCTATTTTAATTCTCATCGAGCTCATATAATTATTAATTAATGGGTTGAAGTTTTGTCGATTATTTGTGCAGTAAGCGGACGCGCCTTTAAAGGGTCTGAGGAATGGTCTACCCATCTCTCGCCGGTGATTATAAGACATTGTCCGGCAAGCTAATATTAATGCATTTTACAAATGTGGTAGTAATTTGAGGGCTCTCACTTACGCGATTTCGCACTGTATTTTCTTATTTGTTTTCTCTTTAGTTGTCTTTGCTTATTTTTTGCTTGTTTTTTGCCTATGCGTGTGAGTACGTACGTGTGAACACAGAAGAGAAAAGCTGCTCTTTGCAAAAATCTGTTATAAGAGCGCCCGAGTTTCTGTTATCATCACGTAATATTTTGGTTTTGTCAGTGCAAGAGTTGCAGAATTTCTCTTTCATTTGAAGTCTATTAATTGTTGAAAAAAAGGGTTCCCGCATTCCTCTTGTTGTCTTCGTCGTCTTATTGAGTGTAAGAGCTACCATATTTCTCTTATAATCGTACTAACTTCAGTATAGTACCAGTTTACCAGAATCTCTCTCCGGATAGTACCCGTTTAGCAGAAGCTGTCTCCCTTACAGTGCACGTTTACCAGAAGCTGTCTCCTGTACAGCATAACCGCGATGAACGTTGCCTTCAGCACATCCATTATACCCGACGCTGGCTCCAGTGAAGTACACCCGTAACCAGACGCTAACTACAGCACACGTTCCAGTTGCTGTCAACTGCACCTGTTCCAGATATTACCAGTTCAATGTTGCCGCAGCACATCCATAATCTATTTTATAGTGGGGATGGACATAAGTTAAGGTTTCATTAATAAAGAAGCTTTGTTCTAATATTTAACACGGAAATAATCGTGTTTTTATTCAAAGGAAGCAGACCTTTGATTTCGAACCTGGACAGACTGAAAGATACCCCAGCTCGAAACTTAAACTGCGTTACAGGCTAATGAACCCATTCGAGTATGAGCGCATTATATAGGAGGTTCTCGAGTTTGTTACCTGTTCAAACCATTTAAATTATCTGCAATTTCTACAGTCTAATAACTCCAGATGTCTACTTAGGAAATTATTTACTTTTCCAAAACTTTTTACTTCTTTGGGATCTCTCTTTTGTTAACCCATAACATCATCTAAAACGTTCGCATTAAAGGATTTCATGTCCGCCCGTTGTTGTGCACCTTTAGCGATAATGTTAGTCAATTTTGTCAGAGCCCCCTATTTTTTCAAGACTGTTTATATTTTTACCGCATTACTGAGTCGCTTGAATCGATCGACACTATTTATTATTATTCTAAGGCGATGCAGCTCCGAAGTTGGCGGAACTTTGGCCTACTTATTCATAGTGCAATGTGCGTTCCATGGGTTACAATCCCATACTGAAAAAATAAGGAAAAGAAAATGGGGTAGGATTCGAAAAAGTCTAGATAGAATTTTCAACACACCTGACTTGAATAGAATAACATCACTTAAAAACTCCAGGTAATCATTAACAGGTGTCTCAAAATCATATGTAGAATATTCTGGCCTAACACCATAAGTAACACAGAACTGTGGAACATAACAACGAGGAATGGATAAGGATAAAAAGGAGGTTCCAAGAGTGTTATCCAGGAACTAGGACAGAACAATCTAATATGGAAAGAAGCTAAATCAACAGCGGTAAGTCTTTGAAGATGGAAATGCGAATGGCGTAAAAAAGAAGGAGCAGTTTCTGCTTCTGCTTCGATAGAAATACGATAGGCTAGAATTGATTGTCGTGTCTTTCTACCCGAGTTAGCCTGCACAACAAGAAATAATTGTTAAACAAAAGTCATAAGCGCCTATTTATATGTTAAGAATATCTTTTTTTCATTTTTAAAAATGTTATTTGCGCCAGGGCGCTTAGCTTTAAAACAATTTCAAAATTCTTTCTTTTCATGGCAGACAAACGACTCAAAGGCATTATTTCTCATAAAGACTAGTGGGCATATGTTTGTATGGAACGTACATACACATATGTTGTTAGTGGTGTTGGGATGATGATGATGACGGTGATCTTGATACTGTAGCATGATTTATTTTGAATATTTTTATTCCTTTTCATAAAATTGTAAAACTCCATTAAAAACAAACCATGCGCCTTAAAGAGAACCAGCCAGCCAAGCCACCACACACTAGAAGAAGATATTTTGAATTCCAAATCATGGCAGGTTGCTGTTTAACATGCAAATACGAGTACTTACCTACAGACATATGTATGTATGTATGTATGTATAGACGAGTATATTGGACTAAAATCTATTTTTTTTTTATTTGCCTCGAAATAGTTAAAGAAACTTGATTTTGTTAGTCCATCATTACTTGACTAAGTTATGGTTACATGTTGTTGTTGTTATTGCTGTTGTTGTTGTTGCTGCACTTGTTATTGCTCCTTCTATATTGATGATGTTGGTTTCATAGATAACAACAGTCGAGATGGTCGTTGGTCGTTCTGTATGGACGTTTGGTCGGTCGTTGTTCTAGAGCTATAAAGTGATGCTAAAGACAACAACAACAATGTTGATGGTAGTGGTTGTGGCGGTGGCAATGGTGTTGGTAGTCTGTTGTTTATTCAAGTCATACTTGCATGAGAGTTTATTTAAATTAAATAGAGTTGGCGATTGTTTTTTTTCAATTTTTTATTTTTTTAAGCTTTACTCTGCTAGCGAATGTTGAGACAGAGTGTGCAAAGTAATTGTTAGTAACACCTGCTTACAGATGTGAATGTTGCTGATGAAGATGACGATGACTATGACGACAACAACAACAGTATGGACGATGATGATGATGATAATGACGATGAAGATTATGATGGTTTTATTATAGGTTGAATGCCTTCTTTTTGTATTTGTTTTTTCATGCATTTCCATACTGAAGTTGTTTGTACGTTCAGTTCGATAGTTAACTTGTGCTTTGTTTTTGTTAGACTCTGTTAACACTGAGGTTGTTAAGGTTCAAATTTAAACCAGTGATCTATAATAAGATTCGTTTTTTTACTCAATGAATTTTATTTAATTTTTTTATTATTTCACTTGTTGCTCTTTTACAACCTTAAGCTGTAGGTCTGCTGTTTTAACGGTTTTATTGTTGATTTTTTTGAAAACTGAAAGGGTTAAATTGAAAGGGTTTTATGAAAATCTGTTTGCTTTTCTCACCTTACCTAGAATATAATCGTGGAAAATATCTGCAATCACTGCACCCTGTTTTCAGTATGGATAATCATAATTTAAAATTTCCATTTAATTCATATGCAGATCTTGGCTGCGTTGGTTTAATTGTCGTTTAAATTGTTTGCTTTTGAAAAACAAATTATTATTCGTTTTCCTTTCCTTTAATTTCCTGTAATTTCGTTTGTTCGTTTTATGTGGTTTAGATTGTGTTTTACGATCTTTATATGGACCATTACTTGGCATATCTACATACATATGCCAGGTCCGCCATCTAACGTTTTTTTTCAACTGGTGCTTATTTCGTGAATGGTAACACTTAGCTCATGTCTGATTTGACAGATAATTAGTTCCGCTGAACGAATATGATTGTGTATACGCTTGAACAACGCTGGGAAATATTGCGACATTACTTTGAAAATCATGGTAATGTTGCAGAATGTGTGCGATGTGTTCAGATAAAGCTCATTTTGATCTTGACGGGTATGTAAACAAGCAAAATTGTCGCATTTGCGGCACAGAAAACCCGCACGCATATATTGAAAAGCCGATACACCCAAGACGAGTTACTGTTTGGTGCGGATTTTGGTCATAACTGGGCTATTTTTCTTCGAAAATGAGCATGTTGAACGAATTTTTGTTCACAAAAATTGAAGAGGAGGATATTAGCAACATTTGGTTTCAACAAGACTGCGCTACGTGCCACACAGCCGAAGCTACACTCGATGTTTTGCGCCGTGTTTTTGAAGATCGCATTACCAGCCGCAGAGCTGATGTCGTTTGGCCACCTCGGAGCTGCGACACCATTGGACTATAATTTGTGGGGTGCAGTCAAAGATAAGTGTTACGTCAATAAGCCAGAGACAATTGACGCTTTAAAGGACAATATTCGTGAAGTCATTGGTGAAATACAGCTGCACACAATCGATAATGTGCTTAAAAATTGAACCGATCGTGTAGGCTACTGCATGGCCAGTCGAGGTAGCCATTTGAATGAAATTATTTTCTATTGTTAACCGGAAGGATTGTACTTTCAAATAAAAAAGGAATTTGAGAAAATATTCAGTATTTTTTTTATAGCATTTTCAAGAAAAAAAAATTTTTAAAGTTTGATACAATGCCTCGCTTTTCGAAATGAGTATGATATACAGTATCGAACAAAGCATATTAGACTTAACAGAAATTTTCATTAAGCCTTATAAGTATGATATTTGTACTTTATTTCAAAATATATGCTTTATTGCTAAAAATTAAACAAGAATTTTACATTTTATTCAAAGTTTAAACATATTTATAAAAGAAAACCAAATTCTGTCAAAAACTCGCGCGATTTAATCTTGGAATCAATATTTTGTGGAATATCTCTAGTTTTTAAGGATTGCAGCACATATGTTTGGCTGGAAGCAATAAGATTATCCTATTGTCGGTTTTTCTATACCAACTCAAGCTGCCTTCAGAGCATCAAGTAATTTTTTTATCTCCTCCTACACCTTCGCTATCTCCCAAATGATCTCTATTGGATTGATTTCTGCTAGCCGCTTCATAAAACGAATTCCTTCACTCTCAAACAAACCATTTAGATACCTTGAGGTAGTTTTTGGATCATTGTCCTGTTGAAATTGGCAAAGAAGTGACATACTCCACACTGCATGAGAAAGCATCCCACTTTTTAGGATCCCTTGGTACATAAATCTGTTCGTATTTCCATCAATTTTGTGTAAGGGCCTTAAACCATTTCCGGAAAAAGCCCAGACCATCACATTGCCACCTTCATCTTTAACAGTACTTTGACAATAGTTAGGATCCAATCGTTTATTTTTCAGTCCGCGTATCTCTCTTCATACCATCGGAGTTTTTAAGTTAAATTTTGATTTATCTGAAAATAAAATCATGTTCCACTTTTGTATGGACCAGTCGATGTGCTGCTTAGCAAATTTTATTCGAACTTTACGGTTCTTCTCAGAAATAAAAGGCTTCTTTGCAGCCCGACAACTATTGAGTCCTGCGTCACATGCACTTCTCTGTACGGTTCGACTACGTATTTTTTAAACTCTCTTACTATTCTTGTATCGTCTTTTGATGTCGTACCTGTGGCCAACCACTGCGGGGAACATTATTAACTTTTTCTGACATTTAAACTTCTTTATAATAAAGCTGACACTAGATTTTGGTAGGGAATACTTTTCGCAAATGTTTTTTTTTTTGTGATAGAACGTCTTTAAAATCTTTTATTATTAACTGTTTAGACTGAACGCTGTATTTTTTTCCGGCCATTTTATATCTGTCACTAAAAATGAGGAAAATGTAGTAAGAATTTGCTCTCTATTCCTCAGACACCCACCTTTGTCTTAAGAAAGTAATTAAATGACTAGAAAATTTATAATTTAACTCCACATGCTTCAATATAAATTCTCGGTACTATTATTCTCTCCTTAGAATAATAACGGGGCATTTACAGCTTTACTATGCTTGCACTGTAAAAAGTTCAATATATTTTGTCGCATACTTTTTATACAATTTGAGCAGTTTTGTATCAAAAAAGATACAAATGCAATAATACTTTTGTCTATTTTTTATTGCAAATATGCTTATCGTTTAACACTTTGTATAAATTTAGTTATTTTTATATATATGACAACCTTGAAAGTCTCACAAGGATCGTGAAAACCAAGGTAGATCGATAAAGATATGCACACTTGAGCAACAACAACTTTCTTTCAACTTTTGTAAATAAATATTGATTTTTATATATGGAGAATAATCAACTAGACTCATTGAAAGCGATCCACAAACGCCGGCTCCGTACGGCAGATATGTTAGTTAGTGATGTTTTTCACAGCGTAAATACACATAACCAGTCGCTAGTAATGCTGTGAGGTGATACCACTGTTGAAAATTTTCAGATGATGTAACCTGGGAATGGACCGACGAATTCTTGGTTGGAAGGTATGTAGATAGTGCACAAATTTACATACAGTGCTGTTCGAAACCTAAGCAACTTTACTTGTAAAGGCAATTAAGGACTAACCGGTTATTTAATTAAAAAATTTTAATTAAAAAAGTCGAATAATCAATCTCCCTACCATATATACAATAAAATTAAAATCCTTTTTACAGATCCTGTTTAGAAATTTCAAAACAAAATCCGCATAATACTGAAAGGTTATTTCAGTCCAACATGTTTTGTCCCGCACTGTACACACATAATATAAAAAAATGTTGCTGTATATCCAACAAAGGAGTTGGTGATATAAGGACTTTGCACGAAATACTGACCGAAGAAGTGTATGTATATTGATGTTTTAAAATACAAATTGATCGCCAGCGTTCAAAATGTTGTTTTTACTCACCCTGAAAATACAAACATTGCCTTAATAATGAACTCAACCATAAATCTTATTTATGTATTATTCACTCGATTCTTCATACTTTTTCAGCACGAGCTATGATCTTATATACGGCTCTGAAAACAAATTTGAATTTTCTAGCTGATTTGCCTTTAACACAGTGGAAATACCCCAATATTTTAAAACTCGTATCACCTGAATGTTTTAATTTAAATATAGATTCACTTGTTGTACGTTTGACCAATTTTTAATTGCTGAACACTATGTGACATACGATAACATGCATAAAAAAGCCGAAATTTTTTCATAAAAACCTCACATACCAATAGCGTAGACAGACGACAGTGTTAATCTGCATTAACAGCCTTAATGCAAATTAACTTGTGAATTATCCGCATCTTAATGTGCATTAAGTTTGATGTAAATGGACAAAACTAAACTGCATTTAAACTGCATTAAGCTTTTTCAATATGGCAATACTGTGGATAGATAATCAACCAATTTGTTCAATATTGGAAATGAATGTTTAATTGAAAAAATTTAAATGGATTATGGAGTAGTTTATGCAAAAGTAAGTTTAGATTTTTCTTAAAAGAAATAGTGATATTTCACTGACAGCATCTATGCTAATCATACTTTCTGTTTTCTATCCACTTGATCTAGGTATAAATGACAATAAATTAGTTGACAAACAAACAGCTGCTTACTTAGTGCACAAACTGTCATCTGTCAGGGTAAAATTTTAATTTGCATTAATGAGTTTTGAATGCACATTAATGCTGTCGTCTGTCTATGGTCCAAGAAATTACAATAATTTCTTATTTTTGAAAACATTTATTTAACAGCAAAGAAATGGGGTTAAGATCTTTTTTGTTGTTAGCGTTGTAGTGTGTGGGTATATTTTAAAAGTTGTGACGTACCGAAGTTCTTAAGAGGTACAGTAACGGAATGTGCACAAAAAAAATATGTTAAGAACTTATTGCTTGAATTCTCAAATGCAAATAAGATTTTAACATTTTTTTCTACTTTGAAAACATCTTTTTTACAAACTGTACATACATATTTGTTAGAATTTTTAAAAGAATCTGCAAAAATTAATTGCAATATTCAAAAAAGTTAAGAAATTTTTTATACACCCAACTCTTAAAGGTTAGTTAGAATAAATATTAAAGTGCATGCCTAAAAAACCAGGCATCGCAAGTTCGAATCCCGGGACGGACGAGCTCCGAATCGGCCCTCTGGAAGAGGATAACATCAACTATGAACGTCATAAGGAAAGCCAGCTTTTGGAAAAAGGCAGCTATCAATAATAAGCAAGGTTTTCCACCACTACATGAATTAGACGGTGGGCATTGTGTCTAGGCAACAACAGATGGCAGCACATTATCCCAGGATTTACTTTTATTATTGTTAAGGCACTGCTACCATTTGGTATATTGTTCCGCCCCCAAGGGCATGATGAACTTCAGGATACCGTTTGGTGACAGAAAATACATAAGTGCCGCACAATCACCAAGTATGCTTACTGATTCATTTTGCTCCTCGCAGGATCTGAACATTGGATTTAAAACTACTCCTATTCCATACAAATTTTCATTGAGTACGCAATGCCTGGTCAAAAGACCGGTTTTCATTCTCAGACTATTTTTAGACTGATACAAGACTGCTGCGACGTTGTAGTTTGTGACAACGCCCAGTGTAATGGGGAGAAAGGAAATGGAACGGCCTGAGTGTGAGTGTATCGAAATGTACTGGCAGAATAAGGTCTGAAAATGTTATAAAGGAGTTAAGCATCAGACTGACAGCTTTTTTGAAGGCGCAACTTTCTGTATACATGAAGAAGGACATCTAGTGTCGGATGCAGATAGTAAATTGAGAATATGGAGATCAATTTTCTTAGCTGTTGATATCTGATAGTGGCCATGAAGATACTGTTTACCGCCTAGATTGAATGAGGTCAAAATGACAATTTATTTCTTCTCTATCATTTCTCCAGGGAGCCACAAAGCATGCATTGCTTTGTTTCAGTAGATGAAGCTCACCTCCGTGTGATTGTCTAGTGGTAAAGATCTTTGCTAAGTGGTGATGGTGATCATTACTTAAGGTTGCAAATTTTCCTGGTATGTGGCGCTTTCTCCTGATCATTCGCCTGATGTTTGTCATTATCACCAGAGGTAAGGGGCTTCTTTTAGTTGCAATTGTCTCAAGGGACGTTTAAGTCTTTAAATTAAACACTCGAAACCGCTATTAAATTTGTTCATGTCCTCTGCTGGGGATACGAACTTGGGCCGTTTATGTGCGCATGTACACGGATTAGAATCTCAGTTTACTATGTCCCCTACAAGTCTCCTTCCCATCGCATATTAGATTCTGTTAATGAGTTAATGAGATTATCGGGTCGTAAAACTCTTGCTTGAGACTCGTCAAATCCACCAACAACCACATTTTGCCATCAAGCCTTAGAAAAGGCTCAAGAGAAGTTGATCGACACCTACCACCATCTGATCGATTACAAGCCGCCATCAACAACCAGACAACTTTGCGGTAGTCAGTACTTGCAAAAGCAGACGAAACAACACTTGGGGTATTCGAGAGCAAGATATTTCACAAGCTCTATTGATCGATCTGCTTTAAGGGTGAATACCGATATTGTTTGAGAATGACATAGTTAAGTGTATTAAAATACAACGACTACGATAGTTGGTTCATGTTTTAAGCATGGATAGGAATGCTGCTGCAAAAATGTCATACGAGAACGATTCTGGTGATAGTCCACGTAGCAGGGGATGACTTCATTTTAGATGGAGAGACCGAGTTAAAGAGGTATTAGAAATTTAAGAAAAAGCGTAGAAGATTAAAGTGAATGGAAGTCTATTTTAAGGTCGTTTAATGAGTACAAAAACTTATAAATGGCCATCTAAGTAAGCGAATAAGGTATAAGACAAGTTTGGATTTTCACCAATTCATACGCCTTCCGATCTCTTTTTTTTCGCTTCACATAAAGGTGCCTGGTCTGCCAACTGGTAAGTCTTGTGGTCAATGATATGGAACTTTCATTTGTTTTATATATTTTTGTTGTTTTAATTGAAATGAAAGTGCAGACGTTCTTGTGAAAACAGCCTTTACATGTTTAGCAACGTATATCATCATAATTTGTGATATTTTATAAGCATTTTAAATGCATTCCATCTCAAGTCCCACTGGTTTCTGTTTCTTGATGTTCTATAATATTCGGGGCAGATTTTTTTCGCTTTACCTTTAAGAGCACTTTTCAAAATCAATCAATCGACCATTATAATAATTCAACTCTTTTTTTCTCTTGCTGGTGATCTCTTTGTCTTCATATAAGAGTGCACATGTATTCCCATAGTGCTGGTATATGGGTTAGTTAGGAAAAGTATAAAATCGTATTCTTTTTAAAACAAATTACTTTATGAAAATTGAATGAATGAGTGAATGGATGGATGGATGATAAAAAATAATCCAAAGTAATATGAGGGTCTGGACAATAATTTAAATTTTTTATTGTTTAGCGTTTTACAAACAAACAAAAATCAACAATAAATGGATTTTTCTTATAGTGCATGGAAATTTAACACAATGGGACATAAAAAAATGTTTATTTTTTTTTGCTTTTTGTTTTCAAATATCAACAACGTGAGGAATGCAAAATACGATGAAACAAAAAAAGTGATTTTTTTGCATTTCAATATTTAGATTTTATTTATAATAAAAAGGAAAAATAAATATACAAAAAGAATTAGTAGAACACGTACAAAAAAAAAAAAGAAAAAAAATTAATAAAACTGCTCTATAGAAAATATTATGCAGCAATAACAACAACAATTATTAAAGAACAGTATAAAACGGAACCAGAGTCAGTAGTAGTTGAACTCAAAAGTCGATGCCACAAATTTTATTCCATTTTTTTTTTTTTTTTATTGAAACCACAATTCCAACTGTGAACGGCAGAGTGAAAGGTTTCAATCAAAATGCATGATTAAACTAAAAAAAAACAACAATAAAACTGAAATACAATAAAAGCAATAACAATATAATAATAATAACAACAAACAAAACAAGAACAACAAAAACAATAACAAAATACATATTATACTGAACATAAAATAAATTGACAAACAAAACATTTGGAACAAAAAATAAAAGTCTACATAAAAATAAAAACAACAACAACAAACCTTTTAATACATTAAAGTGCTCTTTAATTTGAAAATGTTTTCTTAATTTCTGTATGAGTACGTTATGTTGCAGCAGCATTGGTTTTTCTATGTACATACGTATGTATGTCGAGCAACTTTAAAACTAATTGCTGACAACAACATAACATAT
The DNA here is from genome assembly GCA_023159175.1 of Wohlfahrtia magnifica. Lineage (NCBI taxonomy): Eukaryota > Metazoa > Arthropoda > Insecta > Diptera > Sarcophagidae > Wohlfahrtia > Wohlfahrtia magnifica. The sequence continues at coordinate 5,898,221 of JAKWBJ010000534.1, read as the reverse complement.
CTAGTACTGCTCTTGGCAACAACACCAATAGCAAAAGCAAAATTCATAGGATATCAGTCATACATACATATTTCGGGTGGGCCATCTATCGGTTTATATTTGAACCAGCGGTTATTTCGAATCATTCTATTCTGTCACAAAATTCAAAATATTATCTTATCACTGAACGAAATGAATCAATTTACGCTTGAGCAACGTTGGGATTATATATTCGGATGAAGCTCATTTTCATCTTGGTAGGTACGTTAATAAGCAAAATTGCCACATTTAGAGCTCAGCAAACCCAAACGAGGTCATATAAAAGCCAATGCACCCATTACGAGTGACTGTTTGGTGCGGCTTGTGAAGTAGAGACATCTTTGGCCCATATTTCTTTGAAAATGAAAACGTCACAACTATTACGGTCTCACCACAATATTATTTATTAATTCGTATAACACGCGGACTTCTCTCAGTCAATGAGCTGCACCTGATTCTATTTTTAGACTCATTGGAAGAGACCTACAGTTTAACACCGGCTCCGAACGTCAAATGAATTATAGAAATTTTAAATGGTAGTAATATACTCACAATCAGTTACTAGCTAATGTTATAGAGGTGATACCGCTTTTGAAAAATCTTTTTCTATTTTCAGATTGTCTGGCCTGGTATTGAACCGAGGATCTTCTGGTTGGTAGGCGGGTGTCTTAGCGACTGTTAGACAGCAGAAAACACCTACTTGGTTTTAGATTTTGCTTTTAAAAATTCTTAAGAAAAAAACGTTCGTAAAGAAAGGGAAAAGTTTCAGCCACAGAGAAATGGCATGTCGTCGACGCGCTAGCTACGGTAAAGAGACTGGAGAGACCGGAGCAGCAGTGGATCGACAGACCTTCATATACACAGCTTAGTACAGTGTTAAGTGTGAGTTGTAGCGGTAAGTGGTCTTAGCACTGTAGATTTCTACAAGAACTGTCATCCCAACAGTCTCCGACTGCAAGCTAGCGGTACTGCATTACGATAAGTTTCGCAATACCCAAATACCTTCAAGGAGGTGTTGGAGAAGGAACTGCTATAAGGAATACAGTGCGGAAATTAATTTTTATACGAAATGTTTGAAGATGGATGGAAAGTTTGTTTCAGGTGTATTCTGCAAGGAACTCAAGATCAGAAAGTCCGTTTGGCCTCCGGACATACGCATGTTTTTCAGGGGAAAGTTTATGCGGTACAGATGTACAAACGTCAGGAAGAAATATCGAAGTTTTATTGACAGCTAGGAGCCAATACGGCCCATGACATCGGGAGTGACAACTTTGAGGCTGGTCGAGAAGTACAAGGAGACCCTGAGACACATAAGCAGTCGTGTTTTTCTGCTTTCCGTTCCCGGCTTTATGCCAATTTCAATTTGTACACATCCTTACTCCAGTGCATTCGTTCGGATGAAGCTTATGGCAGTCGTTTCTGAAAAAAAAACAGCACGTAGACAGAAGTGTCTACTTACTCCATTTCAATTTATGATCATTCTATGATGAAGGTAAGACTGACATTGTGATAAAATATACGAGAGACAATATTTCCCGGCAGTCAGCGATTAGGGAAACTTGCCAGCTATATTGTATGTAGAAAATCTGGTGGCTAACATTCTATGTGACTGCACGGCTCTGTGCAAGAGTAGACTTAGAATATTGGGCGATTCAAACTTTGCAGACCACAGCAATTTGGAAGCTACAGATCCTTCCAGGTTTGTGCGATTTTTGAATATCGCTGGCTGTATATAGGTTAGCGGTTATTTTCCCGTTTCCTTTTTATTAACTGATACAAAATCGACGCTTATCACACATCATGCTTTTTGTGAATGGGAGTGTTTGTGGTATTAAAACTTCACAATGGTGCTCACTAACCATCTGCCCAACACAGTATAAACCTATTATCTAATAAAGGTAATAAATTTGTTTTTCTCAACGTGGCGTTCGATATATGTACATATAGACATACAAAATTCTATTTTATCAGCAAAAACTTCGAACTTTCGACATGTATGGTATGGCGTCGTATAGTACTTATCTATGTATTGTAGTTCAAACATTTACTTTTTGCCATTAACGTTATTCCATTTTTATTCTAATAACGATCTATTGTTTTTTGCTATTTTGTTGGTTGAAACTGATTGACTTTTTTAACATTCAACATGTCAATTTGAGGCAGGAAATCCCAGCATGAATCATTCTATGAATAGGCAAAAAACGCAAACATTTCGCATATGGAAAAGCAAAAAAAAAACAATGATTTTCATGGACTTACATACGTCAAAATGTGTATATCTATTCAATACAAATATACAAAATAAGACTCGATATAGGATGAAACAGTGGAAAGACTGTAGAGGGGACAGACGAAGATTAAGATAAAACTTAAAAAGAATCGTAGTGAGAAAGTCTTTGCTTATCATGGGCTCCTACCTTTTTTTATTTTTATTTTTCCCGAGACGTGGCGTCGCCTTATATTCCTGTAGTTGTTTGATTTAAGTGCGTCCCATCTTAATTATTTTGTTTTTAATGCGATCTTAGTTAAATTTGTTGCCCTTTTTCCCCATTTCTCCCCTTCTGGCCCAAATCCAATCAATTGACATAGCCTATAGTAATTTCCAGAAAGACACTATAGTTTCTGCTTTTAGCTGTATATAGTTTTCAAACGAACACACATTTATTTTTATACATAAGTTAAGTATGTATATACGAGTATGTAGGTGGCTTTCATCCAGTGTCCTTTCTGCAATACCCGCTTTTTGGCGGATGTGGATAGATAACGAAGCTTTAACAGCTGTTGTTTTCGACAAAATTATATATTTAGTATGCTTGCTGAATGAAGGTACCACGCCCACTTATTCAATCGCGCCCAAATACTGACGGATAATGTGTATTATTCATGATGTTGTTCGAACTGAATTTAGAAACTTCTACTATTACCGTTCTCAGGATATACTATCTTGATTAAAAAGTTTTCTGACTAAACCCCAAGTGGTGGTCCCATCGTTCCGAGCTGAGTTTTTTCTTTTGTTAAGTTGGACATCTTTTGTTGATATTCCCGCTAAATCTTAGCGTCATAGCTTGACATTTGCAACATTGACATTTGTGTTGGCGCTTTTTTACAATTTTGACCGAGCTGAGGTCGCAAAAGACATGTTTTGTGATGTTGAATCCGATCCCACATTTATCAAGAGGATCTTGACTGGAGACAAGACCAAGGTAGTACAAAAATTAATGTTTACTTTGTATGGTATGCACGATGCCCACTTATCCGATTCCGCTCATTTTTTCACTGATGATTTGTTTTGAAATCATTAAGACCAAATTTAGAAGCTTTTGCTTCTGATATATAAGATATACAGTAATCAATATTTGCTTGTTTGTCTTGTCTAATTCCGACCAGCTTTTGACCGATAATTTATATTGATAATGAAGTCATTCAGAGAAAATACTGAAACCTTAGCTTTAACCGTTCTCAAGATATAATGAAATCAATATTTACTTTGTATAGGAGGTACCACGCCCACTTGTCTAATTGTGCCCATTGTTTAACTCTTGATATGAATTGATGTACATATTAGCACCGCCCAGTTGGCAATTTTGAAATTTATATATGCTTTAGTTCTCTCCAGACATACAAAGTGATACTGTAAAAATTTAAAGAAAATTGGGTCAGCCAGAAATACATACATACATACATACATACATATAAACACACATTCATCTTCACATAGGGTAAAAGATTCAAAACTCAGATGAAGAAAAAGTTTCCATGTTATCGTTGAGATTCGAATCAGGGCTTGTATAAGTTCTGTATACAAGCACTTAAGCACTACATCATGCCGTTATCTTAGTTGGTTGTTAGTTAGAAGCCACATAAATGGACCACTTTCAGATTATTCTTACGCCCCGTATCGCACATGTGATATTAGCAGCCTTATATTTAGAAGCTTTTTCATAGTCAAGCAAATGTGTGAAGAAATGATACTAAAAAATTGTGACTTCTTTTTAAAAGCGATCTCTACACAGCAAAGGAAGAGTCTGTAAAATACAAATGATTTGTTTAAGCTCGGATTATTGCACATTGCATTGTATTAAACATATTTCCTGATAAAAAGGGGCAACCATCCAAAGAGAGCGTACACAGCAAACTTATCGCAAAAGAAAAATTTCTGTTGTTTCTGGAGAAGATAGCAAAACATGCTTCGGTTACCCTTAAGTAAGTTCCTGGTCATGGAGCATGCCATTTATATAGCAGGTAAATGAAAAGCATATGATCTTGCACAAGTGTGTATTACTTTAGGTCTCCATGGGAATAGAAAGAACATACATTTTAGAGAACCAGAAAACTCTGGCCAAATTTAGATGGCCAAAGAACAAAGCAAACCGCCTAGAATACATGTAAAAAAAAAATTACAATGCTGAGTGAAGATCTCCACCGCCACTCAACAAGCTTTCACCACTACACAATCATATGGATGCGAGCTACAGTAATTGATTAATGAAACTAAAGCAAATCAATGGATGCTTTGTGGAAATCCAATATGCTGCCTAAAGGAGTGAGGAAAAAAATGGCTATTGCTTCTCTGTCCGGAATTTAAGGTCAGACAAGATTATAATAAAAGTTAAGTTTTGCAACGATCAACACCTTCATAAAATCGACTAAACACGATTGTAGATATGTGATAGCACTATTGAAACTATTCTTTTGGTACTAAAGTGGTCTGCTTAACGGATCTAATCTAATTTAGAAGACACTTAGCGGCTGGGTGGGGAGTATGGCAGCAGTCACATGATAAAATGTGAACTTATTTCTAATTTAGGACTGCACTGTTCGATTTTAGTGTCTATACTTTGCTCAGGGCCTGGGGACTAATGTCTTTTTTATCACGCCCAAGGTGTGGGATCTTCACAGTTCAAACTGTAAAGCTTACCAGATATTTACCTACTGTGCTTCTGGTTTGCGTAGTATTTGGTTCAGTATCCCGATAAATTCATTCAGCGTATACCAGTTTTCTTCGGATATTATGCTTAAATTCGATAGATATTAAATCGTAGATATTCTCCACGTTAACTATTTCACCCAAACATATCTCGACTTTTCAGTGGACCCTGGCAGAACGTAACCGGTTGAATACAACGTGTTCCGCGCTTTAGTCTTCGTCTGGACAGACCGGATACATTAGAGAGTTACCGTGACTTCATCGGTATGAATACTTTCTATAGCCTCCATGACCTGTTAGGAATTGGGTAAGATTATGGATAATCTCGCCATGTTTTCTCCGTATCCACTTATCTATCTGCAGAATTAACCTGAAGGCCCATCTTCCCTTTTATGAGTTTTTCCACCTACGTTGCGAGCTTAATATCGATTTATCCTTTTATCTTTTTTAATAATTTTGTGTAATTATTGTGGTATAGGTTTGATTACGAGCAATTACATCGATTGCTATCATTCCCTCAATCACATTTGCTCCCTCCCCATACACTGTCCAGAAACCGCTAAACAATTTTTGACAACTTTTTCTACTAATTGTCATTATCTCTCTTTTAGGTGTGTTACTGATCGCCTTCTACCGCACGGGTACATCGTAAAGTAGCATGGAATTTGCCACCTGTGATAATAAGATTCTATAGCTTTGATGTGGTACACTGACATTTGGCATTATCCGATCTTAGTCATTTGATTTTGCATATTTTTTCAAGCTCAATCGGTTATCGATCATCACGCCAAAATATTTTACTGATTCTGATGACAAATTTGTGGTATTTCCTACATTGACACTCAGAATTTCCTTTCTCCTCTTCTTGCTAATAAGCACTAACTTCGTTTTGTTATCTGCCAATTGAAAATTTATGAATAATAACCATCCTCTTTCTCTCTCTAATTGCTTCGTTCATATTTACATCTCAACTTGCTTGAACTACGAATGCAATGTCGTCCGCAAAACCAACGAAGCTTGATTCCTCAGGGCGATTAAGGTTAAATATGTCGCCGTACATTATCTTCCAACGTAGCGAGACTAGTACTGATCCCTGTGGAGCTCCTGAGGTTATATTGTACATAACCACACTTTTTTTGGTCTCCATTAGCAGGATTCTTTTGGAGAAATAATGTCTGCTAATGTTCACTAGCTAAAGCGGAACAGTAATTCTTCTCATCGCCGTCACAACTTACGATCTAGGATCCTGCAGTACCATTGGCAGCATTTGAATGTATATACCATACTCTCCAAAATTAATCGCTAAGTACGAATCAAGGCTTCAAAGAAACGGCATGCTTGTGAAAACAGAGCTCAGCTGAATATCGAAAGTCTTTTCATTTCTAGTCAAACACAAAACTATCTTGGGGTAAGTACCTCTTATGTAAAGGTAATGTAAAGGTAATAATGATGTAAATTGTGAGTCAAACTAAAAGTCAAGCTTTTTGCCCAACTTAATTTAACATTTCTTTGTTTCACCATGATGAGGTATATAATTGAAGCCTTTACGAAAATGGGCGTTCAAATCAAAATGCCTTTCGTGATTTTTGACATTTCGTGATTTTTGGTCTGCATAATCGACTAAATCGATTCGTTAACAAGCAGAACTGCTGCATTTGGGCAAATGAGAATCCATGAGTGATTATTGAACAGTCGATGCAGCCACAAAGAGTGACTGTTTCGTGCGGTTTACGCGCTGGCGGCGTCATCGGGCCGTACTTCTTCGAAAATGAGTAGGGCCAAGCAGTTACTGTGAATGGTGTTCGCTATCGCGAGATGATAACAGACTTCTTGTGGCCAGAAATAGGGGATATGAATCTGGACGATATGTGGTTCCAACATGGTGGTGCTACTTGCCACACAGCCAACGAAACAGTGTCTCATTTGTGCGAGAAATTTAATGGCTGTGTAATTCCATGTCATGTGATTTGCCACCGTTGGACTACTTTCTTTGGAAATATTTAAAAAAGAAAGTGTACATTAGTAAGCGAAGAACAATTCAATTGCTAAGGATGAGATAATTCGGTACATTAATGACATTGAACCTCAATTATGTCTCAGAGTATTGACAATATGGACTAACTGATAGAGGTATGCCACTGAAGCCGTGGCAAGCATTTGGCCAATATTTTGTTTCACACATAATTTTCATAGAACCTTCTATCATAATAACAAATATTAAGATATATATTATATTAATTCCCATAACATTACAAGCAGGAGCACGGGGACTGAGCTGCTCCCGATTCTATTTTTAGACTCCTTGAAAGGAACCTAAAGTTTTACGCCGACTCTGAACGGCAAATGGATTAGAGAAGTTTTCAATGGTAGAAATATACTCATAACCATTTACTAGTTAATGTTATTTACTAGTTAATGTTACTAGTTAATGTTATCTACCACATCACAGCGGGAAACAAAAAAAATATGTATCAAGATATTCTCTGAAAACATCCTGTTTTATTTTCAATGAATATCGTGCGTTTTTGTTGGACGACCCTTTACAACGAAAATTAGAAATCCAGTATGTGATATGCCAAGGAGTCTATAATAACAAGGTTAATACTAAGGAGTGATGTAAACCTGATATAACTATCACCCTCAACTTACCCAGACACAACGAATATTATTAAGCCAGGGCTTACTTGATTTAAAATAATTAACCTTAATTCAAAAGTTTAATAGTCACCTTCAAAAAAACTTGCTATTTGTCCTATAATTTTACACACCACTGTTTAGCAAAATACAGTTTATCTAAAACAACTATTCGAAATAAAAAACGTTTAGTTACTCCCACTTTTTATGGTTTTTTATTTTTTCTTAAAGTTTGTTAGTTATTGCCATATTCTTATATGGAGGGTGGAGAGTGGCAGTTTTTTCTTTTCTAGAGCATCTCATTTAATAAGGACACACTCACTGCTCAAACCCATATATTCAATAAATCGAGGAAAAACAACAAATAAAACGTAAATATTCAGTTACAATATCCCATTAATATGACTAACAGTAGCTCAATTGGTAAGCAGTGCACTTTTATACGAGCAACGTGAACGTAAAATAGGAGTTTTTTCCTATTGAATTTGCATTGCGGCAACAGCTATAGTCGTTGGATTATTTTAAATTTTAAACCATTTTTAGACATAATCGTACCGTGTTTATCCAAAACTCTAAAGATAGAAAATTGTTGCACCAAAAAAAAGGAAAAAAAAATCGTAAAAGTAAAATATGACTCATATATATCTTTATTTAAAATGTTTTTATTTTTTATTTTTTAAATAAAAAAAATATATATATTTATACAGTTATACATACGTATATATTTATTTTGATCAGTTTATGGGAAATATATTGTTAATTTGTTGCTATTTTTTAATAAAATAAATTTACAGAAAATCTATTGGAATTGGAAACAATGTAGTCAAGGAGAAAGTATTCGAATCAATTTCGAGTTCGACACTGCATCTTCACATCTATGTGATGAAGGTGGCGACATGTTTGACAGCAAAGCTTTTCGCCACGGGATCTCGAAATGTATCAGGAAGTCTGTTCGTTCTACGCAGGGTGGTCAGAGAACCATCTTCGGTCCTGGATGTTATGCTTTTGGATCTGTGTTTTGCAATGTTGAATTCCCAGACCATGATTTTTTGTTTAATGGAGTCTTAGTTCGGAGTGAATTTCATCTAAACTGGTCTACTAATGGCTCCAAAATTAATGCTGGTGTTCATGAACCCAACTGAGACTTGTCGATCCACTGGGGAGAGTTTTGCAGACTGAGGGCGAGATTATTAATATATACTCTGAAAACTAAACTGCCTTAAGGGCACTTAGCTGTTCAACTACTGCTATAATACTTTGCAAAGGCCTGCGCTTAGAAATAAGGTTCAGTTGTTTTGGACACTGTAAGATAAATGATAATAAGCAGCGAACGTATTGGCTAGTAAAGGTTCCATGACACCCTTCATCGGTATGAAATCTAAGTGTTCAGTATCTCTTACCACCATACTCAATCTCATTAAGGATGTGGAACTTGATGGATGGAACACTGGGATGCTCAAAGGGGACTTCGCCTTCGGGGCAGCGATCAGACCGCATTTAGGACGTTGCTCTGAGCTTCTCCAGTATGTCAGGACGGTCTTGAACGAAGTTTCTTACAGGCCATTGTAGACTGAGAGTGAATATGATGAGGATGGTGGTTACAAATATAGATGTTCTTAGACTGTGCTCACAGGCATCAATGACAGCGGAACGTATATTGTGGGCTTCTTGATAGGTTTAGATGGAAAAAAAATTTGTCTTGAAAGTGGCATTGTGTCTCGCACAGTGTGGGCAGTTGAGCCATCCTACTGAAACCACATCAGGTTTGTTTTGAAGAGGACTTAAACTATGTTCTATCATAAACCGACGCCGTTCTCAATTTATGGTTGCAGCAGTTTCGAAGAAGTAAGACCCAATGATATTTTCAGATGTAATGCCACACTATACTGTACACCTAAGCGGGTGCAATTGGCGTTGCTGAATGACTCTTGGATTTTCAGAACCCACAGTTGTGCTTATTAGTAAAACCATTCAAATGAAAATAAGCTTCATAATCCGATTTTCAATAAAGTTGATTTCATTTCTGGCCAACTCTTAAAATTTAACTGCAAAATGTTGACATTGTTGCAGTGGCGTACCAGCTGATCAGAACGTCTTCTGGTAGATGTTTCTGGTGTTTCGTTAACACTTTGCTTTACACGTTCAATATTTTCCACAGAGTTAATTAAATGTGGTCTATCGGTTCAAGGCATATCTATTACAGGGCCTTGTTGGTAGTGACGTTAAACTAAGCAAGGAATCATCGCTTCAGAGCGCGAAATTCGACTTTATGCTCTTTGCGTTAAAATAATTGATCGTTGATTTAAATAATAATAAAATAAATAATCTCTCTATAATTTATTCTCCAGATGTTATTTATTTAATAAAAAAAAAGCTTTTGGTCCATCCTGTATAAAAATTTTATCATTTACTAGTGCTCATACTTACGATCAGAGAAATTTGTTTCGAACTTAGTTGTGACATTGCTTGTATCCTATTTATTTAAAACTGTAAACCACTACCCTATCTTTCATATTTTTCAAATTAATCCCCATTTGCTATTTCTAAAATTTATAGAAAATGCGTATAAGCCATTGGCGAAACACAATTTGGTTTCGGAGCAAGAATGTGCACGAGAGAAACATTATTTTGCGTCCATGTACTTGTAGAAAATTGATAAGATGTTTTATGATTACGAAAAAGTTTTCGACACAGTCTTGTATGGCAAACTCTTCATAGGCCCTTGGCTCTGATTATCAAGTAATTCAAAGACTTTGTTCAAAATATACTCGGGAATAATTTTTCAGGAACCATTAGAGGTCGCAGAAAAAGGTATCAAGGTGAGTGACGTAAATATTATTAATATAAAATATGTTGGTGACACAACATTGTTAGCTGACAGCCTTACTTGTCTTTAAAAATTAGTCAATGTTGTGACACTGCGAAGCCAGCAATATGGATTGAATAAAAACAGCGAGATTTCAATATGAAACTTAAATTACGCTTCATAAAATGCTATCCATAGTCAGTGCTTCCATATAAAATATATGGTATGGAAATATAGACCTTAAAAGTTTCTGATATGAGCATATTAGAAGCATTTGAGATGTGGATTTTGCGAGGCTTGTTAAAAATTCCATGGACAGCTCATGTTATCAACGTAGAATTATTACAAAGAGTGAACGGAGAGAGGCATCCGCTCAGTTGCATCAAACGAAGAAAAACATTGTATTTGGGCCACGTAATTCGAAACTCAAATACGAAATTCCACAACTTATGGTATGCTCCAAGGAAAGATTGTAGGCAGAAGAAGAATCGTTCATAAGCAGCTATCTTGGTTTCGAAATATAAGGCAATCGACCGGCATACAACATTTTTATCATCATACTGACCAGGTACTATTGCAGAGCATTGAGGCCCATGTGTAAATCTGCTGCCTGCCTAATGACCACCAGCAGATCTGAAAGTCTATGTCTGCCTAAATCTATTAAGTACCACATATTCACACAATATATGTACTACTCTCTCAGATGCCTGTGAGACCACAGTCTGAAAACAGATGCTACAGTAGCACATAGGAAATTCCGTTAGGTTCAAGACACACCTGCCATATTTAAGAACCTCAGAGTGGCACACAAATTGCTGACTGATCGCCGCCCTAGAGTAGCAAAGTCTCCTTTGAACATTACATTGTTCCAATCATCTGGAAATTTCTCAATCCTTGATTAGATTGAGAATGGTAGTAAGTGGTGCTACACACCACGTCTAGGCTCTCTAGAGTATGTCATGGAAACTTTTCTGGCCAATGCATCCGTTAATTCATTATTATCTGTACTCAAAAAAAAAAACTAAAACGTATATCCAAGCAAAAGTTTTTGCAACGTATCATATCAATATCTGACCGGTGTAGATGTCATACGATTCGAGGCCTCCAAGGCCTTGATAACTTCTAACCGTTTTCGAGGGATTCAACGAGTGCTCTTTCTAAGTGAACCAATAATACACTTCATCCAGGGCCGTCGCCGTGGGGCCAAACAACGTGTGTACTCTCATATTTTCCACGTACTGTTATAACGAGGTCATCAGCAAAACCAATTACAACAATTTTGCCTTAGTGGCAACTCTCCATTAAGAGACAAGCTGTAGCTGCTGCTCCTTAGCATGACAAGAATTTCTTTCAATTCTAAAGACCTAGCAATGGAGTAAAAGCCTATATTGTCAACAACGCTTTGAATGTCCAAGAAGGCTCAAAAAGCCAATTTCTTATCAGAGCATGCCTCCTCAATACAGCCCAGAAGAAATAAAATGGCACCCTCAGTGTAACCACCTTCACGTACGCGAACTGATTTGGGTGAAGACGGCGTTCAACAATGTACCCCACCCTTATATAGACATCTGTCAGTTTCAGCATCTTCTAGATCTAGTGTAGGCTCCGCTTTCAGTACATAAGGAACCAGTACTATGGCATATAACTAGTGGGTCATCTCTAGGAAGCAGCTAGAGACCAAGACATTTTTTCAAATATTGCTAAAAATCTATGATATAATAATGGTTTTTGTAAGTGCATAATCGTTTAAATTCGACATCGACTAGTAAATAAAAAGGAGGAAGAAATTGTAACAGATGCTAGTCGAAGGAAACTCGTTAAACTTAGACATAAAGGGCGGTCCAACCAAAACGCACGATGTTCATTTCAGAGAATTATGTTACTATTTTTTATTATAATAGAAGAATCTATGACAGATTTCGGAAAAGCGTTGCTCTTCCCTTCTATGAAAACAGAAAACACGCGTAGGCCTGAGTGAGAGACTGTCAATTACTACCACAATTGTAAAATGCATTAATATTAGTTTGCCGAACGATGATCTATGATGATGACATAATTGAGAAAGAAAGAAGTCCAACGGAGTTAAATGACTTGATCATGGCGGCCAATTAAGATCGTATTAACATGAGATAACACGGTTATTGAATTTCTCGTGCAAAAGAGTCATTCCTTCATTGACTGTGTAGAAAGTGGCACTATATTGTTGTAACTACATATAGTCCAGGTCCATATTCTCAATTTCTGGCCACAAGAAGTCCGCTATCATCTCGCGATAGCGAATACTATTCACGATAACTGCTTGGCCGACCTCATTTTCGAAGAAGAATGGGCCGATGACGCTGTCGGTTCATAAACAGTCATTGTGCATGCACTGGGTTTTTAACAATCACTCGTGGATTCTCATTTGCCCAAATGCGGCAATTCTGCTTGTTAACGGATCCACTGAGGTGAAAGTATGCCTCGTCGCTGAAGATAATTTTCTTTCTTAAGTCACAATTCACTACTGTCTGCTCGACTAACCATTCGGCGTATTGACGACGATTGAAGGGGTCAGTAGGCTTTAGATCTTGAGTCAAATGAACCCTGTACGCGTGTAAATTTAAATCTTTATGCAAAATTCGCGTCAGTGGTGTTCATGAGATGTTTAATTATTGTGCACGATGATTAGTCGAGGTTGACGGTTCTTCTGCTTAACAGCAATGTTTTCCGCAGAACGAACTGCACAGTTCACATTTACTACAGATTCAGTTTGCTGAAATTTACAAACAATTTTACCGATAGCGGATACATTTGGGTAATTATGCAGACGAAAAAAATCCCGTTTTCGTAAAACGCTTCAACAATCTTAACGCGCTGCTGAATTGTGTACCTCGCTAGGGTTGAATTTGTTCAAACAATGAAACAAAGAAATGTCTTAACTTAAGAAAAAGACCTTAATTAATATCGTGTATTATGATTGGACCAGTCTTTAAAATTCATAAGGAACCAATTCATATTACCAATATATAAATTTAAGCTCATTTATTGTAATTGAAAGATCCTTTTACTTTCCTTTCAACTAATAATCCCATCATGGAAAAAATTCGCTTTCCCAAAAACATAAAACTTCAAACGCCAATTACATATGGAAAACACAGAAATGGTTTGCGAATACAAAAATTTAATGGGAATTTTTTCGAATTGAAAGTGTTTATTTTTTACAATTTAACAAATCATATTGTAGACTTGCCTGTCTGAATGTCTGTCTGTCTGTCTGTCTGTCTGTCTGAACATCTAAGTATATATTTTTTAAAAATATAATTAATCCCCAAACACCAGTTGCAATTGTTTTTTAAGCAAAAAATTGCGATATTTTTTTTTCTTAAGACCAAAAAGCCTTAATCAAGAATTGAATTGAACTGAACACATTCATTAGATTTTGACCAAAAATCGATGCTTATGAGCGAAGACAAACTCCGTTTTTTTTTTTTTTTTTTGTTACTTTACAACGAAATTCGAACTGTGAATGAATGAATATTCCAGTGCTGGCAGAGTACTAAGAGTTTCCTTGCTTTAAATGGATTTGCAATAATATTTTATTAGAAAAATAGATAGTGAAATAGCTATTGTTGTTGTTGTTGCTGTTGTCGCTGTTGTTGCTGGAGTAATAGTATTATTTGTTTTTAGAAGGTGATCATTAAAAATTGTAGGAAAAAAAATCTTAAGACACAGCTGGTCGCTAACATAGAGTGGATGACGACGACGGGTAACAGTGGCAGTGATATGTTTGGGAATAAACTACTCGACATGCTGTGTTACTGATTGCAATTGCCACTTAAGGTTTGTGATGTTCACCACATACCTGCATACGTTCATAGTGGCAATGAAAACTGAAAAGAAAAAAAAAGTTAAAAATAAATGCTAACCAATAGACCAATCATTAAAATGAAAAAATACTCTCATAAGCCAAGACTTGAATGTTTATTAGTCTCAATGTTCATGGAAAATTTATAAAATGAAATATTAAAATACAATTTAAAAAAAAAAATTTGAAAAATAGAAAACAAAATAAAGTTTATTAAGAAATATAGCCGGACATATGATTTGTAAGCCATATTAGCCATTAGATGCTATTAAGTTTGAATTTTGACTGCAGCACCACTAACCACCATCACCACCAGTAGAGTCAATTATTACGGAAAATATGACTTCAAACCAAAAACTTCAAATTAAATAGACAAATAAAGCTTAGACTGCGAAATCAAGAAGCACAAATACTCTTCTCAAATGTAAAAGCAATGATCAAAAAAATTATCAAAATATGGTTAAAGAGCTTACATATAAAACGAGCAGTGTGAGTATAAGTTTTAGCGAGGACAGGAACAATTTCCGGAAGGAATATAAAAAGAAACATCGACTACAAAAACACCACCGAAAAGGTCAGACAACGCCTCATCGTGTGGGAAAGAAAAAAAGGCAGGAGTTTATGATAAGTAACAGTAAGGCTCGGAACCTTCACTACATTAAATATCAGGGGTACCGGTATGAAGTGAGCATGAAAATACAAATGTTTTTATAGGAAACATTTATTGTGAATCAACCCTATTTTTATTTTTTTCGGCAGGAAGACATTGCTGCGATTCTGGTAGGACCAGAAAGGTGTGGTGTACCACGAGCTCTTAAAACCTGGTGAACCAGATCGCTACCGATAACATATGATCAATTTGGACCATGTATTGATCGAAAAACAAACAGAACAGGCCACAAAACACGATAAGGTAATTTTGCAACATGACAATAAACCTGAACACAAAGCAAAACCGATTCAGGATAAAATCAAAGCATTAGGTCCGCCGTATTCCCCAGACTTGGCTCCTTGCGACTACTATTTGTTTTCAGTGATAAAACACGCATTGACTGAGCAGCACTTCGATTCCTACAAGGAAATCCATAATTGGGTTACTAATTGGTTTGCTTCAAAAGACGAACACTTTTATTCACATATTGCCTGACAGATGAGAAAAATGTGCAGCCAGCAATGGCCAATACTTTGAATAAAATGTTTTTTACTTTCTCATTAAAAATTAGTTTCTCATTTTCAAAAAAACAGGATCATTTCATACCGGTACCCCTGAAACAGAAGCAAGATGCCTTGTGGAAGAAATTTGCAGCGTTTTTCTCTTATTTTCATTGAGGGCTTATGTATTAAAATATAAAGAAAGTAAGAATTTATACCAAAACTGTCTGCTCCATTGAGCTAGCGTTCCAAAGTGAGCGCACAACGCGTATTTGACCAAGATGTTAAAGTGAAAACATTAAAGTCGTGAGTCTGAGTATTGAAGAATATCGGAATTTGACAATTTCTCGACATTATCAACAATTGAAGCCAACCACCCATCATGTGGTAAATTCTGCTTAAGTTGGAGTCGGCTTTTATGTCATACAAGACGAAACTTGGCACTCCGACTGAAAAAGGACATAAGAGATATTATATTAAAAATCTGCAAAAGCAGAAAAATTATGGCCTTTCTATTATTAGATCATATTTCTCTAATGGAAGCAAATTTGCGCAAAGTACAAACTGGTTTGTATCGATTACGTAATCTCTTTGAGAATCATCCACGAACAATCAAATAAATGGTTCTCCACACTATATATAATATATCATCTGATACTATTAATTTTTATTTATCCTTCACTCCTCTAGGGAGAAAAATGGCTCTCCACAAAGAATCAATTGCTTTCTTTCAGTTCAAGTTGATTTTCAAGCTAAGTAGATGACTAATCCACAGTAGCTTCCCTCCATATGATTGTGTAGTGGAGAAGATCCTTGCTAAGTGGTGGTGGTGATATTTGCTTATCATTATATTTTTTCCCAGTAGGTGGCGTTTATCTGATGTTTATCATCATCGCCAGAGACAAGTTGAAATGTCAGCGGTCGTCTTAAAATTTTAGATGAAGTTGTCTGGAGGGAAGTTTAGGTCTCTCTGATACTATTGATAGCGCCTCAATTTGATCTTGGTAATTCGCATGTTCTACTAGAAGTCCCGAGCAAAGTTCGTTTTAAAGGTTGCAAGAGCGATGAGTTTATGATAAATCGAGGTGTAAAACAGAGCATTGTTCTATTACCGCTATTATTTCTACTTGTACTGGACGGCATAATGAGCAAAACCAACGCCGAAGCACCGATGATCAACGGTACACTGATCATTGGTACTAAATTATGCTGATAATATCTAAGACCACAATGCCTATTAAATAGATCAGTTAGTACTCTGAGTTCGCTTCTATTGAGCAGTAAATCATTTTGGATCTACCTAGAAAGAGACAAACTTCTTCGCCTGTGCAGTGCCGGAGGCACTGTTTTAAAGCGAAGCGAGTACCCCACAGGAATACCAAAAAATCTCTTAAGCCTAACAAAAATCCGCCGAGCACTCCCTGTTCGTCAAACATTAGCATTCTCATTTTTAGCGTGGCCCTCATGATTCGGGAACCAACTTCACGTAACTTTGCTGAAAAAGCCAAACTTATTAAGAGAAGTCCACTACAGCCATTGACCTTAGCTCGCATAAGGCCGCTTGACTATCTGATATCACATAACTACTCAAACCCTTTGATTTTCTCTTCGTGCACACCCTTACACAGGTAACTATGGCGTAAACTTCCGTCTGGAAAATTGAAGAATATTTGGCCATAAATCTCTTAGGCGCATATCCTTTACAGGCTGTGATCGAATCACGATTTCCGTTAAGTTCTGTATTAAAATGCCATTTGTAAAATGGTACCAATCACACCTGTGCCAGGTATGAATAAGTACACAAAAATTTCTCCCCTACAGCAAAGTGAGCGACATACATACTCGTATAATCTGTTATACCAATGTGATTATAGCGATCCACATAACGCCAGCTCTTAAAGTGCAGATACCTGGTAGCCTAAGAGCACTTCTACAGGCCTTCTCCATCTCTGAAATTTGCAAGGAAGGAATATACGGAATGGCCACAACGGCAGGTCCTCTTTGCACCCGTGATTGAAATACAAGTAAGGCGATAAATCTCCTAAGCCACCAAGCTAACACAGCATAGATTAGTAATGTTTTTGATATTGGGTTTTTTAGTGTAACTTTTATCAGTATAAAAAAAATTCGTGAAATCATTTCACTATTAGTAGACTAACAAACAAACCGCGCTTTCAAATCATTGAGTTTTATTATAAAAATTTGTGTTGCGTGGGAAATGTGTTTCGCTTCAATGAAGTATCTCCAGCGACGAAGCCATTTTTGGCTCAATGGGTATGTCTACAAACATAATTTTCAAATTTGGTATGAAGAGCAGGCAGAGGCAGTTTAAGAGTTGCCCATGCATCCTGAAAGATGCAATGTTTGGTACGGTTTGTGGCTTAACGGCATCTTTGGACCGTACATTTTCAAGAACGTTTACAGTCAATGGTGCAAAGTACCGTATTCTACCAAAATGGTAGAATTGGATTTGATTGATTGTGGTTTCAAGACGGTGACACTTGACACACGGCACGCGATATCACGAACGTGGATTGACGGGCAAGTTTGGTGAGCTTCTAATCTTACTTTTGGAGCAGTTCATTGGCCGTTAAAATCATACGATTTGATCCTACTTAAAATTTTTTGTGGGGATATGTGAAGTCTCTTTATACATAGACAAGCCAGCTACAATTCCAGTCATAAAAGACAACATTATAGCTGTCATTGTAGAAATACCGGCCTAAATACTGGAATATGTGTGCCAAAAGTAGAGCTCCCCGATGAACCACCTACGTCGTAGCCGTGGGCAACATTTACATGAAATCATTTTTAAAAGTTAAATAGCCGGCAGTCTTATTATCATATTACAGGACCAATAGATCTTTCTGGGTTTTTAAACTTACGTTTTACCACAGATTTGTTGACAGTCATAATTGTAACATAGGAAAATGTTTTCTCCATATGAGAGTACAATCCGAAATGAACCCCAGATATTTCAACTCCAGCGCCATTTATTGCTGGCTCAGTGAGATCCAGATTCTTGCGTGTAGCAAAAGGTGCTCCAACCATAATGCATGATGTAAAATGTGAGTCACACCTTAAAGTCAAGTTTTTTGCTCAACTTAATTTGACATTTATTTGTTTCAGTGTTTGACAAATTCAACCATGGAGAAGTACACAATTGAGCGGCGCATTAATATTGTTGAAGCCTTTTACGAAAATGGGCTTTCAAATCAAAATACATTTTGTGCTCTTTGTGATTTTGGTCAGCATAATTGACCAAATGTGTCCACAATCAGGAAAATTGTGAGCAAATTTCAGCAGTCCGGGTCCGTAGGAAATGTAGAAACATCTACGCATGCTCGCTGGGCTGGCGGCATAATCGGCCCGTACTTCTTCAAAAATGGGATCGACCAAGCAGTTATCGTATGTGGTGTTCGCTATCGCGAGGTGATAACGGACTTTTTGCCTAGACGATATGTGGTTGCAACAGGGTGGTGCCAGTTGCTACACAGCCAAGGAAACAATGCGCGGGAAATTCAATGGCCGTGCTATCACATGTCATCACAGTGTTAATTGACTACCACAATCATGTGATTTGACACCGATGGATTTATTTCTTTGGGGATATTCAATAGAAAAAGTATACGTCAATAAGCCAACAATAATACAAGAACTAAAGAATGAGGTGATTCGGCACATTAACGATATTGAACCTCAAATATGTTCCAGAGTAGTTGAAAATGTCGACCGACGGATAGAGGTATGCCACCAAAGCCGTGCAAGCATTTGGCCCATATTTTGTTCCATACATAATTGTCAAAGATCCTTCTATTGTAGTAAAAAATATTAACGTAGTTCTCTGAAAACTTGGTGCTTTATTTACAATTAACATCGTGCGTTTTGCTTGAACCACCCTTTATATAAACTATCGTTTTTATAGCGTTTACATCCGGGTCTCTGTGCCTGCACCAGTTAAAGGTTATATCAAGAGCATTTGTATCCGCTACGATATAGTTATTTCAACCCAGCCAAATAGCGAGATGACCAGATCATTGGTCATTATTAAGTTTTTCCCAAAGTTCATTAATGACCAGTGTCCATTAGGGTGGTCCTTATATGTATGAGCCAATTTTTTTTTAAGTTTGAGTTGTAACTCCCCTTATAAATGTTCTTTGTAGCAAAAAATTTATTGTGGAAAATTATAGGCAGATTATATAATGGGATGGTGTGCCGCATTCGCCCGCAACAAGGTATGCCATATATATCGTTACAAAAATGTAAAGGCAAACCCACCGCAACAGGAACTTATTAAGTCAGTGGTTTAACGTGAGTACCCGCCCTAGAACGTTACCTCACGGTGCCAAAGTACAAGTGAATACAATGCGTCAACCTATGATAAGAATCACCAATGAGTACCAAATTCAAAGCCATGTTATTTGGACATGACCTCACACCTTGTTGAGGTGCCGGAGACTATCTAAACAGGGACTTATTGTGGGTTTTTAGCTATAGACTTTACTGGTTTGTGTCGGGGCTTACCATTTTTGCCATAATTGCCTTTACTTATTTAAGAGTACTGTCGCCTGCATGCGTAATGGTCTTCATTTGGCTGTCAATAAGTAAAGTCTGCTTAGGCGCAAATGTGTGCCGCTATGGTATGGTAGGTAACACACCCGCCTACCCACCAGAAGGTCCTCGGTTCAATACCAGGCCCAGACCATCTTAAAAAAGAAAAAGTTTTTCGGCAGCGGTATCACCTCATAACATTGGCTAGTAACTGGTTATGAGTATTACTACTATTGAAAACTTCTCTAATACATTTGCCGTTCGGAGCCGGCGTTAAACTGTAGGTGCCTTTCAATAAATCTAAAAAATAGAATCGGGTGCAGTGCTCATTGACTGAAAGAGAAGTCCCCATGTTTTTTAATGGAATGTTATGGGAATTAACATTTAGGTGCAAATAAAAAGTGTTGTACAAACAATTTGCTGTATTAAGACAAAGTGCAGAAGAGTTATAGTGAGTGCAGTAAATAAAAAAAGAGACAAACTGTAAAACAAAAACAAAGAAGTGTTTTATTTTATTTTAGCGCAATATAAACGAACTCAAACGTTTATCTGTATGGTATTCCAAAATTTTTTCTTAAAGTCTGGGTAGTAACTCCTCTCAGAAATGTACTCCGTAGCAAAAAATTGCGTTGTAGAAAATTTTTGGCAGATTATAAATGCTAATATGACAGTCTTGTGGACGGATGTAGTACGGCTTTAAGCTAATTTAACTAAAGTTGTCTTTAAAGCATTTATTGGTAACAGAGAACATATCTTGGCGAAGTTGAAATGCAATGTTGCATTTTTTCAAATAAGGCCCACCCTAATGTCCATAGAAAAGACGATAAAACGTCACCTTGTGAACAGCTCATAGTAGTTAAACGATTATAACTGTTATGTGCATATGTTTTCAAAAGGCAAAATGTTACTTGCCAATCATTTTGTCTGCACTGCCATTCTTATTTCATTTTTGTTAAGCCAAATATGTAAGAAAATAAAAATAATATTTACAATACAACAAAGTAATATTTATTTAAAAGTTTTTCTGTAATGCTTACCTTTTGAATTGAATACAAATCACAAATTGACACTTTAACACTCGAACGACTTACAATCGATTTCAAAATGTATTGTTTCAAGTCGTATTTGATTATATTTTAACTAAATCCTAAATGCTTTGTAAACCTCTCCTTACACTTCTTTCAATTTTATTATAATACAGACATCGTGAAGAGAATATTAAAAAAAAAAAATTATTTTCTTAATAACGTGTTACATGTCAATTTATAATGCAAACCATTATGGCTTAAAATCATAAAAAATATTAACAGAAAAATGTAGCGACTAAAAGTTACAAAAACTTGTAACAAAAAACACTTTTCTTATATAAAAACAACAACTAAAAACAAATGCAAAATATTAAATCAAATAAAAAATATGATAAAAAAAGGCAAAAACTTAAACGAATAAAATATTGTCAGTTTTCATTTATAAACTCATATATACCAAAAACAACAACTACAACAAAATAGAAGAATTAATGGCATGAAATAAACATACAAATACGAATAAATAAAAATATAATTTAAGAAAAAAAAACCAAGAAAATATTTGAAATAATCATTTACTTTTATTTGATTTGTATTAAATTAAATGCTTGAATATATTTACGCCGAATGCCGATTTTGAGTGCAACAACTGTTGCTACTTGCAGACACAGCGATAGACATGCAAACAGACATGCATCGCACACATAAATCAACAAACGCAAATACATTGATTCCTGGTGACAATCGTCAGTGTCCTATAGTCAGTCAGTCATCATCATCATATTAATTTGAACATGTTTAACAAGTTTAATTTATGTTTAAACACTGTTATCAGCCAAAGAAAACACACAAAAAAAACACAAAAATTGGCTACAACAATAATAACAACAACTACAAATATATCGGGTGGGCCATCTATCGGTTTAAATTTGAACCAGCGGTTATTTCAAATCTGGCAATACTTATGTCATTCTATTCTGTCACAAAACTCAGTATATTATCTCCACAGAATGAAGTGAATCGATTTACGCTTGAGCAATATCATCATTTAAATCATCTTTTCGGATGAAGCTCATTTTCATCTTGGTGGGTACGTTGATAAGCAAAATTTTCGTAATTGGAGTTCAGAAACCCAAACGTGGTCTTACAGAAGCCAATATACTCATTATGAGTTACTGTTTGGTGCGGCTTGTGGAGCGTTTGCATCATTAGCCCATATTTCTTTGAAAATGGGGACGGCACAACCACTACGGTCAGTGTAGACACCTATCGCACCATGATAACCGATTTCCCGCTCTTCATTGTATTGATGTGAACGATGTTTGGTTTCAACAGGATGGTGCAACTTGCCACACATCTCATGCCGCAAGCGATTTATTGCGTCAAACGTTTGATGACCGTTTAGTTAACCGAAATGTTGATGTCAGTTGGTCGCCAAGAAGCAGTGAATTGAAACCATTGTACCATTTGGAGCGCCGCTGAAGACAAGTGTTATGCCGACAAACCAGAGACAATTGAGCATTTGAAGGCCAACATTCGTGATGCCATTGCTGAGATACTACCCCATACACTCGAAAAAGTTATCGAAAATTGGTCCGATCGAATGGTTTACTGTGAAACCAGCCGCTGCAGCCATATGAATGATATAATATTTCATTTCTAACCGAAACAATTGCACTTCACAACCAAAAAAATAAATTTGACAAAATTTCCAACGGGTTTTGTTTTATTGCATTTTTAAATTTTAAATGGCCCACCCTATAGTATGGTATCCACATTGACTAAAAAAGAAAACAAACAGTTGAAAGAAGTATGGACCACGCTACACTCCAAATGCAACATATGCTATTTTACTATTAATGAATTAAGACTTCTCCTAAGTAGGATACGCCACAAAACAGTACAATATGGTTTACTAGGAATAGAGGAGTCAATTACCAGCATTGTGTCGTTTTGTTACCACAAAGGACAATCCAACTATAATGTACGATGTTAATTGTGAGTCACACCTTAACATCAATCGTTTTGACCAACTTAATTTGACACTGAAACAAGTACTTGACATATTCAACCCTGGAGAGCTACACAATTGAGCACCGCGTTAAGTTTGTTAAATCCTTTTACGAAAATGCTCGTACAAATCGAATTTCATGCAGTTTTGATTTTTTTTTTTTTGTCAGCAAATGTCGACCAAATGTTTCCACAATCAGAAGAATTGTGCGCAAATTTCATCATATCGGGTCTGTAGAAAATTTGAAAACACCTGTGCATGCTCGCCCAGCTCGTTCTGAGGAAAACATTGCTGTCGTTCGCGATAGTATAGCACACATCGCAGTGCCAAACAATTCAACATCTCACAAATATCAGTGACACAAATTTTGCAAAAAGATTTGAATTTACACGGTTCAAGGTTTACAAGGTTCAACAGACTCAAGCCTTGAAGTCTACTGACTATTTTATGCGCTGTCAATACACCGAATGGTTAGTGGGATAGACAAAAGAGAATGGTGACTTTACAAAGAAAGCCATCTTTAGCGACGAGGCAGATTTTCTTCTCAGTGCCGCATTTTGGCAAATTAAAATTCACGAGTGATTGTTGAAAAGCCGATGCATCCACAAAGAGTGACTGTTTGGTGCGATTTATGGACTGGCAGCGTCATTGGGGCGTTCTTTTTCAAAAATGAGGTCGGCCAAGCAGTTACTATGAATGGTGTACGCTACCGCGCGAAATTGAGGATAAGAATCTGGACGATATGTGGTTTCAACAGGATGTTGCCACTTGCTACTTTCCACACTGCCAACGAATCCATGAATCTTTTGTGCGAGAAATTCAACGTCCGTGTTATCTCATGTCGTGGCGATGTTTATTGGCCGCCACGATTATATGATTTGACACCGTTGGAATTCTTTCCTTGGAGATATTTAAAAGAAAAAGTGTAAGGCAAGAATTAAGGATGGGATAATTCGGCACATTAACGTGTCGAGCATTTGGCCGATATTTTGTTTCACACATAATTTTCGTAGATCCTTCTGCTGATTATTCGGAGATACATACATACCTGGTATATTTATACAATGTCCCAAGCCCAGAGCCGTAAAATGTTTCTTTTCTAAAATATTATCAGAGTGTCGGTATCATAGAACGGCCACGTTTTTCTCTAAATGACGCAGGTAAACTTTATCCGCCATTTATACTCCAACTTTCTAGGAAATATCTGTTTTAATCTGCATCAGACCGTGTTCATTATGTGGAGGTCTATCAGTACCAGATGGAGTAACACGTCCAATACGCCAAAGAGGCAAAATCCTCAGTGCACCTGTCACTTCCGTACATGCACTTTAGTACGTCACAGACAGCGCTTCTACGATGTACCACTTCTCCATAGCCAGAAATCAGATAATTAAAAATGTCAAAATTTGCCTCAATTTCGCCCACGTGCGACCTTATCACAAATCAATTCATAACAGCAACGACATCGAGAACAATGAAGATACTGTTTCGCCGAGCTTTTTTCCATCCAACACTTTAGCTCAATGATAAGTGGAAAGGTTCACCTTTTAACCTTCTGGAGTTTTGCTCGACGTACTTCCAAGTAACGTGTATTACATTTATGCTCATGAATTTTATAGCTCTCCGGCTGGACCCATCTAGGCTAGCCATTCGTCACTGTTCCGCTCTCAGCCAATGTAGTCTTCACAAATACCATCCGCAAAATCAATGGTTTTGATACTAGATTTTAGATTGAGCTGTAAAATTTCATTGTATATTACATTCCATTCAAGTGGCCAAAATGCTTATCCATCATCAGTAGTGTATAAAACGCAAATTTGACCTATATGATCGATGCCAGGTGTTGGGTAACGTTCGATCTCAGTCAAATTTGTTAAACGACTAACACACTAGTCACTTAAGCAACTTCTGTTATTAATGATAACGAAGATCAGGTTCCCTAATTGCAGAGAATGGGTTTCAAAGCCTACGTTGAACTCAGGAGCCGAAGGACTTGTGGCTGGATCAAGGACTGACAAGGGTGTAGAAATGGAGGTCTCTGGACCTCTATGGAAAAGTGGCCAAGTGTCTTTTAAGCTGATTGAATGTTTACGCGGATAAACCTATAGAGCGGTGTCAGAAGCGCATGTACAACTATATTTTTGGTTAGTCGGCCCGCATTGAGGGCCCTATCTGCATGTTCACTGAAATCGTGGCTAATTGGAGAGTGATTTGATTACCTTCAATTGCTTGGTGCGCTAAACATGGTTGTGCTTTGCTATCTCAGGATCGCATATTGTGAGGCGGTGTAAGAAGTGCGACAAGTCAAACGGAAGAAGAAGAGCTGTATAGTTGTTTACTGAGGGCAGAGATTGGTGGGATAATCAACAGGATATGTCTCCTGGGTGAGACGGAGTGCCGGTTCTGTCTGCAGGAGAATGAAAGGATTTACTCTACTACATGTGGAGAGACGAGAAGTTTCTGTTGCTCTGCCTATTGCCGTATAGGAAACAATTGAGTGGTATGGTATCATATTATGATTATGTATGGATATCTGTATGTGTGATCTTTTGTGACAAAAGTAGACGCAAAGAATAATTTACATGATACCAAGCATTTGCTATTCCCGCCTTATCCAACAGATGAAATTTTCTATTTGCTGCTACTTAGTAAGGCATTAGTAAATGTTCCACCATTTGCTCTGTTAACTACCCCCATATGCACCTCTGCGGACTTTTGAACTTCAATGAAAATAATGGATTCTGTTGACTTGACTATTTCTTAGTAAATATTAATAATTTCAATCACATTTCCTATATTTCTCTTTGTGTGCAATTTTGATTTGAAACTGGATTCGGGGCAATGCTTACAATTCGACCTTTTTTTTGAAAACTGATAATAATTTTGCTTTAAAGTGTTTTGCGCGGCATGGCATGACGGAATTTTATTAAAATATTCAGTCATTCTTTGCTTTTTTTTTAAATTGCTGTCAATATTGTGATATTTTTGTTGTTGTTGTTGTATACTGGTACTATCAAAGAAAGAGGTAAGAGTAGGTCAACCTTCACGGTATGATTAATGTTGTACTCGCTAATACGAGTATATAAGTAAGTATGTTCAAATATTCGAATATTTTTTATATATTTTTTTTAATTATTAGATCATCCGTTGATAATGCAAATGTTCGTCTGAAGTGAGTACGTAGAATATGTGTGTTTTTATAATCTTAGATTTACAAAAAAATAAAAATAAAACATAAGTGCTTGAGTCAGATTTTCGTTTTTTTTTTTAATAAAACATTTTTCATATAAAAAATTAAAGCATAGGCTGTATATCAAATTGATAACATTATTTGCAACAGTGAGAAGAAGAGAGGGAGTATTGTGTGAGAGAGATAGAGGAATAAATTATCATTTCTTATCAGGTAATTCATTCACACTCTCTGTTTTTAATTAATTATTATTTCAAATAATTAAATATCATCCAAAATAGGGTGGCAAATAACTAGAAAATTATTTTTTTTATTTTTTAATTCAATTATTTAATAGTATTTCTAAGGTGTACTTCACTTTTGCTGATACTGATATACATGCGAGTTATGTGCACCCATTTCGCCTAACCTGTCCAAAGACTTTCGTTTTATTATAATAACGATAAAATACGAATAAGGCTTTGATTTCTATGTGAGCTAGGGCTTTTATTCCGGGAATCTCCGGGAAATCCAACTAATTTCATTTTCCGCTTTCCCGGAATTTTTATGCGGGAAACCCGGAAATTTTTTAAAAACAATAAAAGTTTTCAAATTAAAAATAGTAACATATTTAAAGTAATTGTGTAATAATATCGCGTAAAAGTGGATCAACTAAAATAAAATCTCTAATAAAAACTCTAGCAATTAATATCATGAAATGAAATAATTGTAAGGTAATGCTTATGAACCAGCCTGTTTTTTTGTCATACGAGGGCGGATTGATATTGAAGCTACCTAAGTAGGAGAAAAACATTTTTTTTTTCAAAAACCATTCATTTCTCAACATAGTCTCCTTTTAGCTGAATACACTTAGTAAGACGATTTTCCAACTTTTTTATATCATCTGCATAATACGAGGGGACTCTTCAAAATACGCATTAGTTTCGGTAATCACTTCTTCGTTTGAGATGATTCTTTTTTTCTGCGAGCTATTTTTTCAAGTTTTCGTAGTTTTAGCATCGTATCTAAAGCTGTGTGAACCGGTGCGTTGTCTTGAAGAAAAAGCACTTTTTTCTTGTTTAAATGTGGCCGTTTTTCCTTGAATGCATCAACCAATTGATCCAATAATGCACCATAATACTCTCCTGTGATTGTGGATCCCTTTTCAAGATAATCGAGGAGCAATATTCCGTGTTGATCCCAAAATACAGTGGCCATAAACTTGCCAGCCGATTTCGCTGTCTTCGCCTTCTTCGGAGCACTTCCACCAGCTTCCACGCATTGCTTCGATTGATTTTTGGTTTCAGGTGTGTAGTGGTGGACCCACGTTTCATCAACAGTTATTAATCTACGCCAAAAATCACCAAAAATCGAACTCGTTTTTGTTCAACATTGAGCAAACGCGGCACCCATCTTGCCGATAAGTTTTTCGTATGCAAATGTTCATGCAATCTTACATTTCAGCAATCTCACGTATTTTGATTTTGACACGGCGATCATTCATAACGTTCATTTTGCCGATTTTTTGCCTTAAAATTAATAAGATGTCGAATTGCCGATTTGCCGATTTTTGCTCCAAAAATGCCGATTTTTCGAGGAAATCTAAAAACACGGAAACTTTATTTGTTTGAGTAAAATGTA
The DNA here is from genome assembly GCA_023159175.1 of Wohlfahrtia magnifica. Taxonomy (NCBI): domain Eukaryota; kingdom Metazoa; phylum Arthropoda; class Insecta; order Diptera; family Sarcophagidae; genus Wohlfahrtia; species Wohlfahrtia magnifica. The sequence continues at coordinate 5,870,440 of JAKWBJ010000534.1, read as the reverse complement.
CAATTTTTATGAACACTGAGATACTTGCTTCATATAAGGAGTGCTTCAAAATAATAAGGTCACCTTAATATTTGCTCAATTTATCCAAACTATAAAATGTTATGTATGGATAACTTATTAAAAAAAAATTCTAAGTTCAAATAAGTGAATAATAAGCCATTATATTGTGTTTATTTAAATTTATGTAAATAAGTGCAAAATTCAATGCGTCAAAATGATAAGGTCAGAGATTAATAAGCAATTAATCTCATCAGAAGGGATCACAATTTTTTTGTTGTTGTAATAATTCATAATTTAAATAATATCTACGCGGTTGAGTCGCGGAAAACCTTTGTCACCTTATAAACGAGGATAAATTGTGGCACTTCATGAGAAGAGATTGTGTATGCGTGAAATGGCGAAAAAACTGTTTGTTGTCTGCATAAACATTACGCACAAGCAATCCCCACAAATTTTCCATGGGTTTTAGGTCGGGGAACATGCTGGCCAATCAAGTACTTTAGTACTGGTCGACTTGCTGACATGAATTGCTGCGTTGTCTTGCTGAAAAGTGAAAGTTTTTGTCAGCATTTTGAGCCAAATAAGGCAGCAAACGTTCAGACAGAATGCCCTGGTACTCTAAGCTATCCATTCGAGTGGAAGGAAAGTAGAGTTCCAGGGTACCATTTGAGCTAAAGCCAGTCCAAACCATCAAACTGCCACCGCCGAAATTCCGTTTGGAAAAAAAACAAGGCCTCCTTTCTTAAATCTGGCCAATAGCAATTTAAACCTTCTGGTCCATCCAGGTTAAATATTTTCTCATCAAAAGAAATTACCTACAAACCCAAAATGTATGGATTGTCTTATAAACTTTTTAAAAAAATATTTACCTGACGCCCAGTAGTTACCATGTTGTTTTTCGGACTCTTTGTGTTTAATCTTATGCTGCTTAGTCAGTTAGGGATTTTTTTTTAAATTTTTCTCGAATTAGATTTGGCAGGGCTTTGATAGCTCTTAGAATTGTGCTTTAATTGTAATTTCAATTCCTCTTTTATTGTTACCGCCCTTTTCATGGAATTCGAGACATTTCGTCAAATTAGCCGAGTTTCACGGGCAGTCAGGACCTTTGAACGACACGTGCTTTCTAATTTTTAATAATTTTCGCTGTTTTCGCACAACACACAAAGATCGTCCCAGTTTTTTTGCCATTCCACGCATACTCAATCCCTGCTCATAAAGTGCCACAATCTGTCGTTGTTCATAAGGTGACAAAGGTTTCCCGCGACCCATACCGCGTAGATTATTTAAATTATGAATTATTAAAAAAAAATAACAATTGTGATACCTTCTGTTTAGATTAATTGCTTATTAATCACTGACTTTATCATTATGACGCATTGAATTTTGCACTTATTTACACAAAATTATTAAACATAATATAACGGTACATCTCTAAAAGCAAAACCGGCTTATTATTCACATATTTGAACGTAGAATTTTTTTTAGTAAGTTGATCATACATAACATTTTATAGTTTGGATGAATTGAACAAATATTAAGGTGACCTTATCATTTTGAAGCACACCTTATAACCAAATGTTTTTAACTCAACTTATAAACGGACACAGTGACGTATGAATATTTAAAATATAAAAATCGTTTGTAATCTAGAAGAGACAGTAAGCTTCTTAGAATTGATTTCGAGTATTTTCTCATACTTCCGGCTCTATGGAGTTCAAAATTTCTAATAAAGTCTCTTTAAGCCAGCGTTGTTAACCCACTGGGTAACACAATTAAACCACTCAGGTTTTATATTAAAAAACGGGTATTATATTAAAAAAAACAAAAAGTCCTGGTGGGACTTTAAGTTTTTTGTGTAATCAGTAAAACAAATTTAATTTAAAGGTTTTCACGGTAGATTTACAAAAAAAAAAAATAATAATTTATGTATTGGTTGTACAAACTAATTAATTTTTTAGCTCCAAAAATGGTTTATTTATTATTATTATTCTTTTTAAGATAGTGAATTAACAAGTAAATGAAAATATTGCCCATCAGTGTTAACAACTTTTTCACGTCTCTCGTCTTTTTCGCAACTTTTGCGGCGTGATGCCGAGCGTATTCACACAAGATAACAACTTTATCATGTTCGTCCTTATATTCCGGCCATTTTTCTCATAATTCAAAGTACAAGCTAAGTAATTGCAGTATGTACCGTGATTTTAGCAGCTCGTAGTGTATAACACCACCTTGGTCCTACCAAGAGTGCAAAATAATAAAACATAATAAATAATAGGACATAGTAGTTGTACTTATTAACATATTAAAAAAATATTGCAGAATTGCACGAAATTTAAAAGCAGTAATGAAACCCAATGAAAACATTAGTTGGGTTTAAAAAAAAGAACAAGTTTTTGCCATCCCTGCTTTAAGCTGTCGACTCTTTTTGATGGACTCCCATAGCCAATTCATGCAAAAAATGTTCAATTACGTAAATTTCTGGGTTCAAAGCGAGTATTTCTTAAAGTTTGGAATAGTTAAAGATCAACGAAAGCTTTGTGACAACAGACATGTGTTTGAGATCGTTATCTTGATAGAATTCGCTATTGTTGGCTATACCCCAGTTCCCTGCACTTTGCTTTACATTTTTCTCTCGAATATTGAGACAAGCAAATGTGATCATTGTACTGACAATAAAATGCAATTTGTTTGTATAACTTTTTTTTATTTTGTTATTTTTGTATTATTTTTTATATTGTTACGTTTTAACCTTTTTAAAATGTTTGAGTTCGTTTTTATTGCGTTAAAATAACATAGAACTCTATTTTATTTTAGTGTTTTTACAATCTGTCACTTTTTACTAATTCCACTGTTCTTTAGTTCACTATATCTAAATACACCAAATTCGCTTTTACAACACTTTTTATTTGCGGCTTACACAGACTTTACTTCTTGACAGCCAATTCAAAATTAACTAACTCACCAGCCGCAATTCGACAATCTTAGTTTAGAATGTTCTAGTACGGACACGAATCTTCAATTTTTCGCCGTTAATTCAAATGTTCTAAAATAACACAAAAAGTAACCGATCCATGCACTTGGCAGCACTCTTAATTAGAGCAGGTAATTTTAGAAGTTTTTAAGCCTTGACACAAGCCAATACATTTTTTAGCTAAAAGCTTATATAATAAGCTCTGACGTGGTGAATTTTGTCTTTAGCATTTTCATTTTCGTAACAATATTATAAACATTGCTGAATAAAATGGGAAATTTTAAGTTGCCGATTTTTTAAAATCGAAGTGCCGATAATGCCGATTTGATTTTTTAAATATGCCGATTTTTAGTCAAAATTATCTGGTAGCCCTGGCTACACATTTATGTATATTTTTTGTTGTTATTATGGTTGCTTTTGGAATAATATAAACAAACCGTATGAGTTTTTTTTACAAGATTTTTTAGCATGGATAAGTTATTAAAAATTCGCAAGATTTTTATGGAAAAATAATACAAAAGCAATTTTCCAGGAATTATAAAAGCACTATCAATAAATACTGTATGATACTTAAATTGAAAGAGTACGTAATAAAGGTTAGCGATGCAGTGGATTTTGGCAAATTTCAGTAAAATTTTTGATAGGATTTTTTTTTTTTTTCTCTTAGCAACCCTGGTTGTAATATTCACGAAGAGAATAACTAAACAGCCGAAAAACTTCGTAATCTGAACAATATTAACGAGCACCGATGATTTATATAGGGTGCGCAAAATAATTTTTCTTTTTTTTAAATGCTATAAAAAAAACTACTGAATATTTTCTAAAATTTCTTTTTTTATTTGAAAGTACAATCCTTCCGGTTAATAATGCAAAATAATTTCATTCAAATGGCTGCCTTGGGTGGCCATGCAGTAGCCTACACGATCGGTCCAATTTTTAAGCACATTATCGAATGTGTGCAGCTGTATTTCACCAATGGCTTCACGAATATTGTCTTTTAAAGCGTCAATTATCTCTGGCTTGTTGGCGTAACACTTTTTTTTGACGGCACCCTACAAATAATAGTCCAACGGTGTCAAATCGCAGCTCCGAAAACGGCCAAACGACATCACCTCTGCGGCTGATAATGCGATCTTCAAAAACAGGGCGGAAATCATCGAGTGTAGCTTCGGCTGTGTGGCACGTAGCGCCGTCCTGTTGAAACCAAATGTTGCTAATATCCTCCTCTTCAATTTTTGTGAACAAAAATTCGTTCAACATGGCCCGATAACGATCGCCATTGACTGTAATGGCCACTTCTTGCTCATTTTCAAAGAAAAATTACCCAATTGTTACGCACCAAACAGTGACACGTCTTGGGTGTATCGACTTTTCAATGTATGCGTGCGGGTTTTCTGTGACTCAAATGCGACAATTTTGCCTACTTACATACCCGCCAAGATCAAAATGAGCTTCATCTGAAAAGATGATTTTTTTGGCAAAATCGGCATCTTCTGTAAGTCGATCGCAGGTCCATTTAGCGAAGCGAAAACGCATTGGATACACAACCATATTCGTTCTGCGGAAGGATAAAACTAATTTTCTGTCAAATAAGACATGAGCTACGTGTTACCATTCACGAAGTCAGTCAAAAAAAATGTTAGATGGCGGACCCTTTACATATTTTTAAGAAAAGCATTGCCAAATTGATTTTTTTGTCTTTTTAATGTGCTAAACGGGACATTATTATTATATGATATATATGATATATATATATATATATATATATATATATATATATATATATATATATTATATATAAAATTGTTGATGTACGAGGAAGCAACTGCGCCCCGTTTAACTGTGGAACAACGAGAAGGTGTTTTTATGATATATTGGTCAGGACGGACTCATCAGTTTTCAATAAGATTCAAGTCCAGAGATTGTACTAGAAGGGAATAGGGAATGAAGCTGTTTGTGAAGGTTTTATGATAAGCCCTCAATTACAAGCAGTGTTGCCAACTTTTTATGATCAAAACGCTCAGACCTCCCACTCAAAAGACGCTGAATTATAATTTATAGAACTATTTGTAGTCAAAACGCGCTGTAAATAAGATTTAACAGTATTTAAAAACAAAAAATATACTGAATTTATAAAAAAAATTATTATTCAGATCTTAATTTTTACAGAAATTTTTAAATTATTTGAACGATTGATTGAAAAATAAGATTAAAAACGATTTAGAACAAAACAACAATTTAAAATCTCTTTTTTTATTTTTGAGTTCCGGTGTAAGATAAAGAAAATACCTGTCAGAGCTGGTGTTAGATAAGGATGTGTTCTTCTTCACCGTGGTATAACCTGGGAACTTAACACAAAGTTGAGAGACCTAGATTACGCAGACGACAGCTATCTTCTGGCTCACAGACATTGGAAGCAGCAAGAAAGCTTGATTCAATGCTGGCGGAAACAGCCCGATCTGTAGGGTTGTAGATAAACTTCTCCAAAACACTAATTTCGGGAATCAAAGCTAATAATACATCGATATTTCGAATTGAAAACAGAAATTAAAGAGATGTCCCGTCTTTTTGCTTTCTCGGAAGTATCCTCGACTTCCGACGGTTTCAGTGCTGATATTCGAAACAGATTGAACCTAAGCAGCCAATCTTTTAACCGGCTGAATGCTATAGGGCGTTCTCCACACATCTTTCCAAAAACGAAAATTAACATCTTTAACTCGTGTATGAAGCCTATTTTTGTATGGTTGTGAGTTATGAAATGCGGCTGTGATTGTGATTGATGCCTATTCTATTCAGACATATATAAAACGCTGTCTAGGGCATACTTTGAACATATTCTGCCCAAAAACCACATAACACCAAGCTTCTGTAATGAAGAAAATTGTGAGACGAAAATGGGTATGGATTGGGTACATTCTGAGGAAATCAAACTACGATTTTCCAAATGAAATTTGCAGGATAGCAGAAGAATCAGAAGGCCAGTGCGTTCCTAGAGACGACACATTGACCGAGAAGCTATTTATCATAAAATGACTTGGAGTCAGATTATATACAATACCAACTATTGTCTGGAATAACGTAATTTTCGCAGCACAAAGTATTTTAAGTCCATAGTTAATATAAATTAATAAGCTTATTGAACTAAGTGGCTTTCAATTTCTTACAAAAAATTACAATAGAGTAGAACTAACCTAGCGCGTTTTTTAAAATAAGCGCCAAAGAGAAAAAATGCGACTTTTGGGTAGTTGAAATGCGCAGAATACAGCGCGAAAGGCGCTAAATTGGCAGCACTGATTGCAAGGCGTTTTGTAGTGTTGTAGTTGCTTCCAAAAAGACATATTTTTTCCACTGATTATCTCAAATTATCTTTGAATAGGTTCACATATGTGAAACGATCCAAATTTTATTCGATAAAAACTTAAAGGACCAACCCAGCAGCTCATTTGCAATGCCAAAACAAACTTAAACAGCCTACATATGTACGTTCTTTATCGTTGGTATCAAGTTTTTCTATCAGAACTCCCCGTTTTTTCGCCAAACTTTTTATTTTCTTCATACTCAAATACAATATAATAAAATAAAAATTCTTTAATATAAAATGTGATTGGATATATTGGATATGAAAAAATTCAAATCAAATGTTCAATAACATTTAGTCCTCTTTCTTGCACTGCAAGTAGGAATCATATCTTAAGGGTTGGACTCAAGAAGAAACAGGTTTTAGGTTAAGATTTTTGGACAGAGAAAATATAATGTTGAATAGCAAGTTTGCACAAGACTTTTGATTACTTTGTTCGCTGTCTGAATTATTTATACGAATTACCTCATTCACACAATATAATTGTAATTCGTTTTAATGCTTCTTTTTTGTTATTGTTTCGTTATTTGCCGGTAAATTAAGTTTTAGAAATTCAAATAAGGTTATGCAATCAAATTACCACAATTAGCCAGGAAAAAAGCCAGATAAAAATTTGAGATAACATTGATTTTATATTGATGAACAGGGTGATTGAAACTGAATTTCGTACAATAAGGGTGATTCGTTTCTAAAATTTTGTATGGGGAATTATGTTATTCGTTTCATAATTAGGGTTTAAAAATTAATGCTTCTTTTTTGTCATTTGCCAGTAAATTAAGTTTTAGAAATTGAAAAAAGGTTATGCAATCAAATTACCACAATTAGCCAGGACAAACATCAGATACAAAGTTGAGATAATATTGATTTTATATTAATGAACAGGATGATTGAAACTGAATTTCGTACAATTGGGGTGATTCGTTTCTAAAATTTTGTATGGGGAATTATGTTATTCGTTTCATAATTAGGGTTAAAAAAAAAGTAGTATTATATCAAAATGAGTCATTCCCTGAATGGATGACACAAGAAAAAAAATTTCTATATTGACCTATATGGCCTACTTCGCCCAAACCAGCATAGATTTTTTAAACATTCTTAGATTGAGTTCAATAAATTCAAAAAAAAAAAATAAGAAGCAATTAAGTTTTACACAAGATTTCATTCTAATTCGGGATTAAAAGAAAAATCATGCCATAGTTGATCCAGTAATATTGTTTATAAATCGGCTTAGCAATTAGGAGTAAAGTTTAAACTTTAAGCTCTATTTCTATGTATTATTTGCAAAATGCTACTGTTGTGTAGGGTATCATGTAGGTGACATAGATGACTTATACTAACTTTTTTGTTTGGTTTAATTTGTTCCTATGTATTTGCTGGCACATTCTTCCAGACTGAATGGCATTTTTAAGTAATTAGGTAATTGCTAATCTAAGCACAAAAACAGCAGCAACAAAGGCAATTGAAGCAACAGCAGCAACAGTAATAGTAGTAGTCAGCAGTAGTGAGTATAATTCTATTTTTTTTTTTTTTTTTTAATATCGAAAGCAAAAAACAAATATAACTGACACGAATTTCAGTCACTTATTATAATAATTATTATTACTAATGATGAAAATATTCTATTTTTTTTTTTAAAACTAAACACAATGGAATGTTAAATAAAGCAGAAAAAAATTATATATTTTTTTGATAAGAAGCCAAATGAAAAAAATAAAAAAAAATTGAAAAAAATATTAGAAATTGAAATTGTATTGTCTTTTATAACTGAGTTAATGTTACGTAAAATATTCTATTTTTTTTTCTTCCGACATTTTGCACAGATGTTCGCCTCAAATAACGCATGACATTCAAAGAAAAACTGTATTAAAAACAAATAAAAATTAATTTAATTTTAATTGAAATTTTCTTTGTTTTAAATAATTTTGTAGTTTTTCAAATGTTTTGAATATTCATTTCAATTTCTGCTGCTTAAAAAAAAAGATTTAATAAAATTAATTACAAAATGATGCAGATGTTTTAATCAGTATTTCAGAGATTTTCTTTGTTTGTCGTCTATTTTATTGAAAGCGTTTAACATCTGACGTACACAGTTTTAGAGTTAAAAAATGACGACATTGAAAACAATATTAATGGCTTCTTAACATTTTCTGAAAATTAAACATCCAATACAATATGGAGAAGCACTCAATTAAGAGCTGAATGTTGGAAACTTTATTGATATCTAAAAAAGCAATCTTTGTTATCCACCATGGTTTGAAATCCACTGGGTAATCCAATTATATCCACAAGGGTTTTATTATTGGCAAATTTGTCAAAATAATAATTTACGAAATCACTGCTTAAAACTTTTCCCCGCCTCTGAGATTATTTCTAAATCCCGTCTCAGAAAAATTTCTCGTCTTTAAGGCGCTCAAACTTTGAAACCAATTTTATATTTCTTTAAAGGAAGTCAATTGGTGACATGCTTGCAGATAAACTCGTACCTCTTTATAGGGATTAGATAAGTTCTGAATATGTAGGCCCTAAAACGAGATGAATAGGTGTTGCGTTTGCTTCCCTTAAACTTTTTATTAAAAATTCACGGTTTTTTAGCTATAGAACGAGGCAATTTGCGCCGTAAAGCTAATGTCTTCCGTAATTCAAACAGGCCGTTATAGCGCGATGCCGTAAAAAGAAGCCGTATAAAGAGATAAGAGTATGCTGTATCCGTCACCATAACCAATAGTCAGACGGTGCAATGTTCAGAAAATACGGTACGGAAAAGCGATATTTGACCGTTTCTAATAATTGTTTTGAAAGTATTGCGACGTGAGGTCATGCAAAAGAATAGTTTAATCATCTCTGTTTTTATATTCCGGCCGTTTTTCTTATAATGCATGGTTCAAACGAAGTAATTGCAGTTTGCTCTGATGACCGAATTTAAGCAGCTCATTGCTCCCACCAAGAGTGTAAAATGCCATTATAAATAGTAAAACAACGTTATTGTATTAACAAACAAAAAATATTTTCGAATGGAACGAAATGTGGAAGTTATAAGTTATAAAACCTAATAAGACCCGGAAAAAAGCCTATCAAAAACCAACCGGATTCTGCCAACCCTGTTAGCCACTACTTTTGACCATCTTTCTGATAGCATATGGATTCCGCGCCAAAAGAAATGCTCCGGTTTTAAGGTAAATTATGAATACAGTCAATTTCTGATATCCTGTTCTGAAGTGAAGCGTATTCCAGCAAGGTCGTTCTGCATCGATCCAAACAAATGGCAGTCAGAAGGGGCAAGGTCTGGGCTATAAAGCGGGTGAGTCAAAACTTCCCATCCACTGTTTTCCAAGTACTTTGCGGCTGGTCTTGCAACATGTGGCCGACCGTAGTCATGATGGAAGGTATGGCCTCGTGTCTGGTCGAATATTCTGGTCTTCTTTCGTTGATTGCTTTCTTTAAACGAATCATTTGTATTCGGTAGAGGTTCCCTGTCATCGTCTGTCCCCATTTCAACAGCTCATAATAAAAAACACCTTTCTGATCCCATCAAATACAGAGCATTACCTTGGTGTCATGGATATTCGGCTTCGGCGTTGATTTGGCTGGTTGCCCGGGCTTTACATATGACTTTTTGCGTTTGTGGTTATCGTAATGTATCCATTTTTCATCACCGGTAAAAGTACTGTTATGTTTTAACCCTTTTAAAACGTTTGAGTTCGTTTTTATAGCGTTATTTTACTCTGTCTCTTTTCATTAATTCCACTGTACTTTAATACACTTAATACACCAAATTCGCTTTTACAACACTTTTTATTTGCGCCTTAAACAGACTTTACTTCTTGACAGCCAATTGATCACTCTCTAACTCACCAGCTTCGCCGCCTTTTATAGTGTTTGATCTTAGTTTAGAATGTTCTAGTACGGACACGAATCTTTGATTTTTCGTCGTTAATTCAAATGTTCTAAAATAACACAAAAAGTAACCGATCCATGCGCTTGGCAGCACTCTTAATTAGAGCACGTAATTTTAGAAGTTTTTAAGCCTTGACACAAGCCAATACATTTTTTTAGCTAAAAGCTTATAATAAGCTCTGACGTGGTGAATTTTGTCTTTAGCATTTCGTAACAATACGACGCAAAAGTGGCTTCTTCTTATAACGTTCAAGCATCATTTCCGACATGCAAAATCGACTTTCAATATCTCTCGGCTTCAATTCCTTGCTTTTAAACGTAGTGAAATGTCTTGTTGTGTAACTCCCAATGACAATGCAAATTCTTCTTGCGTTTGACAACAATTTTCGTCGAGTAATGCTTCAAATTCCTCCTCTTCAAACTTTTTCGGCTGACTTCTGTGTCGAAATCGCGTTTGATTAGCGCAAATCATTGTTCACAATTTTTTTTAGTTGGTGCATGTTGACCGTAAGCTTCTAGCAACAATCGATAACTTTCAGCAGTCGTTTTCTTCAAATGAAAGAAGGTTATCAGACTTGCCCGCAAAACATCTTTTTGGCACAAAATTCGACATTATTATAGCGATTGAAAAAATGTGTGTTTAAACTTTGGCAACTATCGGATACTGAGCTATAATGATAGATGTCTGCCCTCCACAATACCATATTTGTTATTATTGAAACAAACCATATGTCATAGTTCTGCCATATGTTGTCCAACTCGACATTATTAATTTGTGTACCCACTACAAACACGATTTTCAAGTAATAACTTCGAACAAATCATCTCTTGACAATGGATTTTAATACTCGTAACTGGCCGCACTGAAATGACGCTCAGTAATAAGCCACTTGCTGCTCAAGCTTGACGCTATACCGCTCACCGCTTTAACGCCTATTGCATGGACACAGACTTAGTTGTAAACAACTTTAAGCAAAATCCTGATATTTTATGCAATTTCGTAGGTTAAGTTCAGTGTTGCCACGCAAAAAATTGTTTTCCTACCAAAAATTTTCTAGGATTCTACCAAAACCGTTCGCAGCCTACCAAAAAGTAAAGTAAAAATTGAAAAAATGCATTTTTTAATTAAAACGAAATTTTATTCAGTTACACAGCCTTTACACAGGTAAGTAATTTGCTAAAAGTTGGAACCTATAAAGGGTATCATTTTAATTTAAATTAAAAAAACAAGTTTTTTTATTTTAGTTTATTACAAATAGATTCCGGGTAAAAATAAAAAATCATGTCGGTCAAATGACCTCCTTACCCTACAAGAACAGTGACAGTCATTTGAACGGCCAATTGACTGGTACTGTGACTATCAATTTTTCAAGGGCAAAATGAAAAAAAATTACCGATTCATTTGGGTACATGTGATTTTCCATCCTTCTCTAACTTATGAATTCTGTCGACTATAAAACATATGTCTGAGCTTCTCACTCTGCTGCTGCTTACTTATCAAAGATGATGTAAATATTAGTCAAGGTTGACTTATCATATTTGATATATAAACCAGTCAAAGTTGATTTATGTACACTTTTTGTAATAAAAGACGATTTATTATTTTTTACACTAATAATTTAGTAAATTAAAAATATATTTTATAATGCATTAAATATATTTTATAGTACATCATTAAATTAATTTGTTTTTATTTCACTCAGTAAATGGTTACTCTGCCTCTTTTACTCTTGTTTTGAACTAAACTGGGTCTATACAGTTGAAAAAGATCTGAAAGTTGTAGAAAAGATATATTAATAATAATAATTACGGGTATATACGCAAGTATATAAGTTACTAATTATTTCATCATTTATAGATGTATATGTATATGAATACCTCTCAGTCTTGTTGAACAACATGAGCTTGCCTAGTGCATGCTTTTTCCATCTCCCTTCCCAATAGTACTTCTATGCAGGTTGTCTGCAAAGAAGCATAAATATTAAAATAATAAAGTATTAGTTTGTGTTTGTTACCATTACCAAAGCAAAATCTGGCGATTCCAACTTTTACTTTCCATCCGCAAGTGTCATAAATTGCACGATGTCACGGTGTTTGTCCTGTACCTCACCAGTCATTAACAGACAGACTGATGGCTACCTTGTATTTTATCAAGAATATCTATTGAGCCATCATTTCTAGTTTTGGCACGACCTGGTAAAAATATTTATTATTATTTACATACATATGTATATTAAAAGCAATATTAAACGTTCTGGATACTTACATAGGCTTCAATTTCATCAAATCTGGTTACAATCACTTGTCATTTTACCAGTTTGTTTTTACGTAATACATAATACATAATTCATAATTCATAATTCATAATACAGAATTCATAAAAATATTGTTTTTTACGAGTATGTGTTCTGTCAAATGTCTCAAAATATAACTGCAATCCTTGTTGTTTCACTTTTTCTCTTGTTGTTTCACTCTTTCAAATGTTTAAATAAAGGGTCCGCCATCTAAGGTTTTTTTTCAACTAACGCTTATTTCGTGAATGGTAACACTTAGCTCATGTCTTATTTGACAGATTATTAGTTCTACCCTTCCGCTGAACGAATATGGTTGTGTATACGCTTCGCTAAGTGGGCCTGCGATCGACTTACAGAAGATGCCGATTTTGCCAAAAAAAAAAAAATCATCTTTTCAGATGAAGCTCATTTTGATCATGGCGGGTATGTAAACAAGTAAAATTGTCGCATTTGGGGCACAGAAAACCCGCACGCATACATTGAAAATTCGATACACCCAAGACGAGTCACTGTTTGGTGCGGATTTTGGCCCAGAGGCATAATTGGGCCATTTTTCTTCGAAAATGAGCAAGGAGTGCCCGTCACAGTCAATGGCGATCGTTGTCGAGCCATGTTGAACGAATTTTTGTTCACAAAAATTGAAGAGGAGGATATTAGCAACATTTGGTTTCAACAGGACGGCGCTACGTGCCACACAGCCGAAGCTACACTCGATATTTTGCACCCCAAATTTTGAAGATCGCATTATCAGCCGCAGAGCTAATGTCGTTTGGCCGCCTCAGAGCTGCGATTTTACACCGTTGGACTATTATTTGTGGGGTGCCGTCAAAGACAAGTGTTACGCCAACAGGCCAGAGACAATTAACGCTTTAAAGGACAATATTCGTGAAGCCATTGGTGAAATACAGCTGCACACAATCGATTGAACCGGTCGTGTAGGCTACTGCAAGGCCAACCGAGGCAGCTATTTGAATGAAATTACTTTCCATTATTAACCGGAACGATTGTACTTTCAAATAAAAAAATAAATTTGAGAAAATATTCGGTAGTTTTTTTTTAAAGCATTTAAAAAAAAAAATATTTAGTTGGCGGACTCTTTATAAAAAAGTTGTAAATGGGTTGGTAAAAAAATTGTTTCTGAGTTTGTTTCGGTCATTCATTTCTTCTAGGGTTACTGGCTCCCAAAGGTCAACTTCAAAAGATCTATTGTTGATCGGGCTTGCTGTGTGACAAGTGGCACCATTCTTTACTTCTAACTTATCAATTTTCCGCCACAAAAAACTTCGGATCATCTCCCTGTAGTGATTTTTCCATTTTCAAAAAATATGCTCCGATGATTCCTCCGGACCAAAAAACACTAATTTCCTAATTACATCTTTAAAACTTTGCCATATTCAAACTATATTTTAATAATAAAAACACGTTGTTCCTTCGTTTAACGTTCCATATTAAATAACCGTAATGTATTCAGAAACTGAAAACTAAAATTGCAAATAGAAAAAAAAAATGGCTGCAAACTTAAAATGATACCTTAATTTTGGACACCCTTTACTACAAACGTTAGCCTTCAGTTGTGATGAAAAACCGAAGGCTTGGCGATAAAACAAGGAATTCCGACATAAAAACTTTATGCCACCGATAGAGCATGGATGCTGGCAATTTCGTTATGATTTGGCGATGCATATCGGGGGCTGAGATCAGCATTAAAGTTTTTATTGATACAACTATGGATCACTTGACATATTTTAACTACTTGAAGTAATTGTAGGCGATTTGTTCATTAAAAATTGATTTTTTGGGAGCTGTAAGAATATTGTAACAAACCAAGCAAACTACCAAATTGTTTTTTAACAACGAAAAGCTACCTAAACGGCACTACTGGCTTAGTTTGACTTCTTTATTAAAGCGAATTAGTAATGTTTTCACAGTCATACGTACGTACTCGTATATGATTTGTCATCATTTAGGACTCATTCAGTTTTAGATCGTGTTTTTTTAATACAACTACGAAATTCTCATCGGAGCTTGTTGCAAGTGATTCTACGTGCTTATTTGTTTATTTTTTATTTTCTATAATTTAGAAAATACATCATATTATACATATTGTGTGATATTATAGTAAAAATCTACTAGTTCGTTGACCTCGACACTTGGTGTCAGTACATCACTTGTCTAAAGGACGGAAATGTTACTTCAATTCTTTACTATTTTTTTTTTTTTTAATATTTTTTCTTTCTTCTGCCTAACGATGTCTCCCATAAAGGAATAAATCTTATAGCAGAGACATTTTACAAGTGGTAACTGACAATTTGTTTTCTTAAATTCAAAGTAAATATTCATAAATTGTATACACGTATGCCGCCGTCGCCGCCGTATTGACCATAAACTATGCGCGAGAGTGACACCAGCATAATACATAAGAGACATTCCCTTAGACATGCTAGAATTTTTAATAGGAAAACTAAGAAGGGTTCTTCTAAACGATTTCCCCTTAAACTGGCTTTATACACTATGTTCTTCTCCGTTGCATAGCGAAGGATATTTACAAACGCAGTTCATGACCTTCCACATAATGTTGTTTCATATCCATTTGATTATTTAATTTTTTTTGTTTTGTGCAAATGCAAAGATCATGTACAATATTTTTAATAATTTAAGTTAATTAATGTTGGGAATCAAACGAAAATCTACAAATTAAACACACTATCGAAGCAAATAAAACAAAAAACCAAAAAAAAAAATAGTAAAACAAATAGCAGCTGCATATGTATATTCTGATGATTATTTGCAACTAGTAGTCTACAGCTGCTGCTGACTTTGATGACATTTTCCATAAAGGTTAAGCGAAGTCGGAGTAACAGCAGTAGCAGTAAAACTGACTTGATAGATTTGGTCATTTGAACACACCATGACCACTTTAGCACATTTTGCTTAAAAAAAATTGATTTTAATAGTATTTGTTAAAAAAAAAGAGTGGCAACACAGTAGCAATAGCATTAACCCATTAACAGCGTCTTCATTCAAAAAAAAAAAAAAAAAAACTTGAAATTTGTATTGAACAAATATTGCTGAAAGTAAAACAAGAAGCGTAACTGAGTAAACTTGAGAAAGAAAAAAAAAAGAAAAAGAAAAACTGAATTGTTTACTTAACATTCTAAAAGCATTCATATGAAAACAAATTTTAACTCAAATCGACTTGACTGTATTGAAACTCAGTTAAGCCCGATACTTAGCGAATACGTTACGTTATGTGTCTTAAGTTGTTTCAATCAGTTAACCAGTCAAGCCATTGAGCCAGCGTGTCATTTAGTCATAAAACCAATCAGACATTTACTTTTGACTTACAACACACACAACACACATACACACACAGTCATTCAGTCGTCACTTAGTCAGTTAGGTCTCAGCCATCATCATCGTCATCATCATCATCTATCGCTAATAATAACGATAAATAGTTGGCAAATATAAACTGGCAAATGACGACATATTTCTGTTGAAGACGTTACCCATCCAATTACACGCTACATTTTCATACGAGGGTAGTGACTTTTCTTTAATTCTGTTTCTTTTTTAACGTTTTTGAGTGCCACCAAATAAATTGAATATTTGCACATCGATGTCATGCCACACCATCATGTTGATCACAGTCATCATCATCATCATTGCTGTCCTTACACTACATACACTGTTGACCAAATACGGTTGCACTTTCCCAATCACATTACATGGGATCAACATATTCTGAATGCCCATCCCCCGGAGCTGACTTATTTACAAAGTAAATTCTTTTGAAAATGACATTGTTTGGTAGAACTGTCACCATCATATAAGGTGGGCGGTATATTCGTTTTATCGTGAAATGTGTACGCCATGTGTTTAGCTCATAGAATTAAAACCTAATCTCAATTTAGCTGCTGAATGAAGAAAATAATAATGTAGGCTTTATCATTAATAGGATTAGGTGTTTTGTATCTCATATGCACCTAGAAGTTATATATATCGGGTGATTTTTTAAGAGATTTCGGATTTTATTTTAAAAAATCTGGTTCTTATTTTGGCATACTCTCTCCAACATACCAGCCGGTATCTCATGGATAAAATTTTCAATATTGGCTTACAGTGCTTGTCCCTATACACATGAGTCTTCACACAGCCCCACAAAAAATATTCTAACCCTCGTTAAATCGTACGATCTTGGCGGCCAATTGACAGGCCTCAAATGCGAAAAAAACTATTTACATATCTCACCTCTCAATTCGGTCATTGTTTAGCGTGCTGCGAAGCATGTGGCACCGTCTTGTTGAAATCACTTTTTAGCCAAGTCAAGCTCTTCCATTTTAAGCAAAAAGAAAGTTTTAATAATTGCACGGTGGCGCTCGCCACCGCTACGTTCGCTACGTTCGTCTTTAAAAAAGTACGATCCCATGATTCCACAGGCCAAAAATCCACATCTAGCAGTACATTTTTCAGTACTCATTGGCAGTTCTTACAATGCTTTTGGCTGCTCTCACACCAAACACGTTAATTTTGCTTGTTAACGTATCCACCCAACTAGAAATTAACTGACCATTAAATGGAAGAGGTGCACGATAGAGCTTAAAAACTGTCGATAGTCAGCCCACTCGAGAGTTTCGATAGTTTGCAGAAAAACTAATGGCTATCCTGACTGGGCATTTCGCCCAGTCACAGACACAGTAGAGAAGATTCTCCAACAATCCCTCTGCCAAGGGTCTCTCAGCTTAACGCAAGACAGCGGTACACCCACCTTCGTGGGTAGATGGCTGTCCGAAAAGAGTGTGCCCGCCTTAGCAAACTCATCAGAAACACATTTACACTGAATATCCTTGTGTCCAGGAATCCAAATAAGATGGACACAAAACTGCCGTGAGAGAATCCCAAAGGAATCGCGACAGTCCCTAAACAGCCTAGAGCATTTGCCGGATTCGGTCCTCTACGACACTTTGATCTTTTCAAAACTGAAAACGGGACCATATTTACCAATTTAATTTCTAAAAAATTTTTGTTATTTAAGAAAAAAGTAGGAGATGATGCCCAAAAATTATTGATGCAGTCGCAGTTTACTAGGTTGACTGGGTAACTTTCATTATTTTCTATGCTTTTATAAGCCAAGTGGTGTGGTGTGGTGGGGCGTGGTGTAGTGGTTAGAATGCACGCATAACTACTCAAGCGACCCAGGTCCGAGCCCCAGTAGAGGACATGACGAAGAAAAATGTAATTGTGGTTTTCGAGTGTTTAATAAAGAGGCTTCAACTTTCCTCCAGACAACTCCAAACATCAGACGAATGATCAGGAAATCACGCAACCTACTGGGAAAATATTACAATGCTAAAGTAAAGATCATCACCAATTAGCAAGGATTTTCACCATTACGCAAAATTATATGGAGGAAGCTACAGTGGATTAATCTACTTAGCTTGAAACATCAAACTGATTAAAGAAACTGAAACAAGGCAATGGATGCTTTGTGGAAATATACTCCCTAGAGGAGTGATGGAGTAAAAAGAAAGCCAAGTACTATTCGAGTGGTAAACAGTAATTGCATTCGTTATAACCGATTCTGCACTTCTGTTTATTAATTTTTTTCTGCAGAAATTCGGTCCGTTTTTAATTTAATATTCTTTTTTTTTTTTTTGTTCTTTTACTTCTCAAGAGCTAATAGTGTAAATGAAACTTCAATTGTTGGTTAAATGTTTGTATGATTGTATGTGGTATGCGATGTATTAATGCAACATAAAACAACGTATCATATCATATCATTTCGTATCGCTTGCAATCATACAAACAGTGACAGATACACGCAGCCATTGATAACAAACGATAAATGTTGAGAATAATTTGCAGTTCATGTTTCTCTTTTTTTTTTTTTTTGTTGCTGTTAAGAAGCTTATTTCAAATGCGCAAAGCAGAATGTGTTTGTGACGTCCACAACTAGCCAGCCAGCCAGCCAGCAAACCAAGCCATCATCCATCTTTCCATCCAAACGGCCATCATCTATTCAAGTGAGTCAGTTTGCCGGATGGTTTCAATACAAGAATGAGTACTCATTCTGTTACATGTGCAAAATGCTTTTATAAACATTATAGCCAGCGGCCAATGTCCACAAAACTAACCTATCATCAGTAGAGCAAACATATATAGCTACGTGAGTGCTATGTACAAACAAAGGTAGTCAGTCATACATACACTCAAAAATAAAAGTTAATCAAGACCCTTACTTTAGATTGGATCAAAGGTTCAACTAATTTCAGTTTGAACCTCACTCTTCCCTAAAACATTATTTCCTTGAGCGTTTCTTTGTTAAAGTCAAGCCAATAAATAGAAACGTACATACAAATGAGTACTACTTCTATAGGCCGGCCGGTACATCTGTAGAAATTTTTTTGTGTGTACACATCTGCGTGTGGGTCTAAAACATTTCTTTACCATATGGGCCATCAAAATTGTATTTGTGTACTCCTGTCGTATTCGTACTTGAGGTATAATGGTGACAAACATTGTGGATCTTTTACATTTTCATGCCACTATCGTCAACGTCATCAACATCCTCATCTGTGTAGTCATCATGCGCCTCAAATGACAACGACCTGCTGCTGCTGCTGTAGCAGTTGCTGCGACTATTGACGCTGCTTCTTTTTTGTGCTTAAACATACAACAAATATATTTATATTGTACGAATACAATATTTGTATTAGCATAGTACGAATCGATATATTCAACTGTATGGACTCGATGGAAACTATAGCGGTGTTTGTCGATGATTTCATAATATAGACTCTTTGGTTAAGTGGCTGCCCCACACTACAGAAACAAAGGCCAAGGCACCTTGGCATCAGGTAACTTTCATGATAGTTTTCTTTTTAGCTGTTGATGCTTTACAAGAAAAGTTTCATATAATTCGCGAAATGCCCCCAATTCGTTACTGAGTTTATTGTCAGCCAGATGATATTGTCACTCTTCTTAACTACAGATGGACACACTCTTTTAGGAATCAAATTTAGGACAAACAAAGAAAACATATTCAGCATCCGCAATCAATCCACGACAGCAGGGCAAACAAAAAGGAAGAAGTTTGATTGACTGATTGATTCATGTAGCCATCCGCATCTTGCATATTCGGACACCATTTTGAGAATTTCCACAACGTCGGGAATACCAAATCATACCCATGCCGTGAGTTTGCGATATCGGAGGAGATGAATACGGGAGGTGATGTGTGGGAATCACTCGCCGAAAGCCTTACGGTGACGGCTTAAAAGGACCGCACATCCACAGAGGAGCTGCTCAACCGTCCGTTCCTCATACGCTTTGCCACAGCTACGACAGTGGTCGATGTACCGCTACCATATCTGCGGACATCGTTTCCAGTGGCCAATAAGCACAGCGATTAGCTAGTGCTTGTCTATCAATGAGCTATCGAGTGTACCTCACCTTATACTCAGGCAGAGTCAGATACGTGAGAAGTCGAGAATAGCCACCTTTAGGCATCCCTAGCCTTCTACTTAGGGTTGTCAATAAGTCTCTCTCACAAACCGAAAGGTGATAGTGTGTAATTTAACTGCCCGGCTGTCCACATAAATTCAAACGTGTCTTCGCAAAACTGTCTGAAAAAAACTCGGGCCATCAAGAAGACTGTAGTGGATATTCACCATGAATATTCTGGGTCCAACATTACACTTCATCTTTAAGCCATGCAAGTCGGCTCTGATGTCGAAGCAGTTATGGAAATCGCTACGATATCATCCAGAACTAGAAGGAATTCCCCCAAATCTTTTGTCGAAGTTGATTTCCTGAATGCAGTAGTCTTCCGGCCTTGGGAATGAACACCACCTTGGCACTCTTCTAGTAGAGAGGAATACAAATGAGACTAAGATAAGCATTATAAATGGCTTACAGCAAATAGCCAATAGCTAATAGCCATATTGGATAAAAGCCGCAATAATACCGTCCGGTCCAGGTGATTTGAAAGGTTCAAATGATCCGATAGCCCAGCTTAACTAAACGGAAGATACCTGAATCAGAGGATGATGAGCATCCGAAGCTGCAACAAGCAGATCATCACAATACCCATAAAGGGATTGCTACCCGGAAAGTGGGTATAAAAAACAAATCGCGAGTTTCCCAGATAGAAGTAGTCAGCATCCGTCAGACTTCCGAATATTATCGAGAGATCTGCCATAGAAATTCACGACTTTGCGAAGGTAACTGGTATGACTCGTCGCTTTCGCAGAAGTTCCTCCATGAGAAAGAACGCACGCACGCCTTATCGCTTATTTCAGCTCATTATTCTTGGTCTGATATAGTTCCCATTCGCCGGTTACCTCGAGTCGATTGAAGAGCTTGCCACAGAGAATGTGATTATGTGCGGTGTCTCTCACTGTTCATCAGGACTCTGGTGACTAGCACAGGGACAATGCGTCATGTGCAATCACAACGGGCCGCAATGATTTCTCAAGTGTGCCTTGATTTAGCTAAACTGCCATTCCCTCCTACATAGTTACCTACCTAACTACCTATCTTCCTACTTATTTTTAAACAATATTTTCTAGCACTACTCTTATTATGGCCACAACTGTTGGATTATTTGAATAGCGTGCTCTGTTGTACTTGTACAATATTTGCAATAGCATTGATGGCAATCCATATTTGCATTGACAAACGTTAAAATAAATGAACGAAGGAACGAACGGCTTGGTTGATAATTTTATATACAAATCGTCGTCGTCATCGTACCAGATGGACAGTAAATAAACCGATTGTTTGTCTGTTCGTTCTGGTTCCCATTTTTAAACAGTTTTTTTGTTTTTTTTTTTTTACTATATTTTTGGTGAATGTCTTCGAATATGTGTGTGTCTGTGTGGCTCTGTGAATATTTCATGGAATAGCAATGCTTCGTATAACGAATGTGTATGTGTATGTGTATGTGTCGTCTGTTGGTCAAATACAGACAGTTATCGATGCAAATTTAATACGCAAACAAAATGATTAAATTGAAAATCTCATTTGTATTAAGTGATTCTCTTAAGCTAACATCACATTTAATATCATTCATTCATGCATGCATTCATTCATTCAACTATTCATTCATTCAATCGTTCAGCACATCTTTTTTTGCTGTTTGTGCATATGAAAGTAGTGAATATTTGTATTTTATAAAAGCGGCATTTAAAAAACGTTCTAAAGATCTATGGAAAATTGGCACAAGATGAGTATTTTCCTACAAAGAAAAAACAAATCCATTTTGTCATGATGAAAGTCTTTGTCAATTGATACTGCTGTTATTGGATTCATGTAACCATGTAATGATTTAATTTGATTTTTGGCTACTTCTGTTTATAAATGAAAAAAATAATAATAAAGAAAAAACAAGAAGTGAATGTACATTTTAAATCAACTCAATTCCATTTGGTGTGTATTTGTTTAAAGAAATTAAAATTACAAAACGGAATTCAACGAAAAAGAAAAAGGCTTACGACTGCCGATTGTAATACTAAACATTTATGGAAAATATACTTTCTGATTTTGTTAGATTGTAAAATATCTGTAGTAAGAGGAAATCTTTAGGTGAGATTTTCTTATATAAATTTGCCCATCTTTCTGGTAGCATATGGATTACGCGCCAAAAGAACTACTCATTGTTTTGAGGTAAGGAACGAATCAAGCCAATTTCTGATACCTTGTTTTGAAGTGAAGCGTCAACCAGACAATGGTTTGAGGAGCACAATATTAAAGTATTTGATTGGCCAGCACGTTTCCCCGAAAAATTTGTAGGGACTGCTTGTGCGAAGTGGCAATCTGCAACACCTGGACAAACGTTTCCCGCGACCTATACGGCGCAGATTTATTCATTTATTTATTATCCACTTATTTGAATGTAGAATTTTTTAGTAAGGTGACCATACACAACATTTTATAGTTTGGATGAATTGAGTGAATATTAAGGTGACCTTATCATTTTGAAGCATACCTTATAAAGGGTCTGCCGTCTAACGTTTTTTTTTTCAACTAGTGCTTATTTCGTGAATGGTAACACTAAGCTCATGTCTGATTTGACAGATAATTAGTTTTATTCTACCGCTGAACGAATATGGTTGTGTATACGCTTCGCTAAGTGGGCCTGCGATCGACTTACAGAAGATGCCGATTTTGCCAAAAAAAAAATCATCTTTTCAGATGAAGCTCATTTTGATCTTGGCGGGTATGTAAACAAGCAAAATTGTAACATTTGGGGCACAGAAAACCCACACGCATACATTGAAAAGCCGATACACCCAAGGCGGATTTTGGTCCAGAGGCATAATTGGGCCATTTTTCTTCGAAAATGAGCAAGGAGTGGCCGTTACAGTCAATGGCGATCGTTATCGAGCCATGTTGAACGAATTTTTGTTCACAAAAATTGAAGAGGAGGATATGAGCAACATTTGGTTTCAACAGAACGGCGCTACGTGCCACACAGCCGAAGCTACACTCGATGTTTTGCGCCCTGTTTTTGAAGATTGCATTATCAGCCGCAGAGCTGATGTCGTTTGGCCACCTCGGAGCTGCGATTTGACACCGTTGGACTATTATTTGTGGGGTGCCGTCAAAGATAAGTGTTACACCAACAAGCCAGAGACAATTGACGTTTTAAAGGACAATATTCGTGAAGCCATTGGTGAAATACAACTGCACACAATCGATAATGTGCTTAAAAATTGGACCGATGGTCTAGGCTCCTGCATGGCCAGTCGAAGCAGCCGCTTGAATGAAATTATTTTCCATTATTAACCGGAAGGATTGTACTTTCAAATAAAAAAAGAAATTTGAGAAAATATTCTGTAGTTTTTTTTAATAGCATTTTCAAAAAAAAAAAAAGAATTATTTGGCAGACCCTTTACAAGATAATATATTAGCCAATGACTAATAATAAGATTGACTAAATAAAATCAAAATTTACCAAAAATTTGTCCTACAACTTTATTTAAAACTACCTTTACTCATCCGGTGTAAAACATCCCCTACTGCATTTTTGTAATTTGGATCTATTTATTCGTGCTTTTAATTTCAACAAAATCGGTTCAGTCCTTTACTCGTGATTGTCTCATAAAAAATTTCTTGGTTTTATTCGCATACTTTTAGGTTTGACAATTTAATAAACCTTTAATATTTAGTGACAACTCATGTGCCTTACATACTTGGTCCGTTTTCCCACAGATTCAATTTTGAAAAACAGCATAACCTACTTCGTTATCTGGATCTTCGTTTGCCTTGAGCATTTGAGCAAACTCGCTTCAGTCATTTATGAGTAATTACCAAACAAACAAACAAATTTATAATATACTTACATATGTATATGGATTTGAAAAATGTATGAAACTGAAAATTATGTGCGTGTTTTTTATAGGGGTGAACAACTTTAAGTTGGCATTACTTTTCAAGATGGCGACCGATTTAACAGCTGTCGAGTAATTTATTTATTTATGGTTTGGCAATTCATCATGAATAAACTCACGCCCGGCGTAGATTCGTCTAATGGGTCCAAAACGATATTACCATTGTTCCCGATTTTCATAAGCGAATTTTGTTTAGCGATGAAGCGCACTTCTGGTAGAATGGCCAAGTCAACAAACAAAAGTGCCGCATTTGGAGTGAACGTAATCCTCAATTGTATGCGGAAACACCGTTATATCTAGAAAGACTGACTGTTTGGTGCACTTTATGGGCTGATGGATCATTGGTCCGTACTTTTTCAAAAAGGATGGTGGCCAGACCGTTACAGTCAATGGTGATCGGTATAGAGCCATAATTAATAACTTTTTCATTCCTGAATTGAATAACCATGATGTCCAGCAGATGTGGTTTCAACAACACGGCGTAACAAGTCACACAGCTCGTGCCACAATAGATTTATTGAAAGACACGTTTGGTGATCGCCTAATTTCACGTTTTGGACCTGTGAATTGGCCTCCAAGATCTTGTGATCTAACACCGCTAGACTGCTTTCTGTGGGGCAATGTAAAGTCATTGGTCTATGCGGTAAAGCCACAAAAGCTTGACCATTTGGAAGACAACATTCCCTGTGTTATTGCCGACATACGGCCACAAATGTTGGAAAAAGTCGTCGAAAATTGGACGACCATTTGGCCTACATCTGCGCCAGCCGTGGCGGTTATATGCCAGAAATCATATTTAAAATGTAATGCCACAAGATTATCTTTCGGATAAATAAAATTCATGTTAATCGAATAATCCATCGTTGTTTTATTGCAACTTAAAGTTCTATACCTCTATAAAAAACACCCCTTACATACGTTAATATATTTAATTTGAATTATTATTGAAATTTGTTCAATAAATAGCTTGACTTTTATGCTGATCAAATAGGTTTAAAAGTGATATCTATTTTATTACCTAAACATTTATTTTTACTTTAGATTTAAGAAAAAAAAACTATTTATATGGTGCTACCTTAACCTTATCTAATATACAACTAAAAATATAGATTGAAAAACAATTTAAAATTTTAATTTATTTTTAAGCCGAAAATAAATTTTTTTTAGCTTTTTTTAGGTTTCTGTTGTACGCGATTTAGCTTTATGTCATTTTAAAATTTGGTCACACTGACTACAAATTTTAAATTTGAATAATAATTTTAATTATTTTTAAATTAATGCCTAATATTTAAGGTGATAATTCAAATCATTTTTATTGTTTTATTTGCCTCAAGCTATTTTAAGTTGTAGGACAACGCTCAGATTTTAGAAATGTACACAAATCTATGAAGCACAGTCTGGCATCTCTTTGTTTTATTGAAAAACATATTCTATCATATAGCACTATGGTATTATAAAAATCCAAGTATTAAAACACGCACTCTGGCTTTTTGTCCAATAAGACCAGCACTTAGGGGATAACCCCTACAGATGCAGTGCATTGTGCTGATACTAGAAAAATAGTTTATGGGAAGGAGGATAGATAGAGTAGTGTCGGTGGACGTTCGATTTAAATTTGCTCATGTCGGAAGTGGCAGGAAAAATATTCGCAGGAAGATTGTTCCACAAACGAATAGTGCGACCAAAAAACGAATTCTCCCTATAATGCGTTGTGCGATTTACTGGACAATCAACTACAAAGGGATGAGCTCTACGAGAAATACGATTACTACGTACAAATATATGATTACCACGAATTAGTTTCTTAATTTCGTCAGAACACATTCCGTTATAGTACCGATAGAACAATGAAACACACGCCACATTGCGACATGCTCTAATGAATCCATAGAATTGGCTACCCACCGTCATTAATAAGGCCCTTCGCCCTCTCCTGTATGCGGACTTTGAAGCACCGACCCATACATGAGAGTTGTATTCCAATTTGGGTCGATATAGGTCTTGTAAATATTAAGGAGATCAGATGGAGTGAAGTAATTCTTACACTATCTTAAGAAGCCGAGACACTTGAATGCTTCTTTCGACACTCGAAATATGTGCTCTTTCCAACAAACGTCACAATGAATTCTCATGCCCAGAACATCAAGAGCATCTGATTCCTCAATATCTACATTACCCATAGATATAAATGACCCAACACCCCCACGTCTGTTTGTCAGAAAGCAACATTGGGTCTTACGCGCCTTAAAGTCGACCCTGTTCGCACGACTCCACTCAGAGATTTTCGACAGGTCGTTTGTAAGTGTGTCGTTCATATTCCGCCTTTTCGCCCCAATCTCCAAAAGGCTCGGACTAAAATCAAAAGAATATGAATGACAAATGTTGCTGTCATCTGCAAAAGAGTAAATAGGATTAGAAGTGAGGAAAAAAAATCATTAAGAAATATTTGAAATAGAGTTGGAGAGAGAACAGAGCCGTGCGGTACCTCTTGATTTATCGGATGAAATCCCGTCTATAACCACTCTTATAGTGCGATTTCTGAGAAAGCTCGATATGAATCGAAAGAAGTGACTACCGACACCAAAGGCAATAAGTTTGGATATGAGAGTCTCGTGTCAGACTCTGTCAAACGTCTTTGAAATATCCAGGGCCACAACCTTACTCTCACCAAATCCATGAATGGACCTGTTCCACCCTTCAAAGACTAACGCCAGCAGATCAGCAGTATAGCGACCTTTACGGAAATCATATTGGCGATCTCTCAGCGAATTGTTTGACTCTACATATTTCATAACTTTGAAAAATGCCGAACAGACTGCTATTGGACCCTTTTAAGGGATTGGCGTTACATTGGCAATCTTACAGCAAGATGAGAAAAAACAGATGGCTTAATCTAACATTCTCCTTACATTTAGCCTTTGTTGAATACCAACTGTAGCATGTTTTTTTTTTTGTCTCAGGACCCTTACCAGATTATTATTATTTTTTGTTATTTTCCAAATTTTTGATGCAAATTATTTTGTCATGTTTATGCCACATAATGTTCCCACCTTTTTTGTATTGTTGAAACCCTCTCTCATTCTCTTAAAATAATTATTTAATTAGCAATCCTGCTCACCGCTGTAGACATTTGAGCATTATTTATGATCAGAAAAATGTTTTAATATCAGCTGTAATCACACGTGATCTCACATGTGATTATATTTCTTTTGTCAAAAATAATTTACCAAAAATTTATTTCTTTTTTTAACGACTGATGTCACAACAATACCGCCAGTATTTAATTAGACATGAATAAAAACAAGATTAAATTGGACATGTGCACGAACGAAGCGATTGGTAGGTAACCTGAGCGAAAAAATAAAACATTTTTGGGGTACGAGTATCTCTACAAAGCCCCTCAAAAGTGATGGCTTTCAAAGGGTTCAGTAAGCAGAGAAATTAAAATATTTTTTTTAAATTATTTTTTAACAAAAAAAAAAAACGAAAAACACTGCAAGTGATAAGTGGTGGTCATTCGCAAAATACACCCCTTTTTTATTTGGATCGGGTCCAGAATTGTTTAATTTTCTACATGAGTGTTAAATTGATAACCCTGCTGCGTATGCAGGTTTCTCCTGTGTTTGTCTGTCTGTCTGTCTGTCTGTCTATCTGTGACTATGCCTGCTTGCAACGTTGTTCAATTGCTGTTATTGCAACACGCGATTATAAACTAAACAAATTTATTTTCTCTTTTTTGTTTTTTGGAAAATTATATATTTTTGCAAAATTTACTTTGAGAACAACAACAAGAACAACAACAACAAGAACAAATAATTTCTTTTAAAATATTTATTTAACATATGAGTACCCAGCGCCATTGACTGACCAACTCTTCCTTAACAACAAAAGGGGGTTGTACTTGATGAAATTATTTTAAAGTTACAAAACAGCAAAAAAAACCGAATTTACCGTTCTTTTCTATCAGTTGAAATAAATCGCTCACTTAACAGCAATAACAACAACAACATTAAGAAGAAAAAAACAAGGTATAGACTATTATCGGCAAATAATCTTCATTGAAGCGCGTGCAATAAGCCGATGATGACCAAGTAAATTGCAATTTGATGAATTGAGTACATATTAGACAATTAGGTGGTGGGTCAATTGAAAATTATTTATATAAACACCATAGTACAGTTATTTATTTATTTCCAATATTGGCTGTATACGAGTGGTACTATTTATATTTCGGAAACTGGCATCATTAATGTCAATAGCTAAAATCTGGCAACGCTGTAAGAAAGTTTGACATTTTTAGCATAAACGTACTTACAATTTTTTGATGTACAAAAGCTATTTGTTTTGTTTACAGTGAGTTAAGAAAATCAATTTGACCAAAAAATGGAAATTTTAAGAGAAATAGTTTGTTGGATTAGTTTTCACAACCTTCGACGTAGATTATCTCAACAATAATGTGTCGATGAACTCAGTTCTTTACATGGCGACAAAGCACCATTAAAACCATAGTATATCGCTGATATAGTAAATTCAATCGTGGTGGTAGTTCGGTCGCCGACGAATTCCATGATGGTCGGTTGTTGTGAATTGATTATGCAAGATCGTCATGTGACATATTGTGAGACAAGGACATTACTGCACAATAGTTTCACTTCAATACCTACGATTTTGCATTAACATTTAGTTGTAAATAAAATTTGTTCTCGTTGGATACTCCATAATTTTTCAATCGATCAAAAAAGGCTCGTGTCGATTGGTGTAAAGAAATGATTGAAAAGTTTAAACGTAATGCTATAAAAGACGTGTATAAAATCGTGGCAGGTGAAGTATCATGGATATATGCGTATGAGCCGGAAACAAAACAGCAATTGAGCAAGACGATCTAAGTCCAACAAAATTTGTTCGTGGAAAAAGCTCAGCGAAGCAAATGGTCGCCTGTTTCTTCGGCGGAATGAGTTATATGGTCACTGTTCCGCTTGAGCAAGGTAGGACGGTCGATTCTAAATAGTACAGGACCATTTGCTTGCTGGAAGTTTTCGGAGAAATTCGTAAAACCAACGAATCATTCTCCCTCATGCCAATGCGAATTCTCACACATCTCGTTAAGCGGGTGTATTTTTGAGCAGTCAAAACATCGAATTGATGCCTCATCCTACGTACAGTCCTGATTTGGCACTCAATGACTTATTCTTGTTTTCAAATATCAAAGTTTAACAGTGTGGTCAATGCTAGGAGCGCCAAAGAAACAGTTGAAGCATCCTGAAACCATTTTTTGGAGGTGTCTCAAGAGGAATGGAAAAACTGCTTTAAGAAATGGTTTGAGCGAATTTAAAAGTGTATTGATCATCAAGGGAAATATTTTGAAAAACAATAAAACCGTTTTCATTTAAAAGTATATGTTATTATTTGCTATTCTCGAAATATAATTAGTATCCCTCGTATAAATTAAAACTTCCGGATTTATAACAGGTGGCGTATCGCTTTTATACATGGCTTGTATTTTGAATAACTCAAATGCTATTCGATAGGGTAAGTATCTGTCAATTATCCTCAGTTAGTTGAACGTAAGAGTGTTAATAACAAAGTTTTATTGCTGCAAAAATGCCTCATCAGTTTTAATTTACTTAAGAAATTTGAGAAAGGAAGGGAACATCAGTGGCATAGCGAAGCTTATCTTGAATATGTTCCGTTGACTTCAACTTGCTGGCAATGATTTGTGTGGGTCAGAAGTAATGATTTTGGCAAAGACCAGCCAAAAGTATTCGGAGATGGTGACTTGAAGACGTTGATCCATGAAGATTGTTATCAAACTCAATAAGAATTTGCTAAATTGTTAAAATCCATTCCGGCAGTAACTGCAAAACATTTGCCAGCAGCAACAAATAGTATACCCACACAAGCTCAAATTGAGACACCGAAATGCTGCTTATACACCATGAGAAAAAGTAAGTTTTGCACCGAATCGTTACTGGCTTGGAAAAATGGTTTCAGTACGACAACTCAAAGCACAATAAACGGTCGGTCAACCAACCGAATCAAAGCTATACAAGAATATTTATGATGCTATGATACTTATCATTATATGGTGGTACTACTAGCTGGTAAAATGGGGTTAGACGACCACATGATACCTGTGACGGAAGAAATTAAACGAATTTATATACCTATCCCGCAGTTACCACAAGGAGCAAAGCATTGAAACAAACTCGTTCCAATTCGTTCTATACGGGGCTAGATTTAATATACCGGTGTACCCTCCTCCTGCAGCCACTGCTGCTACCAAAGGCTGAGCAGAGTTTTAGAGTTCCATGCGTGTAATATAATCTTGCTGTTTTCGCAAAGTGTGATCAATTCACTTCCAGTCGCGACGTCGGATTTCATGGATAATAGGCTTTTGCCCCGTGATTGCCCATAGGTTTTCATTCAAGATCCGATCATGGGCTGAATTTGCCTATAATATACCTTAAACATCACACATGTACAAACAGGAAAGTTTTGAAATGTGAAGGTATAGAAGACTTCTAAGAGTATCATGAACCGAGCATGTAGGCAACAACTTCTGGCCATTTAAAATCGGGGTGTTGCTTATTATGGTCATACCACTTAAGGAGAAAAATATGAACTTTTTAAACATATACTCTAAGGCTAAATTGAAGTTAGAAGGCGTATCGGCTGTAAACAGATGTCTTGGTTGCATAACACCAGATATTGGACACAGGTATACAGCACTTAACATAAAGCATGAATCGCTTCCTAATTCGCGCGTTTTATGTTCCACAACCGTACAGAACAACTGACTTATTATTCGCATTACTCGCGTTCTTTTTAATTTGACTTTAGACCCTTTCTAGACCCTCTCGAAAGATACTAGGCCTTTGTTTATGCGAGACCATATACCTTCACTAGTATAGCTTGTCGCATTATCTTTGTCTTGGATACGTTAATGAAAAATCCAACCAACTCCGGAAATTTTCGAACATCGTTCAACACTCCAATTACGAGTATGTCCGAATATTCGCAATTGATTTGTTTGAAGTGAATATTTAACAGGGAGATCTAACGGTTATTAAATGGTTTGTCTGGTTTTGACGAATGTGAT
This sequence comes from Wohlfahrtia magnifica, assembly GCA_023159175.1. Taxonomy (NCBI): domain Eukaryota; kingdom Metazoa; phylum Arthropoda; class Insecta; order Diptera; family Sarcophagidae; genus Wohlfahrtia; species Wohlfahrtia magnifica. The sequence goes on along the minus strand of JAKWBJ010000534.1, from coordinate 5,839,431 downwards.
TTTTGTGAAAATGTCCATTTTCGAATACCGAATAAATCGGTTTTTAACACGAATAACCGGAAGAGTTTGCATTGTAATGCTTCCTGCAGATTCAGACATGGCAAGTTGTTAAGCAGGACAATAGAAGTTTGGCTAGCCATTATTACTTAATATAGTTATGGACACGGTCGTGAGAAGAGCACTTGAAAACGTCAAGGGCGGTATAGTGATTGCAGGCTTGATAATGCTGACGATATCTGTCTCACAGCTCACAGCTTCTTAAATCTTGCAACGAATTTACGTAGCGTGTCGCTGGAGGCGGAATCGGCTGGATAAACGTCGCAAAGACGGAAACTCTTCCTATTAATGCCACATCCCAGAAATGAATTGCAACTGGCACGTACAAGATCGAGATTGATCCTTAATTCTGCCATCTTGGAAATATTATATCCTCAATAATATCTATAGTCGTCTGCGGTTAACCCGTTAAATATTTGGTAGTCTAAGAGGAATATGAAAATCATCCATGTTGTCTACACTTATAAAAATTTCCCTCTTCAATGGAAATGTTAAATCAGACCTTTTATACATCTGCGAAGCATGAAATTTACAACATGCAAAAGATGCAAGTGCTTGTGAATCGCTGCCTCTGTAATATCCTTCAAATTTATTGGCGCACGTGGCCGTGGGTTGGCCATGCCTTTAGAAGGCAATGAAGAGACATCACCATAATTGCCATAAAATGAAATCTTTAAGGGAATAGAAGAAGATTGCGTCCAACCCATACATGAAGAAGACAGATCGAGGCGCAGATAGCCAGCTGCAGCAAGAATAAATTAGGCAGGGTACAGAAACTCGCCTACCTTTGTATAACTGGCAATAAGTATGTGTCCAACAGCGGCTTTGTAGGTCTTAATTAGCTTGACACCACTTCACATCTATGTGATGAGGGTAGCGGCATGTTCAGCAGCAAAGTTTCTCACCAAGGTAACGTGTAGGGAAGTCCATTTATTCTTTACAGGGTGGTCGGAGAACCACCTTAAAGTTATGCCTTTGGATCTGTACTTTGGTAGGAGATTTATAATTAAATTCCCAGACCGGTATTTGTGGTCTGATGGAGCCTTAGTTTGAAATGAGTTTTATATAGACTAGTATACCGATGACTCCAAAATGAACGACTATGGCGGTGCTGGTGTTCATTAACCCAACCTAGACTGATCAATCCCACTGAGAAGATCGCTAAGTGCCTTTCAGAGTAAAACAATTAATATATTCTCCGACAGCCAAGCTGCCTTAAGGACACTTGACTCGAATAGTATGACATCTAGACTGGTCAAATATCATTACGATACGTTTCAAAAGCTTTCGCTTGGAAATGAAGTCCAGTTTTTTTGGGTACCTAGACACTGTGGATAGATGGTATTGACATAGCTTTTGTATTGGCCAGAAAATCTTCCATGACAGTCTGTATCGGTCCAGAACCTTTCTGTGCAGGATCAGGTGGAACTTATATGTATATATTTAGATAAACTATAGCCGTAAATTTCAATATCAGTCGGTAAACGACTCTGAGCCGTGGAAGAATGCTCTACACTATTACTTAGTACATCATTTTATTTACAGCAATCCTTCTCTTACCGTCCATTAAATTTACTTAAACTTTTAAATATGCCCACCTTAAGGCTAATAAAAGGCCTTATATATGCAACATACTTGCAACATGCACTTATAAACTAAGTTACGTGTGTGTACGTTTGAAATATTTGCCGAAAAAATAAACTTAAAAACACGTTGTGAAGTAATACCCTTTTGTCTTTCATTTGATGTTTGCTCATTTAGTTTGAACTCAACTGAATGGAATGAATGAATACCCTTTTCTTCCTTATCAGTTGGTAATATCGTTATCAACACCATCATCGAAATGTTTTGACCACCACCGCCAAGCACCACCACTACCGCTGCCAACAACGAACAATAGTTAACACCAGCGCCAATGCCACAACATCAACATCATCATCGTCATCGTCATCGTCATTGAACTCGATGTTCTCTCCTCATCGTCGTCATCGTCGTCGTCATCATCATCGTGTAATCAAACCATCATTGAATTAAATTCTGTCTTCTAGTACGAGTACATGCAAAAAAAAACACCTCCAAGTTAAGTATTTGCAATACGAGTACACTAAGAAAAATGTGTCAAAAAGGGTATCATAAAGGCAATATTTTCTAAAGATATTTAATTTTTGCACAATTTTTTTCAGTGTAGCTTATATCACCAAAAAAAAAAAAAAAAAATCATCGTTCCTTTAGCTTTTATCGTTGCTCTCTACACATTTAGTGTTCACTGACTTGCATTCAACACCTTAATTTAGTTTTTGACCAGTTACCAGTATACATACTTTGTATGTTGGTGTGTTCTTTCTCTCTTTGGATTACTTTTTTTCTTTTTGTATTTGTTTTTTAAGCAATTTTTTAACAACCTTTTATTTGTTTACAGACATGTCAGGATGAAAGTGGTAGATAAAATGCAATTACATGCGATTATCGGTAAACAGTTCAAGCAGAAGACAAGGAAGCCCAAATAAGGTCCTAAGACTTTTACAACCAAAAATTACTATCCGCTGGTGGAAGTACCTGCAAAATATTGAAAATGGTAACAGCGACAATACCAACAACAATAACCTAAATGGTAATATTATAAAATTATGAAATATATAATTTACAGTTAGAATAACAGTGTACCACTCTGCTCACTGTTCATGCACTATGTTCAGTGGTAGTGGCTGTATTTGCTTCTTTTTTATAGCACCCCAACTAACGAAGTACAACATGTAAGCGCTGTAAAAATGTCAAATTAACCATTGACTGACCATCAAATAGGGGTTACAGGCATATGACTTTCAGTTTTTTATCATCAGTGGAGTGTAGTTGCAAAAAAACAAAAAACTGGCGCATTTACTAAATAAAAGGAACGATTTTTTTTTAATTTTTATAACAAAATTTTAAAAAACCATTAACAGCACTTTATGCTTGTACACGCAGCAGTAATTTGATCAACAACTATTGTTGGAAAAAGTTCGGTTACAAATTGTCGGTAGATGACAAATACCCATCCCTCTTTCCAAGTTCAAAGTTGATTTCTGCCTCCTTTTGCCATTGACCTGTGTGTTCACATATCTAAAGATGGTGCCCGTATATGTAGGTAGGTATGCCCCAAAAACGTAGGCCAAAAATAGCCTGTTGTGACACCACAATGAAACGTCATCCCCCTATAAGCGAAACCATCCGGAACTCGTAAAAAAACCGTTAAGTTCTCAATAACCGTACTCGACATGGTAGAAGCCCAGGTGCCTCTTCCTTCTGCACACATACCGCCGGGCATGTGCACAGTAGGTGAATAGCTGTTCTTTCCTCCTCCGTATACCTTCTACAGAAATCATTGGCCAGGTGACCCAGGCCGCCTGTAATACCCAGTCATGACACAGGCAACTACGCTAAGTGTGCTTCTTTGGAGATTGAGAAGAACTTTTGTGCGCTTGAGGTCTAGCTTTGGCTAGATTTGATGCTTCGTTGACCGAGACTATTACCTCACGTTGAATCATAAGCCTACAAGTTCACAATGGGATGCCAAACATGGAAAATTCACTTGTAAGATCGAAAGTGGTGCCATGCCTGACCAGTTTATCAGAACTATAGTTCCCCGAAATATTACTGTGACCCTCTAGCCATAAATTATAAATATCTGTTCCTGAGTAGAACATTTAAGATCCCAGAGCTTTCACAGTCGTCTGGATATACAACAGTATGCTAATATCTCTCCTGTAGACGTTGTCCTTTCTAATGACCATCAAAGCAGCTCGTATGGCCGATACCACCGTCTGAAAAATGCTACAGTTATCCGGTAACCTTATAGAACCTTACAGAGCTATATTCGCCGACTACGAAAAGATACTTCCACACATCGATCCATTCACCTTGGAGCCATCTGCGGAAATCTACGCAACAAAGATTCAACGAAGAGATTCAGGATTGCCTCCATTGCCGATGTGAGTGAATTAAGTAATGCCCCCTTGATAATAATGCAAGCGGGCCTTGCACTCGCTTTAGTAGGCTAAGATTAGATGCCTTGCAAAGGGATAGGTTTGACCGTGCATACCCAAAGACTTATCCTAGGTCTGAGGCCCTAAATCAGTGCTCGTAAATTTTATGTAATTGCGTACAGAAGTTGAGGCCACTCTTAAGTACTACAGTACTTGTACTTGTACTTATGTCCGTTTTCATCTAGGTTCTAAAGAACTTGACATCATCACTCTTGACAATTGAGTCTACATTTTTAATCCTCCTATAGAGAAAATGTCTTAAATGAATTTTTAAACATTTACTTGAGAGGAAGGTTAAGGCTGGACCAGAAACTTCTGACGGATTTTCTTAGGGGCCATTGTAGTTTTAGAACACATTTTTAGAGAATTGCGTTCATGGCCTAGATGTTTTTTAGGTTATGATTGCAGGCATCGGAACATACACATATTTTTTTTTTTTTGTCTTCATCACTCCTCCAATCTTTTCAAGACCTTTATTTCTGACTGCATATTGGGGATTTTATGCAATCCGCATAGTCCAAGTCTTCAAGTAGGCATGAAAGACTGCATGTTATCCAGCTAATTATATCATCCAACAAATCATTTCAAGTACTCCAGTTTTGACTACATATTGGAGATCTTATGCGAGAGGTTTGAAATTTTCGGTTTGCAATTTTGCCAAATTTATTCTTTGATTGTGAAGTGCCATTATTTCGCTTAGAAATGAAATATTATTTCATTCATATGGCAGACATGACTGCCCTTACACTTCCCCATTCGATGGGACCAACTTTCGAGAACTTTTTCGAGTTTATATGGTCGTATCTCGGCAATGTCAACACGAATGTTGGCGTTCAAATGCTCAATTGTATCTGATTTGTCGGCATAACACTTGTCTTTAACAACGCCCCACAGAAAATAGTCCTACGGTGTCAAATCGCAGCTTGTTGGCGGCCAACTTACATCACCATTTCGGCTAATTAAACGTCCATCAAACGTTTGACGCAATAAATCGATTGTGGCAAGAGATGTGTGGCAAGTTGCACCATTCTGTTGAAACCAAACTTCGTTCACATCAATACCATGAAGAGCGGGCACAAAAAAATCGGTTATCATAGTGCGATAGGTGTCTTCATTCAACGTAATTGTTGCGCCGTCCTCATTTTCAAAGAAATATGGGCCAATGATGCCTCCGCTCCACAAGCCGCACCAAACAGTCACTCGTAATGGGTGCATTAGCTTCTATAAGACCATGTTTGGGTTTTCTGAGCCACAAATACGACAATTTTGCTTATTAACGTACCCACCAAAATTTCTTTTTTTTTATTTTGCAATTTCGGAACAATTGTTTTTGTTTTGGAAATAAACGTACAATAAATCCTATCGTTGTTTAAGTATAAACCGATTCATTTCGTTGAGTGGAATATTGTGACAGAATAGAATGACATAAGTATTGCCAGATTCGCACGATATCATCCGGCAGAATGGTGACAGTCGGCATCCCTTTTTGCTTCAAAATTGGTGTGGAATGATTGACGGATATAACCTTTGTAAAGAACTCTTCTTCCATAATGAAACAATCTTAACATTTCTTACAGTGTACAGTACAGTGCATATATTGCCGTTGACCATATTTAAAAAGTATATGTAGTTGATATTCTTCTTGTATAATTTCCATAAAAAGTCTTCCTGATTGTGTAGGTTTTTAAAGAAAAAAGAAAATAATGAAACGTGTGTGCCTCTGCCGCAACTACTCATATTTACCTTATCATAACAACAACAACAACAACAACATAAATATGCATGTATGTACATAAGTAGAGTGTAGAGTGTATAATAAGTCATATAAGAATTACGAATTATTAGCCAGTTTTTCCTCCGGTTAATGTGTAAAACGAAGAAAGTTGAAAAGAAAGAATTAATGACTGAATGAGCGAATGAGCGCGAACGAACCAGCCAAACAATTTTAAAATGAGACATGAGACAGGGTGTGTGCCAAACCATAAAATAAAATATTAAAAATATAATGTTGTTGTTGTTGCTAATGTTGCCGTTTAACATGAAAGCTTGTTCGCAACATAAAAATTGATTTGTAAAATTTTGTTTACAGTTATAAAAATGTTGCATATACATACATACATACCTATATAAGCTACATGCCACACCGTAAGTGTGGCAAGTATGTGTAATATGTTTCAGCAAAAAGAAATTATTTTTTTTCTTTTTGTTTTCTCAAGACTTTAAATACCTATTGACGTTAGTTGTCGTTCGCGAGTTGTTGGCAGAAAATTAAAATACAAAGTATGGCAGAAAATATATGCAAAGAATTTGTCTATTATTGAGGAGGCAATGATTTGAAGAGTGGCAAGCAATATTATGTGGTTATGATTCGATTGAAGAGCAATTTCATTTTGCCAGTTTTATTTGAATGCAATTTTTTATGAATTTGAATAAGAAAAATGGTTTTCTTTTTTAAATTTGTTTTTGAGTTAGAAAGCATGCTTTCAAATGCAGAAAAGTAACCAAATACTGATTACACGTAATCAGCAAATCTTCTGTAGTTTCTTTTTTTTATATGATAATTACTTGATAACCAGTTTTTAACTTTCCGTTTCTCTATTAATCTAATCTGCTTGATTTAATTCACACACAATTAGCTCAAATCAACTTCATTCTCATACGGTTCTCTTCATAATCGAATGCCCTCTTTTTTCTATTACTCCTCTTGCGTGTACTTTTTTGTAATCAGTTTCGGTATTCCATCTAAGTAGGTGACTGGCTTACTGTAGCAGGTCTAAAATATCAGGTGTACCGGTATGAAGTGAGAGTCCAGATACAAATGTGTTGTGAACGACCCTTAAATTTTTTTTGTGTTGTCCATGACAGCCGTCAAACATATTCAGTATACATCATATCTATGAACAAACAAAATCATATTTTTTCGTCCTGTTAAAGATGGCGATTTTTGTACCAGAAAATTATGATTTGCGAAAATCATTAATTTTTTGTTTTCATTTGAAGAAAAGTGCTGCATATGGTGATCAAGCTCTGAACGGAAAAAATCATGGGTTAATCCAGGGCAACCATTAACATCGGCTGCAAAACGAAACCGATTCGGCAGGAAGACAATGTTGTGTGTCAGGTGAGGCCAGAAAAGTGTAATATACCACGAGCTCAAAAAACATGGTAAAACCGTTAATACAGATCGCTATCGATAACCAATGATCAATTTAAGCCAAGCGTTGATTGAAAAACGACTAGACCGAACCACAAGGTACGGCAAGGTAATTCGCAACATGAAAATACATCTGCACACAAAGCAAAACCGGTTCAGGATACGATCAGAGCATTAAGCTGAGAGCTGCTGTATATACCAGACTTGGCTCCTTCCGACTACTGTTTGTTTTCATCGATTGGACAGGCAGTGGCTGAACATCACTTCGATTCCTACGAAGAAGTCGAAATTGTGTGACTAATTAGCTTGCTTCAAAAGACAAACAGCTTTATTGGCATGGATTCTATCAATTACTTGAAACATGGGAAAAATTTGTAGCAGCAGTTGTCTTGCTTTCAATAAAATGTTTTTATTTACCCATTAAAAATTAATATTTTATTTTCACAAAAAATACTCATTTCATACTTGTACGTACACATGATATATGATGGTGCTGCCACCCGTTGTTACTCAAAAGCAACTACCTCTGTGTATTTGGTACAGCGGTGACAAGTCTTTGCTGCTTATCACGTAATGTAGTTTAACTTAGGTCAGACTCAAAACCACTCTTTGTACTAAATTTTTTTTGTGCTCCCACTTGTCATTCACGGGCTCAATACGCCTAGGAACAGGAGCCTCTTCTTTAATGAGTGCGTCAAGAAGTTTTGTTCAACTAGCGTATATGCCTACATCTTTAATGTCCCAGTGACACATAGTTAGTGATCAATAGAATAAATAGAATCTACTTGAACTAGTGTTGGATATTCTTATTCTGTATAGGTGCTAATTACAGGCATAGTGAGCCGAAAATGTCATTAGGCTTTTCGTAACCGGTTTCATAATGAACTCTGCCCTTTTATCGGCGAAGCTCAGAAACGACTAGTGTCATTCTAATGTTATTCAGAATGGATGCTGACCATTTTCTCATCCACACTTTCAGGAGACACCTGTTAAAGCTAAAGGCTGGAGTGGAGTGCCTTCTTTAAGCATATATGTCCGTCTCCATCTTATTCCCCTTGTACCCCTGATGTCCGGACACCCAAACCAGGGTGACCGGGATTCTGAATAGCCAGAATGTTAAGCGTGTTGTGACATTCCCGTTCTTTAGAGCCGATTGACTGTGTTGCCGATTTTGACCCTTGTCCCCGTGTCCCACCCTTCATATAAAGTCCTTATAGGCTTCAATATCGTTATTGAAGTTGTCGATAAATGTGCTTGGTACCCGTTATTGCTCCACGCACTCCGTAGAGCGTTACCCTAGAGCATCTGTAAACCACTTTTGTAAGTCATCTTGTAACTACCTTGAGTCTGCACCCCACTCTCCCATGGTCGGAAATATGAGCCTGTTCTTCCTGAGATTGCTCGCTTGAAGCAAACAAAGTATGTCCCCGATCGCATTTAAAATCGTAAGATGACCAATTAGTTTTCCAGCTTTAAGTTTTCTCTTTATTGCATAGCACCCTCCTTTTGTACAGCCTCATTAAGCCGAGTTACTGTGCCCATAGTTGGGGTAAATTTGCCTTTTTAATGCACAGGACTGCAAGTCCCTACCATCTACATGGCCTCGAGATGGCTGTTGTTTGTACATAGTAAGCCCGACATTTGGGCATATATCCAGTAGGGGCTTACGAACCTACCTAGTAATTGTTTCGTATTCCGAAGAACCCTTGTAGCCTTTTTTATCACTAACTTAAGGTGCAACTCCCGAGTAAGTTTCCTGTCGAAGGTGACACCTAAATATTTCACCTACTCCATAGGAGAAACCTCAATTCCGTTTATCTTTAGAATGGAGATCTCTGTTAACAACTTCCTGGCAAATATGTTGGCAGGGGTGATTGAAAATGCCTCTGTCCTACGACATTCCCATGCTGTATACAGGGCGCCCTGTATCAGTTAACCAATCGTCACAAGATGATTGCCTCGAATTATTATGGATATTTCGTCCGCTGTTTATCACAGATTTGTACCTTTTCTATTTTCCTTTTTTTTTTTTTTTTTGTTCAGAGGTGGCGCTGCCTGACCTTCGTATGATGTTTTTAGTTAATATTTTTACGAAAACAAAAATGCCTAAAGAAAAGATACACCAGCATTAGTACGTTTGGATTTATTGTGAGATTTAATTGTACTGGTTTGTGTAAAGGCTGTCACTGTATTAAACTGTCAATCACTTTGTTATTAATAGTGTTACCAATTGCATACTGCACGGTGTTAACAATTAAATTTTTGGGTAATAACGTAGCTGAATTAATTAGCCGAATAGAATGTTTTAGAAGGTTTTAGACTTTACTAGAACTTTCGATACTGATGGCGGTCAGGTATATAAGAGCGCTGCTTTGCCTACGTGAGTCGGTTATAGTTTAGCTGTCATAGTGTATAATCGTACTAAGAGCTGAGTATTGCGTAAATTTGTATATAAAGTGGAAGTTAAATAAACGACTGTATTCAATAAAACATTAAATTAAAAAATTATAAACAGTTTCCTTGTCATCGCCAGGCTGCTAGGTTTTGCATGTAAGCACTGAAATCCCTACACCACTTCACCTCACTCTGATAATTATTACGATATCTAAACATTATCCTGATGTCATTTCATGACCATTTTACCACCGCCATTTAGATCATGGGTTGTTAACTGGATTATTCCTAAAGCCTCTTATTTAAAACCACTCTAGTCCACAATATTTACAAGATCCTGCGAAAGCATTATTGAGTTACAAAAACAGCGTTCCACGTCTCGCAATCTTATAGGAGAGTAGATTTGGCATTTGTGTTAAAAATTGACAGAGAGAGAAAAAGAGAGAGAAAGAGAAGAGGAATTCCAAATAGATTTTAAACGATCACAAGTCTGTCGGGCTTTTTATGAGGTTGTCAATATCCTAACCTAACCCACAATTTTTGTAAATTATGATCGCGAGATAAGAAAACTGGCCGCCGTTCGGTATCTGGTTACACCTTGTCGTCAATAATTCTTTCGACGCCGCATTAATTCGAACGGTTTCAGTCTTCCATTGCATTCAAATGCATTATCAGACAATCGCTAATAATTTTGATTACAAATCCATTTATAAAGTGGTATAAACGTATATTAAAAAAAAAATTTATTTTAATTTTCGTTAATCCTAAACAGCAAACACTTGTACAAATAAATATGTATTTCGTATTCTGGACAAACCATTTGTCTTTGCTTTCTAATACTCGCGTACAATTTAAACAAACAAAACTTCTTTTGAAATTTCTTATGATCTTTGGTATTTGGAAACGCAAACAAAGTGGGACTGAAACGAATGGAAAGAAAGGAAAAAAAAGATTAATTCTTTAAACGAATGCCGTTAAGTAAAGATCATACTTGTGGACAGACAGACAAACCAACAGACGGACCCACAATAAATGTCCCACTGTCAAGTTTAAGTCATTCAATACAATGTATTCGTAATCATGATTGATTTCCATTTTGTTGTTATTTTTTCTTAAATAAATTTATTCACAACACAACAACAACAATAATAGCAAGAATGAAATAAAAATGTTAATATTTATTAACTTGTAAGAGGTGAAGTGAGTGAGTGAGTGAGTGGGAATCTTTTGTTGTTGATTTTTTATATTTTTCTTTTTTTTAGCAATTTGGGAGAGAAGGAGCGAAAACTAAAAATTATAATAATAAATCATTTGTATGAATATTTAAATATATTTTTATAATAACGAGGGTAGTCATGAAAGTTTTCGATGAACGAATCTTTCTAAATTGTTTGTTTGTTTGTTGTTATTGGATAGTCATAATTCTATGCAATTAAATCAAACTTCTTCATTTTATAAGGTTCTCAAAGGTATGCTGGTAAATCCGATATGAGAAATAAGAAATTGATTCACGACATTCTCTATCATACATATGTCCAGCTATGTTGTAATATGCAACCCTTAGTTTATTAAAATCACTGCCGGAGCAAGATGTAAAATTTTCACAACCATGTAGTAGAAGCGGTATTAAGTACGCTTTTGCAAGCAGCAAGCGGTGTTGAATGTTTGGCAGTCCAAAGATTCCTAAACATTCCGTATGTATGGCCTACTACGGCAGATATATAGTCGGTGCAGGAAAGTTTATCATTGAAAATAATAATAATTTTTGCAGGAACTAACAAATTGAATGATGTCCCTATCTATCCTTATCTCGACGTTATCATCGAGAGTTCTCTTGCTAATATTAAGGAAATATATTCCGATTTTGCGGGATTGATGCACAGCCCATTCGTTGTAGCCCAACGGAATTAATGGTGTTAATACACCGATAGATCTTATTAGACTTACAACTCCTGAAAATCTGCACATTAGCATACATTTGAACCCCACAGTGCTCTAAAACTCCCGGTAAATCGTTAATATAAAGACAGAAAAGAATCGGCCCTAAAATCAACCACTGAGGGGCAACTCAATTCACAACAAGCGTATCTGAATACCTGTTATTGTAAAAAACAGTCTGAGATTGGTCAGTTAGATACGAGTATACCAGTTTACAAGCCGTTGCAGAGAAATAAAAAGGTTTCTCAAGTTTCTTTGTTAATATTGAATGGTCCACCATGTCGAAAGCCTTGTTGTGATTCTGAGCATCAGAAACAACACTCTACAATTGTCAAGACTACCTCTAAGATTATCGACCACATCTGTTAAAGCAGTAATACAGCTTCTCCCTTTCACAAGTCCTGATTACACAACAGATAATACATTGTGTCGAGTGAGATAGATAGAGAGTTTCTAGATAGAAAGGGAAGAATTGCAATTGGCCAATATTCATTATTCTGCTTTGGAATAGGAATGATTTTAGAGTGCTTCCATCTATCCATCAGGAAAATGAGGATTCATTCGAATAGTGTTAAATATGTGAGTAGTAAATGGTAAAACTTTTGGTAGAAGTGCTCAAGCCATCCATTCCCGTTGCCTTTGATTTTACAGTGGAAAAACTTTCTAGGACCCCACATGGACTCACATACTGAAAGTTAAATCTGTCCTCAATTGGAACTGATAGCTATATTCAATAAACTTTGATTCAAAGCATTGATATCAACAATAGTCTCAGTAGTGAAAGTTTTTACTTGCCCAATCCATTTTTCCGAATTTCTATCCATTTAGATTTCGTGGCTATCGCATTGTAAAATTTTCTGTCGTAGTATAAACTTTTGGATTGGAATATTTTCCGAAGCTCATCGTCTTCAACCTTTACCATCTTAACTATGCAGTATTACGAATCATAATTAAGTTCCTAATGCTTTAAATAAATATCTTTTTAAAATATCGGGCTTTTCTTTAGAAGTTCATAACTTTGAGTTGCTTTACTTGACAACCGATTTAACAGTTGATGGTTGCTTTTTGCTTAGTTTGGTTTGAGATTTAATTACGGATAGACTTACATCGCCGCCAATTCGACGAATGGGCTGTAGCACAAATAATGATACTGAATTTCCATTTAAAATTTTGTTCTCTGATGAAGCCCATTTTTGGTTGAATAAATACGTTAATAAACAGGATTGTTGCATTTGGAGTGTGGATAATCCATAAGCTTTTGTCGAAACACCATTAAATCCACAGAAAATTATTGTTTGTTTTCAAATACGATGAAGGTCAGAATGTTACTGTCAATGGTTATCGGTATAGCGACAAAATTAGACATTTGTTCATACCTCAATTAGTTGGCATTAATCTTACTGAAATGTGGTTCCAATACGATGGAACCATATGCTACACATTGAGCGCTACAATTGATTTATTCAAACAAACTTTTAATGAAAGAGTAGTTTCACGTAATCGTTCAAGTAATTGGCCACCAAGATCACGTGGATTATTTTGTTTGGGGTTATGTAAAATCACTTGTCTACATCGATAAACCGGAGACAATAGAGCATCTGTATCTCAACATTCAAAAAGTGAATATTGGTTTTTGCGATTGCGCCTTGTAAGCGCCAGCCGTGGCGTCCACATGGCCGAGATCATATTTAAACTTTAATGTTTTAAATTTTTCTATCAAACGAAGTCCGTTTCATTGATATAAAAAATATATTTCTTTGTTTTATTATGATTTAAACTTGTGGAACTATAAAAAATGACACCCAATATTAAAAAAAGGCTATAATTTTCACACCCACCCTACGTATGTACCCACTACTATAACTTTCCAGCATAATAGTAGTCAGTAAATTTGCACGTTCTTAATACCTTTAATAAACGCTTGTGAATGTGGACTCCGTCATACGGGTATAGTGTTAAAAATAAACAATTTCAAGCGCAGTAAAAAACCATGCGCTTTAATGTCAAAATATTTTTGTTAATCCAATAATAATTTCCTACTTACAAATTCTTTTTCATGTACAAGATGAATATTTATTATTTTATTATTATTAATAATTCCTTATTTATTATATTTTTTAATTATTTATTCATATTTTTTTGTTGATTATTAAACATCATAACTTTTGATCATCATCGTTCACATCATCGTCATTACCAACATTATGATTAAACGCGCTTGAGCGCTTGATTTAATAAATGGGTGGAAACGAGGACGACGGGAGCAGTAGAAGTGTGGTTGTCTTAATCGGATTTGTCAATAGAAGAAAATAAATAAACGCTTAAAACCCTTTTAAAATTCAATAAAAAGAAAAAAAAACGAAAAATTAATAATCTATTTCGCATTTAAATGTAGACAGAAATCATAGAACGTAAGCAAAACAAATATTACCTGTTGGCTTATTTCGCTGTTTGGTAAGAGACTTAATTGGTCAAAACAACAGAATCTGTTTATTAAGACATATTTAAACAAACTACGTTTAAAGTCATAAACAGCAATAACATGTTGAAAATTAAAAGTATTTTTTGGCACGGGCTCAAGTATTTGTTATGTAGATTAAAATGAGAAGAAAAGTAAACGCCTTTGGCTATAATACACTTGTGCCAACGCTTTTACTAATCCTTTGAAAGCTTTTAATTAAACTTTTTAAGAAAAACTAAGGTGATGCAGTTTTTTATTTATTATTTTTTTAATCTTTAAAAAACGCTGTATACTTGATAAAGTCTCAGATTTAAGACATGATTACATCATAATCATAACCGTAATAAGGATAAGGTACTATAGTATCCTAAAAATATTGCCTTTTATTGACCACACGAATTTCAAGAAAAAAAAAAAACAGTGTTTGGTAATTAACGTGCACTACAAATTAACCTTTAGATTTTTTTTTTTTTTGCATATGACCGTAATTGATGGCCATTTATTATTTAGTTTTATATTGTTTACATTGGCTAACCATAGCTGGCACAAAAATAGTAAATATGAGCTACTAAACAACGTTACCAAGAGCATAATTTTCAAAAATTGCACAAGAACAAAGTGATGATAATAATCCTGAACACGATTAGCAGCCTTCAATTTTAACCATAATAATACAAAGAAGTCGCTGCTAATTCTGTCCAAAAACAGACAATAAAAGGCTACGGGGTGCAAAAAATTTTTATGCAAACAGCACTCGTATACAATTATTTGATGAAAGGAATGTAATAATTAAAAAGAGTATTGATCTAACATCACCTACTTACAGTCAAGAAAACAAGTCTACATACACTCCTTGGATTAAGAATTTTGGAAAGTTTGTGAGATAATTTAAAAAATGTTTATAAGGGGTGTTTTTTATAGAGGTATAGAACCTTAAATTGCAATAAAGCAACGATGGATTATTCGATTGACATGAATTTCTTTTATCCGAAAGATAATCTTGTGGCATTACATTTTAAATATGATTTCTTGCATATGACCGCCACGGCTACGCGGATGTAGTCCAATCTGGACGTCCAATTTTCGTATATCGACAATATCATGGCGAATGTTGTCTTCCAAATGGTCAAGCGTTTTGGCTTTACCGCATAGACCAATGACTTTACATAGCCCCATAGGAAGTAGTTTAGCGGTGTTAAATCACAAGATCTTGGAGGCCAATTCAGAGGTCGAAAACGTGAAACTAAGCGGTCACCAAACGTGTCTTTTAATAAATCTATTGTGGCACGAGCTGTGTGACATGTTGCGACGTCTTGTTGAAACCACATCTCCTGGACTTCATGGTTATTCAATTCAGGAATGAAAATGTTAGTAATCATGGCTCTATACCGATCACCATTGACTGTAACGTTCTGGCCACCATCGCTTTTGAAAAGGTACGGAACAATAATTCCACCAGTCCATAAAGCGCACCAAATAGTCAGTTTTTCTGGATGTTACGGTGTTTCCACATACACTTGAGGATTACCTTCACTCCAAATGCGGCAGTTTTGTTTGTTGACGTACCCAACAAGATGAAAATGGGCTTCATCCGCAAAGATGATTTTTGTAAATTTTATTTTTTATTTATTTGCAATTTCCAATCAATTGTCTTTGTTTTGGAAATAAATTTATAATAAATCCCAACATTACTCAAACGTAAATCGATTGATTTCGTTCGGTAGAGATAATGTACTGAATTTCGTGACAGAATAGATGACATAAGTGTTGCCAGATTCGAAATAACTGTTGGTTTAAATTTAAACCGATATATAAACTGTTTAATACTTCAGTAGAGTTTATTATTGTCTAAATATAAAAAAATTTTGTATTTGGTCTGACCTGAACACCGTTATCGTCACTAAGGTTGAACACCCTAGCCTGGCTTAGCTCCACCATCAACAATAAAAGATTCAGAAAAGAAATTATCAAACAAAACTTGACTGGTGGTGTTCTCATATAAAGGTTGTAGAATAGGCACAGACTATTTTGTAAACGAACCCAGCTATCTACGAATTTACAAAAAAAAGTAAATTATTCCGTCGATTAGGAATTGACTGAGTTATTAAACTTTTTGGTAAAGCAATGGACTGATGTAGAGTTCAACGGCAGGTGCAAATGATAAACGGGCCAATCGGGACTTTCAATTAGCTTAGTTTGTTTCATATACAACTAATTGTTTTATTGATGCAACAGTGGACCATAGCGATTCTAAAGGAGCTAATATCATATTCCTATTGCGAGCACTTAAGGTTTTGCTTATTAATACGTCATGTATAGATTAAAGACGACTGTCTACACATTTTTGTTTTGTATATGGTACTGCTTGTTTTTAATTACATGTAAAAAGACGACGTATAAAAAAATTGTTATTCATTATCACACTCTAACGTATGACTCATTTGAAAATTCATTTCCTAAATTTTCAAATTACTTTTTAGCCCTGTTTAAAACTGTAATTACGTTTATCGGTTATATAAAGAAATTATTTAGATGTAAAATTAAAATTGCTTTACAAATCTATACACTTATTACAACAACAGTTTCATATCTTAACTTCCTACAAAAGTTCATTGACTTTTTGCTCGGTTTTTCTTAATGATAAGCCACGTACATGTACATACTTATGTAAGGATAACAGCAGTAGAAAAAGAAAAAAAAACAGGGAAAAACAGTTGGTCAACCAAATATATTTCCGTATGTCCTAACAAATACAAAATTTTCTTAGTCCTTGTGCTACTACTGTTTGTAGTACGAAATCCTGTCATCTGTTGCTAATTCACTAAAAAATTCATTCATTGGCTTAAAACAATAGCTCGTGGTAAGAAGTTTTTGTTTGTTTTATTTACAGGAGTATTTAAGCCAACAATAGAGGTGAATGAACTATTTGATGAATTCCCCTGACAATTTTTTTTTTTTCATATTTGGCAATGAAACAGTTGTGAAGCAGAATTAAAACTAAAAAACATTGTTTTAAATCGTCATAAATATTGCATAATATTTTAAACAAAAACAAAATTATTAAAGAATGTTTATTGCCAAGCTAAGAAAGAGGACGAAAAGAAGTAAATATTTTGGCAAAAAAAACGGGATAAAGGAATTATGTAATTTATGAGAAGGAATTTGTTTTATTCATTAAAATTGTTCTCTTCTCATGAAATTTATTGCAAACAAATGCATTTTACGAGAAAATTTGACAAGTTGATGTTTTTTTGTTCTAAAAGTACTTTTCAATGGCTATGAGCTAAAAGGAAAGGTGGTAATTTGAAATCCACTTGTTTTTATTATTATTATTGTTAACATTCAGGTACAAAAGTACTGCGACCTCTGGATTTATCGTACAGCCCTCTATCTAGGTAGGGTTTCCCTATTATATCTCTCCCAACCTCGTCGATTTATCGATGTTCAAGATGTCGGTTGGTACCAGCCGCGATAACTCCCTACCTAGTATCTGATAGGCACTTAGATACTTCCTGCTAAAGTGCATCAATGCCTCACATGCTTTGGTGATTCCACTTCCTCATCACAGAATCTGCACATCGAGCCCGAGACAAATCCCTTTTATACTCAGATGTCTATTTGACCTGCAATGACCCGTCAGAAGCCCGGTCAGTATCATTAAGTTGTCTCTGGAAATTCTTATGCAGGATTCAAATCTTCTCGTGTTATAGTTACCCAAGATTAGCTTGTCTCAGACCCATACGGCCAGAGTAGAGTACCCGTCTCTCATTATTCTCATTTTTGTTGAGTATGTCCTTCCAGGCCACCCATCCCAATACACAAAAGGGTTCTGGCCACACCATTGAAGTTGAAGCTCCCTTTCTGGCCAGTTAATCGGTCCTTTTATTCCCCGGAATTTCTAGTAATTTCTACCTTCCTAATGTCCCTGCCCAGCTGGTTCAGTTTACCAAGACATTCCCAAACAAGCCTTGAGTCAACCTCATAGTATGGATATGTCCTGTCCCCTATATTACCTTTTAAGGTTAAACTGAATACATATCTTAATTGCATAAGCTTCCACCTGGATAATTTTCGAATATTAACTCCTAGGGCTAAATACTTCCGCGTGTTTACCATTTTCTGTAGTTGACCACAAAATAGTTCCTTTTCTAAAGGAGTATGCAGTCTACAAACCTTCCCACTCACTCCTATTACTCAGAATTGCCATGAAGCATTTACCAAAGTCATGGAGTTTCAAGATCCTATCCACAGGCTGACCAGTTTAACATGACTCCCGTATAACGTCTTACTCAACTCATCTTTCAATATCCTTGTCATGGTCTCTATGGCTCCACCTCTCACTGCCAAATGCAGCGGACTAAGGTCCCATAGAACCTCGAGTGCAGCTGTGGAGCAAGTTCTCATTGCCCCAGTTGTGCTTGTACATCCAGTATAATATTCTTGGGTTACAGCCCCAAGATATCCCTGCAAGCCTCCTGCTCACTATAAGCATGGCTTTTCTTAAGACAGCCTCCACTTGAGCTTGCAAGTATTTTTCCTATATGGGAACTATATAGTTAACCTCCTTCCTTGGTGGAATTTTCACACCTATGACTTGAATATTCCTCTATCTCTAGGAAGTTTTTCTTTCCTAGTACTATCATGGTCTTGCCCGGGTTAAAGCTTAACCCCTTCGCTCCACACTATCTATTCACTATTCGAAGTCCCCTTTGCATCCTCGTACCTACCCCTTGCTATCAGAACAATGTCGTCTGCATAGAGCTGGCAGTCAATGCCCGCTTTAGATAGTGTTATTAAAAGTCCATCCACAACTAGACTCCACATTAAGGGCGATATGACCTTTCCTTGTGGGCAACCTTTGTGCTGATACTTATATTAACGTTCCCTACACTAGTTTCCGCAGATCTATTGCGAAGGACCTCTGCCATCCATCTGGATATAGTAGGGTTCATTTCACTTACTTTTCTACTTCAAATTTTATAAAGGGTCTTTCATTAAGTACTTTCTATGATTCTAAATGTAAATAAAACAAAGTTAAGGTTAATACATAACATCATGCAGAGAACTAAATCGTACTTCTTCAGGTTATCGTCAGTGATGCATCTCTGAGACAGACCAGATCGTGAAAGAGACTATATACCTTAGCAAGGTCATTGAAATTAAGAGCATTAGTCCGTGCAGCGCTGCCAACGTAAATACAGGGTTATCCATTTTTCAGTTTCAAAAGTAAGGTTTATTAAAACACACAAAGCTATGATTTCGATCATTATAATGATATTATGTACGGAATAAAATGTTCTTTAAATGACCGCCTCAGGATTGGTTGCAGCAGATGATCATTTTAGGGTAGTTCTAGACTACTTTTTCGCAAATTTCGGGCGGTTATCTCGAAGATAACTTGGTTCTCATTTACTCCAACGCTAGGTGACTTACAAAAAAGTCTAACGGTTTCAAATGGTTTGACCTTAGTGACCAACTGACTTCGACAAATAGAGAAATTACACGACTGAAATATTTGCCATGCAATAAAGCCAAAATAGGTCATGTCACCGTCTTTTTGAATCCACATATCGTCCAGATAAAAATTTTTTAATTGCAGGCCAAAACCAGTCGGTAATCGATAAAGATTCTTCCAGCGGTATTTGGGAAAAAATGCGGCCCATTTTTTCCGGATGGAATGGCCACAATTCCACAATCACTTCTGGGTTCTTCGAACTCAACATGCGAAATGCACCACCTCTGAATCACCATCTTTGTAGTAAGCTCCATATTCGTAAATGCCAAACCATTCACATAGTAAATCACACTTCAGATGACAGACATTTACTCGTAACAGCATACAACCTTGCCACACCGGCGGTTTCGAAACTACAGAATGCATAATCCAATTGTTATTAGCTATATAGTAGAGATTAAATTCTATGCAGTTGTAAAACCTGTAGTTTTCGTCAGTTTCCGTCTTTAAGTTGCAAGTGAAGATTGAGATTACATCATCGGAAACGATGGTGTCTAGGGACTTGATGACTTTCTTCAAAACTAACGTGTTTATTTAGGACAAAATTCGCAGCCATAAGCCGCAGTGTTAAAGAAGATCCAAATTTGTAAATTCTTCCATATAAATTCACAACAATTGGTAACTACAAGGTGCAACTGGTGCATAAATTACAGTCGACCAACTGTTGACTTCGACGTAAGTTTACTGTATTAATTTTCCAATTTGATTTAACTGGATATGTGTGTGCGTTTGTGGTGTTTGTGATAAGTAAGACACCTGCCTACCAACCTAGAGGGAAAAAACCAGCGCTAATAGGGTGCAACTCATTGATTGAGAGTAGCTCCCCATGTCTTAGTTGGGATATTGCGGAAATTATATATGTGGAAACGTCAAAAACTAAAATTGCTACATTTGAGCTATCGAAAATCAAAGGGCAATTGTTGATAACCCTTTGCATACTTAATGTGTTACGGGTATGAATTTCTATGTAGCCTGGATGGTAATTTTGTTTAAAAATTCAGCTATAGGTTTAAAAGGCAGTGCAACCGCACACCCCCCAAAGATCAAAAAGGTCCATTGCGGAAACTTCAGCTGTAAATGTGTTTATATTGGACTGATGGATCACGCTATCCAGCGATATTAACAACTAAATTTCGGTTTATTATTCAATAGATAAAAACCGGTGTGCTTCGCTAATCCCATCTTAATTATTATCTTAAATGCTATGTTAGTTAAATTTTTTACCATTTGTCCTCTTCCGGTCGAAATCCAATCATTTGTTCCGTCCAAAAAGGACACTGTAGATTCTGCTTTTAAGCTGTATATGCAGTCTTCAAACAAACAAGCATTAACTTGGACAAAGCATACACATATAGAATTTCTCCACATATACAAAATTCAATATTCATGCAAACTGCCACGCCCACTTATCGCATTTTATCCAGTTACTAGCCGATGATGTGTATTGTTCACGATCTTTTGAACCTAATTCAGAAACATCTACTATTACCGTTCTCAAAATATACAAAAATTAGTATTTATTTTATATGGGAGGTACCACGCTCACCTGTCCGATTCCGCCTATTTTTTGCCTGATTATTTGTATTGATATGAAGTCATGCAGATCAAATCCAGAAGCTTTTGCTTTAACCGTTTTCAAGATATACAGAAATTAAGATTAAGTTTGTATGAGAGGTACCGCGCCCACTTGTCAAATTCCGCCCACTTTTTGTTTGATGACTTAAATTGAGTATTATTCCGACCACAAACTAAATCTTTAGCTTCAACAGTTCTGAAGATATATTGGAGGTACCACGCCCCCTTTTTCCAATTCCGCCCACTTTTTTTCGGATGATTTAAATTGAGTGTGAAGTTATTCAGACCACAGACTAAAACCTTAGCTTTAACCGTTCTCAAGATATAATGAAACCAATATTTAGTTTGTATGGGAGATACCACGCCCGCCTGTCTAATCCCGCTCACTTTTTGACGGATAACTTGCCTTGACTGTAAATCTATTTGAGTCGAATTTAGAGAATCTGTGAGTTGGCAATTTAAGGATTTTTTTCAAATCTAGCAATACTTATATCATTCTTTTGTGACACAAATTTCAGTACATTATCTCCACCGAACGAAATGAATCGATTTACACTTGAAAAACGTTGGGATTTATTGGAAATTTATCATCATTTAAAGTCATCTTCTTCGGATGAAGCTCATTTTCATATCGGTGGATACGTTAATAAGCAACATTGCCGTATTTGGAGCTCAGAAAACCAAAACGTTTCTTACAGAAGCCAATGCAGCCATTACGAGTGACTGTTTGGTGCGGCTTGTGCAGCGGAGGCATTATGGGGACACCTATCGCACCATTATGACCGATTTTTTTGTGCCCGCTCTTCATGGCATTGATTTAAATGATGTTTGGTTACAACAGGATGGTGTAACTTGCCACACATCTCATGCCACAATCGATTTATTGCGTTAAACGTTTGATGGCCGCTTAATTAGACGAAATGATGATGTCAGTTGGTCGCCAAGAAGCTGCTAATTGACACCATTGGACTATTTGGAGCGTCGCTGAAGCCAAGTGTTATGCCGACAAACCAGAGACAATTGAGCATTTGAAGGCCAACATTCGTGTTGCCATTGCCGCGATACGACCCCATACACTCGAAAAAGTTTTCGAAAATTGGTCCGATCGAATGAGGTATTGTGAGAGCAGTAGCGGCAGCCATATGAATGAAATAATATTTCATATCTAGCCGGAAAAACTGTACTTCGCGAAAAAAAAAATTAATTTGGCAAAATTTCAAACCGTTTTTTTTATTGCATTATAAGATGATATTGATATAATCGACATATGGTTTCAACAAGACGGTGTCACACTACAGTGGTCGAAACAATGAATTTGTTACAAAGTTCCCGTTCTCATAATTTCACGAAGATTAAATGTTATTTGGCTGCCCCGATTATGCAATTTATACTCACTGATTTTAATTTTCTAGGGCTTTAATAATGATAGAGTCTAGACCAGCTCAGGCAAACTAATATTAATGCATTTTACAGTTGTGGTAGTAATTTGAGAATCTTTCACTCAAGCCACTTGGCACTGTATGTTTCCCCTTGTTTTCTCTTTACTTCTCTCTTTTTTTTTTGTTGGCTTATTTTTTGCCTATGCGTGTGAGTAGGTACTCGTACGTGTAAAAAGAAAAGAGCAGTTCTTTGTATGTCGATGGTCTAGACCACTGATGTTCATTTCATGGGGAAACTGTCCTTCCCCATTTTACATGCATTTTTACGCTCTCGCTTTTAGTTGTCACCGAAACAGCGACGAGTACACATGTGTGGCGGATGTATGCTGACTTTTTTTAAATTTTTTTTTTTAAACATCAGACTTACTCTCTCTAAGAGAGCAATTTCCATGTTCTCACTAACACAGCTAAATTTTTACTTTTGTACATCGCTGGTCCAGGCATAGCCAGTACAATCGAGAACAGAATTAAAACTTAGAATCCGTGATGTAATTTACGAAATTGAACCACCATTTCGTCAAAATGTGTTTAATATTCTGGATAAAAAAATATCGACGTCAATGTGCTTGGTCGTGGTGAACACTTGTCCCATGTAGATAATTCAAACAAAAAATCCTTTACTGCTTGCCAAATTAGGCTCGTGATTGAGGTTGCACATTTCAGTGAAATATGTACATAAAATACTTAACCACTTATATTTTATTTGTATGTGACTTGTTGTCATGTAAATAATTAAACGGATGAATGTACGAATGAATGAATGTCATAATGAATGAGAGCCCACATTTGTGGCTTTTAAAGATTAGCATAAATATTTCTTTTCGCCTTTTTTTCTTATAAATTTGTTTCGGTTGTTGTTGTCTTTTTTCTATTTCGTATTTAATGTCAATTTCACAAAAAGTGCCAAACAATATTATTTTGGCATTAGGAATTTACAATAACAACAACCATTAGAGTAATAACACACCAACCAAATAATTATACTTGAGTACTTTGAAACAAACGAATACACCAGATATGTAAGTATATGTGTATGTCTGTATATATGTACGTATATACATCATATTTACAAACATACTCGTCTAAACCTTATTAGAAGGTAATGAGCGCGAGCGAGTATGACAAAATAACACGAAAACAAAAATTAAATTTTGCCGTTCATAGAAATCGAGGGGGAAAACATGGAAACTGCTAACGTCGTCAGAATGTCTACTTAAATACAAAACTATATATGACAACAGATATAAAAGCTAAAGGAAATAAAAATATATCTTTAAATATACATACATATCTGAATGTACATATGATTATACATACATGTGTATGTATTAATTTACATATGTTTATACATATTCTACATACTACATACATATATACATTTGTATGTATATAATGCTATAATAATATAGATAAATAAATACCTACAAGTGTTAAATACACTAATAGCACATGCAATAGAAAATAAAATCAACTTAAAAGGATTTATAACGCAAACAGAGAACAACAATAGCAACCAAGCAAATTAACCCATTGAGAACTTAAATAATTAATCTTACTAAAAGGTCTTTCACTAAGCTCATCATAAACTCCAATCTTTTCTTCCCTTTTTGTCTAGAGGTGACGACCCCTCCATGTATCAGATGGAACCTAGGCTGCTTGTATTCAAGCACTTCAACTACAATGTATGGAGTACAACATTGTGCAAATGTTCCTAATTGGAGTGCATTAAAAATGTCAAATTTTTTACGCCTTTGGAGTATAAATCAGTCTGAATTTAATAGCTGATAGAATAGGTATAGTTGACTTTCAGAGCCGCTGTGGCTTGAGGTTTGCTGATTAAAAAGATTCCGGCAAAACCCCCGTGTCGCGGTCTCATCGTTCCGATTTGAGTTTTTTTTTTTTGTTAAGTTGATATTCTCGCTAAATCTTGGCGTCATAGCTTGACATTGCCACTGTTCTTTCAACCTGTCTGCCACCTACATATCTACGAGGCACCCCTGCAAAAGGGCTTTCTACCTTTCTCTACCTATGACAAAATCAAAAGCAGAGAGGCAGTCATAGGTTAGAAATCGCAGTCCGTTCTTGATTCTGTAAACAATACTGCAACGTATTATCTCCAGATCAAGTGGCGAATCACCATCAAGAACATGCAAAGCATTGACTTAACTAGGTACAGATGATGAATTTAGCCAATTGTTAGTTCCCTCGCGCATATCAACTTTGTGTCCAACCATAATGCACATATCTTTGTTTCAGTGTTCGACAAATTCAACGATGAGAGTGACAAATTCAATCGAGCAGAGCGTTAAGATTGTTGAAGGTTTTTACGAAGATAGACGTTCACGATTTTTTTGATCAGCATAATCGGCCAAACGTATCAGCAAACGGGAAAATTGTGCACATATTGCAACAAACCGGGTCTGTAGGAAATGTAGAAACACCTGTCCATGCTCGCCAAATTCGATTTGCGGAAGACATTGCTGTTGTTTAAACATCTCACGAATAAAGATTTGAATTTACACGCTTATAAGGTTAAATTGACACAAGAGTTGACCATTTCCAAGGTTGTCAATATGCCGAATGGTTAGTTGAACAGACAGAAGTGAATGGTGACTTTACAAAGAAAATCATCTTCAGTGATGAGGCACACTTTCACCTCAGTGGATGCGTTAACAAACAGAATTGCCGCATTAGGGCAAATGAGAATCCACGAGTGAATGTTGAAAAGCTGCAGAGAGTGAATTTTTGGTGCGGTTTTTCGACTGGCGGCATCATCGGGCCGTACTTCTTCGAAAGTGAGATCAGCCAAGCAGTACAGTGAATGGTGTTCGCTATCGCGAGGTGGTAACGAACTTCTTGCGCCAGAAATTCAATGGTCGTGTTATCTCATGTCGTGACGATGTTATTTGGCCGCCACGATCATGTTGTTTGACACCTTTATATATAAAAGAAAAGAGCTAAAAGATGAAATAATTCGGCAAATTAACGACATTGAACTTCAATTATATCTCAAAGTCTTTGGAAATATGGACCGACCGATAAAGGTATGCCACCGAAACCGCGGCGAGCATTTGGACGATATTTTGTTTCGCACATAATTCTCCTAATGGTTCTTCTATCATGATAAAAAATATTAAGATAATTCTCAGAAAACTTTTTGTTTTATTTACAACTAACATCGTGTGTTTTGTTAAAACCACCCTTTAGTTTTGGTTTGGCTATTAAAGGGATAAGACGGTGTATGAAAAAGTTCACTTCATCTGGTCTCCTTAATATTTACAAGACATATAACCGACCTAAAATGGATAACAGTTTTCATGTATGAACCGTTGCTTCAAAGTCTATTTTGAAGCTTCTCGACCGCGTGCAGCAGAGGTCGAAGGTGCTTATTAATGACGGTACGGTAGCCAGTTCTATTAATTCGTTATATCATTGTCGCAAAATGGCATGTCTTTCATGTTTCTATCTTGAATGCGTTCTAACGAAATAAAGGAACGAATAACTAATAATCACTTATTCTTTCATACTACTCGTATCTCTCGCAGAGCGCATTTCTTGGCGACTAATTGTCCAAGAATCGTACTACGCAATATAGGAAGAATTCGTATTTTAGTCGCACAGTTTGTTTGTGGAACAATCTTGCCACTTACAACATGAGTAAATATAGGTCGAATATTTATAAACACTACTCCCTCTTTCCTCTTTTCCACAACCTATTTTCCTAGGACTAGTACAATGTACTGCCAGAGTAGAGGTCATCCCCTAAGTACTGATCACATACAAAAAAAATATAAAAGTAGGTGTTTGGTTGTGTCATCTAAGCCAAGACCTGCTGATTGATATTTAAGGATTTCTTGGAATTTTAAAAGTTAGGTAATGGGGAGAGACTTCTATTATAAGTCTTTTGCTTCACGACTTTTGATTCATGATAAAGGTTCCGCCAAATAAACTTTTTTTTTGAAAATGCCATAAAAAAAAAATAAATATTTTCTCAAATTTCTTTTTTTATTTGAAAGTACAATGCTTCCGGTTAATAATGGAAAATAATTTCTTTCAAATGACTGGCCATGCAGAAGCCTACACGATCGGTCCAATTTTTAAGCACATTATCGATTGTGTGCAGCTGTATTTCACCAATGGCTTCACGAATATTGTCTTTTAAAGCATCAATTATCTCTGGCTTGTTGCCGTAACACTTATCTTTGACGGCACCTCACAAATAATAGTCCAACGGTGTCAAATCGCAGCTCAGAGGTGGCCAAACAACATCAGCTCTGCGGCTGATAATGCGATCTTCAAAAACAGGGCGCAAAACATCGAGTGTAGCTTCGGCTGTGTGGCGCGTAGCTCAGTCCTGTTGAAACCAAATGTTGCTAATATCCTCCTCTTCAATTTTTGTGAACAAGAATTCGTTCAACATGGCCCGATAACGATCGCCATTGACTGTAACTGGCCCAATTATGCCTCTGGACCAAAATCCGCACCAAACAGTGACTCGTCTTGGGTGTATCGGCTTTTCAATGTATGCGTGCGGGTGTTCTGTGCCCCAAATGCGACAATTTTGCTTGTTTACATACCCGCCAAGATCAAAATGAGCTTCATCTGAAAAGATGATTTTTTTGGCAAAATCGGTATCTTCTGTAAGTCGATCGCAGGCCCAGACTCCCAGCGTTGTTTAAGCGTATACACAACCATATTCGTTCAGCGGATGGATAAAACTAATTATCTGTCAAATCAGATATAAGCTAAGTGTTACCATTCACGAAATAAGCATTAGTTGAAAAAATAAACGTTAGATGACGGACCCTATATTTTATTTGTTACTTTTTTCCACTTCAGATTGGCTTACTGCTCAAAATAGGAGCCACAAATATGCCTCCCTACAGCATAACATTAACTGACAATTTTTAATCATTTGACAGTGTAAATGATCGATTTTTCAAGGACAGTTTACTTTCACTGATTTGTATATTAGATTCGTTTTAGATATACCTCTGCTACGATCAAAGGTTAATTCATGACTTTATTGTGGTGTAGGGTACTAAGTCAAACAATAATTAATGGCATCTGTTTGAAAAGGTGGAGATTTTTTTCTGTGAACTGTGCAACATCCTCTAATACAACAAAACAAAAAAGAAAGGAAAAAGTTGCTTTGAAAGCTGAACTAATTTTAAAGATTTTTTTCAATCTGTAGATTTCATTTTTTTCAATTCATAATTAAACAAAAATGACATTTAAATAAAGACATGAATGCCCGAAAGGGTTGATAACCGATGATCATTGAAGCGATATGCAAATGAGTTTAGGTTTTATTTACAAAATTAATAGAAGAAAAAAGCAAATATTTTTTATATGGAATTTGTATGAGAAAAGGATAAAAAATAATCATAAATGTGCACAAATGTCATTTTAAATAAAAATCACTTAAATTTGTTTTCAATACAAAAAAAAAAAAAAAAATAACGTTGAAAATTCGTTAAAATTATACCAAGTGTTGGCAAAGATTTATTGGAGTTGACAAATCATAATAAGGAATATAGTGGGTAATGGTGGTGTTGGTGATGGTAACGTTCAAAATGGTTTAAGAATATAAATTAAAAAATTATTTGAATTTTTAGCAGAAAAAAAAATCAATTAATAAAAAAGTCCTTGTTTACAAAAAAAGAAGAAAAAAGTCAAACTGTGGTAAATGTACGAGGGCCATTTCAAAGTTAGCCGACCTGATGTATAAATGACGGCAATAGTTTCAAAAAAATTACTTTCGTAAACAAAAACAAATTGTTGCGAAAATTAAGACGCCTAAAAATATGTGCCAAATTTTTAAGTTACAAACTATTCGTTCTATTGGTTTGCATCAAAGCTACGATCACACTGTCGAGTATTTAATTTAACAGTGCTGCCAATACCACAATAAACAGGATATTTAATTTAAATCTCAACGGAAACAGAATAGTAGGATGCGTAGTGAACTAGAGCATTCGAAACTAATGTTAATTTACTATAAAGGGCGTAAAACGCAGAGTAAACTCGTACTAAGAGTTGAGTATTGAATAAATTTGTATATTAAGCGCAATTTAAATATGTTGGACACTGTATAAGAGAACTCAAACGTTTTGAAAGGCTTAAAACTTAACAATATATTTTAGGTCTCAAGACATCAAGTTGTTTAGTATTCTTTATCCCCGATATTAAATCCGAGTTAGATTCTACTCTAGATGAGTCTAGTCCTTCATTTACAATTGTAAATATTTAGTGACAGAGTTTAAACCAGGCCGTGAGAGCTGCCAAGACGAAAATCGCAGTGTTCGATCAATTAGGGTGTCCATACCAGAAACGGTAAAAAAAATTTACAAAATATTAACCGACTAAAGATGAGCATTTAAAAAAGTCATATATATCGCATATTGACAGAAACTTTTGGAATAGGAAAGCTGTGCGTAAAATGGGTGCCAAGTTGACTCACAACACAACAAAAACAATTTCAGAAAGTTGTTGCAATGGAGTGTTTGGCGTTTATTAAACGCAATAAAGTTGAGTTAATGCATCAATTCATTACCGTGCATGAAACATGGATCCACAACTTTACAACTGATACAAAGGAACAGTCAAAGCAGAGAATTAAATTGGGAGAAACGAATGCAAGGAAGGCAAAAACAATAATATCTACAAGCACAGTCATGTCATCTGTTTCATTCAATGCGCGTGATATTAATTTTTAAGGCTTATCTTCAATTGATAACAAATGTGTGCCGCTGTATCATGGTAGGCAACATACTCGCCTACCAACCGAAAGGACCTCGGGTCAGTCCCAAGTCAGTGGTGTGCTTCCTATAGATGAATTTTCCTAACATTGTTGCCGACTTCTTATGAGTATTTACGCTATGAAAAACTTTCCCATCTGATGCATCTGCTGTTCGGAGCTGGCTATAGGACTCTTTTAATGATCTAAAAATAGAATCGGAAACAGCTCATTGCTTGAGAGAAGTTTCTCTTATTGCTCTTATTGCACACGATGTTGCGGAAATTATGTATGTATGTATGTGTACATGTGTGACAACCGTAAAGTGTTTCAGTCCACTCTTGAGGAAGCTGAAAAAACAGTTACAAATTGGGAAATTCAAAATTCGTAATAAAAGCATGAGCGGAAAGCTGTTAACCAATCCAACTGAACGGCTAGTAGAGATAAAAGTAGCACTTCACAGAAGTCCTTCGAACATTCATAACTATTACCCAAATTCTATTGCAAACATGCACCACAGATTTTGCGCACCAATGACAATGCTCCAATCGGTAGAAAATAGATTTGTCAATAAAAAAAGGACGGAAAAGCTGCGGAGTCCATATGGCTATCCACAAAGTATCCATTTCCTTGCTTCCATTTCGTTAGTCAGTTGATTTCAAACGAAGTATATGCTCTAGCTTGCCACCACATGAGTGTGTGTAGAGGTAAAAATCCTTGCTAGATGGTGGTGGTATTTAGCATCGCTATTTTGCCCCAGTAGGTGATGTTTTCTTCTGATCTTTCGTGTGATGTTGTTTATCATCGTTGTCAGTGTTAGTTGGAATGTTAAGAATGCGCGCTTGCCTTGGATGGATTTGACTGGAGGAGGCTTAGGCTTCTTAATAGAATACTCGTAAACCGCAATTAAATTTCTTCGTCATCTTCTCTGTTGGGGATTTAAACCTAGGCCACTTGTTCTGTATGCGAGCAGTCTAACCCCTATACCACGCTACCCCAAGATTGGTGTGCACCGGACTACACCGAGAATGCTGAAGGCTGCTCCAATAATCAGTGCACAAATTCATAACCCATATGGGAGAACTAAATCTCTTCGTATAAATTTACCTCATTAGACACGTTAAGCCGTACTATTTTGGACTTAATAGCGAGTAAATCAATACATTTCTCTGAATTCAACAGATAGTATTCAGATCGAAACATTCTTGTGTGGACTATATTAATTCCCTGCGAATCATGCTGATCAATGGTGTTTGTTGCTTTCGAAAAAGTTTTCTGTCGTCTGAAACACCAGAATGTCTCAGATGCACTTTCGAGGAAGTGGTTTTCAGATAAATTGGTTCGTCTTTTACAGGCACTGTATGCAGCATTCCAATGTAGAGTGTTTTAGGTCTTCGACAAGAGTTTATTCTTTCCCCACTCATATTTCTGGTAGTAATCGATAAGATGCTTCGAACAATTATTCAAAAGTTTTAGCTCTCTCGGTCTATTTTCTATTTTTCAACTAGTAAATGTGGTTCGGTGTTAAAAGATTTGTCAACAGTGAGGAGTTAAAGTCTGCGGTTGATGGTTATTTTAAGCAGATAAATAGTCAAGTTAGTTAGTTACTTAGTTACTACGGGTAGGCAGACACTGGTCCAGCTCAGTTTTGTCCAATATGGACCCCACTGTCCAAATGGACCTACATGTTCGCATCCCGGTTTGAAGCAAACCAACTAGACGCATGCACAAAAGAAGAAATCCCACTGATACTCACATCAGCTAAGTCCGACATGGCATGCAAAAACGAACTGCCAAGGAATGCAGTCCTAGTATCCGAAAGATTTGGACATTGGCACAAAAAGTGCTCGAGAGTCTCCTCCTCTTCCTCATCCTGACAACTCCTACAGTAGTCATTGAAGAGTAGACCCAATCTTCTAGCGTGCGCATCAGCTACCAAGTGCTCGATAACGAATCTAATGAATATCATGTAAAAAAAGCTACCGAGCCAATGCTGAGAAATAAAGAAAATTTATTGTGGTTTTCTATTAGGTTGGCTAATTTTAGGATCGCCCTCGTATTTCCCACTCGGCTTTTCAACATTTGTCCTAACAGTTGTAATGACTGTAAGAATTGCCAGCAAGCAGGCAAGCTGCACTTCCTGTATGATTTTGTACTGCATGCTGCTTTCTACTCAACATTTTTTAATGCTTCTTCCTACACCGCTGCTGTTATCACCGTACTGGGTTTCATTACCGTTTTATTTTTTCATTTGGATGACATTTCCTTTCAGCCTGTTTAACCCTTTTTTTAATTTAACTCTTCCAAAGTAATTTTAATAATTAATAAAGTGTTGTATGTTTGTGGACATTTACCAAAAAATAAAAAAAAAATTGAAAAAATAAATGGAAATACCAAACTACGTTAATAATGTAATCCCTTTTTTCAATTTTATGTATTAGAGACTGTCCGTCCTTGCGTTCGTCTAACCAACCAACGAACCAACCAACCATCCGTATTAAGGGGTTCAATAATTTGAGTAAAATGCATTTGTCACTGCATTTAATTTGCACGTACATGTCGTGTTTCACAAGATACATCATATGAGCCAGTAATTTAACACAAAAAACAATTTTTTCTTTTTTTTTGCTCAACTTTGTTTGTGAACAATTCAATTTGATGTTTATTGAAAAGTAAAATAATGGAAAAATTATATGACCACATAATTGAATGTTTATTACCAGAACACATGGTGGGAAAAGCAATAAAAAAATGCATATACTTAAGTATATACTTACATACATATATATTAACATACAAACATTTGTACATATGCATAAATATTTCCATTAACATTTGAAAAAATATGCCTCATAAGTGTTAGAAGTCTTACCTGATTGCAGATATTTTATACAGATGTATGTGTTTAAGCAGAAAACTTAATTATTTGGTCATAAAAAGCTCTTAAAAATACTGTTAATATTGTAAAAGACCAAGTCCGACGACTGGAATATATACATACTCACTGCAAGCTACTAAGAATTGGTTTTAGTATGTAACGCGTGATCTTAGTAATATAATGCGATGAAATCGAGTATTGTTTTTTACAGTTACACAAGTTTAAATCATAACCAAACGAAGAAATATATGTTTAATCTCAATGAAACGGGCTTTGTTGAATAGAAAATATCGGGCATGTGGCCGCCACCAATTTTCACAAACTTTTCACAGCATATTCGGTCGTATTTCGCCAATAACTTTACGAATGTTGATTTCCGGTGTTCAGTTATCTCTGGTTTATCATCGTAGACAAACATAACACCACAGAAAATAATCCAATGGGGTTAAAGCACACGATCTCGACGGCCAATTAATAGGACCATTACGTGAAGTTACTCTTTCATCTAAACATACTTTCAGTAAATCAATCGTATACTAAATCTGATAAGTTGAAGCTATTTATAGACTAATCCATGGATTTTTGCAATAGTAGCTACTCATCCATGTTCACCAGCGCACTATCTTAATGTGAAAAGCAATAGGTTTTTATTCTTTGCTGAATCAATATTGTCTCTATTTACTAGCTCTGAATACTGTTAATGGGCAATCATGTAATTCTTTTAACAGCTTGTATCCAAGAAAAAAAAACTATAAAGATAAGCTTACTTAATGACGGTTCCAACTTAAACTCCTTTCCTGTAGGTTAACCCAATGCTAGCCCCTAGTTTTGATTGTTTTTTGATCTATAATGTATTGTGGGTGCGTATAGTGGTATACACAAGCAGACCAAGTTCAAATCCCCTTCAGAAAAATCCATCCATAGGAAGCCAGCTTAACTTTGGCAATAATGACTGACATGACACGAATTTAATGCTTACTACCACCACTTACCAAGCATCTTCCCCACTACACAATCAAATGGAGATATGCTACTGTAGGACTAATCATCTACTTAACTTGAGCATCAACTGATTAATGAAACTGAAACAAAGCAATGAATGGGTGCTGTGAAAAACCATATGCTTCCAAGAGAAGTGAGGAAAAAGAAAATATCAGTTACATAGTTCTTAAAAAAACTCCTTTGGATTGCTCCAGAATTTCTTTAAAATATTTGCAAGATTGTGTTTATGACCAATAATTATTGGCCTTTAATAGCTGAATATTCATCTAATGCAGTCTCTCAATAAGATACAGATTTAGCCATCGTTAACACTGATACTTAGAACAGCCTGATACTTAGAACAACCTTAAGGGACTTAGTACAGCTTTTATGATAATTTAAATTTGGTTGATATGTGTCCATTAGTTATATTTAAAACTGAAAAGTTATTCCACTTACAATGGCCGGCAAATACAAGCTAGTAAATAAAGTTCACAAGTAAACGGTAGTCGATAATAGTTGATAGGAGCAGTATTTCATTGAAAGTTATTAAACTCGACAAAAAAAAGTCATGAACGGGGAAACCAGAAATATGCTCTTGAAAAAGTCTACACATAAAATATGCACTAAAAATCCGAAAATATGCTCTAAAAAAGCAAGAATTTCTTCTTTGTTAATAGAAAAAAAGTTTTATTCTACAATTCAATATCGTCAGTAAACATACATCCATATCGTCATATAATATCCAAAAAGTTCGATCAATTTAATAAATTTTAATTGCTGTTGTAACAAACAACAAGGCGTTGAATTAAATTTTCAAATGTAAAGCGTTGACTATTACGTCTGAGCATACTTTTATACATTGAAAACGGCCCCCCAACCTTTACTTATATATTGGGCGCATATTTAAAGGATAACAATTCCTAAAGGTTATGCGGAGCGAAAAAAATGGAAGTTGAAATACCTGGCAAGTGATACTATTCTGCCGAGCAGAACAAGAATCTCAAGTTACGGGTACAAAACCGGTTGTTCCAAACCTTCATTCTCTTATAAGTTAATGATTTACCTAAATACTACCTGATCTTAAGTATCATTTCGGGTTTGGAAAGAAGAGGAATTAACGTTTCAAGTGATATAAGTGTCGTTTATGTAGCTTTGAAGAATCTTGGTGTATTTCTCAATCAAACACATTTTTCATCCAATTTTCTCCATATTCTTCAAGTTGCGCACTATTTTATATAGGAACCGTACTATTTATGAATTAATTAAGGAATTATATTAAGTAATGAATAAAACGAGGCTTACGGTTTAGAAATCCGTTGCAAATTAACGGAGTTATTGAGTTGTAAAAGTTGTAAAATTTATTATTTTTGCGCCGATGAGAATATCTTGCAATAACAGATAATTTAGAAACGCCATGACTTGGTCCGAATTTAAATATTCTCTAAAAAGGCTTAAAATGCTCTTTAAATACGAAAAAATGTGGAAAACATGCTCTTAAAACTGAAATATGCAAAATAGTGTTTTTAATAGCAATATATGCAAAAATATGCACTAAAAAATCTATGCTAAAATTGCTGAAAGGGATAAATATCTTATACTTGGCTTGATTGGATACATGAGAAAAAAATGAAGCAATTGCATATTCCTGGTTTCCCTGGTCATTAAATTATAAAACTTTCCTCAAATATTCTTAATTAGCCAATATTAGTGATGAGAACATTTATTTTCAGCGTTTTGATGTAAATTATTAATTACACAGTTAAATTGTAACTTATACCCAATCGTACATTGAAGTGTAGGGTACCGTCTAAGCACTTCTGAACAACTTAACTTTCTTAAACATTCAAATCCGTAAGCGGATACTTAAAGTTTAGTTGATTATTTTTTATTGCTTAATAAAATAAAATATATGGTATGTAATTTGAAAATAATCATTTAAATAATAATTTTTATATTTAAAACAAATTATTCGATTACAATGTATTTAATAGTTGGCAGAAAGCAATTAAAGAAGTTTTTTTTTATACATAAAATAAAAAATTTAATTAAAACAAAAACAAAACCAAATACAATGTCAATATCAATTGCAATCTTAAAAGTGTGAAGGAAAAGTAACAAACGAACAACAAATAATGGCTTAATAATTTATAAAAAATATATGTACATATATACGTATGTATGGATGTGTATAAAAATAATATTTTAAAAAATTGAAATACATATGAGGAGTAGTATAAATACATCATAGATATAAAGAATATGTACATACATATGTATAAGTAAACACACATATATTAAACATATAATATATAGAATACATAGCGCATACTAAATCATAAGCAGTCATAACTCAAAATCGCTTTTTTGCCATAAATCAAATCAGAGATAAAATCTCTAATGACCTGGAAAATTTCGTTTGCATCACTGCAATCTTTAACTGGAAAAATACTTGTATCGCTGGAACATCACCAACCAAGTAAAGGTTCATTTAGATCATCGTAAGTGATAAAACAGAATACGTCCACAATTTCAAGCAAAACGCTGTCAAAATAAAAGATGGCCCGTAATAAAATCGACAGCCCCAACTTCAAATACTGTCAGTTGCCCTTTTTGTTTTTATTTTGTGAGAGCACGATTGAGAGAGTAAGCAAAAACGCTGTCAAAATAAAATAGATTCTATCTCACGACTGCTTTTGCGCACGATTTTTTATGTCATTTGGTATGAAAAATCTCGCCACGCCCCAATTCTATTTCATCTCTTAGGCAAACTAACATTAATGCATTTTACAATTGTAGTAGTAATTGAGAGTCTCTCACTCAGGCCACTTTGCACTGTATTTTTTCACTTGTTTTCTCTTTACTTCTCTTTGTTTATTTTATGGTTATTTTTTGCCTATGCGTGTGATTACGTACCAGGGTTGTCAGATCTGGCGATTTCTGTCCAAACATGGCGATTTTAACAGTTATTTGGCGTCTTAATTTTCGGTTTGGCGACATGGCGACTTTTTGGCGATTTTGTTGGCTATTTTTGATTTAAGAAAAATACGAAAAGTTTAAAATTATTATTTTTATTAAAGGTGTTCTCGGAAACGAGAAATTTGTAGTTGCCTATATGGAACCGAAAAAAATAGTTTTTTTTCGGCAACTGCCAATGGAAGATATAAATTCATAAATGGTGCGAAAAAAGCTCTAAACTTGACAAATGTGGAAAACAATTAATGTGTTTGCTGGAAAAATTCATAAATTACATATGCACACCTATGGGCTATTAAGTATATCATATCATCATTTAAATGGTCTACTTCTCCTCTCTCTAAATCCACTGAAAAGCTTAAAATCTGACAGTATTCCACTATATTATAAGTCTATAAGTATATGAAGTTACGAAAAACCGTTTTTTTACCCGTGATTAAAGATCTTGGAGATGCTTAGAAAATTTCATAAACTGAATCTTGTTGTACTCGATAGCGTTTATTAGAAATATAGTATAACTTTTCAGGTATTTTATCTTCGTTCTTTTTTGTCGCATAGTGTAATTTGATTTCAATACAAGGCAGTGTGAAATGTCTCGAAGAAAAAGTGTGTAACGTTTTAGATATATAACAATATACATATACATCTATATCCAAAATTTATTTTATATTAAACATAAAAATTTTTTTTTATAGTTTTCTAGCTTTCAGTAAACTATAAAGTATGTTATCCCACCGTAAGCGTGGTCCAAAAGTTAGGGTAATATCTTATATTGCTTTAATAAATAATAATAATAAGAATAAACTATATTATGGTAAACATTGTACACTTTTTGTTTTTGCTAATATTTTTGCTTAATAAAATTAATTTAAATATACAAGTATGTTATGGCGAAATTTAAAAATTCGGAACTAATTATGTTTTATTTGTTCTAAGAATTTGTTTTCATTATTTTAAAAAATATAAATTTTATTGCAAAAATGTAAAAAAATGATGATTTGGCGATATTGGCGATTTTTGAAATTGAATTTGGCGAAAAATAAAAAAAAGATCTGACAACCCTGCTACGTACGTGTGTAAATACAAGAGAAGAGCAGCTTCTTGCCTTAATTTGAGTTAGACGCAGTGTTGCCACCAACAGCTTGATGAACTGCACACAGCTGGACACCGCAATAACACATGTGAAGAAATATTAGACAAAATATTTCGTTTTTTCGATTATTATATGCATTAATACAGTGAGAAAATAAACGTAAAAATATAATTAAAACAGTGTGGCTGATAAAGGGCGCTACCAAACCTTTTTACGATACCTTTTTTTCTAATTGATTTATTCGTTAAATTTTATTTTTCAATTTTAGATCGTTATCTAGCTAGCTAGCTCGCACACGAGTCAATAATTTTCGTTCAATTAAAGTTTTGGCACACTTCCGGAGACACCTGGTAGTCGTGTCACCGAAAGTGGACAGTAATAAGAACTATAAACTCTTGACTCTATTCCACAAATTCTTCAAGAGTGAGAATTGCACCCAGCTCGACATACAGTGTGCTCTAAAAGATAATTCATTTTGGTTTTGTATGATTTTAGCAAAATGGGACAAGTTCACACCTTGCCAGGCCACTTATGGAGGAGTTACACCGAAAATGTTCAAATAAAATTATTTTAAAAAACTCAACAATTCTGTGGCCTTTCTGGTCTCTACCTCTAAATGCAGCAGAATTTTTCATTTGGGGTTACTCTAAACAGATGGCTTATTAATCGGAATCATTAAATTTAAATTATTGAAAACAGTTGTTTTAATCGATAATTGAATCGATTTCGATATGAAATCTGCAGGCAATCACGAATAGCTTTGATAAAAAGCTATCACACATGCGTACCTCAGCATGTATCCTATTTAACATCAATTAAAACCATTAAAAATATTTAATAAATTAATTATATTGTTATTAATTATAAAAAAGTTATTTGAGTTTTTAAATGTTGCAAAATTTGTTAGCCCCTCTGTATATAGATTTTTCGGGGATTTATTTATATATCAAGTAATAAGAAAACCAGCATTTCATCTAGTAACAGCTGTTAGTTTCATCAGAGGCACAAAAATAATTTAATTTTCTTAATTCAACGCTTAATCGATCAAAGCATAGTATGAATAGCAATAATCAAACAATTAGTTAATTAACTTAACATATCCTTTGTATTCTAGAATAGTCAGTAAGCGCCTTGAAATTGATTTTAAGAAATTTTGGTATACTTCCAGCTGTTTTTGTTTTGCTCAGGATCAACCAAACCCTTGCATTACTCGATGTTTGTTTGGGATCGTTGTCTTGGTAGAATGGGAAATTGCTTGCAATACTCCCTTCTCTGCACATGTTGAGATAAACAAATTTGTCCACTTTATAACCGTCACCAGCGTTCAAGATACAGTCTCAAACAATACTCCATGTTCGACAGTAGTTTCTGAATATAAATGCTTAAATATGATTTGCTGTTGCAATTAGGAAATTTCGTATGTCAAATTTCATTTGACAAAAATTGAGAATATAGCGATTAAGTTAAACGGCGGAACAAAAAGTAAAAGTAAAAAAATTACACACAAATTACACATGAAGCTAACCACACACACTGAAAAGTTGCACACAATATGTGTAATAACACACAAGCTGGCAACAGTGGTTAGACGTTACGCTATAGTTGCAAAGCAACAAATTAACCTAATGAGCATTACTGTGTTCGATTAGTGGTGACATAATTCAATGACGACTCCGATCAATTGATTTTTATAACCATGTTTTAAATATAGTTTTTTGCCTCTCCTGAACATTTAACAATGTTGAGTTGTGATTGTTTATGATTTAGCGTGCGATATATAAAGAGTTTTTTAAGCAGGGCGCAAAACATCGAGTGTAGCTGCGGCTGTGTGGCACGTAGCGCCGTCCTGTTGAAACCAAATGTTGCTAATATCCTCCTCTTCAATTTTTGTGAACAAAAATTCGTTCAACATGGCCTGATAACGCTCGCCATTGACTGTAACGGCCACTCCTTGCTTATTTTCGAAGAAAAATGGCCAATTATTCCTCTGGACCAAATCTGCGCCAAATAGTGACTCGTCTTGGGTGTATCGGCTTTTCAATGTATGCGTGCGGGTTTTCTGTGCCCCAGATGCGACAATTTTGCTTGTTTACATACCCGCCAAGATCAAAATGA
Organism: Wohlfahrtia magnifica; assembly: GCA_023159175.1. Classification (NCBI taxonomy): domain Eukaryota; kingdom Metazoa; phylum Arthropoda; class Insecta; order Diptera; family Sarcophagidae; genus Wohlfahrtia; species Wohlfahrtia magnifica. The sequence goes on along the minus strand of JAKWBJ010000534.1, from coordinate 5,800,094 downwards.
GCTTCATCTGAAAAGAAGATTTTTTTGGCAAAATCGACATCTTCTGTAAGTCGATCACAGGCCCACTTAGCGAAGCGAAAAAGCGTATACACAACCATATTTGTTCAGCAGAAGGATAAAACTAATTATCTGTCAAATCAGACATGGGCTAAGTGTTACCATTCACGAAATAAGGACTAGTTGAAGAAAAAAAAGGTTAGATTGCGGACCCGTTAGAATATGTACTTACATACATACATACATACACTTGTGGACAATCAATTAAGTCAATTAAGTGCTTGACAGTTTTTTTTTGGCGTATTTTGGAGTGTTTGCGGGATGTCACGTCCGAAGATATTAGACTTTGATTCATAGCTCCAAAATAAGAGCTTTCAAATTTTGGATCCTTGCTAAAGTGGGTTTTCGCAAGCCGCAAGCATTGCTGAACATTTTTATTCAAAACGTATGCCTTTTTGCCAGCTATGCAACTTTGAAGATTATATTCTGTCCGACGTTTTTTTACGGTCTGTGCTGATATTTTAACTTGTGTTCTGATTCCATATCAGCGTTACTCATTCCAACCATTATCTTATCTTCAGCTTGGGACGTTTTGCGTTGTCAATTTTTTTTTTTTTTAAGTATAAAAAGTGTGTGATTTTATTGTAATAATTTACAGCATTAACAACCTTTCTCCGAACAATAGATCCAACATTTTGGAAGCATTTTGTATTACTTATGTAATGGAAAATTAGTTATAATGCTGTTTGAAATAAAAAAAAAAAACAGCAACATTGTTAGTGTTTAAACTGCTTTAAAACTTATTTTCTATTATCAGATCAGTATCAGATTTAATTAAATTTTTTTACCTCCGGAATATTTTTGAAAATGTTAGTTACGTCCCTTCTGAATTAAGGCAACGATATGTACATATACTAAACATATAATATTAATTATTTATTTATTTTTATGAAATATGTTGGCTATTGTTTTTTGAAAATAATTTATGTCAACATGTGTTTTCTTATTATTTTTGATTTTTTATTCATTTTTATTGTGTTTTTAGGTTTTTTTGGGGATATTTTGCTGACAGATCTCATAATTCACAAAAACAAAATTTTTTTTTAAATCGTTTTTTTCTTTAACTTGAAATATTATTAAATATATATGTAAACATGTATAAAATAAATACAAGACGGACAGACAAGGTATAAACGAGCATACAAAGGGTGTTTTTATAAAAGCATTTGAATTTTTATTTTCAAATTAGCTAAAGCCCGGAGTGCTTCGCTACCCGTTTTTTTAATTATCTTAACTGTTTCCCATCTTTATAATTGTCCGATCAAAACCCAAGCACTGTATACAGTCTTCATTATTGTATAACAGTATACGAATAAGTTTTAACTGTTGTGCTTTGTGCAATACCCTTTCATCCAATCTCTCACGCTTTTTGGCTGGTGTGCATAGATAACAAGGCTTTAATTCTCCACATAAATCCAGTGTTTTTTTAGAAGTTTGTATTTTGAGATGGCAATACTGCTTTGTTTGACAACCGATTTAACAGCTGATAGTTGTTTAGTTTAGTGTGACATTTCTTACGGATAGGACATACACCAGAGCAACTTTTGTAAATTGTTGACATTTTTTTTAATATGAAAATAATGGTTGTTCCCGTCAAACTTATCGTGTACTTCGGTTGAATGGGTTTCGTTTACATTTTTTGGTTGTGTGGTTAAGTAAATTAACAGAATTGCCGCATTTGGATTGCCACCAATATATCCACAGAAAATTACTGTTTGGTGGGCTTTATAAGCTGTGTGAGTCATTGCTCTATATATCTTCAAAAACGATTATGTCCAGAATGTTACTGTCAGTAGTGAACGGTATAGGGTCATGATTTTCGTGCCTCACTTAGCTGGCATTAATCTGGCTGAGATGTGGTTCTAACAGAAGAGAGCCACATGCAGCACAGTGCGTGCTACAATTGATTTACTCAAAGAAACTTTTGCTGAAAGAGTAATATGAGGGTATGGTCTAATTAATTGGCCACCATGATCGTATAAAATATAATCCCATTGGATTATTTTCTTGGAGGTTATGTAAAGTCACTCGTCTACGTCGATAAACCAGAGGCAATTGAATACGTGGAAATCGCGAATCAGCCATGACTTTGCATGCAAACCAGACTTACAGTGAAAATAAAAGGCAAAACAACGTTTGCCCGGGTCTGCTTGTTGTATATGAAAATGAAAACTCTTATTGGAAGAACTTATGTATGGCGATTTTGGCTTTGAATAAGTACTTCAAATTTGCTGATCCCTAAAATATGTATAGAAGCGTACTTAGAGTTCAGTATTATTCCTTGCACATTTAAGAAAACGGTATCCAAAACTAAGTCAGTCAGTTGGTTAGTAAGAGTAACATGTGTATGTTTCTTTTTTTGCAAGCCTTACACATCTGTCTATATGGATTAAATCTACCGCCACATGCAACATTTAATAACCAGAAATGTGGCATTAACTTGAAAAATTGAAAAGGAAAAAAACAAAAAAAAAAATAGAAGAAAATCAAAATAAAAGTGGTGCACTTTTAAAACAAATCTATCAATGCAACACCACTAATGCAAGCAAGCCACAGAGGTGCAACATTAATAAAAGTAACAACAAAAGCAATAAAACATTATTACAAAGATTTTTAAACAATTCCTCATAGTCGTATAACTTTAACTATTTTATCTCTCTAACTATCTATCTATAGATCGATCGATCGGCATGTATCGGGAAAATAAAACTAAAATTTAAAAAAATAAAAAAAAATAATTTTTGTTTTTATTTTCCGAAGTGAGAGGAAACATTTACTAACACGAAAATATCTTTATATGATTAGAGAGAGACTCCTTTTTTTGCGTCTTCAAACCATTAAAACAACGGCATTAAAATCAAAAAACACATGAGGAAAAGTAACATTTACAACCATTACTTTTCAACACTTGCAACAACATTACGATCGAACCAATCAAAATAAAATGTGGCAAAAAAGAAAAACAAAAAAGCAACAAAAATGAAACGAAATAACATTACAAAAAAATCTGTTGAACGTGTTCGTGGTACAATGTATGATCATGTTGTACGATGAGCATAAAAATGTTCACACAAACACCCAAATGTTGATATTGAGGCGGATGAGAAACGTTCGAACTATTAAAATGTCGACGCAATGACTTACAAACTTTTCTTTTTTTTAGTTTTTATTGCAAACAATAAATACAAAAACAGCGACTTAAATTTGGGTAAAAACTAATAAAAAAAAAAATTTATGTATCAGCAGGGCTGGGGCATAGAAAGGCGTCCTTTTTTGGAGTCCTAGTTTTTCATTGCCTCCTCACAATAATGTTGTTCTTCCTGTATTTTTATTATCTCCTGGTTGATTTCTTTTGCTAGAGGAGTCATTTACATATATCAGGTGATTTTTTTAACAGCTTTCGGATTTGATTTAAACAAAAACACATAAAATTTAGAGAAATGTATGAAATCTTTGAGTCGATAGAACGTTGTATGTAAGGCTAAGCCTCAAATGGTTCATACGCTCGGTCCAATTTTGGCATACTCTCTGCAACATATCGGCCGGTATCTCACAAAAATATTCTTCAATATTGTCTTCTAGTGAGTCAACCGTTGCGGTCTTGTCCCTATAGACATGAGCCTTAATATAGTCCCACAATAAATAGTCTAAAGGCGTTAAATCGCATGATGTAGGCGACCAATTGACCGGCCCCAAACATGAAATAAATTGATCACCCAACTCGCCTCTCAATTGGGCCATTGCTTTGCGTGCTATGTGACATGTGGCACCGTCGTGTTGAACCCACATGTCAGTCAGCCAAGTCCAGCTCTTACATTTTAGGCAAAAAAAAAAATAAATTGTAATCATCGCATGGTAGCGCTCACCATTCAGTTCATGATGCCGCCGGCCCATAGTCCACAACAAACAGAGCTCTTTTCTGGATACATTGTTAGTTCAAGCAATGCTAGTGGCTGCTCTTCACACCAAAGATGGCAATTTTGCTTGTTCACGTATCTATTTAATCAGAAACGAGCTTCGTCGCTGAACACAATTTTCCGATAAGAAAGTGGATCTTCATCCAACTTTGCCAGCGCCCATTCACCAATAGTTTGCTATTGTGGTAGGTCTTGTGGTTTCAATTCTTTTATAACTTGTATTTTACAATTTTCCACGTAGCGGAGTTACAAGGGACTAATTGCTACGAACGGTAAGCGTATGTAGGCGTTTGGTGGCTTAATGTCCAATAATGTAAGTTTGTTGGGAAGTTTAGCCACAAGATTCCGAATAACCGCCTCAGAAGGTCGCCCAAACTGACCACAAAATTAAATAAGTGCACTATACACTTTCTTCATTGAGCATGAATTTTAATAATAAAATTTGATAATCTCGAGTATTGTTCGTTTGTAAATCGATTCGTGGTTAAATTATAGGCCAAAATGAACATGTTTGACAGTAACATGTTATACGAAAACTGCTGATTTGCCGAAAACAGTGTTTCCAAAAAGAAAGTTGTTGAAAAAATCACCCATATTAGTGTTCCGTTTATATCTCCGTTGACGATGCAGCGGAAAAGCGGTACTTCCGTCGGTGTAAGGTCCGCAGAATACGGCAGAAGCTAAGAACCCATTTGACCTCTGTACAGCGCTTTTAACGACTTAGGCAACAGAGATTGTAAAGGAGTTTGGTTAGTCCTTTAACATAGCGCAAGCGGAGCAGGTTCGATTCCCCAGCAGCGGACCTGACGAAAAAATTTAATGCGGTTTCTAATGTTTAATAAAGAGCCTTCAACCTCCCTTCAGACAAGGCCATCTAATAAAAGTCCCCGGAACATTCGTCTGATGACAAACATTCGATCAGGAGAGGATGCCACTTACTGGAAAAAAGTTACAATGCTAGGTAAGGTTAGCCACCACTAAGCAAGGATCTAGACCACTACACAATCATATGAAGGCAAGCTACACCAGATAAATCATCTACTTGGCTTGAAAAAAAAATCAACTTGATTAATGAAACTGAAACAAAAAAATTGATGCTTTGGGGAAGACAGTGTGTTCCCTAGAGGATAGCAGGGCTATGAACATCTCCTTATTGGCAGTGGTATACCTTTTGAGCATTTTCTAGTGCACCATAATCTTTCAACAAACTCAAATCATGATCTCTTTAGATGAAGGTAAGGTTTCACCCACGGCTTTGGCGTATGTGCTAGAGCCACCCGATCTTTTTGCTTCATGTTAATGTGTACCATTACGATTTGGTACAGAGAGCGTTGTTTAAGACCTAGTTTTTCCCTATGGCGGCCAATGTGTTATTAATCAATTTCAAAATGATTTCTTCGTTGTTCTTGTTAAGCTCGTTAGGCATTTAAGCTTCCAATTTTCTGACAAAACCAATTGAATAATTGTTTTAAGATCGCAGTTCATTCATGATTTATTTGGAAACTGGTGCTACCTATTCTCCAACACACTAGTTCGTGTATTTGAATATAATAAGCATTATTGACCTCATGCAGTTTCTGTTTCTACTAGGAATAGAGTAAGAAACTGCTGCTTCAATAAACTAAATCCTAAATTATCTTTAAATATTAAGAGCCTTGTACGCTTCCTAATAACGGTTTTGATTTGGAATGTTCTCTTAAACTTGACTGAATGTTAATATCTTGAACCTCGATGTGATAGTGATGTTCTTGTGACTTTTTGCTACTACACTCCTTGCTCTGATTACCTAGTCCATATGGAACTTTATTAATACAACGATTATGGTCATATTAACACAAACTACGGTTAAGGCTTAAAATTCTCTTTAGAAATATTCAATAAAACCCTCCGAGTTATATTGCGCAATCAGAGAATAAGAGTGCCTGAGACAGCAGAAGCTGAAAGTATCCTTACCAAGTAGTTATTGAGTTGAGAGTTACACACCTTCACCTTTTCGGGCTTTAAGGTTGAAAAATGTGAGTCTCGTACTTAATGAGGAGGCTCACTTTCTAGGACTAATATTGGATAAAAAACTGTCCTCAAAGCCGAATATACACAATAGAGTAAAGAATGCCTCCATTGACCTGCCCTTTTAAAAAAAAAGTACTGAGGAGGAAATGGAGCCTCAGACCGAGGTTGACATACTAGATATACACGGCCAGATATATTTTGACCTATGGATGGATGCCTTGTATGGTGAAATCCTTTCGAAGGACGTTTAATTTTAGCCAACTAGGGCGGTTACAAAGGTCCGCTTGCACATCGGAGGTAATTCTGCATCAGGCGGCTGTGGAAGCTCTGCTATCTCAGATGTTGACCTCAAGAACAGTTATATATTGCCGCAGATCTTTCAATGAGATAGCTAAACAGTACTATATACATATTATATGGGTACCGGATTACAGTGATATTCCGGGGAACTGTATGGCTGATGAGCTGACCAGGCATCAATATCGAACTTACAAGCGAATTTCCCACTTTTGATATCCCATTGGCAACTTGCAAGATTATGATTCGCAATAAAGTAATAGGCTCCATCAACGCAGCATGTACAACTTCGGTGAAGGGCAAGATGGCGCAACAAATCTTGCCAAAGCCGATCTCAAGCTCATAAATAGCTTGTTGTCGGTGTCGCTGCTGAGACTGGGATACCTGGCCAATGATTTCTGCAGGGATAAGGAGGAGGAAGAAACAATTCTTCACCTACTGTGCATATGCCCGGCGTTATGCGGCAAAAATAAGAGGCATCTGGGCTTCTACCATGCGACTGAGCTTGGTAAGCTTAGTGGTTTTATTACGAGTTCCGGATGGTTCTGAGTATAAGGGGATGACGATTTATTCTGGTATCACAACGGGCTATTTTTCGAATACATGTATTCTTTCTGCCAACCTACAGTTACTCGTACTTTAAAGTTGCTGGCACATTAAAGAATAAAACTGCAGGGAGATAGAAGAAGAGGTTGGCCGGAAAAAAGGACAGATGATGTGAAAACAGGGCTTATCTGAAGTCAAAAGAAAAGCGGAAAACCGAGGCGATTTGACGTTTAGGCGAATTGTATTGAAAACAATGGTTAGCTACGAACTGTGATGCTGAGAAGAAGTAGAAGATAAAAATCTAAAAATCTCAAACTGAGTAACCTAATGTCCTTTACAAGGATATGAAAACTCCTTGTTTTATCACATATTTAAAGTGAAGAAATCTTTTTTTAATTTTAGTTTTTTACAGTGAAATACTACATACGCCCAATTAAAAGCAAGCTGTACCTTCTACAAAATTATGCCCCTACCCACCTCTGTTGCAATATCTTTCGATTTTTAAACATATTCAATACAGACTCCGGTGCCATTTTAACACTTTCAAATGCTCACATTGAAAGGTGTAAAACACATAAAATATGACGGAAACTTGAGGAAACTAAAATAGAATTGAAAAGAAAACATAAAAATCGGGAAAATAAACTGAAATACATGCAAAACCATAACGAACTAAAAGGAAATCTGAGTGAACATTATTGAGATACAAGTACGAACTACATAAAAACTGCTAAACTTCATAAAAAAAATCTAAAGAAACATCAAGTGAACAAGAATAAGTGAATGATGGAATGAATGATTAAATGTTTGCCTGAGTAAAGTGTTAAATAAAAGCGCTCATAAATCTTAATTATGTTTTATTTATAAAAAACAAAAACAAAAACCAAAACACAAAAATATAACTTAACAGGTAAAAGCAAATAATTTCCATTCCCATTATTTTTTACATGATGTTTAGATAATTAAACAGACAAGAGAACGGGAAAAAGTTTTACATACAAAAGCATCAATCAATCGGCAACTGTCAATAAAATAAACATCAGAAGTAGCATATATTTCTTGATGAATATTTATTCAAAGCCGATATAGTAATGATTTTTTTCTATCCTCAAAGCTTTTTTGTTAATTATGTTTTGCTAAAGCCCCGGAGTTTTTCAACGATGTAGCTTTTAGCACCTTAAGCCTTACAAATAATTATTCTTTTAAATGCTTCTTGAGGTTTGAGGATAGAAAAAAGTGATGGGTTAACCTAAGGCTTGCCAGATGGCCTTGATTTCGCTTGATTTACAAGCATTTTCAAAGCTTGTCAAGAGTCTCGAAGAAACATGGTTTTTGATGATTTTTAATGCACATTTTTCTACAGTTTCCCCTACACAAAGTTCTGCTAGTAGTTGTTAAACATAAATTTTTAATTAAATTTTTATAATAACGCATGGGCTGAAAGGTCCCGGCACCAACACATAGATAGAGCGAATTTTATTGCATTCACCTATTTTTCAGTAAGAACCAGCGTTGCCACGCAAGAAATTGAATTCCTACCAAAAATTTTTAAAAATTCTACCAAAACAATGCGCAGCCTACCAAAAATTGCACTAAAAAATTTAAAAGTGCATTTTTTGTTTATAATCGAAATTTTATACAGATACCCAACCTTTAACCATGAAAGAACTTTCCTAAACGTTGTTCTACATTTAAATACTACATAGTTTATCGTAGGCATGGAGATATTGCGTCATATTGGAGTAAAGCTGTGTAGAGCGCTAAAGGTATATTTTTGGCGGAACCCTAAGAAGTTACAGCATAAAAATTTATACCAGCGATAGAGTATAGATGTACGATTTGGCCATGCACATCCGGGACTAAGGTTAGCATTTAAGTACTTATTGAAACACCTATGGATCTTTTCACATTACAATAATAATTCTAAACAATTTTTGAACGAAATCGATCTTTTAAAAGCTGGTACTTATGTAAAGGCAGGGTAAAGAGTGTCTGAGAAAAAGAGCATAGTGTTACTACACTTCGAAAATTTTTTAACACCGTTAGCGTTTTTTTGAGGGCAAAAATCTACCAAAAATGTAAGAAAATTACAACAAAACAACTAAACTAGCAAAATCGTTTTAGACAACGAAAAACTACCACTTTTGGTCCCATCGGTTCAAAACGGCAACGCTGGTTAGAACTAACACCACAACAATAGACCAAAAACAATTTCATGTTTCAAATAAACCGTTCAAGCGAAGCAATGTTTTGAAAAGTTTTATGGGGATATCGCTTCATCAGAAACAACAATAAAACGTTGTTCTGCTGACTTTACACATGGCCGTAGAGACATCGATAATGCAGAACGCAGTGGACGTCCAAATGAGGCGGTAACAACAGAAAATGTCAAAAAATTTACAAAACCGTTTTGAATAAGCGAAAAGTAAAGTCGCGTGATTTAGCTGACATTGTAAAGATATCAAAAGAACGTCTTGGCTTTATATTGTTCAAAGTAAGTGCGCGCTTGCTCACTGATAACCAGAGCAACAAACTATGTGAAAAGTACATGAATTGAATTTCGATTTCCCGTCTTCGCCAGATTTGGCTCCTAGCATCACAGACTTCAAAAATGCTCGCCGGTAAGAAATTTTTTGCGAATGAAGAAGTTATCGCTAAAACTGAGGCCTATTTGGTGGCAAAACAGAAATTGTCCCACAAAAGTGGTATTGAAATCTTAGAGCGGCGCTGGAACGATGGCATTGCTCTTGATGGAGATTGCGTTGTTAAAAAAGGCTAATTTTGAAAAAAAAAACAATGTGTTTTCTTTTAAGACAAGGACTTTTCAACCCATGTGTTAGGTGTTCGAAAAAGTTCTTTTACAAATTTCACTAAAATATGAGACATAAGCTTTATTAAAAGCAAATATGTGCCGTTTTGATCGATATCTTTTCGTAATTTTTTGGTGCAGCTGCTATTCAATTAATGTAGAACTTTAAAGATTTCTAAGCGAAAAACTGATCCAATTGTGTTTTGCAGACAATTGCACTTTAAATTTACATCATTGAGAGAGTTCTTCCAGAGATCGAAAAAACTGATAATCTAAAGTTGCAAGGTCTAGTCTATATGGTGGAAGAATCAGCCAAGCTCTATCGGTTTCTCTCTCAGCGAGGGTTTTGTGTTCCGTTTTTTTTGAATTAATTGCTTAATTTTCTTAATTGTTGACAGTAGAGATCAAAATCAATCGTTTTAGCAGATTGTAGAAGTTCATAAGTTCAGTTACTTTCAAATCCCACATTACCTTTCTGGTGGGCAATCCTGGCTTTGGCACTGTCTACGAAGCTTCACCTTCCTTCGTCCATGATCTTTTTCACACATTATTCTCGTACGTGATCCACTGTCATAGTCCGTAATCAATCGAACCTATTGCTTGATGAAATTAATATTACCAGAGATATTACATTTTAGAGCTATGTTTCGGCAATTTTAAATCGAATTTTTTCGAACACCAATATTTTTTGTAAATGTCAAGAATTTTGCAACGTTGAATCTGGCAACTCTAGTTAAAATTGAGTTTGTGCTGTTCACCAAGATGTATAAACCACTCTTGTTTAGAATGGCCAGACTGACTCGTAAATATCTACGAACTTCAATCAAGAGCGTGATATCGCATTCGAAACTTTATTTGAAGCTGCGTTTTAAGGAATGGGTTAATAAGGAGTGTATTACTTTATATTTCTGCAAATCTATGTTTGAAAATCAGCCTCGCGTCAATCATCATGCCAAGGTAATTTATTTCCTCTTGTGAAATTATCACGTAGCAAAATACAATTTTATTTACTGCTTTCGTCTCTGCACACTAAGCAGTACTTTTGCTGCTATTGTACTTCTAATTCTAAGTCCGCAATATTCAGCCACCTCAGTACTCTTGCTGCGGAATCGTTGCACTTTGCCTCCAGAATGTCAAGCCGCTTATCTACTACTGCCAACGAAATATTGTCGTCACAACTCACAATCGACACAGCGTCGGGGAGCAGAGCCCTCTGTATACATGGGGATGGGATATATAAGAGCAGATGGTACTTTGGATGTACAACCTAGTGGTTTTGCTGATACTTACTCATGGCTGTCGAAAGTGGTGGGGGGAGGGGACTGCGTGTATATGTGTCACTGGTACTTGCAGAACATGTACCATTGCTGTTTACAACGTTACTATACAGTTTATGCTTAAGCACTGAGCTCCTAAAAACAATAACATGGCTGATAAACTTACTATGAGCTCCCCGAACGGTACTCATAGCAGTCTACACGAGTCATTTGATAATCAAAACGCACACTTTTAACTATTGTTGCAGAAGCTGCATGTACATTCTGAGAGAGAGACAGTCATTTAATGTTTCTGTGAATGTCCAGGTTTGGGGTACCTTTCTTCAATGGCTTGGCGCATTTCAGGCGCAGGGTAGCTGTAGTCCATTTTTTAGATATTTTTTCTGTGGTCTTTATGTGGTGTCAAAATGACAATCAAGCGCTTATTGTAGTTACCAAGTCTTTTCGGTTAACTAAACTAACCTGTGATGATTCTTACTTTAAGATCATATCGGGGCTTCTAATAATAACTTCGTTTTCATAACTTTACATCGACCGGCTCGCTTTATAATCTGCCAATATCAAAATAACCGGTTCGTTCAAATGATCGACAGTATTATAGAAGAACTGAATTTGTCGACGTTCTTAACAATTAGAGCTACTCACACCAGTTATATCGTAAATTTTATAAAGGTTTTGGCTTTGAACCTGTTAACCTGTTAAATGTTTAATGCATTCAAAATATTACGGCAAATTTCCATGACGAAAAAAGGCATCATGCCCATTGCAGAACACTCTTACTACGGCCTGTTCTTTTACGCCATTTGAATTATGTAACACCTTCGCTTTACGGCGCAATTTAATTCGTTATACGGCTAAATAATCGATAATTAACCGTTTTCAAGAAAAAGTGTAAGGCAAGCAAAACCAACAGCATTCGATTTGCGGCATACATTTTCAAACCTACCTAGGCCGTGTTAAGAGATATGATATAATGATATGTGTAAAGATATTATGATATTTCATCATACCCAGTACACAGGTTAAGCCTTGCTATTGCAAGCTTCATACTAATTGAGCACGGTTAACCATGTTTGGAGTTCTGTTTTTAGGTCTGGATTGTACAACGTTGTGGTAAGAATTTCTGATTCGTTTCGCTATGGTAATACAAGAAAACAATGAATAAAACTTAAACATTTGACTGAGCTTAGTATGTGCATTCTAAGTTCTTAACTCTTTTAAGCCTCTGCTCTAGAAAAATTGACTTCGAAGTCATATAGCCATTACTTTACACAAGTCTGGACCCTAATGAACAGAATCAAACAGTTCACTGTTCAAAACATACGCTTAAACTGCAATGACACATAGGCAACTTAATTGCCGTTGAATTCGAACTTCATCAAAACGGTTGTCAACACTCATCGTGCAAAAATGTAAACTCATAATACCAATAATAATGAATGTTGTCGTGTTCTTTTTTCTCCGTTTTGTTCTATAAATATTTAGAATGTAAATTTAATTAAATTCCTATTACTTACTGCTGCCAATATTCGGTATTCGTAACGTATTAGTCATCATCACACATTAGCTAATGCATTGTACTCTGCTGCCTGCGCTTATATGAATAACTGCTTGTGAAAGCATTATAAAAAGGTTTAAGGGTTTCCCTTAAAGTCTGACCCATTCTTAAATTCATTTCACTAAACATGTTAGGCGCTGTCAATGATAAAACAAAACTGAGGCACATTACAGTTTGAATGAAGCGATAGAAAAAAAAAATCCACCAAAATTCTAAATAAAACAGATATCGCTGCTTGTGTTTAATTTTCTGGTAAAAAAGACTTGCCTTTAAGATACTATTCACTGGATTTATTCAACCGCAACTTACTTTTAGCAAAACCGAAAACACGTATGATTGCTTTTAATAACTTTTGCGTACTATAAATGTTTGACTAGAGCTTGAGCATAGACTGAGCCTAGGATGACCTGACTTTTAAAATAAAACCAAAAAAGTTACTTAAAAGCTCAAATATTTAAATCCGGCTACCTAGCCCTTTCGCGTAGAAGACGTCAAAATTAGTGCAAAATGTAGGTGCATGACGACATATACCGTCGTTTCAGCCAAACTAACTATGCACATTCAGCATTTCTGTCCCACAAAAGGGCAGTGCAAAAATTGAACTGTCCGCGAAAAACGGCAAATGCCATCAATTTTAGTGCAAAATGTTAGTGCGTGACCGCATATGCCGTCGTTTCAGCTAAACTAACTGTGCACATTCTGCAATTTTGTCCCACAAAAGGACAGAACAAAAGTAGGACTGTCCGCGATACTGTAAGTCATTATTGAAATTTTTTAACATTATACGTTTGGGGAATATTCGTTACAGAAACTGCATTGCTCGATTTGGAGTGTGGTAAGGCGCAAAGTCTTGTTAAAACCTATTGACGTTCAAACCTTCATCAGACATTTACGGGTAGTCATAACGAACTAACATCAGTTTTTAATGACAAAATACTGAGTGCAGTGCTTGATACGACCAACGTAAGTTGTAGGCAATATCTACTTTTTGCCCCTTCTTAGATATCAACTAACGAACGGCAAGCTTGAGGTTCATCTGATGGTAGATAGTTTCTTCAGTGCATTCTTGCAAATCCGAACTGAGATCTGAAATCATGCCGTGTATATAATGACATTAGAGACTTAGATAATGAGGATATTACTTATGTATACAGAGCACTCTGTATTTGGACCAACTTTATAAAGCGATGTAAGATGGTATATAGGAGCTTACGCTCTTCCACGGCTCGCGAATTATGGACTGTGACGACAACATTGCTTTGGTGGTTGTAGACAAACGGAAGCAAAGTACAACGATGCTGCAGCAAGAGTCGGCTGAATAATGCTGAAAGAAGCGGTATGTAAAAGTGTGCACAGTTAAAGGCAGCAAATGAAATTGTGTATTGGTGGCCACGTCATAATTTCACAAGACGAAATAAAGTACCTTGGCGTCATGATTGACGGGAGGCTGAACATGACAATGGTTGGCGTCAAAGGCGAAAGGATAAATCATGCGCTCAAGCGAATAGTATCGCACATCAGCGGTTCTCTGGGTGAGAGAAGCGGCTTCTGGCGATGATTGTAGACTTCGTTGCACCCAATTTGGGCAGATTCGAGAAACCACTACATACAGCAGATAACATAGGTACAAAGACAGTCTGCGTTAAGAGTCTCCTCCTCAAACAGAACAGTGTTCGAGGAGGCAATTAAAATTCGAAAGGATGCCAATAGATATCCACTCGGTTTTACAGTACCTAGATTGCAGCACAGTGGCAGGAACGAAAATCAGGGCAGCCTTCACGATCTATCAGAGAATGAAAGCAAAGGTAAGAGACTCATCACAACGCTGGGTGGACTTATACTCTTAATTTCAAAATCGTATGATGAACTAGATTTTTATCTCAAGCACATCCTGTCCGATCACGAGTTATTCCAGCAACACCTGCATCATTTTAAGTCAGCAGATAGTGTTGTGTGTCCAAACTGCCCAGATAAGCTCGGAACAGCGGAGCACGTAATTTTAGGGATTCGCCCAGGAACATATTGCAATAAAGGAGATTTTTGACTACAAACCAACAATACAGAGAAAATTTAACTGTGGCGAACGTGACGTTTGAGCCTAGCGTTCTGAACGGCCTCTTGAGGTCATACCTAATCTGGGTTTCTAAAAGGCACACCGCTTGTATGTTGGTGGGTGAAGGTCCCACACCAACTAAGGCTTTAAACTTCTTTTCAACTCGTAAAAAAACCCTATGCTAGAATTTTCGTATGAGAAATTCAAATATTTAAGAATTAGGGCATGTTTACCCTACTCTATTAACTATCCTGACATTTTGAAGCTCTGGTGCACTTATTTTGATGATCGTTTTTTTTGACAGCTCTTCTATGTTGGTCCTGAAAAGGCAACTCTTTTTATTATTGTTATTTACTGTAAGTTTTCTATTTTTTACTATCAATTGCTGTTGACCACCAATCAAATCTTGAATCATTTGGTACACAGATATTAGTAGAACTTGTGAAACTTGTGCACAGATATTAGTAGACTGACCGTTTCCTAATACTCCTCCTGCCTAAAGGTGGTTTAAACTCAAATTGTTGGCAGGACCATAGAACAGTGTGGTGTTACGCTCTTAATCGTAAGAATAGAATTCTAGAAGTTTAGATAATTTCCGACCGTCAACAAAAGCGAAAGTAATCACCAATTATGTACATCGATTTAAAATTGGGTGTTAAATATGACGTAAGGTGCTTTTACACCACATCAATGCAGTCATCTATTGGTTTCTGTCAAGGTTGTTAATGTGTTACCTTGCTAATGCCGTACTGATATGTGTATTTGCCGGTATTGCCGAACGGATTTGTGTATTTGACGACATTGGTACCACAATCTTACATGTTTAAAACTGACAGACATAAAATAGAGGATTTGGGAGCGTTTGAGACATTTTCGGATCTTTCCAAATTGTAGGCAGTTAGGTATATAAGTAGGTTGCTTTGCCTAAGTCTATATAGTTATCGTGTTGCAGTCATAAAGAAAAGTCGTGTTTAGGCGTAAATAAATATGTTGAATAATTTGTTTGTAAGCGAATATTAAGTGCAAGCGAATATTAAGTGGCTGTATTAAGATAAAGAGTATAAAGTAAAAGTGAGAAAATGAAAACCGTAAAACAACAACAACATGGTATTTATTTTATTTTGCCGCAATTAAGAAAAACTCAAACGTTTTAAAAAGGTTGTAACGTAACACAACTGCTAAATAACAAATTTATTTCAATCTCAGATGATCACGGGCAGTGACAATGATGTTTACAGGAACCACTCACGAGACAACTAATATAGAGATTAAGGTTTATACAAACTCAAAAATTTAAACAAATAAAAAGTTCCGGACACCCTTTTTCGATTGCCAAGTTTTTATATTAAAATGTTTAGAAATTTTGTTTCCAAGTAAGTGTTGTGTCTTCTTCTGCTATTCCAGACTGAGCAAGGGGGGTTGGTTGGTTATTTATTATTTAAATTTCATTTAAGCTTTGGTCATCAAAGTACAAATATTTACATTTCTTGGTTATTGTTGTTGTTGTTGGATTTTATCACCAACTGGTGCTGTTGCAACTACTGCTTTTGTTCTAATTAATAATGAAAGGCTTCATCAGTCTTTTAAATACTCGTACTTTTCAGTTAGTTTTTGTATTTTTTTTTTTAATTTTTTATTTATATTGTTTATAGAAGACCTATGGATACTCACATACATATGAACATACATATAAACGCATCAATTCTATTACACACTGCAAATACTTGTAAAGTGTTAGTCAATATACTTTTACTTCACATACTGATACAAGCATTCAAGTTAAGCTACTTATGGCTGGGGTTTAAGACTAGATAGACCCTTAAATTTCCAATGTCTTATACAAAAACAATGTATTTAAATAACATGTAATATGAACTAATTGCATATCTATTTTATATTGTTTTTGTTGTTGTTGTTGTTGTTGTTGTTGTTGTATATATTGCTAATGTTAATGGTTTCTCAATAGAATTAAAAATTTAAAAGTAGAAATTCTATATAATCTTTAACTGGAATGTTTGTTAAATAAAATTTACTATTTAATGAAATTAGTTATTAATGAATTACAATGTTATCTGTCAACGAAAAAAATTATGCAGAAATACTAAGCTAGTGATTCTATGTTTTTGGGAGACGCGCTATATCAAGTACAACAAGAATCTATTTCCAAATGCCCTCAAAATCTGATGTTGTGGGTAACACAAATCAGTTGCTCCATATTTTAAATTACTCTGAGACATAATTAAGGTTCAATGACGTTAATATGCCAAATTATCTTATCCTTCAGCTCTTGAATTTTTCTTGGCTTATTTACCTATAATTTTTCTTTTAAATTTCACCAAAGAAAGAAGTCCAACGGTGTCAAATCACATGATTGTGGAGTCCAATTAACATCGCACGACCTGAGATAACACGTCCATGGAATTTCTCGCACGAAACAGCCACCGTTCTGTTGGAACCACATATCGTCCAGGTCCATATTCTCAATTTCTGGCCACAATAAGTCCGTTATCACCGATGACGAGTCGAGGTTGACAGGTCTTCTGCCACACATCGCAAACAACTGCAATCTCTTGCGCAGATCGAACCGGACGAGACCCGATTTGCTGAAATTTGAGCACGATTCTTCCAATTGTGGACACACGTGGTTGATTGTGTTGACCAAAAAATCACGAAGTCCACGAAATGCATTTTGATTTGAACACTCATTTTCGTAAAAGGCTTCAACAATCTTAACACGCTGTTCAGTTGTGTACCTGCTCCATGGTTGAGATTGTCAGACACTGAAACAAAGAAATGTCAATGTGTGACTAACAATTAACATCGTGCGTTATTGTTGGACCAGCCTATATTATATTGGCTGCTCGGCTAAGTTCGTTGAAAATTTGACTAAAAATAAAATACCATTTTCTTAGTGATCGATAACCTTTTGCCATTTTGGTGGGTTTTCCAGTGAAAAACTGATCCAATTGTATTTTGTAGACCTCTATGGAATTTCAATTTACACCTTTAAAAGAGTTCCGCAGAGATCGAAGCAAATGGGATGTAGCAAAACTTCCCAGCCAAGATCTTTCTGTGTAGAAGCTGACAATGAATAATTCCATTCCAAATCCACCAAACACACAACGTTATTTTTCTTGCTGTCAATTCTGGCCTTGCCTCGTGAATGTTCTTAATTGAACTATTCATACAACTGATCTAAAAGATGCCGTTATTAAAATGAATGTTTTTAGCTTCGTAGTTCGTTCGTTCGTTCATGTTATTTTTTTTATCGGTCATCTGTCTCTTCGGTCATCTGTTTCTTTTGAGCCGTACTTCGTTCTTTTGTTCATATTTATCTATTGGTCGTCTGTCTCTATCGCTCATGTTTCCTTTAGGTCCGTTTGCTCATGTTTCTTTATCGGTGTTTTCCCTTTTTATTCATGTTGCTTATTAGCCTGTAGTGTGCTCCTTCATATTTCTTTATTGCTCATCTATTTCTATCGATCAAGTTCCCTTTTAGTCTGTAGTTTGTTCGTTCGTTCATGTTTTTATCAGTCGTTATTCTTTTTAGTCCAAGTTTCTTCTCGTTTTTTTTCACTCACTCCTTTCAATTCGTTGTTTTTCATTCAGCAACATGGAAAAATCTGCCTTTTCGTTCATATTTTTGATACACCACTATGGTGGCAATACCACCATACTCGTACATAATCTTTTTATGTAAATTCTCGAGGTAAACAACGACATTCGATATCGAACGAATTTTTTTATGTATTTTTTTTTTAAAGAAAGAAATGTCGTTCAATATCGAATGTCGTACTGAACTATTAAACTAAGTGAACAACCTAATTCATTAAAATGCACTCAACTAGCAAAAGCTATCACTAAAAAGAGCTAAGGAACCCAACTGTATTTAACACCGCCTGCGAAGCTCTACCTTGCTTCGTCTATGATCTTTTTCGTACATTATTGTCGTCCATGATCCATTTTTCATGGCCCGTAAGGAGCATGAGTTTTCGTATGCAAAAACATTACAAATTTTTTCAGTAGAATGCGACGCACAGGGCGTGTCGCATTATATTGTCGCAAGAGGGCGCTAAACTCAACCAATTTATAAGCAAAAATATTATATAAAAAATTGGATTTTAGGTACTTCAGAAAGATAGCTATAAGAAGTAATGAAGAAGTGATTCAAATCGATTATGGAGCAGTTTCTGCGAAAGCATAGCTGCTAATCGTACTTTCTATTTTCTATCCATTTGATTTTGAAATAAATGCCAACAAAAATAGTTGACCAGCAAAACAGCTGTTTATTTAATGCACAAACTGTCGTCTGTCAGGATAAAATGTTAATTTGTATTAGTGAGTTTTTAATGCACATTAACGCTGTCGTCTGTCTACAATATAACTAAGACACTTCTATGCTAAAAAAAAACATTTTTTTATTAAAAACTAATTCAAAATAAAAAATTATCTTAAGAAAGGCTTTGCTTGGCTGTAATAAATGTGGGCGGTGGGCGTGTCCGTTGTCCTTTTGATAAAATTTTGCATATGTCTATATTTTGCCTTAGAATATATGCACGAAAATTCATTTATCTACGACAACTCCTTCCATTTTTTTCCATTTGCTATATAAGATCGAGGCACTCTTACCGTTTCAGAATTTTCAATCAATTTTAAATGTAGACAACTTTGCTAACGCGATTTTAGTTATATCTTCTAACAAAGTAAAGCTTATACTGTCACCTTTCCAAAAAGCTATAGTGTTACCTGATGCAACTAATATTACATTTTGGAGATAAAACCGAACTGGGGCTTGACGATTTTTTCTATACAAAATGACATAAAAAATTGTCGTCAAAAGTAGTCGTGAGATAGAATCTATTTTATTTTGACAGCCTTTTTTACGCTCTCAATTGCACTCTCAAAATCTGTATGTAGTGTTGCCGGACTTTCACTGAATTTTATGCATTTTGTAAACAAAAAACATATGTTTTTAATTTGTGGCGAATAAAATGAAAACAAAAAGCAAAACAAACAGTATTTGAAATTGCAGCTGTCGATTTTATTATGGGCCATCTTTTTTTGACAGCGTTTTTGCTTGAAGTTGCGGGCGTATTCTGTTTCATCACTTTATTTGTATTTTATCATTTACCGAATATATGTAAGCAAACTTTTTCAAACGCCCAATACAACCCTATAATTGAAGGCAATCAAAGAGTTAGTAATAAATGTTTTTTATCGAAAACATTTTCGTCTTACCCATTAAACGCATCTTATCTTCCGCTTAATTGGGCTTTTGTTATAAAAAATTTTAATATTTTAGTTTAGCACTTAGAGACTATTCAAGTTTTTGCTTCCCGTGTAATTGCTATTAATCACTCAGTAAGTATTCAATTAAAAAGCTTTGCTGCAGACATTTATAATCCTTTTAGACATAAATAATCCTTCTTAATCAGATCAATAACAACGTGATTGTATTTTTAAAAATATAATTTTTTTCTCAAGATTTAAAATAAAATTAAAAATCTTTAAACAAAACACAGTTGATATGTTTTTTGTGACAAAAGAAAAAAAAAAACAATAGAATATTTGATTAGTCTGAACACAATAAGCTCTCACTGTAGGTGGGCACAAGTGTGCTAGTTAATTGACCACTACTGTGACTTAATAAATGATGTAATTGTTATCATAACAAATATTTTTTTTTAGTATTTGTTTTGCTTTAATATTTATTATTTATGTACAATTAATTAAAAACACGAAAATTTATGAAAAAGAAAAAAATTCAAAAAACGACAGATAAACCAAAAAACATAACGGCAACCACACTACACATACAACAACTGCAACAAAATAATATTTTAAAAATATATTTTTATTTTTTCTTGTTAATAAACTTTCAAAAAAATTAAAACAAAAAAAAAACAATAATAAAAATGCAACAACATGAATGGCATTTGGATTGCGTTTCACAAAGGAAAAAAACGTCAATCATTGCCAACAATTGTAGCAAAAAAAAATAAAAAATAAATAAATAAATTAAGAAAAAAATACAAATAATTTTTTTTCTTTTTAGAAAAACAACAGCAACCAAAAATATAATAAAGAAAAAAATAGCAACGAAATTGTTTTGCAAACAAAAACAAACGATAATAGCGGCAACAGCAGCAACATAAAATAATAGTAAAACCACAGCTATACACAATCGTACGTGCACATACACACTTACACGCAAAGTACACTTAGAAACCCAACAATAATAATAACAGCAGCAACTGTGGCAACAACAACAACAAAATCAACAAAATATTGTATATGAATGCAACATATAGATATTTATGCACTTATTGTTGTTGTACATTATATTTCATTTTCATTCCATTCCATTTGTTGCCTATTGCAACTTTTTGTTGTTTTATTTTATTTATTCGATATGAATAATAAGCAAACAAACATAGACGTATAGTACGAGGGCTGTGTTTTAAAGAAATTCAAATTATGCTGACGTAAGTAAAATTCTGTAAGAGATAGCTGCCATTGGCGCCAATCCAATTGAATAACGCCGGAATGTATTTTTTTCTTCTTTTATTAAAAGGCATCATATTCTCATGAACACTAAAGCAACCTTTGGACTGACGTTCCCAGCTGGCTAAGCAACAAGGAAAGTTAAATGATCTCGTAAATTTTTGTATATCCAGCAGCAGTAGCTTTAATTTTTTTCACTTTACACAGCAATTCGCTGGTGACTCAGGTCAGGTACCTCAGAATAGTTAAGGGAGAGTGCATGAGCTTTCACGTTCATCTTACTCATGTTATGAAGAAGCTTGGCATGCATTCCGACGCTTTGCAAGTCCTTGCTGGTGAACCACCACTTGAGTTGGAGGTAGGACGTTGTAGTATTGCCTACACAATCAAGAAAAGACTGTCACTTAGAACGCATGACTGGCTTTCTGCTTCCGATCTCCCTTTTGTAGAGATGTTTCGTAGATGGGTGGCGGACAAGACGGACGAACAGTGACAAGGGAATGGTGACATATGAATTTATTACGGGCCTTACGTTCGTACAGGAACAACCAGACTTCGGCTTCAGCTTAACATGACACTTGAGATCAAGGTGGTATGGGTATCACTCATACTGTGGGGTGTGGGATTTCAGTAGGGTCTTGTTGGACGCTCATACGTGTAGGAGATTGGGTGCCTTTGCCCTGGAAGTATTTAGGTCTAGAGGGACAGCACATTTAGCGGAGGTTAAGCCCGCACTGTCATCTTAGCGGTCTCCTGTCCAGCCTTTCTAAGTTCGACTGTCGTTGGTGTGCTGTTGATTTGCTGTTTGCGGTTCCCAGTGTTCTTCCGTGAGAATCGCTTCGTTAATTGTTGTGTTGTTGAGTGACCGGAGGCTTAATTCTGACACCACGGGTATCGGGGACTTCAGAAACTTTGGAAACTACCCGACTACGGTGAGGTTTTTGTGGGAGCAACATGGTGGTTGTGGTTTAGACTTAAATCGCGAGAAGAGCTATGCTGGCTCGGTGTGGAGTTACATACTTAACCGGGTGCCGTGTCTTATAGATCGGTAGTAGTTTAGATAGTCTCTTACACCGTACCAATTAACACAGTTTCGGATTGGTACTCGCTGGTGATTTTAATCATAGGTGGGGACTTAGGTGGACGCATTATATTCACCCGTGCATTGGCACCGTGAAGTAAAGTCATAGGTACTCACAGAAATCGACTGACTTAAATTTACTGGTACTAGGAAAATATGTTGTAGGAAAGAAGAAAGAGTGAGTAGGGTATATTGACGCTGGATTTAGATTTATTTATGTCCTAACTGGTAGTAAAAACTTTGGCGGGAAGATTGTTCCATAAAGGAAAGGTGCAACTAAAGAACGTATTCTCTATATACTGCATTATGTGATCACTGAACAAATCAACTATAAAGGGATGTTGCGCACATCTATATGATTGTGTAGTGGGGAAGATCTTTGCTAAGTGTTGAAGTATTTTGCTGATCATTCGAGTGATATTTATAATCAACTCTAGAGGTAGATTGGAATGCCGCTGGATGTAACATGGATTTGTCTGGATTGTGGTTGGAACGTCTTAACTAAATACTCTCAAGCCGCAATTGGATTTTTTCGTTATGCCATCTTCTGAGGATTCGAACATGGGCCGCTAATGTTGTATGAGGGCTTTCTTAACATTACACTTTGCCTTCCCAAATCATTATGACGATGCTCTAATAAATCGATAGAGTTGGATATCCTACCCTCATTAATAAGCTTCTTCGCCATCTCCTGTACGCCGTCGAGTAGCTACAAGCCACACTCCATGCCAAAAAATCTTACAAGTCTTTTAATACTTAAAATATGGAGTAAAGTATTTCCTATATTTTTCTAAATAAAAACCGAAACACTTGAGTGCCTCTTTTGACATTTGAAAAATGAAATAAAAATCATTGTGAATTCTCATATCCAGCCACCACCACGTTTATGTGTGAAAGAACAACATTGGTTCCTACGCGCATTGAAATCGACCTAATTCGGAGATTTTCACCAGTTCATTCTTATTCTTTTCGCTCTATTCTTCAAGAGATTCGGCAAATGAATGACAATTAATTATGTCATCTGCTAAAGCATAAATAGGATAAAGATTGAAAGTGAGAAAAAGATAGTCGCTAAGATATATTTGAGATAGAATGGTAGAAAGAACAGAGCTTTGCGGTACCATTGAATATATGTATACTATAGAGCGATCTCTGAAAAAGCTCGATATAAATCGGTTAAAGTGTCTACCGATATCAAAGTTAATAAGTTTCGATACAAGTGCCTCATGCCAAACTCTTTCAAACTACTTGGTTATAGCCAAAGTGACAACCTTACCCTCGCCAAATTCATGAGTGAACATGTTCAGCTGTTGGAGCAGCAGGTCGTTAGTAGAACAGCCCGTGCCAAAACCATACTAACGATGACCTAGCAAATCGTTGAATTTTAAGTACTTTACAGGGTGGTGATCAATCATACTTTCCATCATTTTGTAGAGTGTGGTTGTGGTTTTCATGGTTGCTAGTTCACCTTTTCGGAGATTGGCGTTACATTAGCAGCATGGAAATATCCGTCATGATATGACCCGCTGAAAATGTTAGCTAATGGACTCGCAAACATTGAACAACTCTTCTCCAGGACCACTGCTGATATGGCATCCGGCCCAAATGACTTGTTAATGTTGAGATTTGTAAACACCCTTTCAAATGCAAGTATTCGAAAGAATACACAGTAGACATGGTTATTAATACTCTTTCAATTTCGGGCAGTACTTGAATTCGTTCCGGCAATACTTGCAAACATTCCAGCCAGAAGGTTTACCTTTCCAACCGAGTTTGTGAATGCTTGGTCATTCTTTATAAGAACTAGAACTGAACTAGCCCTGTTCCTAAAACTTTAAATGAATGATCGAAAACTTTTACTTCTCCAAGGAGAGAAAAAAATATTAGCAGAGGGCACTGTTCGTAAAGCGCCTTTTTACGTCTAAAGCTACGAGTATGTGCAGACGATTGTCAAATGTAAAAATATTGTCAGACCTGATAATTGCAAAATTGCTACCATAATGTGTATTGTTATTTCATGCGATTGCAAGACATTTGTCCGAAAATCTGGCAATCCTATAATATATATGTATGTTTGTTCTGACAGTGATATCGTTGTCAGATGTTAAAAATTATGGCATCTGACAATCTGACAATGCTTTCTCTGACAGTATTGAAAGACGAAAATTGTAAGTTGTAAGAAATTTTCTGTAAATTTTTCTGACAAAGTTCTAAACAGAGCTTAAGTACTGTAGCACACGAAGATCTTTCCTGTTTTTGCGTAGCGAGTTAGTATGATCACTTTTATTATTACGCCAATTTCTGAATGCTTTCTCTCTGACTTCTAAAACTCGTCTGGCAAAAAGCCTTCCGCAGATAAACGTTTTTAATGCCTAAAATCTGCCCTGGTCTTTTGATGTAAGGTACCACTATTAACTTGCATATGTGATTGTCGGAACATACCATAAATATTGCTAGTTTGGTAACCCTTTTACAAATGATACGCTTGTTCAGCGAGAAGTATAGTTAAGTAAGTAGTTGTTGATATTCTGAGTAGCGGAATTGTTGTACTTGCTTATGATGTATTGAACCTACGTGCATTTGGTATTGGTTTTTATAGCAACGTATTGTAACGCAAATAAACAATGCCTAAAGGACGTACAAAAACATCAGTGCATTTAAAACTGTATTGTGTGATTTTAGTCTATTGGTTTGTGTCAAGGCTGTCAATATACCACCCTGGTAATGCTATACTTAATTTGTGTTATCAACAGTGTTACAAATTGCTTACTGAATGGTGTTACCATACCGCTTTTGGTGTTACATTTGAATTAACGGAAATGAATATAATGCTGTACTAAGTACAAGAACATTCGGAAATAGTGTCAATTGTACATAAAAGGTGGCTCATTGTGTAAAGTTTTAATTTAAGAGTCATAAAGTAAAGGCTTGGTAAAGTGATGTATTAAGTAAATTTGTGTATTAAGTGCAAGATGAATATGTTGGATACTGTATAGTATTAATTATTTAAAGTGAGAGATAAATAAACAAGTGGATAAAGTGAAACATTAAATTCGCTTCACTTAGTTTATTTAACGCAAGTTAAAAGAACTCAAACGTTTTGAAAAGGTTAAAACATAACAGTATTATCAATCTCGTTTTTTTTTGTGTGTATTAATACGAAAATCTTTTCTAGACATCTCGTATGCAAAGATGTTTATGTTGCTCTAAAGATTTTCAGCGTCGCTTGCTAATATTGGCACATCATCTGCGTACGCCGACACAGCGACTTTTACAGGTGGTAAATGATCTTAAACACTTTTTATTACGTCTGAACATCGAAGAGTGTTTTATAGAAAAATGACACAAAATTTAGGCATTAGAGAACTGAGGTACAATAATGTAATAACGTTATCCATATAATCACTAAGATTATGAATAACCAAACCGCAAACTATTTAGGCAGTCTTACAAAGCGATTTTTTTTAATTTTATAGCAATTATTTTTAAATCATAGCTTGATTTTGTAGAATTTAAGTTAAAGTTCTTTTGGAATGTCATGTGTCCTTATGAACTAAAATTTCTTCTGTAGGTCCCGGTGGGTTGTATCAGTCTAGTGTCATTATATTATGCGATATCACAATTAGTATTTTACTTTGCAGCACCAGTTAATCCTTAATCTGATCACGGGTGCTCAAAGAGGACTTTGCCTTTTAGGCCAGCAATTTGATCATCGCTCGTTTTGGCAAAAAGCTCTCAAGTATCGCAGGCCACTATTGAAACTCCTAACAGAATTTCTTACAGGACTTTGCGAACTGAGAGCGCAGCTGAAGAGGATGGCGAACACAAATCTGGATGAGTGGAGACTGCGCTCAAAGGTATCAGAGAGAGCGCAACACATGTGTGAATGCAAGGTTCTTAATATTCAATATATTAATATTCTTATTGGGATACATATTCATGTAGTGCCTGGATAGACTTAAGCTGAGTAGTTTGCAAAACCTTGTAACAATATCTCGGACCATAAGGCATTATAATATTTTAGCAAATTATGTGCGAGGCCTGCAATTTTGTTAGGAGTTCAGCTTGAAAAGTGTTATTAGTATGCGGCTATTTGTGGTGTAGGTTACAGTCTGCTCGAAAAGAACCCCTTAAGAGTATTTTGTTGAAAGAAAATTATTATTAAAGAAAATTATTAAAGAAAATTATCACGCTTTTCAAAATGTTTACACAAAAGTTGTCATATAAACAATCTTTATTATAAACAGTTTTTTTTTTTTATTAGTCTTTTAAAAATTAATATAATTTTTTTCTACACTGTTATAATTTGTTTAAAAAACCTTTATTTTTATTTTTTAATTTTAATAACAAAATTAAAATAATTTAAAAACAAAACTCTCGCCCACAATTATTATTATTTTATGATAAAATTTTTACGACCTATGAAGAAACAACCCACGTATTTTACATTCATATTCATATTCATAAATACATATTATGGTTTATTATTATAATAATTTTTATTTTTCTTCTGTTGCATTTATTTAAAAAAAAAAAAAAAATTTTTCTTTAAACCCACTTTTGTTTTATGCAACGTGGTAACAATTTGTTGTCTTTTTTCTCTAATATTTTTTCAGTCTCTTGTGATGGTGGTTTAAATCAAATGGTAAACAATTTATTTATTTCAAAAAATATATTCACACACATATTATTTCATATAAAATTCTTGATTTACTACAATTCGATTACAAATTGAAAGAGTATTTATCTTACCTACAATATAATAAAAACCATAATAAAAATCATAGTTTTCTTAAAGAATTAAAAGAAAAAAACAAACATTTATAGCGAGTGTAACTTAAGGTTTCGCAGTGAATTTCTAAAAGCACGCTACGACCTTGCAACATAAACTTTTTGTAAAATTATGAGTTGGAAAAACAACAAATAAATATACACTCGGGCTATACGTCACCAACACAAAATTTGTAAATGACCAAAAATGAAGACCCCTGCTCGGGTGCACCATCTATCGGTTTAAATTTGACCCACAGTTTCTTCGAATCTGGTAATACTTATGGCATTCTATTCTGTCACAAAATTCAGTATATTATCTCCTCTGAACGAAATGACTCGATTTACGCTTCAGCAATGTTGGGATTTATTGGAAATTTATTCCCAAAACATAGACAATTGGTCGGAAATTACAAGGAAACGTCGTACAAAATTTTGGCGCAGAGAAGGACCAACAGAGCTCGGTATACGCAAGCTTATTGCTAAAGTTCGTAAGACTGGTTTCATTGTTGATGCGCCAAGACGTAAGCGAGCTTGTACAGGGCGTAAACCCTAAAATATCGAAGCTGTGGCTGAAAGTGTGCGTGAGAATTCATCAACATCAACTCGTCATCTTTCTCAACAATTAAACATTTCACGCATCCTTTTACGTCGAATTTTGCGAGAGATCTCGGTATGACGCCTTACAAAGTTCAATTGGTTCAGGAGTTGAAGCGCGCATGACTATCCGCTTCGTTGTCGCTTCGCTAGTTGCGCCAACAAGAAACTGCACAAGGATGTCAATTTTGCCAAAAAAAAAATCTTATTTTCTGATAAAGCTCATTTTCATTTTGGTGGGTACGTTAATAAACAAAATTTCCATAATTGGAGCGCAAAAAACCCAAACGTGGTCGTACAGCAGGCAATGCACCTATTACAAGTGTCTTTTTGGTTTGGCTTGTAGAGCGGAGGCATCATTGGTCAATATTTCTTTCAAAAATCAGGACGATGCAACCTTCACGGTCAATGGAGACACCTATCGCACCATGATAACCGATTTATTGTGCCCGCTCTTCATGGTATTTTCAACAGGATGTTGCAACTTGTAACACATCTCATACCACAATCGATTTATTGCATCAAACGTTTGGTGAGCGTTTAATTAGCCGAAATGGTGATGTCAGTTGGCTGCCAAGAAGCTGTGATTTGACACCGTTGGACTATTTTCTGTGTGGCGCCGTTAAAGACAAGTGTTATGCCGACAAACCAGACACAATTGAGCATTTGAAGACCAACATTCGTGATGTCATTGGCGAGATACCACCCCATGCACTCGAAAAAGTTCTTGAAAATTGGTCCGATCTAACGGGTTGCTGTGAGGCCATATGAATAAAATAATATTTCATTTCTAACCGAAATAATTGCACTTCATAACAAACTTCGTTCTACTGGTGACCTGCCGGCGTTGTTCTCGGAGAAATGGAACAAGTTCGTCCATTCATGCTTTTGGCAAGAGTAAGGTTGTAGCTCTGGATATTTTCAAGGGGTACGATAGAGTTTAGCACGAGACGTTCATATCTTAATATATTGCTTTTGATGTCGGTATCACTTCTCCCGATTTGTATCGAGTTTCCTCAGAAAGCGCATGTCTTCCGACAAGTTCAGAACTAATTCAGTTGTACTACAAGTAGGATGGCCTTGATTTAGAAAAATTTTTAGAATTTGTCGAGAATCAAGAAAAGTATGGTTTGTTAAGATGTTTTAAAACGATTTGTTTTTAATTTTCCTTATACCGAATGTTTTTTATACCTATATAATAAAATTTTATGTTGGCAACACTTTTTCAACTGGCGGCCATTTTGTCAGCTGTCAAGTGATTTAGGTTTAGTTTGGTTTGGCATTTCAACATGAACAGACTGACGCCTGACCAACGTTTCCAAATGGGCCCAAAACAAGATCCCGATTTTCTTAAGCGAATTTTGGTTAGCGATGAAGCTCACTTTTGTTTGAATGGATATGTCAATAAACAAAACTGTCGTATTTGGAGTGATGATAATCTTTAAGTGTATGTTGAGACACCATTACATCCAGAAAACTTGAATGTTTGGTGTGCTTTATGGGCTGGTGAAATCATTGGTTCGTATTTATTTAAAAACGATGTTGGTCAGAATGTTACTGCCAATGGTTACCGCTATAGAGTCATGATTACTGTCTTGTTCGTTCATCAATTGAACAACCATGATGTGCAGGAGCGGTAGTTTCAACAAGACAGCTCAACATGTCACGCAGCTCGTGCCACAATTGGTTTATTGAAGGAAACCGCATAGTTTCACATTTCGGACCCGTGAATTGTCCTCCAAGATGGTGCGATTTAACACCGTTAGACTATTTTCTGTGCGGATATGTGAAGTCGATAGTCTTCGCCGATAAGTCTGAAACGATTGACCACTTGGAGGACAACATTCGCCGCATTATTCCCGATATATGGCTACAAATGCTGGAAATAGGAAGCTAAAATTGGATTTCCAGATTAGTCTTCGTCCGAGCCAGCCCTGGCGCTTATATTTAAATTATACTGCCAGAAGATTATCTTTCGAACAAAGTAAATTTAATGCCAATTTAAAAAATTCATCTTTGTTTTATTCTATTCCAAATTCCACACATCTATAAAAAAACACCCTTTTCAAAGACTTATAAGCGGCTGATCAATTCTGGCCTTTTTAAATGAATTGATTGCTTCAATGTTGTTAATTGTTGACAGTAGAGATCAAATCAATCGTTTAATCAGGTTATAGAAGCTCATTATGAACAACTCACTTTCAATCCCCCCACTCACACTGCATTAGCTTCCTTGGTGACAATTCTGGCTTTGCCATTTTCGCACTTTCGAAAGTCGAAGGAAGCATTCTAGAGTTTCGGTTTCTCAAGACGGTACAAGAAATACTTCACTCCATCTGACCTCCTCAATATTTACAAGACATATATCCAACCTAAGGTGGAATACAACTCTAACTTATAAGCTGGAGCTTCGATGTCTATTTGGGAGCTTCTCGCCCGTGTACAGGAAAGGACGAAATTGCTTATTAATGACGATAGAGTAGCCAATTCTATCGATTCTTTAGAGCATTCTCACAATGTGGCGTTGTTCTATCGGTACTATTATGGAATGTGTTCGGACATAATAAAG
Organism: Wohlfahrtia magnifica; assembly: GCA_023159175.1. NCBI lineage: Eukaryota > Metazoa > Arthropoda > Insecta > Diptera > Sarcophagidae > Wohlfahrtia > Wohlfahrtia magnifica. The sequence continues at coordinate 5,770,049 of JAKWBJ010000534.1, read as the reverse complement.
AAATTAATTCCTAATATACACATAAGTATTTTACGCTGTACCCGTATTTCTCGTCGAACACATCCCTTTGTAGTTGATTGTCCACGAGTCGCACAACGCATTATAGAGAGAACTCTACTATTTGTTGTGAAACACTCATACCGCAAAAGCATTCCCTGCCACGAGTGACAGCGTATGTCAAAAAATCGTGTTCGAAAAAACAAAAAAAAAAACAAAAAACGATTAAAACCGGTCGAACCGTTTGATTTCCCTATTATATGGTTTTCTCATCCAAGGACAAGGGTGCCACTGTGGTATGGTAGGTAAGACACTACAAACCAGAAGGTCCTCCGTTTAATACTAGACCAGACCATCTTAAAAAAGAAAAAGTTTTCGATAGCGGTATCACGTCATAACATTAGCCGTTCGGAGCCGGCGTTAAACTTTAGGTCCCTTTCAATGAGTTTGGAAATAGAACCGGGTGTAGCTCATTGACTGAGAGATGTCGCCATGTTCCTTCATGGTATGTTACGAGAATAAATATAAAATATAATCCAAGAACAATCTTGCACTACTTCTTAAATGATCGCATAAAACGGTGCGTTATGCCAAAGAGACATATCTGAAGAGCACTGTGGAGTCCTGCGTACTTGTTCCAGAAAAAGGAACTAAAAAGCAAATACTAAAAGTTTGGCAGCTTATTGAACAATGATAGAATGTTACGAGTGTGAGAAAAAGTTACGAGTATTTCAAAATAATATTCGTTTAATAGAATACTTGCGCAATCAATAAAGGTATGCCAAATCCATTCCAAACAAATTCTGGTACGCGACAAGGCTGATAGTATAAGTATATACCATAATATAGAGTTCATATACAAAATAGCTCTAAACTTAGAAAATTTGAAATGAATTTAATAAAAATGTGTTTGCTTAAGAAATATACACATATTGCTTAAGTTTACTTAAGTAAAGTATATACTATTTAATAGGTCTGTTGCTCTTCTTTCCAAAACTGAGAAACTTAAAATCGGTTAATATTTAGCTAAGTTGTTAGCTTATACATAAGCACATGAAGGTACGAAAAACCGGTTTTTACCCGTAACTCAAAATTTTGTGTTACGAAAATTTCTGAATGAGGTTCTTGTTGTACGCGATAGCATCTATCAGGAAAATGGTATCACTTCTCACATATTTCTCCTTAATTCTTTCCTGCCGCATAGGTTTTTTGTCTTGTATACTTTATTTTGACGCGTAAAAATAGAGTCATTTTCGTTTTTGTTGTATAGTTTTAGTTGTTGTAAGGTATTTTGTTGTTGTTTTTTATGGATTTTCTGAAGCCGTAAATACAGTCTTACCAAAAATATAAAATGTTAGAATTCATCGTATTTTAAAACACTAAAGAATAAACCAAATTTCAAAGAATGTGGATGTTTACTTAGTTCTGACGATCATTGTATGTTTGTAATTGTGTTTTGTCCAGACCAAGAGGCGCACTTGGTGGTGAAGTACTTATAGGACATCCTAGGGTTAAACAGCCAATTTCCGAACCGAAATTGTAGAAATATTAAAGGAAATTCACTAAGATTACAATTACAAGTGCTATGCATAACGAACGATATTTTCCACACACTGAATGCAAAACAACACACTGAATCCATCTAACGTTTTTTTTTTGCAACTAGTGCTTATTTCGTGAATGGTAACACTTAGCTCATATCTGATTTGACAGATAAATAGTTTTATCCTTCCGCTGAACGAATATGGTTGTATATACGCTTGAACAATGCTGGGAAATATTGCGACATTACTTTGAAAATCATCGTAATGTTGCAGAATCAAAAATCATCTGAAGAGGAAGCTCATTTTGATTTTGGCGGGTATGTAAACAAGCAAAATTGTCGCATTTGTGGCACAGAAAACCCCCACACATACATTGAAAAGCCGATACACCCAAGACGAGTCACTGTTTGCTGCGGATTTTGGTCCTGAGGCATAATTGTGCCATTTTCCTTCGAAAATGAGGAAGGAGTGGCCGTTGCAGTCAATGGCGATCGTTATCGGGCCATGTTGAAGGAATTTTTGTTCACAAAAATTGAATAGGAGGATATTAGCAACATTTGGTTTCAACAGGACGGCGCTACGTGCCACACAGCCGAAGCTACACTCGATGTTTTCCGCCCTGTTTCTGAAGATCGCATTATTAGCCGCAGAGCTGATGTCATTTGTCCACCTCGGAGCTGCGATTTAACACCGTTGGACTATTATTTGTGGGGTGCCGTCAAAGATAAGTGTTACGCCAACAATCCAGAGACAATTGACGCTTTAAAGGACAATATTCGTGAAGCCATTGGTGAAATACAGCTGCACACAATCGATAATGTGCTTAAAAATTGGACCGATCGTGTAGGCTACTACATGACCAGCCAAGGTAGCCGTTTGAATGAAATTATTTTCCATTATTAACCGAAAGGATTGTACTTTCAAATAAAAAAAGAAATTTGAGAAAATATTCAGTGGTTTTTTTTTATAGCATTAAAAAAAAATATTTGGCAGACCCTATATATTGTACCAGCATGCTGGTGTGTTGCAAACTTCAAGCTTAATGACCAGGGAAACCAGATATGTGCTTTTAAAAAACTGTTTTATACGCATAAAATATGCGGTAAAAATCCGAAAATATAATATACGCATAAATACGCATAAAAAAAGCTCTTTTGTTGATAGAAAAAAAAAACTTATTTAACAATTCTTTTGATTATATTTAAAGTAAAATGAAGAAAATTACAATACAACAGAATAAAAAAACAAAAATTGTTCTTCAGTTTCACTTCTACTGTATCTGAGTAAAGAAGTATAGCAATTCCTTCAGATCATATGTATTTTAGAACTTGATTTAGTTTTAGCTTACTTTTTTGTATTACAATCTTTCATCTTACTAATAATATGTGCGGTCTCAGGTAAAGTGGCATACTGCTCAACTAACGTTAGGCCACTGGTTTGCAGTTTTTTAGTATTAAAATAGTTTAAGATCTTTTCATAATTGTAAGCATAGTATTGATGTCCGCAAGCGAAGTTCCTAAAGAGTTATAACTTGTTCGAGTGACAATGAAAGGTCTGATTGCATATCTTTGAAAATGTCAACTCTATTTGGAGCTTTCAAGGCTACTTTCTTTACATTTGTAAAGATTTGCTTACATTTTTGTATTGACCTCTATAAGTTCGCATAACAATGGAGTCCATGGAGAATGCATGTAAGAGCCGTTAATTTAGGATAAAACACTTTTATGGCTTTAGCAGGAGTGCCGCTGTGGTATCGTAGGTAAGACACCCGCCTACCAAGTAGAAGGTCCTCGGTTCAATACCAAGCTAGACCATCTGAAAAAAAGAAATAGTTTTTTCAACAGCGGTATCACCTCATAATATTAGTAACTGGTTATGAGTTTTACTACTATTGAAAACTGTTCTAATGCATTTTGTCGTTCGGAGCCGGCGTTAAACTGTATATCCCTTTCAATGAGCTGAAAAATAGGATCAAGTGCAACTCATTGCTTCCAATATCATTAACGAATTGTCAGAAAGTTGTGCAATTGTGAAATCGTTGGTTTTGTCTTAAACCACCGTGTTCACTAAGAATTTTTGGGTTGATACTTCTACACCTATACTTGTGTCAATTATATTGTTTCATCTACTGAAATTAAATATTTTTGACATATAAACATATTTTGAACCTTAACCGCTTTCTAATGGCACTTTATAGTTAAAATATTCTTCAAAAACTGTTAAGCGTTAATAAGCTTAATTGAAAATTAGGTGGCACAATAAATTTTAATTAAAACGGGCTATGACTTGGTTAGATTTTACACAAATATTTTAATTTCACTGTAAAAATATTTGAAAGCACAAAAAGGTTGAAAATGCTCTTCAAATACGAAAATAAATGTCGAAAACATGAGCAAAATATGCAAAAATATGCACTAACAAATCGCTGCCAAAATTCATAAAAATTCATGAAACGGATAAATATCCGACTTGATTGGTTGCATGAGAAAAAAACATGCAATTGCATATTTCTGGTTGCCCTGTTAATGACACTATCACTTGTTTGCGCAAACATGTTGGAATTGTGTATAAGCCCAGCAATACAAACAAACATTTAGTTGCTATAATTAAACAATTTCCGTCGGCAAAATAATCAAGAAATTACCAAGAATATGTTTATTGTCATGAAACATATTATTAACAAAGTACAGCTTAAATGGAATTTCTCTATAAAAAAAATAATAAAATTTATAATATTATTGAGAACATTTAGAAACAAAACACACACACACACAGCACTTAAAAAAACAAGCATATATTTTAATAAATTTTATTAAAAAACAAAACTAGAATTTTATAAAAATAAGTAAATAAATTAACACAATTTAAGAACAAACACTTTTTAATTTGAATACACTTTGAATTCAATAAATTACATACGTACTTATTTATAAAATTAATAATAGAAACCATGATCAGTATAATAAAGTAGAAAGTTGTTTAATGGCTCTCCAAGAGCACGGTATGAAGTTCCTACAAATTGCAAATATTAACGTAGGAACTCTATACCTCGCTTATGGCAATAACCAGTTGCTGCAGCAGAAAAAAAATTTTATTTTTTAATTATAATAAAACTAAAACAAATTAAATTAAATTAAATTGTAAATACAAAATATACAGACTAACGTAATACATACAAGCAAACAAATAGAAAAATAAAAATAAAAAAAATATTTTCAAATAATTATTAATTATAGAACTGGAAGTATTTATTGCTGTTATTTGTTTAAAAGAAAAATACAAATAAATATTTTAAATACAAATATTATTATTATCGTCTACATCTTTATTTAAATAACAATAAACAAAACCAGCTACTTACCGTTATATCATTAGAATTTTTATTGACATTTTTCTTTAAGTGTATATAGTCGTCTAAGGAGTTTAGAAGGCAGGCCAGAGCGGGCAAACTATAATCATATTTCTTTATTGCTTAAATAAAAAAAATTCTATATTTTGACATTAAGTTTAAATACGTACTTATGTTCTTCTGAATTGCTGTACACTGTCAGTGTGCACTGTATATCTTTCTTTTGGATATTAAGTTTAAATGCGCTGTACTTTGCCAGCAACGCTTTTCGAGGAATGTTCGCCAATTAATTGAAATTTTCAACTCCTCTTTTGCAGTACTATTTTTGTTCCTAAGCAGGAGAGTGACTTATGTTAAAACAGTGACATTGGTAATCCTAACAACATTTTTTTAAAATGTTTAGAAACGTTCTAACCTTGTTAGATTCTTTATAGCCTTATATATCAATCTAAGTTAGTGTAACAAGTTGAACAAGTAATAACGATATTATGTCATGAACAGTAATATAATTAAACCCATCAAATAGTAATAAAAAATGGAGATAAAATCGCTTGATTGGCCAAAATTTAGCTAAAATGTCATTAGTTATCAACAATGACAAATGCAAAATAGTAGATTTGCAACCAACTTCCCTTCCTAACAGCGCGTTAATTTAATTTAATTTCTAATTCTAAAGCTTTGAGATTTCGCTAATTAGATTTGGATTACATCTTATAATTTCTGTATGGCTTGATGCTCCAAATCTGTTACCCTAATAGCAATAGCAATAGCATGTGCACACGAGTCTTCAAATTACTTCTTACGCTGTTTGAATTACTTATAGAAACTTTTCCGTACTCATGACACCATTGTAATTCGTTTTAAAGGGTTTTCTTCTTTTTCTTGTTAAATTATTTTATTGTTTTGTTATATGCCGGTAAATTGTGTTTTAAATAAGTTGTAATACAGACTTTTTTTGTAATTACAACTTCACATTTTTTTTAATTTATTTTGAAGAATACTGTCTGTCGACGATAAAGTTTTTCAGTGTAACAGTGTATGCGAAATTGTATATAAAATATATCTCTTTATGTTCGTTTCTCAAAAGACAAAAACGACAGCATTTTGTTAGGGTGAAGCAATATTTTAAAAATATTACCTTTTTAAAAGGCAACATTTTTTTACAATAGACAACACAATTCGACTTACTGTCTGACAAGCATTTTAAGAATATTATGTATTTCAGAGGCAAAATTATTTTTTTTTAGAATATTTGCTGCCTGATAATAATAAAAAAATTTAAAAAATATTTAAAAAAATTTGTTATAAATTTTCAAACGTTTGGAATGATTTGTCTTATGGAAACCGGCAGTTAATTAATCATTTTGATATACAGTGATAGCTCCAGCAGGCGGAAACCGACCGTTGCAGCAATTTTATGCGCTCACAGGAGATGGCCTCCGAAAATCTTATAAAATCGTCCGGCTATGAGAGAATGTCAGCTTTAAGGAGCTGCCCGTTAGTAGAGCTTTCAGTATAATTGAATTAGAAATTGTCTGTAGCAACCCTTATGTTCTTACATTTCAATCATTATATTATTTCTTCCATTTTTACTAACATTGTTTCTTTGAGTGTTGTTATTATTAAAAATAATTTTTAATAATGTTGTTTGTTGTTGGTTTTCTGTTTTTCTATATTGATAATTCACAAAATATAATAACAACACCAACAACAACAAAGTCGTCATTCATACAGAATAATCGGTAAATATTGACGATGACAAAGACTGAGAAGATAAAATTTATTCTTTTCTGTACAAAAAAAAAAAAAAATTATCTTTGAAAACAGCGGAAAAAAATATATTTTTTTTTTAATTTAAAAAAATCTGTATTGTAGTTGTTATTGTTTTTGGTAACAGAAACACACCCATTTTTTTGTGAAATATTTGTTTTTATTTACATTGTTGTTGTATTTAAATTTTGTATTTTATTTTTGTAAATATTTAATCGTATAGAGAGTTACACACACACACACACATACACATCTACAAAAAGATTTGCATTTAAATTGTATTCGAATAATAATATTCGTTAAGCGAATATGTGCGCGTTTTTTTTTTTTTCTCTTTTTTACATCCAACAAAGTGGAACGACACAAAAGCGATCTACACTTTTATTTTTTCGAAAGGCTTTTAATTTTCAGTGAATTTTATTGTTTTTTTTCAGCCTTTTTTCTTTTCCTCTTTTTTTTCGAACAATTTCTAGTTAAAATTGTGAATTTATTTAGAATTTTTTTTGTGCATAATTTTTCTGGAAAACAAAAAAACGCGTAAAACGTTTTTTCTCTTTAAATATTTGTGCTATTTTTCCTGAAAACTATTGCTAAATGCACGACCACCACACACTATACTTGGGGTTATTGCCAAAACTAAACTGAGCTTAAATGCTTTAAAAATCGTACAGCGTACGCTGTTTTGTGCATTTTGACGTTGTTTTTGTTGTTGATGATTATGATGTTGATGTTGTTGATGACTGTCGTGTGTGTTGTGATGACGAACGAGACTTTATTATCATGAAAAAAATCTCAAAATAAAAAATTAGAAAAAATATTTTGTACTGAATTTTTTTTTCTGATTAAATTTTAAAAGAGTTTGGAGTTAAACGAGGCGTTATTTAAAAAATAAAATTTTAAATTTAATACAAAAATACATTTTCGTAAAAAATTCTCTTAAAATAGATTTGAAATACATTTTATTTGTTTTTTATGAATATGGGGGTAAATTAGTTTTTCTTATTGTTCAGTATACTTTTTAACTAATTTGTATAAATAGGCCATAACACTAAATAATTTATAAATTTCTTTACAAAACGTGTCAACAACAACGCATGAATGACTCTCATGGCATAACTACGTAAGAGCTAAAGTGCTATTTAGAAAGTGGACCAACAAAAATGCAAGATGTTAGTTGAGAGTCACACCTTAACCTCAAGTTTTTGCCAAACTTAATTTGACATTTCTTTGTTTCATTGTTTGAGAAATTCAACCATGGAGAGCTACACAATTGATTAGCGCGCTAAGATTGTAAAAGCCTTTCAGCCAAACGGAATCGTGCGAAATTTTCAGTAAGCCCTGTCTGTAGGATATATGGAAACACTTTTTCATGCTCGTTCAGTTCGTTCTGCGGAAAACATTGCTTATGTTCGCGATAGTGTGGCAGAAGAACCGTCAACATCGACTCGTCGTTGTGACCAACAGTTGAACAGCTCATGAAGATCACTGATGCAACTTTTGAATAAAGATTTGAATTTACACGCTTATAAGATTCAATTGACTCAAGAGCTGAAGCCTACTGACAAATTTCGAGAGTGGTCAATACACCGAACGATTAGTTGAACAGACAGAGGTGAATGGTGACTTTACAAAGAAAATCATCTTCAGCGACAAGGCACACTATCACCTAAGTGAATTCGTTAACAAGCAGAATTGTCACATTTGAGCAAATGGGTATCAACGAGTGATTATTGAAAAGCCAATGCAATCCACAAAAACTGATTAATTGGTGCGGTTTATGGGCTGGCGGTGTCATTGATCCGTACTTCTTCGAAAATGAGATCGGTCAAGGAGTTACCGTGAATAGTATTCGCTATCGCGAGATGATAACAGACTTCTTGTGGCCAGAAATTGATGATAAGGACCTGGTTTCAACAGGAAGGTGCCACTTGCCACACAGCCAACGAAACAATGGCTCTTTTGCGCGGGAAATTCAATGGCTCATGTCCACCACGATCATGTGATTTGACATCGTTGATGAGATCATTCGACACGTCAATCTCAATTATGTCTCAGAGTCATTGAAAATACGGATCGATGGATAGAGGTATGCCACCGAAGCCGTGGAGAGTATTTGGCTGATATTTTGTTTCACACATAATTGCCACAGATCCTTCTGTCATAATAAGAAATATTAAGATAATTATTTGAAAACTTTTTGTTTTATTTACAATTAGCATCGTGCGGTTTGTTGAGACCACCTTTTATATATTTTTCAAAATGGGAAAAGTACTGGCCAAGAAAATTGTTAAACTGAAACTATCTAAAATCCATTAATCTCACAAAGGTTTTACGACATTAGGCTTTCAAGTGAAAAAATTCATTATATGAGTGTTTTTCTAAGCCCGATTGAAAAATAACACACAAAAAATTAAGTTTTGATTTAAAAAGTCTTTTTGATCAATAGATCCGCGGCTGTTCTTAACGAAGTCGAATCTTGGGTTACTTTTTCTATTATTTCTGATCGTATGTTACGTATGGTATAAGACGAAAAATATTGGCCTCCAAGGCTACAATTGTCACTGGATTATCAGCATAAACCAATGACTTCACCGAACCCCACAGGAAATAATCAGGAGGTGCCAAATCACACAACCTTGGAAGCCAATACACAAGACCATTTTTCGCAAATAACTTATTGTCAATTTTTGATTTCAATAAGTCGATGATTGTTGTCATTCATATTCTCAAAAATTCATCGATCATATTGCATGAAGGACCTACATTGACCCTGAAATCTACCTCGGCTTTATGTTTGAAGATATAAGTTCCAATGGTAACACCAAATTATGTCTGTAGGGTCTGTTGTGGCACGGTTTTACTTCATATGTGGCAAAAATAAGTCTCATCCCTGAACACAATTTTATCGTTTATAAGGTGCTCGAATTGATGACTGATTTTCAGAGTAAATCTGTATGATTTGGTAGTGTAGCTCAAGTGTCAATCTATTCATGATGATTTGTCAAAGTACACCTACGAGTATCAAAAATATAAAAAAGTGAGCGCAGTATGGCAGTTTCTTTGACATTTAATAACTTTGTAAGTTCTAGCGAGCTTAAGAAATCACCTTCTATATGTCTTGGAACAATAATTAGTTCATAACATGGATAACAAAAATGCGCTAATCAAACATATAGCCAAAGTACACTAATTGTGTTCGTTACTTAAACTTTTCTTTATGTAATATTGATCAGGGCTAAAACGCACTTGAACCCAAAAGGTCCTTTTTGCAGTAAACGCTAGTTAAGTCATCCCAACTGGAACAATAGGTAGTCATTGAAAGAGGCCACCAATTGAACGCCTGATCAGAACGGGAAATATATTAGTAAGAGATGATTTTCATAGATTAATGCTCATAACCAGTCGCCAGCTAATCTTATGAGGTCATGCCTCTGTTGATGATTTGGCCTAGGACTGAACCCTATTGCTTCAATTAGTGAACTGTTAAAGAGACAGAAGGTGGCTATTTATTAAATTTCATTGAATTACGAGCCATGCTTTGATTATAAAGAAAGCAGTCTGCTTTAGTAGCATTTTTATTATCAGGAAATGATTGTGAGTAAATTTTTAAAATAAAGTGTGGCTAAGAAGTGTTTTTTAAAAGTTTTAACAAACATTGGCAGACCAAAACCTGAGACCTTTTTAATTTTAAACCCACCCACCGTTTAACTATTAGATTGATTTCACAATCAATTTTAAAGACAAATAAAGAACGCTGGGCGTGTTTAAACATAGTACAGGTAGCATCTTTATCAAAATTTGATAAGTTGACCTCCGAAGGATCTTCTGGTTTTAAATCATTAGTGGTTTGTCTTCGTAATTTAGTTATACAGTTAAGCTCGAACAAGTTTTTGGGAGACTTTCAAATTTTTTAAACCAATCAGTTCATAATAGACCCCAGCCGTCATATAAAAATTACAAAAAAAAGTAATAATTTCCTCTAAGTAGGCATGACATGGTTTAGTTGAATTTTAAAAGGTAACTATCTAAGCTCTAGTAAAAATGAAATTTATTCGACCTGACCATTACACAGGTTTTTGATCAACAATCAGTAAGATTTTGTATTTTTTAAGATGTCAGTTGATAGATCGATCTGCTGATATAAGTTAACTCAAACCTTTATATATCAAAGCTTACACAAAAATAATTTTGCTTGTATAGAGTTTGGTTCAAATTTTACTAAATTTTTGTGAATATTAGTCCTTAGTCGATTCTAGCTGCCATCTAATTTTGTAACTAAAAGTTTAAAAGAAAAAAAATCAGCAACTGATTATGGCTAAATTTTGTATTATTTCTTACAGTCAAACCTACGTAAATTAGAGCGTTGCGTTGACTGCCGGCTAAGAGCGTTAACTTTGTGTCGTAAACAGTAATGTCAACTAGAATTTTCAACAAAACATAATTAAATACAAAATTAATAGTGATAAAATGTGACTTAAAAATAAATAAATGACATTACATTCATATATAAGCAACAACAATCCATTTAAAAAAATACAACGCTGCCAGTTTTGTGTATCTATAAGAGCATTTCACAGCCAACTTCACTTTCTAACGCGCTACCGCGCCATTTGGTTGTGTTCCACAGATAAATAACGCTGAACGCTCTAATTTAGATTTTGGTTGTAAGAAAGATAACTAGGGTTACATAAGAGCACACATGTATGCTCGTTGTCTCAATTATTCTAAAAAAATTTTATTAATCTTTTATCACTGGGCTTATTCCTAATTTTAGTTTTCTATTTATAAACTTTTCATTTTGTTAAAAAAATTCATTATTTTTTATACGATTAGAATCGAGGCAACTGATTAGATTTCTAAAACTCTTCATAAGTTCGACAGGTAAAAACTACCACTCATCTAATACAGCACCCTTACTTCTTAATGGGGCGGAGTTAATGGCAATTATTTAAGTGATAAGGGATAAATACAATATTTGGAAAAATCTATAATCGAAAATACCATGTGTTAGAATATAATAAAAAAAATGGTGGTTGAAGGAAAATTTTTTCTCTACACTAACGAAAATAAGGGTATGAGTACGATTAGTCGTAAAATAGACAAAATGTCGGGTTTTAGGTAAAGAACAACAATAGTTAGCTCTAAAGATTGCTTAATTCATACTTTTTCCAATAGAACTATTACTACAACTAAGTCAGTTAAAATTACCATCATTATCGTTGCTGAAATAAGAACATTTGTTGCAAGTTTTACTCGATGACTATGTTTGTTTTAAATCATGATACTGAATATCATGCTTTAGTTAAGGCTTTTGTGATATGCCTGAAAGCCAAAGTCTCGGCTATTGTGAAACTGAAAAACTAAAGGCATTGCTAGAACAAGAATCTTGTTAGAAGAAGTATTTGTGGTGTTATTAGCACTATAACGATCAATAATACCTAGATGTCTTAGAGCACTTTTTGTTAAGCAGTGCCTTACAAATAGAAACCAAAAAAATGTTGAAAATCGATTTGTTTTATCTGAAATTAATATAAAATTGGATGCGTTTACTATATTTAAGACACATGTCTAACGAATTAAAAGGATACTAAAACTGTATATCAAGCAAAAATGTTAATAAAAAGAGGAGCCCTTATGATAAGTAACTTCAAACATAACAATTCAAATAAATAGTCCAGCTCTCCAGCAAATCTAACAACAAGCTCTGTTCCATGAAAACGAGTTGATTTTACTTTGATTTTTTTAGTAATTAATGAGCCATATGTTTAAAGTGAGTAGCTCTTCTGAGTTATACCCTTACGATGCACAAACCACAAAAAGCGTCGACCTGCCTGGCGTCTCCCACATTAAGATATACGTCATATGTAAGTACCAACTTCAAAACCTTATTGTTACGGAAATAAACAAAGTCTACAAAAAAGATACACCAAATTAGTACATTTATTCTATTGGTTTGTATCAAGGCTCTCAATGTACATATCTACCACTGCCATATTATCTATGCTATTAACAGTGTTGCCAGTTCGATTTCTTTTTGTATATTATAATCTTAAATCTTTTTAATTTACCATAGATTAATAGAAATTTGCTATAAAAGAAAGCACATTGCGTTTAGTTAGTCAGTTATAGTTTGGCAGTCATAGTGTGTATAGTCGTTCTAAGAGTCGTGTATTGAATAAATTGGTGTATGAAGCGGATATTAAATGAGTTGGTTATTGTATGGTTACAATTGTATAAAGTAAGATGTAGCTGCCTTATATATCTACGAATCGTTCCACTAAAAACAATCTGTAGACGATCGCGTTAGTATTTAGCCATGCTACTCCGTAGCGCGGTCAACTATGATTATCTGTGTATCGTTAAAGGTAAAACTAAGGGCACTGCTACACGTTAAGTATATAGAAATATTGAGCGCGATCCAGTATCGCGATATTTATTGAATGTTTAGTAGCCTATACAGATGGATTGAAGTCTATATCTTAATATAACTTAAAAACTATTAAAGATATAGTGGTAAACTTCACGCCATTAGAAGACATGCCGATAGACTCAGCAATCCCCCATATGACATTAGAAGAACCTGTGGATCTGAAGAGGTGGAGCATAAAATATGTATGTAATAAAAACCTGCAAATATGCTCTAAAAATTTTAAAAATATGCTCCAAAAATACAAAAATTTCTTTTTCTTGGCGTGGTAAACTTCACGCCATTAAAAGGCATGCCGATAGACTCAGCAATCTCTCACATGGCATTAGAGGAACTTGTGGATCTGAAGAGCTGGAGCATAAAATATGTATGTAATAAAAACCTGAAAATATGCTCTAAAAATACAAAAATTTCTTTTTCGTGAATAGAAGAATGCTTTATTCTATAATTCAATATCGTTTTTATTATCACATGAAATTCTCAAAACCTCAAGTTAAAAAAAAACAAAATCGACTTTTTGATTTATTACGATGCGCTCTTTCGGAATACAATGAATATTCTCATCAAAAAGCTTAAACTATATAGTTTTTCTTTAATTTTCGAAATTTTTTCTGTTTCTACCGCAAAATTTTTTTAAATGTAACTTGTCTGACCAAGGACTTTGTTTACATTTTTGTGTTGATTTCGCATAAACGATGCAGTACATGACCAATACGTGCAGTTTGTGTTAGTTTAGGGTATAACATCTCATTACGGCTTTGGCACCTTGTACCATATACAGAACTTCGTCTTTCAGCAATAGCAAAATTCAGTTTTCATTTACAATAATATCTTTATATCCTTATCGAATCGTTTAAAAGTGGCACATTTTATTATTTTTGCGGTGACAAGAATATTTTTTCAAAAATATAGAAACGCCATGACTTGGTGAGAATTTGAAACAAATATTTTGTTTACGCTGTTAAAATATTTTGCAGCACAAAAAATTGAAATACTAAAAATTTCAAAAATATGCTCTTAAAATTTAAATGTGAAAAAATGCTGGTTTGAGGAAAATATGCAAAAATATGCACTAACAAATCGATGCTAAAATTCATAAAACAGGTAAATATCTTACATCCGACTTGATTAGTTGCATGAGAAAAAACAAGCAATTGCATATTTCTGGTTGCTCTGATTATGACTCTAGCCTCCTCTAATTCATTATACTGTATACCTATACACCTATTCCTCGACTTACACGATAGATGCGTTCTGTAAAAAGTCGTGCAAATCGATGATAGAAATTATTTGTATAAAAATCGTATACATAAAGCGAAAAATTACTAAAATTGCTCTAACAATTATATTTTGTTCAATATGTTTTTTTCGGTACAGAACTAGTGAGTGAATAGAGCAGTTGTTAGGCAGGACTTTTTATTGGCCGTCCAGTAAACGGTTAAGCTATCAATATTTACTCCTTTAAGCGCGTGCGGTGTTTCTACTTTATTTATGACTAATGGTATCGTTATGTAATCTTCAGAGGCATTGGAACAGAAAAGAATTTTTATTCAATCTTTTGGTGTTTTAATCTGGCATCTTTTTTGAATATAGACCTGTTTCGTTAGTGTTAAACACTAGATTTTAACTACTGTATCTTACACACTTAGTTTGGTTAAAAAACGTACATTCTGTGAGCGTCAAAATAAAGTGTACACCGTCATGCTTAAACTCCGTCAATTTCAATGGGATTAAAAAAAGGAATTATTTATCATTTTATTTATTGATAAACATACTACTGTTATAAATCCTAAATAGATTGGATTCTTTATAAAATAGCGTGTAAAAAACGTCTCTAAACTTGGCAAATTTGGAATTAATTGAATAAAATGTATTTGCTTCAGAAATATACACAGATTCCTTAAGTTTACTTCAGTAAAGTACATATACACCATTTAATAGGCCCGTCCCTCTTCTTTCCAAATCCGCTAAAAATTGGTTAATATTCAGCTAAGTTATTAGCTTATAAGTGCATAAAGCTGTGAAAAACTAGATTTTTTAAGATTTTTCAGAAATTTCAAAATCAGATTCTTGTTGTACTCAAAAGCACATATCAAAAATTGGTATTATTTTCCAGGTATTTCTACTCCGCTATTTTTGTGGTATAGTCTTCTCCTTGTACAATTTTTTAAGACGTAAAAAATAGGGTACCTTTTGTTTTTGTTGTATAACTTTAGTTATTGTAAGAATTTTTTGTGTTTAAAGAATTTTGTAAAACTTTGGAGAGTTAGAAAGTATAAAATCGTATTGTAGTTTACAAGACTGAAACAAAAACTAATTTATAGAGCATCAGGTTGAGCACTTTTTTGACTTTCGTACAAATACAGATAATTTCTGAATATCTCGATATACACGAAAACCAACGATATCGTTTAAAAGTGAAATCGTATGAAAAATGTACCGTGCAAATCGAGGGATAGGTGTACATATTTGACCATTCTGTTATTAAAAATCTATCCTTACAAAGTGTGACTGCCGTATAATGCCATGAAACAATACTGCCCTGCAACATTCTTTCATTTCGATTTATTTTTATTTCAATTTCTTTTTTTTTTTAATGCAAAAGTAATTAATACATTTGGAAAATATGTTCGTATATTTTTTTCTCTTTTTTTGTTATTTTGCCATAAAAATATGCACTAGCAGCCAGCCAGCAGATGGGAATAAAATTTTTTATGGCTATTAACTGAAGAGAAAAAACAGAATACTTGTTGCTAAGCTGAAATTTTGCTATTTTTTTTCTTATTTTATTTGTATTTTTATTATTAATTTCCATGAATATGTATTTGAACACAGTGCGAATGGAATAGATATTCTACAAATAATACTTGAAAAAAAAATGAAAATAAAAATATACGAAAACACTTTAAAACGTTGATAAGTGTAATAAAAAACAACAACTTGCTCTCCATATACATACGAGTACATACATACTACATATATGTATGTGCGAGTAATATATTTTATTTCATTTCAAAATTGATATCAAAATTCATAATAAAATGCAAAAAAATGCATAATAAAAAATAATTAAAAAAAAAAAAAATTTCATTTGAATTTAAGAAAAGGCAAAAAAGAAAGATTAACTCATTAATGGCAAAAAAAAAAATAAAATAATTAATTAATAAACCATGTTATCATAGTTTTATATTACATATAAACAATTTTAATGTTCTTTAAATTATAGAGCGTTCTTTTAATTAAAACCTATAAAAAGTTGTATAAAAAGAAATTTCAATTTAAAAAAATTTATTACGATTTTTTATTGAAAAATGTTTTTTGTAGACTAAAAACAAAATGGGATTGATTTGCCATTTTATGTCTATGGTACATATATACTATATAACATTATAGGCGGTGGTAGTGGTCGTGGTGGTGGGCGTTGATATATGGCATTTTAGTTAATGAACAATTTTTATTACTCAATCACTTTTAAAATGAGAATAAACTTCATCATTAAGACAAAGAAAAAAATTCGTGGTGTATTTCTAAAGACTACATCTTACTCGTATTTACCAGCTCTGGCTGTATACATAGTTTACAGAAGAATATCAAAAGCACTACTTGCTTGGCCATAGAGATTGTCTTGCAATATCGTCTAGTATTACTGGATATTCAACATAAATAGTAAACAATACAAAGCGCGTTTTAAGATCTTTAGCAAGCATAGTACACCTCACATCAATAATAATTCAAAAATATTTAGCCTTACTTGTGCGGGACCAATCACTACCATCTTCAATCTAACAGAGATTGGGAAATTGTCAGGTGTTTGGAGCACTGGAATGCTCAAAGAGAACTTCGCATTCTATGGCGACAAACAGTCCATAATTTGGGCATCGCTCTAAGGTTCTCCTAACGAATTCTCTTACGGACCACTGTAAAGTAAGAGCGCATCTGAAGAGAATGGCGGTCACAGATGTGTATGCTTATGTACTCTACTCACAGGTATTAGAGACAGCAGTAGACATATTGTGTGAATGAGGGTTTCTTGATAGGTTTAGGTTTAAGTGTTTAGGTAGACATAGGCTCTCATCATTATGATTTCAGATTTGCTGGTGTACATTAGGAAGGCAGCAGATTTGCTGAATAAACTCTAGACCAGAAGAGACAAAATAGATCGGATCCTATGGCTTGAAGTCCCCAGCAATAGTTCCTGGTCGATATGATGTTAATGACAGCCTTAAGGTTCAATTAGACATGTCTTAACATAACGTCATAAGTGTAACCATAGTCGAAATAACCAAAATTAAATTGAACGGTTACGGAGTTCTGTTATGTGAGAACTAATCGCATACAGTGTTGCTTATAGGCTTGGTTGGTTATGTTTTAACTATGGCATAACGTTAAGTCACGTCTAATTGAGCTTTAAGGAGAATTTTTGTCTACAGCAGAGCTTGTCAAAAGCATTAAGCGGCTTAAATTAATTCACTTTCTCTCATACCAACATATGCTCACATATTGAACAAAAATAACAACAAACTATCAGTCTCTCAAAACAACACTTAGCGAAAAGTTTAATTAAATATTTTTTGACAAACCCAAATGTTTAGTTAGCCAACGTAAGTTGACACGCTGCATAAAAATATTCATCTAATTTTTATAACAAATATACTCCAATACTTTAAAAATATATTTCTGTTTATACTTCTTTTTTACTATAAGTTTCTCTAAGTGCATTGAGTAAGAGAGAACTCACACACAAACAAAATGGCAATGTATGTGCCTGACGAGCCCTGGTTTATAGGGACATTGAAGGTAAATACGTTGCTGATAAACTTTCACTATCGTATCTTACTTTGAATTATTACCGATTAATTAGTGTCATTGGAGTATCTATTCGAAAGAATAAATAACTGAACTGCATCATGGAGCAAATGAGCGATGAAGTCACCTATTACAAAACCACAAATATCTGTATAAGATCGCAGTGGCGAACGTCATAATGACAAATACTGAAAATAGTAAACCATCGATGACTAACAATAATTTTATTGGTGTTATACCTAACCAGTTGTCGAAATTTTCATAGATGACAGAAGTTGATGTTGTCATACAGGCGTCCGTGTATTAGTGAGTTCTGATAGACAATATCATTGAAAATCATTGTGCGCAATCCTGCATTGTTCTGCATATAATCGATTCATAGTAGACAATGTCGCTAAATTTTAGCATTTAGTCGACTCATAACAGACAATGTCCTCAATATCAGTTTTCTTTAATATGGTGACATGACAATGAATTATTCACACATAACTTTCTTAGTTTGTGTCATTGTCAGTCGGATTCATCAATGAAATTTTTCAATTACAATAATTTCATACAAATTTCGACTTGATACTGATATTGTGGCAATGATTTCAACGATGAAAATAGTATAGTGACAATGTCGCTCAAATGCGCCACTGGGATATTGAGGAAAATTAATTAAAATATTTCGTTTCTATATTATTATTGTTCGTTCCCTAAAATACTTGATAATACATGGCGTGATTAGAACCCTGGCCAAATTTGAAGGGCGCATAACTAGGCAAGTGTTTAAACTTTCTAGAACACATGTAAGGAAAACCTTATAAATAGTTTAAGGGTAACCTTATGGAGGTTATAAGATTTACTTTAGGCGCTTGATAAAAACACTTTTGAAGAAAAAACAGTCAGGTGCACACCTTCTTAAAGACTTAATGCTGGTCATTTGCAGAGTTAGTACTGATCACGCATATTTGAAAAAGATTTTATCACAAGAAGAGTTTTGCAAATAACAATGTGAACAAGATCCATGCCATTGTAAAATTTACTTGGTGTATATCGAAAAGCTTCCAAGAGATGTTGCACTCTGGCACAATAGAGTTCTTATGGTAGTTAGCCTATGAATAAAAACTACTATGAACGACATTTTTCAAAGCACATTCAAGAAATCTGTCTTGTCTTATATATAAACAGTTCATATAATACCATATTCATACAAAACTTGGAATTACTTAGTTCGCTATCTGTTTATGGTTTTTTATATATTTTTGGCGATGACAAAAATGCAATAAAAAGTGGGTAATTCGCTCTCAAACTATTGTCTGTGGAATTATGTAATTCGCTTAATAATCGTGGGCTGAATTATGAATGAGAATTAAATTGTTGTAAATAATAATAAATAAATTGTTGTAAATATAGCGAAATAGCATATTTAATAGATAAGCAAATTTATTGGATCGAAATACATATTTTGAAAATTAAATTGGATTAACTTTCAAATATTTCTCTATCCTTTTATATGGAATACGTAAGTTGAGACTATATTGACAGGTATTTCCTTTGACAGAGTAAAAGATTATACCTGTCAAAACGCGAATTATTTTTGGAATTTCTTTTCTTATTTCTATCTATCTTCTACATATAAAAATTGTGAATGACCTCAGGTTCATTTGTTTCGGACATAAAAGTTAACCGAACAAAATTTTTTATATGCAGTCTATGCATATAAAAATGCAGTCTATCGAATTTGTTTGTAAGCAATACATTATTTTGAGAACTTTTCGAAATAAACTTTTTCCATAAGCACTTATATTTTTTTTTGAAAAGATGTATACTTATATATTTTGAAAATATTATTTAAAAAACGAAATCAATTATAAACGTTCAGAAGGGAAATACAAAATTCTACGAAATTAAACATATTATTGTAGTAAATTGCGGCATCTTAAATGCTAATCAATGTAAGCCCTTTTAACAGAATTTTCTACAAATTTATATGGTGATTTAGCGCGTTATTTTATTTGACAAAGAAAAATAGATAAAAAATTCCAAAAATTTAAAAAAAATTTAAATGTTTACAGATAACATATTTACTGTTTTTTTATTTCAAATGCATAAAATACGATAAAATTTCGATATTAAGTCGACTGATAAAATCGAACGATAAACTACGTATTAATATTTCAAAAACGAAGAACTTAATCTTATATTGAAAATGATTTTTTGTTTTCTTTTCTTTTGATTTTTTACAAAATTTTGTAAAAGAAATTTGTAGGAAAAAAATGTAAAAAGAAAATATCTAAGCTTTTCACGTGAACTACATATGTATGTATAAATACTATGAGCGACAAAATTAAATATATTGCTCTAGAAATAGGTTTTTATTTTAGTCTTTTAAAATACGATAAATCAAAAATGTTATAGTTTTTTAAGAGTGTATCTAAGGCTTTACAAAAGTCATAAAAAAACAACAACAAAATTCTCTAACTCTGTCAATTCTCATCCGATTTTAAAAAATGAATTATCGTTTTATTCACAACTAAACATAATACTTTAGTAATTGCAAAACTAGTACGGTTCCTATATAAAGAAAATGAAAATTCCAAATTAATTGTATATGTTTGATTAAGAAATATACAGATTCCTTAAGTCTACTTAAGTAAAGTATAGACCATTCAAAAGTTGGGTTGCTTTTCTGTCAAAATTATGTTTTGTATTTTCTAAAATCGGTTAACATTTAGCTAATTTATTAGCTTATAAGTGCATTAGGGTAAGATAAAACGGTTTTTTAACGGTAACCCAAGAATTTGGAGCTGTTACGAAAATCAAAAAATGATTTTTGTTCAGAAAAATGGCATCACTTTCAAGGTATTTCTATACTATATTTTTTATGGCATAGTTGGACACTTTATTTTGTCGCGTAATTAAATAAAGTAAATTTCTTTTTTGTTGTATAAGTTTTGGTTTTTATAAGTATTTTTGTTTGTTTTTTATGAATTTAAATGAGATAAAATGTTAAAAAAAATCGTATTTTAAAAGATTAAAATACAGACTTAATTCTAGACTCTAACACTCATAGTATGTCTGTACGTAACGTATTTATTAGACTTGTCTAAACGTGCAGAAACTTTAAGTAATAAATTCGTATATTTTTTACTAAATATGTAATAGTATAAAAAAAAAATTACTATTAAAAGTGAAATATATTATATTATACAATATATATCGTCACCAAAAATGCAAAAGGCTGTAAGTCACAAAATATCATAATCATTCAAAAAGTCGTTTTTGAATCTTCTGTCGCTTAAGGCCTTTTGGATTTTAGGTGACGATATGTTATAGTGCTTATAAACATTAAATTTAATTATAATTCATAACAGTACTTTAGCTTCATTTTAGATGAAAATATAAACTTTGAATGTAAAAACAAAATATAAACATATTTTTAATAAAAATTTAAAGATTATTTAAGTTGGCGTCTTGTCAAAATTTTATTAAGGTAGTGAATTATGGAAGAACAGGCAGGTGCATTTAAAAAGCAAACAAAAAAACAGCTCAGTAGTGGATTAATTTTATAAATTTTTTTGTTTTATTATAATATTAAGGTGCTTTCATACACATGTTGAAAAATGAATAAAGAAGCTACATAATGAAATTTTTCATTATTATTTTTATATAAAAATAACGAAATATATCGTCGAGAAACGAAATTATTATGTAATAAAGCTAAATAACAGTAAAAATTCGATTCTTGTAGATACTTCGCTACTTGCACATCTTGATTATTGCCACACGACTACTTTCCTTATTACGTACTTTGTAACGTTATGAGAAAAATATGTTTGTTTTTTTTTTACTTTTGTACGTTGTAATTTTGGGCGCAATCTTCTATAGGCATTACAGTGGCATCAGTATAGGACCCAAGTGAGTTGGACTCGTGTCTGGCTACTCGTTGTTACTAACTAACTAATTTTGCAATTTTGAGCATTAAATGCCGGAAGATGTGTAAGCTACAGATTTGTATGAAAATAGCAAAACTTTAAAGTCGTTATTACCATAGCCGGTGGCACTATTAGCGGTGGCATGGTGTATAAAAGTAAGCCTTTATACGATTAATATTGTATGTATATTTGTATTTACTTATGCTACTACTAATTGAAATTTTACTGTAGATTGATTGATTCTATTGATGATTGATGTCAAGCCAAATCTGATGGCTAATTCAGGCACTCGTATACGAACGAATTCTTATTCGAACGAACGAGTTTTTGACTATTTGGAATTCTCTTAGTGGATCGCATGTAAAATGAATTGAAATATCTAATATTGTCTTTCGATAACGAACAATAATTCGAATGTAAACGTACGAGTTTTTACTCGTAATCAAAGAAGCATATGAAATAGTCTTTATGCATAAGAAAATGAAGTTGGAAATTGAATAAATTTAGTCATTTGAGGTGCAAGGCACAAAAAATAATAATTTAATGCAAAAGAAACTTCATGGCACTTAGCAAAAAAATTATAAAATGCAAAAATACGAAATAGTTCTCAAGGAAAAGCAAAGGCTAATCAGCGTTGGAAGCACCTTACCCTTAAATTAAATGCATAAGGTCCACTAATAGTAGATTTCAAGATGTGGAATCTTTTTAATCTCAAAAACAAAAACAGGTGGTGGCCCATATGAACAGCATTTTTTTTTTAAGTGGAAGTAAAATATTGACTGAAGCAGGCGTAGAAGTCGCTGTTAAGGGCCTTAAAACTGTTTAAAGCCTTCGATAGCTCTTGCAAACAAAAATAGTGAAAGTTTCATCTCAACTATGTAATCCATGCTAATCTCCCTGTTTGTTGTATTTTAAATTGCATCCAAGATGCAAAATTAAGTACAATGCAGTGCTCAATGTGTTCAATCACTCTAACCACTGCACCATACCATTTACTTACTTTTTATTTTCTGTCTACAATCAATTTTTTTATTTTTTGAATGTCTCACCCATTTGAGCCATAGCTCTATTCGTTTCGTATCGAGTAACCTCATTCATTAGAAAATTCGATCACAAATGCTAGAATAGCCTGTCGACTTACCCAGTTTTCGCAAACTAAAACGCTCTTTTATCATATGAACAAGACTTTAATCCCATAGATTTTCTATTCTATTCCTAAAATGTGTTTAAAATTCATCAGCTACTTATGAGTGTCGCGCATTTTTTTTTTCTTTTCGAAAAACGATTACATTCTTATCAAAAATACAAGTATGTATACATATGTACATATGTATGTTTGTTGGTACTTTTGTAATGATACTTTGCCTATGTGTCTGGAGGGCATTGCTTTTCGTCTCTGATAACATCTAGCCAGCAATGATGTAAAAAATTGTACCGATGAGAAAACTAAGTAGAATTTTGTTATGAAATTTTACCGCCATATTCATAAAAATTATTTCCATTTATAAAATTTCATACAAACTATGTTTTATAAATCGAAAATATTTTTAGGGTTAGACTAACAGGAAAGTATTCGAATGAAACTTTAAAAAAAAGGGAAAATTAGAAAAAAAATTAGAAAAAAATAAAATTTGTTTTTCTCGGTAAAAAGGTACAAACGTTCGTTATCGAACAATGTACTTGAACAACAACGTTATTCGTTATTCGATAAGGTTAACTTGTATGATCACATAGGCGGTGTTTAAGTCCCTCTTTGCAAGAACGTTTCTGACACTACTCTCATACATTTTTGTGCAAAAACCACCCGAATCATATGGAAATTTTAAAAATTATTTTTTGGAATCTTAAACATAGAATAGAATTAATTAATGATTTTTATACCTTTTTTTTAATTAAAATTTATATACAAATTAATTTCAAATTGTCTCTTTTTTACGAGTTCATTTTGGTTTTTGGCGAATTTTTTTTTTTAGTTTTTAAGTTTTTATTTTGTATGTTTATTAATAAGTATTTATTTTTTTTTTTAATTTTTGTTCGTTTTTTTTTTTCATTTTTATAATTTTATAGAAATTTTATTAGTTTCAGGATACTGTGTTTCAATATATTTCAAATCATTTTTATATATTGTTTTTCGTTTTGGAATATTTTAGGCCGATTTTATTGGTGTTTTTTCGATATTTTTTAAACAATTTTTTAAAACACTAAGGTTTTTGTTGTTTGTGTATTTTTAATATAATTCTTTATCAAAATTATATATTTTTGCTTCATGTTAACACTCTTATAATATCGTTTTTTTCAATACGCGTTTTATTCTTTGCAATTGTTGAACGAAAAGAAGAAAAAAGAACAACATATGACGTGTTAAGAGAATAAAAATTAATTGCATATGTTGCAGCGTCAAAGGCAAAAAGTCAACTGACTTAAGTTAACAGCAGAAACGTAAAGGCAAGCTGCCAGCCATTAGAAGCAGCAACAGAAGTTACAGACGACGACAACAACAACAGCAACATGAAACGCCTGCGTTGATGTCTTTTTTTTGTTTTTCTTGCAGCAGCATCGACAGTAACTGAGGAAATACAACAACCATATACATACATATAACGGTTGGATTAATACAACATACTTGTATTATAATTTCTTATAATACACACTCTCTCTCTCTCTCTCTCTTTCTCGCTCACCGACGTTAAACCAACACTTGTAAATGGACAAAAAAATGAAAACGTTTCTTAAACTCACAAATCCTCGCTCATCTATTGAATCGTTCTCTTTGGCCTAAAGGCAATACACTCACGCAAAACAGTGCACACAATAACAGTTTCTTGGCTTTATTTGCTGTTGTTGTTGTTGTGTTTCTTCTTAGTTCTACAATGGTGTGTGTTAAACCAGTAATACAAGTGCATTAATGAAAATGACAACAACTGCAACAACAGCAACAACAACAACATTATCATCATAGCAGAGCTGCACAAAAGTTGAATCGTTCGTACGAAAACGCAAAAAGTAACGACGGAAAATAACGGTCTTTAAACGTTACATTTCGTACAGGATAACAGAGACTTATTAGGAGATTAAGTATTTTGCGTTTCTTGTTATTTTCATGAAAACCGTTTTTGTATATAAACCGTTATATGAAAATTTATTTTTTGCTTAATTTTAAGTTTTTTTCTTTAACACTTTTTCTGTTCAAACACGTTTCCAATGTTAGACTAAGTTATGAAAAAAAGTTTCTAACGTTTTTCTTTTCTTGTTTTTGTGTTTATTACCGTTAAAATAATATGTAGTATACGCGACAACGTTTGTCGCAAGACTAAAATTTCTTATAAACATTTAGCCAACATTAAGGCCTTACTAAATCAACACATATTACTTAAACATGCTTACACACACGTATATTCAGCTGCTATTACTCACATTTACAGCCATCAGTTAGAGAGAGTGAGCGAATGAGTGGAGTGGTATTGTGCAAGCAAATAATGAGTTAGTGAGTAAGGGGTACTTTATTTTTAATATAAAGATGGTGGTGGTTTAATACAAACTCACAGCCATATGTATACTCTTTATAGCATTTCCTCTTCACTCATTTTAACTGTAAAGGCTTGCATTTGTTTTTAAATGTATTAGAGGAGAGTCTCTTACAAAAAATTCTGTTGAGTGTAAAAATGTGAGTAGAACTGAAAAGAGTGTAAATTTTAGACAAAAAAAGCTGCACAATTCTCATAATACTCCTCTTTTCAATGTTAAAACAAAGAGGGCTTCTGTAATGGTATTAATGCTGCTGGTAGACAATTTTACTCACACACAGTAATGCTCACAATTATACGTTATAAGTACACCTATACTCGGCTACATGTGTAGATATTTCATTCTCTTTTGTATTACTAATATAAAAAATATAGTTTTTTTTTTCTTTGAGAGCACTACAGTGAGTCAAAGAGTATAAACTACAAATACCAATAGTTTTTTTTTTCATTATTTTGATATGGTTAAATATTAGTTGCATACTATAAAGTACGGTGGGGCCAATATACATAGACCTTTGTGTACATGGTATACGAATAGTCCATAAGACATTAAAAGTAGTATAACAATGAAATACAGCCGATATCTTAGACTAAGTTTTGTTTAAACACTTAAACTCGCAATAATATTACCAGATTAAATAAAATATTGGGCTAAGCTGTCATCCTAGCAACGCATTCAGGATATTCGTCAGTCACGAAGCAGTCACGCTCTCTTATTATACTCTCGGTGCCCTTCTCTATTCTATGTGAGGAACCCCGCTTCCTGGATAATTCTGACTGTGTCGTCTGAGCTGAAACTGTATAGGATTCCTAGAATGTACAAAGGCACACTTGAAAACAGGGTGGGCGAAAGGTTTAATCGGTGATCAGTAGTAGTGGAGCTCATACCACTAACATATGTATCTTCTCTGATAGCCAGGCGTTAATCAAATCTTTTTCGGGTGTGACCTTCAGCTCTATGCTGATTAGGAATTGTCATAATTCCATTGCGAGACTAACACTGCAGTTTTGTGTCTACATCCCAGGGAACTGTTTTCAGATAAATTAGCTAGGGCGGGTACCTTTATTCTGGACATCGATCGGCACACATGGGCGGGTATAACTCCCACCTCCGTTAAGCTGTATATGAAGCAAAAGCAGAGCCTGGGCAGAGGGAGACTCTTACTTTATTGCTAGCCTCAGTTGGCAGAGAGAGCGTAGTAATTAACTGTTTAAACTGGACCTTCGGATCATCTCCTCTGCGTTATCTATTCTCAAGGGCGCGCAAAGGCTGTGCTTACCTGAGAATGAAGAAGAGGAAAGTGTGATCTTCTTCATCTGCCAGTGTCCGTTTCTGACTCGGCTAAGACTTCTCACACCGGGCTCTCCCTTTGTCGAAGACTTAACGGAGCTATCAATCCTTGACATCAGATTAAGAGCCGGGTTCATTAGGCTCTCAGGCTGGTTTCCGGCTTAATTTAGGAAACTGTGCTCCTGTACTGGGTCTCTGGTTGGTCATCATAACTGGCTAGTTTTCACTCTGTTTACTAATATAAAGGCAACGTTACATGTGGTATTACAACTACTAGCTGTTGTTCTTTTTTTTGTTTTATTTTCTACACCACTGTACAGTTTATTTGAACAGAGTAAGAAAAAACAACAATCTTCTTTAATCTTAGTGGTTGTTGTTAAAATAAAAATATTGTGTTTGTAGCTTTGTAGCTGAGGCTTTTACTTTTTTCCTGCGGATTTGTTTTTGTATATAAGTTTTTTTTTAGTGATAGAGAGAGAGAGAGAGAGAGTGGTGTGTATGTGTAGACTTTTTATGTATTTTTTATTACTTTTACGCTGCTGCCGCTACTTTTATAAAGGTTGTTTTTATCGTTGTTGTTGGTGTTGTTATTTTATTTTTATAAAGCGGAGGTGAAAGCTAAAGGTACAAAAATAAAAAATCTTGTATTTGTTGTTATAGAACCATAATAAATGCTTTACGAAATTGTTGTTACTGTTGTTTATAAGCATCCCATAAAAAAACAACAATTGCGACATTACGCATGATTAAACCTATTTTTTTTTTGTTAATTACACACACGCACACTGTATATTTCAATATTTATAAGAATTTTACCAAACAAAGTCTTTAAGTATGACAAAAACAATGTAATTATTAAAATTTCGCGCCTTAATTCCTAATAAATATTCACATGTTGAAAATAATTTAAAAACATAAAATTATTGGCACACAGTGGCAATGTAAATAACACTAACAAACTGACACACACACTCATACACATACGCACACAAATAAACTCTTTAATTTAATTTAATTTAATTTTTTTTTAACTTAATGCACACAGTGCGTATACTTGTGGAAGAACAAAGTAAGAGGCCTAAGTGATTGTATACTTGTATAGATAAATTCAAGTGTGTCTGTAAGTATGTGTGTGTTTTACGAGAGCAAATGCGTTTTGCTCACATAGCTTACAAAAACAATACAAACGCACACATGCACGCATATAATCAGCATATATGCACTTGTCGCTCTGGACAAATTTTTGTTTGTTTTTTGATCAACAAAATATGAGCCTGATTGTTTTTATTTAATTTTTTATGTGTTTTGTTGTTGTTTTCTTCTTGTAATGCTTTATAACACAGTGTTGCCAAATAAGGTTTTATGTCAAACACTTTATTACTTTCTATTCTAGAATGTCAAGCTAAATACAAACAAAAAAGGAAGAAAAGAAACATAAATAACAGTTAAAATGTAGAAAAACAAAACTATTTTGTCATTTATTTAACTATAAAGTATTAACCAATAATATTATCAGTGTGTACCTTATTTAAGAAAATTATGTTTATTTAATGATCATTTATTATATTTTATATTTTGCCGTCGGCAAAGCACTAATGTGTGCTGACGATAAGGCATTAGATTATGTTTGATTTCGTATTTGTAAAAGCTTTGCCAATTCTGCTAATGATGTGAGTGTGTATTTAATTTTTTCTCTTAGTTTTTTAATATGCTACGCCCCTTTTAAAAACTGGCGTGGCTAAAAAAAAGCAATTTCAAATATTTAACAGCATTTTTTTGCTGTTAGTATAGCAACTATAAGTTTGACAAATCTTAGGCGTTTATTGTTCAACATGGACACAATAAACATTTATTCAAAATATAGGTCAACATTGAATACACATATGAGCTTTGCGTCAAAAGACTTACTTATTTTTTGAGTGCAGCAAGGAATCAAGTCAGTTTCCACACCTCTGTTCTGAAGTGAAACATATTTTACGACAAGCATTTTACCTCGATCGCACCAAGTGTTATTTACACAGGGCAAGATCTAGAGCATAATGTGTATCAAGGAGAGCCACCCAACCACTGCTTTCTAAATAGTTTTGATGACAGAATATTACGGTTTCATGTCTGGATGTTATTCTGACAATGCTCGCTACAAAATAAATATACTGAGATCGTTTAACCCCAATTTAGCAGCGCATAGTTGATATAGTCGCGAAATTAACTATGAGTTGTCATGATAGAATAGTAGGCTCCATGTCTACTCACATAGTCCGGGCTTTAAACTAATCGATTGTATTTAGTACAGTGGACATGTCAATGCTTGTCGCCATTGAAGCAATTTACAATAGTTGAGACTGTTGTGGCCACACCAAATACAGAGCATTACCTTGGTACCATACATATAACACGTTGTCGTTGATAATATAATATAATATAATTTCCTGCATTTCCGGCTGTCGTAATAAATCCATTTTCCACTGCCAGTAATGCTTCGATACTAAAATGACTTATTCTAATGATATTCACTCAACATTCTGAACATGAGATAACATTGAAATTGACGCTTGAGTCACTCCAATGATTTTATAAGTTATTCCTGAGTTTGACAACAATGCCAAAAGTTTATTAGCTTACTTGAGCGATTTTTGCCTTCCGTATCAAAATTACCACTTCTGAATAGCGCAACTAATTGATGGAACATATTCATCATTAACTAATAGACAGTAATCTATTTCGTTCAATGCTTAAGTGCTAATAAATGACCGATATTTACCCTCTGAAGGGCCATTTAAGTTATTACGAACACAAACCATGTGTAAGAGATGCGTCATCTGTTGTAAAACCGTAATCTTAGCTGTCAAATCAGAACTCGACAAAAGGTTCGCGTCTTGTTCCGTAAGTAAAACTAACAATTTCTAAAGGGTGATCCAACCAAAACGTTGGATGTTAATTATAAATAAAACAAATAGTTCTTAGAGAATTATCTTAAAATTTTTTATTATGATAGAAGGATCTGTGACAATTATCATATGTGTGAAATAAAATTGTCCAAATGCTCGCCACGGCTTCGGCGGCATATATATTCAATGAGTCTGAAACATAATTGGGGTTCAATGTTGTTAATATGCCGAATTATCTCATGCTTTAGCTCTTGACGTAACATCACATGATGGCGTTGGCCAATTAACATCGCAACGACTTGAGATAACACGGCCATTGAATTTCTCACGCAAAAGAGCCATTGTTTCGTTGGCTGCATGGCAAATGGCACCATCCTCTTGGGACAACATATCGTCTACGTCCTCATCTTTTTTCAAAATTCGCATCAGTAATGGTTGCAAAACGTTCAATTGTTGGGTACGATGATGAGTCGAGGTTGACGGCTCTTCATCCACACTATCGCGATCAACAGCAATATCTTCCGCAGAACGAACTGGAAGAACATGTACAGGTATTTTCACATTTCCCAGAGACCCGGTTTGCTGAAATTTGTCTACAATCGGGAGAATTGCCTACAAAAAAATCACGAAGTGCACGAAATGCATTTTGATTTGAACGCCTATTTTTGTAAAAGGCTCCAAGAAATTTAACGCGCTGCTCAATTGTTCACCTTTCCATGGTTAAATTTGTCAAACTCTGAAACAAAGAATGTGAAATTAAATTGGGCAAAAAACTTGACGTTAAAGTGTGACTCACAATTAACATCGTCCATTATGGTTGGACCATTCTTTATTCTCCTTTTCTTCTTCTTATTGTGTTTGGCTAGCAAAAAATTTTGCCATTTATTTAGATCATTCTTCACCTTTTTGAAATAATATCCTAATTGTTGCATGTTCTTCTCTATTGTGCGTTTCCATGTGTGTTTCGGTCTATCCCATTGGAGGGCTTGCATTAAGATTTCCGTTTTGTTGTTTCCTTAGAGTTTGTTCAGTCCAAACCCATATTTTTTATATCCACATGTATCGGGATGTGCGCACATTCGTTTCACAATTTCACGTTTGATATTGTATTTGGCCACCATATCTTCGGGAGTTTTACCAGACCCTTGTTAATAGATGTTTAGGGTTCTGTTTGTACCAGTTCTTCTAGATCTTTGAATATTAAATAATATTCTAGTGGTTAAAAATAAAATCCATCTTCTACTTAATTTTGCCGTCGGCATAAGCACTATTATTGATATCCAGATCTATCGGGATAGATCTCAAACAGCTAACAGATCTCAAAGATTTATATTGGACTCTCGTTGATAAAATTTTGTAATTCTTTTAGAGGATGATTTCCAAAATTTCGAGAGCTGTGAGAATTAATTAATTAATATTTTAGTGGATAAAATGAAAACCCTTGTCTACTCATTTTTGCCGTCGGCATAAACACTTTTAATATTGATAACACATGAATGCGATGCGAAGAAAGCCTTTTTACACTCCCTCCAGATGCTTAATGTAGATTTTTGATTTAATAATGACACCTCTTTGTTTATCCAAGTCTTACCACCCAGCCACTTATTTCTCCAAATCTGTGAACAGGAAATAAACGCATTGAGATACATTTGTAAAGTATGCTATATATAACGGCACCTTGTAATCGTATACGTAGTGAAATTACACTATTTTTTCCGCTAGATAAGGAAGTAAACTGTAGCCTAACTCATGGATGTTTGACTTAACGACTATTATCATTACCATCATTATTCTAACTAGACACTATTGAAGGACACTGCTGGGTACTATAATGCCACTTCCGGCCTTAAGTTTTTTCAGCAGATCCGCTACCTTTCTAATGAATATCAGCATAAACCATAATGGTCAATGTCTCCCAATGAGATCGTACGTCTACCAAAACACTTTCATCTAAACCTACCGAGAACTCCGCATTCACACAATATCTGTTCCGCTATCTCTGATGGCTTTAAGCACTATCTACAAACAGCCACATCTGTGACTGCCATCCTATTCAGATGCGCTTTCACTCCACAATAGTCTGTAAGAAATTCCGTTATGAGCTTCAAGTCCGGTCTGCCATACTTGAGAACATCAGCTGGCAATTCCAGATCCTTGATTAGATTGACGACGATAATGAGTGGTGCTGCACATCAAGGTTCCGGACCGATATAAGCATAACGACTATAAAAGTATTCTCCCATACATTATCTTGCTGATGAACCATTTTTTTCTTTACTATTTGGACTCGTTTTTGCTTCAAAACAATGTTGAATTTGAACGTTACCTTAAGAAAGCAACTGTTTTGATTGTTCCTTACACTCCGGTGTTTTGTGATATATTCATGTTTCATCCAAAGTTACAAAATGGTGCAAAACCTCGTTAGGTTTGTACTAGAACATTTCCAAACATTCCTTTGAAATGACCATTCGCCGTACTGAACGCTTGCCGTCATATGTCCTACTACAACCAAAATGGAACTCAATAATCAACTTTTGAAACGTTGTAACTAAAGTTACGGAGTCCTTTTAGTATTTTCAAACCTATTTTAGATTTTCGTAAGGTTTTTTTACGCAAAAAATAACAATAAGTTCTTACCACCATGACACCTCCTTTATATACAGTTTTGAGGACAATGGCAACACTTTTACAATATTTTCCATATACAAATTGTTATTGTTGTACTAGTATATGCCTAGTTTTTCTTATTTGCCTTATATGTATGTTTTTGTTGTTGATGTTTTTTTCTTTTATTATTTTCTTGTTTGTTGGGTCAACATTTTACTCCACCACCACCACAACCACCATCACAATCGTCAACCTCATTATCATCAATATCGGGAATGTCGTCAACAACGCAACAAGAACCGATAAGAGCGGCAGCAACGGCGACAAGGCAATAAAGAACATACATACATAAGGAGAAGAACAAGAAGAAATAAAATAAAAAAGTGATATTCCCTTTTGGTTTGCTTTTACTCCTTTTTTTCTCTTAGTGCATGGAGCTGACTGGACGACGAATGATGATAATAATGATGGCTGTTTCGTTTAATTTGTTGTTGTTAGTGTTGCTGTTTTTGAAAAATATAAACATCATACACGTATCGTTCTTTTTTTTTTGCTGTAGTTGTTTGTTTTTTGCTTTCTTTTATTTGTTGTTGTTGTTGCTGCTGCTGGTTGGGTTTGTTTATTTTGTTTTGTTTTTTTTTTTATTTTTCAAAAAGCGAATATCGTCAACAACGAAGTATATATGACGACGACAACACATCTTCGACTTTCTGTAAAAGTTAAGTTCGATGATCTGTTTACGATATTTTTTTTGCTTAATATCGTTGTTGTTGCTGTTGTTTGTTTTTTATTTTGTTCCTCATACGTAGTATTTTAAAGTCTGTTGCAGAATGTTGCTCTGTTGCTGTTGTTGCTGTTATTTGTATCCATATGTATATGTATATATATGTCGTATATGGTATTGCTGTTGTTGTTCCTTCTTTTTTTTGCTTCTTCTTTTTCTGGAGGTTGTTGTTTTTGTTTTTCTCTTTTTTCCCCGATATAAGTTGTATTTATCCAAATAAATACACACACAAACACATACAAAAATACCTTTATACATGCAAGTACGCATATCGCTGTTGTTTTTATTATTGGTCATTGACTGTTTCAGTAAGAAAAATAACAACAGCAACAACAAAATATCAAAAGATTGAGAGAACGTAAAACAAAAATACTTAAGTAATCTAGCTACGCTAGCCTGTCTTTGGATGTTGTCATCATAGTCATTATCATGATAATGTTGTATCTTCATTAAGTATATGGTAATCTTTTTAAATTTGTATTTTTATTGTTGTTGTTAAAAATAAGTTTGTTTTTATTTTCATAAAACTAAAAACCTTTTTCAGATAAGAAAACGAATTTAGTTAAGTATTTAAAAGAACTGTAAATAAACATATAAAAAGCGCTACAAAGCAATACTGGAACGCTGTTTGCTTTAATACCTTCATTCTTCGCTCTCATCATCGATAACTCAGCAACTAATTATGTGCCCAAATACATGAATTAAACAAAAATTGTTAGAAATACAGCTTTAATGCACAGGATGAGCATTAATACAAAATCGAAAACAATTTTTAGCGGACTTTTTCTCCATTTCTAAAACACAATTTATCGGCAAATGACAAAACAATTAATAAAATAAGCAAACAAAGAAGGAAGAACCATCACAACAAATTACAAATGTGCTAAGTCAACGGGGTTATTCGCATAAGTAGTTCAAGCAGCAAACAACGTAATTCGAATTGAGCGCTTCTGGCCATACTCGTCTGAATTGATGGTAACGGAGCTTCCAACATAATTTTCGAAAAAATATTTCCCATTCAATCCTCTAGGCTATAAAGCGCAGCAAAGTCACTTTTTTCGGATACAATGGCTTTTCTACAATCACTTCTGGGTTCTATTACCTCTCAGACGTTGATGCTGTAACCTTTTTGCCATAATTTATAGGCATTTATCAGGTATTTCTAAAATTCATGGAAATATTGCAATCATAACTGCAAACTGTTGCTAGCTGCATGGTGCTTTAAGGCTTCAGGAATATTGGCGGATTATTTATTACAAAAAACAAATTAAAAACAAAAATAAAGGGTCCACCAAATAATTTTTTTCTTTTTAAATGCTATAGAAAAAAACTACTGAATATTTTCTCAAATTTCTTTTTTCTATTTGAGAGTATAATCCTTCCGTTTAATAATGGAAAATAATTTCATTCAAATGGCTGCCATTTGGCCATGCAGTAGCCTACACGATCGGTCCAATTTTTAAGCACATTATCGATTGTGTGCAGCTGTATTTCACCAATGGCTTCACGAATATTGTCCTTTAAAGCGTCAATTGTCTCTGGCTTGTTGGCGTAACACTTATCTTTGACGGCACCCCACAAATAATAGTCCAACGGTGTCAAATCGCAGCTCCGAGGTGGCCAAACGACATCAGCTCTGCGGCTGATAATGCGATCTTTAAAAAACAGGGCGCAAAACATCGAGTGTAGCTTCGGCTGTGTGGCACGTAGCGCCGTCCTTGAAACCAAGTGTTGCTAATATCCTCATCTTCAATTTTTGTGAACAAAAACTCGTTCAACATGGCCCGATAATGATCGCCATTGACTGTAGCAGCCACTCCTTGCTCATTTTCGAAGAAAAATGGCCCAATTATGTCTCTGGACAAAATCCGCACCAAACAGTCACTCGTCTTGGGTGTATCGGCTTTTCAATGGATGCGTGCGGGTTTTCTGTGCCCCTAATGCGACAATTTTGCTTGTTTACATACCCACCAAGATCAAAATGAGTTTCATCTGAAAAGATAATTTTTTTTGGCAAAATCGGCATCTTCTGTAAGTCGATCGTAGGCCCACTTCGCGAAGCGAAAAATGCGTATACACAATCATATTCGTTCAGCGGAAGGATAAAACTAATTATATGTCAAAACAGACATGAGCTAAGTGTTACCATTCACGAAATAAGCACTAGTTGATAAAAAACGTTAGATGGCGGACCGTTTCGTAAATTTTAACCATTTTTACGCGTTTTTCGGTTGTTATACGATACATATTCGTAAATGGCAAACTTTAAACTAAAAAAATTATAACTCAGATGACAGATATTTAACAGTGGACAGCCTTGCCAGAGCGGTGGTTTTGAAACCACTAAATGGATAACACAATACTAGAATAATTTGATAATACGAGGAATTTTTAGAAATAATCTTCTTTCGTTTCTTTTATTCTTGGTCGATTATCTCCAGCATGAGTGAGCTCGCTTGACTAAGCCTTCTTCTTCTTACTTATTCACAGAAACCCAATGTTTTGATTGTTGTTCAGTCTCGAGTGTGTTCCATATGTTGTTCACCGTCACTAAAAGAAAAAAAGCTCGTTTATATTGTGAACATAAAGCACTCCTGTAAAAATTGCTCCTGCAAGGGGAAAAACGCCTTAATGTTTGAATTCTCGAATTTGTTATGTTCATTCACATGGCCTTAGTTGTGTCATGTTTACTTTCAATTGCATGTTGTGTGCATAGTCTAGGTCTTCCAGCAGGCCATTTAAGCTGCAATTAATGCCCTAAGGCATTACGTCCACATAAGTAAATGGCCATGTGTGGATGGCTGAAAATTAATACTCATCTCGTAACATGACATAGTTAATCTTTTTAATTTAATCTTAAATAAATGACATGCTGGACATGCCTGACAAATCGCAGAGTAATGAAATTTTTCCATCCTCTCGGAACCACATATCGTCCAGGTCCATATCCTCAAAATCTGGCCACAAGAAGTCAATTATCATCTAAAATCACTCGTTGATTCTCATTTGCCAAATGCGGCAATTCTGAGATAAAAGTGTTCCTCATTACTGAAGATGATTTTCTTTATAAAGTCAACATTCACTTCTGTTTGTGCAACAAACCATTCAGCGTATTGTCAACGCTTGAAGTGGTCAGTACGCTTCTGCTCTTTAGTCGATTAAACCTTGTGAGCGTGCAAATTCAAAAAACTTCGCATCAGTGTTGTTAGTGAGATGTTGAATTATTGGACACGACGACGAATCGCTAGTTCACTATCGCTAAGAACAGCATTGTTTATCGCAGAACGAACTGTGCGAGATGTTTCCACAGGTGTTCCCACATTTCCTGCAGACCGGGCTTACTGATTTTTGTGCACAATTTTGCCGATTGTGATCACATTTAGTAGACTACGCTGACCAAATAGTTCACGAAGTGCACGAAATGAATTTTGATTTGACGCCCATTTTCGTAAAAGGCTTCAACAATCTTAACGCGCTGCTCAATTGTGTACCTTTGCATGGTTGAATTAGTCAAACACTGAAACAAAGGAAGGTCAAAATAAAATGGGCAAAAATTTGACGTTAAGTTGTGACCACCTTATATTTACTTTGTTGTTGTTTTCTTATTGATTAAAATAAATTTGAAGAAAACCTACATCATTATACTTTAGCACAAGTTTTTGAAGCTTGAAGAAATATTAGGGGTACATAGAGTTTTGTCCTTGACTGTACTTAGCTATGTTTGTTGAAGAAAACGGTAAGCAAAGATTTTATATTTAACTCTGTCATTGGTTCGGAAGCCTAAGCTCTGATATAATCATGATTCTTTAGCGATTATTAGCATGTTGTGACACTTCTGAAGCAAATATGAGCTTGTATCTGAAAAATATTGCTGATACAAGTTCATGCCTAAAAATTTAAATTGTATGGTATGAGTCAATAGAGTTGGCAACATCATCAGGAACTACTTTAATGGTGATCGAATGACGCCTCAACACTGTTTTCTTCATTCCGACAAGGTTTTTCTCAATTGTCGACCTACTTAGGCGTACTGGGATTCATGTTTTTACGTAGAATAGATTCATCATGTCAACATTTCATGTGTTGAGTAGTTTTTATTTTTAATTTTTACGAAAAATTTAAAAACAAAAAATCTCTAAAATTTATGATACTTTTGTGCCTGTTATAACTGAAAAGAAAGAGTATAATCGAAAATTTGGTAAGACATACGACGGCGGATTGACATTGACGCTACCTAGCTCTTGATGGCAGCACAAACACAAAAACTTTTTCTTTCTTCGAAATTACGATCTGTCAAACGTTAGCTGTTAAAATTTTAGCCAAATTCATTGATTAGCTTATTTCTTGAAGTCGTCTGAATTAAGCAACTTATGTGTTTCTTGGACAATGGAAAAAAGAGAATTTCGTGCAGTGATTAAACATTATTATTTGAAAAGCAAAACGAAAATGAAATGAAAATGAAAGAAAAGCTTGATAAACATTACGGCGAATCTGCTCCGTCAGATTATTTGCAGTATTAAATCGGTGCCGAACAAGTACTGCAACAATACCATCAACAGGAAGGCCAAAAGAGGCGGTTACTGAAGAAAATATGAAGAAAATCCTCGATATCGTTACGAATGATCGCCGGGTCAAAATACGTGAGATTGCTGAAATGGTAAACATATCATATGAACGCGTGTTCAACATTTTGCATGAGCATTTGCATACGAAAAAGTTATCGGCAAGATGGGTGCGCGTTTGCTCAGTGTTGTGTTCGACATATCACTTCACAGCGGTGTTTGGACATGATAAAGCATAATCCTGCTGATTTTTGGCGTAGATTAATAACTGCTGATGAAACGTGGGTCCACCACTACACACCTGAAACCAAAAATCAATCGAAGCAATGGGTGGAGGCTGGTTGGTGGAAGTGCTCCGAAGAAGGCGAAGACAGCGAAATCGGCAGGCAAGGTTATGGCCACTGTATTTTGGGATGCACACGGAATATTGCTCACCGATTATCTTGAAAAGGGATCCACAATCACAGTAGAGTATTATCGTGTATTACTGGATCAGTTGGTTGAAGAAAAGAAGTGTTCTTTCTTCAAGAGAACGCACCGGTTCACACAGCATTAGATACGATGCTAAAACTACGAGAAATCCCGTTCGAATTGGTTGATCATCCACCTTATAGTCCAGATTTAGCCCCTAGTGACTTTTTCCTGTTTCGAAACTTGGAAAAATGGCTCGCAGGAAAAATATTCCTCCCAAAGGAAAAGTGATTACCGAAACTAATGCGTATTTTGAGGAGTTCCCAAAATCGTATTATTCAGATGGTATAAAAAGTTGGAAAATCGTCTTACTAAGTGTATTGAGCTCAAAGGAGACTATGTTGAGAAATGAATGGTTTTTGAAAAAAAAAAATGTTGTTTTCCTACTTAGGTAGCTTCAGTGTTAATCCGCCCTCGTATGTTCTGGCTTTGTGCAGAAATCTTCAAGCCTCTCTTACAATATTCTCTGATTTTAAATTTTGTTTTCCTGTTTACAGTCGTAAGCCACAATAGGTGATTATTATTCTCCAATTTATTTTACCACTTGCAAGCCATAATAAATTTCCAATTCAAAGTGATATAACGAATTCAAGAATTTTAAATATAATTTTCTTTCACAACCAACAAATTAAAAATTCATAATCAGTTAATAAATAAAATATTTTTTATTTCAAAGAAAACGAAAAAAAAGTAAATGTTTAACACGTGCCAAACAAACGATAAAAATAATAAAAAAAAATTCATTTGAGAAATTTTTCAAGAATCTCAGATTTAAACAAAAACAAAAAAAATTGAATTTGTATGCCACGCCATGACTACAACAACAGAAAAAAATATTTAATGATCATTAGTGTCATAAATAAATAATATTTAGAAAATAATTTCTATATATAAAACAAATTTTTTTTTTTATTATATACTTGATTTATTTTATTTATAAATAATAATAAAAAAAGAAAATAAATGAAAAACAAAAATTAATTATTAAAAAACTCTTTTTAAATATCGATTGTTTTGTCACTTTTTCTAATAATTTATTGTATATCTGTCTGTATGTGGTTCTGACTTACTAGTTCATCAGAATCATCACGATTATTGCCATTGAATTGGAGACGACACTCGACAAAGTTATTTAGCATATGCCCGTTAAACTTGCTTATTTAATTCGCATACTTGTTAACACCTTAAGCATTAATTCACTTAAAATGTTGTTGTATTGTATTGTTGTTGTTCTTCTTCTTCTCGTTTTTTCTTTTTATGATGATTTTGTTTAAAAATTTTGATACTTAAACAGTAAGAACACTATTAGCAGCACAGAGTGTGCTCTACACAAGCTAAAATACCCAAATAAATGAACTCCTTGAGATAAGTGTGTATTTTGAAAACGTACATATAAATACATAATTGGCCATTACAACTTGTTTACCGGATTGCGGCCTGTTGCAGCACCTCCTTCCAGGCGCCTCTGTCTGCTTAGCGCGTAGCTTCACCAATTGGTCACAACCATCGCTGACAGGGCTTCCTCGGCCTGATCTCTCCAATGTAGACAAGGCCGTCCTCTACGCCGACGCCCACTGACTTCCACATCGAACACTCTTCTCGCTTATTCACTGAGCAATGTTTATGTCGAATACAGGTTTTATCGCCAAACCACAAAGGGCCATAGTTCGTACGTAGAACATTTCTTTCGAACATACTCGAGGCAGCTTCAACGGTGTGTACAACGTCCATGCTTTCGCTCTATAAAGAACTGGCAGTGTGAGCGACTTGTACAGTATCAATTTCGACGCACGAGAGAGGTCTCTACTACTAACTTACCTATTAAGATCATAATAACACCTGTGTTGGCAAGGCTGATTCTACGCTTGATCTCTAGACTGACTTCGTTGCTGGTGGTATATTCGAATTTATAATTGTACCCGTAAAGTGGGATCCAATACATCGCTTTTCGATAATATATACTTTGTCTTGGCCTAATTTACCGTTAGACCCATTTAGGCAGACTCTTTTTCGATGGCACTGATAGCAGCAGTATATAACGTTTATAAGCATAACTGCGGTCAGATTTTTTGATGAACCTGTAAGCTTTTTAAAATATGGAATCTGAAATTCTGACGAAAGCTGAATATTTTGCGAACAGAGGGCCGAGAGAATCCTCTCGGTTGTGCAGAAGTATCTCTAGTGTGAGGCAGAAGAAGAAGTTTATCTCCCTTGCTTCCGATAGACCTAAGGGGCTGCTACTCCCCAACAAGTATGGGCTTAGAGTACCGTCGTTTTAGGAACCATCAGCATATTTTAGGAACTGTTAGCAAAGATATGTGTAAATACAGCGGCGTATGTCGAGACATTTTACTATTGCGGCCCCGAAGATGGAGTTTTTGGGGATGCTGTGGTGATTACAAAAAACGCATTTTTTCTCTCACCGAATCTAATATACATCCTTTACATCATAGTACGTAAAAACTCCACTCGTAAGCAGAATTTTCTTTGGTTCGCTCGTTTTATGACTCGTGCTCGTGAATTTTATTTTGTAATTCGTTATCGCAAATTTAAAAAATCTTAAGCACAAATCTTAAAAATTTTAAATTTGTGATCATGAGTGTTGTTCTTAACCCGTGATCACGAATTTTATACTGCGAACGAATTAAAAAGAAGCAAAAAGGAATCGAAACGAACAATTCATTTCGAGACATGTTGTTTGTGTAAAATTAACTGCGTAATACCCCGCTTGACCACGACATTAGATAATAACATCACTTTCGAACGTTTGGCAAACATTTATCTGAGAAAACATTTGAAAACGATTATAGGAAGCGAAACGAAAAAGAACTCAAAGTGTTCACCAGTCGCTGAGCCGCTTATGGCAGCAAATCTTTCGATCTCGAACGCTTGCCTGTAATGTCAACAGTTAACTTTTATCTAAACAGAAATTACTTTGTCTAGCTCTCATCTGTTTTTGACGTTACGTTTGCTTTTGAATTTTTTTACCGCTCAATGCTAAAAACGGCAGATTTTACTTGTTGCTTTAAAGAAACAGAAAAACAAAAACAAAAATAGAAGAATATCAGCATATATCCCATACGCTTGTTCATTCGTAGCTCTTTCACTGACGACTAAAAGCAAGAGCATAAGAATATATGTGAATTGAGAAGGAACAAAAGTCTTATGAAATGCATAACAACGTTCTGTGTTCTGTTAAGCATTTTTGTTCGACAAAAACGAATATTTTTGTTTCGAAAATTCTTCGCTAATAGCGAATAATCGCTTATTGCGAATTTTAGGTCAAGCGGAACCATGCATTCGTATGTGTGTATGTATGTATGTATATTTTGTGTGCAGCGACCAACTAATTTTACACACAAGCATATTTACTAAGAAGTATTGCTCATTTCCAACTCGTTTTGATGCTTTGCGACTCGGTTTGCGTTCCGAATTTTATTATTAAATCCTTTTGTTATTGATTCTTCTCGCGGGTCGTATTTTATAATTCGACTCTCAAAAAGCATCGTTCTCTACGAACGAATTTAATTCGTGCACTCTTCCTACTCTGCTTTACATGATGTAAGGGAATCACTATTTACATTCAGTTCTGTATTAAAAATCTAAATTGCTATCTATTAGGTTGCCAATTATACTTTAAAGACTAAGCTAAGAGTAAATGTCTCTCGCTTTTTCTGCAAGTATTGAAGTTTTTGCAGATGAGATAAAGTCTTTCACCCACTATAGGGTATCGTTTAGTTTTATTTCACTTTAAATCTTTCAACTCTACTTCAACATCACTGACTTCTGTCTGTAGCATTCAAGTGCAAAGTACGACTACATTTTTGTATTGTGCACGTGCGTATAAAAAAAAATAAAGAAAAAATTCGTTGCAGAGAAAACAAACAAAATCTCTGTCTCTGTACACCATTTCCCTCCATCTGCCTTTACCATAAGTTGAGTATATTTTATGATTTGTTTTTTTTATATTTTATATTTGAAGCAGATCAACACCTTAAAAGGTGTTAAATGCTGCAAATAACAGCAACAACAATAAATACAGCAACAACTATAGCAGGTAACCGCCATCAAACCAATACTTTTCTTGTTTTATAGGCTGGCAAAGTAAAAAAAGGTGTGCAAACTAAATAAAAGAAACAAATTTAACTAAAAGGTGTGAAATTTAGAAATAAAAATGTTAAAAATAAAGAAAAACAATAATAATAACAGTAATAAAAATTTAAAAATAACAACAAACATTATAAAAATAATAATAAAACAGCAATTTGAGGTTTCTTTGTATGTTTGTTTGCTTACCTTTTAAAAAGTTATAAAAATACAATGTCACCACATCCGTAAACAGACTTTAACTTCAAAGAATTCTTATTTTTTTACATACAAATTGAAAAAAATTTATTAGACTTTCTTTCTGAAGACAATGTAGCTCTTGGACTAGGTTTTGGACTTGGTTTTTTTAATTTTATTTTGATATTATAACTAGATAAAACCCGACTTGTTTCGCCACCCCCATATTAAAGTTGCGTATTTAAGTTGCTTTGTTCTATCTTTTTTTCTCCTTCGTTCCCTTTCCGGTCTAAGCTCTTTCCAAAGAGACGCTGCATTCATATATGGATTGCTGTTAGGTTGTGTTTTGTGGTATACCCGCTTTTTGGCTAATGTGGATAGATAACACTGTGGATACCTTTTTTCACATATAGAAAATTTAGTATGAATAGAAGTCGTGGACTTATCTAATTCAACCAGCTACTAGCTGATGATGTGTATTGTTCACGACTTTGTTTGAACCGTATTTATAAACTTCTACTATTACATTTGTATGGGAGGCACCATGTCTACTTGTCGAATTCCACCCACTTGTTTACTAATGATTTGTATTGACTTTAAGATCATTCAGATAAAATATTAAAGCTTTTGCTTTAACCGTTCTCAAGATATACAGATCTGGGATATATCACACTCACTTGTGCAATTCCACCGAGTTTTTAACTGCATTGACCGTAAAGTCAATTAGACCAAATTCTAAAACCGTAGCCTTAGCCGTTCTCAAGGTATACTAAATCAGTTTCATAGAAAAGTAATTGGGACAAAAGTTCAGTAACGGTCCTCAAGATATTGTTTGCTTTCTAAGAGGTTAACTTTCCCTCTAATCCTATCCCGCCCAGATTTTTTCGATTGGTTTTCTTTCGGAAGGGGTTGGCGTAAAATTTTATCACAATCAGTGTTATAGTATTCGAAAATTAATATTTGTACCTCTCCCCTTGATTATATCTGCCCTACATTTTTTCCAGTAAATTAGTTTCATAGAAAAGTGATTGAAACAAAATTTTGAGGTTGTCGTCATAATAGTATTTTATATATATGATAATCAAAGTTTGCTTTGTATGAGGGATACCTCTCGCCCTGATTATATCCGCCCTACATTTTTTCTAATATATCAGTTTCATACGAAAGTAATTGGGGCAAAGTTTTATGACTCTGGGTGTTATAGTTCTTTAGATATGGGATTATTAATATTTGGTTTGTATGGTGGTAACTTTCCCCCTGACCCTATTAAAAAAAATGTAGTCTATGTCTCCTTCCAGGCATACAGGATGATACAGTGAAAATTTCAAAAAAATTGGTTCAGCCGTTTAGCCGTCTATGGACTTCAAACACACATATTTACATACCTACATATATACATATATACATACATACATACATACGAATATATACAAACAAACACATTGATTCATTGTATTGAAATATATTGGAAAATTGTTAAACTGAATTTTATTCCAATTAAAAATTTCCATAAATTACAATTACTTGCCTTCTTTTGTACAAAAAAATATTAATTGTTGGTTGCATTAAGGCTCTGAAATATGTGTTCACACAATCATTGCTTTCTTTTGGAATTAGGTGATGAGGAAATTAGTTTGTTATACGGTCTGTTATGCTTTTCACCAAAACGGCCACTAAAACTTCCTTTACTTCAGGGCTTATTAATCAGTTTCAAGGCACAGATATTTCCGTCTTAATTCTTTAAATATTCGGGTAACGGATTATTTTCGTTTGATGTGTTTCATTAGA
This sequence comes from Wohlfahrtia magnifica, assembly GCA_023159175.1. NCBI lineage: Eukaryota > Metazoa > Arthropoda > Insecta > Diptera > Sarcophagidae > Wohlfahrtia > Wohlfahrtia magnifica. Next base: position 5,726,037 of record JAKWBJ010000534.1, on the reverse strand, counting down.
TACCGTTTTTTGGAATATAAATTACTATAATCCGCTACGCCACTGGCTCGTCAGCAGGAAATTCCTATTCGAATCATAATTCAAAATTTTGCGTCGGAATAGTTGTCAATAACTTGATGCCTTAAATCCTTGGCTCAGTCATAATTCAATCCTCAATTATGAACTGAATTAGCTAATTGCCCATACACAATTTGAAGAGCGAATCAACCTAATTGTAATAGCATGTTTCCACGTCGGCAAATATTCATATTTCGCTATCTGATGCGTAATTTATGCCTCAAACACTACTAAAAAAACATGTTTAATCATACAAAAATTGGAGAGCAAAATATCTCGTTTTAAGCTGTTCGGTATAAAACACCTTCGGAAACAAGAACAATTGGTGTCTCCTTTTATCGAAAGTTTATCTCGACTATCTATCAAAATAACAAATGCAAACGAATGAAAAATGACAAAAATATTAAAGAAATTCAGTTTCAATAACCCAGTGAATTAAAACAAAAGCAATGAGATCTTCTAAATGTTGTTATTTAAATTGCAAAATTTACCGTCAAATAACAAAACAATAAATAAAACACTCAAGAGAAGAAAATGAATTACAATTGTGCCATATGAACAGGGTAATTGGTTTACGTAATTAAAAGTTTCGTGTGAACATGCTACAAGTCTCAGAATGGAAAATAGAATAAAAGCCATATAAAAATACTCACATATACGTTTTTCCATCCCTTTTTGTTTCTTCTATAAAGTGTCCGCACACCCCTCTTTTTTAAATAGCAGAGGAGCTATGGCAAAAGAACACTGCTTAAGATTTGCTCAGCACAAATCTATGACAACAGTGTACGACTGATATTTAAGAACGTTTCTTTTATAGAAAGATAGGGTATAGAGAGATACGACTTTATATTTATAGGTTTTTTAAAAAGCAAAACGCATTAAGTCATAATGAGCTTCATTAATATATTGTACCGGGAGTTTTTCATTCTTTTTGAGTTTTCAATGTAAAAAATGATTCATGATATGTGGCAACGCCAAAAATTATCAGTAAGGCTAACAATAACACCATGAATAGTCTAGCAAACGGCCAACGCTTGCGAATCAATGAATTTCATTATCAAAATTCGTAATACGTTTCGTAAATTAACTCCATTTTATGGTCGTCATAATCGAATTATTCAAGCTGTTCTGATCAAATTTCGTATCAATTTCACTTTATTGGACATTAATCCACCAGCCCGTATGCGAAAGTGTATGCCGCGCAGAACATTGTGGCTGTATCGGCCAATAAAGATCGTGTTATTTCAATACGTTACCGCTGGAAAGTTTTACATTTTGTAAGAAGAACTGAAGTAATGTAACGTACCAGAACATCGTTTGTGTGATGAACGGACTTTAGAGAAGTTGGATCAAGACAAAGCCCATTTTTTGGCTTAATGGGTACGACAACAAACAGAACTGAAAAATTTGATGTGAAGAGCAGTTGGAGACAGTTCAAGAGCTGCCAATGCACCCTGAAAGATGTACTGTTTGGTGCGGTTGAAAGAAGAAAATCGCAACGCTACAGTCAATGGAGCAAATTATCATGCAATGATTACCGACTTTTACCCAAAATGGAAGAATTGGATCTGGTTGACATGTGGTTTCAACAAGAGACATGCCACACGGCAGCACGCGATACCATGAACCTATTAAGAGGCGAGTTTGATGAGCAATTAATGCCACGTTTTGGAGCAGTCCATTGCCTGCTAAGATCGTGCAATTTTCTCGACTATACTATTTTTTTTTTTTTTTTTTTTTTGTGGGAATACGTGAACTATCTCATGTACAGTAATAAGCCAGACACAATTCCAGCCCTGGAACAAAACGGCTGTAATACTGGGAAAGTCATTCGCTTTTGCGAATTTTTTGTGATTAAAAATGTCTGCCGTTATAAACGAAAAATTTTGTATTATTCAACAAACTTAAGCCATTTGAGAATATAAAGCTTAATCGTATGTCAACGTTTTAATTTGAAAATTTATTTGAAAATTCATTTTGTATATTCAAGGTAAATAGAGTGGCTGCAGAGCTGTATCTTATGAAGGTTTTTAAGGTCATGGAAATTATGTTTTTGATACAAAGTATTACGTATTAAATAAAATACTATTAATACCCCTACCTATCCCCCCTATCTAAGATTAGCAGCAGTACCTGCTATTCACATAATGTTTATTGCCATGAAAGCTTTAAATATAATGACACAGTAAATAAAGTTATCAAACGCTTATCACCACACCGAATATTTTTAACAAATAAAACAAAACAACAACAGCAACAGCAACAGCAACAATATAATATTAATTGTGTATATACGTACATATAATTTAACCATTAAAATAATTTTAAAAAAATACATTAAAAAAAATCTATACTTTTAAGTTGTAGCAACAAACGTATGTATGAACTTATTAGACAAAGAGTCTACAAAAATATGTTCAAATGAATTCAATTTTCAAATAAATATTTGTGTAGTGAATTGACACAAAACGAAAAAAAAACACCAACAACAATCAGAAGTAGCAATATGATACTGATGTGAGGGGTATGAGTGACTAATTGGATATTTTCTACAATTTGAAAAAGTAATTTTTTAAAATAAAATATGCACATCAGCTACACGAATACATTCACGGTAAATATTCAATAAAATTTTAAATATTTTTTCACTTTTTTTATGAAATATTGGCAACAACAAAACAAGAAACTGAATACCTATCTATTGCACCATAAAATGTTTTCATACAATACGAGGTATGAATATGTCGCGCGATACCCTTATACACTCAAATGTAAAATATTTTTGTAAAAAAAAATTAATAATTTTTATAAATCTGTATGGAGTAGAAAGGAATTTATAAATATTTATGCACAAACAGGGTGTTTTTATAAAAGTGTACGGTGTATAAGTTAAATGCGGTATATTTAGTACAAGTTTTGGTGGTTTATTAGGAAACATTCGTACCGTAGTGTTTCGTTTTTACCATTAGAAAAGTTTAGTTAATAAATTTTACGATTGCAAATAAAAAAAAAAAACTGTTATACATACTATTTAATAAAAAGCTTTATTATAAACTAACACTTGTACCACTGTGTACCAATTGTGTTGACAAAAACGACCTGCCACGTACGGTAATCACAGTCTATATCTACTTAACAGAACTTCTTCCTACTAAAAGATCTTCAGAGCCCACTCATTGTCAAATACAACTTTTCTTTTGAATATTTTAAATGACGTTCTATTTTATGTTGGGTGTTAGAAAATTTTCGTTTAATAATTTGACCAAAAATGAGACACCTTTTTCTTTTATTTGAAACGGTCATTATTAACCCTTTATTGTCCAAAACTCTTCATCATGAAAAAACTATTACTTGTGTAATAAAATCTTTGATTTTGACATAAGCAAAAAGAAAGATTCATATTGTTGCCAAGCCGGGAAGAATATAAAAGAGTCCTTGTATTCAGAATTATTGAGGGCCAATAGGTCTTAAATTTATATAAATTTTTTAGAAACAAAATATGTTTTATTACCGTTTATATACGTATTAAAATAAAAAATTAAAGTCAAAATTATTTAAATTTTAGCAAAAACTTGCAATCCAGAAAAACCTCTAAACATTAGAACTCTGAAGCATATAAGTAAATAATGTTACTTGTAAGTACCGTCGGGCAATAAAGGGTTAAACCAAATTTTTCTTTTTGGCAACACTGTTTTCGATAGCTCAGCTATTTTCGTGTAAAATGTTACTGTCACACATGTACAGATTGGTCTATAATTTAACCATGAATCGACTTACAAACAAACAACGCTTACACATTCATGCTCGGTTAAGAAAGTGCTCCGTACACTTCTTCCATTTTATGGTTGAATGGATACGTGAACAAGCAAAATTGCCGTATTTGTGGCCAGTTAATTAACCGCTTTGATCGTTTGCGATTTAACGGCGATATTAAGGCTCATATCTATATGGACAAGCCCGCAACGGTTGGCACACTGAAAGCTAATATTGAGAAATTTAATGGTGAGAAACCGGCTGATATGTTAGAGAGAGTATGCCGAAATAGGACGCAGCGCACAAACCATTTGAGGCGTAGCCGCAGTCAACACTTAATGAATTATATAGACCGTTCTATCAACTGAAATAAAGATTTCATACATTTCATTAAATTGTGTTTGTGTTTTTTTTTTCTTAAATCAAGTCCGAAAGCTCTTAAAAGAACACCCAATATGTGCCGTTTTAATCAATAAGCTTTTACTATATTTGAGGTAAAACCACTGTTTCATGAGTTCAATTGCATTTTGAAAATCTCTACGGAATTTAAAATTACCCCATTAAGAGAGTTATGCTGCAAGATCTGGGCAATATGATGGATACATCAGCATTTCCCAGCTAGGCTCTCCCAGTTTCTGTCGAATCATTAAAGATGTATGTGGTCGAGCGTTATCACGATGAAACACAACACCTTTTCTGTTTATCTATGCTGGCCGTTTTAATTCGTTAATTGTTCACAGATCAGAATCAATTGTTTGACCGGGTTGTAGAGCCTTTCACTAAACACACAGTATTATCTACAGTGTATACAGTGAGGACACAACAACAAAAACAACAACCATACAACAAATTTTATTATTCAGTATAAATAAAAGATAGCATATACATACTAACACATAATATAGGCACCTCTTTTTATGACACTTTATTGCAAACTTATATTTTGTTTTTATTTTATTGTTGATGACATTTCGATGTAGTAAAAGTTGTAATGTTGTAAGCATCTGGTTTCTGCTTTATTAGATGTCTTTTCTGTCCTCACTGTGTACACCTTGATATTACGCCTCTTGGCGTAATTTCTAGCTTTGTCACCGCTTACAAAGCATCATTACGCTTAGTCCATGATGTTTTTCGCACATTATTGTCGTACATGATCCAATTTTCATCATTTGTAATCATTTGCTTCAGAAATGGTTCGATTTCGTTCCGTTTTAGCAGTGAATCACAAATTGAAATTTGGTCCATTAAATTGTTTACTGTTAATTCACGTAACACTCAAACATGGAGCTTCTTTGTGTATCCAGCTTAATTCCTAATTCCCTAGCAACGTACGTGCTGTTTCTGTGCCGGTTTTCTTAAATTTTCTCGACTTTTTTTTAGCAATTGGTCGACCAGAAAGATGTTGTATCTCTAACATTAAAATTATCAGCTCGGAAACGAACAACCATTTCGCTGTTGTTTTTCAAGTTACAGCAAAGTCTCTATAAACTTCACTCCTATAAAGGAAAAGCAAAGTATGACGATAATGTTCCGAATTATCATTCATTTTTAACGAAAATAGCTTTTCACAGAATAATGCGATTTTAATAATGTCTTCTAACAAAGTGAAGCTTTAAATATCACTTTTCAAAGAAGCTACAGTATTGCCTGGTGCAATATATTACATTTTAGAGCCATCTACCGATAATTTGTAATCGAACTTAACCGAGCACCCAATATATATTTATAAATGAATTGTGATTTGCTTCCTTCAACTATTTTAATGGTAATTGCTAAGAAAATATTTAGGAAAACAAAACAATTGGCGCTGTAGGCGGTAATCTCTTTATCTCTGCTCCTGTTAAAGGTACTTGAACAAAATTTGGTACGTCGATTCAGTGCACATACTCTAAGTTCTGCGGGATTGGATAAGTGGGCATGGTAAATATTGTTTTTCTATATCATAATAACGACTAGAATGCAAGTTTTTGACTTAGTTGTAAATGACTTAGCAGTTAATACAAATCATCAGTTATAAAGTGGGTGGATTTGAATAAGTGGACGTGGCATCTCCCATACATAATAACTGTCAATTTTTGTATATCATGAGAATGGTTAAAACTAGTTTATAAGTTTGGTTTAAATAACTTCTTGGACATGACACATTACCAATTGGTATACAACACAAAGGCCCCCAGTAACGCGGGAAGGGTTACTTAGTAGTGTCTCTAAATGAGTTTAGGTATTGTTATTTTGATTACCGCTAAAATAGGTTTACAAGTCTACTTTACAGCCACGCAAACAATAGAAAAATTTTTTGCCTTTATGCTTGTCAAAGTGAATGTATCGATTGATTTTACTCATTTCTCGTTTCTCTTTTTTTTTTTGTTGAATCTTTTAGGAAGACCTTGTCTCAACTGAAGAATCAAACCGCGAAACACATACGGATCAGCTGTCTGAGGGTCAGCGTTCAACAACATGAAAATTTTGTCTACTTTTATAACTGGAGCATTGAAAACTATCTCAAAAAGTGCTCTGATTACTATCTTGAATTAGCTACTAGCGGATCTTCAAGCAAAGGGTTGGCTGCACTAACATCCTTGAGATTGAGAGCCATCAGTTAATGGAGGTTGCGTGACTACGGGCGCTGTGGGCTTCAAAACTTGACCGGAGCTAACTTTACCAACGACTACGGAATTATAGCAACCAAATTTTATCAGAATTTTTGTCATTGGTTAGCTCATCGTAAGGTATGAAGCCTGAAGGGATGTATACACTAACGTGCTGAGTAGGCAGCGTAACTTTGTCTGTGGGGATCTTTGGAGCAGCTGGAGATTAATGTGTCTAGCAAACTTCAGGATTACTGCAGTGTCCTACAAGCTGAAATTATGCCTTCTAATATTGTCGAGCTATGTATCCAGTATTTTCTGACTACTCAGCAGGGATATCTTCATATTTTCTGATAACAAAACGAAACACAACGAAGATAATTTATGAAAATCGGAATCTCTAGATGAGCTAGAAAGCCATCGTGGACAAGGGAATATCATACGTAACAGTATGGCAGAGTACAATTAGGCACTAATATGGATCTAAACAGATAGGTTGGAAAGCGTCACAGGAAATTTATTTAGTTTTTTGCTAATAGACAATTGGAAAATGTACTTACCCGCAGCGACACCAGAAAGATCTGGCCAAATTTAGTTGGCTTAAGAACTGGGAAGTTATTGCAACTACCCACACCACATATGATAAACTTTATAAAGGCTATAACGACCACTGACCTCTTGGTAGACATGTCCAAATGCTAAGTATCCCACATAATGATTTCTACAGAATCTGCAATGATGAAAGGAGCAGAAGGCATTGCCCGGCTCTTGAATTGAGACTGTCTTTGCTTTGTTGGGACGAATCTACGACAAGCATAGTCTTGCTACGGGCGATTTCAATAAAACACACGACTGTAATACGGCTAATACTGGTTAGCTGAAGAAGACTAGAGAGAAACTATTATGATATTGGCACCAATGTTAGGATACATTCTCTGTCAGTGGAAGCGTCTAGGACTCTCCTAAGTTTTAAGAAGGACTCGACGTATTTATGAGCGTTTGGGTTACCCACGTTATGGCTACTGTTGGAGCTGTCAGGATGAGGAGGCAACATAATGGGACCTACTCTTAGAACTATCGGTTGGAGAATGTCCAACTCAACACAAAGGTGGCAAACTCACCACAACGGCAGATGGAGATAATGCTTTTATACCCTGTGTCCAAATGTGGATTACGAGACAGCACGGCGAACTGGAATATTATTTTCCATCTAGCAATAGCTATATCGTCTTGAGCTGGCTGAGAGTCCTACGTGTCAAGGTTGCCCAGGTAAACTTGAAACTGCGGCTCAAGTTACATTCGAGTGTGACAGGCTTACCAACGAACCTAGTGCACTAGAGTAAGTTTTTGGATGCAGATTAACTGTTGAAGATTTGATTGGAAAAATGTGCTCATCGAGTGCCAAGTGGAATGCTGGCAAATTGTTGGCCGGACGAATTGTGCGCAGGTTCTGCATAATCGAGAAAGAACACGGGCAGTTGCTGCGGCAAACGGAGCAGAAACGGAATCGACAGCTAGTCGAGCGGATGCTGCTTAGCAACGATGAATCGTACAGAGACATTTTAACGGTAACAAACCTGACGTTTGATCTCAGTGCTCTGGACTGCCTCCTGACGTAATACTTAGTCATTTGTTCTGGAAGGATCCAAGGGTATGTTAGTGGTTGAAAGTCCCACACTGACTGGGGCTTTCAACTGCTTTACACCTCGATGAAAAAGCACCCAAAACTAAGAGACAGCCAGCTGAACCCAACCTAACCTACAGTTCGAAAACAAATAACTTCTTTTAACATTTCTCACATTTTGAGAGACTGTCTGAAATCAATAAACTACGGATATTTAAAAGAATGAATACCCACTTTTAAATAACTGGCAACACCTTTCAAATAAAGAGGGCTATTGAAAAAGAAAAAAATGTTTCAAAAATGAAACTGCATCACTATTAAATCTTTTTTTTTCGGAAGTAAAAGATATATTCAGTAATTAACTGTTTTTGCTGTTTTAATAATTGTAAAAGACAAAATTTATCAAAAACAAAAAAACAAAAAAAAAGACACAACATTTTAATTAAAAACAGGAAACATCATCAAGAAGCTGCTGCTGCTACTGATAGATATATGGTGTGATCGTACACATACAAAAACAAAAGAGAAAAACAGAAAAAAAGTAGCAAAAATTGATTTTATCATTAATAATAGTATGAAACAACAATAACAACAGCTTCACACTGACACTGCATAAAATAATACGAAAAGAAGGCAAAAAATAAAAACAAAATTTAATAAAATTCATTTAAAAAAGAAACGTCAGAGAACAAAAAAAAACAACAAAAAAGGTGATACAACAAGGCCATCATTATAAAATTAAATGGCACTGCCTGCTTGCCTGCGTGCCGACCTGGATCGTCTACACAACCATACGAAAAGTCTAGTGTATCGGCAATTACTTGAGAGCATTAACAATAAAAGACAACGCGTCATAATTTTTGGGTCATATCGACGAACGATTCGACCGAAATCAATGAGTAATTGTTGGCTAAACAAGTGTTTCTTTCTCTTCGTATATGTTTGTTATGAATATGTATTTTGTATCGAGGGAGCGCAAGCATTTAGAAGGAGGACTGGCAATACAAGTTTGTGTTTGACCACAAAATATGAAAAAGAAAAAATTCAAAACTGAGTTTCATGTACTTTTCCTCTGTTAATTATGAAATGAATGCGGCCATAAATTCAACTCATAATTATGATTCACTTTTAAAAAGTTAAACGAAAGACGAAAAAATAAATGCCAAACTGCTACTGGTTTTTACACCAAAAATCATCTTAAATTTTAATCAGACTGTTTTTGTTTTTATATATTTTTTTTCGTTTTTCGCTTTTCGTCTTCTTGATAAGCAATAATATTTTGTTGCTCTGGCTGTTAATGTTGCTGCTGCCATTGTTTCTGTACTGCTTTTTATTTACGACAATTTTAATGGCTGTTAATTTAAGACTTTTGTTTTCACATTTAAGTTCTGAAGTTTTGTTTTTTTCGAGTTTTTTTTTATTAACTAGAGGACTATTGCATTAAGGTAGGATCACGCGATTGTCGTAATGCACCAATAATAAGTGTTTTTCATATGCCAATCGTGTGATTACAGAATTTATTGGCTCATCCGGCAACTCAGAATATTATTGTGCTTATTTATCTCAATAAAATGCAACCCTGGTGCTACAAACGTATGAAAGCTTTATCGGCAATCATGCACCAATGTAAATTGCAAAAATACACCAACATTTATTGTATTCTTGTGTGGCAATTAAAGAGGACAATAATCACCGATTTTTATTTTTTAATTGATTTCTTTAAAATATGAATTTTTTAATTATTTATGTAGATGTAAATTGCATCACAAACTTCCGCCATTTTTTTCATTATTTTTGCCGCTTTTTATCAGGCGAACACCCCTCCATCTATATAGAAATTCCTTATAATATCTCCCTCAACCAACCGCGATAACTCCTTACCTAGTATATCATAGGCACCTAGATACTTCCTCCTAGAATGCATTAATGCCTCACAAAAACCCAGTATGTGCTCTGGTGATTCGATTTCCTCATCACAGAATCTGCATATCGGGCTTGAGACTAATCCCTTTTTACTCATATGTCCATTTAGCTTGCAATGACCGGTCAAAACCTGGTGAGTATCCTCGGGTTGTCTCTTGACATTATTAAGCAGGATTCAAATCTTCTGCAACAATAGTTTAGATTTTTTCAGAACCGTACGGCCAGAGAAGAGTACCTGCTTCACATTATCCTCATTTCTGTTGAGTCTGCCCTTCCAGGCCCACTTACAGTCTACAAAATGGATCTGGCCCCACCAGTGGAGTGAAAGTTCCCTTTCTGGCCAGTTCATTGGCCCTCTCATTACCCGGAATTCCTGCATGACCCGGGAACCAGCATAAGCTGACCAATTATCCTTGGCCAGCTGGTTCAGGTTACTCAGACATTCCCAAACTAGCTTTGAGTCAACCTTATAGGAGCCAAGTGTTCGAATGGCGGCCTGTCTATCAGACAGTATGGCTATGTCCCGTCCTCTATATTTTATCTATATTTCCAGTTAAATTGAGCACATCTATCTCTCAACTGCATACACTTCCTAAGGCCAAACAGTCTCTCGCCTATACCACTTTATGTCTTTGACTCATCCGTGTGCCACAGAATGTTTTTTCTCTAAAGGAGTATGCAGTCTTCAAGCCATCCCACTCACACCTATTACTTTGTCTCGCCCTGAAGCATTTGCCAGTCATAGAGTTTCATGACCGTGTTCACAGGATAGCCAAGCAAGGAGTAATCGACCACTCGCCTAACCGGGCTAATATGACCGCATAACCTCGGGCCCAACTCATCACCCATTATCCTTGTCATGGTCTCTATGGCTCTAATTCTCACAGCCAAATGCAGCAGATTAAGGTCCAATAGAACCTGGAGTGCAGCTGTGGGTCAAGTTCTCATTACCTCAGTTATGCTTATGCATGCATTCTTCAGAAACGAATTTTAAGAACAAAAGAATTTAAACATAAAATTCAGAACGCAAACCGAATCGGAAGGCATAAAAACGAGTTGAAAACGAGCAATTATTTTTAGTAAATTTTATTTGTGTGTGAGACTTATTGGTCGCTGCACACAAAATATACACGCATATGCATATACGATTCTTACACAAACAACATGCTGTGAAATGAATTGATTGTCTTTGATTCTTTGTTGCTCATTTTTAAATCGTTCGCAGTATAAAATTTAAAAAATTTTAAATTTGTGCAAATTAAAAAATAAAACTCACGAGACCAGTCATGAAACGAGCGAACCAAAGAAAATTCAGCTCACGAGCCGAGTTTTTACGTACTATACTTTTATGAAGAGTAGCGGTAAAAGTGAGTGGTGCGAAACAATACCGTTTCGAACCGATATAGGGTATCATGGAAACTTTTCTAGCCACTGCATCTGCTGTTTCGTAACCATCTATCCCACAGTATACAGTTATTCAAAACAATTGGATCCTATTTATAAGCGAAAGCTTTTGCAACGAATCTTAGCAATATTCCGGGTATTGCTCATATGAAATGTTTAATATTTCAGACTCAAGCGTATATGTCAGGCTTTGAGTGGCACTTAGGCTTGTAGGATATTCCCACAGGTCTAAGGCTAAGCAAACTCCACAAGAAAAAGTCTAAATGGTTGAATCGGATGTTCTCGGTGACCCATTCACTTTACTCCCGCGTGACACGACCATGCCTTCAAAACGCTCGTGTAGTCTGTGAAATATATGAGCCGTTTGGCATGGTTTTAAGTCCTTACCATCAAGTTTAGACTAAAAGAAGTAGCTGATGGCCTGGCTAATGTCGTTGGATTGATGATGCCGCCCGCCCAAAATCCACAACTGACTGTATCTTTTTCCGAATACATTGGATACTCTTGGATTTCATGTAGACACATGCCGTTGGCAAACGCTTCGGTCTTGAATGATTTAAATCCTAGCAGATGGTTTTCTCTTGTATAAGTAAAGTCCATCAACCTCCCGAATTCCATTGTACGAAGGCTTGTAGCGATTCATTGGCCTTTTGCATTCGGCATCTTAGTTTCATATAATATAGCTCTGGTTTATGTGCATCCTCGTATCTACGCTAAATTTGTTTTTATAACTGACTGACATGGCTTTTAAAATTGCCCATCTATTTCTACTGACCATGGTTTCAAGCTGGTCCTAATATTTTATTTCTCATCAAAAACTTTTTCTAACTCTGACACTGTTGCCCTAACTCTACCAACTCATTTGTCACCCTAAAAATTTTCTTTGTTGCTTGAACTTCTGCCAGGAGTATTTGGTTTTCAGAGCTATATTAGGTTTTCATACTTCTGCCGAAAGTTCCTCGTGCCTCAACTACAACTTTTTGATTGTTAACTTACCCATTTATTCAGAAAAAGGCCTCGTTGCTGGAGATGATTTTTTGGCGATAATTGGGGTCAGTTATTAACTGCTGATAGGCTCTGGCTATTAATCAGCATACTAAATATAGCAAAATGACGATGCCCAATTGTAAGGTTTGCTTGTTTCTATTGATAATCGTTTTTATTTCAAATAAATATCGCTTACATTTATAACGAAAAAGAAGAAGAAGAAATTGGTCTACGTGATTCCGTGTGTATATGCAATGTGACGTATGACTCAGTAAATTCAATATAAGTTTTAAGAAATAATTGATTAGCGTCTGAATAAAATAATTATTTAGCTTATCACTGAAATAATACCTTCGTAGTTTTCATTGATTAAAGTTTTTATTGAAATCTTTAAAAATTATTTTTTAATATTTAAAATTACCTCAACCGATAAATAGAAGACAAAAATAAGTCATTGAACACTGTTTGTCATCTTTATTTTCTAACACACGTGCTAATTTTCTTTTGTTAAGATTTTTTTGTAATTTTTTCTTGAATTTCATGCAAAATCTTATCAGTTTGTGAAGTAATAAATTATGGCTGATTATTGGTTGGTGATTGAACTGAAACATCAGTAACTCGTCTGACATAATTTCATCTATTTAACGTTAACAGAATATTTCCTTCTTATAAATGTAGAAGATTCGGATTCAAATTTTACATTCAACATTCTTACCCTCATATTCATAAAAACTATTTTCGATTTATAAAGGGTTTATGAAACAAATTTTCATACAATTTTTATACATACATATTTGGTATAACAATTTGTATACAATTTTGATACATTTTGTTTCAATTTCAAATTTTACATTCAATATTCTAACCCTCATATTCATAAAATCTATTTTGAATTTATAAAGGGCTTATAAAGTACTTATAAATCGAAAATAGTTTTTATGAATATGAGGGCAAGAATGTTGAATGTAAAATTTGAAACGTTTTATAAACCAAATTTTCATAATATTTGCATACATATTTTGTATGCAAATTTGCTTTATAAGCAATATATGTAATATACAAAATATGTATGCAAATTTTATGAAAATTTTGTTTTATAAGCACTTTATGAATCGAAAATTGTTTTTATGAATAAGGGGGTCAAAATGGAAGCGTGTAGAAACCTACGACTTAAAAATCGTCAAGTTAGAATAAAGAATATGAATTGTGTCTATGAACAGAAGCAACCAGAATAACACACTTGACATTTTCTTCACTTCAAACCCTCAAAAGTATGTAGTTGAGATTCTTGCACCTCTCGGCAGTTCGAATCAGTGTCTGCTTCTTCTTCGTTTTTCGGCAGTGCAACGGCTAAAAACTCTTAAAGCCATAAATAACAACTACACGGTGACAAACGTTATAGTGAATCATTGTGTTAAACGTAAATTATCATTGACACACGATTTTAAAAGTAATTGTCCAAATTTTCATAGATGACAAAGGTAGATTTTACTTTGCAGGCGTCCGTTTATTAGAGAGTCCCAACACACAATATCATTAAGAATCGTTAGTGCTTTCTTAGTTAACGAGATAGCAGACAAAATTTTGCATCGTTAAGCATGTAGTCGAGTCATAAATATCTTTTAACGTTAAACTTAAGCTTTCTTTAGTACGGTGACATAACAGTGAAGTTAACAGAAATAACTTCCCTTGTTTTTGTCATTGTCACGAAAAATTACCAATACAATTTTTCATTTATAATAATTTCATACAAATTTCGACTTGATACTGATTTTGTTACGATGCTTCATCGACAATATCTCTCAAATACGCCATCTGGAAATTGAAGTAAACGGCGCAAAAAATTTATTAAAATAAACTAAAGTGTACAAAGACCGAGGACGATGTTATCTAAACATCAATGCATTGTTTGCATCCCTAGCTACGAAACGTTTTAGTTTTAATTACGTATTTGCTGCTTGGGTTGAGTCCAACGAGCTCCTTCGCCATTTTAATAGGAAACTTTGTTTCTTTGACTTCAATTCAATATTATGACGGAAATGGTCGTGAACCATACAGATCGGGAGTGAAAGCATTCAGAAATTGGCGCATTAACAAGTTATCAGCACACCTGATTCGCTACACAAACAAACGAAACCTTTGTGTGCTGCACTACTGAGGATATTTGGGAGCGTCACCTCCCTAATACAGCATATTCTCTTCGTAGGGTAAATAAAAACTTTTAGTCATTCGCTAAAAGTATAAGGAATAATGATGTACGATGATTTTGGCTCAATTATTTGCCAGTAAATCTCACTTGCCGGAGAGCTTTTGTTAAGCTAAGGCCCGAACTCGAAAGAGTTCAGCAGTGTCAAGAATATTATTTCGTGCTCATGCTGTTAAAAGGGTTCTCGCAGATCCGAACATATATAAGACAACACTGGTCTTGAATTAGAATAGGATAGGAGGGAGTGACAGCCTCACTAAAAAAGACAGACTTGAGCACGCATAACAGGACCGTTGTGATACCGCATAACGCGTTGCCCCTGTTCTATTCACTAAAGTGCTGGTTAACAAATAGAGGCATTACACAGAAGGACCTCCCCAGATTAGAACAGAAACCAGCAAGACAGTCTAATGAACCTGGCTAATGACCTGATGTCAAGGATCGATAGCTCCGAAAAGCCATCGAGAAAGGGAGAGCCCAGTGTGAGAAGTCTCCGTCGTGCAAGAGACGGACACTGGCAGATAAAGTGGTCTCATCATCTTCAACTAATCCACAGCCACGACAAAAGTCATTCACGTGCCTACTCATGACTCAATTGCCCATGAGGAAGGATACAACAGACGGTCAAGTTTGAACAGTTGATTTCTACGCTTCATATCCAACATAGTCCAGGTGCCTCTGGCAATAAAGCAAGAGTCACCATCCAAGCTCCTTCAGCGTCCGACATATACTTTCGCTTGATCGCAAGTTTAACGGAGGTTAGAAGCACACCCACCATTACGTGAAGATGAATGTTCGAAAGAAGTCGCCCTAGCGAGCTCATCAGTAGCACAGTTACTCGGGATGTCACTGTGATCAGGAACACAGATTACACTAAACTATCGTGATAGTGCAACAAGCGAATCACGACAGTAATCATTGGCTATGTGACCCAAGTTTCTTAAACGAAGGAATTGAAAAATATTTCAGAGATCCAATACTATCAATCGATTCGGGTTGTTTTTCTCCTGACATCGTAATTTCACCCCATAAAACAGCACTTTTTTTGTAAACTTTCATGGTGATCTAATAATTGATGGCGTTTAAGAAGAAAACTGGAAAAAAACTGGACAATAAGTCAAATTTATTTGGATTTTGTTTTGATTTTGGCTTAAAAACTACTATTTTTTCTAACTCGTTAGTGCGTTATGAAATGAGATTTTATTTCAAAATATGTTTTTAAAAATACTCTATAAAATATCTCATACAACAAATTAAAGAGCGAGAAAGACAACAAAATTAAGAACCAGAACAACAATCTACAAATAGATAGTTTAACCAACCAGCCAACCAACCAACTAGCCAAACCAACAATAATCAACCAACCAACCATCAAAATAAACAGGCAGCAGCAGCGGCAACAACAACAGCAGTATGCAACGTCAGCAATAGCAACAACAACAATAACATGAGCAACTGCAATAATAACTACAACCTGTTTCGTATTTAATTCTAGTCACACAGTATTTTGCAGTATTTACGACGAATGGTAGTCAAACAGTACGAGGAGTAGATTTCAAATATTATTTTATTGCAATACAATTTAGTATATGGTACTCGTATAATCGACGAGGGTAGTTTTATAATTCAAATGATATTTTAGGATTTGTTCGAAAGCCCTATGTACAGCGCAGCACCAATGACTACTATTTTCAATCGAATCTAAGTTTGGGAAATTACCAGATGCTTAGAACAACACTGGAATGGTAAAAGGGGACTTCACGAGAGTGCAAGTTCACAGTGGCTCTGAGATTTTCAAGTATGGCCAGCCGGACTTGATACTCCTAACGGAGTTTCTTACTGGCCAGTGTAGACTACGAGCGCATCTAAAGAGGATGGCGGTCACAGATGTGAATGTTTGTAGACTACGCCCCCAGGTATCAGAGATAGCGGAACACATACGGTGTAAATGTGTGGTTTTCGATAGGTTTAGGTGAAAATGTTTAGATAGACATCCACCATTATGGTTTTTGATCTGCTGGTTTTCAATGGAAAGGCAGCAGATCTTCTGAACAAACTATAGACCAGAAGGGTCCTGCAATAGTGCCTGGTCGGTGTTATTTTGTTGTTACTTACCTCTCCAAGTAAGTTTACACTGTCCTAGTTCTTGTAGTATCGTTCGTCTCCACGGCAGCTATGATTTCCAGCATATGATTCTGAGCTACATTTTGACGAATGCCAGTATTAACTTCCATCTAGCAAAGTTTACACATGCATTGAATACTTTAAGGTTAGTTCTCCCAAATTTTTTGGGCTTCTACATACTGGTTGCAGTCCTTCGAATGCTATTCACGCTTTATTGAGTCAGTTGTTCACATCTGTTTCTGCAGCGCCATTAGTTGTTACTGCACTGACTAGTTAGCTTAAGTAGTCTACGTATTCGACTGGTTGGCCTTGTAGCATGATGTACTGTGTTCCAAACTTAATCCTCACAGCTTTGGTAATTTTGATATCTCCGGACATTTTTAGAAAATTTTTCCAACTTTAACAAGCGAGAAAGCTGGCTTTCGCCATAGAAAATCCTTCTTTGACAATATAAACAATCTCAAAATCTTCATAGAATAGTCAGTGGAATAGAGGTCACTGTTATTCCTAATATTCATCGATTTTGAGAAATTCTTCAATATCCTTGACCACTCGGCGATATGGAAAGTAAAGGTGTTCCTACGAAATACCACATGTCGTAGCATTCACGAAAGCCAGCTGAACAAGAGCATTTAGTTGAAGGAGTTCTGCAAAGCTGTGTAATATCACCTCAACTCTTTAACTACATCCTTGATGTAGCACTGTTCAAAGCCCTTACGCACAAGAGGGGAATTGTGTGCCGACTGCAATGTCAATTAGAGGACTTGGGCTAAACAGATGATCTTCTTATCTTTGTCTGTTGAGTCACACTCTTTCAGAAATACATGCAAAGCATAATTGGCGGGGTTGAGAATAAATATAAACAAAAATCACTGTGAATTAACTGCAACATAGAGCGCGAATTTGTTATCCAAGGCAGAGAAGTGAATGCGATGGGCAATCTCAACGACAAATCAGATGCGTCATTGGCTGATATATCCCATTCGATCAATATGGCAAAACACACATTCGCACACCTAAAACAGGTTTGGTCTTCGCCAAACAAACGGAAGACAAAACTTGGAATGTCAAATTCAGCGTAAAATCTACTCTATTAAATTGATGTGAAGTATGGAACATAGCACCATGTGACGTAAACGAATTGCAAATTTTTATCAGTAAATGCTTGCGAATAATCCTACACATTTCCTGGCCGGCGACAGTATCAAATACCGAACTAGAAAGAAGGGTCTACTAACATTCAATTGAAGTGGAAAAAACACGTAAGCAGAAGATGATACACCCATGAGGGCGATTGAGTGTAACCTGCAGAATACTAAGAGGGCAGGTATACCTGCGCACACTTGGGAACCCTAACTAGCGAAAGAGCTGCTGAATGCACGCCAGAACTGTAACGAAGTTAAACACCGCGTAAGCGATTGGAACTTTTAAAAAAGCCTTGTTATGACCCTATGAAAAAGAAGCCCCGGTCTCTAGCCACTTCCAAAAAATGACTCACTTGTATATGCCAGTCGATTTTCTTAGATTCAAATGCAAAAACATCTGCTTACGGCCTATTCCTCTTCAGCCTTCGATTTTGCTTTGGAGCATAAGATGTAATATTTCGAATTTCAAGTTTCGGACTATGAAGCCCAGATACGATGCTCCCTCTATTCAAATATAAAGTTTTCTCGAGGCTTTTAAGAATAATAATTCCTTCATTTGACACCCTTCCACGGATTTCTTCAAGTATGTCTGAGGTAAAGACCTTTTCCGAAGTCATTAGTAATGCCTTTCTTCGGTTTTGTTCAAATAAACGAGGTTATCTACTTTCAATATCTGTCGAAATCAAGCTGAAAGTCGCAGCTTGCTATTCGACCATCAGTTCAGTAATACAGAACAGTTAATAGCATTAGTATATAAGAGTTCGCGGAATTATAAAACTGCACTCGTACAATACTCCTCTTTATATAAAATTATAAATATTTATATTGCTGTTGTTGTTGTTGTTTTTGCTATTTAAGTAGTTGCTATTAATTTTTTTAAATAAATATATATTATTGTTGTTGTCATTGTTGTTGCTGCTTTCATTTTTTAAATAGTTGCTGGCTGTGTGGTTCTTAAAGATACTTAAAGTCGTGGTTGTATTTAGATACTCTATTAAATAGTTATTGTTGTTGATGTTGCTGTCATTTTCTGCTGTGAGTGAGTGTATCTGTATATATACCATATTATTATTATTGGTGTTGTTGTCGTTGTTGTTATTTTTGTATTTTGAAGGTCATTCCTCATTTTCGCGCGTAAAATGAATTTTGTGTTTTTTTCTTTTCTTGTTTCTCCTGATTGCTGTTGGATGTACTCGTAGAGCTGTTTTCTATTTTAAAATGTTTCATAAAACAATTGTTGTTATCTTTCTTGCCACTGTTGTTGTTTTATTAATTAATTTACCCGCATTTGGTGGTGCTGCATATGAAAGTATTTTTTTTTATTTTTATTTTTTAAACCAGAAACAATAAATAATCGATTTGTTGTTTTGAATGACTTTATCTCTGTAGTTATAAATTTGTCACCCCACCATCACGTGTGCGAGCGGCATTTAAAGAAGCGCCAAATAATAAAAATGTTTTTTTTTTTACTTTTTTAAATGCCATCTTCGATTCTTTTTAATTAAAAACAAAATTCAAGAAAAATTAGTTTGAAAATGTGAAATCAATCAAACTCGGCCACTGGATAATCTATATCACAATTTACAAGATCAGTTTTCTAATTCCGTGTATATTAAAGGCAGCACCTCGCAATACTACACTGGTCCCCTTAATTATTATCTACTACCTTGATCAAAAAGTTTCCGAACCCCCGTGTGGCGGTCCCAACGTTTCGATTTGAGTTTTTTCTTATTAAGTTGGTAGATCTGTTGTTAATATTCCCGCTAAATCTTAGCGTCATAGCTTGACATCTATTTCTATCTGTGTTGGCGATTTTTTCAATTTTGACCGTGTTAAGATCGCAAAAAACATGATTAGCGAGGCTGAAACCGATCCCACACTCATCAAAAGGGTCATTACTGGAGACGAGACGTGAGTTTATGAGTACGACACGAAATCTAGACATCAGGCAAGTGAATGGCGTTCACCAAATGAGCCAAGACCATTTTCATTCAACAAACAAGGCAATGCTCACGATTTTCATCGATTACAACGGCGTAGTGCATTATGAATTTTAGCCAGAAGGCCAGACAGTAAACAAAGTATTATTTGTGTGAAGCAATTCGCCGGAAGAGACCAGAATTGTAGGCAGAAAACTCGTGGATTTAGCACCATGATAACGCACCGTTGCAATTTGCAATTTTTTGACAAAAAATGCAACAAATACCATCCAACACTCACCAAATTCACTTGATTTGGCTTCCTGTGACTTCTTTGACTTTCTTTCTTTCTGTTCAATCGAGTTAAAAAACTATTACGGGAACGCGTTTCAGCAGTCGAGAGGAAATAATTGAAAAATCACAGGAAGTACTGATACCGAAAACTGAATATAAAAAATGCAAATGTCAAGCTATGACGCTAATATTTAGCGGGAATATCAACAACAGATGTACCAACTTAGCAACAACAAAAACTCAAATCGAAACGATTTTACCGCCACACGGGGGTTATTTCGGCAACTTTTCGGTCAACGTAGTGTAATTGGATTACTCTACACAAAGGCAGAAAATCCCTTAAATTTCAATAAACATATAAAAATTTGAATTTTGTATCGGGTGCGCCATTTAAAAGTTTAAATTTAAAAATCCAATAAAACAAAAACGGTTTGAAATTTTGTTAAATTTATTTTTTTGTTGTGACGAACAAATGTTTCGGTTAGAAATGAAATATTATATCATTCATATGGCTGCCTCTTTTAAGTGTATGTGGGCGTATCTCGGCAATGGCATTACGAATGTTGGCCTCCAAATGCTCAATTGTATCTGGTTTGTCGGCATAAAACTAACCTTTAACGGCGCCCCACAGAAAATAGCCATCGGTGTCAAGTCGCAGTTTCTTGGCGGACAACTGACATTACCATTTCGGCTAATTAAACAGCCATCAGACGTTTCATACAATTAATCCATTGGGGCATGAGATGTGTAGCAAGTTGCACCATCCTGTTGAAACCAACATCGTTCACATCAATACCATGAAGAGCGGGCACAAAAAATCGGTTATCATAGTGCGATAGGTGCCTCCATTGACCGTAATGGTTGCGCCGTTCTCATTTTCAAAGAAATATGAGCCACTAATGCCTCTGCTTCACAAGCCACGTAAAACAGTCACTCGTAATGGTTGCATTGGCTTCTGTAAGACTGCGTAACGTACCCACCAAAATAAAAATGAGCTTCATCTGAAAAGATAATTTTTTATAGTAAAATCGACAGCACCGTGCAGTTTCTCGTTGGCCCATCTAGCGAAACGAAAACGGAGTGGTCATGCGGCTTCAACTCTTGAACCAATTGAACTTTGCAAGACCTCATACCGAGATCTTTTCACAAAATTTGATGTAAACTGGTGCTTGAAATATTCAATTCTTGAGAACTATGACGAGTTGATGTTGATGGACTCACACGCCTACTTCCAGCCACAGCTTCGATATTTTCGGCTGTACACACTATACGACCGGCGTAACAGCAATGAAAGAAGTTTCTCGAACTTTAGCAATAAGCTTGCGTATACTGGGCACTGTTGGTCCTTCTCTGCGTTTAAATTTTGTACGACATTTTCGTGCAATTTCCGACCAATTGTCCTTATTTTGGAAATAAATTTCCTATAAGTCCCAACGTTGCTCAAGCGTATATCCATTCATTTCGTTTGGTGGAGATATTATACTGAATTTTGTGGGAGAATAGAATGACATAAGTATTGCCAGATTCAAAATAACCAGTGGTTCAAATTTAAGGCGATAGATGGCCCAACCGATATTTTGAGGAAATGATAAAACTAGAAAGCATGCATGGTCGTGAGTAGTGGTCAATCGCAATGAGAAAGCAACAGGACTCAGCATATTTTTTTTTTTTTTTTTGTATTTGAGAGAAGAAGTTAACGTAACATCTTCTTTGCCATTGTTTGGGATTAGGCGACTCCAATGTGTCTATGCTTGGTCGAAAAAATTTAACGGCCTTATAGCAGGCAATTTAAAGGGAATCCACAAGTTTATTTAAGCGATTGTCTAGCTATCTGAAGCTGGACAGGAACTGCGAGGATTTTCAACAATAGCGGAAACAGTCACACAACGGGATATACTTTTACGGAGCCAAGTAATCAATGAACCTGACCTTAACCTAACCATCTTGTCTTGGTGGCATTTAACACCTTGCCAATGAAAGGGCATGAAAGTATAGAAAGAGATCAAGTGTTTTTCGTACGAAAAAGTTATCAAACTGCCTACACTTTTATTTTATTATTAGAAATAAAAAAAAAAAAATTCAAATTTAAAATTTTTTTTTTAATATCAAATTAAAAATATTTTCTTCTTTTTGACCATATTTCGTTCAAAAGCTAAACTAATAAACGAGTTTTCCAGCATGAAAATCAAACAGAAAAAAAATCCAAATTAAATCCAGCACAGACAGAAAATGGAATTTAACAGTAACAACAGACGCCTACAATTACTAAAACAAACCTGCCATTAAAAAAAGGGAAAAAAAGAGAAAGAAATTCTTATGCAAGCCAGGACATTCTATAAACAGCATACAGCAACATATATATGTGTTACAGACAAAAGTTTACTTATATGTATGAATGCATATGTGTGTAGAAAGTACACATGACTAAATAAAAAAACTACCCTCTCATGGTCTTACCAAACCAAAACACAGCAACAACTACATTAGAAAAGCAAATAAAACAAACAAATAAAAGTCCACCATATCCATCCATATTCTCTCTCTTCTCTAACATTAAACTCTAATGGTTAGACAACAGACAGTACGTGTGTAGAAAGTATGTTTTCATATGTGTGTGAGTATGAGTATGTTGTGCATACATTGAAGAGTACTTTAGTAACATACGAGAGTATTCAGTCATTCATTCATTCATTCATTTATAGTTATCCTTGTTAGTGTTTCGTTATCCTTGTTTGGCTCATACCATTTTTCAATGGAAGACATGCAACATTTACCGAAAAAAAATACAAAAAAACAAAATTAGACCCAAAAATTCCAAAAAAATATAGAATTAAGTTGGAATAAAGCCATGTATGTGTGTTTTTTTTTCCTTTTTATTGTTGTTGTTGTTATAGGTTTTTGTCAACGTCGTCATTTTTTTTTCTCGTCAATTGAGGCGTAGTATTGGCAAGGAGACAAATTGTGGGGTTGATTTTTCCTATTTTTTTGGTTCACTTTTTATCACATGATAGTCAGTCAAAACTGTTGTTATTTCTAAGCCATTGTCTGACAATTGAAGCAGTGAGGGGCAAAAGAGAGCAGCAATACACAATTTATTTAAATACATTGGGCTACAAAAAACAAAATATATAATGAATTTGATGCGCTGAATTCAAATCCGTTTTCATTTTTCTTATGGGCGTGGCAAATTTTTCGCCCACAATATGTTAGTTATGTTAATATATTTCATCATAACTAGAAAACGACTTAACCGATTCTAATGCAATTACCACCAAATGATTAGGAACAAAATTTTCTATAAATCAACTGAATAATTTTTTTGTTATTTTCTAGAGCTTCGGAGTTATTCGTTACTTAGTTGCGAAAAAAAAATTGTTCGCTCAAATTAGAGCAATTTTTTTTTTTTTTTTTTTTTTTTAATGAATGAGTATTTTAGATATTAAGCACTTAAAGCTTAAAAAGATGAGAATAAAATAAGCTATAAATCATGAAAATCGGTCGGCTATTGCTGATATCATTATATTATTCTTGCTGTAGACCAGTGTTATTAAATCGACTTTTTATAATTTTCAAGAAACAGATTGAAAGAAGTGGCTTGCGGTGGATCTAAAGGCTAAGCAGATGACGTATACGTCTGTGATAAGGCTGAAGAAGGTGAGGTGAGGTGAGCCCTCTTGCGGTATTTAGATACGATCCCTAATATGATGAATTACTGTACACCCAAACCCTTCCTGGACAGAGTGTTCTCTGTAAACATCCCGCATATGGGGTGAGAGTATCTTTAAGACTTCTGGACCACTGATGTGTCTTACGGGCAGAGGTCTCGGCGATAAAAAGGGCAGTGGACTGGGTAATGTACTATAGGGTATTCGATGTTGATATCCGGATCTGTACGGATAGTCAGTCGACGATCAGGAGGCGCTCCTCTGTCTACTTGACATGGCGGTTGGTACGTGAATGCCAGGCATCTCCAAACGAGATGGCGACACATTCAGATCTGATGATTATCTGCACAGCAAAGGTTAGCGAATTAACAATCCTGCTCCGTATCGAGACAAACTTGGCCCCTGTACGATCGGGCTTGTTCGGAGTCCATCACGGAGATGTTGCGGCATAGGCTACAACTTCTGACTGTTATCACTGGGTATTGTGTGGCTTATGTGCACGCTAGGAAACTAGGTTTCAATGATTACAGGATGTGGAAGAGGAGGAGACTGTTGAACATTTCCTATGTCAGTGCCCGAATCTTTTTGATATTACGACTGTTTTCCTTGGCATGCGTCTGATTGGTGTTTTTCGGGCCGAGGGTGCGAAAGCGTTGGACGTTGTGCTTAATGGGCGTCACAGTGGAATTAGTATTTGATCTAAGTGAGCCAGACTCATATCTGTCTACCCGTTGTAAACAACTTACTTCCTTAGATATATATGGAGGAAGCCAATGGTTGTTCCATTTTGATAAAATCTGTAGTATGGCCGTGTAGTCTTTTCTTGTTTTAGTTGTTTAAACTTTGACTGTCAATTTGTGTTTACCTGTACAGTCTAGCGACTATAAATGCTCTTAATTTCAACTGAATTTTTCACTTGCTCTCCTTGGAAAACTTCATATCGAATTGACATATTGAGTTGGGCAACAATAACTTCGTCGCGTTCTTATCAAAGTTTTTAGGGTATGGTTTAGTTGCGTTGCAAGCTACCGATAACTGTATTAAGTATGGCAGCTGATTGTAAAGGTAACTACAAAGTTTGGTTGCCACCCAATAAATCCCATTCATTCAACAAATTATGTATTCGGCGTATCAATTTGTCCATGCCGTTTCGCACGGTCTTTTTTCGAGAAGTTTTGGGTCAGTTTTTAAGTTCGTCTTCGTTGTCGAAGGGAGCAGAAAAGATGATAATCAATCGGCGCAAGGTCCAGCTAATACGGCGAATAGCGATCTTCGTAGATAAATCAGTGTAGTCCTAGCTCAACTTAGATCAAATCGCTCCACGGATTTATGTTCATACTGGACCAGCATTTATATTTATATTTCGGATATTTGCCCGGCCTGTGGAACAAATCCTTATATTGTAGTATTCAACATCTTTTCACCTGTTGTCGATGTAAACTCGATAACTCTGATGCCTAGTATATGGAAGAGCACTGTTTGTAAACCAGAACACGTATTTTGAGGATAGTAGTTATCGATGCAGCACAGTAGGATGGCGGACCAATATAGAGTGCAACAATATGTTTTCTTGTGAATACATCCACAGTCTTGTTGCACTCTGTAGCACGGTGTTTGGTTGCCCAAAACAACTGGACTCTGTTCTATTTGCGCTAGCCTTTGCAATGTACTGTAGAAATATTTTACTAGTTTCGATGTCATACAATAAGAGCTGAGTACTATTAAAGCAAACTTTGAGGCCACTCTACAAGTTTATCTCAGCACATTTGGTCATGGTTATAATCACAGCCTGAAAAGCACTCAATGATTCCGCTAGTGGGATTAAAAAGTTTCGGTTGGGTTCATGTACGGCAGCATCGACATTATTGTCCAACTTGGACCTATCGCAGTACTAATTATCGGTCTAAAGGGGTGACATTCAGGAGCGAAAATGATATTTTTGGCGCTATGCGTATAATGGACTCACTCCTCGACGTATTCCGGGAGGCTTTAGCGCAAAACTTTGCTATCGAACACTTAGCCTCACTTATCACAACGGTATCCCAGTCCCAGTTATACCAAAGCAAGCAAATCTCTGTATCTTAACTAATTCTATAGCCTCAGCGATGATGACAAGCATTCATACGATTGATTAGGAGAAAACTCCACCTACTGGGAAGAAATAACCATGCAAAGTAAGGATAATCACCAGTACTTAGCAAGGATCTTAACCACGACACAATCATATGGAGGCGAGCTACAGTATAGTAATCATCTAATTAGCTTGAAAATCAACTTGATTATTGAAAATAAAACAAAGCAGTGGTCGCCTTGTGGACAGCCAATATGCTCCACAGAGAAGTGACGGAGAAAACAAAAATATATGGGGTCCGCCATCTAACGTTTTTTTTTTCCAACCAGTGCTTATTTCGTGAATGGTAACACTTAGCTCATGTCTGATTTGACAGATAATTAGTTTTATCCTTCCGCTGAACGAATATGGTTGTGTATACGCTTTTTTCACTTCGCTAAGTGGGCCTGCGATCGACTTACAGAAGATGCCGAATTTGCCAAAAAAAATCATCTTTTCAGATGAAGCTCATTTTGATCTTGGCGGGTATGTAAACATGCAAAATTGTCGCATTTGGGGCACAGAAAACCCGCATAGATTGAAAAGCCGATACACCTAAGACGAGTCACTGTTTGGTGCGGATTTTAGTCCAGAGGCATAATTGGCCATTTTTCTTCGAAAATGAGCAAGGAGTGGCCGTTACATTCAATGGCGATCGTTATCGGGCCATGTTGAACGAATTTTTGTTCACAAAAATTGAAGAGGAGGATATTAGCAACATTTGGTTTCAACAGGACGGCGCTACGTGCCACACAGCCGAAGCTACACTCGATGTTTTGCGCCGTGTTTTCCAAAAGAAAAAATTATTTGGCGGACCCTTTAGATGTGAGGTACACAATAACCCTTTTTGCTGGTTTAATAAGATGATATTGTTTAATTTTAATATGATACTCAACGTAGATATTTTTCGCGCTATTTGTTGTTCAAATAAACTTTATTTGTATTATTTGCCACTACTGTTACATTCTTAAATTTCTTTGTCACATTTTTCTCTCTTTCTGCTATTCCGACATTTTTTTGTTAATTTTTTTTTTTTTTTTTTGTCTCAAAATTATTATTTTTTTGTTATCCTTCGTATTTGGTTACACAATTTCCACTTGAATAAACCTCTAACAGCACTTGTCATATTTCCATCATATTCACAGGCACAGAAGCAGACACTTATTTGGAATCCCTTTATCCTGTTTTTAATATTTCTAATGTTATATCTGAACACGCAGTTTGTCCCTTTTCTTGTTTTCTGTATTCTAGTTCCACTTTTTTTCATTTTTTGTTTCCAATAAAAAAATATGGAACTGGAACAACTACACGTACATACAAGAACAGCAACAAGGACAACGCACTGTACGAGTGAGTGAGTATGCATGGCATACACTTTACAAAAACGTTGGCAACAATTTGTGCCATGAATTCAGTTGAGTTTTGTTCCTTTTAAATCCTTTTCCTTTTTTGTTCGATTTTCTGTGTTTTTTCCTCCTTTTTATGAATTTAAATATTGTGCGTAAATTCTGTTGGTTTGCTTTGCCCTGTTTTAATAATTTTTGTTTTTGTTTTTGTTTTAACTTTATATTTTGTTGTTATCGTTGTTGTTGTTTATTTGTTTGTTTGTTTTCTACCTCTTTAATACGCGCTTTTTGTATGAAAAGTAGAAACTAAAGAAGCGAAACAAAATTTTAAACAAAAGTTTTCGTGCGTGTTGCGTGCGTTTTTGCCATTAAAATTTTGGTTTTGTTGTTGTCGTTGTCGTTGTCGTTACATTGAGTTACTGTTGATATAATTGCTGATGTTGTTGCTGTTGTTGTTGGAGTTTTTTTTTCTGTTAACTTCTATACTGGGGAGACGTCTAATAAAAATGATTTATATCTAAAAATAATAATAATAATAACAACAACAACAATTACAACTAATAAATATTTATTCATAAATGTTGCATGTAGACGCTTTCAATACCCTACAGTAGCAAAGAAGAAGGGTGCTGGTGGTTTGCAACACACATTTTAACGTGCTCGCTCGTCTCTTGAAGATATAATAACACCGTGCTCTGAATTCCGACATTTAATACAGACCGTCTACAAAGGCCCCCGGAGGCTTAACTACAAGAAACTTCCACGCTGCCTGGCTGTAGCACACGCCTACTGCTACACACATTTTGTTGCAATGCACATCTACATCGAGCCAATGGGTTAACTCTGCGATTAACATTCAAATTACACTATACGCCTCTGAAAAAGCACCCGGTGTATTGATTGCATTCGTTCGACTAATGCCAAACGTCGTAGGACCACCTTAAAATTGCAAAACCTTAACCCAGGTGACCAACTCCATATTGCTTTACGGTACACCCGTTTGGGAAGAGATTATGAATAGCACATCTAATAGAGAGATAATGGCAATTTGTAGAAGAAGTTGCCTAAGAGTGTGCAGCGCTTTTCTAACGTTGTCATGGGAGGCATCTATAGATTATTCTAACTTATGCCACCAGATAGGCCTGAAATTTGACAGTTCTAATGAATATAAATAGATGGACAGAAGTGAATGGTGACTTTACAAAGAAAATTATCTTCAGCGACGAGGAATACAGAATTGCCGCATTTGAGCAAATGAGAATTCACGAGTGATTGTTCAAAAGCCGATGCATCCACAATGAGTGACTGTTTGGAGCGTTTTATGTGCTGGCGGCGTCATCGGGCCGTACTTCTTCGGAAATAATGTCAGCCAAGCAGTAACAGTGAATGGTGTTCGCTATTGCGAGATGATAACGGACTTCTTATAAACAGACATTGGGGATATGGACCTTGGTGATATGTGGTTACAGCAGGATAGTGCCACTTGTCACACAGCCAACGAAACAATGGCTCCTTTGCGCGAGAAATTCAATGGTCGTGTTATCTCATATCGCGTCGATGTTAATTGGCCGCCACGATCATGTGAGATGATATGATACTGTTGGACTTCTGTCTTTGGGGATTTTTAGAAGAAAAAATATACGTCAATAAGCCAAGAACAATTCAAGAGCTGAAAGATAACATAATTTGGCACATTAACGACATGGAACCTCAAATATGTCTCAGAGTCATTGAGAAAAAGCAGCGACGGATATAGGTATACCACCGAAGCTGTGG
Source organism: Wohlfahrtia magnifica (assembly GCA_023159175.1). Classification (NCBI taxonomy): domain Eukaryota; kingdom Metazoa; phylum Arthropoda; class Insecta; order Diptera; family Sarcophagidae; genus Wohlfahrtia; species Wohlfahrtia magnifica. The sequence goes on along the minus strand of JAKWBJ010000534.1, from coordinate 5,697,116 downwards.
CGAGCATTTGGCCGATATTTGGTTTCACACATAATTGCCCACTTTCATAATATGAAATATTAAGATAATTCTCTGGAAACTTTTTTTTTATTTACAATTAAGATTTTGCGTTTTGGTTAGACCACCCTTTAGATAAATAGAATGATTGGGATGGGGTGTGGAGTGTTGTAGTGGTTAGAACTCACACATGCATACAACAAATATTAGACGGATGTTCAGGAGAAACGCCACCTATTGGGTCAAAATTGCAGTGCGAAGTAGGGATCATCACCACCACTCAGCAAAGATCTTCACCACAACACAATCATACCACAACAAAAACATCTACTTGGTTAAAGAAACTGAAACAAAGAAATGGATGCTTTGTGGAAAGCCAATATGCTTCCCAGAGGAGTGATGGAGAAAAAAGTGTATGCGAAGAAAGGATGGTGAGATAAACTATAATCTCACCCAATTCCAATTATAGACTATAGGAAAGATCTATACCGATGTGGATACAACAACTCTGCTAAATGTCAAATCTATTAAAAGACGAAAGTGCAGAACACGTCGTATTTCACTGTCAGCGTATTGCCAAAGACCGTTATCACATTGAGATAATAGTATACCTGTGAAGAAAGGTAGAATACGGTGAATCAATATATCGGAAGACTGAATTAAATGTTACGTAAAGCCGAAGTGAAAATATGTTAAAATAGTGAACAAACAGAACGTTATGAATAACCATGGAAGTCTTGCTGTCCCCATAAAGTAATACCAATAGGCAGTTCTATGAGGCTTAGGAACATTTGTTTTATTACGTATAAAAAATGCACGCCCTACAGTACGGGCTGTAAGTATCTTATGAGGATATCATACCTCCTGGGTAGCCTTTTAGCTTTGTTAGGTAAACATATTTTTTTGACTAAAATTTACTCAGTTAGTAGGTGCTCTCCGAAAACATTTCTTTTACTCAGCTTTTCCACAACAATTGATGCTGCGAAGCCAGTAGCCAATCAAATATTTCTAAAACATACTGCGTCCTCCTAGAGCTGATATCTTACTTTTTTTTGCCAATTCTGACCGCTTTGTTGTTACTTGAGAGTCTTAAGCGCTAAATTATTCATTTTATCATACAGTGGTCAGTAATTATATTGACAAGCAGTATTTTAATGTTATGTTTGTCATTTCTTAATAAGTCCTTAGACCTCTGACGGTAGTAATGGCGTGATATAACGGCAAAACGTGCCGTTAATACAATACAATTAGCCAAGGTTCAAATCTCGAGCGAGATTTGAGTGAAAGCAAGGAAAATGTTCATCACGGCTTCGGATTTTACACAATTAAAAGGCGTCAGCCTACTCCAGATGATCCATATAAGAAGCCTTCTGACATTATCCTGAAATGAATATCAATTTTTGACACCTGTTACAGTAGATCGATTATCAGCTTAGCTGGAAGACAACAATAATTACAAATCAACTGAAACAAGGCAAAGATGCACTGCGGAAGTCATATGCTCCAAAAAGAGTTTTTGGAAAAAAGCCCTCTGCCTCTGTAGAGGTTATTCACTAATTTCCAGATTCTACTAACGGATTAAAGTGCTTACAAAAAAAGAGGTACGAAAATTAATTTTTGCTACCAGGCATTTATAGATCGATCATGGATGACAACTGAACTTCAGTTGCGCTGCCGAACGGCAATAAAAAATTTGGCACCTGAAATCAATAGATTTTTTACACGCTAAAAGCATCAAATTTATCTGAAATATTAGTCGATCACACTATAAATTTGACTATACAATAGTGGGTTGATTATGGATGGCAACCGAACTTTAGTCGCCAGTTGCCAAAAACTTAATACGTATGGTAACAAGCAACGCAACTAAATGCTCTGAGCCACCGCTAAATCAAATATATGAATGGCTTTTTTAGGCAACGATAATACCTATTTTTGGCACCTGGTTCAGTAGACCGATCACCAGCATTGCTGGAAGATAACAATTAAATTAGAAATAAGCCCAAACAAGGCAAAGATGTTTTGTGGAATCCATATGCTCCAAAGAGAGTTCCTGGAAAAAATTACTCTGCCGCAGGTAGTAGCGGTTGTTGTTCAATATTTTTCAGATTCTACCTATGGATTAAAGATTAAATTGCTTACAAAAAGAGGTACGAACTTCAGTTGCGTTGTCGAACGACAATTAAAAATTTTGGCAACTGAAATTAATAAATTTGTAGTTTCCAGTTGCCATACGTATTCAATTTTTGGAAAATGACAACTAAACTACAGTTCGGTTGCCATCCATAATAGACTTCTTATTGTATTTCCAGATTAGTAGTGTGATGGATGCTTTAGCGTGTAAAAGTTCTCTGCAATCATTAATAATTATTCAATATGATGAGCTTTTTCCTTTTTTGTATGTCTAAATGCTGGATAACAAATATTACTTCTCAAATGCTTGATGAAAATGATACCTGAATTTGAAATTGAAAAAATGTTAAGCCAAGTCTGCATTAATTCACTGAAAATCCGTTTAACTTTGAATCTCTTAATATGTAAGAATTTGAAGCCATCAGTCTAAAATTCAACAAATTGGGGTTAAGTTGGTTTAAATTTCACCCTAATAGCCTTATAATCAATTGCTAAAATTTGAGCTTAAATGTGTATTTGATGCCATATTGCAATTGTATTATGGTGTAGGACCTTTATTTGTCGGTTTTCGCCAGCATAAATCCATTTCGCTCCTATTGTTTTAAAGTTTGTATGAAACTTTTTATTAAAGCAGTTTAAAAACCAACATTGTTAGAGAATTAATTCAGATTAAAATTTGTTATAAAATTTAACACAAGTGTTGAATTTAAAATTGTTACTGAAATAGGCCTTTCCTAACCATAAAGTTTGCATAGTTTTTGTTTGGTGATACAAAAAAATATTTAAAAATGTAAAAAGAGTCCTAAAATACAATTAATAATTTTTTAAGAGGTAAGGGATAAATAAAACTATCAAGTTCCGTCACTCGGAGTATACCACAAGGTGGGTTAAAAGTGATCATTGGGATTTAAAATTTAATGGCTTTTTCGTTTACAGTTTGTAAACTAAATGTTTTCAAAGTAGAAAAAAATGTTAAATCTTAACATGTTTATGTTTATTTGTACGCACTTCGTTACAATACCTCTTAACCAGTTCGAGGCATCATAACTTTTAAAATAGACTCACACATTACAACGTCAACAATAACAAATAATTTTACCCGATTTCTGTTCTGTAAAACGAATGCTTTAAAAAATCTGAAATTTATTGGAACTTCTTCGAATTTGGGTCTTTTAAGAAAAAATTTCGGGTTTTTACGAATATTATCGTTTGTAAAAGACTTCAAATAGTGTTTAGCAAATAAAAAATTGGACAAACGTGCAACAAGTGACTCTATATTTAAACGAAAACATTCAGGGAACACGAGTCTCAAAAGATTCGGGTATACCCATTGTTTTAAAGGAAAATCAGCTAGAAAATTCCCGGATTAGTTTTCAGCACCGTGTACAAGATCGTACCATCCGCCGAAAATGTACAAAGAATAGAGTTATAAAGCCACCAGGCAGACAAATGGTCTGATTGACTGCATAGTCAATACAAATCATCGTTAAAAACGCACCAAATTGGACAAGTGGGCGTGGTACCTCCCAAACATACTAAATATTGCTTCCTGCATATCATAAGAACGGTTAAAGCGAAATCTCTTGACTTTGGTTCGACTAACCTCATAGTTAATCCAAATCATCATTCCAAAAGTCGGCGGAATTGCACAAGTGGACGTGGTATCTCTTGTACAAAGTAAATATAGATTTTAGTATATCTTGAGAACAGTTAAAGCTAAAGTTTCAGAATTTGGCCTGAATGACTTAATCTTATATATAAAAATGAATGTGTGTACTCGTATGTAGTAGGAATGTCATTTGTCAGTGTGTGTATGTGTGTATGTGTGTTTGATGTTTATATAGAGCTAAACGGCTAACCTGATTTGCAAAGTATATAAAGGGCCATCTAACGTTTTTTTTTTTTTTTTTTTTTCAACCAGTGCTTATTTCGTGAATGGTAATACTTAGCTCATGTCTGTTTTGACAGATAATTAGTTTTATCCTTCCGCTGAACGTATATGGTTGTGTATACGCTTGAACAACGCTGGTAATCTGGGCCTACGATCGACTTACATAAGATGCCGATTTTGCTAAAAAAAAAAAATTATCTTTTCAGATGAAGCTCATTTTGATCTTGGCGGGTATGTAAACAAGCAAAATTGTCGCATTTGGGGCACAGAAAACCCGCACGCATACATTGAAAAGCCGATACATCCAAGACGAGTCACTGTTTGGTACGGATTTTGGTCCAGAGGCATAATTGGGCCATTTTTCTTCGAAAATGAGCAAGGAGTGGCCGTTACAGTCAATGGCGATCATTATCGGGCCATGTTGAACGAATTTTTGTTCACAAAGATTGAAGAGGGGATATTAGCAACATTTGGTTTCAACAGGACGGCGCAACGTGCCACACAGCCGAAGCTACACTCGATGTTTTGCGCCCTGTTTTTGAAGATCGAATTATCAGCCGCAGAGCTGATGTCGTTTGGCCACCTTGGAGCTGCGATTTGATACCGTTGGACTATTATTTGTGGGGTGCCGTCAAAGATAAGTGTTACGCCAACAAGCCAGAGATAACGCTTTAAAGGGCAATATTCGTGAAGCCATTGGTGAAATTAGAGCTGCACACTATCGATAATGTGCTTAAAAATTGGACCGATCGTGTAGGCTACTACATGGCCAGCCGAGGCAGACATTTGAATAAAATTATTATCCATTATTAACCGAAAGGATTGTACTTTCAAATAAAAAAAGAAATTTGAGAAAATATTCTGTAGTTTTTTTTATAGAATTTTCAAAAAAAAATTTACATGGCTGACCCTATATATCTTCTAAATTTACTCCCAATAGCGGAATCGGATAAGTAGACATGGTATCTCCTACGCAAAGTAAATATTGGTTTTAGTATATCTTGAGAACGGTTAACGCTAAAGTTTCAGAATTTGGTCTGAATGATTTCGTAGTCAACACAAGTCATGAGGCAAAAAATGGATGGGTTTAGATAAGTGAGCGTGGCTTCAGCCATACATAGTAAACATTAATTTTTGTATCTATATTTAGAAAAGGGGAAATAGTAGAAGTTTCCAAATTTGGTTCAAGTAACGTCGTGGACAATACACATCATCAGTCAATAACTGCGCGAGATTAGGTAAGTGAGCGTGACACCTTTCATCCGTACCTATTTTCTTTAAATTGTTATAATATCTTTCTGGAAGGATCTATAGGTTGTCTTAAACGTACGGATTTATATCGGATGGGGATGAAATAGAGAAAAATGGGTAAAAAATGATAAGATAAAAGTTAAGGTAATAAATAAGATAGGGGTAGCGAAGCAGGCCGGGTTTTAGTTAGTTCATGTTAAACTGCATTATTTATGTGTCACATATATGTTACCGTGTTGTAAGGTGTAACTAATGACATAAAATAAATAAAATAAATGTTTTTAAAATAATCATATGCTTAATTATAAATATAATTGGACAAAATTATTCAACTTAATTCCGATTGAAATAGAAATTTTAACAAATACGTAAATGCACCAAACAATTTAAACAAATGGTTTTCTTATTCAAATTTAAGTGTAGGACCTCATAAATTTCAAATAAAAAAAAAAAAAATTATACAAAAATAATTTAGTGTGACACACCCACTTCTTCTGCTCATTACGACTAGTTTTGGAATTAACTTGTGATTTGAAAAAATATTTAGTTTTTCGATGTGATAACCTTATAAACGGATTTTGAGAAATCTTATGAATCGTTGATGCTTTAATTATAAAAACTTATTTCTTATATACATATTTTAATGACATATAATTTATGGGCCTTTGTTTCAGGAAAGTTTATAAATAACATTCAACATTTCAGTTGAGTCTAAAAAAAAAATAAAAATCGGAAATATTTTATTTTTTATTATAAATTTTTATTTTATTTAAATATATTTTGTTTTATTATTTCCCTTTCAAAAAAAGTATTGTGTTTTATATTTATTACACCCTACGCTACTGTATGTAGGTGCTTGGTGTTTGGTGCTAAAAGCTCATTTTGTTTATCACGTTCACATTTTATTACTTGCGAGGGCGGTCCCACAATTAACTATTCCAACAAGAATGAAAACATACACAACATGATTTTCATTTAACTCGATACACTTTCCCGGCGATATTCAATAGCTGCGATACACTATTAATATTATTGAGGGTAATGTCTGAGTACTTTGATATTAATCTCATCTGGGTACCGGATCACAACGGGCAGGGCACTGCGGCTGAGATTAATTTGGTGGCGGAGGGCTACGTATTTGACAATATGCCGAGGCATATATATGCTAGAACTAGAACTCTCTGGTCGAGTGGGGACAAGGGGAGGTCAGGGCAACTGCTGAACTTGCCGAGAGACAGGATATCTGCGCTAATAGGGGCACTTACGGGTCACTGCTTAGTGGCAAAACATGCCCTTAGGCTGGGCCAGAGGGACTCCATTCTATGTAGGTGCTGTTTAGAGGAGGAGGTGGAGACTATGAGACATCTGCTTTTGGAATATCCGGCGTTGGCAGGACTTAGATACAGGTTTTTCGGTACACACTTTGTTGGTATTGGGGCGCTACTAGAGACTACTGTAGGGCAGATTAGCAAATTTATTGAGGAGGCTAACTGGCCGGCTGTCGGAGGAAGTTACTGGCTATCACAATGGGCTTTACAGAGCCTAAGTGTACTGGACATATGTCTGGCAGCCCCTTTAACCCAACCTAACCTAACTTACCCTGTTAATAAATAGTCGTAAATTGATATAAATCGCTTACTCTGCCTCATTTACCACCGAACAACAGTTTGGAAATAGAAAATAATCTGAGAGTCTTAAATTCTGCGTATAGGGAGCGTGATGAAGCTAATTCGAATTTTAATTCATCTATTTTGGTCATCGTAATAGTAGATGTGTGAAGTGGGTATTGTCTTAATGATACAACATATGCTTCTTCCTTAGTTTCAACACTTGAAAATATGTAGCTTAGGTAAGCAATACTGTTTTTCCTTCATGAAGATAATCAATAGAAATTATCTCACGCATATCTCAAAAGCTAAGCGATTGTCAGTACGGTTTTCGCAAAGGCCGTTTTACCGATGACCTGCTGGCGTTGCTCTCGGAGAGGTGGATAGATCCATTAATGGGTTTTGGCGAGAGTAAGATTGTGGCTTTGGATAACCACGGCGTTTTATAGAGTTTGGCATGAGGCGTTAATATCGAAACTTACTGGTTTTGGTGTCGGCCTTCTCAGAGATCGCTCTATAAGAGTGGTTATAGATGGGGTCTTATCCGACGAGTTCAGGATAAACTCAGGGGTACGGCAAGGCTTTTTTTCTTTCTCCAACTCTTTTTCTTGTATTTCTTAACGACTTTCTTTTCTCGCTTCTAATCCTATCTACTCTTGTGCAGATGACGGTAGAATTTTTCTTTCATATTCTTTTGATTGTAGGCCAAGTCTCTTGGAGATTGGGGTGAAAATGGTGACAAGTGACCTGCTGAAAATCAGTGAGTGCGCTTGATTTTAATGCACGCAATGTTGGTTTTTAACAGGAATCAGATGCTCTTGATATTCTGGGCATGAGAGTTCGATCTGACGTTCGTTGGAACGATAACATATTTGGAGTGACGGAAGAAGCATTCAAGTGGCTCGGTTTTTTAAGACGGTGCAAGAAATACTTCAACTCATCTGATCTTCTTAATATTTGTAAGACCTATATCCGACCCAAAATATAATACAACTCTCCTGTGAAGGTTCTCCCAGTTCATTCTCCTGAAAATATTGTTGTTGTTCGCAATTGTGTGGCAGAAGAGCCATCAACTTCGACTCGTCGTGGTGCCCAACAATTTAGCATCTCACGAACATGATTGATGCGAATTTTGAATAAAATTCGAATTTACACGCTTAAAAGGTTCAACACGCCGAATGCTTAATTGAAGAGAAAGAAGTGAGTGGCGACTCTACAAAAAAGAAATCATCTTCAGGGACGAGGTACACTTTCACCTCAGTGGATTCGTTAACAAGCAGAATTGTCGCATTTGGGCAAATGAGAATCCATGAACGATTGTTGAAAAGCCGGCGAATCCAGAAAGAGTAACAATTTGATGTGGTTTATTGGAAATGAGTTCGGCCAAGCAGTTACCATGAGGGCGTTCGCTATCGCGAGATGATAACGGACTTCTTGTGGCCAGAAATTAGGATATGAACCTGGACAATATGTGGTTCCAACAAGATGGTGCCACTTACGACACAGACAACGAAACAATACGAAACAATGGCACTTTTGCGCAAGAAATTCAGCGACCGTGTTGTCTCATATCGTCGCGATGTTAATTGGCCGCCACGATTATGGGATTTAACGATGTTGGAATTTTTCTTTGGAGAAAGTGTACGTCTATAAGACAAGAACATTGCAAGAACCAAAGGATGAGATAATTCGGCACATTAACAACATTGAACCGCAATTATGTTTCAGAGTCATTGAAAAAATATGGTCCGACGGATAGAGGTATGCCACCAAAGCTGTGGCGAGCATTTGGCCGATATTTAGTTTTACATATAATTGTCATGGAGATAATTCTCTGAGAACTTTTCGTTTTATGTACAATTAACATCTTGCGTTTTAGTTGGACCACCCTTTAGAAGGAAAGAGTGAGGTTATTAAATTTATAAAAGTAAAATCAGATAAATGCAGAAGATTTTTAATGACAATGGGTGGATCTTCTTAAAAATAGGAGATATCCGAGCCTAACAGTCGGTAAATTGGTTTCTAAGTAAATTTTTTCATGATCACTACCTAAAAAAAAATGAGTTTTCTAGTATTTGCACAGACCAGTATCCCGATATTCCAAAAAATTAAATTAAAAAAAAATTACCCTCTCCCGGAAAACGCAATCACCCGGGAAAAGTACTCTAATGTAGGCAGGGAATTAAGTAAATATGTTATAACCGAATTCGTTATAAACGTATTCGACGAACACTGACTAATAACAAAGTAAATTAATACCTTACAAGAGAAATAATCTCTTATTTATTTTCTTAATTTAGTTGATTTCGTTTTTCTAACTTTTTTATAGCCAAATATGTAGACAGAAGACTATCACTCCCAGTAAGACTTTGAATTTGAACGACAAAAAAAGATAAAAAATAAATGTCAAACGGCAGCAACATCATAAAGAATGAAAAAAAACAACAACAATAATAACAAAGAAATGCAATAAAAATAAATAAAAGTTTAAAAAAGAGAACAACAAAAAAACATCATAAACAATCATTAAAACTAATGAAAATTAAACTGTTTTATGTACTTGACTGCCACTTTTTGGCATCGTCATCCTCATCAACATCATCATCTTCATTAATGTAAAACTAAACTCTTTTCCAAGTTTTATACCCTACAACAGCATGCCCTTGCTAATCACATAATGTTGATTTCGCTGCTATTTGGAAAAGACTAAAGAAAAAGCAATTCTAGCCATCTGTCTTTAATAATCTGTTAATGACTGGAATAAGGCTAAGGGTCTGACCTTTCAAACTATCATGAGAACAGATCGTTGAGTTAAGTTGAAATACTATAAGTCTGCTGCTTATATATACAGTATGACGTATGGTATCTTATAGTCAATGTTGACTAACATTAGTTTCCTTATTTATTGTTTCTTTTATTTTTGTTTTTGTTGGTTTTTTTATTAACAATTTAAATGCAATAATAAAAACAAATTTTTATTTAAAATAAATTAATAATGTTTTAAATTTTATTTTCATTCACATGTTAATGTTATTCACTTAAAAGCAGTTTTAAATATAAACTCACATGGACACACACACTTGGCTACAAGTATACGAGAAATGGGTGAGTCAGTGTAGTTCACAGCCATATGCTAATAATGATGATGATTGGCCAGCCCACTATCACGGTGATTCGTTTGTTCAAAGAAATTTTAAAATTTAATTTAAAAAAAAAAAAAAAATGAAAAAACAAAAACAAGAAAGAAAGTTGTAGGCAGATAAGCCTGTTCTGTTCTTTTTTCACTTTTTGAAATGGTGCAATTAAGATCTGTGGTTAGTTTTATTATGACCCGAATAAATAATCTTTGGCATTTAGTTTCTAGAAATAAATTTATTGAAATGTTCCAATCCGAAGGTTTAATTTTTCATTAATTTTATTGGTACATATCTATTAGGGAGATAGATTATTCGACTTTTTTCAAAAGCCGATTTTCGAATAATTCGAAAAGTAGCAATTTTTGAACAATCGGTTTTCGATTAAGAATTAATCAAATAACCGGTTAAACGGTTTTTTTATTAAAATAAAATTCTTCACAATTCATGTTGCATTAGCAGATAAAGTTGATAAATTTTTCTACCATATCGTAGTGTCTAACACAAGTAAGTATTCTAGAACAACGTTCGGCATTTTTAGGGCCTTAATGTCCATTTCTTCCCCGAAAACACAACGTCCTAATATTTCATTCAGTGATTAATTTTTTACAGCGTGTTTTGTAAGAGTTTTATTTGCCGGTGCCTAGAGATTACTTGGTATAGAATCAAGTTTTCCTTGCTGCGCAATAACGTCAATCTTATAGACATATTTAAGGCGGTTAATAATTTCTGGTATCAAAGAGCCTTTTCAGCTTAGTATTTGAGGATACTCAATATATCTAGACTTATCCTATCAATTACAGTACCATCCTACAAAAAGTGGGCGGACAGATTGGGCGATGCCTACTTTGAACTTCGGTACAGCTCATCGAAGCAGAATATCTTCTAGCGATGAGTAATCTGCTGGATCTGTTCTGCAAGATGACACAATAGCGGCTCGAAGACAGAAACGGGTACAGTGTCTGGTTTTTACTCTGATGATCTGGATCCCAGGGACTATCTCAGTCTACCCGATGATCACTGGCCCATCTGGAATGATATCATGTCGAATTGATATGAGTTCTGTCATGCAGGCATCCGAGCGAATGAAATTGCTGATGAGTACGCTACTATTGTCGCTCTCTGTCTCTCGTACAGGAGGACGTGCATGCGACTTCAAGTGCGTCGTCGGTTTCGTTGGATAAATGGGCACTGAGCAGGATGGAACAATATCACCACTTGTGGAATATCGAATATGCTTTGACCTTCTCCTTCCATTGAAAAAACTAGATCTTTCTTAGGCTTGGAAGGGGGTTGATCTGGCTTTTTTCGGGCATAGTTACCGGGCATCGTATGATGGGCCGCATGGGATGCTTTGGTCATGGCTACTATGGGAGCTGTCAGGATAAAGAGGAGAAGGAATCGGTACAGCACCTCTGCAACTGTCCTGCTCTATGGAAGCTTAGACTTAGACACTTGAGAGCATGTCGCTTACATGATCTCGACTTTCTAAGGGATGTGTCACTTTCGAAGTTGATTAACTTCGTCAAGGGTACCAGATGGCTCAAATGGGGTAACTGATATTTTTGGGCCTTTGGGTGAGGATCTTTCTTCTGGGACTCTCCCATGTCCGGCCTTATGGCCTCTTTAATGGGTCTGTCTTTGTTGGGGTGTCACAATGAGCCATAGTGAACTCGCGAATTGCGAGTGACCCATTTAACCTAACCTTTCCATCGGTTTTCAAATATTATCACACTTCAGAGGACAACTATCGAAACATGCATGCACCACGTATTTAATATTGATTGCCACTGTGGTTTGTTAGGTAAGACACACGCCTATTAACCAAGAAACCTTCGGTTTATTTTCAGGCTACACCATCTGAAAATTTTCAACAGCGGTCTCACCTAACGAAGAAAAAATCGGTCGAAATTGGTCGAATAATAACCGTTCGATTAACTGGGTATTAGAAGCATTTTAGAAGACCCTGGTGGGTTTCTTATTTAAAGTAGTTCATAGTTTATTTAAAGGAAAATAGTATAATTTACGTCTTGGAATTACAAATTAATTCGGTCAGTTATTAACTCAAATTAACAAATTTTTCAAAATAAAAATGTATAAAATCATTCCTTTATCTTTACCCCACCTCTGAGCCGACTTCCGAATACTGTATCAGAAAAACCTCTCGTGCTTTGAGGCGATCCAACTTTGCAGCTGATTTTATATGTCTCAAGAAGAAGAGAATCGGTGACATGCCAAAAGATATTTTGTCTGTCGAAACAGCCAATAGTCAGAGGGTTCAATGCTCGAAGAAAAAGACGAGTATGACATTTGAATGCTTCTGACAATCGTGGGGAAACTTTTGTGACATGAGGCCGAACGTTTCCATGCAAAAGAATAACTAAACCAAGTGTGCCGTTGTATTTCGGCCGGTTTCCTTACAATGCACCGTTCAAAAGAAATAACGCAGTCTGCTTTAACGCCGCCTTAATCCGATCAAGAGTGCAAAATTCGGTTATAAATATTAAAGCAACGTAATTTTACTAATAAATAAAAAATAGTGTCGAATTGAACGAAATTCGAAAGCAGTTATAAAACCCAATAAAACCCGGTGGGTTGTTTTAGGGGATAGTCGTAGTCACGCTTTTCACTCACAAATTCCGCTGCAGCCGGTATATTATACTCATACTATAGAAACTTGAGTCAGTACATACTCGTAACTGGCTTTAGCTATAATAAAGGAAAATAACCAAATGTTTTGGTAGGATATCACATAAAGAGTGCCCAAAATTGAGGTATTATTTTAATATTAACAAATTGGGCTTATTGCATTGAATTTATAATGCATTACCACTAAACGACTTAGCATTAATGCAGCCACCACTAGTGGCAAATGGAATTAATTAACCATTAACTCAAAGAATTTTAGTTGCAGTGGAAATTGAGTGCACAAACAATTTTTGTGGTAATGGAAATTTAGTGCATTACATGAAGCGAATTTAGTGATAATGGATATTTAGTGCACTAAAAAGTAAATGTCGCTAAAAAAAACAATGAAATTATGATTTTTATAAGATTAGTTATAACTGTTACGGTCCCTGATAAAAACGGATGTTATCTTTAGGATATACTTTTTCTATTGTATTACAATTTGGATTTATTTCTGGAATTTCATTATCAATAAACATTTATTTTTACCTCAATTTTACGGGCAATGCAGTGTCCATTTATGATTGACTTAAGCTATGTATTTACATATGTGTGTAAAGTATCATGTCTATGCATGAATACGATAGTGGATCTGTTACAGTGGAACTGTTTTTACATTCCACTATAGTCCCAATGGATTTCTGGTCCACTACCACTTCATTTAATGTACTAAATTTCCAATACCACTAAAATAGTTACATTTAGGGCACTCAACTTCAAATACCACTATTTTTTCCACCACCACTAAAAGCAGTGGAAAATTAAATCCAATGCAATAACCCCAACTCTGTATTTTAATAAAAAAAAAAAAAATTTTGATATTAAAAGTATTTTTATTTTGGTTTTTTTCAAATAGGTACTGGTTAATAATTAAACATTATGTCTATCAAGTGACAGCTTCTACTGGCTCGGCAGGCTCCCAATCGTTTACCATGACGTTTTTCAATAAACTGTTGTCAATGATTGCTATCTGCTCGATAATGTTGGTGTTAAGCTTTTAAACTGTTGTGGGATTATTGCTGTACACTGTCGATTTCAAAAATCCCATCGTTTACTATGACGTTTTTCAATAAACAGTTGTCAATGGTTGACATCTGCTCGATAATGTTAGTGTTAAGATCTTAAACTGTTGTGGGATGCCTTCGATTGTATACGTTCGATTTCAAAAAACTCCTCAAAAAAATCTAAAGGTATTAAATCGCACGATCTTGGTGGCCAATTTACTCCTTCTTTACGAGAAATAATGCATTTTTCACACTTTTCTTTCAAAAGATCCATTGTTTCTCTTACTCTGCGACAAGTGGCATCATGTTGAAACCACTTATTCTCTTCGTCTAAATCATCAATTTTCCGCCACAAAAAGCTTCGGGTCATCTCCCTGTAGTAATTTCCATTGACGGTAATCACATTTACATTTTCTTTTTCAAAAAATATGGTCCGAGAATACATCTGGATAACAAATCACACCAAATCGTAATTTTTTGAGTATGTAGTGATTGATTTAAGATAACTCTTGGATTCTCTTCACCACAAATGAGGCAATTTTATTTGTTGTCATGACCATTGAGCTGAAAATAGGCTTTGTCGATGATGATTATTTTGTTAAAAATAAATCCCATTTTCTTCTTGTTTTTCGACGGCCCAAGAAACAAAATGCCGACATAATGCGTGGTCAGCTGGTTTTAATTCTTGGGCATCTGGATCTTATAAGCCTTTAAATTGAGATCACGATGTAAAATGTTGAATAATGTGAATCGTTTGATATTTAATTGCTGCGAACGATGACGAATGGATGTTTTTGGATCTTCTTTAACACTTCTGCTCACAGCTGCCATATTCTCGGTTAAAAGACCACTACGTTGATAAATTCTGTGTCTGTTATCATGAACGGATCCAGTTTCTTTAAATTTCTCAAGCATGGCACGATTTGCTGAAACATTTTCTCTACCGAATTTTGTTCTAAATTTCCTGATTACACCTTGAAAACTTTTTCAAAAAATATTTTTATATTGGGTAAACAAATTAATAATGTCGATTATTCTCTACCTCTAAATCATCAATTTTCCGCCACAAAAACCTCCGGGTCATCTCCCTGTAGTAATTTCCATTGACGTTAATCACATTTACATTTACTTTTTCTAAAAAATATGGTCCAATGATATAGATGTAATGGTTGCCTGAAAATAACTCTTGGATTCTCTTCCACTCAAATGCGGCAATTCTGCTTATTGTCATAGCCATTGAACTGAAAATGGGCTTCGTCGATGAAGATTATTTTGTTAAAAATTGCCATCTTGTTTTTGTTTTTCGACGGCCAAAGAAACGAATTGCCGACGTAATACGTGAACAGCTGATTCTAATTCCTCGTTCAGCTGGATCTTCTAAGCCTTTAAGTGTAGATCACGATGTAAAATGTTGAATAATGTGAATCGTTTGATATTTAACTGCTGCGAACGATAAGGAATGTATGCTATATTCTCGGTTGAACGCCCACTACGTTGATAAATTCTGTGTCTGTTATCATAAGCGGATCCAGTTTCTTTAAATTTCTTAACCATCAGCTTGATTGCTTGAAAACTTTTGCAATTTTTAGAAAATGTTTTAATAATAAAAACACCTTGTTTCGTAGTATAACGTTCCATATTAACTAACCAGAATGTATTTAGAATCTGAAAACAAAAATTTAAAATAAGAATTACAAATAGAAAAAAAATGGCAGCAAAAATAAAATGATACCTCAGTTTTGGACACCCTTTATTTTGACTTTAGCGACTATAATTATCCAACATTTGCTTATTGTAGACAAACATCAAAGCATACCTAAACCATATTTACAGAAAAAAATAAATTAAAAATAATTTTTTGTTTGGTTTTCATACCATAATCGCAAAAAGGATTTAATTTTGCTTAAACTCAAAAACTCGCCTCTTTTTTAATAAAAAAAAATCGTTAAAAAATTTTCACCAAAAAAACGCAGTTTTCCCTAAAGGCTATTTAATGGAAAAAGGAAAGAACAAAAATAGCAACAAAAAAGAACTACAAATGAAATGTTGCCTTTTTTGTAATGCTATTGCTGTTATTATTGTTGTTTTTTTCGTTAATGTTTGTATGCGTGCGCTATTTTCGTTACATGTCACTAAACTGACAGCTGTCATAAGTTGAATATTGCATTTTATTTTTATATATTTCCAGTTTATTTTTTCCTTATTTTTATTTCTTTTTTTTTTCTGTCTCTCTTTTTGCCTTTTTATGTTAAAAAAGAACTGAAATTCAACCATAAAAGTTTTCAATATTAAATAGCCAGAGGCCATATATTATTTTTTTTTTTATATATATTTTATTTATTAAAAAATTATTTTAATTTTAATTTTTTTTTTTTTTTTTTTTTTTGTAACTTTAACAGATTTTTATGTTCGTTTTTAATAAAGTGAAAAACAGGAAATATTTGATTAATTTTATGAAAAAAAAAATATCGCCCATATCTGCCTATACCATATAACCAATCGTAGATAGAATAACTGTTATTGCTGCTGTACACAAAGTAGAAGTGACTTGTTTTTTCTTTGAAGTTCGAAACACGTGTAAACAAGGTATAGAACACTTGTATCGATTACATACATTTTACTGTATGGTTGTGAAACCTGGCTGATGATTGACAAATAAGCTGCAAGTGCTTATAAACCGCTGTCTGATAAATATATTGAGAATATAACGGCCAAGAATTATCTCGAACTCAGAGCTTTTGCGTAGATGCGATGAGCAGTTAGTATCAATTCAAATTAGACGCCGAAAATGGTGGTGGATAGGTGAACGCCCCAAAGAGACGTTGAACTGGACCCCTCAAGGTAGCAGACGTTAGACAATAAATGCGGAAATTAAAACTTCTGGTAAAAGCTGGAAGAAGATAGAGGCGACTGCGAAAAGAGAGAGGTGGATACAGATTCTGGAGGCCCTTTACTCCAACTAAGAGCCTAACCAGGCACATAAATCTGTGAAATAGAAGGAAGGTTTGATTTCGGTTGTCTCAAGTGCTAGAACATGTTGCCTCTGGCAGTTCGCATAAACTTGTTCGTTGTTTGAATTACTTATACAAATCACCCAATTCTCATGGTACCTTTGTAATTTATTTTTATGTATTTTTTTCCTTTTTCTCTTTCTTGTTATTATTATTTTTTGTTTTATTATACGCCGGTAAATTCTATTTTAAAAGAGAAGAAGGGTTAGGGCCGAAAGGTTTAACCAGTTTAGCTTGAACAAAAACCCGATTAAAATTATAGATCACTTACAAAGATTGGTCTCAATTATTGATTAAACTTAATTACTAAAAATTTGTTTGGTTCGCTCTTAAAATTTTTTATAAGGAGTTATGTTTGCATGCTCTTAACTTGAGGTCGAATTATGAATGAGAAAAAGTGAATAATGAAAAAAAACTACGCCATGTGAACATGACATTAGTAATATAAGAGGGTGTAATCACATGACCATGATATTTATTTCAATAATCAGTGCTTTTCTGTTCTGCAAAAACATTGTGCACAAATACGACCTATCATCTCCTACATAACAGCAGCTTCAGTAGATCAATTCCTGAGTTAGAAAAGGATTAGTAATCTCACTGTTTAACTGCTAGCAAAGACTGAGTGTCACAACGAGCCTTATCCACACCGTAAGATATAAACTAAGGACTTAACTTAAGCTGGAAGACTTCGATTACGCAGATGACATCTGTATTTTTCTTTTTTATAGACATTGCGAAATGCAGAGGAAGCTGGATTTTCTACAGAGCGGGCTTGTAAATAAACATCGCCAAGGCAATCATTGCTGATAGTAGATCAAGAGTTTAACTGCTGGTAGTAGATCAAGAGTTTATTTTGTGAATACGAATTTGGAGGAAGATTCATCCTTTTGATAGTTTAACAGTATCCTTACTACGTCTAGCTTAGGTTACATGGGTAGCCCGCGGCTAGTTCTCTTGACAGCCAACAAGTACCAATGACAAAAATGGATAGTTTAGCCCTAAAACAGTCCATATCATGGAAGGAATGTGCACCAAAATACTTTAATCTAAGCGCCGGAAAAGCGGAGCAATGACAAAAAAGATGTTCTACAGGTTTCCGGTTTCTTCTACTAGCAAAGAAGGCCAGAGCAGTTTGGATATCCTACAAGTAGTAAGATCAGACCACCTGTGTTCCACCTTCTCCAACTCTACTTCAACTTATATTCTAGATAAATCATTACTTTGTATGCTGTCTATGACCGAAGAGGCATTTCGACCCTGTTAAAGATGGCGAATTTTGTACCAGAAAATCATGATTTGCTGAAAGAATTAATTTTTTTTAACTACCAACTTCGGCTGCAAAACCAGATCGCTTCGGCAGGAATAAAATGCTGGGTACCTGATGGAACCTGAAAGGTGTAGTTGACCACGAGCTGCTAAAACCTAGTGAAACCATTAATACAGAACGCTACCAACAACCACGACCATAATTGACACAAGACACGGCAGGGTAATTTTGCAATATGACTATGTTCCTGCTTACGAATCAAAACAAGACACAGCAAAGTAATTTTGCAACATGACTATGTACCTGCTTACAAAGCAAAACTGGTTCAGGATACAATCAAAGCATGAGCTGATACCCCACCCGCCGTATTCACCAGACTTAGCTTCTTCCGACTACTGTTTCTTTTCATCGATGGGACGCGCGTTGGTTGAGCAGCACTTCGATTCCTACGATGAAGTCGAAAATTAGGTGACTAATTGGTTTGCTTCAAAAGACTAGCGTTTTATTGGCTTAGAATCCACAAATGAAAGATAAGAAAAATGTGTAGCCAGCAATGGCCAATACTTTGAATAAAATGCTTTTTACTTTCCTATCAAAAACTAGTGTTTTATTTTCACAAAAAAACTCTTACTTCACACCAGTACATATGGTACATTGGAAATGAGTGCCTTGATCGATGCACGACTTTCCATGTAGATAATAAGCCTCGAAGGTTCGAGATATACTTCCCGAATACACGTCGCAGTCCTACCGATGACACAAACTTCGGCCTCCAAGACAG
Organism: Wohlfahrtia magnifica; assembly: GCA_023159175.1. Taxonomy (NCBI): domain Eukaryota; kingdom Metazoa; phylum Arthropoda; class Insecta; order Diptera; family Sarcophagidae; genus Wohlfahrtia; species Wohlfahrtia magnifica. The sequence continues at coordinate 5,678,349 of JAKWBJ010000534.1, read as the reverse complement.
TGCAATAATCAGGCGAACTTAGAGAGATCTAGAGCCCAAGTTCACCAGAGTAAAAACCTGATCATATGCGCTATATTCCAGCCATAAATATAAATTGAGATCGCGTAGGTAATTGAAGCTCAGGAGCAAATCTTTTGACCGGATAAAGTCATTGTGGCGATCACCTCACATTTTTTGCAAGACGAAATTTAACATCTTTCACTTGTGTATAAAGTTTACACTTTTGTGTGGGTTTAAGTCAAGGAACGCAGCATTTAAGGATGTCAATGCAATTTACGCACTTATCAAGCGCTATCTACAGCGCATTAAACAATATTCTGTCCAGACAAAACATCTACACTTAGTTCTTATAATAAAGGCAACTAAGACGACACATCGAAAGTAGCCATTGAATGAAGCTTACAGGGTTGTCGAAAAATCATAAGTCCAGCTCATACTCTTAGAAGGTAGGTGCAGAAAGAAACTGCTTACCAAAGGACGTCTTGGAACCAAATTATAGCTTCAGTTTTGGCCATTTGTTATGGCTACAGTCAAAGCATTAGGCTAGGAGCTGTTATCCGACCCACCATATTCACCTGACTTGTCTCCTTCTAACTACTATTTGTTTTCATCGTTGGGACGAGCATCGTCTGAATAGTACTTTAATTCCTACGGGGAAATTGGGTGACTAATTGGCTTGCTTCAAGAGACGAACAGTTTTATTGGAGTGAAATCCATAAATAAGTTTTGTTTTAAAAACTAATTGATAACAATTTTTTATTTTGATTATATCATGCGAAAATATAGCGAAAACAAGCTAAGACAACTATATGAGACACCATACCATCCACAAAAATGTACTATTTGATGTGAATTTTTAGGCAACGATATTACCAAACTATTTTTGTTCAAGGTGTGTGGTTGGAGTTGCCATTACAGTGAACGTAATTGTCGTAAATTATCGAATATTGTGGTTTCAACAGGATAGTACTGACGAAATCATCGAACTTTATTTGGGTGATAGATCTGTTACTTGTAGTTTGATTTGACGTTTTTTGATTATTTGAAGGGTACTTTAAGCAAGTTTGTTAAGCTAAAATCCCAACAACACCTGAGCACTTCGAGGCCAATATTACTCATGCGATAACTAAACTAATACTAGAAGTTCTTGAAAAAGTGATAAAAAAATTAAATTGCCAGTCTTCTTTCCCATTTTGCTATTGAATCTCTATTCAAATAAACTACAAACTTTCTATCTTTTTTTTTAACTCTAAACCATTTATGAATACCCTCCCATAATGGCAAGTAATCCAACCAGGGTGTCTAACTGTCTAAATACTAATTAATAATTACTACTATATTATTATTTTATCTATTACATTATCTATAAATTAAAATAAAAAATGGAAAAGGAAAATTATAATGAAAAAAAAAAACGAATTATTAATGCATAATGCATTTTTACAAATTGTTTTGTTGTTTCCTTTAAAAACAAACAGCGTCTCCCCATTCATTTTATTTATGACAGACATGACAAACATACCGATTAAAATGAAATAACTTATTAATAATTATTTATTTTTTATACAAAAAAAATAATAATTTTGCCATTATTCATATTTAAAAAGAGTCAAAGCCGCGCCCACTAATATTAAATAAAAAAAATAAAAATAAAAAATTATACAAAAAAAAAACAATTAGAAAATTCAATACCAAATCGCGCACCTGTCAATGTTTACCAGCCAATTCAATTTTAATTCAAAAAAGATTTATAAATCTAATGGAATGGATGAGTTGTACACCCAACTAACACAAATGTGGAATTTTCATAATGTTTGCACTTATAAAGTGAATCACACTAGGCGACAAAAGAAATATTTCGTATCTTTATGCACTTATAAGTTCATTATTTAGTTGAATTGTAACCGAGTTTTTAAGGTTTGTTACTCTTCTTTATACATCTGCTAAGAAACTTAAGATCGATTAAAATTCAACTAAATTATTAGCCTATAAAAACATGAACCCGATGAATCATCGCCACCATATCAGTATCACGTCAAAATTTGTATGAAATTATAAATAGTAAATGAAAAATTGCATGGATGAATCCTCCTGGCAATGACACAAAGGGAGTTATGTATGACAACTTCATTGTAATGGTATCATACTAAAGAAAGCTGAAATTTAGCGACATTGTCAGCAGTGAGTCAACTAAATGCTACAATTTAACGACATTGTCTGTTATGAGTCGACTACATGCTATAGGATGCAGAATTTTGCCTGCTACACCTCCACGTTATCAAATAAAGCACTTATGATTCTCGGTGATATTGTCTATTTGGACTCACTAACAAACGTACGCCTGCAAGACATATTATGTTCTGACTACTGTCATCTATGACAACTTAAACAATTACTTTAAAAAGTCATGTATAAAACTAAAAATAATTTATCGTGAGTCATCGATGTTTTGCCATTTGCAACTTTTGTCACGATTATTCACCATGACGCTCGCCACCAGGGAGCCACAAAAAACTGAATTTTTTCCCGTAACTCCAGATTTTAAAAGTTTTTGAAAAAATTGAAGAACAGATTCTTGTTGTACTCGATATCGTGTATCAGAATATTAGTATCACATCACAGGTGTTTCAACTTTACTCTTTTGTGTACAAAGGCAAGTCAATAAGTCCATAACTTTTTGAATAGAACGCAGGTTTTTGGAGATAAAATCATCTGATTTCACAATATAGTCTCCTTTGAGCTCCATACATCATGTTTTCCAAATTGTTTATCCCCTCAGAAAAATAAGATCTGTTGAGGTCCCAAAACTAGATTTTTTTTTTTGCAAAATGACTTTACCGTTGAAATCAAATTTCCTTTCGCCGAGCCTTTTACTTCAGGGAAACAGGAAATATCCACTTGGATTTTAAGCCGATGAATAGGGCAGATACAGGAAGAAATCGTAACCTAGTTCATAAATTTTTGCCATGGAAACAACACATGTCTATATGCTTGCACAAAACAATATGTTTCTTGACTAAATGCGAATGTTTTTTTGAATCGACCCAGTTAGTTGGCATAAGTTTCGCCATTGATTGTTTCACTCTTCTGTTGAAGGCATTCTTAATCATAGAAACCCATTTTCTTGCCTTCAGTTAGGTCTCTGCTGTATTGTGGTGGATCCACATTTTGTCTACGGTTGTTATTATTGTGCATTCAGTCAAAACACATCCCTGCAGCAATGAACAAAACGAACGCTAGCAGTTCTGAAACTTAAATGGTGGATAGCCCCCCATTCAGACCTATACCGCCCTTAGCGCAAACACTTAAATCTATCAAGAACCCCACATTCACACAATATGTGTTCCACCATCTCTAATGCCTGTCGGTATGGTCTACAGACATATACATCCGTGATCGCTATTCTTAAATCGCGCTCTCAAAATTCAAAGAACCGTAAAAAAATTAGTCAGGGGTTTCAGGTTCGGCCTACTATATTTTAGAACACCTCCGTCTTAGCATGTCTATTAGTTCTAGTGTTCCAAGCATTTGTTAATGTTCTTATCCTTAATTAAATTGAGAATAGGAGTAAGCGGTGCTGCAGAGTAGAGTTTCGGACTAATATAGGATGTCATGGATCCCTTCCTAGCCAATAAATCCGCAGCCTCGTTGTCGCTTATTTAACGGTGTTCAGGTATCCAAAACAACTTGATTTAAGTCCTAAGTGCCAGTCTTTGCAACAAGTCTAGCGAAAACACTCGAAGGCCATATGGCCAATTGTGATTCCCTCAAGAAATAAATCCGAAAACTCATTAATTACCAAGAGTCGGAGTCAAGAAAAATTTAGTCAAGCTCTTCCTTAACCTAAAAAGCCAACTATTACTAATGGCAAACTTGAACGGATTCGTTAGTGACAAATCCCCGAGACAATCCAGATCATGCAAGAGACGTGCATCAATCTGCCTTGGTCTAAGCGCTCGTCGTCACATTGAAGGAGTTGTACTGATTCTTCTGCCTCCCCATCCTGACAGCTCATATATTAGCACAACAACATAGGTAACCTATACGCTCAGACATACGTCTAATAATGCAGTGCCAAGCAATTATAGAAGCTTAAACGAATCGCTCCCTAAAAGTCAGCAGACACCTGCTACTTTCCACTGACAGACTGTCCGACAAAATAACAATAGTGTTACCATTGAACTCACTGTCCACGTTCATCTCAGAACGGCGCAGCACGGAACGGCACAAATTATCGTTCACATTGCGGTTGAACAAAGACAAACACTCCTGCGAAGTTGCTATACTATTGCTTTTTAGTCGATTGTGAGCAAATGAGGCTCATATCTTGCGGAAGACTTTCTCATACCAGAGTTACCATTCAAAATTTAAGCTCTGAGCCATGTGATATTCCCATGGTTTTCACAATCCCTCGCATTTTCGATCGCCGATGTGCCAACACCGTGTTGTAAATTTTTTCAATTGTTTAGAGTGGCCACTACACCCTACAACGTCTACGTCTATTAATTTCGGCAGCTTTCATGCTTGTACGGCTAGTATGAAACTCAGTAACCCATTGAATTTAAGGTACAGAGTTCCCCTAGTAAAACATGAGCTGAGAAATACTGGGCTGAACGAAAAAAAAATCACTTTTTGTTGTTGTTCAAAATTGGCTATACTCATCAACGTAATCTCCATCAAGAGCAATGCAATCATTTAGAAGCTACCTAGTGGTAGATGGCAGCACAAACACAAAAACTTTTTCTTTCTTAGAAATTATGATCTGTCAAACGTCAGCTGTTTTAGCCAAATTCATCGATTAGTTTATTTGTTGTAGTCGTTTGAAGTAAGCAACCTTTGTGTTTCTTAGAAACTGGAAAAAAGTGAATTTCGTGTAGTGATTAAACACTATTATTTGAAAGGCAAAACAGCGAAAGAGACAAAAGAAAAGCTTAATAAATATTACGGCGAACCTGCTCCGTCAGATTATATGGTAAAATATTGGATTGCTGAATTTAAACGGGGCCGAACAACCACTGCAACAATACCATCAACAGGAAGGTTAAAAGAGGTGGTTACTGAAGAAAATATCAAGAAAATCCTCGATATCGTTATGAATGATCGCCGGGTCAAAATACCTGAGATTACTGAAATGGTAAACATATCATATGAACGTGTGTTCAACATTTTCTATGAACATTTGCATATAAAAAAGCTATCGGCAAGATGAGTGCCGCGTTTGCTCAGTGCTGAACAAAAACGAGTTCGACAGATGACTTCACAGCGGTGTTTGGACATGACAAAGCATAATCTTGCTGATTTTTGGAGTAGATTAATAACTGCTTATGAAACGTGGGTCCACCACCACACACCTGAAACCAAAAATCAATCGAAGCAATGGGTGGAAGCTGTTGGAAGTGCTCCGAAGAAGGCGAAGACAGTGAAATCGGCTGGCAAGGTTATGGCCACTGTATTTTGGGATGCACATGGAATATTGCTCATCGATTATCTTGAAAAGGGATCCACAATCACAGTAGAGTATTATCGTGCATTATTGGATCAATCAAGGAAAAACGACCACATTTAAACAAGAAAAAAGTGTTCTTTCTTCAAGACAACGCACCGGTTCACACAGCATTAGATTCGATGCTAAAACTAGGAGAAATCCCCTTCGAATTGGTTGATCATCCACCTTATAATCCAGATTTAGCCCCTAGTGACTTTTTCCTGTTTCCTAACTTGAAAAAATGGCTCGCAGGAAAAGGAAGAAGTGATTACCGAAACTAATACGTATTTTGAGGAGTGCCCAAAATCGTATTATTCATATGGTATAAAAAAGTTGGAAAATCGTCTTACTAAGTGTATTGAGCTAAAAGGAGACTATGTTGAGAAATGAATGGTTTTTGAAAAAAAAAATGTTTTTTCCTACTTAGTTAGCTTCAGTATTAATCCGCCCTCGAAACCTACACGATAGCAGATAGCTCTCAACACTAGGAGTTAATCTCTAATAAAGAAAAAGTTAGAGTATAACTGAAACTAATCACTTTTTATTGAATTTGTTCGTATAAATTGATTTTTTTTTTTATTTTTTTAATTTTTTTTTATAATTAAGGTACAATCAAGAAAATTTCCAAAATAGCGAAGAAATAAAGTACATTTATGTTAAGTATGTGTTTGTAATCAAATGAATTTTGAAATTTCGTGCCTAGAAATTCTACCAGCTTGTTAATAAATCTAATTTTGGAAGAAAAAATTTATTGCTCCAACCAATTAAACCAAAAATAATTTTTTTTATTACTCTGCGGAAAAAATACATCTACTAATCGAAGACAAAAATGACCAATTTTGGTTAGAAATAACCGAAAACGGCAACAATGGTTAAAACATTAAATATTTTTTTTTTCATCCATTGTTCTGAAAATAACAAAAGTAAGACACACTGCGCAATAACTCACAAACTAATTAATAGGATATAATAAAACAGCTGTCTTTTAAAGGCTAGCTAGCACTAACTGAAAAAAAAGAGGTGAATGCAATAAATGCGGAACTTTTCATCGCATACTTATGCTGTTTATCAAGCTTAGCTTGGCTTGAGTTAAGGTTTTTTTCAATAATTTCTTAAAACCACGCGGGCAAACACAATTTGCACGAGAGTCAGCCGATAGATGCCTGTTGAAAGAAGCCTTAAACTTTCGGTTAAGTAGAGGAAAGTTCAAAAGCTCACGGATGTAATGACCTGCCTTCTTACACTCAATGTCGATGCCAGATATCAGATTGTTATCATAAGCAATCAGCTTCTTGCATATCTTTCTGACTATTCCATCAACATCTGTTGTGTGATATCGGTTTTAAGAACTCAACCAGAGTTACTTTTTTACTTACATATGTATATTCGACATAAAAGCCAATTTATTAATTTTTTATTTTTTTTAATTAAAAGCATTTTTATTAATTTAATTATTTCCATGATTAAGATAAATTTCGTAAAAAAAATGTTTTACAAGTAAAACCTAATTGTGTAACAAATAAAGGCAGAACTTAGAATTCCCTTTCTTTTAAAAACAATTATCATCTAATGAAACGAAAAATAAAAATAAAAATTATAAAAAATAAAAATAAAAAATATTTTATTTATCACAATTGTAGAATTTTGTTAAACGAGCATTAAACCCTCAACAACAACGATTATTTAATTATACGCAAGTACTTGTGGTGTATGGAGTTCAAGTATTTGAAATGGTTTTTGTTTCTGTTTTTGTACAAATTAATTAACAATCAGGCCAACAAGTGCTTGATTATTTGTTTAAACCACTGACTGACTGACTAGCTGGCTATTTGGAGGAACTTGTTATTAAAACCAATTTTTTTTTCCGTTATTTTACTATTTTAGTTCTTTTATTGTATTTTTTTATTTTTTTTTTATTTTTTGTTCCATTTATGTGTTAAATGCCATGTATACCCTACTTGTGGGCATAGAGTGGAAGACGTTAGATTGGAAGAGACATTAAGTTTTTAATTTTTCAAATTAACTGGAGGGTCAGAGCTTAAATATTGCTTGTGACAACTAAATTTGACTTTTAATAGCTATTAGTGAGACTCACTTATTCTATAAAGCCGGAGAAATAATAAAAATCTTAAACGGATTTAATTTGATATTGCTATGCTTTATAGTCAGATTTAAAATAAATCTTAAATTACACTGAGAGGTAAATCTGGGAAGCCCACCTAAAAAACGAATCCCCGACAAAATTGTGAGTTCATTAAGGGCCCACTATCACCTCAGCTATTCACCATTGTGCTGGATTATATAATGAGCAAAGTCTGTTCGAAAAGAAGAGGGCTCACATGGAGTCTCTCACGCCAACTCGATGACTTGTACTATGCGGATGACATTTGTGTACTCTCGCATAAGAGATCCAATATGCAGTCGAAACTGGAAGACCTGGAATGATTGGCTCGTAGTGTTGGAGTTGAGATAAACATCAAGAAAATCAAGGAAAATATCATGCTACAGGGTATAGCTTCTGCTTTCTAGGAAGTACAATGGTACTACAAACGGTGGCGCAGAAAACAGATGTAGATAACAGGCTCAACAAAGCGAGAGCGGCAATTAGACAACTGCAGTCAGTATGGAGAAGCTCATATATATCCAGACGAACTATGCTCAGAATATTCAACCCATGTGTTAAATCGGTACTGCTGTATGGTAGTTAAACCTGGCTTGTAGCGAATAACATCACGCAGAAACTCCAGGTATTCATTAACAAGTGCCTCAGAATCATATGCAGAATATTCTGGCCTAACACCATAAGTAAAACAGAACTGTGGAGCATGACTAGTGAGGAACTATACTGAAACAGATAAGGAAAAGAAGGAGGGAATGAATCGGTCATACCATCTGAAAAAGTATCATAAGAAAGTATCACTAGAATGTCACTCGAGTGGAATCCTCAAGGCTCAAGAAATCGTGGTCGACCAAAAAACACCTGGAGAAGCACAATTATTCAAGAACAGAGATAGAACAACCTAACATGGGCAGAGGCAAAGTCAACAGCTGTAAACCGTGTTAGATGGAGATGCTTTGTGGAAGCCATATGCTCCCAAGTGGAGTAACGGAGAAAAAAAAATAAGGTCACAGTACACTGCCTTACAAAACAGAAAATTTATTTTCGGTTCCAATTCATATTATAGCCGGCGTTATGCAGAGATATATTCCTTTCGCTTTTGATATTGTTACAAAAATGAATACATCTTAAAAGATACACAAACTTTTTAAGATATGAAGGTTATTATGGAATTTATTCTGTTGGTTGGTGTCAATGCTACGATCACACTGCCGTGGTTTATCTATTTGAACAGTGCTACCAATTCAACTATGAATCAAATATGTATTAAATATTTACATTTGAATTAACGGGAACTGAATAGCCGTTTGTGAAATATACTTGAACATTCAAAACTAATGACAGTAAACTATATAAGCGGTGACATTGTCTCACTTATAATTATAATTTGACAGTACAATAGTACAATTGTGTACAAGTGTTGAGTAAATTTGTGTATTAAGTGGAAGTTAAACAATTTGGACATTGTGTTTAAAGCTAATTTAAAAATAAAGACTATAAAAGCAACATATTCGCTTCGATTATTTTATTTAACGCAATTTAAAAGAGCTGAAACGTTTTAAAAAGGTTAAAACGTAACAATGGATGATGAATGCATTATGGTAATAGAAACGACGGCAGAAAATTTTACCGGAAAAGAGACGCGCCTAATGGCATACGTTCGTATAGAGATAAAAATTGAAATCTAGTGACATATACGCTAAATATGCTAAGATTTTGGAAACAACATTTTTCAAATCTACTCAAACAGCAATATCCCAGCTTAAGAACAACAAAGCTGCAGAGACCGATGTAATAACAGCGGAGATGTATAAAGTCGGAGAAGACGAGCTGATAAGGAGAATCATCAACTGGTCTGCACAATCTAGAGAAAACGATGCATGCCAGGTGATTAGAGTCTAAGCGAATTTTGTCCAATCCACAAAAAGGCAAATAAGAATCAGTCTCCCGTTGATCACGTATTAGGTACTGTCAAGTATAGTGTTTGAATGATTGAAGCTCAAGTTTGCCAACTTAATCCAATTCCATCAAATTGGCTTTAGTCCGAATAAGTCCGCAGTCCACCAAATCTTTACCCAGCAACATTTGCTGGGAAACACTCACTCACAATTCCCCACTGAAGTATAGACTTGGCGTCCAATAAGTGAATTTCACTTACGCTGGCGATATTGCATTAATGTTCACCGAACATAGTCAAAGGAAAATAAACGGCTTACAAAAATGCGCTGAGCAATACTATTAGCGAATAAGCGTGAGTAAGACGCATAAGCGCACCGCAGCTTGCTAATCTGCTCCTGAATGAGAAAGTGAATAGCAGTCAAGCGATAGTCGAAGGCGGCGTTATAGGACTATATTGAGGCTAAGCTACTCGACACTTTCATATGGTAGTGAAACATGGCTCGTATCCTCCGGGGAGCATGAACACAATCGGAGCCATTATAAACCGTTGTTTGAGAAACATCCTGTGTAAGTATGCATATAGCTATCCTATAATTGGATCTCTAACTTAGAACTGCACAGAAGATGCAAAAAAATGCCAATTGAGAAAGAGTTGATTTGCAGAAAATAGAATTTACTTGCAGACATTCTAAGTAAGCTTTCAGATAAAAGATTAAAGTCCGTGAACAAATATCTTATCTACACACGGATAAAGGATTATCTGAAAATTGTAGTAAACCAGTCAGGTTTCACAGCCATACCGTAAACCAGATTTCACATTTTGTCTAAAAATTCGCTATTTGGTGGTTGTGAATACAGCTGTTGATTTCCACGCTTTACGCAGTTTAGTAGAAGCTGATTTAGCCTTCTTAAAACGACGATGTACATCTTCAGCAGTTCTCCCTAAAACTAATTAGCCAATCTGAACGCTGGCACAGACATAGTCTTGGTCTTGATTCCGTTGATCGTCAGACCCACTTTCTTAGGCGCACGATTTAGACGTGAATTTTGTTTCTCATATCCATATGAAGAAACGATATTAAACAAAGGTCGTCGGCGTAGTCGAAGTCCTCAGGATGCTTATTAAGATTCTATTAAATACCGCTCGTTTTTCATCATCCATCGTCTGAGACAGAGCATCATAGAGAACAATTAAAAATTGTAAGTGTGACAGAAGATAAAACTAACCGATAGCGTATATTGAGTTGAAGTGCGCAGAATATCTGCTATTGTGTAAAACTCGACATTTGAAATCCTCGTATTGTGCCTTAACAAAGCGGATATATTTAGAGCAGTCATGCACATCTCATAGAACTGTTGTTTACGCTCAATTTACACGTATTCTTACGCTCTTGCTTTTAGTCGTCGATGAAACAGCGACGATTGAACATGCGCCCGGATAAATGCTGATGTTTAAATTTTTTTAAACTGTATTTACTAAAATTTTTCACAAAATATTAAGATTTTTGCCTTTTTAATAAAAATAATTTCATTACGGTACTAATAATGCTAATTATCCATTCAACGTAATTCTCAGAGAGCAATTTTCATGTTCTCACTAACACAACTACATTTTTAGAGGCTACAACCCGAAGTTGCACAAAAAAGCATTCTCGTGTGACGCTATCTAAAGCTGTTTAATAATCAATAAAGGCCATGACACATGGGCTTTTTCAGTAAGTGCTAACCTACAAAAGACAGCTCTTAAAATGTCATGATATTCTATTAATTAGTTTATGAGCTATTGTGCTAAGAGCGACGCTACTTTTGTTTTTTTTTTAGAAAAATTGATTAAAAACAATTTTATTTTTTATTCTTTACTGCTTCTTGATGGGAAAAGATACCGGTGAAGCGAAGCAATGGCTTGAGAGAGTTATGGAGACTCCGCTTCATCAGAAACATCAGTCAAAAGTTGATTTGTTGAATTTAAACATGGTTGTAGAGACACCGATGATGCAGAATGCAGTAGACGTCCAAATGAAGCGGTAATACCAGAAAACATCAAAAAATCCAAAAAAAAAACCGTTTTAAATGATCCAAAAGTGCAGTTACGTGAGTTAGCTTACTTCGTAAAGGTATCAGAAGAACATGTTTTTACCAAAGTAGGTGCCGCGATTACTCACTGCTGATTAAAAACAAGAACGTTTTGATTCTAAAACAATGGCAAAACTACATGAATTGACCTTCTAATTGCTCCCACATCCATCGTATTTGCCAAATTTGGTTCTCAACGACTACTGGCTGTTCGCAGAAATACAAAAAATGCTCGGCGGTAGGAAATTTCGCAAATATGAACAGGTTATTGATGAAACTGAGGCCTATTTTTTGAGGCACAAGATAAAACGTTTCATGAAAAAGGTAAATGACATGTTAGAACGGCTCTGGAGTGATTGTTTTGCTCTTGATGGATATTACCTTGATGAATAAAGATAATTTTGCACAAAAAAGGTGTTTTCTTTGTTAGGCCCGAGACATTTCAGCCCATGTGTTACAATTGAAATCCTCGCATTGTGCTTTTACAAGGCGGATATACATACCTGTTGGACGATATTACAAAGTGTATGGATTTAAGCAGTAAAAGACCTCAAGTCATATTCAACAAAACTTATTGTTAAAATGAAAACAATATTTGTCAATATAACAAACTATTTTTAATTCTTCTTTATTAAATGTGTATAATGTGTAGGAGATATTTTTAATTCGTTTCATTGTTTTAATTCGTATCAAAAAAAAAAAATAATAATAAATAAACAAAAATAAAATTCAATTGTTTTTAGTTGTTCTGTTCCCTTCACTTGACTTCTTTTCTTTTTTTTTCTTTTTTTTTTTTTGTCTCGACTGATATGAACTGGATGTACATACATACGTACTTATGATTGTGTTATAAATATTCTCGCGTATAAACACACTCATATTTAGATTAAAGCAAATTTGTCTTTATATTGTTATTGTTACTGTTATTGTTGTTTTTTTATATATTTATTTTTCAATTATCATAAAAAAACAATTATAATTTAAATGCCGTTTTTATTATTTTTATTTTTAATTTTTACAGCATATGGAGTTCATTAGCTTACTGATATAAAATTCTGTTTTTTTTTTTATATAAAAATAAAATTTATTAATTTTTTTTACTGATATTCTTAAAAAAAAAAAAAAAAACTCCGCTGAATCTGCTTAATGAGACCAGCTAACTTGTATTATAAGCTGAGGTATATATTCTGACTGTATTGACTTAATCAAAAATCGCCTTAATCGCTTTAGAGTAGTTTCTTTACAAATTGGTTGACTGTAAGGTTTTAATAACTTTTTTTTTTTGGCTTAAGCCTATATTTTTTGTAACAAAAACTAAAATTTTTATTCATTTAATCAAAAACACATAAAATGTCTCATCTATATTTTTAGCATCCAAATCCATTAGCAACCTCAGCCGAATTTATAATACTTTTGATATCAATATCACGCGTGGAAATATAAAACGTAAGTAATAATAATGAATTAAATTCATTAAAAAAAAATAATAATAAAAACAAATATAAATTTAAATAAAATAAAGTATTCGCCTATTATAAGTGTGTGTTAACAATATATGCAAAAAAAGCCAATAAAAACGGGTAAATATTAAGATAAATGTGATTTTAATAAATATTCATCATATGGTGACTGTAATATGCACGTGGGATTAATTTTACAGTAAATTCTTCAGATATTTCAACTTAAGTACTAATTGAACATTTCATTTATCTAAGCTGTTTAATAAAAATTTAATACAAACTTTTTATATATAAGGGCAGTTTTTTGATTGCGAAACTCATTTGGCTTTTTATAAAGGGTCCGCCATCAAACGCTTTTTTTCAACTAGTGCTTATTTCGTAAATGGTAACTCTTAGCTCATGTCTGATTTGACAGATAATTAGTTTTATCCTTCCGCTGAACGAATATGGTTGTGTATACGCTTGCACAACGCTTCGCTAAGTGGGCCTGCGATCGACTTACAGAAGATGCCGGTTTTGCCAAAAAAAATCATCTTTTCAGATGAAGCTCATTTTGATCTTGGTGGGTATGTAAACAAGCAAAATTGTCGCATTTGGGGCACAGAAAACCCGCACGCATACATTGAAAAGCCGATACACCCAAGACGAGTCACCGTTTGGTGCGGATTTTGGTCCAGAGGCATAATTGGGCCATTTTTCTTCGAAAATGAGCAAGGAGTGGCCGCTGCAGTCAATGGCGATCGTTATTGGGCCATATTGAACGAATTTTTGTTCACAAAAACTGAAAAGGAGGATATTAGCAACATTTGGTTTTAACAGGATGGTGCTACGTGCCACACAGCCGAAGCTACACTCGATGTTTTGCGCCCTGTTTTTGAAGATCGCATCATTAGCCGCAGAGCTGATGTCGTTTAGCCACCTCGGAGCTGCGATTTGACACGGTTGGACTATTATTTATGGGTTGCCGCCAAAGATAAGTGTTTCGCCAACAGGCCAGAGACAATTGCCGCTTTAAAGAACAATATTCGTAAAGCCATTGATGAAATACAGCTGCACACAATCGATAATGTGCTTAAAAATTGAACCCATCATGTACGCTACTACAATGCCAGCCGAAGCAGCCCTTTGAATGAAATTATTTTCCATTATTAACCGGAAGGATTGTACTTTCAAATAAAAAAAGAAATTTGAGAAAACATTCAGTAGTTTTTTTTTATAGCATTTTCAACAAAAAAATTTATTTGGCGGAGCCTTTATCTCAACCTAAAACTAAATACATTGTTTCTTTTCATCAGTCACCCAGTTGATTTTATAAAAACGTAGATTTCCAACATTGTAAAACTGTCTTTGTAGTAGAAACTATCTCCAACAAGAAAGGGCAGCCTTAAGTACTCAAATGTTGGCCAGTAACAGAGAAGATGTTTAGTCGATGTCTCTTTATCATTACTTCTGTGAAAACAATTATATGGAGTTAGAGTGTCTGCAAGCAATACAAGCGGCCCATGTTCGAATACAGAGAACATGTCTAATATGACCAATTTAATTGCTATTTTCGATTGTTTAATTAATAGCGTTTTCTTTTCTGAAAAAGAAAAATGTTGCACTTTGTTGCCCTTACTTTTTGGTGTTCCTTTTCTAAATAATTTAACACCAAAAAAATGTGTTGTCTTTATCTCCAATTATGTTGCTCTTAAAAATCTTTCAAAGTGCAACATTTTTTATCAGAAAATGAAACGCCATAAGAGACTTCAACCCGCCCCCAGGCAAATTTATCTAGAGGAAGTAACCCTAACATTCCAGCTTACCTCTAGCGACGATGACAAACATCACACAAAGTATCACGAGAAAACGTCAGCTACTGGGAAAATGGCAATGTTAATTATGGATCAACACCATCACTTAGTACGTTGTAGCATTGCTTTCAGGGCACTATCAGTCAGGTAATTGAAATTAGAGTAAGCGCACCGCGACATTATTAGGTAAACATGGTTATTAGTAAATTGAGTCGGAGAGGCCCAATTGGCCATGGCACTGCGGCCAAGAAAGATACACACTATGAGGTCAGACCCGCTAGTGCAATAGCCGACTGCGGTAGAAATCCCATCGAATCAATACCTCTGGGCGGGAACAGTCTCCAAAAAAATACCCCCTACCTTGTATATGAAGACAGCAATACCTCCAATGGGTAGCTAACGAACCTGTTTAGGCCCAATAAGGGACTCCATAAAAGTTCGTAGCGGAATGTTTTCCAAAGCAACAATTTCAGAGAGAATATGCTCTATCGTCTCCTTTTTCTCCCTTTACAGGTGACATTCAGAATCAGGTACCACACTGAGGCCGAAGAGGTGATATCTAAGATAGTAATGGCCTCTCAGGAAGCCAATAAGTTGTATTGTCCATGTGACACAATTCCCTATTATAGTTGAAGATTCTCATTAGCCGTTACGCCTGCCTCATACCCGAATATCGTACCCAATATGACCAGCTTCTTTCACCTGGCCATGAACCAGTGAATACCGAGCCCCGCCTTGCCAGTTCGTCAGCGTACCCCATAAAATCAGTGTGTCCAGAAACTTAACAAAGCGTTACCCTTTTCCCCAATGCCAGTGTGTTGATATTCATATAACACTCTAGTAACAGTCTCAAGTCTATATACCCGAAGAAAGAGCCACTTGGCTATCGAAATATATAATAATAGAATTGTCCCTGATTCCACGCTCTATATTAATCCGCTCACAGATGGAAATAGCTTGGATCTGTGCCAGGAAAACACTAGGCCACTTTTCCATTTTAGATCCATCCGTAAACAGTCGGAGTTGATATTAGGAACTATATGGTTCCCCTGCCCACGACCATGAATAAAAGCTTTTACATTGCGACCGAAGTTAAGCCACCAATGTGCAAGTCTATCGTGCTCAACAGTAGCCTAAAGTCGAAGATACGCCCCAGAATAGTCATGTGACCCTTATAGACCACTGAGTTAAGACCACCACGTGTCAGCCTCAGAGCAGCAGATTTCATAATGAAGGTATGCAATAGGCTAAGACCGAAAAAAACTACCATAGCTATAGTAGAACAAACAGGCCTGACTCTGATGCTTCATGCATCTATTTATGCCATGCCTTTAAACATATTTAAGATGAAATTATTAATAAACATACGTTTGAATCCAAAAGCTTAACGTAGCGGTCAAAGGAAGGTAGGCGTCTCGAAGACCTAGAGTGATAAGATAATATATATCTGTTGACCCATAGCATTGAAATCAAAACCATGTGACATTGCAGATGAAGCAGCAAAATTCGTAATCAAAATAAATATATCGATAACAAAAAATCTGATAGTAAGTCCCGCACGTCAATTTAACGTGCACCAGACACCTATAGAAGACGTATAATCCTCCTCGAACGACGACGTAGATCACCGTATTTGCAAAGTGATACGGCTGAAAAAAGTATGGCACTACACACATTTCAAAACGCACAAAAAATTAGCATATTTTACCGCTGTGTAGAACCAGCGAATCGTGTACGTGTAATCGCACGTGCTGATTGCCCTTTTGGGTCGAACGCTATAAATACGGGAGATGTTTAATTTAGAAAATTGCGATGGATCGAGCACGCAATCCGTAGGCCAGCCGATGACATCACAAGAAACTCAATCGTCCAGAACCCATAAGGCAGTCGAAGGAAGGGCAGATCCAGCCAATTATGGGGTGACAATTTGACGCGAGCATAGGTAACGAAGCTTAATAAAACGTTTAATGTGGTAAGCACGGAAGCAGTAGACGAACGACAATGGAACGCGATCGTTAAAGCTTAAATTAGATTCAATCTATTAAATCTGGTACACAGTAACCACTTATTTCAATTTTTCTTCTGTAACTCGGAAAGTTGGTACTCACTTGGAACCAGATACTTAACTAGTCCTTTTACAAAGCAACACTTATGTCAATAGCTAAAATCTAGCAACACAGTAATAACGTTGGACATTTTTTAGCATAAACGTACACAAAAAGTTTTTATGTACAAATGCTATTTATTTTGCTTAAGAATATAAATTTGGCCAAAAAATTGAAATTTCAAGATAAGGTTCGTTGGATTATTTTTCACAACTTTCGAAGTGGATTATCTCAACAAGAATGTGTCGATAAGCTCAGTTCTTTGTATGGTGATAAAACACCATCAAAAACTACAGTATATCGCTGGTATACAGAATTCTATCGTGGTCGTAGTTCGGTCACCAACGAATTCCCTGAAGTTCGTACAAAATCGGTTGTTGTGCTACAAAACATCGATGCAGTGTGTGAACTGATAATGCAAGATCTTCTAGTGACATATTGTGAGATAGAGGCAACCTTGCACGTTAGTTCCACTTCAATGCATACGATTTTGTATCAACACTTAGATGTAAAAAAAAATGTTCGCGTTGGATACTACATAATTAATCAATCGCTCAGCAAGAGGCTCTCGTCGATTGGTGTAAGGAACTGATTGAAAAGTTCGACTGTGGTGCTTCAAAAGTCATATATAAAATCATGACAGGTGACGAATAATGGATATATGCGTATGAGCCATAAACAAAACAGAAATCGACCGTGTGGGTATTCCAAGACGAGCTAAATCGAACAAAAGTTGTTGGTGAAAATAGCACAGCGAAGCAAATGGTCGCCTGTTTCCGCTTGAGCAAATTTGAACGATCAATTCTGAGTGGTACACGAGAATTTGTTTGAAGGAAGTTTTCAAAAAAATTCGTAAAACCAACTGCCGAAAATAAATCATTCTCCATCATAACAATGCGAGCTCTTACAGAGCTCATTAAACAGGTGAATTTTTGGCCAGTCAAAACTACGAATTGATGACTCATCCTCCGTACAGCCCTGATTTCGCACCCAATGACTTCTTCTTGTTACCGAAAATCAAAGTTAAACTGCGTGGTCAACGATTTACTAGCGCCGAAGAAGGAGTTGAACCGTTCAAAATCCATGTTTTAGAGGTGTCTCAAGAGAAATGGAAAGACGACTTTGGGGAACGGTTTGAACGAAAACAAAAGTGTTTTGAACATCAAGGAGAATATTTTGAGAAATAATAAAGCCTTTTTCATTAAAAAATATTTGTTTTTATTTGCTATTTCCGAAATCTAAATAATATTTTATGTCATTCTTGTCAATTTATGTCATCCTTATGTGACACACACTTTCTGCACTTTCATGCTTTGTAGGTGATAACACATTTGACATATCGTGTAGCGTTTCAGGTTAACAATTATCTGTCAAATAGCCAT
Source organism: Wohlfahrtia magnifica (assembly GCA_023159175.1). Lineage (NCBI taxonomy): Eukaryota > Metazoa > Arthropoda > Insecta > Diptera > Sarcophagidae > Wohlfahrtia > Wohlfahrtia magnifica. The sequence goes on along the minus strand of JAKWBJ010000534.1, from coordinate 5,660,033 downwards.
CTGTTAACTGTATATACAAAATGTTATGAAATTTCAAAAACGATCCTCGTATTTATATTAATAAAGATCAAGATCAATTTCAGCTCCCTTAAAAATCATTCCCTTTTACCAGCAATCGTCTAAAACTTTACTGACTTGATTTGAACTTAAATACATACTTATGTACGTACATAAATGTGTACTTTATATTCATAGAAATTCCTTTATTTAGTTAATTCAATGCATATGTTAAGAAAAATTAAATAAAATGTATAAAAAAAATTACATTTGTAAACCTATTTTTTTATTTTTATTTTTATTTTTTATTTTTTTATAAATGTATGACTTTTTTTTTGTATGTGTACTTGCAAACAAATTTATTGCAATTCTTATGCAAGTTGTTGAAATATTTTATACGATTTTATTTAAATAATTTAAAATTCTACTGACACAGTAGTTATTATCATTTTTAAATAGACTTTATTAGTAAACAAAAATAATAGAACAACAACAACCATAATAATCATAAAAACCAAAACTATAATAAAAACTTTTAATCAATATCTCAACTAAGTTATAGAAAAAAAAAAAATAAAATGAAATAAAAAAATAACTCTAATCCAGCCTTTAAACAATTCATATATAGATCTGTGGTGCTACTCATACGAGTGTACTACAAACCAAAAAATAAAAATAAAAATAATGGAAAAAAAATTAGATATTCATAGGGGCTTATTTATAATAGTTTTTTTAGTTTTAGCGATATTTTTATTGTTTTTGTTTTGTTTGCATTTTTTATATTTTTTAGATGTTTTTTATTATTATTATGAACATAAATTAAAATAAATTATAAAAATTGTAAAATAAAAAAAAATTATTTTTATAATCAATTCGTTATGGAAAAATAAATACAATTACAATCTTACTTTTAACCATTTTTCTAAAAGCCTTATGATTTATTAAAATAGGGTTTTGAAAGAAAATAGAAATAATTTTTCAGTGTATAAATCGATTTTAGGTAAATCGATAGTTTTTTTTTTTCAGAAAAATTCTACTTATATATGCCAAATTCAACAACCGCAACTGAAAATTCCAAATATTTTTGGTATTTTTTTCAATTTTTTTATTTTATTATTATTCACCGGATAATTTGTTTGTTTGGAGTTGTACTAGATTTTTATGTAAATTTTGTTTTTTAATTCGCTTTTTTTAGAATTTACGAATGAGTTGCAACTTGATGTATGAACATTTATGCAAATCTGTTTTTGTTTCATTTTTCAATGCAATTGCAACAATAACAAACAGCAACATGGCACAATAACAAAAAATTTAAAAAAATTAAGTCTGCTAAAAAAAATAAAATAAAAATAAAATTATGCAATAAAACAACAAACTAAGAGATTTACTGGGCTTTTGTAAATAAAAAGAAAAATTAAATTTAAATAAAAATAAATTAATTTTTTTTTAATTTAAATAAAAATATTTTAATATTTTAAGTTAAGAGGGTTTGTTGTATAATAAAATATTTGAAAAATTCTTTTAATAGTAAACTAGCTAGTTGCTTCGCTAACCCTATCTTAATTATTATCTTAAATGTTATCTTATTTCCCCATATTGTTCTCTTCCGGTCAAAATCCCATCATTTGTTCTTTCTAGACGCTAAATGTTCTGCTTTTTAGTTGTATACAGTCTGCAAACACTCATTCATTTTATATATACAGATACGTATATAGATAGCTTTTATCCAGTAATTTTTGCAATTCCCGCTTTTCAGCAGATGTGGAAGCTTTAATAGTTGTCCTTCTCCACATACACAAAATTCAAAATTTAGTATGAATGCAAATTTCCACGCCCACTATATGTATTGTTCACGACGTTGCTTCAATCTAATTAAGAAACTTATACTATTACCGTTCTCAAGATATACAAAAATTAATATTTACTTTCTGTGGGAAATGCCACACCCTTTTGTGCAATTCCGTCCATTCTTAAACTGATGATTTGCATTGAAGTCATTTAGATGAAAATAAAAATATTTTGCTTAAACCATTTCCAAGATATACAATATAGCAAAAATGTTTTTTTCCTACTTAGGTAGCTTCAATCAATATCAATCTGCCCTCGTATGTATATTAGAAGAAATTCTATCTTAATATAAAGAGTAGCGTTGGCATTCAACTCTGGACGTGTCCTACCACTTTGAGCTTTATATGCAAACACTACTTGAGCATCTAAGTCGCAAGACCAGAAAACTCGATCAATTAGGATTTATTTCTTTTTCATTGGAAAATGTTACACAATTAGGGGATCTGCAACCTCTTCGTAGGAGACGTCAAGAATGCCCACATGCATTCAATATAATATTATATTTGAACAGACTTGTTTTTTGTAAAAAGCATATATGAATTATACACTTTACAGTCTATACTATAGTTCTTGAATGTTAAACGTACTAAAAGAAAAAAACAAAACAATTTCTGCTGTTACATATGTACTACTCGTATATATAGAAAAAAACGATCATAATTAAATGAACACAATAACAAAAGATCATTCTCTTAATTAATTTTAAGCAATATAACTGTTACTTAGAGTAACAATACTTTTTGAAATTGAAAAATTATAATCTCAACCAGTTTGAATTATTTGCAGCTAAAGGCGGGTCTACATGCAATTTGCTGAACACATTTAATTTGAAATATTCGAAATCGAGAAAACAAACTACTGACGAATTATTTTTGAAAATAAAAAAGAATTGGCACAAAAAGCGAATACTAATTGAATGACTTTAAATTAAGAAAATATACACCATAATATTACTGCTTAACCCTGCTGTTAGGTTTGAACCATTTTGGTCAATTTAGTGTTTCTTTTAGTTTCAACTAATTAACGGTTCAACATCAAGTGATGGACATTGAGTTAACACGTTCCAACAGATACATAGCATTAGTTCGCTTTAGTTTTGTTCAATTTCTTCATTTTATATTAAAATAGATTCAAGCTCAAAAAAATGACTAGACCTTGATTTAGCATAAATTAAAAAATAATATTTTCATCAAGAAAATACCAAATTATTTACTTTTTTATTTGAATTTAAGTACTTGGTAGGATAACCCCTTTTCCAATTATTGGATATACAAGTTAATAATGTCGATATGGCATAAGTATCACATATGGTCTGTGTCAATAATAATAACAAATATCGTATTCTGGAAGATAAACATCTGTCATTATAATTCGGTATTCGATAGACGCCAAAGTGTAAATACACAAAATTTTTTCAATCGCTATAATAATGGCGAAAAAGATGTTTTGCGGGGAAGTCTGATAACTTTCTGCGGCTGAAGCTTACAGTCAACATGCACCAACTCAATAAACTTATAAAGGATGGTTTGCGCTATTCAAAAGTGGTGATTTCGACACAGAAGACAAGGGGTGGTCTGGTAGCCGAAAAAGCCTGATGATTAGGAATGGCCAACATTACTCGACGAAGATTGTTGTGAAATGTAAGAAGAACACAGGGTAGCTTTCGATTCCAGAGTAAAAGCGAGACCACGTGGGTGGATTCATTACTATAAATCCCGAATTTTATTTGGCCTAAGCATACAGTAAAGCAACCGCTACACAGTGAGGTATTTGATGCTTTGAGAACTAAGTTCAATGGATTGCGATTTATTTTGGTTAAAAATGTATAAATAAATAGTTTTTTTTCTCTTTTTTATTTCTAATTTCTCAATACTTTTATTTTTCTTATAATAAAAATAACACTGGTCTACAAAAATAACAAATTTTCGCCTTTAAGTAAGACTATATGAAATATAATGATTTTCACGCGCTGAATTCAAATCCGTTTTCAGTTTTTTTCCATCGGACTCGAATTTTTTTTTATGGGCGTGGCAAATTTTTCGCCCGAAATATGGTAGATAAGTCAATATACTTCATCATAACTTTAAAACGACTTCACCAATTTTAGTGCAAGTACCACCTCAAACGCTTAGGAACAACATTTTTTTATAAATCACTTGAACACTTTTTTTGTATTTTCAACAGTTTCGGCATTATTCACAACTTAGCTGCGAACAAGAAAAAAATTCGGGCAAAATTAGAACAATTTTTATAATTTTCTTTTTTCAAAAAGTCATAAAACAATTTCAGAATGAATATTTTAGATGTTATGCACTTAAATTAAAGCTTAAAATATTGAGAACAAAATAAACTTTAAATCATAAAAGTCGGTAGGCAACTGCTAATTTTACTCAAATTTAAATGCAGGTACATAACTTTGACCTAAATTAGCAGAAAATTTGTTTCTTGAAAAATTTTTTGAAATTTGTGAAGGATGGTATGCGCTATTCAAAAGTGGTGATTTCGACACAGAAGACAAGGAATGGCAAGCATTACTCGACGAAGATTGTTGTCAAACGTAAGAAGAACTTGCATTATCATTGGGAGTCACACAACAAGCCATTTCCCTACGTTTAAAAGCATTGAGATTCATTCAAAAGCAAGGAAATTGGGTCGCATGTGAATTGAAGCCGAGAGATGTTGAAAGGCGCTTTCACATGTCGGAAATAAAAGTTGAACGTTGCAAAAAGAACTCATTTTCGTATCGTATTGTTACTTCTGATGAAAAGTGAAAACATTACGATAACCAAGCGCAAAAAGCCTGACCAACCAACCAAATCAACGCCAAAGCCGAATATCTCTTTATTTGGTGGGTTCAGAAGGGTGTTTTGTATTATGAGCTGTCGAAATCGAATCAGATGATCACAGGGGATCTTTACCGAACACAATTGATTCAAAAAACGAGCAAAATATTCAACCATACACGTGGCCATAATCTTCCATCATGATAACATTCGGCCACATGTTGCAAAACCGGACAAAAACTATTTGGAAAACAGTGGATGGGAAATTTTGGCTTACCCGACTTTTAGCCCAAACCTAACCACTTCTGACTACCATTTGTTTCGATCGAAATTCAAAAAGAGTTTTCAACAAAATTTTATATTAATATTTCGTTGCGAACAATTGGAAGAAGGCATAATGCCGTATATGTGATGGTTTGGATCTAAAGTTTTTAATTTCCCGCACTTTTTTCATTCTCCGGAAAACGGGAAGAGATTGTTTTCCTGAAATACCGGGAATCCCGCTACAAGTATGCCCACATAAAACTTGATACAAACGATAAAGAATGTATTGAAGGCAGTTTAAATATGTAGTGGTATTTAACATGGACTGCTGGGGTTGTCATTTAAGTTTTTATCGAAAGAAATTTTGATCGTTGCACACATCTGAATCCTTTCGAAGATAATTCAACGCCATCAGTGGTCTTTTTGAAAGCCGACGCTTTAAATTTATTTTAATAATCCAAACAATATAGAACGATTGTAAATGAGGGATTATCATAAAATGTTACCAAATAGCTTCATTCTCCTTTCCTTTCTAGTACAATGTCTGGACTTAAAAATTATTAAAAATTGATGGGGAACATCAGAAAATATGCGACAAAAATACCTTCTAGATGTTCCACAGTCAAACGTGGCGCATATACTTTCTCGTACAACTAATATTTATTGGAATCGAAGCCTAGACGTCTGTAAAATATTAATATGGGGTGAGCAAATATGAGGTTAGGAAGTAAATTGCCTTTCAAATGATGAAATGTTAAGAATTGAGCTGTCAACCTTTGACTCTTATTTCGTAAAATTTGGGAAATTTTAACTATGGGATACTACACTTTTGAACAAAGAATATTAATTGTAAAAATTTACCATTAAAATGACAAAAATTTTACTGTATCACTTTGTAAAATTCGAGCAGCTTTTTCCCATCCCAATTTCAATTAGACGGTTATATAAACATACAAAATTGCCACATATGGGGTACACAAAATCAACAAACAGTCCTCGAAAAATCATTACATCCAAAGAAAGTGATGGTATAGTGCGGTTTGTGGTTAAGTGGCATCATCGGTCGGTATTTTTTCGAAAATGAGCAAGGAAACGACGTCCCGTGAATTATCTGCGCTACTAAACCATGATAACCAATTTTTTGTGGCCATATTTGGCTAGTGTTGACATCAGTGACCTTTGGTTTCAGCAAGACGACAACACAAGCCACGCAGCCAGTCAAACAATTTAGTTATTGCATGAGAAATTTTCTTGTCGCGTAATTTCTCGATTTGGCGATGTCAATTGGCCGCCTCGTTCCTGGGATTTAACGCCGCTGAATTATGGTTTCTGGGGCCATTTAAAAAAACCGGGTTTATGTGAACAAACCACAAACAACTGACACTCTGAAAGATGAAAATCGGTGCTGCATTGACGAGGTAATGTTGTTAAATGTGGTTCAAAATTTTGTGTAAAGAGCGGACGTCTGCCGACATGCTAGAGGTGGGCATTTGCCCAACATCCTCTTCCACTTTTAATTCCCATATTTCTATTTGATATTGGTATGAATAAAACATATGTTTTTAAGCCAATTTAGTTCCTAACATCAAATTTGCCCACCCTATGAACACAAAATCGTTATATTGTTTAATTCAAAGCTTTATCATAAAACAACGCTTGTACCACTGTGTACTATTTAATTGTGTTAACAAAAACGACCTACCTGGTAATCACAGTCTATCACTATTTAACAGTTCTGTCTACTAAAATATCTTAAGAGCCCACTTGTTGTCAAACACAGCTTTCTTCTGACAAGTTTGATTATTTTAAATGATATCCTATTTAATATGGGGTGTTCGAAAAAGTTCGTTTACTAATTTGATCATAAATGCAACACCTCTTTTTACCATATTTAAAACGATCTTTAATAAACCAAATATTTAATCAAAAACCTTTGGACCTTTTTGAGGTAAAGCAAGTATTTAATGAGTGTAGAACTTTTGGTTTTTCTGAGTGAAGAAATGATTTAGTTGCGTTTTGCAGGCCTCTATGGAATTTAAGTTTATACCACTAAGAGAGTTCTGCAGTGGTCAAATCTAATAACAATCTAAAGGTTCAAAGTTCGAGATATGTATGTATGTATATGATAAATTCATCAGAGCTTTCCAATCAAGCTCTCTTAGTTTCTGCTGTGTCATTAAAGACGGGTGTGGTCTAGAATTATTACGACTCCTTTTCTGCTGATCAATTCTGGACATTTTAGTTGAATTGCTTGCTCCATCTCGTTAATTGTTGACAGTAGAGATCAGAATCAACCGTTTGACTAGGTTGTATAAGCTTATAATGAACAATTTCCTTTCTCAGCAAACACACAATATTACCTTCCTTGGCTTTGCCACCGCTTGCAAAGCATAATCTCCCTTAGTCCATAACGTTTCTCGTACAATATTGTCTTACATAATACACTTTTTAACGCCCGTAATCATATTACATATTAGAGCCATCTACCGGTAGTTTTTAATCGAACTTAACCGAGCACCCAATCTATATATTGGGTGGGCCATTTAAAAGTTTAAATTTAAAAATACAGTAAAACAAAAACTGTTTGAATATTTACCAAATTTATTTTGTTGTTGTGACGAACAATTGTTAGAAATTAAATATTATTGCATTCATATGATTGCCGCGGCCGGCGTCACAGTACTCCATGCGATCGGGCCAATTTTCGAGAACTTTTTCGAATGTATGGTGTCGTATCTGGGCAATGGCTCACGAATGTTGTCCTTCGAATGCTCAATTGTCTCTGGTTTGTCGGCATAACACTTGTCTTTAAAGGCGCCTCAGAGAAAACAGTTCAACGGTGTTAAATCGCAGCTTCTTGACGGCCAATTCAACGGCCAACAAACTTTTGACCCAATAAATCGATTGTGGCATGAGATGTGTGGCAAGTTGCACCATCCAGTTGAAACCAAACATCATTCACATCAATACTATGAAGATATTTCTATTTTATATTGGTATGAATAAGACTGAATTTGTCAAAAAATATGTATTTTTAAGTCAATTTACTTTCTACCCTCAAATTTGCCCACCCTTTATTGAGTATTAAATATCATTACTGTTAGTGACTCACTTTTACTGTGAGGTGCACTTGCCTAATTTTTGAGTTTTTGATGTTTTTTTTTTATGTTAGGAATGTAATTTATCTGAAATCATTGTTATGTTCTTAAGCTTTGAAGTTAATTAATTAAAATATAGGGTCCGCCAAATATTTTTTTTTTTTTTTGAAAATGCTATAAAAAAAACTACTGAGTATTTTCTCAAATTTCTTTTTTTATTTGAAAGTACAATCCTTCCGGTTAATAATGGAAAATAATTTCATTCAAATGGCTGCCTCGGCTGGCATGCAGTAGCCTACACGTTCGGTCCAATTTTTAAGCACATTATCGATTGTGTGCAGCTGTTCCTGGTCCTTTAAAGCGTTATTTGTCTCTGGCTTGTTGGCGTAACATTTATCTTTGACGGCACCCCACAAATAATAGTCCAACGGTGTCAAATTGCAGCTCCGAGGTGGCTAAACGACATCAGCTCTGCGGCTGATAACGCGATCATCAAAAACAGGGCGCAAAACATCGAGTGTGCTTCGGCTGTGTGGCACGTAGCGCCGTCCTGTTGAAACCAAATGTTGCTAATATCCTCTTCTTCAATTTTTGTGAACAAAAATTCGTTCAACATGGCCCGATAACGATCGCCATTAACTGTAACGGCCACTACTTGTTTATTTTCGAAGAAAAATGGCCCAATTATGCCTCTGGACCAAAATCCGCACCAAACAGTGACTCGTTGTATCGGCTTTTCAATGTATGCGTGCGAGTTTCTGTGCCATAAATGCGACAATTTTGCTTGTTTACATACCCGCCAAGATCAAAATGAGCTTCATGTGAAAAGATGTTTTTTTTTTCCAAAATCGGCATCTTCTGTAAGTCGATCGATCAAAGTAATGTCGCAATATTTCCCAGCGTTGTTCAAGCGTATACACAACCATATTCGTTCAGCGGAAGGATAAAACTAATTATCTGTCAAATCAGACATGAGCTAAGTGTTACCATGTTAGATGGCGGACCCTTTATTTAATACTTTTGCCAATCAGATTTGCTTTTTATTAGATTTCAATAATTTTGTTTAAAAATATAGCCTGGCTCACTCTGACTGTGAACCACTGTATGTAATTGTGGCGATTACATTTCTCGAGTTTTTTTTTAGAGATTATATTTCAGCTGCTCCACTTTTACACAATATTATTACACAATTGCTTTATGTATGTGAATATTGTCAACTTGAAAACTTTTATTATACATAAAAGATTCACAGGTTTCCCGTCAAAAAATCCCGGGAAAGCGGGAAATGAAATTCTTTAAATATCCCGGGAATTCCAGGAACAGGAAACCCGGGAAAAAACCCTATTTGGATCGCATTTTCTAAACATGGTGTTGGTGCTATAATCAGAATAGGTACACTTAGATGATGAGGTGATGAGCAGATGTTATCTTATTAAGTACTTAGTTTTAAATAAAATAAATAAATAGTTTTTTCTTTTTGCCCAATTGCTGAAAATTTTTTTTTACTTAATTTGCGCTTAGTCACTGTCCAGAATAATAAAAATAAACCGAACAAAACTAAAGTAAACTGATGCTATTGTACGTGTTTCTTGGACCGCAAGTAACACATTAGGACATAGAAATGATGAAAATAATAAACAGGAAGGAAAAAGTGATTCCAACATGTATACATACGTATGTAGGTAATGTGCTAAAAAGACAAACAGTGGTGGCCAGCTAGATTTGTATTGATTGCTATGTAAGTCAAATAAACCAAATTTAAAAACTTCTACTTTAACCGTTTTCAAGATATTCATTGATAAATATTTACTTTTTATGTAAGAAAGGTAGCATGGCTACTTATCCAATTCCGCTTACTTTTTGATTGATAATATGAATTGGCTATGAAGCTATTTGGACCAAATTTAAAGAGTTTTACTGTAACCTTTTTGAAAATATAGACAAATAATTGTTTGTATGGGCATGGCATCACCTGTTAAGAAAAAAACAGCCAAAAACCATCAGTGAAAGCAGACCTTTCTAACTCAAGTATTGGTTTGTAAATCGGCTAAGTGTTTCCCGAGTTATTAGATAAAAAAACATAGGACAACTCTTATTTGTGTGCATGTTTATAGATTAAACACTATTACTAAAAGTCCTTGCTCCACATAAAAAAGTGACGTCCACAGGACAACTCTCCCTGTAAAGTTAAAACTTTGTATTTTTTCAACACACACAGCTCGAGTACTACAAAGTTTCAAAACTCCTCGGGTGTGTATTGAAATTTGATTTTAAGCGCGCGCGTCCCTGTAAAACTAAAGCTAATTGGTATTTAAAGCGATAGAAAAATTCGTAATTGCTACACTATTGTCTAAATTAAAGCTGCTAAATTAGAAGGAGTTTCACAATTGAGGGATGTGACAACCTTTTCAAAGGAGATGTCAAGAACGTCGATTAACATTTAGCTTAATTCTGTATTTAAGCAAAACTTCTTTTTTATAAATAGCATATGAGAATTATTATTATTTCATATGTTTAATGCGATCACAATCAAAGCAATTATAATTCAATGAAAATTATAAAAAACAACAACAACAAAAATAAAACAAAAATATCATTAAATACAAATGTAAAACATTGACCTCTATTCTGCGTTTCGATTACGTCTCCTAATTCAGTTATGTTCGATCAAAAATTGATATTCCAAAAAAAAGAAAAAAGAAATTGAAAGAAACTGAACGGAATCGAAAAGCAGAATATTTAATATTAGGGAGATCGATTATTCGACTTTTTGCAAAAAACCGGTTTTCGCATAATTCGAAAAGTAACACTTTTTAAAAAACTGGTTTTCGGTTGACCGATTCTTTTATTTAAATAAAATTGTTTCTAACTCTTGAAGCGCAGAGCTGGACCACGTCGTTGTCAAAATAAGCAGAAGCTGAAAAAGAGCTTAAAATTAAAGTGGCACGCAATACTAACAATAATACAAACAAATCTCTTAAAAACTATGTCAAAACGGTGTGCGGAGGCCATAAAAAACAAAGTTTATTGCACAAAGTACTGAAAAATGCTTAAGTTTCAAACAGCTACTCAAGGAGCTAATTTCGTTTTTGTTGTATTACTTGGTAGAGAATGGAATTAAAGGCTTGTTATTATAGTTATAATTTAGGTGCCTAAGATAACAGAAATTAAATGTTTTACTTTGAATAAATCTATAAGTAATATACGAGTCCTTAATTGCCTCGACGAGAAAATTTGCTTGGATTTCGAGCAGCACTGTATGTAAATTTATGCACCACGTATTTAATTGTGTGTGTGTGTCACTGTGGTATGTTAGGTAAGAACCCACCTTCCAAACAAGTCGTCGGTTTGATCCCAGGCCACACCATCTAACAATTTTCAACAGCGATATCATCTCACAACATTACTACCGACTGATTATGTGTATTTACGCTGTGAAAAACTTCACTAACTAATATATCTGCTCTTCGGGACCGGCGTTTATGGGCTTGTTGGCTTTCAAGAAGTATAGTTGATCATTCTCTATATATAAAAATCAATATTTATTTACAGAAGTTGAGAAAAGATTATTTTTGCTCAAGAGTGCATATCTTTTTCAATCTACCTTGGTTTTCACGTTCTTTGTGAGACGTTCATGGTTGTCGTATATACAAAAATAATTTATATTTTTAATAAAAAAAAATATATAAACGTATAAAAATTATACTTATTTTAATTAACCGGTTATTCGTATTAAATTAAGCGGCTTTGAAGAAACCGTGTCCGATCTCCCTACTAAATATGCAAATCGCATAAAATTTCGATGCTAATCGAAACGCTGTTATTTGTAGGCCTGATAAACGATGAAATTGCTAACCCACATTTATGTTTGTGTGCGTCAAGCAATTTGATCATCTATCTTCAGCTTTAGTACATTTACAGGGTGTCCGCCGGGAAGGTAGACTACTTTGTTTGCTTATAATGTTTTATTTAATGTCGGCAGTTATGTATGGAATACAATATCAGATAAATGCCCGCCTCTGTTAGCCTCACAAATACGAGCCCTTCTAAGCACAGTTTTCATTACATTCTCTCACATTTCACGCGGTATTTCATCATTGCAGTCGCTAGCAATAATGTGAGGTGATTGAAATTGTTAGATAGTATGGTCTCGGATTGGACCGAGGACTTCTTCGGTGGTAGGCGGGTGTCTCACCTAACATACCACATTGGCACACACTATTTAAGATGTGGTGCAAGCATTTATGTTTCTACAAATGTCCTCCGAAGTATGAAACTATTTGGAATTCAATGGACAAGATAAGTCTAGATGTATTGCGTGTTCATAAACAAAAAGCTGAAAAGGTTCATCGATACCAGGAATATGTCTATAAGATTGACGGCATTGTGCAGCAAGGTAAACTTCATTTTACTAAGCACCGGCAAATCAAATTCTTACAAAACACACATCACTGAATCACTGAATGATATATTAGGATATTGCGTTGTCGAGGACTAAATGTCCGTTAGGGCCATAAAAAAGCCCAACATTGTTCTAGCATACTTACTTGCTAGAAACTACAACATGAGACACAAATTTAGCAACTTTACTTGCAAATGCAACAAAAATTGGGAAGAATTTTACTTTAATAAAAGAACCGGTTAACCGCTTATTTGATAAATTTTTAACCAAAAACTGGTTTTTAAAAATTGTAATTTTTCGAATTATGCGAAAACTGGTTTTTGAAAAAAACCTAATAATCGATCTCCTTAATATGTATCGGCTACGAACGTATTTGAACCAACTTTAGAAACTCTCACTCTTAATATTTTGTAGACATAGAGAAATAAATGTTTTTATGGGCGTGGCACCGCCTGTTTTTTTTAAGATAGAACAACTTATTTTTATATACCTATAAAGATGGAAGATAAATAAGTAGTTTTTTTTCTGCGGAAAATATTTTCTGTAATTTGTGCTAAATTACTGTTCAGTCACCTTTTTGTTGGGTTTTGCTCTATTTTCACACAAAATAAACGAATTGCAATGAACAAAACTAGAACTGCGACATAGAAATGATGAAAATAATAAACATGGAAAAAATATTCATTACAAAAGTACAGATAGGTAACGTGCTAAAATCATGTCCATCACTGTATATGTACAGCAGTGGCCAGCTATTTCAGGACAATTGTTTGCTTACTGTTTCAGAGTAATTATTTGTTAAGTTAGAGTCTCAAATAATATATAACCATTACTTACTATGAATGAGAAATGACACGTCCACTTACACAATTCAGCCCACTCTTAATTAATATTTTGTATTTATGATTACCAAGCCATGTAAACCAAATACAGTAACTTCCATTCTAACCGTTTTTAAGATATTCATTGATCAATATTTATTAAGTATGGGAGATACCATGGTCGCTTATACGATTCCGCCCACTTTTTGACTGCTATTTGAACCAAATTTAGAGACTTTTGTAGAGAATTATAAATATAATGAAAGTATATCTTTCTAGGTATTGGTGGAATGGTAGATTAAAAACTGTCACTAAAAGTTACTGTTCAATATAAAAAAATGGCGATCACCGAATTGTATTTATTGATATTTATTGATTATTACCAATTCGGACATCTCTTACCTCCTTCTAATTAACTTAAGGCTTTGTGTTTTTTTGAAATACACACCAAGTATCCAAAGCCTTGAAACTATTCCTCGGTGTGTATTTTATTTAGATCTGATAAGCTACATATTATTTCGTGCGGTTGGTCATAAGCCCCCAAAAATTAAAGCCATGCTGCTGTTAAATTGTTCCAATTAAGGGATGTGACAACCTTTTCAGGAGAGAGATGTCAAGATCGCCTGCTGATGTTCAGTATACTATTGTATTTAAAGAGAACATTTTTCTGTAAATAGCATATGAGAATTATTAATGTATCATATGTTTAAAGTGATCACTATCAAAGCGATCATAATCAAATAAGAAAAAGAAATAAAAAATCAAGAAAAAACAAAAAGATCATTAATTACAAGTGTAAAACAATTACCTCTATTCTGTGTTTCGATTGTTATATTCGCTACGATAGCAATGTAGAAGGCATACAATCCAAAGAAATTGAACAGAATTGAAAATTTGCAGAGGAAATTTCAATCCGAGTTTAAACACAGAATAGGGGTGATTAAAACTGTATTACTGTTACTTATAGGCCTGATAGACGATCACACTTTTAACCCACAAGTATGTTTGTGTGCGTTAAGCAATTTGATCCGTCTGTTGGAAGAATTTGATTACAACTAACAGCTTGAATTATTAACACCTGTGATCATTCATAAATGGTCTTCACATGCGATTTTTGGCTTTTCGATTATGTTATTGTCAGTACTCACTTGCTGCAAAAATTACTTTTTTATGGCGTTCAAGTAGCATTTCAAACATACAATCAATCGGCTTTAACCTTGCTGTTGGCTGCATTCTGCGGCTTGTAAACGATGTTTTGAAATTACTGCTCCCAATGATTTGGCAAGTTAATCTTAAGCTTGGCATCTCAGTGTCTTCAATAAATTATTCTAAAACTTTTTTCTCTGATCCAAAAGATATTTGTCTTCTATGTAAAAATTAAATTTTCGAAATGGAACAAAGGCAGAGTGAGCTTCCTCGGTGAGCACTCGATGCATACGACATTTTTTTAGCACAAAATTCCTTTTCTTTTGCCGAAAAAAGTTATTGTTTGTGTTGATATAAAAAATGTTAGGTATGGGCCTTCTATAACCGCTTATACTCGAGTTAATTTAAACACAAACCAAGTGTAAAATATACGCCATCTGTTATAAAGGGTCATCCCACCATAATGCATGATAATAATTGTGAAGACACACCTTAATGTAAAGCTTTTTGCCCAACTTAATTTGATATTCTTTGTTTCAGTGTTTAACAAATTCAATCATAGAGAGGTACAGATTGTTGAAGCCTTTTACGAAAATGGGCGTTCAAATCAAAACGTATTTCATGCACTTGGTAATTTTTTTGGTCAGCATAATCAAATAAATTTATGTTTACAATCGGGAGAATTGTGCGCAAATTTTAGCAAACCCGGTCTGCAGGCAATGTGGAAACACCTGTGCATGCTCGTCCATTCATTCTGCGGAAAACATTGCTGTTGTCCGTGCTAGTGTGGCAACAATTGAACATCTCACGAACATCACTGATGCGAATTTTGAATAAAAATTCGATTTTACACGCTTACAAGGTTCAATTGGCTCAACACCGAATGGTTAGTTGAAAAGACATAAGTCAATGGTGACTTTACAAAGAAATTCATCTTCAGCGATGCGTCACACTTTCGCCTCAGTGGATTTCCTTTGCAACATTTCTCTTTTTCAGAAAAGAAAACGCCAAAAGGTTTTTACTTCAGGCAGTGTTACCAATTTAGCGCCTTACGCGCTATATTTAACGCGTTTCCACTACCAAAAAGATGCATTTTTTCTCTTTACCGTTTTTTTTTAAATGCACTAGGTTAGCGCTTTTCTACTTGCAATTTATTGTAAGAAATATAAATTTAATAAATTCAATAAACTCATCTATTCATATAAGCTATCATTGACTGAAAATGCTTAATGCTGTAAGAGTTACGTAAATCCAGATGATATTTGTGAAAAAATTAATAAAAATAGTGTTTTTGAAACGTATTTTAAATCTAAGAGCCCATTTTTCAAGTTTTATAAACCATTTTAGAAGAAAGCTAAAAACGTTAAGTATTTAATTAAAATACTATACTTGTTATTTGTTATTACACCTTTAAAGATCCTAAGGGGATCACAAAGCCATAACGAAATATTTCCATTTACGCCTATCTAAAATCGATGATCTAATCTCATACCAAGTCATGCTATGGGCTTTTCTTTCAATCTGTCTTCCTAGTAATGGGCTTGCCTTGCGATTCTTCTATTTATCTACGAGTTCCATTCAGTGGGTAGTTTTACTAAGTCATGGTTTGGTTTCCTCAGAGTGTACCCAGTCCATTTCTTACATTACAATAACTTGGTGTGATCTGGTTTCTGGCCAGAAAATTTTCAAAATCCACCGTTTATAAATGCTTGAGTGAAAGAGAATGCCCTATAGCAATCAGTCGGCCTGAATAGCTCCAATCTGTTCTGAACATCAGTGCTGGAACCACCAGACTTCGTGAAGACGGAACATCTCGCAAATTTCTTATTTAGAATTCGGAAGTTCGTTGTGTTATTAGCGTTGGTTGATTCATATAATTTTGATTTTGAAGATTTTTATCCGTCAGCTCACTCTGTCTAGTCTATAAATTCGCGTATTCTCTGTGAATGTGTTGTTTTGGCACCGACCTATTGAAGCACTTTATTGAGCCTGAACAGGTTCGTCGGCCATTTGATGTCCTCACAAACAAGATATAGGATATTTTTCTGGAGATTGTTGCGACTGGTGCTTCTGGACAGATCGAACAGTAATCCGCTCAGGGGTGTAGACTCGCTGGAATTTTTACTGCTGCCGACTATTGCGTTGGCGGGATCTGATCTGGATCTGAATAGATCTTTCTAGGTCGCAGTGCCATGGCCAGTTGGATCTCTCAGACCCAATTTATTAATAACATGGAGCGTATAAGTTGGGCTCTTATATAGGGATCAGCCTTTAAAAGCTTAGGAGCTTAGTTATAAATTCCAGGCACTTTGTTTTTTCAGAGGCTGTTGAACGCATCTTCTAGTTCAGATAGCGTAGGTTTTTTGAAGGATATAAAATGTCTTTTCATGTGTTTGAGCATGTGTGTGTGTTCGTCGATATATCCAAGTGACCGGTCTCTAATGTAACCCAACGTTAACAGCCCTCTAGCGGTTTGATGGATGTAAATCTCTCCTTTTCCAGTTGTTTCGTTGCTTTGATATCTGGTAATGCAAGTTTTAAGCAGCAGAATATTTTAAATATCTGTAAAATGCATATTTATCATGAATATGGAAAATTCTTTAAGAAAAGCTTCAACTAATTGGCCTATTTGCCATTACCTTTTTTCACTTACTCGATATAGTATAAACCACTTTGATGAAATGTTGAAAAAGTATTAAAAATTATAAAATAGCTTTATGCCACAAAGCATACCCTCATTAGTAAGTATCACATTGTAAAAAAATTACACTTTTTCTTAGCAAGAATCCCATATAATTTACACCGCTTCTTTGTTTCTATACAAAAAAACAATAAAAAAAAATTTCAGCCTGGATTCAAACCCTCTGTTTTCGCATTTATCACATTGTGTGTGAAATTCACTTGGCATATTTTTTTCACTTCTTCGTAAGAAGAATGAAACCAAAAAAAAAAAACAGAAGAGAAAAAAGAGAAAATTGTTTCCAAATAACTGCACATTCACAGTGGCCTGCCTAGCCCTCTTAAGTTTTCACCGTTTTCCCAGAATATAAGGCCGGTAACAGAAAATAAAGAAAAGATTATAAGAAAAAAAAGATGCAACGAAATATTTATTAAATCGCACGAGTTCTTAATTGTTTTGAAACAATTTTAAACATCCATACTTTTTGCACTATAACGAGCTGTTACAACTAGAAGAAGAAGCAGAAGAAACAGATAACAAAGGCAACGTTAAAATTTAAAATAAAAAAATTAAAAAATAAAAAAATGCAATAAAGATGATTATAAAGTAAAAGAAATGTTTATGACGTTTTCTACACAACGTGTGAATTTTAATTAACAAAATAGAGAAAAAAAACGGAAAATTGCAACAACAACCAAAAAAAAAAAATGAAAATTTTCAAGATCGTAATTTTCAAGTAATTATCAAAATAAAAATCTCTCGTTGAAGAACAAAAACAAAAACAAAAAGTGCATTAAACAAATTATACTCGTACACTCTTATACATATATAATTAATATTTTTCAAGCTTAATAAAACTAACGGTTTAAGAAAAAATTATACATTTTTTGTGTGTTTTCCAATACCCTACAGTGGGTATGAATTAAAAATTTTTTCATTACGAAGGCGGTCAATACGTCCATACGTTGATTTCCCCGCCTCTTAATCTATATCTACATACATATGTAAAAATGGATTGTGGTTTGTTCGGATGCTTAAAACCTGTAAATGACTGAACCAAATTGGATACTTGCTTTTGCGATTTTATTGGTAACTGCTACGGGAAGGTTTAGTAAAAAAGAAAAGTTGAAAATTTTCAACAGATGGCCCTATAGGTGGCCATTCCTTTATCTCTATTCCTGTTAAAGGTACATATTCTAAGTTGCATCTTTCATACAAATGAGGAGCTTTTTTATTCAGGCTTTAAATCAATATATAATCACTCTGAGAAAATATTCGTAAAAAGCCTTCCGCTACTGCCCGGTGGAAAAAAAGTTGAAAGTAAAATACTGTCTCTGTCGACAGGCATCTGGCAATTGACTCCTGTCCAAATTTTAAGAGGTTACGGGAATTAGTTTGTGTTAGAATTCCGTTGATAGCCGACTACCGCGCAATTTAAGAAGGAAATGAAAAAAGTAAACTTTGTGCACTCATAAGACCAAAAACCAAGGCTATGCTTGATAAATACTATAATAAAACAATGGTTGCCTTACAAGCACATAAGATGCCGAAAACTCCGGACGTCCCGAAACAATGCAAAAAATTCATGATTTGTTGGCAAATCGGATATTGGAGGTGGAAGAGATTGTGAAAGCTATAAACATCTCACTTGACTCGGTGGTTTCAATTTGGAATGAACAGGCAGAGAACTTTCTTTTTGAAAGAAAACGCAATCGTGTAACAACTTCACAGAAGTGTTTATCTATATTCAATCGAAATATGGACAAAATTTTGAGCCGTTTCGAAACCTGTATGCACCACAACACGCCAGACACTAAATCAGTAGGTTTCTCGGAATGAATTGCAGCCAAAGAAAACCAATAAAGTCATGGCAACTGTTTTTTGGGGTGCACGCAGTATAACCCACCTTGATTATCTTCAAAAGGGTAAAAAGGGTACAACAATCAAAAGCGAATATTATGCCAAGTTAATAGATCGATTGCATTACCCAACGAATTTTTCCCTCATCGCCCTGTTTTTGGTACTTGGCCTCAAGTAACTAATTTTCGTCCGCATTTGGCCTGTTCACACGGTTGTTTCCTCTACTATTGCAAAGCAGCAAAAAACATGGGTTGAATTGCATTTCAGAACCATCAAATGCTACTTTAAATTGCTTCATATACTTTTACCCTTCAATCGTTTAGTATTATTTCACGATTTTATTGCCTACATATTTTTGACGTAACATCCTCTTTTGGGTGACCTAAGTAAAAACACCTAACACTTCTGGACACCTGGAGTACAATGTAGTCTCTTACTGCTTGGCTGTATCCCATTCTTTTTTCAGGGATCAAATACCCTTCATTATACCATTGAATGCAATGTAACTTCACATCCAGTGAAAAGCCAATTTTCGAGATTTGAGCCCAAATAACTTGTATTACTATTATTGGGCAGTAACCTTAGTTCCTAGAAATCTTTAATGAGACTTTCCTATCAAATACAAGACTAACCAAGGATTTTAGTTCTTGTACAATTCGACCATTCGTGTACAACGTGAGCAACGCCATTAAATATTCTTCAAGCGGAATGTAAACTTTCACTGCTGCTTTTGTTATCCTTTCTCCATTGCCTTCGCTAATTTTCGAAGCTTATCTGCTTCAAGAAGCATGCATTGTATAATGTGATTCCGCTCTATATGTCTGTCTGTATATAAATATTTGCCGCAGCCTTACCTACTTCCGAGTATACCATGCCTTCTCCATGTTGGCACTTTAATCAAATATCAATATGGAGAATCAGTCGAAAAGTCCGACGAACTTTCCTATTGCAATTAGCCACAGGTCTTCTGAGATATTCCAAAGTCCGCAAAGAGTGGTCTGGTTTTAGGATTGGTATGGTACTGGCTGTTAAAGTGTTGCCAAATTTTTGATATGATCTTTTCTCTTTCCTGATGGCGAGCCGCATTCAAAGCTTTCGACTCATACTATATGTTGTAAAATTATCTTCAAATATAAAACCTCGCTAAGTCGACCATTAACCGCTTGGCATTAAATAAACTTATTTTCATTTAACACTCTAATGCACGTACGTACACATGGCAAGGCAATGAAAAATTCATATTCATTTTTATCTTTATAGGCCTATAAATAAATTTATGCACTGCCTGACTTTCAACTGATTTTCTTTAAATAAATTTTCCTCTATTTTTCCATTAAGCCATTCATTCGCTCATTAAACTTATTAAAATGCAGCAGTTGATGGTGGTATAACACTAAAAATTGCCGCTCTTTTCTTAAGACATTACAGCGCCAAATCATCATCATAATCATCACAATCATCAGCACCATCACCATCTTCTTCTTCGTTTTTAAAATGCAGCAATCGAAAAGAAAGCAAATCCATATGTACGTGTACATGCATACCCTCGTAGAAACGTAATAAAGGCAGCTTTAGTTAAGAAAAGTCAAGTAACAGTCCGTTTAAACAGTAAAAATACACACATGCCGCGGTTATTTCTTTCAAAAGTTTATTGGTCTATAGAATAGATAAAAGACAACAATAACAATAATAACAAATAAACAGTATAATGCATACAGCAACAACTTGCAACAGTTTGTTGCATGATGCGTTTATATACATAAATGTATTCCAAAACGTAAGCGGTCAGTAAGCGGTTGCAGTTGTTTTTACGACGTTGCAGATCTGCATTAAAACATGAAGAAAATAAGCCAACGAAACAGTAGTGAAGTTGTAAAGAATAGTGAGAAAGAGAGAGAAAGATGGAGAGTGTGAATTTTGATTATCGTGTGCTCTTAGAAGACTCGGAAGAAAATAAATTGAATTTTTCAGATGATAATGCAGTTGAAAAGACGTTAGGTGATAATTACCATACATCAGGGACTTCATCGCACTCTACGTATCACCAATTTGGGCAAAACCTTTTTTACATGGCAGGTGGCACAGGATCAAAGACACTCTGCGTTAAGAGGCAAAACAGAGGAGAGCTGACTATCTGTTAGAAAATGGCAGCAAAGGTGGGAGATTAAACATAATGACAGATGAACACAATGTTCTTATACCCTTTGTCGGAATGTGATTTTTTCCAGCAATACATGTGCCGTTTTGGACTGGGAGATAGTCGTATGTGTTAAAATTTCCCAGGGAACTCAAATAACTTTCGAGTGCGACAGATTCACCAAAAAACGTCAAGGTGGTTTTTGACTGTAAAATAACAGTTGAACATTTTATTAGTGAGATGTGCTTATCGAGCACCAAGTGGACTACCGATTACTTGTTCGCTGGATAAGTCTTTTAAAGGGAGAACGCAATAGCAGGTCGGGCGAATATTCTAGCAGATGCTTTAGTAAGCCTTAGAGTGAATGCTATTCTATTAAGGTTCCTTGGAGCGGGATTTAAAATGTCACCATTACCACAATTATAGTCGTAACAACGAAAATTCAATTGATCGGTTACTCGGTTATGGACAACAATGTCAACACAAATCGAACACATTATTGCCTGTAATGTTAATTGATTGCGTTGCAACTAAGGCGTTACGTTAAATCACATCCAAGTGAACCTTTAAACAAAACGTCATAATGTTACTTCAATTCGTATTTTTGTTTTCAAATTGGATATTAGATCCATAGAGATAATGAGGAGATATCATTGGCTTTGAAAGTAACCATGTAGTCCATGGACGTGAGGACATAGAACCAAACTTGGTACCGTTTTGAATCGTTACGGATCAGTCAAAGATATCAGTGTGTTAAAAAAAAAAATAATTAATGGATAACGCAGGAATCGTAGTCAACTTGTCCTATTTAAGGGGCTAAGGAATAAGGCAAGTGCTGAAAGTTGGGAGATATAACCTTAAAGGCGCTATTACTGACTAAACACGCTTTTGGTAAGCATGCATAAGACTAATGATTTGCAATAATGACGCTAAACAAATTTTCTGTCTGTGTCCGCATTTGACGGCTAAAGGCTCCTGGCCTTGCTTGGACGGAAACCTTGGAGAAGAGAAGTTTTGCAATGGACAATGGCTACGACAAGTGGCTGGGAGGTAAGATCTTTTACATTACAGTGGATTTTTAAAAGTATTTTAGTTAGAATGCAACATAAACCCACGCACCACCAGTATCAAAGTAAAATTTATACAAAAATCTTAGATCAGTGCAATACCTAAATAACAGTCAATAATGACCAGAACCGCTACAACAGTATATTGCGGACACTAAGACCTCTATGGATTTCGGTTCCTTCTGTAGTCGTTTCAACCCAAATTGTTGGTAGAATTTGCTGATGCTTTGTTGTTGCGAATGCTTGGAAACCTGTGATACTACAAAAATACATTGTCTCTTACGGTAAAGGCTTCATGAGAGGTAACAGGTGCATTACTAAGGTATACTGTGCTTGGCTAAGGTATACTAAAAAAATTTAATTTCATTCCATTATCATTATAGGTACGCTCGATTTGGCTTTAAAGGTGTCCGTACTTTGAATATATGGTTATTAAACGTGAACGGAGATAACTTTTTGCGTAGGACAGTGATTCCAGGTGTGTTATTAAAATATACCTACATATACATATGTATGTACATACATACATGTAAGTTAAAAATAAAACTGTTACCTATGTGAACTAATTTGCCATCATCAAAAGTACTTTTTCTTTTGTTATTAAAGTATCTCTAATATTAACAAATCCCACAATAGTTCTTTATTCCCTATATTCTTTTCAAACATATTTTTTTGTAAATAATAACAACAACAGCAGCAATGTTATTTCTACCTAACACATGCTTTCTACACAATATGTACAATTAACCCACACTTAACAACACTGTTTTTCGTTTTATTCTTTGTTATTATCCCTCATTCGTATACACAACAGCCGAGTAACAACAAAATAATGCAAAAACATATGTATACTCTCTCACAATAAGCGAAAACATTTTGCTCTCTAATATTCAATGAATTTTATTCATTTCTCTTTTTAGTTCAATTCTACCGGTACGTGTGTTTGTCACATTTGGTGGTGTTCTCGTGAAAAACTTTGTGCAAATTTAAGAAAATTCCATTAAATTGTTAGTTCAATTCAACTAGAGTGTAATTAACGTAAAAGTATTTAAGTATTAATTATTATATTTAAGAAAACTTAACAATTAACTGTTGATTTTTAATGTGAAATGTCTTAAAAAAAGATTGTGTACGTCGTTTGTTTTTGCTTTATGTTGTGAAATAAAAAACCCGCGTGTTTTTTTTTTCGTTCTGCCTTGCTTATGTTGAGCTAAAAGTACAATGTCAATACGACGAAAGACGATGTGTAGAGAGATATAATAATAAAACAGAATATCAAAACAAAACTGTACAAAATAAAAAATACAAAATTTAAACGAATTTCTGCTGTGTTCAGTGTTGCCAGTAGTAAATATTGTGGTAAATGAGGTTACGTTTAGAGTAGCAGCAGTATTTGAAGGGGAGATTTGTTTATTACGAAATGTGGGAATTTTTATTAAGAGTTTTGTTAAGAAATGATTAAAAATAAATTGTGGAAAGTAAAATTGAAGAAAAAAAAAAAAAAAAAAAATAAAATTAACTTTCACAAGAACAAAATTATAATAATTAAAAAAGTTTATAACTAATCTAACGTTTTAAAGTGTTGTTATCGAATTAAACTTTTTAACAACTACGGTATTATACCAGAGTTTAACTTCTTTCAGCCTTCTCTATAAACAATATAATTAAAATATGAATCTATTTAGGACCATTCGATAAAATACACTTTATATACAGGTAGAGTAGAGTTTTCATTCAGATAATATAATTCTATTATTAATATCCAGCTTTAGAAGTGCCCTTGAAATATTATATTTTTATGAACTCTCTGTTAAATAATAAATTTGTATGCCTAAATGTGTTGTTTGTAAAAGCGGTTTCGAAATATTGCTAACAAATTTGTTATAATTCATCCAGAGAAGCTTTAATTTGATATTTGCCAAAATTATTTAATATCTGTAAAGGTCAAGTAATTCCCACGGAAGTTAGTTTTTATGTACTTTATGTTATCATATAGACGCTTACAATAATTCTTAGGAGTAGTATAGGGTCTTTACAAATTCATTCTTTTTGACCTTATCCCTAGTCTATTCTCTTCTGTGTCTATTCTGAAGGTTCCAATCTAGTGCTGTGCTCCACATTAATTTGCGGGCCAAGATTTCGTAGACTATTTGTTATTGCCGTGTGGCCGCCCATAGAGATCGTATCGGCCAAAAGATACAAATTAATTTTCTTAAGCATCGAATGTGCTCCGGCCGATGTTGATATAGCATTTACGAACAGTTTCATCTTTCAATTTGTTTTGAATTTTTTTTATTCTAAAAAGTCAAGAGCATATATCTTCTTAGAATCCCAATTATACCTGTCGTTTGTGTACGTCTGGCAACCTTTTCTAACTTACGACCTACAAAAGTACGCAAAAGTACATTTTTCTCCTCTATGGTAGTTTATTAGGGACTTTAAATTTACAAACAAAATAAAAGGTTTTGCACCGATTGGTATGTAGCAAAAATCGAGCCTTCTGATTTTATATTCTTTATAATGGTTTGATACCGGTAACACTAAATATGAATAAAATTAACTGATAAATTCTCTAAAAAAACTTCGTTAAAAGCTTCTCTTATTTGACAAGTCGTTTGTGTATCTTATCTTAACGGCATTGTACTTTTAGCTCAACACGTTACCAGAGTTGTCTTTTAATCGTCATCCCTTTCTTTTTAAAAAAGGTAAGTTTGAGTTAAACATTATTTTTAAAGATATACAAAAACGGCTTAACGGGACTTCGAATTCCTTTGTTTGCTATTTGAATGGCTTATACAAATTAACCCGTTCACATGGCACCTTTGTAATTTGCTTTGATGGTTCCGCTTTTTCTTGTTTTTACTGATCTTGTGTTATTCATTGTTTTATTATTTGCCGGTAAATTGTGTTTTAAAACTGGAATAGTAATAGAAAATTAAACACATTTAGCGCGGACAAATACCCGATGAAAACTATATGTATATCACATTGATTGTAGAGGGTAATTAAAACTGAGTAATTTACAATTTCGCTCCTAAAGCTTTGTATGGTAAATTATGTAATACGGCTTATAATTATGGATTGAATTTTGAATGAGAGAGCGAATTACAAAAAAAAAAGAAACCGTTGAGCTGTGAATAAGAAACCAAATGTGTTCTCTATTTTATTTAAAAACCTATCTATTTTTTGCCACTGTCGTATGATAGGTAAGACACCTGCCTACGAACCAGAAGGTCGCCGGTTCAATATCAGGCCAGAACATCTTCAAAAAGAAAAAAAAAATTTTTCGACAGCGGTATCACCTCATAATATTAGCTAGTAACTGGTTATGAGTAGTTGGGGTTTTAATGCGAAATACGCATTTCTTTTTGTACTTTATTTTGCTAAATAAAATCTTATGTTTGTACCACTACCCTTCCACCCCCTAGTTCTTATCACTTAATAAGTTAGTGCAATAGCTTAATACTACAATGGAATTTTAGTGAAGGGTGTCAAATAGCCTGTCGTTTCCCTTGCGAATCTTTAAAATTCATTAGAAAACTAATTTTCATATATCGTCACCTAAAATCCAAGAGACCGAAAGCGACAAAAAATTAAAGATCATCTTTTTGATTGACGATGATGTAATACATCATAATGAGTTAAAAAGTCGATTTTAAATTTTTGGTCGCTTATAGCCTTTTGGATTTTATGTGACGATATGTATATTGAATTGGTTAGATTACCCTTTAGTTATCCCACGCTTAATGCACTTTGCAAAACTAAAGCATTTTTGGCTCGCCTCGAAGCCACTTCTCGGCCAGATGTTGTAAGACTGATGATCGAATTTGTGTACGACGCTCAATAACAACTTAGAATATTATTGTTGTAGCCCATAGTGTTGAAAAGAACCCGGGATTGTCAATTTTTGGCCGATCTTTGAAATTGGGCATTCCACAAATGATATTAAATCGTATGTTGCATAAAGACTTAAAGCTTAAGATATTAAAAGTTCAAATAGAAATAGAATTCACACCTATCGTCCATCAACAACATCATGTCTTTGCTAATTGTCTTCTTTAAATGAATCAAACTGATCCGGAATTTGATCGAAGGATTATCTTGAGATATAAGACCCATTTCCACCTTGTAGACTGCGTTAAAAAGCAGATTTGTCATATTCTGGCTTTAAAAAACCCAAAAATTGTTCTACAACAACCTTTTATATTATTAACGTGAGACTGTTTAGTGCGGATTTTGGCTTGTCAGGGTCAATGAACTTTACTTTTTCGTCAATGAGGCGAATGCTGATTAATAATATTGTATAACCAGAATTAAAAGGTATAAATGTAATGATACCATCGTTTTTCTGTGTGAAGATTTACCAGCCATGTGTTTTCTCGAGGAGGCGTTCAAATTTTGGCACGCTTGTGACAGCTTGTGATTTAGTTTATTATCTTTTTTTTATAAGACCAGCACCCAGGGGATGGCCCCTACTCATGCAGTGTATTGTGCTGGTACTAAGAAAATAGGTTATTGGAAGGAGGACAGAGGGAGTAGTGTTTATGGACGTAAGATTTAAATTTACTTATGTCGTAAGTGGCAGGTAATACTTTCGCTGGAATATTATTCCACAACCAAACAGTGCGACCAAAGAACGAATTCTCCCTATAATGCGTTGTGCGATTTACTGGACAATCAACTACAAAGGGATGCGCTCTACGAGAAATACGAGTACTACGTAATAATACATGATTTTTAGGAATTAATTCCTTAATTTCGTTAGAACACATTCCGTTATAGTACCGATAAAACAATGAAACACACGTCACATTGCGACGTTGCTCCAATGAATCGATGGAGTTGGCTACCCTACCGTCATTGATGAGCATCTTCGCTTTCTCCTGTACGCGGTCGAGAAGCTCCAAAATAGACGACCCCACTCGGAGAGCTTCACCAGGTCACTTGTGAGTGTGACGTTCATATTCATCCTTCTCGCCCCAACCTCCAAAAGGCTCGGTCTACGATAAAAAGAATATGAGTAACAAATGTTGTTGTCATCCACAAAATAGTAGATAGGATTAGAAGTGAGAAGAAGAAAGTCGTTAAGAAATATTAGAAAAAGAGTAGGAGAAAGAACAGGGCCTTGCTGTACCCCTGAGTTTACCCTGAACTCATCGGATGAGACCCCATCTATAACCACTCTTATAGAACGATCTCTGAGAAAACTCGATATAAATCGAGAGAAGTGACTACCGTCACCAAAAGCATTAAGTTTCGAAATGAGAGCCTCGTGCCAAACTCTATCAAACGTCTTTGAGATATCCAGAGCCACAACCTTACTCTCGCCAAAACCATGAATGGACTTGTTCCACTTCTCTGAAAGCAACGCCAGCAGGTCACCAGTAGAACGGCCCTTTCGGAAACCGTACTGACGATCGCTAAGTAAATCGTTGGACTCCAGATATCCCACAAGGTGGTGATTAATCATACTCTCCATAACCTTGGAGAGTGCGGAACAAATTGCTATTGGACGGTAGTTTTCAGGGTTACTAGCCTCGCCCTTTTTGGGGATTGGCGTTAGATTAGCAACCTTCCAGCAAGATGGAAAAATACCGGCGCGATATGACGCACTGAAAAGTTGAGCTAATGGACGCGCAAGCGTCGAGGAGCACTGCTTCAGGACCAGTGCTGGTATGCCATCCGGCCCAGAAGACTTGTTAACGTTGAGATTTGCAAGGACCCTTTTTACAGCACGAGCTCGAAAGAATATACTAGGCATAGTTACTGATACTCTTTCAAGTTCTGGCAGTGGTTGAACGCTCTCCGGCAAGTGAGAATTACTTGCAAACATTTCGGCCAAAAGTTTGGCTTTTCAACCGGGTTCGTGAATGTGTGGTCATTCTTTATAAGAGCAGGAACCGAACTAGCGTTGTTCCTCAGCCTTTTAACGAATGCTTTTTTTGCTTTGGGTCTATTATGCCAATGGCTCACAATCGATTTAAGAACTCAAGGATGGAGTTCGTGAAGTTAGCGAATTGAATTTTAAACCGTGGCCATCATTTGGCTGATAATTATTATTATTTCATAGTCCATTAGGGGCTTAATAATATAATAAATGGTCTACAATCAGTTTTATTTTTCGCGGTCTATCTTAACTCATTCAACGTTTCGCCAGTTTCATTGATAATTTTCTTTCTCCAAGTCTTCGTAAGTCTGCATCGACTCCTCTTTAGATTCCAAGTCAGCGTAGTGTATGGCCTATGTACCTGTGTTTTTTGCTTGTAGAATATTGTCTAGTTACTCTCTGTGCATTATCGTTTTCGGCCGCTATATTTGCATTATGTTCCGTAAACAGTGGCAGTTACAAGCCAAATTTCAGAACCTTACAAAAGAACTGATGTCATGCATGCATTCAAAGTTTCAAGTATGGTGCTGGTGTTGGGGTTCTTTGTGTGCCTTTCTTATGCGGTCGTCGATGTATTTTTCATCGCCTCCATCCTTTGAGAGAATACCTCCTAGATAAGCAAAACTCTAGATATAGTTTATACCTATTCTGCTCATTGATGATAAAACGAGTTGAATTGTGCCTTCTCATTCGAATTGAATCCTAAGGTTCGTCAATGGAGTTTTTTCGGACTTCTTAGAAGAGAATACGCAAGAGGTTTAAACGAATTACTTTTTTTTTTCTTTAAAAAAATCTCAAATTACAAAAATACAAATACATTGTAATAAAGTAGCCAGATATGCTGGGGAAGGGGTGTGGATTTGCCACTACTTATAATATCCGCGGAAAAGGCAACCGTCTGCTTTTTAAAAATTATAAACATTTATTTTAATAGACCACCAAATCATTTAAAATTCCATTCCAAATTATTACGTTTTAAAATTATAAGTCAGTCTAGTCTCTCTTGATTTAATCAATTCATTCCACAATCATTAAAGATTTTTGCTAATCAACTTTAACCACAACGCTATACAATATGGTGTCTGATTATGAGTTTTTAGCGTCAAAAACAAAAAATAATAGAAAGTTGATTTTAACAATTACTTCTTATTATTTCTTATATTTTTATTTTAGTTTTTTCTCTAATTTAATATTAAATTGATCTTAAAAGACAATATAAACCAAAAGCGAAATAATAATAGAAAAAAACAAGAAATAATACAAATTATAATCAATTATTTGTAATGAATTGTCTACAATTTGTTATTGCATGATATCTGCACATTAATTAAAATTGAAAGAAATACATTGGTCGGCCGGTTCTACTCTACGCCACTATATTCAGCTCCATTCTATTTTTTATCGTTATACTCCCGTATACTGTTATTTTTTCTATGAGTGTACACACTAGATACTCTATGATGGTAATGATGATGATGATGGTTGTTCGTTTCGGTTTGGTTTGACTGGATATAGTTGATGCCTGCCTGGTAAATGATGTCTGTTGCCTTCCACTGGCAGGCTGGCTGGCTGCTGTTGTCTCAGTAATGACTGACTTTTACTAACTGAGTGACTATAATTTTAATTTCAGTCTGAATTTTCATTTTCTTATTTGTTTTATTTTGTTTTTTTGTTTGTTAATTAAATTATCGCGTTTTTTTAAGAATTTCTACATCGTTTTCTTTTTCTATTTCGTCTTGCTATTGTTTTAGTTTTCTTTTTATCACTACGATATAATTTTTTCCTTCTGTTTTTACTCACTTCAAGTGCTACTCGTAATTATTATTTTTTATTATTGTTGGTATTTTTATAGAAGAAGAAAGGCAATTATTTTTCATTCTTAACAATTAATGATTAGCAAACCAAAAAAAAAAATAAAAAATATTAAGGTTTTGCACAAATTATGGAAATTACTTCCAACAAATATAACGCAAGCCATGCCAGCTGAAATTATTAGTTTTATGTCATAAAGATATTTTGTTTTTCGATAAAAAAAAAATGATTTTATTGCTGAATAATACCTGTTCTTAGTTCAATACATGTAATCCAGCATTTTCTAGGCCCACAAGGTTGATTGGCTGTACATAGTTCGCTACGCTCAAACAGTCAAGTAGAGTCAGGAGAACTATTTTTTCTCAAGACTACAGCACTCGCCAGATGTGCATTATGTGGCTGATAAGGAGATCATTTTCCATCTTTTCCCTGTTGCTAAGCCTGTGATAATATTATTTAAAGGCAAATTCAAGTCGAATCGCATGCTCACCTAGCACCCAATGCTTAATACTGCTAGCAACCTCTAAATGTTCCGCTTATTATGGTTGTGTTAAACCGTCTCCTATTAAAAGTTTACAGATTACGTCATCTGTTCTCATCCTTCTGAAGAATGAGTCGAAAGATATTATTTCGGATAAACACCAGCAAAATTGCAGCTGAAAAATTACTTAATACATCGAAAACGGATCATGTTTCATTATCATAGATGACTTTTTTATGACGCCGTTCGCAAATGCTGCACAATGAAACCAATGTAGCAGTTTTATTAAAAGCAAATGTTGATGTATGTTAAAGAACTTTTTTAAAAATAATCATATTGAGAAAATAAATGTGTTATCTTTTCCAACAGTACCGATATATGTAAGTCGACTTTCTTCAATAAGTTTTTTTTTTCTAATTCTAAAGATGAATACGAGTAAAGTTATCAAAAATGATATTTTGAACTCTCAACTGATTTTTTTTTGTCTCTTAATTTTCTGATTTTCCAAGGTATGCTTGAACCTTTAACACATAGCCTAATTTGGAATCGATAACATACCAAAATTTTAATTCATACTCCACATATTTTGAGGACACAAATTGCCTTAAACAATAACGACTTCTTATTTTTTTGGCCGGCATAATCGACCAAATGTGTCCACAATCGGAAGAATTGTGTGTAAATTTCGGCAAACTGGGTCTGTAAGAAATGTGGAAACACCTGTGCATGTTCGCCCAGTTCGTTCGGAAAATATTGCTGTTGTTCGCGATAGTGTGACAGAAGAGCCGTCAACTTTGACCCGTCGTCGTGCCAAACAATTGAACATCTCACTAACATCACTGATGCGAATTTTGAATAAAGATTTGAATTTACATGCTTACAAGGTTCGATTGATTCAAGAGCTAAAGCCTACTGACCATATCAATCGTCGTCAGTACGCCTAATGGTTAGTTAAGCAGACAGAAGAAAATGGTGGCTTTACAAAGAAAATCATCTTCAGCGACGAGGCACACTTTCACCTCAGTGGATTTGTTAAAAAGCAGAATTACCGCATTTGGGCATGTGAGAATCCACGAGTATTTGTTGGAAAGCCGATGCAGGCACAAAGAATGACTGTGTGGTGCGTTTTAGGGGCTGGCGGTGTCATCGGGCCGTAATTGTTCGAAAATGAGGGCGGCCAAGCAGTTGGCGTGAATGGTGTTCGCTATCGCGAAATCATAACGGACTTCTTGTGGCCAGAAATTTAGGATATGGACCTGGACGATATGTGGTTCCAACAGAATGGTGCACTTGTCACATAGCCAAAGAAACAATGGCTCTTTTGCGTGAGAAATTCAATGGCCGTGTTATCTTACGTAGTGGCGATTTTAATTGTTCGCCACGATCATGTGATCTGACGCCGCTGGACTTCTTTCTTTGGGGTTATTTAAAAGAAAAAGTAGACGTCAATAAGCCAAGAACAATTTAAGAGCTAAAGGATGGGATAATTCGGCATATTATTTCGGCAATTCGGCCGATTCGTTTTAAACTCAAAAACGATGATGATTTAGCAAATTCATCAAAATATAAATTTATCAAATCGCTGCCACCTCTGAGGCAATTTCCGAACCCGTCTCAGAAAAACTCCTCTCGTTTTGAGGCGATCCTCTTGGAAGCTGATGTTTTATTTCTTGAAAAGAAGTGAATTGGTGGCATTGCAAAAGATATTGTATATTTCGAAACAGCCAATAGTGCGAAGAAGCAATGTTTGGAAAATACGGTGAGAGCGGCATTTGATCGTTTTTGACAATCGTTTGGCAACTATTATGATGTAAGATTAGGCATAGTAATGCAAAAGAATAACTTAATCATGTCTGTCGTTATATTCCGGCAATGCACTGTTCAAACGAAGTAATTGCAGTCTGCATCGATTACCGAGTTTTAGCACACAATGCCGCCTTAATCCCACTAAATCGAAATTTGGAAGCAGTTATAAAACCCAATAAAACCCCCCCCAAAAAAATCTATCAAAAAACCCAAGGAAACCCGATGTGTTGGTTAAAAAAAAACTCGGGTTTTTGTCAACCCTGTCCAGGATTCTTGAAAATATGGGCCAATGGATAGAGGTATGCTACCGTAGCCAAGGCGAGCATTTGGCCGATTTTTTGCTTCACACATAATTGTCATAGATCCTTCTACCAAATTAAAAAATATTAAGATGATTCTTTCAAAACTTTATGTTTTATTTACAATTAACATCGTCTGGTTGGGTTGGACCACCCTAATGAGACGGTGTGAAGCAGATAAACTCTATTGCATTCCATTTTCAACCTCATACAACACCGACTGATGCATCCATCTTCTTAATTTTCTAAAAAAATTTGTTGCATTCGCTTAATATTCACTATTTTCATGCAAAGCCCTATAAATTGAAATATCGGTGTCACAGAGTACGAGTGGTATGATTAACTAGATAAGGTAATTTACAGAAATAGAACTCTAACCCTGCGAACTGTGTGCATTACAAATATATTTTGTTATAAAGGGATAAAAACAACATTTTGGTGCATTTATTGTTTAAAAAACCATATGAATAAAAATGGTTCCTTAGCTAAGATTCGTAAGTTTTTTTTTTTTTTTTTTTACCTTAGCAGGGTTAACCACTACACCCCTTTACATAATGCTGTAGCGTTTTAAGTAAGTGGACTCGATGAACTTTAGTTTCCTTATTTATTTGCTAATATTTTACTGTTTTGTCTTATCCAACATCTTTAGCAAATTATGTGTATTTGCTTAATAACATATTGTAGGGTATTAAAACGTGTATAAGATTCTTGAGTATAATTAGGGTTTTTAGACCAGACCCCTATTAATTTCCAAATATTATATATTTTTTTTAATATTTTATAGTTGTCTCTGCTGATTTGTGTGTGTGTGTGTGTGTGTGGGGATATGTCTCTTTGTAATTTAAGATGTTTTTAATTTCTAAAATTTCCTTAAAATTCTTTTTAAAATAATATTTGTTTTTTGTTTTTGTTTTTTTTTTTTTTTAGTTGTTCTTAATCCTACTCTCGGAGGGGGACGCAACACACATAATTAGTTTAGATTTTGCTTATTTTTGTAGCCAGTTTGACTGTTTATTTGTGCCTTTGTAGAGCTGTCTGGTCACACAATGTCTGTCCGTCTATGCCCTGGCCTTAAAACAGTTTAAAACAGTAAGTGCTGGTTGGTCATCATCATACAGTATTTTGTGTGTGTTTTCAGTAGAAAATGCACTGATGCAAAAATTGAACCCTAATTATTTTTGGAATGAAAATTGTCCCTTTTTCATTATTATTTTTTATTTTTTATTTTTTAATAAAATGAGAGTTCAAACTGAAGTATTTTTTTTAAAGTTTTCTAAAAAATGACGACCAATAAAATGTAAAAAAAACAGTAAAACAAAGACAGACAAACAAAACAATCCCTAAGGAACTTTAACGAAGTTTACATACTTTTTGTAATTTTTTTTATTTTTTAATTTTATTTTAAATGTCATTGAAGTTGATGCGACAAGTGAATGTGAAGAAGTGATATAAAGTGCAGAAGAACAACATGGACATATGGACTGGCAAAACAGACAGACGGACAGACCCATATATACTATATATACTATATATATACATGGAATGTATGACAATATATAGAGAAGAGATTCAAAGAAAAAGGCTTGGCCAGTTACAAAGTTTAGTTCGCTTGAATTGAATTGTCTGTGTAGCTGGCTGGCTGCCTGCCTGCTTGCCTGTCTTTTTGTTTCCAAACGTATATTGGCTGTCTGTCCATAGCTGGGCTGTTGTTTTTCCTGGGACTACAGCAAAACACACGGCTATTCATATACAAATAATAACGATGATGATAACAATGATAATGACGTTTATGATTACCGACAATACAATATATTGATGACGATAACGCAACGATAATAACGTTGCTGATGATGAGTAAGGAGAGTACAAGAATGTCGACTCAAATTACTACTTCAATTGAAAAACAAACTATTGCTGTCTGTTGCTTATAAACGAATACAAAATAAAAAAAAAACATTTTAAAGTTCGTTGTCTTGCTTAGTGTCGTCTGGTGGTTGTGTTTGTGTTTATGTGCTTTGACGCTGTGAGGATTTCTTAAAGCTAAGCTTACCGGAGATCAATTTTTGCCTTCTTTTACTTCATTTAACACTAAACATACTAGTAGTTAATATATAACTATTTTTATCATAGCCGCAGACTTTTCAAGAAACTCAACCCGATCGGGTGTTGTTAACGATTAGATCAGCGTCAGGCAAACTAATATTAATGCATTTTATAACTATAATAGTAATTTCAGAGTCACTCGCTCTGGCCACTTTGTACTGTATTTTTGGACTTTTTTTCCATTTACTTCTTTTTGTTTATTTTTTGCCTATGCCTGAGAGTACGTAGGTGTGAAAACAAAAGAGCAGCTCTTTGCCTGTCGATGGAGTAAATAGAAACTTGGAAGAAATGCTTTAAAACTTTCATTTTGAAGATGAGAATCGAAGCGAAAATGAATGATCGGTGCTGAGAACTTCATCGGGAGAGTCAATATATGAAAGAGAAAGAATGGCCTGCTGATATTTTGAATCGAAAAATTCTCAATACGTGTTAAACTTTTGTCTATAACGCTGGTCAAATGACCAGTGATGGTATGTTTAGTGTTAAAAGTAGATAAGCGAACAAAAAGTTCCCGTTAACATTTTTACCACCAACCAGCAGCCTTTTTGCTCAACGGGGGAGTTGTTGTCTTTCAGGAAGTAATTCCATACGTACATGCATATATGAACAGAAGAAATACTTCATTGCTAACTGCCTGATATGAAATCTGGCTAAAAATTCCAAAAATAAAATTCTTGTCATATTTTTTTGAGCACCAAACCGTACTTGACATTGAAAACCGAAAATAAAATTATTTTTTTTTTATTAATTTGGTGTGAAATTTAAGGTTGCACCAGGCCAGTTTGTACGAGTATTGTATTTCTGTTAACTAAAATATATACTAAAAAAAGAACCCACAGTGGTTTTCTCACCGAATAGCTTCAACAACATAGTCAAACGAGAGTTGCATGATGTTTTATTTTTGACAAAAACGTACTTTATATCGTATACCATGATTCCACGAAGGTAAATATTCATGACTCGCTGTCTTATTCGTAACTCAGTCTCCAAACCTAAGTAAAACAACTTGTTTCGTCATACAAAACTTTTTAGAGCGAGCATATGACCTCGTTTTAATTTGTTCCAGCTTGAATTACCTTTAGAAATGTAAAGATTTTATTCCCTCTTTTTTGCATCTTAAGTTTGTCTGAACGAACTGTCAAAATAGCAAATAGCAAACCGTGCAGAAAATGCTAATAGTGAAATATTAGTGCCTTACTAGTGACATTGTCAGTAATACTATTGACCAGGTGTACCCCAACCAATTTAATTATCTACCGATATTAGCTTGTCATTGAGAATCCACCAGTAGACTTTAGCACTAGGCATTTGAAACAAAGATTCACTAGTCAATTTCAGTGACCCTATTGATGTTTCATTGGAAATTTAACCAGTAATACATTAGAACTATTGTCGCTAACGTATCTGAAATCGCTGATAATAGGAAAGTTGACGACATCGCTAGAAAAAGAGTATTGTCATATAGACATATGGTTCTAGGTTGACTATAGGCGAAAAACAAACATTAAAATTGTTAAATAAATACGAAATGAAAAAATAAATGTAACAAAGTTTTAAAAATGTGTCTATTTCTTAAAAATTAATTAGGTGAATACGTATGGATCGTGTAAACACTGTGATTCGCTATGGTAATTGAGAGAGCGAATCAAGAACTTCTTTTCAAGAACTTTTTTCTTTTCTTTTCGTGCTATTAACAATCTGGACATATTTGACATACCAACTTTAGAATAGTATTCGTCACTAACCTTTTCAAGGTAATCGACATAAATGACACCCCGTGAATTTAAAAAAAAACTGTCACTATTTTGCTAAGTCTTTAAACTCTGGTGTGTTGTGACAGATCTATGTGCTGTCTACAGTTACCGTAGAACCAAAATATTTCTAAACTCTCCTTTGAAATGTTCACCTGGTTGAGTTTACCGCCGAAGCAATCGTAGCACCTGTCTTTCGAATGGCTTCTTTGTATATTTTGACTGAGGCTACAGCTAGCTCACTCACTTCACTTATTTTTATTATGCGATCGCTAATTGCTATTCCATAGATTTTGCTGAACGAGCTTAATGTTAAACATCTTTCACACTGCTAAGGCCTTTACGTAACTGTTTTACCATTTTCAAGCCTTTCTTGTTTCGCTGATGTTTTTCTTTTACTTAATTGATTTTAATTGTAAAGCTTGGTAAGTTTAGCGTTAGACTTTTGTCCTTTTTTTTACGGAAATGTTTTCTGAAACGGTAAGTTAAAATTTTTAACGTTCACAGTTGCCTAATACTGCGGCACATTTGATCTATTTTGACCTTTCCAGTCTACAGCTTACTCAGCGGATCCGATGGTGTCCTAATGGACCCCAACAGATCTAAAACCCTAGTGATAGATATGTCCCTAATGACACCTTATGTCTCTCTGTGCATTTGCATCTAAATATGTCAAAATCTCACACTCACATAATATGTGTTCTTCTGACTCCTGTAAACATGGTCTACAAACATCTACTTTCGAGATTGCCATCCTCTGCAGATATGCTCTCAATCCACAGTGGTCCGTGAGAAAATCCGTCGGGAGTTTCATGACCACCCAAAAATAAGTG
The DNA here is from genome assembly GCA_023159175.1 of Wohlfahrtia magnifica. Taxonomy (NCBI): domain Eukaryota; kingdom Metazoa; phylum Arthropoda; class Insecta; order Diptera; family Sarcophagidae; genus Wohlfahrtia; species Wohlfahrtia magnifica. The sequence goes on along the minus strand of JAKWBJ010000534.1, from coordinate 5,622,958 downwards.
GACTTTATTTCTAAACGCCAGCCTTTTCAACGTATCGTGGAGTATGGCCTGTGACACAGGTCCTCATGATGGCCAACATCTGTATATCCGTGGTGCAAACCCAACAACTCTGGTTTTAGATCACTATGGATCAATCCAAGGGGAGTGATTCAATTCCTAGACCTTATGAGAAGAGGAAGAAGCAGAAGAAGAAGAAGAAGAAGAAGAAGAAGAAGAAGAAGAGGGCCAAAAAGGAATGACAATGTAATATACCTTCTTGTATTTTCAGGGCAAGCTGCTACAACAACAACAACGTTTCGTAGCAACATTTGGCAAGTTTAGGCATAATAGGATGAGCTTGGCTGTCTGACGAAATATTAATGATCTTAGCCTTGAGCCCACTGTCCAGGTTGATATCTGTACACATGGCAATGACTATGTTCACAGCTTGGAAAACACTCAATGGTTTCCACGGTAGGTTTGACTAGTCCGGTTTGGTCCGTGTAGGCTATCACCGACACCATTCTCCATTTTGCAGTTACCGGTTTACTACTTCAGATTGCATTTACTGCTATATTACAAAAACATATTTACGAGTATGGTAAACCACTTAACCTTAATTTAGTTTTGACTTAAAGATCCTTTGTATTAGTGCACTTAAGCCACAGCTTAAGCTTTATAGTCTCTTTGTTTGAAATCATTTGATTTTTGTATGTTATGGACATCATACATAAACTATAGTCATATGAGTACATACATGCATGCAAACATAAATCCCGCGACATATTAACTTTAACAAGAGAGACTTCTCTCAATCAATTGGATGCACCCGGTTCATCGAAAGGGACCTACAGTTTAACGCTAGCTGCGAATGACAGATGTATTAGTTAGAGAGGGTTGTCATAGTGTAATACTCATAACCATAATGTTTCGAATGCCACTGCTGAAAATTATCGAATGGTCTGGCAATTGTTTCGATCTGCTCTCTCATTCATAATTTTACGTAATGAGCGAAAATTGAAGTAATTTAGTTTTGATTGCCTGTAGATTACTAAACAATTGATATGATCCTTAATTTATATTGGGTGTTTGTTCACGATAATTGTTTATTTGATTTCCATTTTCCATTTTTGAGGCTCAATTTACTGGCAAGTAACGAAACAATAAATATCATCAGAAACAGAACAATTATCATCAAAATGAAATCAAAAGTATCATGTGAACTGGGTAATTCGTAAAAGTTAGTAAAAGCTAATAAATTAATTCGAAGCCTCGTGGGAACATGATATTAGATCACAGTTTGAAAGCATTTAAATGCATGAAATTTGTAATGCCATCAACAAAACTATTGACATTATGCCGAGTAGTTAACCCTTTACTTATTGTGTCAAATTTTATAATTGTCTACGGTTTTCAATAAATTTTTTCTTAAACATTAAATATTTATTGATTTTATTTCATTTATTTTTACTTTTTACTTTTCAAAAGTAACATAAGCACCAGTTTGCTTTATGAAATACTCATATGTAAGCCACCCGCCCATAATTATGTCTAATATTTAATTTATTTTCTAATGTTGTATTATGTGTCTCTAATAATAATAATGTTCAATTTAAATTATTACCATAGATGACCATATGATTAGTTGTTTTCTTGCCTTTTTTTTTGTAAATTAAATGTGAGTAATGTTGTTTTCTTTTGTTTTTGTTGTTTTTTTCTAATTTCATTTGAATTGTGAGGGTAAAAACGAAGAAAAACAAAAAAACTTGACATTTTTTCTAATTACATAACATTTATCATCAATTATAACAGACACGCAAGCTGTTTATTTAGTTTTTATTTTATTAAGAGAATATTATTTTACTTTATTTTATTTCATATCATTTTTTCTACACATTTTTTTTTCAGTTAATTTTGAAAATTTCTGAAACCAACGAAACAAAAATAAAAGAATTCGTTTTACAAATGACGTGTTGAGTTCTTGTGTTGTATTTGGTTTTTTTCTTGTTTCTTCCTTGTAATCATCATTTTGTTTTGTAACTTCTATGAAACTAAAGTTTTGTTGTGCTACAATAGTTAGGCAATGTAATAGGTTTATCAAATTATATGGTATATTACTGCTAAAATTATATTTACTGACTGTATTTATTTTATTATTTTATTATTTCTTAATCAATATTCTTAATTTAATATAAAAACAAGAAATACCGTCTACTTTTTGAGCGATGGATAGAGGCAACTTAGTCATTTCGCCCAATTTCAGATACTTCAACTGTTATCGTCCGCAAGAAATTCAGAGCTAAATATTTACTATATCCTTTACAATACACCCACTTTTTGATTGCTGATGTATTATTATTATTAAATTGAGTCGGAGAGGCCTAAATGGTCATGGCAATGCGACCTAAAAAGATCTTATGTGCCTCACAATCCGGAGTCAGACCGCCAGAGAAATGGCCGATGGCGATATAAATCCCATCGAGTTAATACTCCTGAACAGAGGACGACTGTACGATCAGTCTGGAAAGGCCAATCGGAGCACTCTCCAGAAGAATATTCTCTACCTTGTGGATGAAGACAGTGGGTAGCCGACGAACCTGCTTAAGCCCAATGAGTGGCTACACAAAAGTTCGTCTCCGAATGTTTGCAAAGCAACACGTTCACAAAGAATATAAAAAATGCAAATGTCAAGCTATAACGCTAACATTTGGCGGGAATATCAACAACAGATGTACCAATTTAACAGAAAAACTCACTCACACACTGGGTTTATTCCGGAAACTTTTTGATTAGGCTGGTATGCTTTGTCGTCTCCTCCTCCTCCCTACTTAGTCAACTACCGAATCAGCCACCACAGCTAGTGCGAAGAGGTGATATATAAGACAGCAATGGCCCAACAGGAAGCCAATAAGTCCCCTAATAATTGTTTTGCCCATGTGGCGCAACTTCCTATTATAGGTGAATGGTCTCATTAGCCGCTTCGCCTGCCTAAGACCTAGACAGTGTACCCAGTATGACGCACGTAGCCCATTCTCCCACATAAAGGTTCTGGTCCTATGAAATCAGCGGCCGAGCCACGCCAGTTCAGCGAACTCGTCTCCCATAACACCAGTGTAGCCAGGAACCCAACAAAGCGTTACTCTCTTCCTCAATGCCAGTGTGTTGACATTCGTATAGCACTCTTGTACCAGTTTCGAGTCTATATACTCCGAAGAAAGGGCCATATGTGCCGCTTGACTGTCGGAGTATACATTAATAGAAGCGCCCATGATCCTACGTTCTATATTAATACGCGCACAGATGGAAATAGCCTGGATCTCTGTTTGGTATCCCGGCACCCACACCACTTTCCATTTAAGATCCATCTGTGTACTACTGTAAGCAGCCGGTGTTTACCTTATGGACCCCATGGTCCCGCTCCCTGCAGTCATATATGGTAACTTAAAAATTACGACCGAAGTTTAAGCCACCAGTGCACACGTCACTCGTGTCCAACAGTAACTCAAAGTAGCTCACTCCTGCCCAACAGTAGTCGTATGACTCCTATGGTCCACTGATTGAAGACCACCACGTGACAACAACCTGAGGGCGCTGAGAGCAGCAAATTTCTTAATGAAGTTATGCGGTGGGCTTAGACCAATAAAAGCTTTCATGGCCACAGTGGGACGAATTCCAATTGCACCTGTTAAGGCCAAACAAGCCTGCCTCTGAAGCCTCATGCATTTTTTACGCAAAGCCTCTCCTCAGCCTTAGGCCATCATACAATATACAAAAGGAACTATCGGTTTCAACTCAATTCTGCCTTTTCTTTGTAAGAAATTTTGACATTTGCTTACGTTTGGTACATAACTGATCGTTTAATATTGTATTTGGCTACCAGAGCATATTTTTCTCAGACACTTGTTGATAAATGCTAGGAGTTCTTTCGTCATCAGTCAGGTCACGCACTTGTACTGCAGAACTGGCTTTATATTTTATCGGATGATTTTTTAAGATCTTCGGATATGGTTTAAAAAATATACATAAAATTTAGAGAAATGTATGAAATCTTTATTTGAGTTAATGCTTGAAGATGATTCCATGTAAATGTTGACCGCGGCTACGCCTCATACGCTGGGCCCAATTTTGCCATTCTCCTCAATATTGGTTTCCAGTGCATTGACCGCTAAGCCATAAAGCCTTAACATAGCCACACAAAAAATAGTGTAAAGACGTTAAATTGCTTTATCAAGGCAGCCCATTGATCGGCTCCAAACGTGAAATAAACTGTTCACGAAATGAGCTTCGTCACTGAAAACAATTTTCCGATAAAAAAAGTGGATCTTCATCTAACTTTGCCAGCACCTATTCACTAAAAGTTAGCCGTTGTGGTAGGTAGTTTGGCTTTACCGGTCTTAGTTAATCTGTTCACGATCTGCTAAGAAAACGGGTTGAAGGAGTTGGCATTCTAAAAAAATGTCTTTAGTTGCTCTTTTTTCAAATTAAATAAGAAAAGCAATACTTCCAGCAAATAACGGTTTGTTCGCATAAAATTCGACATTTTCGAAGCAAAAAAAATCTGTTTTCTTCACACTGTTTCGTTCAAAGTGCAAATCTCTTCTCATATAATATATTAGAAACACAAATCATGTGCTAAGGATAGGTCGTCTATTGTAACTGCCACATTTTTAAGTTAAACACCCAATAGATTTTTTTGCTTTTTGACTAATTGTACGAATGTAAGAAATAGGCCAAAGTTGCCTAAACTGATAACAATATTCTGTTCACTATTCGTTATACAGTATGTTGGCAGCCATGAGCATAGTCAAGTTAGTAGGAAGATCGGTTGGTTATTATTCGACCGGTTTTAACTGGTTTTTTTGATTTTGTCGAATACAGTTTTTTCAAAATCTGCATTTTTCGAATACCGAATAAACCGGTTAATTTGACACGAATAACCGGTTAATTTAAATAAGTATAATTTTTATACGTTTGTATGTTTATTTTATTGAAAATATGCTCATCGTTTAACTATTTGTATAAATTTAATTATTTTTGTATATACGAGTATGACAACCTTGAACGTCTCACAAAGAACGTGAAATCCAAGGTAGATCGAAAAAGATATACAGTCTTGAGCAAAAATAATCTTTTCTCATCTTCTGTAAATAAATATTGATTTTTTATATGGAGAAAGATCAACTAGACTTATTGAAAGCCAACAAACCCATAAACGCCGTTTCCGAACGGCGTAAATGCACATAAACATTCGCTAGTAATGTTGTTAGGTGATATCGCTGTTGAAAATTGTCAGATGGTGTGGCCGGGGATCGAACTGATGACTTCCTGGTTGGAAGGTGGGTTCTTATCTAATACGTGGTGCATAAATTTGCATACAGTGCTGCTCGAAATCGAAGCAAATTTTCTTGTCGAGGCAATTAAGGACTCGTATATTACTAATAGATTTATTCAAAATAAAACATTTAATTCTTGTTATCTTAGGCACCTAAATTATAACTATAATAACAAACCTTTAATTCCATTCTCTACCAAGTAATACAACAAAAACGAATTTAGCTCCTTGAGTAGCTGTTCGGAGCTCAAGCATTTTTCAGTACATTATGTAATAAACTGTGTTTTTTATGGCCTCCGCACACCGTTTTTGCATAGTTTTTATGAGATTTGTTAGAATTATTGTCAGTATTGATTGCCACTTTGATTTTGAGCTCTCCTCCATCAACTTCTGCTTATTTTTAAAATGACGTGGTCCAGCTCAGCGCTTCTAGAATTAGGAACAATTTTATTAATAAAGGAACCGGCTAACCAGTTATTTGAATTATTGTTAATCGAAAACCGGTTTTTTAAAAAGTGTTGCTTTTCGAATTATTCGAAACAGCAACAACCGAAAACCGGTTTTTTTAAGTGCTGTTTTTCGAATTATGCGAAAACCGGTTTCTGAAAAAAGTCTTATAATCGATCTCCCTACAAGTTAGTGATTAAAAACGAACTCAGTGGTGAAGTTTTTTTACTTCTCCCTTCTTAAGAAAAAAAAAGAAAAAAAAACTGACCACATAATTATAGGAAAAAAAAAACGAAACTATTTTTTTTTATTATACTTCGTATTGTATTCATAAAATATTTTTTCTTTTCACTTTTATGGAGTTTAAATAGCTGAAAACCGTTTCAGAGAAAAAAGAGTATGAAAAACACTCATCAAATGTCATTTTTATGACAGTTTGATGTCATGTGACAGGTTTTTTATGTATTTTTTTTTCACGTTTATGTCTTTGTTGTTGTTGCTAATGTATTTTTGGGTTCTTTTGTTGCTGTTATTGCTGTTGTTGCTGTTGTTAAATAAACGAATATCTCCTTATAAATACTTCATCATCTATCGTGTCATAAATTATTGTTACAAACCCACAAAAAAAAAGAAGAAAAAAACGTAAAAAAATATATTCAAATTTGTACGAGTGAAAAGACAAAAAAATATATAAGAAAAGCCATAAATTTTGGATTTTAAAAACTACAAAACAAATATTCGTACATAAAAAAAAAAATAAAAAACGAATATAGTCTGACAGACCAACAGCCAAACAAAGGGGATCAACAGTTTTAAAGAAACTAAACTATCTGTATATGAGTATGTATTACCTTTAAAGAAATTCACACCCCACTCGATTATGACAGATGAAATCTAACGTAAGAAAAAATTATTCAAACATTTTAGAAAAAAGTAAATAAAAATTGAAATTTATATTTTTCTTGGCTTTTTTGTATAAATTTCGATTTAAATTATATTTTATTGGCTTCTCAGTTTCATTTTATTTTCCATTCTCATCGTTTGATTATATTTTATACAATTTATTTATAGTGTTTTGCTTAAATTGAACAGGTGTAATAATATTGGGTATCGGCAAAAGTTTGTTCCGGTTAGAAATAAAGTATTATGTCGTTCATATGGCTGCCGCTGCTGGCCTCACATTACCCCTTTCGATCGGATCAATTTCCGAGAACTTTCTCGAGTGTGTGGGGTCGTATTTCGGCAATGGCATAACAAATTTTGGCCTTCAAATGTTCAATTGCCTCTGGTTTTTTCGGCATAACACTTGTCACAGCTTCTTGGTGGCCAACTGGCATCGCCATTTCGGCTAATTAAACGGCCATCAAACGTTTGACGCAATAAATCGATTGCAGCTTGAGATGTGTGGCAAGTTGCACCATCCTGTTAAAAAAAAACATCGTTCAAATCAATACCATAAACAAAAAAATTGGTTATCATGGTGCGATAGGTGTCTGCATTGACCGTAATGGTTAATGGTGGCTCTCAGCCACAGTTTTGATATTATCGGGTGTACGCACTGTACGAGCAGGCGCATCAACGATGAAACCAGTTTCACGAAATTTAGCAATAAACTGGTGTATACTGGGCACTGTTATTCCTTCTTCACTCTTCTTCCTTCTTTTCGTGCAATTTTCGACCAATTGTCTTCGTTTTGGAAATAATTTTCCAATAAATCCCAACGTTGCTCAAGCGTAAATCGATTCATTTCGTGTAGTGGAGATAATATACTAAAGTTGGTGACAGAAGAGGATGACATAAGTGTTGTCAGATGCGAAATAACCGCTGGTTTAAATTTAAACCTATAGATGACCCACCCAACCTTCTGACTACATAAATACAGTAACTTTTCTCTCAATAACAACCTTCATTGGCACGAATGGTCTCTATCCAGTTTACTTACGTCTGTGTAGTCTGTTGAAAAGGGAAGAAAGGAAAACGGCCTGTGAGGTCTGAACAAAAGCATATTTCTGATAACACGGACCACGGAAAATCCCAAAATTAAGACTGGTAACTGATGTTTAAGTGTGGTCCTTCGAAGAGTGTACTGGGTGGCTTTGGAATTATCCTAAAACGCAGACATACAGATAGCAAATATCGAAACTCGCTCTCTTGATTGTTTTGCCATACATAATCTTGAGAGCGAACGCGTCAAATATATGCACATAAATAAGGAATGTCAAAATGCAATCACAATCTTCATTTGAGCAATATGATTCGTATTCGTGATTCAGAAAGAGAACAAAGTGCTTCATATGTGAACATACTCTTAACAACTGAGCAAAAAGGGGCAGTGGTTGTGAAATAAAAGTTTACGAACCATATCGAAATTGAATCTGTGTACTCGGGTGATTTATTAACAACTTTATTTTTGGCCACACTGTTTTTGCCAGCTCAGTTGTTTTCGTGTAACATGTTACTGCCAAACATGTTCAGGTTTGTCTATAATTGAGTCGATTTACTAACGAACAACGCTTGCAGATTAATGAATTTTATTATTGAAATTCATGCTCGGTTAAGAAAGTGCATCGTACACTTCTTCCCTTTTGCGGTCAGTTTGGGCGTCCTTCTGAGACTGCTATTCGGAATCTTGTAACTAAATTTCACCCCAAATTTATATTATTGGACATTAAACCGCCAACACGCATACGTAGAGTGCGGACAGAGAAAATTATCGCTGCTGTATCCGCCAGTGTTCGTGATGAACGCGAATTATCGATTCGGCGCCGCTCGCGGTAATTGTGCGATGATTAAAAATCATTTTTGTTCAAAATGGAAGACTGGACTTGGCTGACATGTGGTTCCAGTAGGACAATGCCACATGCCACACAGCACGCGAAACAATGGCCCAATCGAGAGGTGAGTTCGATGAACAGCTTATTTCACGTTTAGAGCCGGTGAATTGGCCGCCCAGGTAGTGCGGTTTAACTCCTTAATACTACTTTTTGTAGGGCTATGTAAAGGCCCGTGTCTACAGTGACAAGTTGACAAGGGTTGACGCACTGGAAGTCAATATTGGAGAATTTATTCGTGAGATACCGTTCGATATGTTGGAGAGAAAATGCCAAAATTGGACCCAGCGTAGGAACCATTTGAGACGTAGCCGTAGTCAACATTTAGATGAAATCGTCTTCAAACATGAATATTGAATTCTATCGACTCAACTAATGATGTCATACATTTCTCTTAAGTTTTATGTGTTTTTTTTAAATCATATCCAAAAGCTCTTAACAAATCACCCGATAGTTGCAAATTCATATTCTTTTTAAACGGATAACGTGTTTTGAATAGGAGCAAATAAAAGCGCGTACCATTTTAGATCAAAATCGTTGTCCTCTGATAGTGTCATGATTCTCCTTTAACACAGTGAACACAAAGATTTTTGTTACCTTACTCATGCTCGTGTCCACTTTATTCCAATCTTTAATATATACTGCGTTTTTACTTTATAAATATCAAGTCCCCCTTGATTTACCGCTGTCACCACAATGGTAACAGAAAATTGATTTCCTAATGAAAAATAAGAACCTATTATTTGTAAATTACTTTGCTTTTGTGATTTGTGGAGAATAGATAATGTATGAAATTAAACTGTCGCCTTTTTCAAAGTTTCCTAATTAGCCACACTTATTTCTCATACTCTTAATCTTAAATGCGCTAAAGGCATTTTGGAAAGTTGAAATCGATTTTCGATGTTTGTTGACACCCAATTTTAAATGCTTCAAAAAATCCAAAATGATTTGAAAAATCTGAAAATACGGTGTTTTTTTTCTATACAAAATGGTTCTAAATCGCTTTTAGCCTTTGCCACAAGGCTGGATTGAGCATATCTTTCTTTTTGGCTAAAAGGTTCCTAATTTTGTATATCAAATACCACAACTTGTCGCAGGTCAAAAATGGTTTTCGTAAATCTGAAATGAAGATATAAACAATGACAAGTACTTACCGAAAATGTTTTAGTTTCTAGAAATATGATGTTGCCTTTTGAAAAGTTACAAAATTAAAAGTGTTGCCCTAGCTTGTCAGAAAATAAAAAAACAATAAGCCTTTTCACGAAATTTGTCATATGTCACAAAATATGCAACATTTTTACACTTCAAGAGGGCAACATAGTTAGAAAAGAATATGATACCCTTTTATACTGCTGCATTTTTGCAGAAAGGAATATAAAAAGTGCAAAAAGCCAAAAACTGCTATATTTTTTTCTCAGAAAAGCAATATTTAAAAAATTCGAAACTTAATTCGCTATTAATCTAGTTTTTTAAAATCAAATGGCTCATAAAATGATTATCAGGTTAATGATAGGCCATAGACGAAATTTATTCAACACACAAGATAAGTTTTTAAATTTTGTATTTTTTGTTATTTCGGTACATTCCCTCCGATCATTTGTTTGCACACGATTATGGCTTTCTATTCAAAGCATAGAAGTCTTTGAGTGCCATAGCTTATAAGCCTTTTCTTTAGGAAAGCGGGAAAATGAAGAAAAAAATCAAAATCCTTAAAAAAAACTTAATTGCTGGTAAAAGATATGGTTAGAATCATGCATTGGTGATTCACACAATTATAAAACGCAACACATTCCCATAGTGAATAAATAATATTATCATTCAAAAAACATCAGCAGTGTAATTTATTAAACACGCAACATAACAAATTCTAAACAATCGCTTATCCGGAACTTGGGGAAAAATTCAAATTGGTTTCCAATGACGGAAATCCTCTTTGTATTTAAAATTAATCATCAATTATTTTTTTCGCTGTGGTTATTGTGATTAAAAAAAATTGATAATATCGCCCAATTACTTTAATAGTGTCATCACAACGAAAATACGATTTTGTAGTTAAGGATGCAAAAATGTGCGCAATAATATTTGGGTTAATATTTTGTACGAAATTATTTCCGATTTGTAGAAAATAAAGAACTTGTTGGAATCAAATTGTTTATTCCCATATAAATGCTAATATAATTGATTTACCCACTGCACTTAAATAGCTCTCCGGCCTTTGCTGTACGTGTACGCAAAGCTTCAAAAAATTAATTTTAAAGTATGAGAGTTGTATTCCATTTTGGGTGATATATAGGCATTATAAATAGTAAGTAGTATGAAGAAGCCAGTATCTTCTATGCTTCTTTCTATACGCGAAAAACGTGATCGATAAAAGGGACATCATAGTGAATTCACATGCCCAGAACATCAAACACATGTTTGCAATACCCAAAAAATAACATGGGGTCTTGTTCGCATTAAAATCTCGTCTGTTCGCATGATATCGCTCGGAGATTTTCATCAGGTCCCTTGTAAGTGTCTTAATTTCCGAAAAGATCGGTATACGATAAACTGAATAACGTTGACAAAGAGAGCTATGCGATATCTGAGAAAGCTAAATATAAATCCAGCTTGATATAATCCCACACTGAAAGCATTTATTTTCGATATAAATGTCCCACTCCAAAGACTATTAGCGGTTTTCGCGATATCCAAAGCCTCTAATCGACCTCTCCCCGAATCCAGTAAAGGAGGTATATCACTTCCTGAACAGCAACGTTTGAGTTATTAACGTTATTATGTATCGCTTGTGTTATTAATCATACTTTACATAACTCTGGCAAGTGTCGATCAAACTGGTATTGAGAGGTAGGTTTCAGGGTTATCCTGTCTTTCTCCTAGGTAAGGTTAGGTTAGATTACAAGGGTAACCCGCGGCTAGCGAGTGCCTAACCCGGTTTTCCTGGCCATTTAATTTTGGAGAGGACAGACAAAGATGACAAAAATGACAAAAAATGAGTGCCATGAACCTACATCACCTAATGACAAGAGTTGGCTTGAGACGCATGAGAAAGATAATCTCGCTCCCTTGCAAATGTCATGCGAAGAAATTAAACTGACAATAGACACTGTAGTGTCAATTTGCCAACTGTATGGTCGTTATCAGCAAATTGCCAGGTCTGACAATATTGTTAGATCTGACAATCGTCTGTACAGAGCTTCAGTTAAACAAAGAACACTATACAACGGATCTAGTCCAGCAATATCTATTGGGTATGCGAAAAAGTTCGCTAAGAAATTTGTCCACGAATGAAATATACAAATTATCGGCTGCTCGGTTAAGTTCGATTACAAATTTGACCAAAAATGGAATACTTTCTTATATTTGAAACGAACTTTTTTAAATCAAAAATGTATCGTGTTAATCTTTTTTGTTTTTTCTTTTTTTTTGGGGGGTGGGGGGGTGATTAAGCTATTATTTCATTAGTGTAGAAGTTCTGAATTTTCTTAGCGAAAAACTGATCCAAATGCGTTTTACATACCACCACGTAATTTTAATTTACAACATTTATAAAGTTCTGCAGAGATTAAAACAAATTATAATCTGATGCATCAAAACTTCTCAGCTAAGCTCTTTAAGTTTCTGACGAGTCGTCAAAAATATGTGTGGTTTGGCGTTGTCAATATGGAACATAACTCTTTTTCTGTTAATCGGTTTTGGCCATTTAGAGGCCAGAATAAATAGTTTGACCGAGCTCTAGAAGGTCATTATAAACAATCCAATCCTTCCAATCTCACCAGACAGACAGCATTACCTTTCTTGGTGTCAATTCTGACTTTGCTACCGTCTGTGAAACTTTACCTTGCTTTGTCCATGATTATCTTCGCCCATTATTGTCGTATATGATCCACAGTTCATCACCTGCAGCTATACGCTTAATAGCAGTGAGTCGTAAATAAAAATTCGGTTCAACAAGTTTTTCACTGTTATGTTAATTTATACGAAGGCTGCTATTTTTATTTCGGGAATAGCAAATAATAACAAATACTTTTAAATAAAAATTGTTAAAGGAAATACTCGTATATATATTTCACAATTGAAGGAAATTTCGTAGCAGTTATGAAATCTAAAAAAAAAACATAAAACCGAGTTTATACCAATCCTGGTACAAACACACATTTTATATATAAATGAGATGCTTATGTATATAAGACCTTTAACAAATAGCTCAATAATGATTTTCTATTAATCTTTTATTTATTAAAACTATTAATTCTCTTAATTTCATTAGTGAAAAAGCAACCCCTATTTAATATTTTTGAATTTTAAAAACCAATTAATTTCTATTATTTATTGCTTGTATTGGCACAAACAAAAGTAACAACAAAATACGAAAAATTTTATTTCAATCAACACCTGTAACGCCTGTCATTTTTAAGTCAATACAACAATCAATTGTTATCGTTTAACTTTCTATTCATAATCATTGTAACGATTGGTTATCTGTCTGTCATATCTTCCATGCAGGTCTTGTATATTCTGTTCTTTGTCGTCGGTACATGTTATACCCTTTCTTGCCATTATAACGTGAAAATTAAAAATAAATAAATTTTTGCCGAAAACCCTTGAATGTGTATGTGTCATTCGAGTCCTTTGAAAGGATCCCAAAAACGAAATAATTTTTTGCTAAGAGCACTCCATTCAGACAATCGTCAGGGGTTGAATTTGCAAAAAAAGGAGGGAATTCATTCTTCCATGGTTTTATGGCAAATAAATATAAATTGAAATGGTAGTTTGGTTATTTCACATGTCGTTGGTGTATTTATTGTCAATATCTTGACATAATCAATATGATAATTAATTGTTTTTTTTTTTGTATTTATTTTGCCAATAAACTCGTTTACCAATTTATTTATTTAAAAACCAACATATCAGTTTTTGCAAATGTCCTTATATTTGTTGGTTGGTGCCCTAAGGGAGGTTACGAAGGGAATTACGATTTTTGTGACGATGACTCTATGAAATGGTGCAAGCAACAGGCTTAGCTCTATAACTAAAGGGTTATAGTTCAATAATAGTTTGTTTCTTATTCATTGTTCTGACTGTAGGTTTTTGTTATTAAATGTTTATTAATAATGATTTTATAGAACATTATTCGAATACAAATGAAATGGTTTTTTATTATTTCTATTTAAGAATCAAAGAAGAAAATAAAAAAAGTTATTTTGTAGAAATCATGAAATGTATGTTAAAGTTGATATATCTTGCTCTCTCCCCATTCAACCGGCAGACCGACGACATTACGAAACATAACAAAAAAATTTATAATTTTCCCACAATTATAAAGAAATGTAATGCAACCTGTCATCATTTGTTTTGTAACCACATTTTTAAGATACAACCAACAGTGAAGAGTAAAATAGAGAGCTTTTTTTCCCCTCTTAAATCTGTGTAATAGAAATCAAAATTGATTAATGAATAACAAGTTCAAATTGGAATCAGGGCGGAAAATTTTAAACTTTTTTCTCTCATAAAAAATCGAGCCATAACCGGCAAAAAGACGCAAACGCCGTGATATTCGATTTTCGTTTTTTTTTTAATCGATAATACTCGATTATACGCACCATCACATAAAATTTTATAGCTCTAAACTGTACTCTTATTGCAGTGAAAACAAAAAAGACTTATGTACCTACACTAGAACAAAAAATATTAAGTTTGGTTTTTGTCGCTTACGTCTTTTTGGCAGTTATGGCTCAATATTTTTCTTCTCCGTCACTCCTCTAGAGAGCATATTGACTTTCCACAAAGCATCCATTGATTTTTTTCAGTTTCTTTAAACAATTTGAGCTTTCAATCGACTGCAGCTTCTTCCAGTGGAGAAGATCTTTACCAATTGGTGTTGGCCTTTACTTTAGCATTGTAATTTTTTCCCATCATCATCGTCAGATGTATGCGTGAAGGTCAGAGGAGCTTTTTCTTTATTTTTTAGATGAAGTTGTCCGAAAGGAAGTTATAGCCTATTTATTAAACATTCGCAACCACAATTAAATTTTTCTTCGGCACGTCCTCTACATCCAAGCATCCATTGCTTTGTTTCATTTTCATTAAACAAATTGATTTTCAAGCTAAGTAGGTGATTATTGTTGCTCTCCTTCATATGATTGTATAGTGCTTTTTCCTGGTAGGTGGTCCTTTCTTCTGATCATACGTCTAATGTTTGTGATCATCGGCAGAGGTAAGCTGGAAAGTCATGTGGCTTCATTAGGTCGATTTGTCTGGAGGGAGGTTGAAGTTTCTTTATTACGCTCGAAATTGCGATGATTTTTTTTGTCATGTCCTCTGCTGGGGATTCGAACCTGGGCCGCTGGTGTTGTATGCATGCGCTATAATCACACCATGCCACCCCTATAATAATAGATAGGACCCTCCAAATACAGAGTTTTACCTTGGCGCTATACACATTCGGCTTTCATATTGATTCGGCTGGTTGGTTATGCTTCACATACGATTTTTTTTCGCTTCGAATTATTGTAACGGATTAATTTTAGAGTGCCACTAGTGCTTGCATGCAAAAATTAATTATTTTTATGGCTTTCAAGCAGAATTTTGGACATGCTCTCAGCTGCCGCTGTGGTACGGTGGGTAAGACAGCCGCCTACTAACCAAGAGGTCCTCGGTTCAATACCAAACCAGACCATCAGATAATTTTCAACAGCGGTGTCACCTCATAAGCACTGCTAGCGACTGGTTATGGCTATTTACGCTATGAAAACTTCTCTAACTAATGCATATGCGTTCGGCACCTGTGTTAAATTGAAGGTCCTATTCAATGAGTCTTAAGATAGAATCGGGTGCAGCTCATTGGTTGAGAAAAGTCCCCCTAGTCACACTTGGGATGTCGCGATTATTATGTATGTATGTATATCTAAGCTTCAATTCGAGTGATACCTTTGCTTTGCAAAGATTTTCAAATTGCCGCTTAATTGGCTTCCATTAGTTTTGCAATTTTTTGTTGAGCTTGACAACTACCTTCATGCAGTATACATCTAATTCACCAGCTTCAAATTTTTTTGGCCGATCTGAATAAAATAATGCAGCGAATTTGTTCTTTTATACAGTTGTGTTTTCTATGTACACTTTTTACACAATTACACTTTTATCCTAATTCAGCAACTTATTTATCTTGCACTTAACATTCGTTTAAATAACACTTTTATTTATGCCTAAACACGACTTTACTAGATGACTGCAAAACGAAAACTATCTCACCCTAACGAAATGCGCCATCTATCTACGTTAAATTTGAAAGATTTAAAATTATAATAAACAAAAAGGAATCAAACTGGCAACAGTGTTAAACATGTGGTAGCACTCTTAATAGCACAAACAATTATGGCAGTAACAGATACAGAGCCTTGACGCAAACTAATAAAGCTTATAGCTAAAATCTCACCATACAGTCCCTGATGTGATGTATTTTTTTGGGCTTTTTTAATCTACATAATTTCGTCATCTCTTGCCGTTTCCGCAGTTTAAAGTAAAGTTTGGCCATTTGCACCAATTCCAATCTTGCCAATCAATTTTTTATCGCCATCACTGTAAATGCATTTACATTTTAAGCATAATATCATCATAACAATGTAACTATCTGTTGTACAAACATACTCGTTCATATACATTCGTAATTTATATACATTTTTTTATTTTTTATTTTTTATAAATTATTGTCATTCATAACAGGTCGTTTTATATATATTTTTTGGTTTATTTGTTCGTCGTCTTACCAACAAATAAAGAAGAAGAAAATAACGATTGAAAATTTTCTACATGAAAAATCGTTATTTTTTGTTTGTCAAAAAAAAAAAACTTTTTATTCAGTTTGTTGTCAACATTAAAATTCCATTGCACATATGCATTTAAGGAGAGCGAGATGAAAATTCATGAAAAACCAATGCAGAAAACCAACCAAATTGACATCTGAGCTGGAAAATGACATAAAAAATATTTTTTTACATGAATTTCGTATTTTTCATATTTTCTTGTCTGAATTGTTATTTTCCAATAATAGCTAACGAATATCTCTCGTACTTAAAAAACAAACAAAAAAAAAAAAAAGAAATATTGACACATTTCAATGATATCCCTCTCTCTCTCCTTCTTGACGGGTATGAGTTCATGATACAATTTGACTTGTGCAACTTCAGAAAAATCTTGAAAAAAAAAAAACAAAAACATCTATTGTAATAGAAAAAAAAAAAAAATAGAAAAAATCATTTTTATTTTCTTAATTTGAAAATAATTATAATGCTTTGAAAGCATCATAGCACAACAAATATGTATCTTTTGATGCATCATATTGACTTTCAGTAATTTAATGGGCTTTTAAACGATTTTGGTATTTTTTTTTTTATTAACCATCAAACGTATTCCATTTGGTGTGAATGTATTGGTCATTATCTTCTTGAAGGGTGATCAGCTGAAAAAATTATAAGCAGGGAAACCAGAAATATGCAATTACATGTTTTACGTATGCAATATAAATCAACTCGGATGTAAAATATATATCCGTTTCATTTATTTTTATGAATTTTAGCATCGATTTGTGGGTGCATATTTTTGCATATTTTGCTTATAACAGCATTTTATTGCATATTTTAGTTTTAAGAGCATGTTTTCAACATTTCTTTTCTCATTGAATTATTATGACCAAGTTATGGTATTTTTGAATTTTACGTCTATTGAAGTTTATTTCATCAGGGCTTAACAGGTTCTTAAACAATTTGTGGAAGAATATACGAATATATTGTAAAAACTGCAAAGTGCGATCAAAAAGCGTTTAACGTTCAACATATGCTTGTATATCAAAAATATATAGCAAAAATGTCCCCTAAGGACACACGCAATTGCACAAACGTCCAATCTTTATTGATTTCAGTAGATAAAATAACTCATGCGCTTGGATACATATTTCGCAAATGTTATTTTAGGTGTTGTCACAATGCAACAAAAAAGCATCAAGACTTTTCTTTATTAGCAAAGGAAATTTATTTAGAGCATATTTTTAATTTTTAGATCATATTTTTAGATTTTCGCTGCATATATTATGCGAATAAAATACTTTTTAAGAGCATATTTCTCATTTTCCTGATTATAAGAAATCGATAACGGTATTGTTTTTGTATTCCGGATCCTTACCGACTTAAACTACCTCCTTCTTCATCCCCATTCCCCGCGGCATTGCCGTTTTAGAAAGGGAAAGACCCAAGACGTCTATTTATTGTCATTTCTAAGGCTGTTAGTACATGTCGAATCGATTTACGCTTGAGCAACGTTGAGATTTATTTGAAATTTATTGGCGAAACGATAAAAAATCAAAAAAATTGTAAAAAAAAGATCTTTTCGGATGAAGCTCATGTTCATCTTCGTGGGTATGTTAATAAGCAAAAATTGCCGTATTTGGGGCTCAGAAATCCCAAACGTGTTCTTATATAAGCCAATGCACCCATTACGAGTGCCCGATTGGTGCGGCTTGTGGAGCGGAGGCATTATTGGCCCATATTTCTCTGAAAATGAGGACGGCGCAACAATTGCGTCATGATAACCGATTTTTTTGTGTCTGCTCTTCATGGTATTGATTTTAACTATGTTTGGTTGCAACAGGATGGGTTTACTTGCCACACACCTCATGCCATGATGATGGTCGTTTCATTAGCCGAAATTATGATGTCAGTTGGCTGGCAAGAAGCTGCGATTTGACACCGTTGGACTATTTTCTATGGGGCGCCTTAAAGACAAGTGCTTTGGCGACTAACCAGAGACAATTGAGCATTTGAAGGCCAACATTCGTGTTGTTATTGACGAGATACGACCCCATACACTCGACAAGGTTCTCGAAAATTGGTCCGATCGTATGGAGGCTAGTCGCGGCAGCCATATGAATGAAATAATATTTCATTTCTCACTGAAACAATTGTCTTTCACAACAAAAAAAAAAAGAAATAAATTTAGCACACTTTCAAACCGTTTTGGTTTTAGTCTTGATGTTTCCTAAGGTGATTGTCACCAGTTATGCAAGCTTTTATGGGATACCGTTTATTAGTATGACATCAATTTTCCTTCGGTGAATAGTGTCGAAAGCTTGTTTGAAATCCTATGAGCAACACTTGTTTGCGAAACCGAAAAGACTAATCATATCCATTACTTGATTTTCTCAAAACCAACAGTTAGTATTGAAAACTAGTATTCTAAGGACTATTTCCGTTTTATATATTTTTTTATTATAAGAAGTTTTATACAAAATTTTTGTTTTAGATTACAGTATGTCAAGGGCTTGAACTTGCAAAAATTCTCCAGATTGGTTTGGCTACATCTGTAGGGAATTAACTTTAAAATCACAACGCCATACAATAACTTCCCAAATTAAGAATGCTTATAAACATTACTTTGGATTTCCTATCGATGAAAAGAACAAATATTGGCTGCCAAAAATATATTGTGATACCTGTGCAAGAGCTTTAAGAGATTGTCTTGGCCAATGAATGAATGGAATGAACCCGAAAATCAGGCACCTGATCGTTATTTCTGCATGACCGCAACACGTGGATTTACGAGAAAGAATAATATCATATATCCGAACATTTCATCTTCCAGACGACCAGCTTTTCGAAACAATAATGTTTTTTTACCGCCAATGCGTCCTAAGCGTCACGAAATGGTTAATGATAAACCAGTCTGACCTGAATGATCTTGTGCGAGACTTAGAACTCTTAAAATCAAAGTCAGAACTTCTTGCTTCAAGATTGCAGCAATGAAATTTGTTAGATAAGGACACGAAAGTCTCATATATTCGTTATAGACACGAAGATTTTGTGGCCTATTTTAGCAAAGATGTCGATTTAGTATTTTTTGATGTTGCGGACTATTACGAAAGCTGGGTTTCCCTGAAAAGTCTGAAGAATGGCGACTCTTTATTGATTCATCAAAAAAAAAAAAAAAAAAAAAAAAAAAAAACACACACATATGCGTATTACCATTTTGTGTCAAAGTTACGTACCTCCCTTCATAGGTTACATATCTGGCTTTAAGTTAAATGCCTAAATGCAAGAATTATATTCTAATAATTTTTATATAAGTTTTTGGAAATAAGAGCAAAAGCAAAAAAAAATCCTCTAATTTTGCAAGAAAATATTTCTTCTCTAATTTTGATCAAAGTTAGGTACATGCATTTAATTTTGAATAAAATCAGCAATAGCCAACCGATTGTCATGATTTAGAGCTTATTTTATTCTCAACATTTTAAGCCTCAGTTTAAATTCTTAACATCTAAAATTTTCATTCTGAAAATTCTTTTATGAGTTTCTGAACAAAAAAAAAAAAAAAATTGCTCCAATTTTGCGCAAAATTTTTTTTCGCATCTAAGTTGTAAATGACTCCGAAACTGTTGAAATTACCAACAAAAAATGTTGTTCAAGGGACTTATAGGAAATTTTGTTCCTAAACGTTTGGTGGTAATTTCATTAAAATCGCTCAAGTCGTTTTAAAGTTATGATGAAGTACATTGACAACTACAATATTTTGGGCGAAAAATTTGCCACGCCCATAAAATAAAATTTCATTATATTCCATATAGTTTTATTAAGAGGCGTTTTTTTTTGGCTGTAGACCACTTTAATTCCTATAATTTCTTTTTGCAAAAACGTTTATTTTCTGGTAAGTATGTTTGTGAATATTTTATAACCAACGTTGAGTAAAGCTCTGCCTCTATAATATCGGCAGTCTATTTTATTTCGCTTCTTGTGTATCGGGAACATTCTTCGGATAAACTTTTTTGTTACCAAATTTGTTCAACGAGTTTTAGCCGTTTCGTTCATGTAGATTTGATCTGCCTGCCTTAATAAGTTCAGCTACTATTGATTTAATGGATAATTATCCTGCCTTCAGACAATTCTGTTTCTACAATTCAGGTTATTTGCGTACCTGTTCAACTAAAAATCAGCTTCATTGGAGAACAAAAATTTTTAATTTTGAGGTTTGACAAACAGAAAACGAATATTAGCTGTTAAATTGGTTGTCAGTGTTACCAGCTCAAAGTTATGAACCTCTAAAAGAAAACACCCGATACTTTTATATAATATAGGGTCCGCCATCTAACATTTTTTTTCAACTAATACTTATTTCGTGAATGGTAACACTTAGCTCTTGTCTGATTTGACAGATAATTAGTTTTATCCTTCCGCTGAACGAATATTGTTGTGTATACGCTTGAACAACGCTGGGAAATATTGCGACATTACTTAGAAAATCATGGTAATATTGCAGAATGTGTGCGATGTGTTCAGATGAAGCTCATTTTGATCTTCGCGGGTAATTAAACAGAAAACCCGCACGCATAGATTGAAAAGCCGATACACCCAAGACGAGTCACTGTTTGGTGCGTATTTTGGTCCAGAGGCATAATTGGGCCATTTTTCTTCAAAAATGAGCAAGGAGTGGCCGTTACAGTCAATGGCGATCGTTATTGGGCCATGTTGAACAAATTTTTGTTTACAAAAATTGAAGAGAAGGATATTAACAACATTTGGTTTCAACAGGACCGCGCTACGTGCCACACAGCCGAAGCTACACTCGATGTTTTGCGCCCTGTTTTTGAAGATGGCATTATCAGCCGCAGAGCTGATGTCGTTTGGCCACCTCGGAGCTACGATTTGACACCGTTGGACTATTATTTGTGGGGTGCCGTCAAGGATAAGTGTTACTCCAAGAAGCCAGAGACAAGTGACGCTTTAAAGGACAATATTCGTGAAGCCATTGGTGAAATACAACTGCACACAATCGATAATGTGCTTAAAAATTGGACCGATCGTGTAGGCTACTACATGGCCAGCCGAGGCAGCCATTTGAATGATATTATTTTCCATTATTAACCGAAAGGATTGTACTTTCAAGTAAAAAAATAAATTTGAGAAAATATTCTGTAGTTTTTTTTACAGCATTTTCAAAAAAAAAAAAAAAAACATTTGGCGGACCCTTTATTTATTGTAATTAAACATTCTAATTTCTTATCTTCGTACACAAAAAGCGGCTGATATTTTATGGCTTTAATTATTAATCTTTTTTTTTAGAAAACGACTCGAACCAATATCTTATCAAAATAATCTAATAAAAGTCATAATTTCAAAAGAGTTGAGCGACAATAAAATGAAATTGAAATAGAAAAATTAAAAAAAAAAAAAGAATTGAAAATAAATTTTGACAGCTGTCAAACAGATATGTGATCTCTAGAAACTGCACATAAGTAACCACAAAAAAAACTAAAATAAAACTAAACTAGAAACGTTGTATTGAAACTGAAACATTTTCAAAATTTATAACAAAAAATAAGAAAAAAAAAACACTTAAAATGGTATTTCTAAGATGTGGCATGAGGAATGCCTCTGAGTATAGTGGTGGCACATACTCGTATGCTATAAACTATCAAAAGCACAATAAGAGGCAAAAAGAAGACAATGATGATGATCACAATAACAATAATGATAATTGGAATGATGACGATGATGAATACTTAAGAAAATAGTTTTTTTTGTTTTGTTTTGTTTTGTTTTGTTTTTATTTTGAAAACAATAGAGATGCCTTGTGTTTTAAGACGATTCAGTCAGTTTTTGTATTCTTCTATTCTAGTGTATCTCTCTATCAGTTTAATAACATTTTTTATTTATTTTTAATGTGTTTACAACAACAACAACAACAACAACATAGGAATATGAGAGGAAAAAAACCAAAAAGAATAGATTCATTTTTTGTTTAAAACAATTTAAACTGACATTTAAATTGATGGCTCAAGAGATTCTATGCAGCAGATACAACGAATGAAACACAAAAATTCAAAACTAAAGTAGCAACAGCAACAGCAGCAAAAGCAAATGAACGTATAAATTGCCTGTATGTGAAGATCTTTTTTTTTAAGTGTAAAAAATATTTATAAGAATTTTTTATTTTTATTTGTTTTTGTTGGTATGCGCGAAACGGAGTATGTTGACGATGACGATCAGATCAAATAATAATCAAAGCGGGGGTCTTTAGTGGAGAGGTCGTTTGGCTAAACGCTTTGTACTAGAAATTCATTTGAAACCATATACTGATTGTGAATCTATTGGAACCTCAATTGCTTGTGCTAGAAAAAAATTTGGAATATTTTACAAATGCATATTTAATTGGACTGACACTTTAAATTTCTGTGTTGTTTATTTGTTTTTGATGGACTTGAGACTTGAGTTGAATTGGCGCGTCTAGAATAGGCCATTTAAAAGTGTTGTGCTAGACATTTTTGGCATAGCACCAAATAGGGAAGTTGAAAAGTTAAAAATGTTTATTGATAAATTGTGTTACAATGAACATAAATGTGTTTACCAATAGGTATTTTCGAACTTTGACAGTTGGCAAGGGCTTTTTATCGTTTCTTTTGCATCCTGTAAAGATCTTAGGGCCATAACAAATAAATGACTTGAATATTTATCCAGTGCTAATGTCTTGATTGTGGGTTCTTCTCTATTTGCCGGCTACAGATGTGAGTTGGCCGACCTTGCCTACTACTTTCTTGCGGGTTTTATTTTATGGCTGTTTAGTCATTGGAGTTTGCAAATTCCCTGCCAGAGACTGTCGTTAGAGATCGTGGCCGGCCAAATTATTTGCAAAATTTGCCGCAGGGATCGGTTTGTAAATGTTTTTAATGCTGTCCTTGATTGCTGCGTTGCATGACTCACATACGTACAAAAGCGTAATCTCCACACACGAATATTGGAATATTTTCGATTTGGTGTTGATAGAGATGTTTGCGTATAGCCATTAATTGATTGCCGGCCAAATGATTGATTGCCGGCGTTCATTATATTTTTTTCCCCTATCTTACCACCAGCGGAATGATATTATTGCGCATAGCCATTAAGGCGGCCAAATGATTGATTGCCGGCGTTTATTCTATTTTTTCTCCCCTATCTAACCACCGGCGGAATGATATTACGTCTACCAAATGGTGCCATATTTTTGAAGCAAAATCTGTCGGATTTATTCAGTTTCTTTCTACTAAACAACACGTACAAATGAAACAAATATTTTATCAAAACTGACTCTAATTTTAATTATCAAATCATCTTCAGTGATAAAGCCCATTTCTTGATGAATGGGTATGTCCACACGAGAGATTCAGAGCATCTTGAAACCCAAACGCTGTTTGGTGGAGATTTCTGGCTGATAACTTCATCGGTCCATATTTTTTAATCATCGTCAACGGTGAGCACTAAAGGTCCATAGTAATCAAATTATTTGGTTCTGAATTGCATAACATAGGCATCAACAATATAAGGTTTCAACAACGCGGCGCTACGTTTCACACAACCTCTGTCATTTTGGTTAGTCTGCATGAGTGGTGAACTTGCAACCTAGATCGTGTGATTTGCCCCCATCTTTTGGCGCAGGTCTATGCGAACAGTAAGCCACAGTCTTAAGTGAGTATCGCTACCTTGGCATACCCCGTGGGGCTCCTGACAACAGTGTTACCAGAAATAAGGCTCCGGTCAGACTTCGCAGCATAAATGCTACTATAAGTGTAAGTTCCAAACGATTCTGGACTGGTGGCCACGATGAAAGGTGGAAAACACCAAACAGCAAACAGGAAACAGTAAGATAGCAAACAATAAACAGCAAACAGGAACAGCACGAAGTCACAGACGAAAGTTCGCAACAGCCTGCAAAACAACCAAACAGCCAATGCATACTGCTATGTGCTAACGAGCTGGAAAATGGCAAAAAGCGGCAACTCAGTGAGCAGCAGTATCATCTTAAATACAGCAAACGCAAAAGCGCTCAACCTTCCAAGAGTCCGATTGTCCAGCAATCACCTACCGAAAATCCAAACCCTCCCAGTGTGAGTAATACCCATACTACCTAAGTCCCTAATGTTAGCATAGTACGAACATGTATGTGGTCAATACATGCCTACAGTCCTTAGTTTCCAATCCACACCGGTAGTCTGCAGATTCAGTCAAGACAATCAGATGGAAAAATGCGTTGAAAGAGCCATGTAACGTCAGTATGAACCCCTGCTCGAACATCACGTGCAGTATAAACACATATGTTCCTTCCCATTGTCACTGTTCGTCCATCTTGTCTGGCACCTCTGCAAAATACTTTATATCTATTTCTATCCCTGTCAAACTCCTTTCTTGATTCTGTAAGCAATACTGCAACGTATCATCTCCAAATGAAGTTCCGCTGCATCAACAAGAACTTGCAAAGCGTCGGTGGATGTAGTTCGACACACCGGAACACATACCAAAAGTGCAATTCTCCGACAAGTGAATATCTTACGCAAAACAAGAGACATAACTGTTGCCATACGCTGCACAAGCAACGAACAACCCATTATATCTGATATGAACAGCACGTCTGCTCGGATCCCAATCACTTCTTAGTGTGCGCCTAACCTTTGCAACAATAGCCGTCAACTTACGCCTAACATGCTTGAGATGAACGTGAGAGCTTATACGCTCTCTCATACCCACTCCAAGGTATCTGACCTGAGTGAATAAACAATGTGCGCTTGAGCAACATCATCACCGTGTTGTCCACTGCGACATCAACACCAACTTCTGCACCCTACTCACAAGCGATACGAATGGCTTGATCACCCTTTCTCTGTAGCTCAGCTCAAGACTGGCCTTCGATCTGTGGAGTTACTTTCTTAACCGGGAGCTCTGACCCATAGATCGAAAGGAATTTAGATACTCTCCGACACTTTACTAAGGTGTAAGTCATGTTTAGTTTAAATATGCCTTCAAATTTAGTTTTTATAATCTGTGAGAGTGTTGGCGGACCCATTGTATTCACTCGTGCCTTGGACATCGTAGGGTATGTCGGCGTGGCGATACTTACGTAAAACTTGTGACTTACCTCTCCAAACCACAACAGACATTTGCACTATGTTATATTCTCTACGTAATGTCATTGATCTCAGCAAGGACAAGTAAAATAGTCATCCCAACTTTTGATTTGAAATAATCAAAATGGCTTCAGATGTTTCATCCAAGAAGCCATTACTCCCGTCCCACCAAAGAAAGAAGAAAAGGTACAACAATTGCAAAATATTATTGAAAGGGTGAGGCAACACCATCTATTGGGGAAAAAGGAAAAAATGTAGCAGGGAGTCTATGCTAAGACCAAGTATATAGAGGGCATTGTTTTTAGGCTACGACAGTATCTATCCTAGACACCTGCTACAATAGAGTGTTCACCTGCTTAGCTGGAAAACAAATTTGTTTACAGACAAACTGACACAAAACAAAGATGTCTCCGAAGAAAAGTTACAAAATAGGCATCGATTGGTCTTTCAGATGAAAACAAAACTTCGTTAATATCTCACCCACTCCTTTTTATTTAAAAATTAATTGACACATAAAATTAATTTTTTTGTAAACCCCTTCATAAATTTAGTGTCAAATGATTTTAACCTCTAGCTCGGAACCTGTTTAAAGAATATTTATTTTTCCATAAAGATATCCCACTAAAAATGTCATTATGATCTTGAGTGTGAAAACAAAAATTAAATTTATAATTTCTAGCCACCCTTCTCTTCAATAAATTCGTTTAAAAAAATACAATTTTAGACAAAGATTTTCGTTTTCTTCGTTTCAAAAAGTCTTCAAATGCTGCTTTCCTTCGTCTTCATCGCTTCTTTCATACTGTTGTTTACAAATATAACAACAATAACAGCAACAGCAACAATAATGAAATAAATTTCGAAAAAATAAGTGTTTATGTGCCACACATTTATAATGGCAGTGTGAAAAATTGTTACACAGACTTTGAGAAGCAATTTCCTAGATGTTGTTGTTGCAGCATTAATCAGTGCAAATAATATGCGACTTTTGTAATTAATAAAGATTAACTACACACAATGACATTAACATACACTTGCAACCAGAACAACAGCAGCAACTCAGCAAAAAGCAATAATAACATCAACAACTCACAGCGATATATGTTGTTCACACTGGTTATACGACGTGCATATGTGAATAACGAAAAGATGAAACTTTTATGTGCGCTCTCGTTTATCTATTTCCCAGTTCCATTTCTAAGTGAAAGGAAAGTAATAAAAACAATAACAGCAACAACAACAATAACAGAATGTGCTAGCAAAAGTGCCATCTCAGCAGTAGTCGTATGTGGCATCAGCAGCAACCACTTCTATAGAAGAAACGATCGAAAATAAATAGGAAACCAGCACTACAATCAAGAAATTATAAAATTTTCTATTAAATTGAAAGTGTTTCATGATATGCAACAAAAAAGAAGAAACTTTTTACAAAATCATAACATACGAGGGATGATAGATAAGGGTTTACTAAAAAGTGCATATGAAAAAGTTAAAAAATAAATTGAAATAAACTTGTTTGAGTTAAAAATTGGAGATGCACAACAGATGGCGTATCTTTTGCACATGATTTGTGTTTTTAATAACCTATGTAGCATTTAAGAGGGTAAATAGGTAATTCTTTTGCTCTCTCTTAGTTATTCTAGAAAACAATGGCTTCGAAAATGTCGCACTTGACGCTTAACCTGAATATGTTCCGGCAATTTTAACATGTGAGAGATGGTTTGTGCGGCTTAGATGTGGTTATTTTGACATGGAGAACAAAGACCCCTAAAGTCAGCCAAAATAGTTCGAAAATAATGGGTTGAAGGTAATACTCTATAGTGTACCGTAGTCTCCACCAATAAAATGAAAAATTATAGAGGCTCTTTCATATCTATGTAAAAAAACGAGTATTTTTAAGCTAAATTATTATGTAAAGAACAGGGTATGCCATTAATAAGAAAAAACAATATCAGCCAAATGGCAGCCACTTACAGGATCATATTTATGAAATTTTTCGTTAACAATTTGCCATTTTCGGCTTTATCTGTTCGATAACTTCCATCCATCCATCCATCTTTTAGGTCTTGAATCGATTATTGGCCATTAACATAACCTCGAAGAAAGGCTTACAGGTATTGCATCATAAGATCTAAGTGGCCAATAGTGATCGCCTCTTCGAGAAATCGCACACGATCACGCGGTCTCGAAACTTCTCACGTAAAGGAGCAATGATATCGCCACTTTCGTCGCAACGATACAAAATCATTAATCACCAATTCGTTAGCGCAATCAATCTATTCACCACAACACTTGCTTCACACCAAACAATCAAACGTGTAGGATGAAAAGGCTTTTCAACAATAATTCTTAGATTTTTCGAGCCCAAAATGCGACAATTTTGCTTGTTAACGTAGCCTCCGGGTTGGCAATGGGCTGCCTCAACACTCAATATAATTTTTCGTTGAAATTCCGCATCACTTTAATGCATTCCAACTACCCAATCTGCAAAGATACGACGTTGTTGATAGTCAGTAGGCTTGAGTTCTTCTGTTAACTAAACTTTAAAAGCCTTAAGACCTAAGTTTATGCGAAATACGGTATAATGTTGTTTGTAGAACCCCTAATGCCAAAAGTCTACAAGAAGTGGACAAACCAATGTTTTTCTCAACGCTATAAGCTACAACAGCAACATTTTCAGTTGCACGAATTCAGTTCCTCACATCACTAACTCGTCCCAACAAATTTTTAGTTTTGTGAACTGCGACCCCTAGGTTTCCACCATTTTTGTAGTGAATCATAATTAATTTAATGCGTAGCTTTATTTTCGTAATTAGAGTCGGTCAAGCAGTTAAAAGTTGACCAATGACAACTGTTAAAACAAGAGGCTGTTGAAAACGAAACGTGTTATTGGAACACCCTGTATATAACAGTCCACATACGAGCGGGCTATGGTCTAATATTACTTTTCGTTCATAGCCTATTTACAGACATAGCTTGCTCAAAATTCGTGGATAATTCAGCAAAGTCTCAGAATTAAGCTGCTTTCGTTCAGTCACACTTGTTCAAAGTTTTGCCTGAAAATCGGGGTAATCAGTTATTCTTTACCAAATCATTTATTTAAAGATCAAATTAAAATGAAATCTCTTATAAATTGTTAAAAAACTTTTGTCCCTGGGGCCTATAATTGACTCTAATGTTATATAAAACCTTCTTCTAAAAATTAGTGACAAATATCAAAAGTCCATAAGGTGGCATCGTTATGAAATTTGTTCAGATAAGCTAGAAGCGGTGCAGGCAATACTTTAATCCATCTGATCTTAATATTTACATGACCTATGTATCAGATGTTATTTTAAGAAATTTCGGATTTTATTTAAAAAAAAAAAAAAAACATAAGAGTCAACAGAACGCCTTTATAATACAATGTTTAAAGATGATTTCATGTAAATGTTGACCGCGTCTATACGGGTCCAAGTGTGGTATACTCTCTCCAATATACTGGCCGGTGCGTCAACCGTTTCGGGCTTGTCAACATAGCCGCACAAGAAATAGTCTAAAGTGGCCAATTGACCGACTGTTCACCGAACTCGTCTCTCAATTGGGCTATTGTTTCGCGTACTGTATGGCATGTGGCATCGTCTTGTTGAAACCACCTGTCAGCCAAGTTCAGCTCTTCCATTTTGGGCAAAAAACAAAAAAAAAAGAAATGTATACATCGCACGGTATCGCTCGCAATTCACAGTAACTTTACTGCCTTTGTTGTTTTTGAAAGACTGCAGCCCAATGATGCCACCGGCCCATAGTCCACATCAAACAGTGCGTTTTTTGGGATGCATTGACAGTTCTTGCAATGCTTCTGGCTGCCACGCCAACTCACGCCAACTACCTCAATATTGCTTCTTCACGCATCATTTTAACCAGAAAGGAGTTTCGTCGCTGAACACAATTTTCCCATAGGCCCTTGTGGTAGGTCGTGTGGCTTCAATTCTTACACCAGCTGTATTTAAAAAGGCTTCACACCTAAATCCTTCCGCAAAATTTTCCATGTAGTGGAGTAAGAGAGTCTCAATTGCTGCGAACGGCGCCGAATCGATAATTCACGGTCATCAACAACACTGGAGGATACAGTTGAGATATTTTGCTCTGTCCGCACTCTACGTATGCGTGTTGGTAGCTTGAGATCCAATAATGTAAATTTGGTCGCTCAAACTGACCATAAAATGGAAGAAGTGCACGATGCACTTTCTTAACCGAGCATGAATGTGCAAGCGTTTCTCGTTTGTAAGTCGATTCGTGGTTAAATTATAGACCAAACTGAACATGTTTGACATTAATATGTTACACGAAAACAGCTGAGCTGCCAAAAACACTGTTGCTAAAAGGAAAGTTGTCAGCCGATATATCCGACCAAAGATCAAATACAACTTTCATGTGTGGGCCGGTACTTCGAAGCCTTCGACCGCGTAGAGAAGAGGGCAAAGATGCTTATTAATTACGGTAGGCTAACCAATTCTATGGATTCGTTAGATCATCGTCGCTATGTAGCGATACTATTACGAAATTTGTTCTGATGAAATAAGGTTATTGGTTCCTATTTATCACACATTTTGAGGTAGTACTCGTTTTTCTGATAGAGCACACGCTTTTGTAATTGGTTGATTAATGAATCGCACAACGCATTATCGAGAGAATTCGTTTTTAAGCCACATCGTTCGTCATAAGAAGGATTTTTCTGCGAAAGTTTATCCTGATACTTTCGACATAAATTAATTCAATCAAACGTCCGTAAACATTACTCCTTCTTCCAACAACCTATTTTCCCAGTACCAGTACAACAATGCACAGCATGAGTAGAGCTCATCCTCTTGAGTGCTGGACTCGAAAAAGAGAAATATAAAATCAGCTCAAAATTGGTCTTAGATCTGGTCTATTCCAACCCTCTGTAGTATCCTTTCTTTTGACTTTACATACTTGATCTTTTTTCGAAAATCGTTTAAGATGCAT
Source organism: Wohlfahrtia magnifica (assembly GCA_023159175.1). Classification (NCBI taxonomy): domain Eukaryota; kingdom Metazoa; phylum Arthropoda; class Insecta; order Diptera; family Sarcophagidae; genus Wohlfahrtia; species Wohlfahrtia magnifica. Next base: position 5,592,471 of record JAKWBJ010000534.1, on the reverse strand, counting down.
CAACCAGCATATAAATTGCATACTAATATGACTTGCATTCAATAGCGGGTGGCGTGAATAACATTAATGATGATGATGCTGTTGCTGCTGCTACTGCTGCCGCTGCTGTTGCAGTTGCTGTTGCTATCGATGATGTAATTTAAAAATTATAAATTCCTCATTATTTGTTTATAAATTACCCAGTCAGGCACTCTATGAAAATAAAAATTCATTGTAACCATTTTTTATCTCGAATTTATTAAATTTTTTGTGTTATTTTCTTTCTATTAATCCTCATTTGCATACACGCTCGTTGAATATGACTTTTTATTTTATTTTTTATTTTTTTTATTGTTGTATTTTAGCCTTATAACCTAGAGTTCTATTTCAATTCTAACAATTAAAGGGTGTTGTTTTTACTAATACGAGCTTCTACATGTGGTATGAATGTGTTGTACAACTAAATGCGGATTTTAATGGAAACATAACTTTTTCCTATAATAATGATAAATTATGCCGCTCGTTCTCTCATCACTTATATGCACTTAATTATTTTTAACATATTTTTTTTTGTTTTTTAATAAATTTTTAAAAAAATTCTTTTTGCCTCTGTTACAAGATTTATTGATAAATGGAGTGACAAAACAAAATTCTGGGGCGGCCTGGTCTTAAGTATTGTGGTAATTAAACTTGACTCTGAAAAAGACTTACAAATAAATTCTAAATTTCATTAAAAATTTAGATATTGGGTGTATAACCTAGGTTAGGCGGCAAACCCTCCTTGATGTATAAGTTCGTACGTAGACTTGATATCAGGGAATAAACAGTCTGCATAGAAAACCATTTCAAACCAAAATAAATCCCACAATTGCTGCGACCTCTCCTTCTGGAGAATTCGATCAAATCTGACAAAAAATAAGAGGCCCAAAACCTCCGTCGTTTCATAGCATGGGCTGGGCACTGACAGATATTATTATTGTTATCATTGAGGTACAAAAGTACTGCCACCTCTTGACCTATTGCACAGCCATCCATCTATACAGGGTTCTCCAACCCCATCGATCTGATCAAATTCAGGATGTCGCTTGGTACCAACCGCGTTAACTCGCTACCTAAATACTTTCTCCTAGAGTGCATCCATGCCTCACATGTACCCAGTATGTGCGCTGTTGATTCGATTTCCTCAACACAGAATTTGCACATCGGACTTGAGACTAATCCCATTTTACTCAGATGTCCATTTAGCCTGCAATTAGCGGTCAAAAGCCCGGTCAGTATCCTCAGGTTGTCTCTGGGCATTCATATGCCGGATTCAAATCTTCTCCTATTATGGTTCCGCCTCTCATTATCCTCATTTCATTTCAGTACGCCTTCACAGGCCCCCCTTCCCAGTCCATAAAAGGGTTCTGGCCCCACCAATGGAGTGGAAGCTACCATTCTGGCCACCTCATCGGCACATTCATTCCCCGAAAGCCGTAAGTCGAAAGTCGTGGAACCAGCAAAAGCTGACCCTTTTTGTCCTTGGTCAGCTGGTTCAGTTTACCACGACATTACCAAACTAGACCTAAGTCAAACTCATAGGATCCAAGTGCTCGAATGGCGGTTTGACTATCAGATAGTATGGCTATATCCTGTCTTCTATATTTAATCTTCAGATTATTTTTGAGCACATCTCCCAATTGTATAAACTTCCGCCTGGAATATCCTGCGCGTTTTTACATAGGTTCCGAATATTCCTCCCGCTACTGTACCATCCTTTTAGACCCGCAGCTATTGTAGAAGTCATGCGGGGAATTTCCGAGTGTAGCCGTATGCCTTCCAATACGGCATGCGTGGGGATTGCCCTCGCACTGCTAACGAAATTAAGCCGCAGGATATCCAGCCTAGCCAAGGCAATCGCAACACGAGCGAGGTCTGTACCCGCTCTAGCTAGTAGTTTTAGAAACACAATTACCGACTATATTCCTATGCTCTGGAACCTATTGAAGAGCTACATTCGACTTAAGTAAAAATTACGCTCACAGCCTGGCTGTCCGAGTAAATCAGAATATTTTAATGGAGAAAGTCTGCTACTCAAAATGCGTTGTGCTGAAGTTGCAATTTGCTTGCTCCATAGCCTACCGTTTACCTTTGCACTTTTTTCACCATTTAGCGCAGTTTAGCGTATTCCTGTTGAATCATAGCCCTCACAGATGATATTCCGGCGCGATTTACTTCGCTCTTTCCTTTGTGTGCTTGTCTGTAAGATTCCATGTATTTTCCGTCAACCATGGTTCATTAGTGTGGGCTTATCTCTCACTCTCACTCTCACTGACTTGTTACTTTTTTGGTTTTGGTAGGAGTTCCTGATAGCGTTGGTAAAACGTTTTCTGATAACAGGATCTTCTAGTCTATGGATATTAAATTTCCCCTGGAAACTCTTTTTATTATTCTTTATGACAGCGATGGCGATAAAGATAATGTATTCGCTCGTCATTTTCGCATTACGGTTGCTATGCACCATTTTTTTTGCTGATGGCGAATTGATCGATTTGATTTTTGGTGAGCGAATAATGCGCCGATAATAGCAAGGCTGTAAGTGAGGCAAAGGCTCTATAGGAGTTCGCTCTTTCGGTTATCGATCCAATTCTGTGACAGCTGTGCGTTGAAGTTACCAAGAAGAATGATATTGTTGCTTCTTCGTCTACAATCGTCTCTTTGTATACATCGGTTGTGGCATACTGTTGTGTTCTTTATGCGTATTCGAAATCTGGTTGATATGATATGGTTCTACACTCGAACGAAAGCGATACTACAACAGAGAATAAAATAAAACATAATATACGTAGGCTAGCTTCAACGACTGTGCGAGTACACACGATATGTGTATAACTATAATATACTTGGCACTCTTTTCGTCAAGTTTCGTTCAGTTTCATTTGCTTACGTTTTGAGCGAAACTGATCGCATTGTAAGTAAGTAAACAGCTATTTGTGTTATATGCAAAACAATAGCAAAAGAAACACGTTGTGCAATGGATGCTCCTTCTTTTACTCGCCACTGAAACAGCGACAATTGAACATGCTTAGCGGCTATATACTATTTTTGTTATATTTATTTAAACTATTTTTCTGATAATACTTAAATTTTTACACAAAATTAAAATTTTTATATTTTTAATAAAAAATAAATTTGCTTAGAATTCATTTATACTAATAACACAAATTACATATTTAACTCAACTCTCAGATAGCAATTTTCATATTCTCACTAACCCAACTATTCAAAAATTACATTATATCCACCAAAAAGTTGATTAAGTATTTGACAGACTTTTCCTTGAGTTTTTGACAGTAGCTTAAGTAAGCAAAATTATATTATGTTTGGGCCTTAACAAATAAACAACAATTTCATTCAGTTGTGTGATAGCTTTTGATGTAAGCAGACATATGTCGCTTTGCGTATTAAAAGTGTTTGTTTGTTTTGATTTTTTTCTTCAACGTACGCTACAAAAATATTGCAGTTTTCTCTCTGGCTACCCTTGGTTTAAACTCACGCATAAGTATGTCTGAATAGGGTAAAGTAGTTCAGTAACGAACTAGTTCAATTGGACTAGTTTTCTTTATTCTCTTCACTACAGGGGGCCTAAGATGGTTCTCCGAAGCCTTTAGTTTTTGCATAATAATAGAATAGATGTTTGTTGTTTTTAGTTTTTGTAATTCTGTGTCACTATTTGTCTATTAATATGTAGACGGGTGTACTCACGAGTATAATACGAGTAGTATTGAATATATGTGTTCGTCTGTCTGTCTCTCTTCCTCTATATCATAGTTAATTACCATGATAATTAATAATAAAATTATTCTAAATAAATACATACGCTCCTCGTCTATCTATCTATCTTTCTATGCACACACGAGTAAAGGCATATTTTTAAATGAATTTTATTCATACAAAACACAGCGAGATATTCTAATAATAATAAATGCATTAAAAGGCATTAAAATACAAATAAAATGCATTCATACTTGTAGTTTACTAAGCAATGATTATTGCTATCATGCACAACTAATAATGATGATGATACCCATTATTGGTCATGATGATGATGATGATTATGATGATGACGATATTAATATTGAAAAGTTAATTGTGATGACCTCATCATCCCAAGCCCAGTGAAAATGACCAAAAACAAAAAATATATTAATTTCCTAAAAAAAACGCCTCCCGTTTCTTATCCTCTCCTAATAGTTTTGCTTAATTTTTCATTTCGAAAAAATAAAAACAACTACCAGAGAAACTCTCATCAAAGTCCACAGCAGTTTTGTTAATAAATGGACACGTGTTTGGGTTTTTAGATATGGATACGTAGAAACACTAAAATAAGAAGGGAAACCATACAAATTGAAAAGTAAAAGCAAAGCAAAGCAAAGCCTAACTAACTGACTAGTGGTGCCACTATTTTAGTGGCAAACAACGAAGAAAACAGAAAATTAACGAAATAAACAAAAATTTGTAGTTGAACGCTAGAAAAACATGCGTTTTATTGTAATGAATTGTAATTTTTTCTCTTTCTATGTGTGTTTCATTCATTATTTTAATTTTCTTGGTAATTTCTGTAATTTATTTCATTTTTGAATGTTTAGCATAAATAGTAAAGAAAGCAGTAAGAGTTAGTCAGTTAGTTTCTTCTATTACTTTAATTGTACGCAGCACGAGGGTTGTTCAAAAATATCTATTAAATTCCACAGTTCCGCGGTTTTCATCCTATCTTTAAGCCCTTCTTAGTTTAGCCAACTACTTATTTAGTTTTATAGATTTTATGGTCAAGTCTGGGCAAATTTTCGTCCTCTTATGGTTCTTTTTTGATAACAATATCGATGAATTAAAGTGGAATGAGGTACGGCCATGGTGTAGTTTTTAATCAAAGCAATAGTGATTGAATTGTTTTACTGTAGCTCCACAATTTTTCCCCGTGTGGTATTGGTGTTAGTTTGTTTGTGACTGCTGCCAAAACAACAGTTTCCCGATGGTGTATGTGAGCGACATTGTCACTATGATACTTTTGTCGATGAATCATAGTCACAGTATCAGCATCAAGTCAAAATTCGTCTGATATTATCTTAAATAGAAATTTCATTGATGAATTCTCATGAAAATGACAATAACAATACGTCAGTTTCATTGTAATTTCACCAAACTAAATAAAACTGAAATTTAGTGACATTGTCTATTATCAATCGACCACAAGATGAAATTAGCCTACATTTTCTATTATGAGTCGACTACATGCTGAAATTTAGTGATATTGTTTGTTATGAATGGACTACACGCTAAAATTTAGCGACATTGTTTGTTATGACTACATGCTGAAATTGACCGACGTAAACCGACATTGTCTGTTATGAGTTGACTACATGCTGAAAATTGGTGATATCGTCTATTATTAATGGACTAAATACTGTAATTAAATTATATTGTGTTTTATGAGTCATGCAAATTTAGCGACATTGTCTATTATCAATCAACCACAAGATGAAATTAACCAACATTGTCTATTATGAGTGGACTACATGCTGAAATATAGTGATATTGTTTGTTATGAATGGACTACATGCTAAAATTTAGCGACATTGTTTGTTACGAATCGACTACATGCTGAAATTAAGCGACATTGTCTGTTATTAGTCTGCTACATTATCTGTTCTAAATCGACTGCATGCGCAAATTAACCGACATTGTCCGTTATAAGTCAACTACATGCTGAAATTGAGCGACATTGTCTATTATCAATCAACCACAAGATGAAATTAACCTAAATTTTTCATTATGAGTGGACTACATGCTGAAATTTAGTGATATTATTTTTTATGATTGGACTACATGCTAAAATTATCCGACAGTGTCTGTTATGAATCGACTACATGCTGAAATTAAACGACATTGTCTGTTATTAGTCTACTACAAGATTAAATAAATCGACATTATCTGTTATGAGTTGACCACATGCTGAAATTTAGCGGTATTGTCTATTATCTGTCGACTGTATGCATGTTATTAAGCAGTATAAATCTACTACTGAACGAAAAAGCACTAATGATTCGCGATGATATTGGCTGTTAGAACTCACTAATAAACGGACGCCTACAAGATAAAATTAACTTCTGTCATCTATGAAAATTTTGACAAGTACTTTAAAAAGTCATGCATGATCCCACAGAAAATTCATCAACAGTCATTAATAACTTACCATTGGCGCCATTTGTCAAAATGATTCACTATGAAATTCGCCACCGAGTTGTTAAGTGATTTAAAAGGGAACATAACTAGGCTACCTTTGATAATCAGTAAAGTCGAGTCAGTAAAAGCTGCTGTCATGTCATTGATTATTTCACTCACCGAACGATGGGAGATTATTAACAGCTATTTTAGTTTCATTAAGTGAGTGATTTTTTGATTGAAACACAGGATACTATTTTTCAACATAGTCTGCTTTGAGATTTATAAATTTTGCCGTACTTTTCTCTATTTTTATCTCTTCCAAAAAAATAAAATTTGTCGAGGTCATCAAAATGGGTTATTGTTAGTCAAATAATTTCATCGTTGGACTCTAATCTCTTTCCGCCGATCCATTTCTATAGGATCATAAACAAGAAATAGTCTCTGGTTCTGAATAATAAAGGAGATGAGGGAGCAATTTGTAGCCGAAATCATGGATTTTTGCATTGAAATCTGCACATGTGCGCAGCCTTGAATTGGCCTGCTGAAAAACAACTTTTTATTGGCAAAGTCCTTATGAAATCGATCCAGTAAGTTACCATAGTATTCGCCATTGATTTTTTTATTATGTTTTTTCGCCATTGTTGTTTATGAAGTTTTCAATGCAGTTTATACCGCCTGCATCTCAAAAAACGGTCGCTATAACTTTATTGGTACCGATTCACATTGTTCTGATTGCTATTTAGCAAATCGTCCATATTGCAGCTAAACAACTCCATACACTCTTGCCAAGTTGTCCCACGATTGCGTTTGTAGCTGCACCGATCTTGCAAAATGCTTTGTCATAAGATGCCTATGGCTTGCACAATCTCTCGCACTACCAAACTCCAATCGGCTAACACCATATTGTGAATTTTTTTACATGTTTGTAAGACCATAACGAAATCCAACAAGTTGATGGTGCAGAATTCTCAGAGAATTTATCACGCTTAAGAGATGAAACAGAATTAGGGCTTGACGATTTTTTCCATACAAAATTACATAAAATTATATATTTTGACAGCGTTTCTTCTTACTCTCTCAATTGTGCTCTCACAATCTCTGTATGGTGTTGCCGTACTTTTACAGAATTTCATGCATTTTGTAAACAAAAAACATATGTTGTTGGTTTGGAGCGAAAAAAATAAGAACTAAAAGTAAAACAAATATAAAAACAAAAAAGGAAATTGGCAGCATTTGAAGTTGCGGCTGTCGATTTTATTATAGTCCATCTTTTTTTGAAAGCGTTTTTGCTTGAAGTTGCGAACGTATTCTGTTTCATAATTAACTTTGGTTTGAATGATGGTTTTTTCGGAAAAAATAAATTTTTGTTATGGATCAACTAGCACTTAAGAGGTGAGAAATTCAAAAAGTCTGTCATTTGTTTTAACATCGTTTTCATTTGGTCAAAAAAATAAATAAATAAATAAATCGGATTAGAGTTCCACATTTTTAATCGACTAGAAAATATTTATGAACTAAAAACGAACTATGTTGTATTCAGTTGAAATAGAACCATGATTTCCCTATTCGTTGTGTAGAGTATCCTGTATGGCATTTCTTTTTTTTAGCTTTCATCTCCCAAATACAACCACTTTAAATATCTTTCTTATTTATAAAAAACATCTGTCGATCCTTTTTTTATGATTTCCAATTAATAATTAAAACATTTTTATAATAATTTTGTTTTCTATTAAAAACCAGTTTTTTCTTAGAAAAAAAAGCAAACGATTCTTAAAGAAAAAGATTTTTTTTTGGTGGGAAACAAAATAATACGTAATTTGCCTAAACAAATACAATCCTTTTCCTTTTACACGTTTTTTCTTATTAAAATATTCCAAAAACAAGAAGGTGAAAACACTCCCTAAATAAATAGAAATGATGAAAATACAATAATCAATGAAAACCGAAAATAAAGCCCGAAACATATAAAGGAAATTCACTTATCGACAATTTGAATGTCAATAATCAATTTGACACTGAACAGCGATTACACACAAAAAAAAAAAAATTCTTTGCTCTTCCCTCTGAGAGACTTTCGAAATATTCATTTACTGAAGAAACCTCAAGGAAAATAGAAAAGCAGAAAAACAATAGCGCGAAGAAAAAAAAATCATTTTAAATTCAAATTCGTATTTTAATTTCAAATTTAAATCCTTTCACCGCTCATTTTACACAGAAATACAAAATTAATGACAAGTCCACACACACAGTTTGTGGCTGATGCAGATGTAGTATATATAACCCAGCTAATATTTTAAAGATAATTTTTGTAAACAAACATTTTTTAGAAAATTGCTAAATCCGACTAATTGGCCATAATCTGAGACTATACTTTGGATACAATACGGCTGGCTGAGTGATAAGGCTTTAATAACCCTAGAGAAAGAAGTCCAACGGTGTCAAATCACATGATCGTGGCGGCAAATTAACATCGCCACGACATGAGATAACAAGGCCAATGAATTTCTTGCGCAAAAGAGCCATTGTTTCGTTGGTTGGGTGGCAAGTGGCACCATCCACATATCGTCCACTTCTATATCCTCAATTTTTGGCCACAAGAAGTCCGTTATTATCTCATCACTATTCACGGCTGATTTCATTTTCGAAGAAGCACGAAACAGTTACTCTTTATAGATGCATCGGCTTTTCAACAATCACTCGTGGATTCACATTTGCCCAAATGCGGCAATTTTGCTTGTTAACGAGTCCGCTAATGAGTGAGTGTACCTCGTCGCTGACGATGACTTTCTTTGTAAAGTCACCATTTACTTCTGTCTGTTCAACTAACTATTCGACGTATTAACGACGATTGAAATGGTCAGTAGGCTTCAGCTCTTGTGTCAATTGAACCTTATAAGCGTGTAAACTCAAAAAATTTTTTTTTTCAAAATTTGCATCAGTGATGTTCGTGAGGTGTGCAATTGTTGGACACAACGACAAGTCGAGGTTAACAGCTCTTCTAACACACTATTACGAACAACAGCAATGTTTTCCGTAGAACGAGCTGGGCGAGCGTGCACATGTGTTTCCACATTTCCTACAGACCTGGTTGGCTGAAATTTGTGCACAATTCTCCCGATTGTAGTCGCATTTGGTCGATTGTGCTGACCAAAAAAATCACGAAGTGCACCAAATGAATTTTGATTTGAATGCTCATTTCCGTAAAAGGCTTTAACAGTCTTAACGTGCTGCTCAATTGTGGAATTTGTCAAACACTGAAACAAAGAAATGTCAAAATTAGGTGGGGAAAAAAACTTAACGTTAAGTTGTGACTCACAATTAACATCGTGTATTATGGTTGGACCACCCACGAATATGGATCCTTTAGCAACCGAAGAAAATAGAAATATAGACAATTTTTAAAATTTACTATAAAAGAGGTGATTCAAACTTGGTCATGGATTTTTAAGTTTGCGAACAAAATTTTCTTCAGAGATGAAGCTAATTTTTTACTCGGTGGTTGAGGCGATTGTGTAAAAGCCATTGTAGTCGTAAAAAGTGACTGTATGGTGCGTATTATGTTTTGAAGGTGTTATTTGGCCGTATGTTTTCAAAAATGACGAAGAACCATTACCGTCAATTCAGAGATTGTGAACCGGACGATATGTGGTTTCAACAAGGCTGTGTCACGAGACACACAACACGATCGATCTTAGATTTATTGCATGAGTAATTTTCCGGTGCTTAATTTCTCCATTTGGCCACCTCAATTAGCCTCCAAAATCATGCGATTTTATGCCGTTAGACTTTTTTGTAGGGCTACAAATTCAGTGCTTACGCACATAATCCCTTAAAGTTGAAGAATACTGCTTCACCCAATCCAGAAGCGGTCAGTAAAATGACATTCTGTATTTATATAATGACAAGGTCCAAGCATTATAATGAAATAAAAGTTTGTCTTCGATACCCAAAAATGGATAACCCAGCATCTACGTATAGAAGATCCATACCTATCCTGGTGTTGGGTAAAAACAAAACCTGAAAGGGTCACAAATTTACTCAACGACAAAAAATGCTATCGATAACTCAAAAGTCAAAAATTTAGTTAAAACGCGCACTAGTAATGAAAATTCACTCGATAGCCGAAAGTTTTTAAAATAAAAATATTCACTGGGATTTTATGTTGCATGCCACCACACGTTGTATGTGTACGTGGTGTCTATTATGGCAATATAATAAAAAAAAAAACAAAACACAATGAAATGAAAAAAGAAAAATAAAAGAAATTTCTGATATTGAATCTGAATGAACATAAGAAATTATTCAAATTTTCTATAGAAATTTATATTTATTTTGAAATGCCGGAACTTGAATGACGCCAAAAGACTAGGCGCGTAACAAATCGTGATGCGCTTACAAAATTGGAATTTAACAATCGAAAGAAGTGCACATACACATAAAGATACAAAGAAAACGTACGACGTTCATCATCTATTCGCTCATTCATTGATTCATTTACGAAAATAGAAAAAAAAGCAAAAAAAAAGGCTTAAAAAGGAAAACGTAACAGCAACATAGTGTAAACGCAATAAACGTAAATTTAAGAGACGGACTAGACTAGCGTTAGCAAAAGAGTACGCAGAGAATAATATATGAGCGTATGAATATAAAATCAAGTGAAGACAGTAATTTAAAGGAATGATATTGGTTTTAATGAAAAACATTGATATTAAATACAGGGACCTTCAATATACACTTTGTGACCCATCACATATTTGACCATTCGCTACAGGAAGGCGCCTATCTGCAAAGCAAGAGTGGACGGTATAGAGCAATGAGCAGCAAGGATTACCTTTGAATTCAGATTCGATGTTTCTGCTTTAATTACTCAATTTAGGAAAGTACAGTTAAAAACCTTTGAGTTCCAATTACAGTTGTTCAAAATAAGGGTCCTAACTAATAACGCTCTTATTTTTCCCCTTCTAATTGCATCAGACACACAGCATTACCTTCTTGGGTGTCAATCTTGGCCTTGCGAAGCTTGACATTGCTATATCCATTATCTTACACGTACATAATCCAATCCTGAACTTCCGAATACCGAAATCCCGGAATTATTCTAAAATTTTAAATATGGCGGGATTCTAAAAGACAATATATGGATTTATTAATTCTTTTTTAATATATTAAATTTGGAAATGGTAAAACGGTCAGCCTTGATTGGGGTCTCGGGGCACATAGCCTGTGCTGATATGCTAGAAGTAAGGTAATCGGCTCTTAGAATTTCTTACTAAGCGAGATATGCCGGCATTTTACAACATGTTGATGGAATAACGAGCAGAATGGATTATTGCATCCCGAGTATGGAATCTTGGCGGAGGTTGCTAGAGAGTGACATGAAGAGCTTACGATTTTTCACTCATGGTTTCAAAACAAACGATAAAGTGAGGTATGGTGTTTTCTCTTCGGAGCTTGACATTAGGGTCTCGCATAGACTGCCTGATCATTGGAGCGTCTTTCAGCCGAAGTTGATCGCCATTCGATAGGTTTTAATTTAGCTTTTTAGGTGCATAACCACGATAAGGACGATATGCATATATACTGATAGTCTGGCGGCAATCAAGTCTCTGGGATCTATGCTTGCTAAATCCCGGACGGTATTGGAATGCCACTCGTCACTAATGGTTAATGCAGAATTTTTCGATATCAGGCTAGTATGGGTACCGGGACACAATAATATTCTGTAAACTGTGTGGCGGATAAGCTAACTAGGCAGTAGACGATGCTGGTGGGGGAGGATATTAAGATGCTAATTTCTACTTGTCACCTGTATCTTAAGTGTCACCGGTGACCAGTCCGGGGCCGTTGTGGGGACGAAACTGGAGGTGGCACGTGTTTGTATTTACACTCACGTGTCACTAAGCCTGACCAGAGATATTCTGATGCCCCGAGAATCGGGGGCCCCAGGAATTCCGATCTCTGCCCGATCTCTCCCCTTGTGGGAGCTTCGTGATGGCTCTGGTTTAGACCTAAAGCGCAGACAAAGAGCGATCTCGGTGCGGTGCTGCACCATATCACTTATGATGTTCACGCATCCTAATCACCAGTGCCATTGGGGCACCGTGGGGTATGCCAACGCGGCGAAGACTCACGTAGGAGTCGCGGCAACCGGTTAAGATTGTAACACCATACCAAGCCTACGCTCTCCCCGCGATTTGGGTATATGTGCTTCTGAACATGGGAAAGATTTCTTCCTGTAGGCAGGTGAGAGTGTTGTGGTCAGTACTTGATCAGAAGTGATTTAGACAACTGATGAATTCTCCAAGACGGACAACTACGGCTGTGGTGGTACTCACTATCTAGTATGCAGACAGACATATCTGTCTTGGATATGCTGGGTCAATGCTGTGCAGCTGTTGCTATAAAAAAGAGTAGGTTAGTTCGAATGTCCGGTGCTATCGAGGTTGAGGGCAGGTACCTTGTGGACCCTGATGTGTTGCTGGAAGTCGCAGTGGGCAATATCAGTCGCTTCGTTGTCGAAGCCGGCTTAGTTCAGGTGGGAGCGTAGTACGTAGTTTTATTCTACGGTCATTGCCTTTAAGCGACATCACAATGGTACTGGCCTCAGGACCAGCTGCCAGATTAATCTAACCTAACACATGAAATCTCGATAAATCCCGATCCGTCCTGAGATCCTTTTTTTAAAGTCCAGATTCCCGGGATTAAAAAAAACGTGGTTCCCTAGTTCGTAAGCATTCTCTTCAGAAATAGTTCGATATCGTGCTGTTTTAGCACTAACTCGCAAATGAAAATTTCGGTTTATTAAATTATTCACTGTTAATATATGTGGCATCTCAAACATCGAGATTCTTTGTGTATCCAGCTTTCTTTAAATGGTTGATAACTGTTTGGTGATGAACGCCTAATTAACTAGCAACGTTCAAGGTACTTATGTGCCGATCTTTTTTAATTATTTCCATAATTTCATTGACTTTTTTTTTTATTGATTTCTCGACCAGAACAAGATGCATCTTTAACATCAAAATTAGCAGATCGAAAACGAGAAAACTATATCTCTGCTGTTTATCTAGTTTCACCGTAAACTTCACAAATTTGTCAGCAACCTGCGCCTGATTCTTGCCTTTTCTATAATAGAAAGGCAAAATATATAAAAAAAAGTTTAGATAACTTTTAACAGAATAATGCGATTTTAATAACGGCTTCCAACAGAGTGAAGCTGAAAATGTCACCTTTTAAACAATCCATAGAGTTGCCTGATGCAATTTATATTACCAGAGACCTCACATTTTAGAATTTTTCGAACACCTGTATATAACATAATGGCATCTTCAAAATAAAATCAAAATTCCATCACTTATAACATAATCCCAGACATGATTCTTCCATACTTCTGCCGCCAGAACAAATGCTGTATTCAAAATACTCGCAGTTTTTGATTCTGTTAAAGTCAATGTCGTTGTAACTGTTGCTACGTTTGTGTGGTTACGATTGCTGCTGCTATTGACTTTACTTTTCAAAATTCTTTAATGACTGTCTGTCTGTACATTAAAATGTTTGATTATACAAATAGTCTCACAATATTATCCATACATACATACTATACGAGTATATCCTTTTCAACTACCTCGCATTTAATGAAACAGTCAAACCCTTCTGCTTTTGTATAACTGAGAACTTAAAAGAAGAAAAAGAAAATTATTATCCTGCTAACGAAATTGAAATTCAATTGTATAATCGCACCTCAGCAGAAGAAAGCAAAATTGTTAATGAAAATTGTAATTTATGCGTGAGAATCCTGTAACTTATTTACCATAAAAGGATGACAATCTAATCCTTTCAAATGTATTTAAATAAACAGGCTTGGTTTCTATCATTAACCCTTCAAATTTCGTCGATTTGAATACCATGCGTATCATTGTCAAATGATCAGCAAATATGTTTTCATTCGATATTTTTCTTTCTTTATCTTTAAAAGAATTTCTGATTTTTCTTAAAGAAATTCTGTTTCAAATTTATGATAAAAAATATTAGGCCCTGCTGACATCATTTAGTAGAAATTATAGGGAATTATTTGCTGCTTTATTGTCATGTTGTTTTGTAAAAAGGGGTTTAAGATGATGAAAAGAAGGATTTAATGGTGGTGGTGTTGGTAACGAATTGAAAAAAAATTTTCTTCGAAATACAATGGACGTATAACGATTGATTAAGGCTTTTTTTGTTTCAATATATTTGGCCTTATTACGAGAAAAATTTAACCCTAGAATACTAATGTACGTTTTTTTAATATTGTTGATACACAAGTTTGAACTGCTAAACGGTACCAAGTTTCACCAGTACTCTCATCAATAATATTTAAAACACAAAAAAAAACAAAGATTATTGGTTGTTAACCTGCTTTAAAAGGCGTTAGATTAAGTTGGATTAAAATAACTTAGTACTCCAGGCTTAAAGTGACAAATCATGTGGCTTTAAAAATTCGACGTAATATGTTAACTCGCGTTTGATTGCCCACTAAAGCTAACGCTCATCTTACTTATGCTCACTAAAACGAAATAGTTCGCTCTGTCAGTAGAGTATTTCTATTCTAAGAGAACGATGTTAACTTTCATTTATAATGAAAGCAGTTTTATTGTCCTTCCATCTCATCCCATTGTCATTAACTTGAAATCGAGTTTCTTTTTGTTTGTCCTTGAAAGAAGTTCACTTGGACTAACTATTGCTTTTAAACTGATTCGTGCTTGCACATTTGAACAATTGAACGAAAGGGAGCGTATCTCTAAAACCAGTTCATATTACTCACAAAACTGAATCGTTTAATTTTTTATACACAGGGTGGTAGGGTTGCCAGATTCAATATTGCAAAATTCTTGACATTTGTAGAAGAAAATGTGGATTTTTTTAAAATATATCGATAGAATATTGGTATTTTGAACAATTTCAGTTACAAAATATCGGTAGATGGCTCTATAATTTAATATTTATGATAATAATGTATATAGCTTGTCCGAATGATCACGGGCAATGAAAAATGGGACACGTACCACAATAATGTACGAAAAAAATACTGAACGAAGCAAGATGAAGCTTTGCAGATACTGGCAAAGTCAACCTTGACATCAAAAAATGGTAATGTCGTGTTACTGATGGGAATTGTTTTTATGAGCTTCTACAACCTAGTTAATCGATTGATTCTGATCAGGTAACAAGCTTGAAACAAGCCATTCAATTAAAACGACCAGAACTGATCACAGAAAAGGTATATTGATGAGAAAGATTGGCCTGGAAATTTTGATGATTCAACCTTGACCTTCGGACTAGCAATTGTTTCGATCTCCGCTCGTAATGGTGTAAATTTAAATTTGTAGAAGCCAGCGAAACGCAATTGAATCAGTTTCTGGAACAAAAGTTCTACACTGATGGAATAATGACTTTAGCCTAACAAAGCACGATTTAAATATAAGAAAAAGTTGCTTCATTTTCGGTCAAAATTTACCGAAATATTTTAAAAATATGCTTTAAAAAATCTTGACAAACCATATTTTCCTTGGTTCTTGACAAGCTGCTAAAATTGTTTTAAATCAAGCGAAATCAAGACCATCTGGCAAGCCTACAGAGTGGGCAAATTTGAGGTTAGGAAGTGAATTGACTGTCAAATGATGAAAAGTCAAGAATTGAGCTGTCAACCTTCTTCAGCAAAAAATTGGAAAATTTTAACTATGGAACGCCACACTTTTGAACAAAGAATTTTAATTGTGAAAATTTAGTATCAAAATGAGGAAAATTTTTCTATATCACCTCGTCATCAGGCTCCTTCTAAGATCACTGTGCGTAATTTGATCGTTAAGTTCGAGGATCACGGTACTGTTGCTGACAATAGATGAAAACAATATGCTCGTAGTGGCCGTAGTGCTGCAAACATTACCGCTGTACAGCAAAGTGTTGAGTATGAGCCTGGAACATCAACTCGTCGACGTTCGCAGCAATTGGTCATCACCAGAGGAACTTTGCGAAACTTTTTGCATAAATATCTTCATCTTAACGCTTATAAATTTCAACTCCTTCAAGAATTAGAGCCATCCGACCATTGTTTGCGTCGAACTTTTGTGAATTGTCTGCTTGAAAAACTGAACGAGAACAATGTATTTTTCAACAAAATCTTCTTTAGTCATGACGCCCATTTTCAGTTAAGTGGTTATGTAAACAAACAAAATTGTCGTATATGGATCTCAGAAAAGCCATTACATCGAAAGAAAGTGACCGTATGTTGCGGTTTGTGGTTAGGCGGTATTATCGGCCCGTATTTTTTTTTTTTTTTTTTTTTGAAAATGAGCCAAGAAACGCCGTCACCGTGAATTCTCTGCGCTACCAAACCATTATAACCCATTTTTTATGGCTACAATTCGCTAATGTTGACATCAGTGACCTTTGGTTTCAGCAGGACCGGAAGAAGCAGGAAATTTCTCGGTTGCGTAATTTCTCGATTTGGCGATGCCAATTGGCCGGCTCGTTCTTGTGATTTAAAGCGACTGGATTATTTTCTATGGGGCCATCTGAAAGACTGGGCTTACGTGAACAGACCACAAACAATCGTCACTCTGAGATAAGCGAAGCTTTGTTGCAAAATGTGGTTCAAAATTTTGTGAAAAGAGCAATGAGCTAGAGGTGGACATTTGCCCGATATCATATTCCATTATTAATTCCCATACTTCTATTTTATATTGGTATGAATAAAACTGAATTTGTCAAAAAAAGTGTTTTTAAGCCCACTCACTTCCTAATCTCAAATTTACCCACCCTCTATATACATTTTGGAAGGGATAAAAAAATTGAAGAATAGTATAGAATAGACAAAGTTAGACAAAATTTATACCTGCTCTTTGTCATTAATCGGTTGATTTCAAGCTAAGTAGATGATTAGTCTACTATAGCTCGCCTTCATGTGATTGCGTTGGTGGTAAATATCCTTGCTAAGCGGTGGTAGTAATCCTAACTTAGCATTGCCATTATTCATTTTCAAAGAATACTGTGTTTTATTCAAATAGTCTTTCTGACTCGCCCTCATATAATGCCGTGTCTGAATAAAAACGCTGTAGTTTTTGAATTCCTATCTTATACGGTTTTTCAAAGACAATACGCAGTGTCATACTTCGTGCTTGGCTTACAATTGCCTTCCCTCTGAAAATATCTAGAGATAATCACTTAAACTCTTCTGACCTTTCGTCTAATGACCCTAAATTGCATATCCCTTGAATATTACATATCTAAACACAAATGCTTGTGTAATAAAATTTTTTATATTTCTTTTATAATTAAAATGTTTAACAATCCTTAACTTTCCTTTCGACTGACCTGCCTTTCTAGCCTACCATTTACGCAATTCATTTGCTTTCAACGTGTGTTTTCACATATGAAAGTAAAAGGATAAAGTCCTTTTTCTACTTTAAATTGCATATGAAGTTAAAACAAATAAAAATTAAAAATGTATTTCAGTTTCATTTTTGTATTTAGATTTTATTATCTATTTTCATATGTAACAATCGGCCAACCCCTCTTTAACACCCATATTTTCCATATTTTTTTCTTTGTTTTTGTCAACAATAGCGACACCTTTGCACATGTGAAAAGAGCCTAAGTAAGTGAGTGTGTCCTGTCCGCCGTTGCATAATTAACGAGAAAGGTTCCTAAGAAATAAGGGAGTTGGAACACAGAAAACTATGATGTCCTGCTGTATATTTACCTGATAACCAAATAATAGATTTTATCAGTTCGTTTTTTGAAAGACAAAAAGAAAAAAAAACTAGTGTCCTTTTGTCATGCTAAAACGCCAGGATAATGGCAGAGAAAACGAACAAAAAAATTCATTCACCCCTTAAATGGAGAGATAAAATAAAAACGCGTTTAACTTAATTTTATATTTTTTTAAAGGATTTTTTTCTTGTTCATCCTTCGTCCTTTTTTTATATATTGAAGCGTATTTTTATTTTAAAGTAAAGGCCGCTACAGCTGACCTTTATATTCTGAAGAGGGTCACTGTAATATTGCTGGTATTGTTGTTGTTTCTATAACTATTATAACGAAATGAAATGTTTTATCATTAAGGAGGCCAAAAGGTTTGTAATTAGCGGCAAATGATGTACGTGTTTAAAAAATTCGTCCTTTTTTAAGAACAAAAAAAACTTTCTTTCTAATGCATAGACATTTGTTGTAAAGGTTCAATGACCAGAGTTTGTGCTTGAAAAATTCAATTTAAATTGGCATTTCATTAGTGCCAGAAAGTTTACATTTCAAATCTTTTACACCTGGTCAGTTATGTTCATTGTGGTTTTTGTGGCAAAATAACCCCTTCTTTTCGAACACTAATTTATGGAAATATTTCGAAAAAAGATTTATTTATTCTAATACTTCTTTTGTTGTTGTTTTATTTTTAGGTTAATCCCTAGTTGGTTAAACTATAGAGACAAGAAGGTAAGTTATTGCAAGTTTTTGAATAAAACATTTTTTTCCCTTCAACTTAATATAATACTTTCTGCGGTATTGATAATGATCAGGGAAACCAGAAATATGCATTTGAATGTTTTTTCTCATGCAAAAAATTAAGTCGGATGTATGATATACTATATCCGTTACATGAATTCTATGAATTTCGACATCAATTTGTTAGTGCATATTTTTGCATATTTCAGTTTTAAGAGCATATTTTCGAAATTTTTTTCGTATTTAAAGAACATTTTAAACCACTTTAGTGCATATTTGAATATGCAAAAAATATTGTTACGGCGAAAGCAAAATTTTTGTTTTTAATTTTAACCAAAACATGGCATATAACAATTATTTGTCAATTGTAGTTTATTGAGCCATCTATCTCAAGGTTATTACTGCTTACCAGGATCTAAAACAATTTTTGGAAGAATAACATTAACTCCAGTTCAGCTGGATAGTGCTGAAAAGTGCCATAAATCGCAAATACGGCAACAATAGGTGAAAAATTTTTGTCAGACTAATAGTAGATACTTTAAATGATGAATTAGACTCAAAAATTAAATCCAAACTCGTTGTATTCTTACGTTATTTCTATCTTTCTAGTCAAGCACAAAATTTTTAGTTAATTTTTTAGTTAAATAGGATAGAACCACTATCGGTATTTATTAACATTGGTCGTCCGTTGAGATAAACTAAAGCTACAGTTGGTGACTACAGTTTACTACACCAAAATGGGTGGAAAAAGGACATAAACTCATCGGAAGTGGTAAAAATTGATGTTTACCACTTTGATGGATATTTTTATCGGATATAACCATAATGTGGGAATGAATTAAAAATGGTGGAACCTATAAAAAATTCAAAATGAGGTACCTACATAATTTTAACGGCACAGGACAAACAAAAAATTAGATGAACAGCTTCAAATTCAACATATTTGATCTCTAAAATTAAGCTTTTAGGTGAATTAAATTAAACTAAATCAGCTTTTCGTTGTACTATTTTAATCGGTGGACATCTGCAATTAGAAAAACTAAATAAAAAGCCTGAAATTAATACAGCTCGCAATGATAAGGCCCTCAATTTATCAGAAATCATATGACGTGCAATGTCAAAAACAGTTGAGTGTTACAAATTGGTGACAATTTAGTTTGGATGGGCATGATGGCTTTTACTTTTATTTTCATGGTATTCTTAAACAGGAAAACAATATTAGAGTCGCCATCACATATTTTTTCATGTCATGTTTTTATGCATCTTTTAAAATTTTTAGGTCATATTTTCGGATTTTGACTGCATATTTTATGCGCATAAAACATTTTTTAACAGCATATTTCTGGTTTTCCTGATATTTAACGATGAATATCAGTTGCGCTACAATTGATTATTTAGTGATTTTCTATTTTTACATCAGAAACCCAAAATTTATTTTTATAAACGTTTTTGTTGGAATGAAATTTTTTTATTATATTCTAGTAGATAATTTCAGGGCATTTATTTTTTCAATATGATTTCCGGCTTAGCTTGACCTATAGCCTTGATTTCGCTCCAGTTACAAAAAAATTTACAGTTTGTCGAGAATCAAGAAAAACTACTCTTTTTTAAAACACATTTTTAAAGTTTTTTTTACACAAAGTTTTATGAAAAGCTTTTAAATATTTTCGTGAACTAATAACGAAAAGCGTTTTAAGTATATTTGTTTCATATCGGGTGATTTATTAAGAGCTTCCGGATTTGATTGAAAAAACACCTAAAATTTAGAGAAATGTATGAACGATCTATGTTATTCAATGTTTAAAGATGATTTCATGTAAAGTTGACCGCGCCAACGCTTCAGATGGTTCATATCTGCTGTTATCTCACGAATAAATTCACCAATATTGACTTAAATTGCGTCAGCAGTTGCGAGCTTGTCCCCATAGACATGAGTCTTAATATAGCCATAAAAAAAGTATAAAAGTCAATTGACCGACCCCAAATGTGAAATAAACTCTTTACCGAACTTGCCACTAAATTGGGCTATGTTTTTGCGTGTTGTGTGGCATGTGGCATCATGCCACCACATGTCAGCCAAGTCCAGCTCTTACATTTTGAAAAAAACAAAAAATTTAACCATAGCGCGACATCGCTCACCATTCACATTCTTGCCTCCGTCGGCTTTGAAAAAGTACGGTCCGCAATCCTCACCAAACAGTGCATTTCTCGGGATGTATTGGCAGTTCTTGCAATGCTTCTGGCTGCTCTTCACACCAAATACGGATATTTTGCTTGTTCACGTATCCATTCAACCAGAAATGAGCATCGTCGGTGTACACAATATTCCGATAAAAAAGTTTTTAGCCGAGCATGACTTGGATAATAAAATTCAATAATCAGCAGGCGTTGTTCGTTTGTAGGTCGATGTATGGTCAAATTAAAGACCAAACTAAACATGTTTGACTGTAACATGTTACACGAAAACAGTTGTGCCGCCAAAAACAAGAAAGTCGCTAAAAAATCACCAGATAGCCTTAGTTTATAAAAATCTAGTACCTAAGACCGCCTGTAGACGGATTAAATTACTTATTCACTTATTCGCTTTCCAAATTCTGTTCTGCTTATTTCTTTCACTGTCTCTTTGACGACTAAAAGCAAGAGCCTAAGAATACGTGTAAATTGATTGTTTTCAAAAATCCCATAAAAGGCTCATGACTGTTTTAAACACATATTGAATTGTATATATATTGAGGCCAGGCGCTGATCCACACCGTTGGCGTAAAATCCTTCTACTTACAGTCTGGGATTCTGGACATGGTTTAAGACGCCGATGTGTTCCACCCCTATCACAAAGTTAATTGTTAATTTCATGCTCTTCATGGTCATCAAAATCGTATGACCCATCATCAGGTTCTATACATCTTTCTTACTGCGCATCAAATGCTTCCTATGCTGCAGCTCCATCTAAACAAAAACATTTTTAGCGTTTTAACACGCAGCTTTCGTGAATACTATAATAATATGAAACTGCATATATTCTCTGTGTGCTACCCGGGTACCCTGTTAAAGGTGTTTTTTTTGTCACACACATAGTTCTTCCCATAATAGCAGATGATTGGACAAAATGTGCCAAACAATTCACAACGAATCTTTAAGTACAAGCTGACATATCAAAAACGCAAGAAATGGGATAATGATGAAATACATTTCTTTAAAACACAAGTAATGAAATAGAGAAAATTTTTAAAAAGTGCTAAATTAGTCATATGTGTGAAAATAGTGCTAAAAGGAGTACAATTGGATCAATTTTCCCATCCCTGAGATGCAGTAATATCGCAGAACTTAGAAACTTACTAAAGGGTCCGCCAAATAAATTTTTTTTTTTTTTTGGAAATGCCATAAAAAAAACTACTGAATATTTTCTCAAATTTCTTTTTTAAGTACAATCCTGCCGGTTAATAATTTCATTGAAATGGCTGCCTCGGCTGGCCATGCAGTAGCCTACACGATCGATTCAATTTAAGCACATTATCGATTGTGTGCAGCTGTATTTCACCAATGGCTTCACGAATATTGTCCTTTAAAGCGTCAATTGTCTCTGGCTTGTTGACGTAACACTTATCTTTGACGGCACCCCACAAATAATAGTCCAACGGTGTCAAATCGCAGCCAAACGACATCAGCACTGCGGCTGATAATGCGATCTTCAAAAACAGGGCGCAAAACATCGAGTGTAGCTTTGGCTGTGTGGCACGTAGCGCCGTCCTGTTGAAACCAAATGTTGCTAATATCCTCCTCTTCAATTTTTGTGAACAAAAATTCGTTCAACAAGGTCCGATAACGATCGCCATTGGCTGTAACGGCCAATCCTTGCTCATTTTCGAAGAAAAATGGCCCAATTATGCCTCTGGGCCAAAATACGCACCAAACAGTGACTTGTCTTGGACGTATCGGCTTTTAAATGTATGCGTGCGGGTTTTTTGTGCCTCAAATACGACAATTTTGCTTGTTTACATACCTGCCAAGATCAAAATGAGCTTCATCTGAAAAGATGATTTTTTTTTGGCAAAATCGGCATCTTCTGTAAGTCGATCGCAGGCCCACTTAGCGAAGCATTGTTCAAGCGTATACACAACCATATTCGTTCATCGAAAGGATAAAACTAATTATCTGTCAAATCAGACATGAGCTGAGTGTTACCATTCACGAAATAAGCAGTAGTTGAAAAAAAAGGTTGGTTGGCGGACCCTTTATAAGGTTTATGGCAATGGAACTGTACTAAATGTCTGTGGTGATCTGCAGAGATTTTTTTTATAAGGTCATGCTTATTATTATTTTTTATTGCTTCCTTTCTTACTAATTTGTTGTATTTTATCTTAATTTATATATTTTTTATTCTCTACTTAACGAGCCCCACCTTTAAGAACAGTTACATTAAATTTTAATTTAAAAGTAAAAAGCAATGCACTTTTAGTTGAAGAAAACCAATTAATATTCGTTTTTATGTCTGCTGCCAATTTGTTAAAAGAATTAATTAATCTTCTCTTCTTTCTAAAGCGACGTTTCCGATGAAACGAGTTTTGCTTTTGCAAAACTTTTTTTTTGTTTTGCTTTTTTAAGTAATTAAACAACATCGTTAATATTTAAATTTAATGTGATTATAAACTTTATAACAGTAACCAATTGATTTATTAAAACAAGTCTCTTTAAATAAAAAATTGAAAAGAAAAAAAATAATGCAAAAATATTGCCACTTAGTCGTATTGAATATTCTTTAAAAATCTTTTTTTTTTGTGGTGAATGACGTAAAGTGTATGATGCTTTGAATCGGTGTATCGATGTGCATTTCTAAAAATGGTAAATAAGTAAACTATAGTCGGTGAAGCAGTGCTATTTGAGATGCTACAGCTAAAGTCTAAGGCAACGTAAGTTCTACTTACCTATGCTTTCTTTACACAACTGTTTATGGTGTTGTTTGTTGATGGTTTGTATTTTTATTATGGAGCTCAGATTTTAAGATCCCAACAGCAAATATCGTCTTTTATCAGTAAATTTTTTTTTTTAATAATTGTTACTTGTACCAACTTGGGCCAACTTTTTTATACCATCTGAATAATACGATTTTGGGAACTCCTCAAAATACGCATTAGTTTCGGTAATCACTTCTTCTTTTGAGTTGAATCTTTTTCCTGCGAGCCTTTTTTTCAAGTTTTAAACAGGAAAAAATTTCACTAGGGTCTAAATCTGGACTATAAGGTGCGTGATCAACCAATTCGAAGTGGATTTATCGTAGTTTTAGCATCGTATTTAAAGCTGTGTGAACCGGTGCGTTGTCTTAAAGAAAGAACACTTTTTTCTTGTTTAAACGTGGTCGTTTTTCCTTGATTGCATCAACCAATTGATCCAATAATGCACGATAATACTCTCGTGTGATTGTGGATCCCTTTTCAAGATAATCGATGAGCAATATTCCGTGTGCATCGCAAAATACAGTGGCCATAACCTTGCCAGCCGATTTCGCTGTCTTCGCCTTCTTCGGAGCAATTCCACCAGCTTCCACCCATTGCTTCGATTGATTTTTGTTTTCAGGTGTGTAGCTGTGAACCCACGTTTCATTAGCAGTTATTAGTCTACGCCAAAAATCAGCAGGATTATGCTTTATCATGTCCAAACACCGCTGTGAAGTGATCTGTCAAACTCGTTTTTGTTCAATACTGAGCAAACGCGGCACCCATCTTGCCAATAGCTTTTTCATACGCAAATGTTCATGCAAAATGTTGAACACACGTTCATATGATATCTTTACCATTTCAGCAGTCTCACGTATTTTGACCCGGCGATCATTCATAGCGGCATCGAGGATTTTCTTGATATTTTCTTCAGTAACCACCTCTTTTGGCCTTCCTTCTGATGGTATTATTGCAGTGCTTGTTCGGCCACGTTTAAATTCAGCCATCCAATATTTTACCATATAATCTGACGGAGCAGATTCGCCGTAATGTTTATCAAGCTTTTCTTATGTCTCTTTCGCTTTTAATCACTTTCTTTGTCTTTTAATCACTACACGAAATACACTTTTTTCCATTTTCCAAGAAATACAAAAGTTGTTTACTTCAAACGACTGCAACAAATAAACTAATCGATGAATTTGGCTAAAATTTTAACAGCTGACGTTTGCCAGATCGTAATTTCTAAGAAAGAAAAAGTTTTTGTGTTTGTGCTGCCATCTAGCGCTAGGTAGCTTCAATGTCAATCCCCCCTCGTATGTTAGAAATAGACCTAGTCTTTACCAAACTTTCTGCCCGATCGCAATTACGCTTACCGGATGGCCTTGATTTCGCTTGATTTAGTAATATTTTTAACGCCTGTCAGTAATGAATACAAATTATGTTTTGTCAAGTTTTTTTTAAAGTTTTCGTTGCACAAAGTTTTAATAAAAACTGTTAAACATTTTAGTGAACTAATAACGTAAAGTCTTTTAAGTATATTTGTTTCCTAGTTTAGTTTATCTAAAAAATTTATAACAAAATTTTTATAGATCTTAGAATAATTTCGTTAAAAGGAGCCGTTTTGATTGATAGATACTTTTCGCCATTTTTAAAGTATTCATTTGTCCAACAGTGTAGAACTTCTAAATGAAAAACTGATCTACTGCGTTTTGCAGGCCTCCACGGAATTTATGTTTAGAACATTATTGGGTTCTGAGGGGGTGGCGTGGTGTAGTGGTTAGAGCGCACGAATAACAACACAAACGACGCAGGTTCAAGCCCCAGCAGAGGACATGACGAAGAAAAAATCGAATTGTGGTTTCGAATGCTTAATAATAAAATAAGGCTTCAACTTCTTTCCTCTAGCAACCCCATTAAAAAAAAAATAACTAAAAAAAGCTCCCCTGACCCTTTTCGCATAACTCTGGCGATGATGACAAACATCAGATGAATGATCAGAAAAAACACGCCACCTACTGGGAAAAAATAACAATGCTAAAGTAAAGATCACCACCAATTAGCAAGGATCTTCACCACTACACAAAAAAAAAAATCATATGGAGGAAGCTACAGCGGTTTAATCATCTACTTAGCTTGAAATAACAAATTGATTAAAGAAACTGAAACAAAGCAATAGATGCTGTGTGGAAAGCCAATATGCTCCCTAGAGGAGTGATAGAGAAAAAGAATAGGGTTCTGCAGATATCGAAACAGATAATAACCCGAACTTGGGCTATATGGTGGATGCATCAAAACTTCTCAGTTTAGCTCTCAGTGTCTGCCGGGTTATCTTTCCTGTTGATAAATTATGGCCGCTTGACAGAAGAGATCAGAATTAATCGTTTCACCAGATTGTGAAAGCTCGTAATGAACAATTTCCTTCTAATACCACCATACCATACAGCATTACCTTTCTTGGTTTTAATCCTGGCTTTGCTAGCGTCACCTTGCTTTATCCAGGATCTTTTTAGTACATTATTGTCATATCACTTTTCAACGCCCGTAATCTTTCGGACCTATTAAATAAGCTATAGTGTTGTCTAATGAAATTAATATTACCAGAAATATTACATTTTAGAGCTTTTCCCCGACAATTTGTAACCGAAGTTTTTCGAACATACAATACTTTTGACTGCCAACATTTTTTTTCATAACTGTTAAGAATTTTGCTATGTTTAATCTGGCAACCTTAAACGCAATGCACCCGACAAGTATCTACACCTTAAAAGTAAGATTTCTTTATTAACTGGGTCTACTGTATAGACCATTGCGCAAACCAAATTGAATGCGACATAAAATAAGTCATATAGGAGAGGTACTATTTATATTTCGGTAACTGGCAACACTAATGTCAAAATATGGCAACACCATAATAAAGTTTGACATTTTTTAGCATAAACGTACTCACCATGTTTTGATGTACAGTGAGTTAAGAAAATCGATTTGGTCAAACAATTCAAATTCCAGAGAAGGTTTTCTTTCGATTATTTTTTTTTTACAAATTTTACGGGGATTATCCCAACAAGAATGTGTCAATGATGTACGGCGATAAAGCACCATCATAAACCACAGTATATCGCTGGTGTAGTGAATTCAATCGTGGTCGTAATTCGGTCGCCGTGAAGGTTGTCCAAAATCGGTTGTTGTGCCACAAAACATCGATGCAGTGCGTGAACTGATAATGCAAGATCTTCATGTGACATATTGTGAGATAGAGGCAACCTTGCACATTAGTTCCACTTCAATACATATGATTTTGTATGAACACTTAGTTGTAAAATAAACTTGTTCTCGTTGGATACACCATAATTTATCAATCGACCAAAAAAAGGCTCGCGTCGACTGGTGTAAGGAAAGGAGAATATGATTGAAAAGTTCGACCGTGTTGCTTCAAAAAACCTGTATAAAATCTAGACAGGTGACGAATCATGGATATATACCTATGAAGCGGAAAAAAAAACAGCAATCGATCGTGTGGGTATTCCACGTGAAGCTAAATGCAACAAAAGTTGTTCATGGAAAAAGCGAAGCAAATGGTTGCCTGTTTATTCGGGCGAATGTGTCAGGTGGCCACTGTTCCGCTTGAGCAAGGTAGGACGGCCAATTCTGTGTATTGCACGACCATTTGTTTGCCGGAAGTCTGTGAAGAAATTTGTAAAACCAATTGACGAAGACGAATCATTCTCCATCATGACAATGCGAGCTCATACACATCTCGTCAAACAGGTGAATTTTTGAGCAGTCAAAACATCGAATTGAAGTCTCATCCTACGTACAATTCTGATTTGGTACCCAATGACTTCTTCTTGTTCCCAAATATCAAAGGTAAACTGTGTGGTCAACGATTTAAGACCTCTGAAAAAGCAGTTGAAGCATTCAAAAACCATGTTTTGGAAGTGTCTCAAGAGGAATGGAAAACTGCTTTGAGAAACGGATTGAACGAATGCAAAAGTATATTGATAATCAAGAGGAATATTTTGAAAAACAATAACGCATTTTCGTTTAAAAATATTTGTTATTATTTGCTATTCTCGAAATATAAATAGTACCCCTCGTACACTTATTTGCGCTGAAATTTAGTCTGATCATAATAAACACTTATTAACCAGGATTTTATGTGAATATTTCGTTTACATTTTTACATTTACTGGTTATATATTAGTTCACCACCCTTGGCGGGATGGAAGAAAAAGGAAAAAAACCAATGATTTCCTTTAATCTATTACAAAAATGTCGAAATACGACAACAAATATTCCAACCATAATAAGGATTTGTGATTTTGAATCAATTAGCAAAATATACTTTAATCATTTTAAACAACAGTAGGGTGTTAGAAAAATGACTTTATAATTGATTTTTTGTTTAAATAAAACACGATGTTCTGTGTGTGGTTGAAACAAGATTTATTCATTAGACACATTAGCACATATAAAATTTGATTTAATTAGTAAAAGGCGAACGGACAAGAATGCTAGAAAAAAGTAAAACAAACATAATATAAATGGCCGTCGTAGGTTAGCTTGCATTTATTCAAAAGATCACTAGTTTTTGATGACTCAACCTAATATAATAGCATATTCACACGAGACCTTAAATTACTTTGTTTGCTGTTCGCATTACAAATACGAATTACCGCGTTCACATGGGTAGAAAATTTTGTAACATTAATGTCTTAATATAATTTCGGTCATGCGCAATATTCGGCCGCATTTCGCCAATATCTTTTCGAATGTTGATTTATAATACCCCAAATGAAACAATCCTCGATCACACGATCTTGACGGCCAATTAATTCGACCATTATGTGAAATAACTCTTTCATTAAAAGTTTCTTTAAATAATTCAATTTTAGAGCGCACCGTGGTTCATGTGGCTCTGTCCCGTTGGAATCACATGTCAGCAAGATTAGTGCCAGCTAATTAAGGTACGAAAACACTTCTAATCATGTCCCTATACCGTTCACCATTGACAGTAAAATTCTGTCCATCATCGTTTTTGAAGATATATGAACCAATGACTTCGCTAGTACATAAAACGCACCAAACAGTAATTTCCTTTGGATATAATGGTGCTTCGAAAAAGGCTATGGATTATCCCTACTCCAAATGCACCAATTCTGTAACCAAAAATGTGCTGCATCGGAGAACAACATTCTGCATGGAAATTCAATATCAATATCAATTTGACCTTTAGCCCATTCGCCGAATTGGGGGCGCATACGATGGTCGCTTGGCTTTAATGCCTGCACAAGTTGATTGAATTAATTGATTTAGTTCTTCTTTAATACTTCCCTGTACAGCGTCTACAGGTTCTTCAGTGCACTTTGTTCGGCTTCTAACGGGATGCACATCGTCAGTAAGAGCCAACGTGGTCCGAAAACGATACATTGTTGTTCGAATTAGCCGCTCTAAAAGATGATTATATACGCCGTAAAATGGGCAAAAGTACACGATAGGTTCAACGGCTACAACCATCATTTTATAAATTTCAACAATTTTCAAGCGTTGCTCTGGTGTAAGTCTATACATAATTAAGCAGTGTAGCTTACTCAAAGTTATGAACTCCTAAAAATATACGATTTCCCAGAAATAAAATTAAATAAACACACTTAGCATGGACAAACACCCGATACGAATTAGGGATATCAATGATTTTGTACTACTCCGCACGGTGTTATTAATATTACACTCATACCTCTTTATATGGCCTTAATAGTTTCGGAAAATGTAGGACGTAAATCAGCTACTGTTGCTTGGCTTGCACTTTTTCTGAATCTCCGATTATTTAGACATGTAACGAAGAATTTATGTTTCATAATTCAAACAGACCGTTATAGCGAAATGCTGTGAAAAGAAAGACCGTATAAAAAGGTATGAGTATACTATCGTTCATTTGAGCTTTAGTGATCTGAGATCTAACCACAGGATTAATTCTAGCAATACCTTCAATAAGCCAGCCAAGGATGTTTTCATTATAAAGATGATTGCACTTGTCAGCAGTAGTATAGTGATACGCATTATGTGGGGTATTAGGGATAACAACAGCCATGGTGCCCATAAGGTGATATTGATAGATTATTTCGATGCATAAGTCATGTCAATAAGCTACACAGTTGGAAAAGTCAATGCTGCGCCGAATTTCATCTTTCGGAGTGTCAGTTGTTTGTAGTTTGTTCACGTAAACCCAGTCTTTTAAATGGCCACAGAGAAAATAATTCAGCGGCGTTAAATCACAAGAACGATTGACATCGCCAATCGAAAAATTACGCGACCGGGAAATTTCTCATGCAATAACTGAATTTTGGCCCCGTCCAAAAAAAATTGGTTATCATGGTTTGGTAGCGCAGAGAATTCACGGTGACGGCGTCTCCTTGCTCATTTTCGAAAAAATACAGGCCGATTATGTCGCCTAACAACAAACCGTAACATACGGTCATTTACTTTGGACGTAATGGTTTTTCGAAGACTGTTTGTAGATTTTGTGAGCCCCATTTGCGACAATTTTGTTTGTTTACATAACCGCCTAATTGAAAATGGGCTTCATTACTAAAACTGATTTTGTTGAAAAATGTGGTTCAGAATTTTGGGAAAAAAGCAGACGTTTGCTGACGTGCTATAGGTGGACATTTGCCCGACATTATGTTCCATTATTAATTCTGATATTTTTATATTATATTGGTATGAATAAAACTGGACTTAAAAAAAGAAGAAAAAAAATGTGTTTCTATGCTAATTTACTTCCTAACCTCAAATTTGCCAACCTTTTATTTCAGTAAATTACCAACAATTCAATGTGACCTCTAATTTTCATCTGGTGTTTGTCTACGCTTAAGTTGTTTATTTAATTTCTAAACCTTTATCCATATTAATAGAGAATTTACCGGCAAATAAAAGAGTAATAAAAATAACAAAAGAAGAACCAAAATATTCAAAACTAATTACAAAGGAGCCATGTGAACCAAGTGATTCGTTCAAGTAATTCAAACAGTGAACAAATAAACTCGAAGTCTCGTTTGAACATGCAGTAAATCTCTGACCTGTACTTAGATTGCTATGCCGTAAAACTCTTACAGACATATGATGTCATATGGAGGATAAAATGATTATATCCCGTTAGGTTTTACTTAATTCTGCCATTAATTCCATTAAAAACGTTTTGTAGATCTTATCTTTCACTGCTCCCCACCCATATTCGTTAATTAATTTGCTTTTTTAGCGACAATTTATTTTTCTCTTCCAGCTTTGTGTGAGTCGCAAAGCTGAGCGTCATTTTTAGTTTTTAATGACAAAATTAATGAAACACCTACTCAAAAATAAAAATAAATATTTGTTATTTTGATTATAACTAATTAAAGGTTGTTTTAGCTAAAACAAGAAAAACTAATAAAACGTTTTTACTTTTTGTTGTTGTGGATTATTCTAATGGTTGTTTTTTTTCTCGAGGTTTTTGTGATATCTTTTTTATGATTTTTTATTACGTGACATATCAACAAGTATGTGATTTAAAATAAAATTTATCTCCCATCTTTATGTTTTATTTCTAACATTAAATAAAAAAGTGATTTAAAAATGTAAAAAATTGGTGTTTTAATATTCGAAATCACTACTAATTTTGGTAAAAATTCATTTTTGTTTTCATTTTAAATATCAATTAGGCCATTAAAACAACACCAGCCATGACTAAAGTGTCGTTTAATTAAAGTTTTCAGTTTGAAAAATTAGTCAAAAGATAATAATTAAAATGTCATTAATATCGTTGTCTACACTCGTATATCGTAAATGGAGGTAGAAGTCCGTAAAAACTATATATTGACGTCGTCGTTATTAACAGTAAGAAAACCGGACGGAATGATTGTCATAATAAAGATTTACTAATAAAAGATTGATCGTATCGGGAAAGTTTTAAAATATATTTAAATGATATGAAAGAGTTGTTGGATAGGGGCTAGCAGTGGGGTAGTGCAACTGACATATCATAAAAAAAAATTCAAAGACAAGATACCTGATATTCTATAAGAAGGTGGGGATAGGGTATGTTTTTGCATGTACTTGTGCATACTCTTGTTATGCTATTTTAGCTATTGTTCCTAATTTTTCTCATTTCGAGCTTCTACCATCAAGCCATCTACCTTGAGCAAGCAAATATCTGTCGGCGTTGGAGTACGACAAGTCATTGTTCTTTCACAACTTTTCCCTAACATCGTCGTCGACTCTGTTATGTCAACGGCTATACGGTGTGGTGGAGACATAAGTTTGATTCTGCATGGAAGTCTAGGCGAAGTTGACTACGCAGAGTATAACTCTATTTTTCGGGGACGTTAAGTATAGCAGAAGGGAATTGATTAAGATAAAAAAATCAAAACAAAAACATTGCCTACTAATGAATCAAGACAGAAGAAATTCCGTATCAAAATCCACAATTTGGAAGTTGTTTACTCCTCCTTTTGAGTAGCATTATTACAAACCTCCGCCTAGAGACACTTATTATTGTTGGTCCCATGTAGGAACGCCTCAACTCAAATATTTTCAACTTTACAGGTGTTTTTTATGTTCCTCGTCATAAGCATGCACGATTAGTCATTGCTGGCGCCTACTTACTAAACCCCATTCGCTACATCCACTCTCCCTTCGCGGAACTGCCACTAGGTATAACTTCGCGAAGGGCTGGTTAGCATTAGTGCTTCTCTACATTAAAGTCCTATATTCCAATATTCATAGTTCTCGCTTAACTACAGCCACGTGCCCATTAAATCCATCCCATCTGATTTTAGAAACAGTCCTCTCACCGAGCAGCTGGCTTGGACTGGCCTCCATTCCTAGGGCGTCCTGATTCTCAGACACATTTGCTCCGCATCTTCATTTTCATTCACACATTTTGAACATGTAGGTAATCCATCATTTCAAAATTTGTGAAAATATTTTCTGAAGCAGCAATGACCAGACAAGAATAATACAAGCATATGACTGACAGTGTTCTGTCTCCATCCAAGGGATTATGTCGGCCACAAGACCGAACGTCCATTTTCCCTTCAAACTGCACTGCCACTGTGACTGCCATTTCCACATGGAAACCAACCATTCCTCCCTTTTTATAGCCGCTGCCCATCGTAAGTTCTCAAGACAGCGGAAGTAGGTCCGTCCTATTTCATCCGCCAGTACGTCAATCGTGATTGCCTTCGCCAATACTAGTGACGTATCTTCAGATATTGCCCTAAAGCCGCTTATCAAACTAATGGCGCTTAGTAGATAAACTGAAAACAGTGTCCTCCTTGTCATCCTCTCGGAGAGTGTCTCCGACCATATTGGGCAGGCGTACAACATTACCGATGTTACAATCGACGATAAATTCCTCCTCTTTAGTGGCCCCGGTTCTCCAGTATCTTGTCGGCCATATGACGACTTTAATCACAGGGTATTGTCCCAATACACTGTAAACCAATGGTATTTTTTTTTCTTCGTCACTCCTCTAGGGAAGCATACATTGCTTTGTTTCAGTTTCACTAATCAAGTTGGTGATTAATCCACCGTAGCTCCCTCCATATCGATTGTGTAGTGATGGTGAATATCCTTGCTAATGGGTGGTGATCTTTACTTTAGCATTGTAATTTTTTCCCAGTAGGTGGCGTTTTTTCCTGATCATTCATCTGATATTTGTCATTATTGCCAGAGGAAAACTGGATGATCAGAGGAGCTTCTTTTTTATTTTTGAGATGGAGTTGTCTGGAGGGAAAGTTGCAGCCTCTTTACTAAACATGCGAAACGAAGTTATAATTAAATTATTTCGTCATGTCTTCTGCTGGGGCTCGAACCTGGTTCGCTTGTGTTGTTATGTGTACAATTAGCATTTTGTGCCGTTTTAGTACCCAAAAGTCCGTTGTCGTCAAAGTCCGTATATCAATATAATTTGCGTGTTCAAGAGTTCAGTACATAGCAAAAACTGCTAAAGCTTTGGAGATACTTATACTCTATTGACTTATGATTGAGAATGAGCCACAATCTCTGTCTAATCTTATCATCCAGCAGGATGAAATTACTTCGTTTGAACCGTGCATTATAAGAAAAACGGTCGGAATATAAAGATAGACAGATAAAGTTATCCTTTTGCATGATAACGCTCGGTCATACATCGCGAAAGTTGCCAAGCAGTTGTTAGAAATTATCAAGTGGAATACCTTATCGCACCTGCCGTATTTTCTTCTGACTAATGGCTATTTCGACAGATACAATATCTTTTGGCAAGTCACCGAATTACTTCTTTTGAAGAAATATAAAATCAGCTGTAAAGTGAATCGTCTCAAAGGTCGCTAAGTTTTTCTGAGACGGGATTTGGATTTTGGCTCAGAGGTGGGAATAGATATAAGCAGTGATTTGCTAAATTTATATTTCGATAAACTATTTAATTTATTATCATCTTTAAGCTTAAAAAAGGGCCGAATTTATTTGTACTCCCAATAATTTCAATCATTTTTGTTGTAAATAAACTACGAAAACCTTTAAATAAAAAACCCACCCAGTTTTTTTTAATGGGTTACCGTCCCTGTAAATAACCCATATAAATAAGAAATCCCAACCCTTGTCGGGAGAAGACCCAAGCCTTGAAAGCTGTATCAAGATGAATGTATAATTCAAGCACTACATTCGAATAGAAGAATTTTGAAAGGTTCTATATACACCTACCAATTACTATATTAGGATTCATTTAAGGCCTATTTGCACATTTTTTATACTCAAGAAGCATCGATATCATATTATCATTATTATTGAAACCTATTCGTAGAAGTTGGTTATGGAACACATATAGAAATTCTGCAACAATTATAAGTTTTACTCCAAAGCTATTTTGCTTTAGCACAAAGCTATATTATAACAGTTTTTTTTTCTTAACATACAAGTTATTAAAGTTCAATTTTGTATTCACCTTTTGCCTTTATTGAAGCCTTTATATTTCCATTCTTTTCTTTTGCGTTTCACCCTAATGTACCTTAATTTGTATGTTAAAATTTAATCAAAATTCGCTGAAATGTATTTGGCCACCTGTTTTTTTTTTCTTGTGTTGTACGCTTAAAGCCTTTCTTTTCTTTTTTGGCTTAATCGTGCCAAAAAGTATAAAATTTGTTTCTTTATATTTTCTTAATGGCTTTTATCTCTTAATATTTACACCTTGTACGTCTACTTGGTTTTAGTTTTACATCTTTTTCGTAAGCGTTAGATATTAGCATTTTCACACCCTTTCGTTTTATTATGAATATGTTTTGTTAAAAATGCGTTTTTTTAATGTTTGCTTTTGGTGTTAAAAGTCCTGCTCATAAAATCCATGTTGGGCTCTTATTTTAATATTTTTTTAATGGACTGGTTTATTATCCCAACAACACTGGTGTGAACAAACTTGGGCTCTAAAGAAGCAGTAATTTTAGTGGATTGTGGAATAGTTTCCTAATTTATAATCTAAGGAGCAATAAAGGATTCGTGTATTTTTTTCCGGGATTTCCCTGTTAGAAATTAGAACCAATTATGCAAGTGTGGGTGGCAACACAAACGACCCAGGTCCGAGCCCCAGCAGAGGACATGATGGAGAAGAATTTAATTGTGGTTTCGAATGTTTGATAGAAAGGCTTTAACTTCCCTCCAGACAACTCCATCCCAAAAGTAAGAAAAGAAGCCCCCCTGACCCTCCCGCATACCTTTGGCGGTATTCGCAAACATCAGACATGATCATGATCAGGAAAACACGCCATCTACTGGGAAAAAATTACAATGCTAAAGTAAAGATCAACACCAATTAGCAAAGATCCTCACCAATACGTAAAATCATATGAAGGAACTACAGTGGATTAATTATCAATTTAGTTGAAAGATCACATTGATTAAAGAAACCTAAATAAAGCAATGGATGCTTTGTGGAAAGCCCATATGCTTCCTAGAGGAGTGACGGAGGAAAAAATGCAAATTAGTAGCAAATTCTCTTCTGTGGAGTTTTTGTAAGTCCATACAATGGTTTAAGGCCGATTTACCTCTTATTTCGCCACATAATCCACCACTTCATCAACCTTATAACACTTATATCCTGGAACTCAGCCAGTGTTGTTAAAGTTTCCGAAGGTATTGTAAGTCCACACAATGGTTTAAGGCCGATTTACCTCTTATTTCGCCACATAATCCACCACTTCATCAACCTTATAACACTTATATCCTGGAACCCAGCCAACGTTGTTAAAGTTTCCGAAGGTATTGAAAAGGTCTGGAAAAAAAGGTCTCTCATATTATTTTTGAAGTGATCATGCTTGATTGAAGAATCATAAGAGCTGCTTGACTATTCGAAAGTATATAGAAGTAGATTCTTTTCATTCTCCTACGAAAACATTGGTCCCCTACACATAAATTTCCGCCTAAAAATTTTCGACTAAGTACCTATTATTTTACCATTTTTCAGCTTGGACCCATCAGTATACCATACCTGAGAGTCCTGTTCAAAGTAACCAGAATTGGTTTTCTAACCTTTGCGTTCATTAATATTTATCCGGAAGATTTTGAATATAACTATTCTTGTTCACTTCAGTGATGGGAAATAGTATTTTGAAGAGTACTTTTTTGACAACAAGAGTAACAAACAAAAAGATTTTTTCATGAGTTGCTTTACTAAAAACCTTAAAAACTCTGTCAATTTTCCACAGATTTGTAAAAGAAAAATAGCATTTTATTGTTAACTAAGCATGGCCTAGTTTAGGTCAATCTAGCAGTTAACATCGGCTTTCTTGGGTCCAAATTGTAGGTCTCGTTGTGTGTCAATTATGTACGTCTCTATGGTTGAATTAGTCAAACACTGAAACAAAAAAATATGAAATTTAGTTGGGCAAAAATTTTGACGTTGAGGTGTAACTCACAATTAACATCGTGCATTATGGTTGCACCACCCTTTAATTACATAAATTTTGATATGGCGCATTTTGAATCGGAGGACTGCGCGTTTTGATTGTAACAAATTGGCCACTTTTAATAGTTTTTGCTTGATTGCTTCTCTCAGATGGGAGAAGAGTTCGAAACAGATATAAAAGTTATACATCTATAAACTAGTAAAAAGTCTCTTCTCATATTCTAATTATGTTGGCCCCTATAACAATTGAAGGTTCCCTCTAACGCTTCATTGATTAAAGGGATCATATTTTTTTTCTGCGATTGCGTTTCGTTATTCATATAAATGTTGGCCAAAAAGGGTTTTAAATAATTTGCCTGCATACGAGAGTATGTGTTGTGTGTGAGTATATTAAAGAAATTTTAAATGTTGATTACAAAGTATTATGTTTTTAGAAAACATCAATATTTTCTTTATCTTTTTGCTTAAAAAAAACAACAAAAAATTACCCCAGTTGTTGCTCAGGCTGCTGTAGCCCTGTCATATCTTATATTACTCGAATGTGTACCTTTTGGACAAAAATTTTCTCGTTTGCTCTTTCTGTCTCCATATTTATTGGCCTCAAACGATCATACATTTGGTTTTCGAACACATAAAAACACTTTGGCACCCTGGCTTGAAAGGAGTTTAGCTAACGAAGAAAAACAAGGAATAACTTGTAGGCATTTTGTAATATTTTGTAGCTTGAAATTTGCATTTAATTAAAGCCTTTAAGGTCCAATAAAACAACAGCAATAAAAATTTTAGATAAAAAAACTGAAAATAATATATAAAATCCTGTACGAGAATACCTTGTGATAAGTATCAAAATACAGGTTCTAAAAAGAATTGATATAATGATTGACCATAACAGGAGCTGTATAGAAAAGGATATAATTTTAAAGGAAATTAAAAAGGAAAATAAAAACTAAGAACAAATTTAAAAATTCTGTCATTCTTAAGAGGATTTTAAATTTAACCCCTTAATGGGTAAAGGGCATATTTAAGAGTAAAAAAAGAATTCATTAAAAAAATCAGTAAAAATCAAAAACATTTTGATCAAAATTGCCTCAGACTAATAAAGGGCTTTTTTTAATAAGAGGGGTCGTAGTTTTAAACGAAACCCATTAACAATAGCAACCAACTTGAAGCCGTGATATATGATGACCTGAGAGGCCACATTCTTTTAAAGAAATTTTCCATCACCATTTCCTCGGTATCCTCGCTAACTTCATGAATTCAATCATTCAGGTCTTTAATCGATTATCTTGGACGTAGCCCTAAAGAAAAGAGTCTAAAGGTCTTCAAGCACAACATCCCAGTGGCCAAATGTAATCATCTCTTCGAGAAATCCCATGGTCGGGAAAGTTTTCCATCCACTCATTAAGTCCAATGACCCGGACAAATCGCAATCCGTACAAAACTGCCACACGTTGAGGATAGAGAGCCTTTCCAACAATAATTCTTTTAGCTTTCGAGGTGGACATAGGCCTCAACACTCAAGATGATTTTTCGATAAAATTCCATGCATCAGTTTGATGCATTTCAAGGATCAAATCTGCAAAGACCCGACGTTGTTGATGGTTAGTAAACGTAAATTCTTGTGTTAACTGAACTTTGAGCTCTTGACTTTATCTTGCACGTAGCCCTAAAGAGAAGAGCTGAAGCTCTTTAAGCACCGGATATCGGTGCCCAATTGTGATCGCCTCTACGAGAAATCGCACGATCAGCAAACTTTTTATGCAAAATAGCGATGATATCGTTACTTGCGTGGCACGTAGCGCCATCTTGTTGGAAATAAATGTCGTCCACATTAATATCTTCGACTTCCGAGCATACAAAATCATTAATCATCATTCGATAGTGCAATCCATTCAGCGAAATTGTAACCATCCATTCATTAAGTCCGGACAGATCGCAAGCCGCACCAAACAGATGCACGTTGAGGATAAAGAGCCTTTTCAATAATAATTCTTTTAATTTTCGAGGAGAAAATGGGACCAACGATCAAGATGATTTTTCGATGAAATTCCTTATCAGCTTCATGCATTTCAAGGATCCAGTCTGCAAAGACCCGACGTTGTTGATGGTTAGTAAACGTATGTACTGGTGTTAACTGAACTTTGAGCTCTTGAATCGATTGTAAAAAGACTTTATCTTGTCTTTCCAGTAACAATTCTTTTAGGAAAAAATGGGCCCAACATTCACAATGATTTTTCGATGAAGTTTCAGATAATTTGATGCCTTTCAAGGACCCAGTCAACAAAGACCCCACAATGTTGATGTAAACGTAAGTTCTTGTGTTAACTGAACTTTAACAGTTAAAAACCTAAATCTTTATGCAACACACGGTGTAATATTGTTCATCGAGTTTCACAATTGCTGCCCTAAAAGGTGCTTAACAATGAATTTGATTCATGAATTTGATGCCGAATATTGTAAAAATCGATTCACAGCTGATTTAAATTTCTTTGCAAACTCTCACTAAAAGGCCCACGATCCTCTATGGAGCTCTTATGCATTTTAGGAAGCTCTTCTGAATCTAACACCGGTAAACGTGATTGTACAGGATGGCTATTATGCAAACAATTTTCGTTCTTAGGAGGAAAAATCTTAAGGCGGGCAACCTTATTGGTCATTTAACAATTTTTAGGGGGATGAGTGACATATTTTATAAGTCTCTTGCAAGCATACACCTAGATTCTGTCCACAGCTTCGGCAAGAAGTACAGGATTATATTTCCGATAGAAGAAGATTTGGTAGTTACAAGATGACTCACAAAAGTGTTACACGAATGAATCCAAAATGCTCCGCTTAGTAGGATCAGGAATAGTTGGCCCAAGGCATGCAGTTAACTTTGGATAAGTACACCACCATTACCCAGGTGGCACTTTACGACGCAATATATGAAACTAGGAATCCGAACCGAAAAAGGACACACGGGAGTAAGGATACTCTCGGAAAGTTAATCCGCCCTAAAGCTCCCTAACAGTAGTACATTTAGGTACAGAGTAATGCTGGTATGTCACAACGCACTTAAAAATACCTGCTCAGAATCAGATTACTCTGGTCTTGGTATAGGGAAATGAGGGACACAAGGGAATTGAAACGGCGGACTTTTATGCCAAAAACAGAAGACCCTGTCCATTCTTTCGTTTCAACGAGTCTCCTGATATAGGAGATAAGAAAATAGTCAACTTCCATCGTGAGGGAACATTGGAACGACGCTAATGGTCTCGTCTATTTCTAAAGATTTCTGAGCTTCGATACTAAGAGGACGGAGTTTACTATGAGACCGATTAGGGAAAGCCTAAGGGCACCTTTGGGGGTCGCTTAAGCTCATAATAAGTACCTGTACAGAATGGGTATATCTAACACTGGCACCTACAGATTTTTCTATGGGGAGTGAAGCACTTGAACAATAACTATGTGACACCTGGGCACAGGAGATACAGGCTAATACACACATATACGCTAGGTGCGCAAGGCTTGTTTACACCTCTATTGACGCATGGCAATAGATTAACGGTGTTCGATCTTAGACGGACTAAAGTTTGGTGAGCTTTTTCCATAAACGGGTTTCTCAATATTATAGCCCGAGCCTCCATTTGCGTAATGGCTATTAACATAGCCTATAGTGGATTTTTGAGCTCTGAATTCAGCCGGCTCTTGTCTCAATAGTGGTGTAACTCTATCGGAGATTATCTTGCAAATGATTTGAAATTTTGTTCAAATACTGTTGGAATCTGCAAAGTTTGAACTGTTTTAAATCCGTTTAGTTCTATTTCCTTAGGAAGGCCTTTCCAAAGCCCTCCCTTCCTCCCACACAACAGAAATGTTTTGGCCCCATCACTGGCATTAAAGCTTCCTTCCTAGACTAATCATTTGGCTGTTAATAAGCCTTGATCAGGGATGTAGCAAAACGCACGCGAGTTTTTCCATGGTTTCCAAAGAATGGCAAGGGAAAGTACAATAGATCAACGGTAGTCGCTGTGCAAAGAACTGTGTTGGACCTGACCCAACCTTTATTACATTTATTTACATTAGAGTGCGCCTTATTTGTAAAAATGCGAAATTGCACAGTAACTCCCTCCAGAAATGTTCTGCGTAGTCAAAAAATAATTTGCGGAAAATTTTAGGTTGATTGCATTAGGGAAAAGTGTGCCGCATCTGCTTACAATAGGGTTTGCCTTATAGGTATGGGCCACTTTTTTTTTGTTTTGTACATTTATCAAAACTTTGCAATAACGTATAAACCATGCAATAGTTTTTAAATTGAGGATTATTGCTTAAGTTGAGCTCTGATACTTGCGATGAAAGCCTTAATAATTTTGTTAGTAAGGTTGACGGCTCTTTCCAGATGTGTACTGAGTCGGGCTTCAGGGATTATAATTAATATTTTTCTTCAACTGCTAGAATTTCCCTATAACTGAACATTTTTCTTAAGTTTGATTTTCAACTGTAGCCATTCTCATATATTAATGGTTACCCCAGTTAAGGGGTTAAACTGTTATTATTATTTTTTTAATTTTTAGCGAGAGTTGATTTTTTTTTAAAATTTTTATTACTTTTCTGTTATTTTGTGGCACATATGTACGTTGCTGTTGTGTTTAATGTTTTTTTATATTTTAAACGAACACGCATTCAATTGTTTTTTAACACATTTCTTACCCCAGGCATTCATGTATTTGGCCATCATCATACGAGCGCATAGTCAATCTGATTGGGTTTTTTTTTTTTTTGTTGGATAGCTAAAGAAGTAAAATTCCTGTTAAGTTCGTATTATTTCCCTATTCAAGTTCATTATCAGAACTGAAAGACATACATACTCTCGATTACAAAGAAACGACCAAAAAAGCTTCAGTTGACCATCATCATCATCATAAAATGCCAAAGACGTGAAAAAAGAGAAGATGCGGAGTCCCAGATATCATGACATGAAAACAACTAAGCAACCAAACAGCCGACATAAATGTTCTGTTTTGTTCTGTTCTTTTTAATTTTTGTTGTTGTTGTTGTATTTTATTGTACGTGTTCATTAAATGAACATTTTGTTTTCAGTTTTCTGCTTTTTTTCATCTTTTTCATTGTGTGGCCCAATATTTCAACAAAAAACCCCATTATAAAGTTCCTTTTTTCATTTCTTTAATGAAATTTTGTAGGTCAAATGATGTGTAGAAGCACAAAACTCAATTGATTGCTTAAAAAATCAGTTAATTTCTTAAGTTGAAAAAAGGGGGCTATTAGTCTTGGTAACATAAATTATAAGCATTCGTTCATTCTATAGAGTGAAAGTGATCATGAAATTCAATCCTATTTGTTTTCATCATTAAATCATTTTGTGATTTGATTAATTTATTAGAGAGCGGGCAATTTGTGAGGTCTAATTTGAATACTAAGGCTGTAAAATTTAATTTTTTTCTTTTTTTCCAAAGTTGATTTCGCGTAATAAATTGATTGATTATTCCGTCACTCTTTGAATAAAATATTTCATTTTTTTTTAATTTTTAATTTACCATAGACGACTAGATGATAGAGTACATCATTGCCGCAGAAGTACCAAGCACTATGAGCACCAAAATTAAGTAGACACCAATATTCTTTGGAATTTGGTATGCAGCGCTCTACATACAGACCATCCGCTTACCTGCTTGTCTATAACATTAACGGCTTCTTTTGAAGTTTTGGCAAGTTTTTTTTTTCAACTCCCTTACTTTACTTAGGACGGCCTCCAGTATTTGG
This sequence comes from Wohlfahrtia magnifica, assembly GCA_023159175.1. Taxonomy (NCBI): domain Eukaryota; kingdom Metazoa; phylum Arthropoda; class Insecta; order Diptera; family Sarcophagidae; genus Wohlfahrtia; species Wohlfahrtia magnifica. The sequence continues at coordinate 5,550,213 of JAKWBJ010000534.1, read as the reverse complement.
CTTAGAAGCTCTTTTGCCCCGTTTTCGCACAGCAACCACTGTACTTTGACTCGTTTTTAGCTTGTCAACAATTACTCTGGATGAGTGTCCACTTTCGGTTAAAGCTACAATACTATTTTCCGTGTCTACGTTTATTTGTCTTATTTTTTGCAAAAAAAAAAACAAAATTTAAACTGAAACGACAGATTACAAACTACAAAATGCAAGCTACTTACCTACGTATACATATATAATGGAAAAATTCTAACTCCTAAGAAAACTACAGCCTGCTTTGATTTTATTTTTTAAAAACGTGCAAAACTGAGTAAATAGTGTTGCCATGAGATTTTATTTGAAATTTTTTATGTTTCGATGTAAATCGCCTGGTATAAGCTGGTCTGCCTATCGCGTTAGAGTCCTTCCACTTCTTTTCGTACTGTTAACCTTTCCATCAGCCATTATTCTTTCCATAGTACCCTCTCGTCTGGTAATTTGTTTAAAATACCGAAGATAAGATCTACTTTTTTCATTATCCTATCCTTTAATTACAGCTCTTGTAGAATTGATACATTTGACCTAAACTCAGTCCAAGATACTCGAAGAGTACTACTTTGTATCTATAATCCAAAGCTTTAAATTTTCTTTCCTTCTACTTGCTTTATGGTCCAAGTTTCTGCAGCCTAAGTGGGGATTGGGAAAATTAAGGCTGCTACAAGTTGCAGTTTAGTTCAGTTGTAGTTATACTCCTAATTCTCCAAATTTTGTTAAGCTTTGTGGTTACAACTTTAGAGAAAGTCTCTTTTATTTCGCTCACCACATCGAAACGTATCAGAGGCTAACCGCTCTCTCTACCTATCTTGTTCAATTTACTCAGCCAGCCTCGTACCGACTTTGGGTTAATTTCAAAAGAGCTAAACGCGTGAATGTCGAACTGACTATCAGATAGTGTGGCCGTGTCATGCCTTTTATATTTCGAGACCAAGTTGAACTCTGGTCATTTCTTGATAGCGTAAACTATCGCATAGAAAATGCTCGCAAGTTTTGCCCGAGTCCCAAACACCCTCCTATACCATTTGTCTATACAGATGTGACGTGTTACACCCTCTACACTGCCCGATTTATTCATATTATTCATTCAAAGGTTCTAAATACCTAAGTTATCAGTTATTTCAGCGTAAACTTATCCGTATACTTTGTCCAACTTTGTTTGAGTTTTCCTTAATTTTGTCCTATCTGTCCATACATTTTTTATCCATTGGTCTAACCACCACCATCATCACAATACTTGCAGTGCTGCATTCTTGGCTTGGAATCACAGAATTTTCCCGCAAGCCTTGTGCATGTCATAGGGACATGTGTGGCCTTGTTTGAAATGCTTTCTACATGGGCCTTCCAGGTTAGTTTACTATCCAGAATTATCCTCAGATAGGGGTTTCCATTAAATTTCACATGTCCTGTTTCCGCTCGTGCATTTGTAAACTGTATACATAACAATGAAATATAAAAAGAGATGGCGTCAAAAGCTTTAGACATTTTGCCCTACTGTAGTGCCGTGCACTGGAATCCCTTACAGCCGCCGTGCATTACAGAAATAATTTTCTGTTGAACTTCTGCATCCGGTGTATCGAACTGAATCTACCGACGCTTTGCAGGTTCTTGTTAGTGCAGCGCCACTTGAATTGGAGGTAATATGTTGCAGTATTGCCTACAGAATCAAGAAATGACTGCCACTTCGAACGCTTGACTGTCTTTCTGTTCTGATCTTGACATGGGTAGAGATAGGTATAAAACCCTCTGCAGTTGTGCCTCATGGATAGGTGGTAGACAAGATGATCGAACAGTGGCAATGCGAGAATAACATGAGTTTATATCAAAATTAGTACAGGAACCCCCAGATTTCGGCTTCGTCTTGGGTTCATACTGACGGAACATTGCTCTTTCAATACATTTTTTGCATCGGATTGGCCAGACGGAATGTGCGGACTGCCGGTGTGGGATGGGGAATGAGGCATGTACTGACTGCATGCCTGGACTATGCTAACATTAGGGACTTAGTATGGGTGTTACTCATATTAGAGAGTTTGATATTTCAGTAGGTGTTTGCTGAACGGATCCTTGGGAAGTTGGGCGCTTTTGCGTTTGCTAGGGCTCACTAAGTTGCCATATATGCCGCTTTCAAGCTCGTTGGCATGTAGCAGTATGCATTGGTTGTTTGGTTGGTTTGGCTGTCGCGCTGTTTCTGTTTGCGGTTTCCTGTGTTCCTGCTTGTTGTTTGCTGCTTCCTGTATTCCTGTTTGTTGCTCGTTATATTGCTGGTGTTTCCAGTGTTTCCTGTTTGCTGTTTGCGGTTTTTCACCCTTCATCAAGGCCATCAGGCTGGAGTCGTTTAGGACTTATACTGGTAGTAGCATTTATGCTACGAGGCCTCACCGGCTTCGGTAGCGCGGTGTCGGGAACACCAGGATCCATGGTCCCTGCCCGACTATGGCGAGGCCACCTTGTGGGAGCAACGGGGTGGTTGTAGTTTAAACCCAAATCGCGTAGAGCGCTATGCTGGCTTGGTGTGGTGTTATATTTTTAACCGGGTGCCGTGACCCATAGATCAGCAGTAGTTTAGATAGTCTCAAACAACATGGCTTCGAATTGGTACTCATTGGTGATTTTAATCATAAGTGGGGACGTTGGTGGACGCATTATATTCACTCGTGCTTTGGCTTCGTGAGTTAAAAGGCAGGTACTCACGTTAACCATCTGACTTATTGTGGAACACCAGCACTCCTTGTGAATAGAATTGAATGCTTTTTTGTAGTCCATAGAAATTACGTATGCAGTAATGGCATCTCAACTGCTATTATTCTATGGTTATTAGACTTATCCGCCTCTTCGAAGCGTAGCTTTACATCGACATGCTTTATCAGTTGCTTCAAAAAGATCTTTATGAAAACCTTCATTTTCTTCACTCCTCTAGGGAGCATATTGGCTATCCACAAACCAACCATTATTTTGTTTCAGTAAGTAGCGTGGCGTGGTGTAGTGGTTAGAACACAGCCATATAACACAAACGGCCAAGGTTCGAATGCCAGCTGAGGACATGACAAAAAATATATAATTGAGTAAAAATACTCAATACTCCCTCCTGGCACATCCATCTAAAGAAGCCCTCCGCTGTTCCTTCCAGCTTACCTCTGGCGATGATGACAAAACATCAGACGAATGATGAAATGAAAACGTCACCTACTGGGAACAAATTTAAATGCTAAGTACGTATAACCACCACCACCACTTAGCAAGGATCTTCACCACTACACAGAATTATATGGCGGCAAGCTACAGTAGATTAATCATCTGTTTAGCTTAAATATCAACTTTGATGCTGAAAAACCTTCGTTACTACGCACAAAATGATCAAACCGCACCAATTGTCAATTGTCGGTTACAATCCCCTTAGACAGTTTCACAATTATGCCACTCAGGCTGTCAATAGGGATGATTTCATGCTCCATATTTGAAGAAACTGTTGGTGAAGTATATCAGCAAATAATATTGTGTCAGTCCTAAGCACCTCCGCAGTGATATTGTAGACACACGCTGCCTTGTCTTTCTTCATAGCCGCGATGACATTAATTACATCCCTTTTAGATGGATGATCGGTTCTAATAGGAAGTATTTCAGCAATATTATTTAATAAAAGTTAGAAGATATTGGAAATTGAAGCTCTAACTGACCGTGGACCTCACGTTTTTAAAGAACACGCAACTTTTTGTTATGGCGAACGTGCTTTGCCAGCCTTCAGAGAAATTTTATTGAAATTACAAGGCTTATAACGAACTACGACTATAATGTACTGAGTTGTATGATTCCTTCGAGTTCATTATAATTGTATTCGACTGTATTCGATTTAGGATCATAGCATTTAAAGTATTTGTGAGAGGTTAGTAATGCTTCTTCTCTCTCTTATCATATTAGACCATGTATATCGGCTTAAACAATGAAATCTACTTTTGTTATAATAAGAATATATCCGTATAATTTATTTCAATTTTTTATGCTATTCATCGCTTGTCATTATTTTTAAATTAATGTTTTTTAATCACCTGTGTAAGTGGTTCTTTTAAAGATTAACTTTTTTTACCAATAATCCCTCTGGCTTAATATACATCAACAGCAATTGTTTTAAACTATCAATTAATAGCTTTTAAATATTGACGTTTTCATTAAACCCGCAAATAAAGAGTGTGGGGTGGGGGAGGGCGGGGAAGGAAGAAACGAACCCCTATTCAACTGTCAATAAAAATGATCATTAAAGTTGACTATGGAAAGCTTACATACAATTATCTCAATAAAAAAAAACCTGCAGCAACAACAAGAATTACAACAGCATTTTAAAAAAAGTTGAATTTTTTATTCAATATTAATTTGGGAAAAAAATACCGTTATTTTTTTAATAAAAAAAAGAAAACTTTCTGACGGCTAGAGAGACCCCTATAGATAGCTGGTAAAGGTAAATATTAGCACGTTTTTAATATTTGACAAACTGTCAAAAAATTGACGCTTAACTTGACATACAAAACATGACAGACATTCACAAATGGTGGACAGACAGACAGCTAGTAGCCAAGAGGGACATACAGACGAACGGACAAGTTATTTAAATGTTAGTTTTTTGTTTGTTTTTGGGCCAAATGGCTTATCACAGACGGACATGTGAATAACGTACATATAGAGAATGGTCGTCATCTAAACAAAACTATTGTTTGTTTGGCTATTAAAATAATAATAAATAAATAGTGTTTTAAAAGTTAGAAAGCCAAAACAGCAGCAGCAACAACAACAATAACAACACCAAGACCAGCTATAGAAATACTATTAAAATAAAAACCAGCAGCAACTAAAGAAAAAAAAATTTTTTTTATGATTTGCATGAGGGGCACTTACTCAGAATAGAGTTTCAGAGCGAATAGAAAATGAATAGAAACAACAACAACAAAAACACCCGAGGCAACAGTACTAAAAACAATCAAAACTACCGTTACAAAACCAACCACCTCATATTTACTTTTTATATCCATTCATAGCTTTGACAATATTGACCAGTAGTAAGTAGTAGCAGTAGAGTAGTGAACATACAACGAAACTAAAAACAAAGAAATAGAAAAAAAATTAAAATTAATAGACAAACAAAAGTCAAAACGTTTTCACATACGGAAAATGAACAGAGCTGACAAAGAATATAGTCATTTAACACGTCTTCAAGTCGTCATTTAAGCTCTTGTATCTTGGATGTAAGGTTCAGTTGTGTACTGATACCCAAATTAGTACACTAGGAGTTGGTCACGCTATGGTTGGAATCAGTTTGCAATTTTGGCGTCACTCTGTGGCTCTCAAGTATGTCAACCCGGACTTGAAACTCCTAACGGAGTTTCTTACGGGCTATTGTAGACTAAGAGCGCATCTTAAGAGGATGGCGGTCACAGATGTGGACGACTGTAGACGGTGCTCACAGACATCAGAGACAGGGGAACACATATTGTGTGAATGTGGGGTTCTTAATAGGTTTCGATCAGATTCAGACAAAGAGCTGCTCTTCTCTTTTGTTTTCACACGTACGTACCGACAAGCATAGGCAAAAAAAAGCAAAAAAATAAACAACGAGAAGTACAGAGAAAATAAGTGGAAAAACACAGTGCAAAGTGGCCTGAGTGAGAAAATCTCAAATTACTCAGACAATTGTAAAATGTATTTGTATATTTTGCCTGACTCTGGTTTAGATGGAGATGTTTGGAGAGATATATGGTCTCATTGGCAGACATATCCACCATTAGAGTTTCAGATCAGCTAGTGTTCATTAGGAAGCCAACGGATATGCTAAAAAAAACTGTGGACCGAAAAGGGTACAATAGATCACATGCGTTGCAGTGTCCAACAATACCCTTTGATTCTATAAGGGGCATAGGTGCTCTACAAACGGTCTCCAATTTAATCTAACCATTGCTTTGTTTTTAATTTCACTGCATCCTTTCCTCGTCTCGGAAGCTCCTTTATTGATGTGTCTCCTCCAGATGTGAGCGGACCACCTTCCTCTTCGGTGGCTACCTTGCGGCTTTTGGATTTCATTTGTCTATAGTCATAGCATACTATTCGAGATTGTGCTGCACTAGAAAATGCTAAGATTCTCCGCAAGCCTTAAGGGAGCAAGGTGGGGAGTTTTAGATCTCGCAGCCTTATAAGCTTGACTTTTAAGTAAGATATCCTGATATCCTATACTTTCTACATCCATTGCGGAGCCGTCTGAGATCGTTATAATGCGAACCAACTGCCAGATTTTGCACACGTCGTCTGCGGTATTTTTTGAAAGTTCTGAGTATATTTATATTCAGTATATATACCCAGTACTTCCACTTTTCCTGTATTTATTCCTAATCCGTTTAGCTGCAGATTAGGCGACACTGTTCACTTTTTTTGTCATGGCCGTATAGCTGTGAGACATCTGATAAACGTTCAGAACCATGTTGATGATCAGGAGGGATTTAATGCAGCTCTGCCTAATACCATGGAGTATTAGTATTTTTTCGCAAAAGAGAATTTGAAGGTTTGCTTTTTTATAAGATCTTTGAGGAGGTGCATCAGCTTCTCAGGAAATCGTTCATATACCAGATCGGTTCAAGAGAGTTTGTCAAACGCTTTTTCAAAATCTATAAATATCAAGTACAATGGGAATCTTCATTTTAGCAATACTTCATTTTAAATACTTACGTTGTCCGTCCACGATTACTGTGATCGGAAACCAGCTTTCTCCGCTTTCAATCTTGAAGTCCGGTATTTGGCCAAAGAAAATGTGAGCCATTACTTTATTAATGGCGACAAGCACTGTTATATCCGTACGGTACAGAGCTCGAATGTGATTGATCAAATCAATTAGAATTCTGTTGCATCGCAGTACTTTCTAGCTGGCCTGGTGATGGATAGTATTGTATACCCTAGTGAAATCGATTGGTCTAAAGTAAGCTTATAGTACTCGTTCAGAAGATCTTTTAAGTACAACAGTCTTGCGTAAATTATAGTTTCCAACACATTAATGAAATCTACTTTTTTCTGTAGCTTATTTATATGTTCCACTATTAGTTCGGACGGAAGCGAGTGTAACCGCTAAAACTCTTCGATAATAAGTCTTATTATCGTTTAGCTGGGAGTTGGTTAAGTTTATCCAGTTCTGGCCTCATATTGCCCATACCTGGTACTTTGCCGTTTTTCAATGTCATCTGGACAGGTTTTACATATATCTGATCTGGTATCATGAGAGGAGCAATCATGAGGCAGCGTCATAGCTTCGAATGTGTCGGCATACTGTCAGTTGCCGACGAACTAGTTCACTTTTCCAAATCCTTTAGCGAATATACCGCTGTACGGAAGTTCCTGGATTTTTTTACTGCCGTAATAATATTTCGAAAAATTTATTTCACATTAAAGTTTGATTTTGATTTTATCCGAATCATACTCCGCCTATATATCTACGATTTTCAATGCTAAGTTTTTAGCATGAGATTTTTTCTTGTCAGGTGTAAGTTTGACTGCACTTGATAAACTATGGACATGGGCCGAGCTACTAAAGCTTTTCTAATGGATTATTTAAATAAATTTTACAATTATTGTGGAGGTCCTGCGCGAGCGGAAATCGGCCAATGATTTTTTATATTTGTATCACTTATCACTAGCAAATCTCTCTGTTTTCGTTGAAACAATTTATTAATTTTAGTGACTTTTAAAGAAATTATCTCTTACAGCTCTGTTAATACACTTGAGCGTTTCTGTCTGTTGTTTTCACTACATACACAGTGATTAGCTCTTGTCTATGGATTATTTATTTAGTAAAGTGTAGGTACCAACTGTTTTTTTTTTTATTTTTATTATTTCAACTTCTGTAATATGGATTTTTTTTCCTTTAATATTCACAATATTTATTTAAGATTTTCAAGCTATCGATTGCATACCCTACAGCTATATTGGGAGGAAGCATATGTGATGTGTGGTGACCATTAAATCTCACGCAGTGTAAGAGCTCATGCTGGCCATAAAATTATGTTTTTGCCTTAATTAACGAATAAAACTGCAATCGTAATAATAAAAATGTTTGCTAAAGTAATGAGAAAAATATAATTTGGAAAAATTAATTAATGACTTTGGAGAATTATATAAAACTGATAATTGGAAAAAATATTTTTGAAGATCTCTTTAGCGTTGTTTACTTTCTAATCAATGTTGTTTTTTCGTTTTTTATATTTTTCTTAGAAATTGTTTTCTTTCTATTGATTAATATCAATTAGAGAGAAAGTTTTTGAGATATAATCCAAGAATTATTGATTACTGTTAACAACAACCAATTCTTAAACAGAAACAGTGACAATTTTTAATTTGTATGAAAAAAAGAGAATTAATTTGTGTCTTGATTTCAATGCTTATGCATACTTTTAGTTGAAACTATAGAGGCTTAAACAAATTCATTTAATGGAATTCAATAATTACGTCCCCTTTTTTTCAAGTATTTCATGAGCGTCTGGCAAGCTCTTCATACTGCTAGAAAGCAGATTGACAGTCTATGCAATTAAAAGGTTTTCTTCGTACATTAATACCTGCAAGTCTCATGGATCCAATAATATTCCAGCTCTTATTCCTTTTTAGCAGAAGTGTGCTTACGAAATTATCTTGGTAAAAAAGGCTTTCGTTGAGAAAGAGATACCTTGAGGTTCTAGGTTGGCTCACATACTAGAGCCTCGTTGAATCATGAAGCAATGCTCCAGAGCTAGTCACCAAATCGTGAATAACCGTTGTTGTTGTCAGCGCAAGGGCTTCGTCTAGAACAATGCTGTGCAAATTTAAAAATGTATTTGTGTTGATGTGAAAATAAGAAATGCACTGTAAGAAGTTTTTAACGGGCTAAAAGTAGTATTACGTTCTAAAAGAATTTAATTTAAATTCAAAATATAATTAAAATGCACATCATAAAATATTCGTTGCACGTGGTTAATAATTTTAATCAGTACATTTAGTGGAGAATATAAAAATCCACAAACAGCCACCCTACAAGTTAAATTGTCGCTGTTTCAGTGACGACTAAAAGCATATTTCTTCCAGTGCTTTTCAAAACAAAAAAAAAGGTCTAAAAGCACATATCCCCAAATGGAGTCGGAAACAAGCCCGACAGCTCAATAAACGTGGCTATTATACTAAGGCTCGGGTAAACCAAAGGTTGTGTTCCAGCCAAATGTAAGAACTGTTTGCAAATGAAATAGGCAGCGCATTCAACATAGACGCTTCGCGTACCTACCCACTACACAATGACCTGTGAGAATAGATGAAGGGGAAGGATATTCTCACGATCCAGTGTCAGGTGAATCTAGCAGTGAAACAAGATTCCTCCTTTGCCCAGGATTTGTTAGCGTCCAATAGATACTTCGGTCTAATACACAGTTTAACGGAGGACAGAGGTAGGTATATCCACCCTTGTGTATGTATGGATGTCCAGCAAAAGTATGCTCCCCCTAACAAGTTCATCAGCAACACAATTACCCGAGATATAGTTGTGACCAGGAAGCGGAATAAGGTAGACACAGAACTGGCCAAGTTAGTCGCGACCGAATAAAATTTGATCGCCGCCTGGCCATCAGAATAGATATATATGTCAGTAGCAAAAGCCACCTTGCTCCAGAACATGATAAGTAGCCATTGCTTCATGCTAAAACGTGCTACAGTAGTGTAGGAGGCGAAGAGACCCTCTTAAGTTCAGAGTCGTTACTATATACTTACAGCGAGTTACCGGGGATGACCGAGTCACAGGTCCTAGAGTAAGTTTTGATATATTTTATATGTTTTAAGTTTCATTTAGGGATCAGTTTGAACATTTCTGATATTAGTAGCTTTGTTATTTAAAATGAGTTTTTGATCCTACAGTAGGCAGAATATGGATTTTAGCAGTCGAATTAATGGGTATTGCAGTATTTCATCTAGTCCATCAATAATCAATCAACAGCTATTTCTGATTTTTTACACAATCGATTAGATAATTTCTGATTGCTTTCATTGAAATTAAAACGCTTTAACTGATTGTCGATGATTCGAAGGACCATAAATGCCAAGATAACACTGTGCTATCGGTATCTGTTTTAACTAGAGACTTTTTCTGTCTCTTTTATTTACTATTTATAGTTTTTACACCATACAGTCTATAGTTTTGAAGGATTTTCGCAAAAAATAAAACACTTTAACGGTATGTTTATGTGTTCGAAGGACCATAGCTAAAGAGATCACAATGTGCTGTGTTCCGAAACATTATTACTTATTCCAACGCTGGGATCTGTTTCACCTAGAGACCCATCTTGTCTGTTTTACTAACTGTTTATAGTTTTTTCACCATACAGTCCACAGTTTTGAAGGAGTTACATAAAAAATGAAACACTTTGGCTGTATGTTTCTGGTTCGAAGGACCAAAACTGCGGACACCACACTGTGCTCTATTCAGAAATATTTGTACCTTTCCTGTCTCTTGGAGTTCATTGTAGTTTTTCCAAATTCAGGTCATAATATTGCATTGTTTTCAAAGGCAAGGAAGGACCATGTCACTGATAATTCAGGTTTTCAAAATATTGGCTGGCTAACGAATTTATTACAAATTTTTAAATTAAACACATGAAAGCCCTTTTCTGTAGTCTAACGTTCAGTCGGCCAATGTATGCCATCAAAAAATCTTTCAGCATATTTGCAATATATTTACGGAAAAGACTGTAAATCAGAAAACAACAGCATTGACAGAAACAAACACAAGTCAAGTATTTTTTAACTGATTGATAGATGGATAAGTTGACTCTTTATTTTGCAAATGTTTGTTATTTATTTTAAAAATGTTTTTCTATTTCCATTTTTATAAAAAAAAAAAACAAATATGATATAAATCAAAAATCAATACAAATCATAGTACAGGTACTTTTTCTAATTTATACTAAAATAAGTATCTGGCCTGTTATTATTATTTTTGTAATGCCTTATATAAAATGTAAAATCTTAATAACGCTGTTGTTGTTTTTTTTATTTTATTTTTTTTTTAAGAAAATCGTGTTAAAGTTAAAAAATATTTAAATTTCAAAAAAAAAAAAAAAAATAATGAAAATGAAAAAATATCATTCAAATTGTATCTTGTGAATAAAACAAAAATCAGTTTTATTTTCTTAAAGCACTCCTTACACTCATCATAAATTCAAATTTTTACAAGTGATTCGTTATCGAAAAGCGTTGAAGTGAAGTGTTTATTTTGTAATAAATACCGGCTATTGAACATGAATATCAATATGAATTCGTAGAAAAAACAAAATGAACTTAGGCAATCAAATAGAAATAAAATTCAAATTTCATTTAGCGAATTAGCATTTGAAATTATTTGGTGAGGCCATACATACTTGATAATCAAAATTATCATATTTTCATAGGGAATTATTAACATATTTATGAGGAGTAGAGATGATTTCTACACTTTTTGACAACCGCAGGGAACAACAAATCTCCAAAGTTTTCTATATTAAAAAAAAAAAACAAATCATTTGCATGTCAATTAATATAAGAAAAGTGAACATTAAATTAATAAATTCAAGACTAAATATTTGGGGCGCAAAGTGTTTCAGAAACCTTAAAGCGGATAACCAGTTTATACTGAAAACAGAAGCGGTACGTAGGTATGGAGAGGTCAGGTCATATTCTAAAAAAATAAGCATACGAAGCGTTGCTAGAAAAGCTTGCGACTGAATTTCGTAGGGCAGCAGATGCATGGGACGTCCATTACCCATGTGAACAAATTTTTTATTTTAAAGAAAATTTGTTTACTAGCAAGTAAGTCAATTATATGGTTTCGAAAACAATGAAATTATACGAAAGGATTCTTTTCACTGAGATAAGCTTCCCTCTTCCGCAGACGTAAACACACAAAGTTAGTACAATTGGCTTCTTAGAGTTCTAGAGCAAGATCATAAACTAGTTAGGTTATGTTTCTGCTGTCAGGTTGTTTTTAACACGATAGTGTTCTCAATGCTCTAAGACTAATTAAATCCCACAATCTCTTGTACTAAAGGGTGGTCCAACCACACTGCACGATGTTAACGTCAAGTTTTTTGCCCAACTTAATTTGGCATTTCTTTGTTTCAGTGTTTGACAAATTCAACCATGGAGAGGTACATAATTGAGCAGTGCATTAAGACTGTTAAAGCCTTTTACGAAAATGGGTATTCAAATCGAAATGCATTTCCTGCACTTCGTGATATTTGTGGCTCTGTAGGAAATGTGGAAACACCTGTGCACGCTCGCCCAGTTCGTTTTGTGGAAAACATTGTTGTTGTTCGCAGAAGTGTGGCAGAAAAGTCGTCAACCTCGACTCGTGGTCGTACCCAACAATTGAACATCTCACGAACATTACTGATGCGAATTTTGAAAAAGATTTGAATTAACATGCTTACAAGATTCAATTGACCCAAGAGCTGAAGCCTGCTGACTATTTCAAGCATCGTCAACACGCTGAATGGTTAGTTGAACAGACAGAAGAGAATGGTGACTTTGCAAAAGAAATCATCTTCAGTGACGAGGTACACTTTTAACTCAGTGGATTCGTTAACAAGCAGAATTGCCGCATTTGGACAAATGAGAATGTATCAGTGATTGTTGAAAAGCCAATGCATCCACAAAGAGTAACTGTTTTGTGTGGACATGGATCAGGAACTGAGGATATGGACCTGAACGCTATGTGGTTCCAACGATATGTAGTGCCACTTGTCACACAGCCAACGAAAGAATGGCTCTTTTGCGTGACAAATTCAATTGCCTTGCTATCTCATGCCGTGGCGATGTTAATTGGTAGCTGTGATCATATTATTTGACACCGTTGGACTTCTTTCTTTGGGAACATTTAAAAGAAAGAGTGTGCGTCAAAAGCTAAAGGATGAGATAATTTGGCACATTAACGATATTGATCCTCAATTAGAGGTATGCCACCGAAGCGTGGTGAGCATTTGGCCGATATTTTGTTTCACACATAATTGTCACAAATCCTTCTATCATAATCAAAAATATTAAAAACTTTTTGTTTTGTTGACAACATCCTTTAGTATATGAGCTAATAGCCATTGCCCTTTAGTGCTACCCTTTGTAGGCAAAGTACACCTCCAAATACCTGGAACAAATCCAAAGCCTCTACCAAAATGAATTTCCTGGTCAGATTAGGAAGGCTTAATTAGTTTTTCTACTTTGGCAGCAGTTCCAATGTGCAATTAGAGTGTATTTAAGCTCAGGCGTGAGTTCCGACTTAAAACAGTACTGAGACTTGTGCGCTTGATCAATGCAATTGCCATCAAGCAAAATGCTGTGTTTGTCGATATGATTTGTAAGCCATATGATATGTATTCGCGAGCAAAAGAAAAATAGGCACTATTGCTATGTTACCAGTTGACATCGATCATAACGGTCAAAATTTTGTGAAAAGAACGGACGTCTGCCGACGTGCTAGAGATGGACATTTGCCCGACATCATATTCCATTATAAGTTGCCATATTTCTATTTTATATTGGTATGAATAAAACTGAGTTTGGCAAAAAAGTGTGTTTTTAAGCCAATTTACTTCCTAACCTCAACTTTGCTCACCCTTTATAAATAAAGTGAACAGTAAGTGACCCATATGACTTCCTTGAGGAATACGAGAACGAATCACAATGTTTTTCGATAAAACATTTCTGCATTTCACTTGTTGCATTCTATTAGAAATATACGAATTCAGCCTATTTAAAGTTGTGGAATTAAATCCCGTAATTCGTACACTAGAATATTATGATTTACTTTATCAAAACCTTTGTTGAAGTCGGCATAAACTACGTCTGTTTGTTTACAATTTAGGAAACCATCATTCACCACAGTAGTTAGTTCAAGAATATTAGTTGTTTTGGAGCGAGCTTTACAAAAGCCGTGCTGATTTGTAGCTAACAGTGAAGGCGATTGAAATCACAGGCTATTAGTTAAAATCTTTTCAAGCAGTTTAGGAATAGAGCTTAGCTTAGCAATTCCTCTATAGTTTGATATACACTATCTATTTTATTTCCAACAACGATGCTAAAAAACATAATTCTAAATTCTGATTATTAAAAGTGTACTTAATAGTGTGTAAACTTCAAGCTTCAATATAGGATGACATTGATCTTCAGGCAGGATAAGTAATCGGGAGTGAGTTCCGCACATACACATCCGTCGATTGATTAATAAATATAAAATCCAAAAGTCTTTTAAGGCCGTTACGTATGTGGTTAACTTGAAACAGTCCAAGCCTTTGCAGCGATTGAATAAATTTGTTTGATCCGGTAGAAATTAAATAATTAATAAAATAAAATAAAATAATTAATTAATTTATATTCCAAAGACTTATTCCACAGGACATTCTGAACAAGCACTACAAGTAAATCGGATGGCTTAGATTGTTGTAGAACGGAGCTAATTGCAGAGGAGTGGGAATCACAAATAGCTGAAGAAGAATGAGGGGAATATAGGAGCAGGTGATAAGTATAAGTATATGTGTAAGTTTAATTTTAACGGCAACCAATTCGATGTTTTCATTCAATACTTTCACAATGAAATAAATTTATAATAGCAAGAGGAATTTCACCACCATGTTTGTGAGGTCGATCATATCTATACGATTTATATGAACCGTTTCAGTATTGACTTGAAACGCTAAAGAGTTTATCTAGCGAATAAAAAAGTGCTGCTACATGACGACGTGCCTAGCAATGAACTGCTATATCATCCAGTAAGGGTTGGCAACCCACTGGGTAACCCAATTAAACCCACTCGGGTGGGTTTTTTTAATTTAAAGATTTTCGTAGTTTATTTACAATAAAAATAGGTGTAATTTACGTATTGGGACAAGAAATTAATTCGATTAATTTATTTAGCTCAAAAAAATAATGAATTAGCAAATTTGTCAAATTAATAATTTATCAAATCGCTGCTTATATCTTTTCCCCTCCAACTTTAAAACCGATTTATACTTCTTCAAAGGACGTAAATTGGTGACATGGTTGCAGATAAACTTATACCTCTTTATACGGCCTAGATAGGTTCTGAAAATGTAGACCGTAAATCGAAATGCCGTAAAATAAGATGAATATGTGTGATGATAACGTTTTTAGCCGTAGAATGAGATAATATGCTTTATAAAGCGAATTTGTTCAATAATTTCAACAGGCCGTTATAGTGAAATGCCGTATAAGGAGATATGAGTATATTGTATGACGTAGCTACGTTCGGAGAATAAGGCGGAGGCGGCATTTGATTGTCGTTAATAATTGTTTTGAAACTTTTGCAACGTGAGGCCGGGCGTTGCCATTCAAAAGAATAACTTAATCATGCCTGCTTTTATATTTCGACCATTTTTCTCATAATGCATCTTTCTAAATGAAGTAATTGCAGTTTGCTCCGATCACCGAGTTTAGGCAGCTCATAGCTCCCATCAGAAGTGCAAAGTTGTATTATAAACAGTAGAACAACGTAAATGTATTAACAAACAAAAAATATTGTCGACTTTAACGAAATTTGAAAGCGGTTATAAAACCCAATAAAGTTGGTATTGGTGTAGTGGTTAGAGTGCCTTCAGACAACTCAAACAACCTAGGTTCGAGCCCCAGCAGGGAGAAAAATTTCATTGCAGTTTTTGAAACAAACAAAAGAAAAGAAGCCTACCTGTCATTCCAGCATTACCTCTGGCGACGATGACAGTCATCAGAAGAATGATCAGGAAAATGCCACCTACTGGGAAAAAACCGCAGTGCTAAGTAAGGATCACCACCAACATACTTAGCAAGGATCCTCATCACTACACATACATACAATACAATGGAGGAGTCGTTTCTAGGCGGCGATAATATGGCAGCCCCATCATCCTGGAACGGGCTACAGTAGACTAATCATCTGCTTAGCTTGTAACTAAAATGATTACCGAAACTGAAACAGGGCAAAATAATAATGGACAGGAAAATACGACAACGACCTTCGGCAAACGAAACACGACTTTCGTTGTGCAGTGGAATGTACGAACTCTTCGTGAAGCATCAAGGCTTGCACAACTTGAAGATTAAATGTTGGCGTATAAAATCGAAGTCTTAGGTATTAAGCGAAATGACTTATCACTGCAAATGGCAATACTGTACTCTACAGTGGAAGGACAAATGGCGGCGAAAGTGGAGTTGGATTAAAAAAAAAAAACACCTGGAGACGAACAATTATCCAAGAACTGAGACAGAACAACTTAACTGTAAACCGTGTTAGATGGAGATGCTTTGTGGAAGCCATATGCCTCCAAGGGGAGTAACAAAAAAAAAAACCAAATAAAACTCGTTGGGTTAGGATTTATTTTTTTTTTTTTTGAACCCGGGTGTTTGCCAACCCTGCATCCAGTACACAATCGAGATTTACAGCCTGGCTAACCTATTAATTCCTGTTTTAAAATTTAAAAGAATGTTTAGATGATTGGCTTCAAATAAGAAGACCATTATTGAGCCCAATGTCTATTTTAAAAACTATAATAATTTTATTTTTTGTAGAGGAAACAACGCTAGAACAATGCTGGGGTCAATGTATCCAGTTTAGAAGGAATAATGTGGAAACAAACAATCGCCCAATTTTCGATTAAGAATCTTCTATAAATTATAAGTTATTTTATAGAAATGACATCAGCCGAGTTAGGGTGTCTTGTTTTTTTAGTTTTGTTAGAAAACAAGAGTATATATTTCTAATATATTCATTGAAATTCATTTAAATACAATATATAACGCGATATTAATCATAACACTTTAGACTGAAAGAAAAAAACATAATTAAAAACTATCAACAGCGAATAGGCCGAGTTAGTCGGACAAGCAGACGTACTATGTTACGGTGACAATTTATTTGCTATTTGAGACAAATAGTTTTAAATTAGAAAATAAATTATATAAAAAATACAAAATTCATTAGATTCTAGCCGAGCGAGCGAGTATCATAAAACGGTTGAGTATAATAATACAAAATAAAATAAAAAGCCAAAGACTGCGGGATATCTGTCAGACTAAGTTTTTTTCTTTAGTTTCCTATTTAGTTTCTTATTTAAAAAATATAAAAAAAATTTAAGAGAGAAATAAATTTGAGACAATACATAAATCAATGAAATTAACATCTTATGCTAATCAGATTTAGGACAGACAAACCAACAACATACAGACAGAGAGACATACTTGTACAACTAATTTAAATTTAAGAAAAATGTTGTTGTTTTTTCAAACAACGTTTTTTGTTTAAATTTATAAACATGGCAACAGCTAAACAAATACCCAAAGATTGTTTTCTTGTTTAGAAAAAAAAAAAAACACATAAAATGCTTTTTAAAATTTATTAAAAATTTTTGTTTCTTTTTTTATATAAAAAAAAATATATGATTTATTAATATTTTCCTTTAATTGGTGGCTTTTTTGTTGCTTTTCGCCAAAAAATATAATATTTTTGTTATTAATGAATAAGAGAACTTGTTGGTGACCTTTTCAAAATTTTAAATTATTATTTCTTTATGAATTGTATGTCTGTTTTTTTTAAATTTAATTTCTAGTTTTCTGATAGTTTGGTAACAGGTTACTGTGTTTAAATAAATTATTTTTATTGTTTAAACCCACATAATATAAACGCCAATATTATGTATTATAAACTGATGTTCAAAATATTACTTTTTTTTGTGATTTCAAATCATAATTTAAATGGCAATTCTTTATGATTCTAACGAGCCAACATAAAAAACCTGTTTTAATACAAAAGTTTTTAATCACATTTTACCACTTCTGTAAGTGCACTATGGAAAATTTTACAATAAAATATGAACTTCGTAAACATTTACCATTGTGCTCAAATTGGTTAAAAGTAATCCATTATTAACCAAAAGCTACTTCTAAAAACCAACAACTCCTGGTTTGTACAAATATCGCAAATATACTTGAATGTGCAATTTCGAAAAGGGCACATGTCCGAATATTTCAATTTTACAGGTCTTTCCATTACTACTCTTTTTTATGAAATATAATAGTACAAAAAAAAATTATAAAAAATTATATTTTGCTGCTAATTTGTAATCGAAAATTACAGAAATATAGGGTCCGCCATCTAACGTTTTTTTTTCAACTAGTGCTTATTTCGTGAATGGTAACACTTAGCTCATGTCCAATTTGACAGATAATTAGTTTTATCCTTCCGCTGAACGACTATGGTTGTGTATACGCTTGAACAACGCTGGGATATACTGCGACATTACTTTGATCGATCGACTTACAGAAGATGTCGATTTTGCCAAAAATATCATCTTTTCAGATGAAGCTCATTTTGATTTTGGCGGGTATGTAAACAAGCAAAATTGTCGCATTTGGGGCATAGAAAACCCGCACGCATACATTGAAAAGACGAGTCATTGTTTGGTGCAGATTTTGGTCCAGAGGCATAACTGGCCATTTTCAATGGCGATCATTATCGCGCCATGTTGAACGAGTTTTTGTTCACAAAAATTGAAGAGGAGGATATTAGCAACATTTGGTTTCAACAGGACGGCACCACGTGCCACACAGCCGAAGCTACACTCGATGTTTTGCGCCCTGTTTTTGAAGATCGCATTATCAGCCGCAGAGCTGATGTCGTTTGGCCACCTCGTAGCTGCGATTCGACACCGTTGAACTATTATTTGTGGGGTGCCGTCAAAAATAAGTGTTACGCCAACAAGCCAGAGACAACAGACACTTCAAAGGACAATATTCGTGAAGCCATTGGTGAAATACATAATGTGCTTAAAAATTAGAACGATCGTGTAGGCTACTGCATGGTCAGCCGAGGCAGCCATTTGAATGAAATTATTTTCCATTATTAACCGGAAGGATTGTACTTTCAAATAAAAACAGAAATTTGAGAAAATATTCAGTAGTTTTTTTTATAGCATTTTCAACAAAAAAATTTATTTGGCGGACCCTTTACTATGCAGATCCGTGATTGGACTAGAGTTGCAGAGCCATATCGTACCTTAGGTGTGTCATATGTTCAAATCTGTGCAGAAGTATCTGTGTTTGTATTAGAATTGCATTATATTGTAGTTTGCACTACCATAGCGTCTTTGTAGTCAAACGTGCATTGTTATGATGAGTTTGTACTTCCATTTTTAAAAGTCGTAGTATTTTTATAAAAGATCAGAGATTGTATACAAAGATGTTGTTTATTTTACAACTGTTTTCCCCAAAGGGAAAGTTTTTGCATTTGCCTATAAATTAACATGATTTTCGGCTTAGTTTTTATCACCGCAACGATCATAAAATTCCAACAGCTTTCAGTTGCCATTCTCCTGGGAATATTGATAAAAAAACCTGTTGGCTTATGATTACTTCCATAAAAATATTTTTAATTGCTTTTCTTTTAATATTTTTAATAAAAGAACCAAGAAATTATCATAAATTTTTTTATTCTTATGCTGGCATATTTATGTCTTGTATTTAGCACTTAATTAATGCAATAAAATTGGTTCGTTTGCATTTTCATTGCTGCCTAACTTTTATGTCATCAATAAATCCTCAGAAGATTTAAAAACATGTGTCTTTTTGAAGAGAAAAGATCGTTAAAAAAAATTTTATTTAATAAACGTGTCTGCCTGTGTTTTGTAAAAAGATCAAATTCTTATTAGTTAATAGTCGTCATAAAAATAAGCTCCAACATAAATATTAATAATTTTTATTATTATTTTTTTTTTTTTGGTACAATAATTATGAAATTTTAAACGCTTTACCATCCTAAAACTATAAAATTTGAAGAAGAGAAAACACAAAAAGATTGTTTTTGTCAAAATTGTTTAATTTTATTGCTCTGGATTTTGTTCCAATATCAAATCGATTTATAATCTAATCGTAAAAACTAATTAATTTTTTTATTATAGATGATGATATTTTCAAATCTTTTGAAATATTTTTTATTATTAATTTTCCACTTTGTTTTATATGGGAAAATCGATTAAAGTGTTAAAAGCGTCACACATGCTAAATGGTCCGCAAAATAATTTTTTGTTTTTTGAAAATTCTATAAAATAAAAGCTACTGAATATTTTCTCAAATTTCTTTTTTTATTTGAAAATACAATCCTTCCGGTTAATAATGGAAATTAACTTCATTCAAATGGCTGCCTGGGCTGCCCATGCAGTAGCCTACACGATCGGTCCAATTTCTAAGCACATTATCGATTGTGTGCAGCTGTATTTCACAAATGGCTTCACGAATATTGTCCTTTAAAGCGTCAGTTGTCTCTGGCTTGTTGGTGTAACACTCACCTTTGAAGACACCCCACAAATAATAGTCCAACGATGTCAAATCGCAGCTCCGAGGTGGCTAAACGATATCAGCTCCGCGGCTGATAATTCGATCTTCAAAAATAGGGCGCAAAACATCGAGTGTAGCTTCGGCTGAGTGGCACGTAGCGCCGTCCTGTTGAAACCAAATGTTTCTAATATCCTCCTCCTCAATTTTTGTGCACAAAAATTCGTTCAACATGGCCCGATAAGGATCGCCATTGACTGTAACGGCCACTCCTTGCTTATTTTCGAAGAAAAATGGCCCAATTATGCCTCTGGACCAAAATCCGCCCCAAACAGTGACTCATCTTGGGTGTATCGGCTTTTCAATGTATGCGTGCGGGTTTTTTGTGCGCCAAATGCGACAATTTTGCTTGTTCACATACCCGCCAAGATCAAAATGAGCTTCATCGGGAAAAATGATTGTTTTGGCAAAATTTTTAAAGTAATGTCGCAATATTTCCCAGCGTTTTTCAAGCGTATACACAACCATATTCGTTCAGCGGAAGGATAAAACTAATTATCTGTCGAATCAGACATGATCTAAGTGTTACCATTCACGAAATAAGCAGTAGTTGAAAAAAAACATAGGGTGGCTTTATATAAGTGTAAGCGTAAGTGTTTGTATAAAACAGCATACTACCTTGATCAAAAAGTTTTCGGAATAACCCCAGTATGGCGGTCCCATTGTTCTAATTACTTTTTTTTTTTTTGTCAGGTTTTTACATCTGTTGTTGATATTCCTGCTATATCTTAGCGCCATAGGTTAACATTTGCAAAAGCTACTTAGCCAAGAGTGGATCTATTTCTATGCGTGTTGGCGTTTTTTTACAATTGTAGAAACGGCTGCTGAAACGCGTTCCCCATAATGATTTTTTAACACGATTAAACAGAATTAAGTCACAGCGAGCCAAATCAGGTGAATTTGGTGGCTGGTGATGGTCAAAAAACTTCGAATAATAATGGGACTGCGCGACGGTGTGTTTTCATAGTGTAAAATTCACGCGTTTTCTACCCACAATTCCGTTCTCTTTCGTTGAATTGCTTCACATAATACTCTGGTGAAAATTCATGATGCAGTACTACACCTTTGTAATCCAAAGAAAGAGGGCAATGCTCACGGCTTCACTTGCCTGAAGTCTGGATTGTGTGTTGTACTCATAAACCCACGTCTCGGCTCCAGTAATGAGTCTTTTGAGTCTTCTGCGACCTCAACACGGTCAAAATTGTAAAAAATAGCCAACACACATAGCGATAGATGTACTCTTCGCTACGTAACTTTTGCAAATGTCAAACCATGATGCTAAAATTGAGCGGGAATATCAACAGCAGATGTACCAACTTAATAAAAAAAAACTAATTAGAACGATTGACTGCCACACTTGGGTTATTCCGAAAACTTTTTGATCAAGGTAGTGTATCAGGTGTTAATTTACAGATACACAAGTTTATATCATAATACAATGAAGAAATATATTTTCAATACCAATGAAACGGCTTTTATAAGTTCCAATCTATCCTAAAATGAGCATATGGCTTCAATAAATTCCCTGAAGAACTCTCTGTTTTGTGCTAACTCCTTCACTTCTCTCCAACTCTTGCTGCAACTGTTCAACTCAGCCTCAATTTCTCGTTTCCATGTATGGACTAGACGTTCTCTTCTTCTGCTCCTCTGTGATTCCAGTGTATGGTAATTTGGCTGATATCATTCGATTGCCTTCTAAGAGCATTAGCAATCCACCGCCACTTTCGCCTCTATCTCAATCGGCAATGGCTCGAATTCTGTTCTGCTCCAAAGCGCATGATTAGATACAGCTATCGGCCAGAAAATGCCCAGGATCCTGCAAAGATGGCGGTTCACGAAAACTTGTAACTTATTCATATCGCTAGTGGCAGCATTTCGCGTTTCGCAACCATTCAAAAGGTGGATTTTATATTGGCATGAAACACCGCGATTTTCGTACGTAACAATGACATGGATGATATCCAGATTGATGTTAGAAGGACAAAAATTTGACACGTTTTCTGCAAGTGGTTCTTAATATCCTCGCTAGAACCTCAAGAGTATTATAGCACTCCCCAGGGACGGACGTACTCAATTTCTTCAGTGCCAATGACAAATAATTCTCGGAAGGTCGCGTTGATACAATGAGTTCTAGTCTTTGCTACTTTCCTCTAATTAGCCGCTTCCGCTCCCAGCATTACGTTACGTAAATTTGTCATAATTCCGGAAAGCTTTAAGCTAGAGACAGCCTGTGTCTTCTTTCTGTTCAATCGAGTTAAAAACCATTATGTGGAACGCGATTCAGCTGCCGAGAGGGAATAATGGATAAATCGCAGGAAGCAGTGATCGAAATACCGAAAAACGAATATAAAAAATGCAAATGTCAAGCTTCGAGGGCGGATTGACATTGAAGCTACCTAGCGCTAGATGGCAGCACAAACCAAAACTTTTTCTTTCTTATAAATTACGATCTATCAAACGTCAGCTGTTAAAATTTTAGCAAATTCATCGATTAGTTTATTTGTTGTAGTCGTTTGAAGTAAGCAACGTTTGTGTTTCTTTGAAAATGGAAAAAAGTGAATTTCGTGTAGTGATTAAACACTATTATTTGAAAGGCAAAATGGCGAAAGAGACAAAAGAAAAGCTTGATAAACACTACGGCGAATCTGCTCCGTCAGATTATATGGTAAAATATTGGATTGCTGAATTTAAACGGGGCCGAATAAGTACTGCAACAATACTATCAACAGGAAGGCCAAAAGAGGTGGTTACTGAAGAAAATATCAAGAAAATCCTCGATATCCTCCATATCATATGAACGTGTGTTTAACATTATGCATGAACATTTGCATATGAAAAAGCTATCGGCAATATGGGTGCCGCGTTTGCTCAGTATTGAACAAAAACGAGTTCGACAGATCACTTCACAGCGGTGTTTGGACATGATAAAGCATAATCCTGCTGATTTTTGGCGTATATTAATAACTGTTGGTGAAACGTGGGTCCACCACTACACACCTGAAACCAAAAATCAATCGAAGCAATGGGTGGAAGCTGGTGGAAGTGTTCCGAATAAGGTGAAGATAGCGAAATCGGCTGGCAAGGTTATGGCCACTGTATTTTAGGATGCACACGGAATATTGCTCATCGATTATCTTGAAAAGGAATCCACAATCACAGGAGAGTATTATCGTGCATTATTGGATCATTCAAGGAAAAACGACCACATTTAAACAAGAAAAAAGTGTTCTTTCTTCAAGACAACGCACCGGTTCACACAGCATTAGATACGATGCTAAAACTACGAAAAATTCCACTCGCATTGATTGATCATCCACCTTATAGTTCAGATTTAGCCCCTAGTGACTTTTTCTTGTTTCCAAACTAGAAAAAATGGCTCGCAGGAAAAAGATTCATCTCAAACGAAGAAGTGATTACCGAAACTAATGCGTATTTTGAGGAGTTGCAAAAATCGTATTATTCAGATGGTATAACAAAGTTGGAAAATCGTCTTACTAAGTGTATTGACCTAAAAGGAGACTATGTTGAGAAATAAATGGTTTTTGAAAAAAAAAAATGTTTTTTCCTACTTAGGTAGCTTCAATATCAATCCGCCCTGGTATGACGCTAAGATTTGGCGTGAATACCAATAAAAAAATTCAAATCGGAACGATTGTACCGCCACACTGGGGTTATTCCGGAAAGGTTTTGATCAAGGTAGTGTCTTCTCAGATACCTCAATCTGACGAAATGGTTATGGTGAACACGCGATGACATCTGGTTACGAGTATTGTGTTATTCCCATAACAGTGGCTCAAGGCACTACTTGACACTCTTATTGAGAAGCCACGTGAACAAACCAATCAACAAGGCAAGAGCAGTTAGAGCAGGTAATCAAAAAAGTGTTGGAATTTTATGTTACAAACAAGACAACAATTTAATGAATTTGTTCTTGTCGCTGCTGCTGCTACTACTAACTGCCGTTTGTTAGCCAAGTCAGATAGCAGAAGTTGCAGTTGCAACTTAGAATGAAACATGTTTATTTTGTATATTTACACCTGTTTCTGGTATCTAATGAACAACAACAAACACAACATCATTTAATAATTATAATAATAATAAAGAGAAACAGAAAAACAAAAACTATTCAATAAGACCAAATAAAAAGGTTGTTAGTTAGACGCTTCCCTGTGGACTTTTATTTTATTTTTGTTTTAATTTATTGAATAAGTTGTTGTTGTCTTGGCTGTTGTTGTTGTCGTTTTTTCTGCGGCTGATCCATTAATACTATTAAACGAAAATAAATATGTTCCAGCTAACACTTTATACTTTACCGTCCCTCTAAGCAACCCTCGTTTGCCCCATTTAAACACCAATACGTACCACTCTCGCTGTCTCCACACACCATTAAACAGGGTCAACAGGCTTATGTTATATTAAAAGTATTATCGAAACAATAAAAAATATAATAAAGAATTTCTAAAGTGTGTATATGTGTAGGTCATCGACGAGTTTAATGCGCTTTTACAGAAAGAGTTTCCAAAAAAAAAAAAAAAAATTCTTTTGACACTCGTTGGTTGCGCTCACTCTGTCTGTCTTTATACATTAGATGCAGTCGACTACAAAAGAATTATGAATTATACTTTATGGATCATCGGGGTCTATTAGACCGTTTGTCTGTTGCAGTCGGCTCGTTTCATCTTTTCATGCTTTTGTTGTAGTTTTTTGATGTTGTTCTTTTATTAGCTCATATCTTGTCTTGGCTCTCGTAAATGTCTAAAAATGTGGAAAAATTCGAATAAAAGGCCAGTAAACAAAAGTGTCATTACTGCGCCAATATTTCTGTTTAAAGTTATTTCGATAGTAAAAGTTAATTGAAAATAGTTTTTCATGATTCACTATAGATGGGCCATAAATTTGCTTACACCGCTCGACTAAAACTATCCTCTGTGGCGAAATCTACAGAAGTGATGTCTGCAATAGTATTACACGTTGTGTACAAATTTACAGATATAAACTACACTTTTTTTTAATAAGACCAGTACCCAGGGGATAACCCCTACTCATGCAGCGTATTGTGCTGGTACTAGGAAAATATGTTGTGGGAAGAAGGATAGAGGTTATGTTCGTTCTATTCAAATTTACTCATGTCGTAAGCGGCAGGGATGATTTTCGCGGAAAGATTATTCTCAAACTAACGAATACTTTGTGCGATGCACTGGACAATCAACTACAAACGGACTCGCTCTACGAGAGATACGAATACTATGTAAGACTACCACCTTAATCAAAAAGTTCGGGGAATTTATTCAGAAAATTAAAAAAACAAATTCATTTATCGAAATCTATATTGTCCCCTTCAAAGTAATCCCCATTGACTGCAAAACTCTTATGCCAGCGCTTGATTCAATCCTCGAAACATTGTTATATTCGATTTTCAGTATGTTCATCAGTGCTTCCTATGATTTTTCCATTATTTCCTCTCGGCTGCTGAAACACGTTCCCAGTAATGGTTTTTTAACTCAATTAAACTGAAAAAAGTCACAACGAGCCAAATCAGGTGAACTCGATGGCTGTTGGATGGTATTTGTTGCATATTTCGTAAAAATAAAATCGAATAATGATGGCACTGTGCTACGGTGCGTTATCATGGTGCAGAATCCACTAGTTTCTGTCCACAATTCTGGTCTCTCACGGCGAATTGCTACATGCAAACGTCTCATAGCGCCAAAATAATATTCTTTACTGCCTGGCCTTCTGGCAAAAATTCATGATGCCTTGAGCATTGCCTTTTTTTTTTTTTTGACTGAAAACGATGTGGTTTTTGTAGTCTCAGCTCATATGGTGAACGCAATGATGTCCGGATTGTGTGTCGTACTCACAAACCCACGTCTCGTCTTCAGTAATGATCCTTTTCATGAATATGCGATCGGATTCAGCCTCGCCAATTTTGTCTTTTGTGACTTCAACACGGTGTCTTTTTTGCATGAAATTGAGGTTTTTTGGCACCAACTTTGCGACTACACGACGCAAACCCAACTCATTAACCAAAATGTCTTGGACGGATCCATAGGCAATGTTCAAGTCCTCCGCCATCTCTCTGATGGTTTATTTGCGGTTATTGACCAACATTTTCTTTAAACGGGTCCGCCATCTAACGTTTTTTTTTTTCAACTAGTGCTTATTTCGTGAATGGTAACACTTAGCTCATGTCTGATTTGACAGATAATTAGTTTTATCCTTCCGCTGAACGAATATGGTTGTGTATACGCTTTTTTCGCTTCGCTAAGTGGGCCTGCGATCGACTTACAGAAGACGCCGATTTTGCCAAAAAAAATTATCTTTTCAGATGAAGCTCATTTTGGTCTTGGCGGGGGGCACAGAAAACCCGCACGCATACATTGAAAAGTCGATACACCCAAGACGAGTCACTGTTTGGAGCGGATTTTGGTCCAGGGGCATAGTAATTTTTGTTCACAAAAATTGAAGAGGCGCTACGCGCCACAGATGAAGCTCATTTTGGTCTTGGCGGGGGGCACAGAAAACCCGCACGCATACATTGAAAAGTCGATACACCCAAGACGAGTCACTGTTTGGAGCGGATTTTGGTCCATGGATTTTGTTCACAAAAATTGAAGAGGCGCTACGTGCCACACAGCTGAAGCTGCACTCTATGTTTTGCGCCCTGTTTTCAAAAAAAAAAAAAAAAAAAAAAAAAAAAATATTTGGCGGACCCTATACTTTATCAATGTTTTCGTCGGTTTTCTATGTCATGGTTTGCCACTGCGTTTATCATCTTCAATTGACTCACGACCACTTTTGAAGTGCTCGTGCCACTGGTAAACCATCGTTTTCTTTAGAGAATCGTTGCCGAAAGACTTTTCTCACATGTCCAACGTTAAATCCGTTTTTACGCAAGATTAAATACAAGTTCATTGTTGCAAATTTAAATTCATTTCTAAAATTGTAAAAAATCGCCAACACACATAAAGATAGATGTCTCCTGCAAATATCAACCTATGACGCTAAGATTTTGCGAGAATATCAACACCGGATGTACCAACTTAACAAAAAAAAAAAAAAAAAAACAAAAAAAAAAAACTCAAATCGGAACGATTTCCGGGAACTTTTTTTGATCAAGGTTATATGATTATTAGGAATTAGTTTTCTTAATTTCGTCGGAAGACATTCTGCTGTAGTACCGATAGAATAATGAAACACACGCCTTATTGCGACGATGCTCTAATGGATCGTTAGAGGTAGCTAGTCTACCCTCATTAATAAGTATCTTCGGTCCCTGCTATAAGCCGTCGAGGAGCTCCAAAATAGACTTGGAAGCACCGGTACAGAGAGCTGTATTCCATTTTTGGTCGGATATAGTTCTTGTAAATATTAAGATCAAATGGAGTGAAGTATTTCTTGCACCGTTTTAAAAAATCTAGTCCTTGAATACTTCTTTTGACACTTGAGATATGTGATCATTTCAACAAACGTCACAGTAAATTCTCATGCCCAGAACATCCAGATCATCTGATTACCCATAGACATAGACGACAACACACTACACGTCTGTGTTAAAAAAAACATTGGGTTTTGTGTGCATTAAAATCGAACCTGTTTGCACGACTCCACTCGCACGACTTCACACTCATTCATATTCATCCTTTTTAGCCCAATCTCCAAGAGTATCGGCCTACGAACTAAAGAATATGAATGAAAAATGTTGCTGTCATCTGCAAAAGCGTAGATGGGATAAGAAGTGAGAAGAAGGAAGTCGTTAAGAAATATTAGAAAAAGTGTAGGCGAAAGAGCAGAGCCTTGCGGTACCCCTGAGCTTATTCCGAACTTGTCGGATGAGACTCCATATATAGCGATCTCTGAGAAAGTTCGATATGAATCGAGAGAAGTGACTACCGACACCAAAATCATTAAGTTTCGATATGAGAGCCTAATGCCTTGGAGATATTCAGAACCACAACCTTACGCTCGCCAAGACCATGAACAGATCTGTTCCGCTTTTATGGGAGCAACGCCAGCAAGGTCAACAGTAGAACAGCCGTTTGGAAAACTGTACTGACATTCGCTTAGAAAATCGTTTGATTCAAAATATCTCCCTTTAGGAAGTGTACAAAAAATTTCAATTGGGCGGCATTTTTAAGGGTTACTAGCCCTTTTCGGGATAGGCGTTACACGAGCAATCTTCTAGCAAGATGGATATGATGCACTGGAAAGATGAGGACGCACAAGCGTTGAAAAGCACCGCTTCAGGACCAGTGCTGGAATTCCAACCGACCCAGATGACTTGCAAGGGCCCTTTTTACAGCACGGGCTTGAAATAATATACCAGGCTTACTGATACTTTTTCAAGTTCGCGTAGTGGTTAAACGCTCTCAGGCAAGTGAAAATTACTTGCAAATTTTTCAGTCAACCGGATTCATGAATGGTTGGTCATTCCTTATAAAGACAGGAAACAAACTAGCGCTGTTCCTTAGATTACTAACGAATGACGAAAAGTTTTTACTTCCAAGTGTAAAAGTAAGAACTATAACACGAAGGTGCTGCTCGTATAGAGTCTTTTCGTGTCTAATTACTGCGGCACATGAAGATATCGCCTGTTTGCGAAACAAATCAGTATGGGCCACTAGTTTAGAAAACTAGTTTTGAAGTACTTTAAGAAAGTCGCTAAGTGGCAGAAGGTGTGCCGTTGCCTTTAGAACTGTACTTCTTGTAAGGTGTATAGTATTGTTTTCATAGCCCAGCAAATAATTGATTAATTTTTTCTTTTGGTCCCCATCAATTCAAATTCTATAAATAATCTAAACAAATTTATAAAACTTTCAACGATTTCTCGCTCTTATTTTAGATCAACTTAATTAGAAACGCCACTTAAATATTTCAGATCTTTTACGCATTACATTAGACGTCACTGTTCTGCGTTGTTCCTGTATAAACTTTCTCTTATAAATTTTACGTGGGGTGTTTGCGTGTAATTTATGGTTAAACACCTTTATTGGGAATTTTTTTCAAAATTGTTTTTTGTGTTAATTTGTTTATATCAAAAAAAAAAAAAAAAAAAAAAAAAAAAAAAAATTATGTTTTTTGTTATTCTTATAAATAAAAAATATTTTTGGTTAACATACCGACAAATTTCATTTTTAGCTCCAAATGCTATCTCAAATCTAATCTATAGATTTACTAAAGCATCACTAGTTTTTAAATTAAAATTACAAAATTTTGGGAAGCTTCCTAAACGTCGAGTGTGAATGCAATTTCTTGTAATTGTCTTGGCAAAAAAGAGTAAAAATTTTTTCAAATAAAAAAGCACTACACCGTTGGAGTTTTGAAAATTGGAAAAAACACAGCAACTTGGTAAAAGTGAATGTAATAATTTTTTGGTAATATTTTTACTCTTTAAAGATTATTTATTCTAAATGTTGTTTTTGTTGGGAGCTGTAATGTTCTCTTCCGGGGCTGGAGTTGTAGCTGGCTTGTCACTGTACACGAAAGGCTTCACGTATCCGCACACAAAATAGTTTAGTATATTTTCTAATCCGATGATCTTGGCTCCAAAACGTGATCTTAATGGCTCACCAAAACGTCCAAGGTTCGAATCCTCAGCAAAGGGCATGATAAAAAGTTTTGGTTTACTCCTCTCTGGAGCACATTGGCCTTCCACAAAACATACATTGCCTTGCTTCCGTTTCATTAATCAAGTTAATTTTCAAGCTTAGTAGATAATTAATCTACTGTAGCTCGACTCCCTATTATTGCGTAGTGGTAGAGATCTTTGCTAAGTAATGGTGGTGTCGTTTTCTCCTGATCCTTCGTGTGAAAGATAAGCTAAGAGGTCAGCAGCACCTCTTTAGATGGATTTACCTAGGGGGAGGTTGAACTCTCTTTATTAAACACTCGAAACCGCAGTCAAATTTTTTATTTTTTTTGGTTATGTCCTTTGCTGGGGATTCGAACTCTGGCTCCCAGGGTATACTGATCATAAGTTTCAAAAAATAACCCATTTTCAAGTTCTAATTTGCTTAAAATAACACAATCTATTAGGCATACTTCACTTCATTTTTATAGCCTCCTCGTAAGCAGTCGCCACGAACATTAATGCAATGCCGTTTGCAACAGAAATGAATTTTACCTCAGTAAGTATTTTCAGCTGTTCTACTCTAATCTTTTTCTGGCACTCCTTTTGGAAGTATATGGATTCCACATAGCATTTGCCATGTTTCAAACTCAGCAATCGTTCGTTCAGGATGATGGGGCTGACATCTTATCACGGTCTAGAAACAACGCCTCTATATGATTATGTAGTGGTAAATATCCTTGCTAAGTGGTGACGGCAGCATTCTAATTTTTTCCCCAGTAGATGGTATTTTTCCTGATTTTTCATGTAATGTTTGTTATCATCGCTAAAGGTAAGGGGTTGAAAGGTTTTATGATTGATACCAGATATGGGAAACTTTTAGTTAACTGGCCTAACTAGCAGAGGATAGTAAGTTACAACGGGTAGCCAGACACTGGTCTGGCACATTTGTGTCCACTGTAATGCTCATAGAAGATAGTATCCAAGTAGACCTACAGGTCCACACCGCGCTCCGAAACAAACAAACCAGACGCATGTACATAGTTCACTGCTAAGTCCAATATGGCATGTAGAAACGAACTGCCAAGTGCTAGTATCCGAAAGATGCGGTCACTGTTGTAGGAAATGTTCGACAGTCTCCTCCTCTTCCTCATCCTGAAAACTCCTAGTGGCCTTCCTAGCACGTATCGCATAACCAGAAATCTGAAAGAGGAAAGTGGCATCCCAATTTGATGCTCAATCGCCTAGTTTCCAAGGAGAGAGCTTTCTCTCGCCAGTTAGTCCGCTACACAATTCCTCCGGGTATCTGAGTGACCCCTTACCCAGATAATCCAAGGTCTGAATGTCTCGCCATCTGGTTTAGAGAAGCTTTGCACTCACATAGCAGTCGTGGTATTGAATAGACTCTCCGGTGTCTTCGTTCTGATCGCAGCCTAACTGTCCGTACAGATCCGGATATTACATCAGGCAGTTTGCTGCTCTCTTTATCGCCAAGACATCCGCCTGTAAAACACTGCAATGCTCTGGAATTTAAAGGATACACTTACTCCGCACGCAGGAATAAAAACAACGCCTCTGTCCTTTTCAGAGGATTTCGACCCGTCCATGTATATGTATATGAAATGAGCTCTTTTTTGTAAAAATATCAACTAATTTTTAATGGGAGAGTAAAAAACATTTTTTTTAATATTGGCCATTGCTGACTACACATTTTTCCTATCCTTCATGCAATTTGTGGATTCTACGCTAATAAAAGTGTTCGTCTTTTGAAGCAAAACCAATTTGTCACCGAATTTTCTACTTCCTCTTAGGAATCGAAGTGTTACTCAGCCAATGCGTGTCCCATTCATGAAAACAAATAGTAGTCGGAGCAACTCCCTGCCTAATGCTTTGATTGTATCCGATTTTGCTTTGTGTGCAGGTGTATTGTCATATTGCACAATTATCTTGTCTTGTGGCCTATTCTAGTTGTTTTTCGATCAATGCATGTTTCAAATTGATTACACAGTGCGACAAAAATGAACGAAGTTGAAATACCAGGGAAATAACACTACTATTCAGATAGGCGCTGTCGAGTAGAACAAGTTTCTTTTTTTTTTTTTGAGTTTTCAAAACACCTTCAAAATTAGGAGGCTACATAAACGACAGATTTAATGTTTAAAAGGACTGTTCCTCTTCATTCAAAATCCAATATGAAACTTAAAATCTGGTAATATTTAGCTAAGTTATTAGCTTATAAGTGCATGAAGGTTCAAAAAACCGGTTTTTTACCCGTAACTCGAGATTTTGGATGTGTTTGGAGAATTTAAAAAACAGATCCTTGTTCTACTCGACAGCGCCTATCAGAAAAGTAGTAACATTTCCCATTGTTCTGTTTGGCAGCGCTTATCAGAAAAATAGTAACATTTGCCAGGTATTTTTTTATCGCACCGTGGTTTTACCAGGTTTTAGGAGCTCTTGGTACACCACATCGTTCTTTCTTTCACCAGACACATAGCATTGTCTGCCTGCTGAATCGATCTCGTTTTGCAGTTGAAGTTGATAGTTGTCCCGGATTAACACATGATTTTTTCCGTTTAGAGCATGATCAGCATATGCCTCGACAAGCATTCGATTCGACTCTGCAGCACTTTTCTTCAAATGAAAACAAAAAATTAATACTTTTCGCAAATTGTCATTTTCTGCTATAAAATTCGCCATCTTTAACAGGATGAAAAAATATAATGTTGTTTGTTTACGGATCTGATGTATACTGAATATATTTGACAGATGTCATTGCCAACACAAACAAAAGTTAAGGCTCGTTCACAATAAATGTTTCCTATTAAGGCATTTGTATTTTGTCGCTCACTTCATACCGGTACAACTGTTAAAATAAATCGGGCCATTTGTAATATTCTTAAGATTAGATCCCACTATCGGCGCAAATAGCAGAATCTGCGCTGATTTTTATTGTAGTAAGTCAGCGCATATCAAAAAAAATAGACGTTTTTTTCAGAGCGTTCCCATTATCGTCGCATATTGTAACATATTTATCGGCGCAATACGGTCACACTATCGTGCACTATCCTGTACACAAAATCACATGTTCCTTCCTGGTTATTCGTACTTAGAAAAAAATTGAAATACATTTTAATTAAAAACAAAAAGCAAACGAAACGTTTTGGTAAAAGAGTCATAAGAAATGAGTTTCGCGAAGTTAATAATTTCAAAATATTTTCAAAATGATGTAAGGCTGGGATCACACGATTGTCACAAATGCATCAATATGTCAATTTTTGTGGTGCTAACACACGTAGTCTGAATGTCCTCGTTTATTAAATATTAATTTTCTTATTGTAAACCCGAACTAGCCCGTTTATATTATTTTTTCAATCTCCCATATTTTTAGAAAAAAAATATTTCAAGGAAAAACATTTGGCGATTGTCTACTTCGAATGTTGGCATATTTTTATATCGTCATGATTGCCTATCAAGCTCTCACCGCTACAGTTGTCGTACCAATAATTGGTGCATTGCGTCACTCGTTGACACCAGCTTAAGAACTAAATTTTTCTAAATTGGTTGAACTAATCACACCACAAATCATAAAGTATGAGACCACTTTTCAAGAAGCTATTTTAGTATGTCAGCGTTTGGCTTGTAACCTTTGCTATTTAGTCAGTGATAACAGCTCCAAAAGCCTCTCAGCTATTTTGCTCCAAACGCAATATCAAAGTTTATTCCAAGAGTTTTGGATGGATTTTTTGCAGTACTTAGAAGCAGTATTTTTAAGCTACAGTATTTATATATTTATGTAGCTAAGTATACATATACATACTATATATGTACTTACGGTGAAAAATTATTCTTCATTTCGTATGATTTTTCAGTTACCGCCAACTAGTCAACAATGGACAGAAGTTGTATAAGTTCAGTTGACGGTAAACAAGTGCAAATTATAGCGCCTTCAAAATACGGCATCACCTTTTGTAATCAAAGGGAATTTCACAGCATTGCTAATGGCTGTCGCTGAATACCGAGTACACATTTTTATGTCGGTTGTAATAGTCGTCTGTTTGTTTTGTTTTTTATAGGAGGTGTTGGACGAATTTTATTTTCAAATCATTTACTACATTATCTGCATTTTAATAAAATATATTTATCTTCAGCAACATTTATTTTTATTAAAAAAAAAATATGTTTGTCGCTTTTCATCGGGGTATATATAAGTGGCCGATAAAAATCGGAACAAATTATACAATCGGCTTATAAGAGTTGATTTTAATTTTAAATAATCGGTACAATATCGGCGCTGATTATTGTATTGGTACATAAAACAATATAAATTCAGCACAATGCGCCGATAGTGGGATTTTACCTTTGGAGCACAATACAAATTGTGTTTTATTGGTGCTTTTGCGACAATCGTGTGATCCCAGCTTAAGTGAACTACTGCTATAGCAGGAAAATCAAAATGTTGCCATTTTATTTGAGCAATGCACTTGAGGTGTTTAAATGACTACCAGTGTTGTTATTGTTATTTCTCTTAGGGTTCATTCTCCCTTTTTTCATAATAAGCTTCACTGTTTTTGAAAATTAGAAGAAGAAAAAGACGATTTTTAAACAAAAGTTTTTGAAATTGGTAATAAAGTTCGTCTTTGTTTGTTGGTTTTTATTTATTTTAAATTCTATTTAAAAGTTATAAATCTTTATGTTTTTTTTGTTAATTTCATACTAAAACTCACAAAAACAATAACAAATAATGAATATGTAAATTGAAATACATTTTTGTGTTTTTTTTTTTTGTGTTTAAGTGTGAACCATAAATTTTATTAAATGCTTGTTAGTGAGACAGTTACATAGAACTTAAGAAAATTTTTTGAAATATTCATGAGAATTAAAAAATAGAAAAAAAAGATAGAAATTTGAAACTCTTCTTATAATGGTGCTAAGAAAATCACTTGGAACTCAAACCCAGTTCTAAGAAAATAATTCCGGACATTGTCTTGTGGTATCTCTTTTAACTGGATTTGTCTGTCTTGTATCTTTATTTTTGAACATTTTTTATTTTATTTATTTTTTGTTATTTTTTAATTAGTAGCTTATAGAGTACTGTGGCTATAGTCATTCAGTCAGTTAGTCAATTAACATTTCCTTATAAACACGGTAATAAATTATTTTTCCAACATTCAAAAATGACATTCAGCTGTTAAGGAAAATGATTAAATGCTCTACGGCATCATAGTGTGGTGTATAGTGATCTTTCTCTCTTCTCTGTATAGCACAGCGTAGTAAACCCAAACCAAAAATCCACCTGTCAGCGTAGATGGCGCCAAATTTGAAATGGGGAAAAAACAATTATTTTTAACAAACATTCATACACAAACGATCTACGGCTGCTGCTACTGCTGCTGCTGTTGGCATAATGGAAAACCTATAACTTGAAAATGAAACCCAAATGGTTAAAATAGCATAAAAAAAGAGAAAAGAAATGAAACGAATATTTAACACCATTGCCACTGTTTTTGTTATTGCTGCAACATTAACTCATAATTCATTTCAAAAGACTATTAAACGCTTTTCGAACCATGAAAACAACAACAAGAACAAAGAGTCATTTGAAAAAGAAGCAAATCAAATGAAACAAATACTGACACTCCTTGTACTGCAGAGTAGTGTTGCAAAGAAATCAATTGAAAAGAAATAAATAAATTAAAGATCATTTTAACGTGGTGCGTCCGAGAAATGATGTAAAAGAAAGCAGATTTTATTTTTTAAATACAGAGTGTCCGCCGGGAAGGTATACTACTTTGTTTTGGCGCCATGTTGGCAAACATTACTCTTGGCGGTCGTGAAGTAGAGACGTGACAAATTTATTATGGAAAAATATTCAGTAAACCAACGTGTTTTAATCCTTAAAACATTTTATCAAAATCAATCATCAATTTTCATGAAAAAATCATAATAAGTAACGAGGCACATTTTCATTTGAATGATTTTGTGAATAAACAGAATAGCCGGTTCTGGCCAATGGAAAACCCTCAAATTATTCATCAGTCACCTTTGCATCCATTAAAAGTAACAGTCTAGTGTGCAATTTGGTCAGGAGGAATCATTGGATCTTACTTCTTTGAAACTGAAAACGGCGTAACGGTAACTTTCAATGGGGAGCGAATCGTGATATGATTGAAAACTTTTTAACGCCACAACTGAATGATTTCAACAAGACAGTTCCACATCGCAAACAGCCAGGATTACAATGGAATTACTGTGACAAGTATTTCCACAACAAATTATTTCAAGAAATTGTTATGTCGATTGGCCTCCACGGTCGCCTGATTTGACTGCTCCGGACTTCTTTTTGTGGGGATATCTGAAAAGCAAGGCTTATGCAAACAAACAAGAAACGTTGGAGCAAAATATTCGTGATGAAATTAATAAAATACCGCGTGAAATATGTGAGAATGTAATGAAAAGTGTGCTCAAAAGGGCTCGCATTTGTGAGGCTAACATTTGTCTGATATTGTATTCCATACATAATTGCCGACATTAAATAAAACATATCTCAATATAAGATCCACTCTCTTTCATATAATCAAACATTAAAAACAAACAAAGCAGTATACCTTCCCGGCGGACACCCTGTATTAAGTTAGATTATGTCATCACTCATATGTCTATTCAGCGAGAAAACGTTATCCCATCATCGCTCATCTTCAAGAAACTTATTCCCTACAACTTAGTCCCTTACAGTCAAACCTAACCTAAATCAGAGTGCTAAACGATGTCTAGCTGTCAAAAATTCTCATGCCCATACAAAATGTATGAAGCTAACCGCAACAGCGCGGCGTCAACGCTTTGAAATTAATAAATCAAATTTTGACAATGCAGAAGAAAGTGAAGTTGGCTGTGAAGAAGTTGCTATTTAATTTCTATTTAGTGATTTTTTGCTGAAAAGTTAAGTTATTATTACTGTTCATGACACAATTTGCACGCTTTGATTTAGGTATGTCACTTGAGCGTCTATGCAAGACGAAAGTCAACGCAACGATCTAATTTATGTTTGTCAGTTATTGTCCTCCAATCAATACAACTGAAGAAGCTTAAGTCCGATACTAGGTTGAGTCCGAAGTGCGCCGTACTAATCCCGGCAGAAGAATCCAACTTAGTTTGGAAAACAATCCTAAAGTCAATTTACAATTTGGCGTAATTTGCCAGATTACCTGTTTATGTTGGTAATTAAAATGATGTATTATTATAGATATTTCCCATATAAGCCAACTTTGTTCTACAAGAATTGAAAATAAAAGGAAACGATACATTTTAAACGATATATAACAGTTGGACTGAAAAGTTCCGGGCCTAACAAAGAAAACACTTTTTTTAAAAATTTGCGCTGCTCTAACATTTCAATGCCACTTTGGTATAACGATTTATCTTTTGCCTCTAAATAGGCCTCAGTTTCAGCAATAACCTCTTTCGTCGTGCGAAATTTCTTACTGGCGAGCATTTTCCCTGAGGTTTGCGAACAGCTAGTAGTCACTGAGAGCCAAATCTGGCGAATACGGTGGATAGGCGAGTAGTTTGAAGTTTAATTCATGTAGTTTTGACATTGTTTCAGAATAATCAACATGTTCTTGTTTTTGGTCAACAATGAGCACCCACTTTGAACGGAGCTTTCTCATAGTCAAATGCTCATGCAATATAAAGCCAACAGGTTCTTTTAATATCTCTATGATTGCTACTCACGCAACTGCACTTTTCGATCATTCAAAACGATTTTGTGGATTTTTTTTTATGTTTTCTGGTGTTATCGCCCCATTTGGGGCATCATTTGAAGTCAGCGAAGACCCCATAACACTTTTCAAGTCATTGCTTCGCTTTAGCGGTATTTTTTCCCATCAAGAAGCAGTGTAGAATTAAAACCCGAAATTATTTCTGATCCATTGTTCTGAAAATAATAACTCACAAACTAATTAATAAAATATCATGAAATTTAAACAGTTTTCTGTTGAAAGAGTGGTGAATGTAATAAAATTAGCGCCATCTATGTGTTTGGCCCAGTACTTTTAGCTCTTGTGCTATTTCATTTAATAGGCTTGAGGAATCTGTATGTATTTGCTAGTGATATTAAGAGGTTCTGGAGTGAGCTATCATATAAATAAATCATGTCTGAGCTAGGCACTCTTAAAAAATGCTGCAGAGTTGCTAGGCCTGTCAAACTCTACTGCCCGCTTTTTGTTAGAAAACACTGTCACGGTAAGATAAATATGTTTGGGTGAAACTGTACACATGAAAGATATCGTCAACAATATGCTTAAATCCGAATTAAACTGCTACACGGTGAATCAATTTATCGGGAAACCTAAGCTCAGCATAAATTTACTCGCAGTAATTGCAAATAGTGGATAGAATAGCAATGCATAGCCATAAAAGGCTCACCGTCCCCATGAAGTAATACCAATAGGTAGTTCCGAATGGTGTTGGAACGTGCAGGGGTTGGGGATGGGGATTTGGGGTGCGTTTTAGTACGTATTGTTATTATTACCATCTTAACAAGACAGGAAACTGTGAGCACACTCTTCGAACAGCTACATCCGAGATAGCCTCCGCCTCTTCAGATGCGCTTTCAGTCCACAATGAGTTTTACGTTTGACGTGTCTTATTTGAAAACATCAAAGCTACGCTCATTTCTTGACTAGATTGATGCGAATTCGCACAATAGACCTTCAGACCAGAATAGGTTGTCATGGAACCAATTCTAGCCAATGCATTCACAATCTCGTAGTCACTTTTTCCACAGTGTGCATGGATAAGCGCCAGCCTTTGCAACGTTCGTAGCGATAAATGACAAATTTAGATCTTAGCCTAGAAGACACTCAGTAATCTCCCCAGTGGGATCGACAAGTCTTGGTTGGGCCATGTACGGCAGCAACGACACCATTGTCCAGTTTGGAGCTGTCGGTATACCAGTTCAGATCGAACTGACCCCATTAAACCAATAATCGCAGTCCAGAAATTCAACTCTGAATCTCCTGCCAAAGCACAGATCTAAAGGCATGACATCCGGGGTTTTAGTATGTAAGAATGGTGTACACTCTAAAGAACTGGCTGTAAGATTTCACTCCTTCCCCGTATCAAGAAAAAAGGTCTATCATACCTGCAATATCTGTGCAAGTCCTCAGTATTTGACTACAGAAGTGGAATTTTATGAGCAGGCGTCCAAACTCCTTCAAATCTTTAAGTGTTTCTGAGTCGTTTGAGGGTCACAAGAACTGAAATAGATTCACTATACCTGTGCTGCTTAGAGAGCTGTATGATCTTTGCTGATCATAGTTACTTTTTAGTTTGAAATAATGCCGAAATGTGGGATTAATGTCATGTTCACACGACAACGTTTTTTTTTGTGTTTCGCTCTGTCATTCATAATTCCCGCAATATCCCAACTGGACAAGGAGGACTTCTGTTAATCAATGAGCGCAACCCGATTCTATTTTAAGACTCATTGACAAAGACCTACAGTTTAAAGCCAATTATGAGTCAAAATTTTGAGAGCACAATACCTATATTGTAAGTAATTCAGTTTCAATTACTTTGTAGATTAATTAAAAATTCAATGTGATCTGTAGTTTTTGTTGCATGTCTGTCGCTAAATCTGTTTATTTAATTTCCAAACATTTTTTTCCATTTCTTAAATAAAATTTATCATCAAATGACAAAAGAACATGAGAAAAAGAAGGACCATCAAAACGAATTAGAAATGTGCCCTGTGAACGGGGTAATTCGTCTAAATAATTCCAACAGCGGTTAAAGTACTTCAAAGTTTTCGTGCAAACATTCGATTTCTATTTATTTCTCATGCCTCTAAAAACTTCACAGACATTCTCCGTAACAAATGCAATAAAATTGACAGCTAGACATACTCTCGTACATTCATGCAACAGGCATTATAGATAGATAGGTAGTAGCAATTGACTTTTTTGATGCAAAGAAAAGCAATCATAGCAGCATTATTCACAGACACAAGTTTTGTTTTTGAAAAGGAAGGAAAGGGAAGGTAAGGCGACTATTAAAGGAAATCCTTTAAAACAACCACCTCAACATACACTTAACCAATATTTGCTATTTTTTTCTTCTTCTGTGCCACAATCTGTCTTAATGGTTTTATGTGTTGCATTTAATTTTATTTCGTTCCGAAAGTGTGTAGATTGCGAATGCACCTTGCCAAGTAACCAACACCTTTTCATGTTTTTCGTTCTTAATGTTTTCCAATATCATCATTATCATCAGCATTAGTGTTGTTTTTACTATTGTAATGTTGCAACAAAGGCTGATCTGATACTTGCATGATGATCTTTCCATTAAACAAACGTTACTCTCGTCTCGTTTGCCTCCCTTTTCTATTCGGAACTCTTTTTGTGTATAACTGAAATGCTAAAATGGAAAATTATAAGGCATTACAAACGAACAGAAAGATATTCATTGATGTCACTTTCAAGAGCCTATTGGTGTAAAGAAGAAGAAGGAGAAGAAGAATAAATAGTTTTTTTTTAAATTTCAAGACACCTTTTAATAGAATTTTTTTTTTTTTTTGTACACAATCACTCGTTTCTCTCTTTAACAATCACTTAAAGGTTGATTTCATTTTTTTGTTAAGACATTCCCAGCCCTGGCTATTAATTTTTTTCTCTCGTTTTAAAAGAACAGGTTGCTGTATTCAGTGTTATTTAATGGGATTAGCAGCACTGCAGTTTGTGGCAAAGGTTGTTAGTAGTGTGTCATTAACCAACCGTCTCTTGGATTTAGATTTTTAGCATTGTTCGGTAAAAAATTTAGAAAAAATCAATTCTTCACACTGCCGGATACATCGATCAAAAATTGATGGATTTAAGGAGGCATAAAATTATGAATGAACGAGTAGGTGAATAAATTGTTTCCTTTTATTTAAGTATTTTGGGCAACATTCCATAGATGTTTGTAAGAAAGAGAATCATTTTCATTATTACAGTCTGTATGGTAAATGATTGCATTTATCACACCATTTGTGTGAGTTGATAGTTATCAATTACCCTTTCCATTAAGCCATCGAGTATTAAGCAGTAGAGATCAGTATTGGTCTTTCCCACCAAACATTCATACAAGACGCTTTTACGCTCCTGTTAAAAAAGCTGAATCAAAGCAGTTTAAGTTACATTTTAAGTTACAGATCAGGGCATAGGATAACTTGACTTGTAGAAACTAGGTTTTCTGAACGTCAAAAGTAACGTGCAAATAGAACGGGTGGTTGGTTGTATCGAACGAGCCATTTAAATTTAAAAATGCAATAAAACAAAAACGGTTTAAAATTTTGTTAAATTACTTTTTTTGTTTTGAAGTACGATTGTTCCGGTTAGAAATGGAATATTATTTCATTCATATAGAACGCTGCCGCGGCTAGCGTCACAGTACCCCATTCGATCGAATTAATATTCGAGAACTTTTTCGAGTGTATGGGGTCGTTTCTCGGCAATGGCATCTTTGGTTTGTCGGTATAACTCTCCTGTTGAAACCAAACTTCGTTTACATCAACACCATGAAAAGCGGTCACAATAAAATCGGTTATCATGGTGCAATTAGTGTCTCCACTGACCGTAATGGTTGCGCCGTCCTCATTTTCAAAGAAATATGGGCCAATGATGCTTCCGTTCCACAAGCCGCACCCAACTGTCACTCGTAATGGGTGCACTGACTTCTGCAAGACCATGTTTGGGTTTTCTAAAGGTAGAATCACGCGATTGTCGTAATGCGCCAATAATTAGTGTTTTTTATATGCCAATCGTATAATTATACAATTTATTGGCTCATACGGCAACTCACAATATTATTGTGCTTATTAATCCCAACCAAATGCAACCCTGGTGCGACAATCGTGTGAAAGCTTTATCGGTAATCATGCACCAATGTAAATTATAAAAACTCAACACTTAGTAAGACGATTTTCCAACTTTTTTATACCATCTGAATAATACGATTTTGGAAACTCCTCAAATACGTATTAGTTTCGGTAATCACTTCTTCGTTTGAGATGAATTTTTTTCCTGCGAGCCATTTTTTCAAGTTTGGAAACAGGAAAAAGTCACCAGGAGCTAAATCTGGACTATAAGGTGGATGATCAATGCGAAGTGGATTTCTCGTAGTTTTAGCATCGTATCTAATGCTGTGTGAACCGGTGCGTTGTCTTGAATAAAGAGCACTTTTTTCTTGTTTAAATGTGGTCATTTTTCCTTGATTGCATCAACCAATTGATCAAATAATGCACGATAATACTCTCCTGTGATTGTGGATCCTTTTTCACGATAATCGATGAACAATATTCCATGTGCATCCCAAAATACAGTGGCCATAACCTTGCCAGCCGATTTCGATGTGTTCGCCTTCTTCGGAGCACTTCCACCAGCTTCCACCCATTGCTTCGATTGATTTTTGGTTTCAGGTGTGTAGTGGTGGACCCACGTTTCATCAACAGTTATTAATCTACGCCAAAAATCAGCAGGATTATGCTTTGTCATGTCCAAACACCGCTGTGAAGTGATCTGTCGAACTCGTTTTTGTTCAACACTGAGCAAAAGCGGCACCCATCTTGCCGATAGCTTTTTCATATGCAAATGTTGATGCAAAATGCTGAACACACGTTCATATGATATGTTTACCATTTCAACAATCTCACGTATTTTGACCCGGCGATCATTCATAACGATATCGAGGATATTCTTGATATTTTCTTCAGTAACCACCTCTTTTGGCCTTCCTGTTGATGGTATTGTTGCAGTGCTTGTTCGGCCCCGTTTAAATTCAGCAATGCAATATTTTATATAATAATAATCTGACGGAGCAGATTCGCCCTAATGTTTATCAAGCTTTTCTTTCATTTTCATTTCATTTTCGTTTTGCCTTTTAAATAATAGTGTTTAATCACTACATGAAATTCACTTTTTTCCATTTTCCAAGAAACACAAAAGTTGCTTACTTCAAACGACTACAACAAATACACTAATCAATGAATTTGGCTAAAATTTTAACAGCTGACGTTTGACAGATCGTAATTTTTAAGAAAGAAAAAGATTTTGTGTTTGTACTGTCATCTAGCGCTAGGTAGCTTCAATGTCAATCCGCCCTCGTATTGGTATTGGTGAATATTTTGGTGAATTAAGTTTTTTTTAAATTTATTGAAATGTTTTCTCATATGCACCATCAATGGCCCTTCTTGTGAACTAATCTCTGATCCATACACTTCTTTTCTTTTTTTTGCATTTCTTTTTATTTATTTGTTCACTAAAGGACCTCAATATAAATAAAGAGGACGATATTTTCTTTGTTTCTACAAGAACGAATGATTTTTACCACAAAAAATACATTTAATTTACCACAACAGCTGATTCACAGAGTGGTCGTAAATTAGAACAATCGTGTGACAGTGTTGGGACAAATATTGTCAATACATCGTTTCGCGCCGTCTTATGACAATAAATTTTGTATAAAATAAGACAACCGTGTGAATACAGAATTTTTAATTGGGACAATTTTATTATTGTACGCTAATTTGTCACCATAAAATTTGTATCAGATTGGTGTATTTGAGTCAATCGTGTGATCCCAGCTTAAACCGCAAATACGGCAATTTTGCTTATCATTTTTTAAAATTTTTTGATTTTTTGGTGACAGTTCGGTTCAAATTTAAACCGATAGATAGCCCACCCGATACAATCACTATGATTATGATGATTATGATATCCTTTATTACAAAGCGAAAACAACGACAACAATTTCTTTTTAAACAAACCAGTCGCGTAAAATTACCGAAACAAAAACAACAGCAACATTACCGAGAAAAATTATAAATCAAAAGGTAGCTGCAGCAAAAAAAATGAAAATAAAACTTAAAAGCCAAAAACCAAAGGCAGGCAATTACAAACGTAATTTGCAAAACATCACCGCAAACTGTCAAAATTTTTTGACATTTACAAATTATTTTTATACACCGAACACGAATGAAACGAAAATATTTCATGTAAGAGTGGAGAGTTTGAAGACAACAAAAACACACAACGGCAATGGGCAACGGTAAGAGCACAGCAGTAAGCAGCAGCAACATGAACAGCAACAATTTTTAGCGGTAACAGCAGCAACATCAGCGATATACATTGAACGTTTGTAATAAAAAAAATATGGTTTTTTTTTTAAGAATGTATCACATGTGCCCATGTTCGTACCACATGTAGCAGCCACACGAAAGCGTACAAAACAGATTTTTATTTATAAACGTGGGGGAAAGAAAAAGAAAAAAATTAAAAAGAAGATCAGAGTAAAGCAAAAGAAAA
The DNA here is from genome assembly GCA_023159175.1 of Wohlfahrtia magnifica. Classification (NCBI taxonomy): domain Eukaryota; kingdom Metazoa; phylum Arthropoda; class Insecta; order Diptera; family Sarcophagidae; genus Wohlfahrtia; species Wohlfahrtia magnifica. Next base: position 5,505,897 of record JAKWBJ010000534.1, on the reverse strand, counting down.
TGATTATTTTGTAACGAAAAAGTAAGAAAATTTTACACATATGGTGGCTGCTGGTTTACGAGATGTGTACGTGCAATATGCACTTGCAACAACCAAAGCTCTTTCACTCGTCAACACCGTGTGCATGTGCGTGTGCGTGTAACTGTTTGTTTTTCACAATATTTTTTTCTTCTTCAATTACACTCTACAATTTCTCCGAGTTACTTTGAAATTTTTGTTCTTTTTTTTCTCTTTTAGCTTTCAAATGCTTGAAATAGAGTCGAGTCTGTGTTAATTTGCGTCAACAGGCCAATATACACTTTGATTTTCTTGTTTATATTCATTTCTTGTTGTTGTTGTTGTTTTTATTTTTATTTTTAATTTTTATTATTCTTATTGTTGTTGTTTTTGTTTTTTTTGTTTTCTAGTTTAACTGAATATTGGAATATTTTCTCGTTTTCGTTTCATAAATGCCTTCAATGCATGCCAAAAATATTATTTTTCTTAAAAAAATGAGAAGAAACTAATGTTCGTGTTTTTCATGTGGCAAAGAATTTCAAAATCATTTATTGTTAGGTGGGGTGAAGTGAAAAGAAAAATAAATAGAAAAGTAAATATGAAATTCTTAACTGGCAAAGTTTAAATGTTGGAATACCCTACACTTACATAATAGGTGTAGCGGTAAACCCTCAATTTTTAATGGGAAAATCTTTTAATGCAACATACCAGCCACAATCTGGCTACACATTTTTCTCATTTTTCAGGCAATTTGTGCAAATGTTAACCAATTTTCGCCTTCTTCGTAGGAATCAAAGTGCTGCCCAGCCAGTGCGTGGCCCAACGATGAAAGCAAATAGCAGTCGGTAGAAGCCAAGTCCGGTGAATACGACGGGTAGGTTAACAGCACCCTCCATAACGATTTGAATGTATTCTGAACCGCTTTTGCTTTGTGTGCAGGTGCATTGTCATGTTACAAAATTCAAGTTCAAGTTGATCATTTGTTGTCGGTAGCTGAGGTTTTAAAAGCTTGTGGTACACAGCAGTGTGTTCCTGCCGAATCGATCTGGTTTGGCAGCCAATGCTGATGGTAGTCCCGGTTTAACCCAGGATTTTTTCCGTTTAGAATTCTGTAAACAATGCCTTGACAAGCATTCGATGCGACTCTGCAACACTTTCGTTCAAACAAAAACAAAAAATTATTGCTTTCCGCAAGTCGTCATTTTCGCTAGCAACTTTCCAATACGATTATCCCACATTCAGAATAGGCTACGATAAGCAAAAATGAAGAAAAAAATAATTCTGTTGTTTACACTATTTCACACACTGACTAAGTGAGAATAAATAGAAGATGGTTTCTCTAAAAAATGCCATAACAAAAACCTTAACTCATATTCAATAATTTCATCCACTATAGCTTTACGGGTCGAACTGTATATCATAATATTTAATATCTTTACCTTGGCACTGATTTACATCTACATCTCGACCTAAAAATTAACCCGAAGTTCATATAAGTTTTTACCAAAAAAAGCTTGTAAATTTCAACAAAATTCCTATCTGGACGACCTTAATGACAGTGACTGAAATTGAAATGCAACTCTGATAATTTACAAACATTAGCTATTCCATATATTCGGGGGCAGGGTAGTGTAGTGGTTAGAGCGCACGCATACAACACTAGGGGGCCAGGTTCGAATTCTCAGCAGAGAACATGAAGGTAAAAATTTAATTGCGATTTCTAGTGTTTAGTAAAGAGATTTCCAGACAAGCCCATTTTTGAGCAACCCCCTTGACCTTCCAGCGCTTACCTTTGGCGATGATGACAAACATCAGGCGAATGATTAAGAGAAAACGCCACCTACTGAAAAAAAAATTATCACAATATTAAGTAGAATCTGCTTCATCACCATTTAGCAAGGATTTTTAACCACCACACAATCATATGGAGTCGAGCCTACAGTAGATTAATTGCGAGTCAAAGCTAAACGTCAAGTTGTTTGCCCAACTTAATTTCATATTTCTTTGTTTCAGCCATGGAGAGGTACACAATTGAGCAACGCGTTAAGATTGCTAAAACCTTTTACAAAAATGGGCGTTCAAATCAAAATGAATTTCGTGCACTTTGTGTTTTTTTTTTGGTCAGTATAATCGAATAAATGTATGCACAATCCGAAGAATTGTGCGCAAATTTCAGAAAATCGGGTTTTTAAGAAATGTGGAACACATGTACATGCTCCAGTTCATTCTGCAGTTTATGGGCTGGTGGCGTCATCGGGCCGTATTTCTTCGAAAGTGAGGTCGGCCAATCAGTTACCGTAAATGGTGATAAAGGACTTCTTGTAGCCAGAAATTGGGGATATGTATCTGAACTATATGTGTTTCAACAGGATGATGCCACTTTCCACACAGCTAATGAAACAATGCCTCTTTTGCGCGAGAAATTCAATGGCTATGTTATCTTATGTGGTGGCGATGTTAATTGGGCTGCTTTTTTTTTTGGGGGGGGGGGGGGTATATTTAAAAGAAATGGTGTACGTCAATAAGCCAAGAACAATTTAAGAGCTAAAGATAGTTCGATACATTAATGACATTAAACTTCAATTATGTCTCAGAGTTATTAAAAATGTGGACCGACGGATAGAAGTATGCCACCGGAGCCGTGGCGAGCATTTGGCCGATATTTTGTTTAACACATAATTGTCATAGATCCCTCCCTATCGTAATAAAATATATCATAATTATTATGTGAAAACTTTTTGTTTCATTTCCAATTAACATCGTGCTTTTTGGCTGAACTATCCTTTACTTAGCTTGAAAATCAAACTGAAAAAAGCAATGAATGCTTTGTGGAAAGCTAATATACTTCCATATAATATTGTTGCGAAAATAAAAATGCCTAAAAAGAAAATACGCCACACCAGTGCCTTTGGGACTGGGAGTTGAGATTTTGGTCTATTGGTTTGTGTCAACGTTGTTAATGGTGTTGCCAATACGACCATCTTTGGGTAACACAATCTTACATGTTTAAAATTAACGGACATAAAATAGAGGATGTGAGTGCGTTTGAGACATTTTCGGAACTTTCCAAACTGTAGGTAGTGGGCTATATTAGGAGGCTGCTTTGCCTTTGTCGATATAGTTATCGGTTTGTAGTCATAAAGTCAAGTCGTGTTTAGACGTAAATAAAAGTGTTGTATAAACGAATATTAAGGGCAAGATAAATAAGTTGAAGACTGTATAGTTATAATTGTATACTGTAAAAAGGGAGAAAATAAAAACTGTAAAACAAGAAGAAAGTGATGTTTATTTTATGTTGACGCAATTAAAAAGAACCTAAAAGATTTAAACAGGTTAAAACTTAACAATATTATGGTATATAAGAAAGAGGTGTAGTGATTAAAGAGCTTGCATACAATACACAACTATCTAGGTTCACAACTTAGCAAGGACAAGAAAAGGTTTCATGGCATTTTCGAATTTTAAATACATAACTGATTGCCTTCTGGCCACCTTCAGATAATCCATTCATCAAAAAGGTAAGAGTCTATGATGAACAGCAGTTGTCAGGCTTCGAACCAGCAACCGCTATCCTAGACGGCTGCTACAGTAGTAGACCGAAGACTTGTTTAGCTGTAAAAAGAAATTTTCTACAAAGAAAGTAAAACCAGGCAAAAATGCCTTGTGAAAGAAAGAAAATTATATTTAGTAGGTATTGTAGGTTATCATATTGTCGCCTTTAACTGACCCAAACTTTCTCATTGGTTTTATTTTTTTTACAACATCATATATATTTAAATTTAAAATTTTAATTTTTTCCTCAATTGCCTTCTTTTTTTTGCAACAAAATTTGTATTCAAGTTGTCAGCCGAAATGTCACATGGTATTCCTTTCGTTAATAGCTAAACTCATATCACTGGCGTATATTTTCAAGTGACATTTCAATAATATTTCTTGTCTTGAGATTTTAATTCTTCTCTCCTTTATTTGCCCCGAAACTCTCATGCATGAAATGAAAATTAAAAGTGATTGTCACAGTAAATAAAAGAAAATTCTGTCGATTTGTGTGTTAGAGGCTGAAGAGTAAACAGGTTTTTGTGTGTGTTTTCTTTCAAGGCAAAAGAAAAATACATTCTTTTAATTTTCTGTTTTTATTTTTTTTATATATTTTTTTTTTTTGTGGTTAAAAATCAATTTCTTATGTATGACAACACTTTTTTGTAAAAATACAAAACAAAAATTTGTTCTGAATAATTAAATATTTTTCTTTGATTGAGTTTTACACACCGCTTTTTCGAAAACAGCAACAGGTACTGGTAGTGGTGCTACGAGGAAAAAATATTTGCCTTTAATTGTTCAAAAATTCAGTTGTAAATTCATTCATAAAAGGGTTGATTGATAATTGTTTGTTGTGGTTTTTCTTTTCAGTCTCGTGTTATTTTATGATTATTTCCTAATCATACTTGTTATTGTTTTTGTTATTGTTGTAAGAAACCACAAGTTTAAATCAATTTCTTGGTATATTTCTTGGTTACCACCCTATCCACATACAAATGCTATAATGATGACAATTGTTTCATAGAAAAAAAAGAAAATATTCAAGCGAATTTAAAACTGTTTTTAAATCACTGAAGTAAAAATTGCAATCAAATGCCGTTGGAAAATTGTCCCCAACGCAAAGTCTAAAGGGAGTTGGGGTATCTACTGAGAAGACAAATCATGTTCACGAAAAGGGTTTATAATTCGTTATCCAGAGGATTCAGATCGAAGGCTACCTATTGTTCTCAAACTAGACTTTCATCGTTTTAGTACTATGAGCCTGCTCAGATTTCTGCTAAAAAGTCTACAGTTTGTTTTGAAGCAGATAATGGTTGAATCGGTTGCGAAATAGCTTCATAAACTTTGGCCAATGCTTTGACTACTTGTTTACAAAAATTCAAGTTTGTGAACCATCGTAAAGAAACACCCCATCAAACCATGATAGTCGCAGAATAATTAACCTTTTTGGCCCGTTGAATAAGCTCAGATGCTTTTTCAGATTTCTGTGCATATACTCTATTATTTGGTTTTATAAACGGTAAAGATTTTTTCATTAGCAAAGAAGTTTCTTCTGTACAAATTACCATCTCAATCCATCAATAGACATTCAATTTTTTTCTGCACCGTTTGAGAACCACAATTCTCTTTGAATGAAATAACATTCCCTGTGATGATTTTCTATTTCCTAAGAGGTTTTACTGAATTCCCGATTTGACGGCTTTAATGACTTTTTGTGTTTGACAATTTTAGACATCCGTAGACCCATATGCAACTTATTCAGAATAGTATAGTATATAATACTGGTGGAAGAAATAATAGTGGTCTTTAATTTTTTTCAATAACTAGAACAACGTCAAATGGTTTGAAGAAACGAAGATTAATTTATTTGGGTGAAATGGATAATCGTATGTACGAACTTCTTTTAATTACAATGCATTTTTAATTTGATTTTTGTAATGATAAATAAAAATTAAAAAAATTTGAATTTAAGTAAATTTTGATGTGTCCCAATTATTTCTTCGACCACTTTATGTGTCAGGTGTAACAGTGTAGTACATCATGTTAAATATGGCGAATTTTTTTACCAGAAAATGACAATTTGCGGAAAGCGTTAGGTTTTTGTTCTTATTTGAAGAAAAAGTGCTGCAGATTCGCATCGAATGCTTGTCGACGCATATGGTGACCAAGCTCTAAACGAAAAAAATCATGGTTAAATCCAGGTCGATTCGACAAAAAGATAACGCTGGTGTCTGCTGGGACCAGAAAGATCATAAAACCTGATTTAACCGTTAATACAGATCGCTAACGAAAACAAATAATCAATTTGAACCATGCATTGATCGAAAAACGACCAGAATGAGCCACAAGACAATGCATCTGCACACAAAGCAAAACCGGTTCAGGATGCAATCAAAGCATTAGGCTGGGAGCTGCTACCCCATCCGCCGCTTTGGCTCTTTCCGACTACTATTTGTTTTCATCGATGGCACATGCAGCAGCCATCGATTCCTACGTGGAAGTCGAAAATTGGTTGACTAACTGGTTTGCTTCATAAGACGAACAGTTTTATTGGCGAGGAATCCACAACTTACCTGAAAGATGTGTAGCCAATACTTTGATTAAAATTTTTTTTTATATTCCCATTAAAAATTAACATTTTATTTTCACGAAAAAAAAAACGCTTATTTCACACCGGTACACCTGGTAGGATGTCAAATAAAATTAAGTTTTGAAAGATCAGCTCAGGTTCATGCTTGAAACATCTTTTTGCCAGAGTATTCTAACCGCAGTTGTTGCAGCTAAGCTCATTTAGCTTATGATTCATTCGGTGTCTGTGATCGGCTCCACCTCAGACGGCTTCATATATTCTAAGGAGTATTTTGCTCTCGAAAACATCAAGAAGAGCTTCACTTGTCTGTTTAAGTAGCCATGCTTCTGTGCCATATAAAAGCACGGGTAGAATCGGCGTCTTGTAAAGTATGATATTTGTCTGTCGAGAGAAAGTTTTGCGAGGTTTTAACCTTGCTTACGACCAGACCCACATTACTCGATATTGTTTTATCGTTTACAACAGCAGCAGCTTGCAATGTTTGGCCTATCATATCAATTAATTAATCTTTTCTAACCTGATATCAAAACGAACACGCAATTTCCAGTCGCCTTGCCTGAAACCCCGTGAGGTATTGAATGATTCGGAAAGTTCATTTCCTATTTTAACTGATGTTCCCTATAACCTAAAGTTAGAACAATAAATTAATCAATTATGTATTCGTCGTTGCTGTGTACGTTTTCGTCTTACCTCTCACCAATCTGTCTATATCGGTTCCACTAAAGATCGTCGATCAGGTATAGAAGAAGTTGTTGCGCTTGTTTTTAAAAAACCTTTTAATGGCTGAAGGTAATTGTTTGACAGGGAACGGTAAAGATGATAATCAGTCGGTGCTAGCTGCGGAGAAAACCACGGTTGTAAAAAAAACTTTCCAATTGAGCTCGTGGAGTGCGACTTTGATGACGTGTGCATTTTGGATCCTGGCGTTGCCGTGAGGAAGTATTGTTTGGCTTTCCGATAGTGTCTTTTAGTTGAAAAGCCCCATTCCCGCGGTGTAGCTGGTTTATTTAGAGCACCTCATTGACCGTGGAATTATTTTCGAGCATTTCTCAGTGTACATGCCCACCAAACGCAAATCGTGATTATCTTTGGAAGAGGGTCAGACTAAATTTTTTTCATATTTAAGCATTTGCGTTATTTTTTATCTTTCATGATTATTCGGTACAAAAAGCAACGTTTATGACTGCGTATTAATCGATATCGGGCGAGATGTTGAGAAACAAATTGAAGGCGAATTCTGTTTCTGTTTTCGTTAAGTTCGTGAGGCAACCAGACAACCAATTCGTTAACAAATTGCATTGAATGGTGAATTCACAACCTTTTTAGCGACCGTCCTTCTTCAAAAGTACAAACTTATTCCCCAACCCAGTATGTAGTTCGTCATATAATATGTGTATGTAGGTATTTTAACTAAATCTGAGTACAATTACAACAACTTAAAAATAAACAACTATTAGTAAAAAACAATAACAACTACAACACAAAACAAAAATTGTAACCCATTTTGATTAAAGAAGAGGCACAAGTAAAAAAAATGGAAGGAATATGGAATTCATATGAAAACAATAATTGAAAACAATTTTCTATAATTTTATTTGATTGTTGTTGTTGCCATTATTTGTCAGTACTTTATTACAGTTGTTGTTAAAAGTTTGTTGTAATTAGTTTTGTTGTTTATACAAAAACAAAAACGAGTAATGAATGAAATAAGAAAAGGAAAAAATGCTTTTAATACAAAATAACACTGTCGTTTGTAGTTGTCAATGTGGCAACCATGATTGAAGACCTAATTGTGGTTGTTGTTTTAATAATTCGTGTCATTGTTTGTTATTGTTGCCAGTCATTTATAGAGTTTCGTAAGAGGTAAGAAGAAAATTAAATGGTTTTAAACAACAAGTTGGGCAATAGAGCATATTTGAACACGTATTGAGGGGAAGTTGAAGCCCAGCCAATCAAGGCCGTGGTGTTGCTATATTTTAAAGGTGTTCAATGACTTGGTTTTGGTAAGAGCCTACATACTTTTTGAACAGTAAGAAAGGAATCGTGACGGCCTGATTAGAGACTTTATTTTGAAATAAATAAATTGAAACACAAGTTGGTTACATAGTATTCGCCTCTTATGAGGAGCTAAGGGCCTTAACAAAATCCCTTCATTCTGGTTTATCTTGCATTAATATTTTGATTTCGCACCAGCTTATGTCATAATGGTATTTTCTGAGTGTGTGTGTCCTATCCAATTTTCCATTCCATTTTCTGTTTCGAATTGAAAATTGTTGACCAGTAACTCTCATTAGGGACAGTATTTGGCCATTAAACTTAGAATTTTGCTCACACATCCATTTATAAAAACTTATATAGAATTAATATCAGGAGGAGCTGCGTTCTATGACTCGCATCCACACAACATAATTGCGCTTACATTTGAGTTAAATATCTTTATGATTTAATGACGGATATTATTTTTCTCGAGACGTGCTTGTATTCAAGGGCAGACCAAATTACTTCATAAGGCAAAGATTCGAATACTTTCTCAAAGTTGAGAAATATGACATAAATAGGTGAATGCCACTTAACAGTCTGCTCTACGATTATCCTAAGGCTGTTATATATCCACGCAAAACCTATTCGATCGAAACTTTCAGCTCCGGGCATAACTCATGTGAGAGTTTAATGGATTGTTGTTTTATTATAATATGGGCATATCATACTGCTGCGAAGTGTTATTCCTGCTTTGACACTCCGTCAAATAGCTTTTATTAGGTGGTTACTTACCAGAAGCATGCACAAACGATGACAGCCTGCTGACATTTGTATTAGCCAAGTCTGCTGTGATATGTAGAAACGGTCTGCCAAGGAAAATAGTCCTAATATCCGAAAGATTCGGACAGCCTTCTTCTCTTCCTGACAACTCCTGCAGTAATCATTGAAGGAGACCTTGTCTCTTAGGGTGCATATAAGCCACCCGGTGTCCAGTGATAACAGCCACCAGGATTCATAGCTAATGCCATGATCATAGAGGAGACAAATTTGTTTTGATACTAATATCCTCACCCAGATAGTCTCCTATTCTGAATGTTTGGCAATCTCGTTTCGAAATGACTGCTATTCACGTACCAGACACCGCTGAGCGCACCAATCACAGCCTGACTGTCCGTACAGATCCGTATATCAACATCGAATACCATGTAGTACATCAACTGTTGCACTGCCCTCTTTATCGCCGAGACCTCCGACTTTAAGCAACTGCGGTGGTCGGGAAGTCTTAAGAATACTTTCACCCCATATGCGGGAATAAAGACTTCTTTACGAGGTATTTTAGTGATAATTTCCCCTTTGAGCTCGTTAGAACGACAATCATCGAACCAAAATTCTCGAATCGAAGGTATAATAAGCTTTCAGTAATACTGGAGGTATTCCATCGAAACCATTGTCTTTGCTGTCCCTGAATGCTGTAAGTAGAGACATCTGATGTTGTTATCGATGTATTGCCCGAGAGCAATTCCGAATAATAAGTGCCCAATTTTTACCTGTGATAGACAAGATCATCCTTAAGAGGTTTACAAGGTGGCAAATTAGACTTCTTTAAGCCATTCGTAGTACCTAGGTGTAGTGGTAAGAGCACACGCATAGCAACACAAGCGACCCCATTCGAGCCACAACAGAGGACGTGATGAAGAAAAATTTAATTGTGGTTTTGAATGTGTTTAATCAAAAGGCTTCAACTTCCCTCCAGATAACGCAATCTAAAAAAAAGTAAAGAGGAAGCCCCAATGGCCTTCCGCATACCTCTGGCGATGATGACACACATTAGACGAATGATCAGGAAAACACGCCACCTACTGTGAAAAAATTGCAAGCTAAAGTAAAGATCACCACCAATTAGCAAGGATCTTCACCACTGCGCAAAATCATATGGAGGAAGAAGCTACAGTGGATTAATCATCTACTGAGCTTGAAAGATCAAATTGATTAAAGAAACTGAAACAAAGCAATGTATGCTTTGTAGAAAGCCTATACGTTCCCTAGAGAAGTGACGGAGAAAAAAAAGCCATCCACCTATGCAAATTATAATTTTCATTTGTTATTTTTGTTAGTGAATTTATAACTTTTCTGCTTGTAATTAATTGGTCCTTCGTCTCAGTCAACTTGCTTATGTCTATTTGAATAATTGTTACAACGAATTATCCGTTATATGTCTTTGGTTTTTATTATAAACAACTAAACAGCTTGACCCTCTTCATTTCCCTTCATTTGTGAATAGGTACCGTTCCCGTTCACCGTTACTTTTATGTTTGTGTGTGTGTGGGCTTATGTGTGTAAGTATTGTGGCAACAAAGTAGCCGTTTGTTCGTTAGTTCGCTGCGATTGTCATGCGCGTTAAGAATTAATTTTTTCAAAAATTGTTTTCCATTCATTTTTGCCACGTTAAGACGTGGGTGGTTTGTATTGTGCTTGGTTGTTGGTGGTGTTGCTGATAGTAGTAGTAGTTGTTGTCTTAGCCACGTTTTCTAAAGTTGGCCAAAAGAAATAAAAAATGGGTAAATATCGTTGTTAATATGTTGAAATTATAATGTATAACTTAATTTTGTGTCTATTAAAGGTTTCATTTTCGTTAACAATTCGGCATTGAGAGAGTTGAGTGGGTGGGTGGCAGCAGATATAATTGATTGCCTGCACTATGGCTTTTGTAAGACAACATTTTAAAATATTTAATGCATTAATTATTTTAGTTTCAAGAAAAATGTTTTGTAATAAAAAAAAATGTTTTTTTACTCTTTCTGTTTATTTGCAGGTAAGCTTAGTGGAACATTATTATTATTTTTTATTTTTAAAAACTTTTGAATAATAATGGATTGATTGGTAAGCATAAGCTATAAAAAATTAAAAACAAATATTAAAGCAATTATTTTCTTCAATTGTATGAAAAAAAAGGAATAAATTATTAAAATTTCAGCCATTCTATCTCTATACACTAGAAGTGTCAATGCCAAAGAAAAGTAATCCAATTCCCTTAACTGTCAAAGAGATTACTTAAGAATCGCTTTTAATTCTTTCATTTCCTGGTGTATTTACTCAATGAAACTTCAATCACTTTAACAGCCACAACAGCAGACTACAATTTGCTTCGGTTTCTTTAACCATTACAGTGCAACACTAACACACTTGAAACTATTTCATGCTTAAGAGAAGACTATTGCTGGTGCTGAGAGTGAAAAGAGTATATGAGTAATATGCCATGTCATTGTTGCCATGTCATTTGTTGCAATCATTATGATGGCAATGATAATGTAAATGATTATGTTGCATGCCTTGATGTAATACATATTGGTAAACCAAAAGTGCCACAAAAATGTTTGCTATGACTTGGTTTTTGTAAGCAAAAGTTTGTCTTAAACGGCTGCATACCGCACTGTGTATAATTGTTGCAACCATTTGTGGAATGACATGAAAGTGTTTCAAGTTTTCTTTTTTTTTTCTACTTCTCAAACTCTCTGTTAACTTTTGTGGTTGCCAAAAAAAAGCAGAAAAAAAGAAGAAAATGTCGATGATTTAGTTTAGTTGTGTACTTGCCACAATATGCATCCTTTGTTTGTGTTGCACATAATACGGGGAAATGGTAAATAAATTAGAATTACATGTGTCTGTCAATATCGACAATAGCACCTCTTGCTCTCCTATTGCTCTGTAGTCTTCTAAATTTTGACTATTTATTGCTCGTCATTGTGGCTACACGCTGTTGCATGTTTAAGTTAGAAAATGTTATATGTTGCATGAGTAGATTTTAAGTGGTGTAAATTGTTTTCGTTTTCTTTTGATTTCGTTGAGAACAAGTTTAGTTGGGTTTCTACTTGTTGTTGTTATTGTAAAAGCAAGAAACTTGCTATTGTGGCATGCATATATTTGATATTTTTGACGCTGCAAGTTCAGGGACATTTACTGGAAAATGATTTTTCTGCTTAATTTTTATTTTTTCTTAATGTGTAGCTCAGTTGTGTTTTATTCCAAGAGGAATAATAAAAGGCTTTACAATTTTAATCGCCGTTCTATCTACTATACCTTGGGTTAGACATGACGAGGAGTTTTGACCGAGCTAAGTACGGCAGTTATTCATCCTCTATTTGTCACACAACCTTTTGCCCGGTTACTGTCTACCAGATCTTTCAAATTAACATATGTTGTGCCCTAAAGCTAGTGGTCGATTATCATCCTCTTTAGATTGTCGTTGGCTACGGGCTGACAATACCAGGTTAAATCTGACAGATCGCATGCGTTTCCTAAATCATACCCCGTTTGCAATTACTCATTTTTTAACTTGCTCACATACCAATGTGAGCTCATAACACGGTAATGTCAACGCAGGTTTTAATAAAACGAGTCGACCATCGCCATTGATGTTTCCAGCACTTAAGAGCTACCTTCGGTCAAGCTAAATAGTAAAAAGGTGGGCGTTAGGTAACCTGACAACTTTATAAAGGTCATCACTCATTTAAAGATTATGAAACAAGTGATAAGAATTAGGTAGTTTCCGACGTTTGCCTAAACCAGAATTTTATAATCGAAATCTGAAAGGAGCATAGGGCCCCAATCAATTCCCTGAACAACTCTCTGTTTTGTGCTCACGCCTTCACTTCTCTCCAACTCTTAACGCATTCGCTCAAATCTGCCTCAATTTATCATCGCCATGTATGGGCTGGACGCCATTTTCTTTTGTTCCCCTGTGGATTCTAATCTGTGGCAATTTTGTTAATATCATTCGGTTTCCTTCTTAGAGCGTGACCAATCCACCGCCATTTACGTCTCTTTATCTTAATCGATATTGGTTCTTGTTCCGTTCTGCGCCAAAGCGTATGCTCAGATACGAAGATAGCGGTTCACGGAAATCTTGTAACCCTTTCATATAGCGTGTGGCAGCGTTTCACGTTTCACAGCCATACAAAATGGGATTTTAAATTGGCATTGAATACTGCAGTTTTCGTACCTAATTAATGATTTCTAAATTGATCTTAACCGCCGCAAACATTTGACACTTAATATCCTCACTCGAACCCTCATTTGCGGATATAACACTCTCCACGTAGCAGAATTGGCGGACGTCTTTAGTTTCTGCAGTGCCATTAACGAATAATTCCCATGTCGTCGCGTTAATATGGAGAGTTTTATTCGTCGCGTAATTTATTCTCGAACCTGCTGGTCTTTAGGTGAAACTAAAATTGTCCTCTTTATTGCCATTATCTTTACCTAAGTGAGACTACAGTAATTCGACAGTTTAAAAAGTGATCCAAGACTAATCTCAAATCGATACTTACACAAATCTAGGCCTACAGAGTATGCCTCCTGTATCTTTACTTTCAACTGCGATTTTTTGTTGAAGTCATGATCAAAGTAGCCTTCGATATGATACTAAAACACATTTAAGTAGCACTTATCTTCCTTTTTAACGAGGTAAATTCATCGAGAAGCTATGGCCAAGACTTTTACAATCTACAAAACTCCAGAAGTCTCTAAAACCACGCCGGCAGCACCACGAAATAATTCTTCACCAAGATGGATCACGTACCAGTGATATTTAAAATGACGTGGCAAGCAAGTGGTTCCATCAAATATAGACTTTCATAATAACGCAGTGTTTGGATGCTTAAGCCGGCAGCCCGGTACGAAACTCAGATGCGAGTGGCTGATCACCATTCCATCTTAAACTCAACAGATTACAGAAACCACAACAAACAGGCCTTCGCACAGTGGTAGAACAATCTGTGGAATGACGCTCCCTATTATATTGTATGTTCATAGATTTTGCTAAAGCCTTTGACACTCTCCACCATAAACCTATTTGGCAAGCACTACGATGTAAAGGTGCTTCACTAAACATCATCGATCTCATCAGTACCCTGTACCGGAACTCCCCGACATGTAAAGTGATTCACGAGCGTTTCTTGGGAAGACAGTTTCATGTAAATATAGGTGTCTGTTAACGCTGTGTGCTTTTCCCATTATTGTTCAATATTGTACTTGATGTAATAATGGCTGAAGTGACTAATATCAGAAAGCTTTAATTAGGGTCTTGAATGACCGTCTAGAAGATCTGGACTTTAGGGATATGTTAGACAAACTACTGCTTATAGACATGGTGGTGCACGGATATCGGCTTACAGATTAATTTGGAGAAAACGAAAGTTTTACGCTTAATGGCACGGAGCTTGAAGAAGTACAATCCTTTGTGTACTTGAGCAGCTTCATATCCTCTACTGGAGGATTAGAAGAGGGTATAGCAAATCGCATTAAAAAGGCAACCCAGGAAATTCCACAGATTCATGTAACAACCAAACACCTCAGCCAAGGACGTACGTTCTCTATAAGTATTTATCAACCGATGTTTACGGAGGATATGAAAAATATTCTGGCTAAACATAATCCTATGGGAACGTGCGTCGGAGTCGCCAATCAACAGAAGAAAATGAAACTGAATTGGTCATGTTTTGAGGAGAGCGAACGAGAATAGAGCGAAGACGGCAATTGAGTGGAAGACCCAAGACAGTAGAAGAAGAGCTAAACTTGCTAACACCTGGAGAAGGCAAATTGATAAGGAACTGAACTCTATTAGAAAGAGCTAAGCTGAAGTAAAACTTTTGGCGCAGGACAGATCAGAATGGGGGAACTTTTTTGTGGCCCTTTATAAAAGCACAAGTATTGTATAATTTGTAATATGTCCGTAATTTGTCTATGAGTTCATGGTATCATCAGCCCTGTAATATTGCTCATTCTGCTCTCAGTTCTCAACTGTCGTTGAACATACTCTATTTCGTCATCACATCTAGAACAGGAAAAAAATCCAAAAATCAATATTCTCAATCAAATCAAGGGCGTATTAGCTAATTGAAAACGGTGAAGATATAGTCTGAAAGACCGTGTCTGTTTAAGTCCACCTCTCCTTTATGGTAGCGAAGCACCACTAGATCGAGCTTTTGTAATAACATCCGTACTTTTCCTCTAATAGTTTCACCCTCACCATTACCCGGCATATACTGAATGCCGTTTCATCGGATACTGATCTACAGCACAGTATTATTACCAATATGTATATGGATGTAATCTACTGCAAACTTCATAGAGCTGGCTTTTGTGTTCAGCATTATCAAATGCATCAGATGTTCTGGGCTTTTTCTACTTCACTTGACTCTTAGACGACAATCTGCCAACAATCATCACGCGGAAGTACTTTCACGTGTTCTTGGCAAGAAGTTCTTATTTTTCTCTGCTTCGAATTACTTTGGTCGCTGTTTATATTACTCATGGCGTTTTCTTTTCTGACCAAAAATGTTGCACTTCTCAGGTTGTTTGCCAGAAAACTTCATCAAAAACCAAAAAATATCAAAGACTTATAGAGAGAAACACAGCGTCCTTTCTTTGCATTAAACTTTTTAAAAAAGGAACATAGAAAAAGACAGGGCAACAAATTGCAACATATTTTTCGAAAAAGAAAACGCCATTATTGGAATCGCCACATTCTCAAGGCACCTTTGTAATTCGTTTTTAATTTTGTTTCTTAATATTTTTCATAATTGTTTCGTTATTTGTAAATCGAGCCTTATAAATCGAGAGAAGGTCAGGGAGTTTAATAAAAAACTTTTAGTGTGGACAAACACCCGATAAACATTAGAACTTACAATGACTTTTAAGTAATCCACAGTGTAATTGAAACTAAATTACATTTAATGTGGGGGATTCGCTATTAAAATTTTCTATCCGCAATTATGTTATTGAGCTCATAATTAGGGGTTTAATTACGAATTAGAGAGCGAATTATGAAAAATTATTTTCGTGCAAACTTAAAACCAATGTTCTAGACCCTAGACAGTGAATTGAGCTGTACAATAATTCTATTAAACATAATATTCCATTAAAATGGATTACAAACTTTTACTTACGAGGTTTGTACGAAGTGTTCTTAGCACAACAATGAAAAATAAAAGCTTGATTATTAAAATTTTTTATTTTTCAATGTAATTTTCCGAAACTTCAATGTGCTTAATCCAACGTTTTTCTAGCAAGTCTATCGCTTGATTAAATTAATTTTCCTGAAGCTTCTCAAAATAACCATTTACAGCTGCCATTGCACCTCATTCGACAAAAAACGTTTGCCAGCAAGGAATTTTTTTAGATTTGGGAACAGGTATATGTCAGAAGGAACTAAATGAGGAACTTATTAAGAATAAGGTTGACCACCCATCTTCATAAATAGTATGGTTCCTATATAAAATAGAGCGCATCTAAACTTAAAGAGCGTGGAAAAAATTGAATGAAAAATGTGTTTGCTGGAAAAAAACATCGAGATTCTTCAACGATGCTTATACGACGTATATATCATTTTAAAGGTCCATTTCTCTTCTTTCCAAATCCGAAAAGACTCTTAAAATCGAGTGAAATTCAGTTAAGTTATTAGCTTATAAGTGCATCTAGGTCCGAAAACCCGGTTTTTTACCCGTAACTCGATATTTGGGAGGTGTTCCAAAAATTTCAAAAACTGATTCTTGTTCTATTTACTATCAGAAAAATAGTATCACTTGCCAAATATTTTTTGTCTCACCGTGTAGTCGATCAATGAACTATCTATCTATGTAATCCCAGACAACCATTGACATGACCTTACCAGCCGATTGAACTGTTTTTGTTTTCTCTGGTGCACTTGCATCAGCTTTAGTCCATTGTTTGGATTGTTCTTTTGTTTCTGGTGTATAGTAATGGGTCCATGTTTCACTAACAGTTATGGAACGACGTTTAAAATCCATTTTATTTCGCTTAAATCGATCCAAACAAGCTTCAGCAATTTTCATTTGAATGCGTTTTTGGTCAACTGTTCTTCATCTGTAATTCTTAATACAAAATAAAATATACTCGATCATGAGATGCCTATGGCATTATCTATTTCACACACTTTTACTTTTTTTAATACCATATTATGCACTTTAGCTATGATTTCTGGCGTTGTTGCAGTTTATGGACATCAACTTCGTAGTTCATCTTCAACGTTTGTAGGATTACGTTTTTTGAACACCTGTTACTATACAAAAGAAATTTAACATGTGTTCATAAGACGGATGAAAGTTTCCATTATACTAAGATTGTCAGGCTAAGAACATTACCTCCTGCCCTCGTAGAGGAAGCTGCCAGTAAACACATAGTCTCTGGGACCATTTTTACTAGCGTATAAATCAACCCGATCAGTAAAATACTCCCGTATAACTGATATCAGGCTCTAAAAACAATTTAATCTCCGTAACAGATATGTGCAGACTTACCCCCATATTCATAAAAAAATAAAATTTATTTGAAATATGGTTTAAAAAAATTTTGTATGGAAAAATTGAAATAAAATACATTTTAAATTCGTTTTAAATTTTATGAATATGGGGTTTAAAGCACATTAGACAGACTAATTCTAGAGCAATTGTTAATTACGCTTTTGCTTTGCTGAGCTTCGTCAACAGAAGGTTTTTCTGAAGACATGCCATTACTCGTATTTAGGCTTTACTCTATCTCGGTAATGGACGAGCTACATTTTAAATTTCTACTTTTTGCTGCTGTTTTCTGCCGATTTCGACTGTCCAGCTTATTTGCCTAAAAGTTCTAATATTAAGCTTTCCTCTCCCAAGAAAAAGTGCTTTAGAAACTAACAATTTAGGCAAAGTTTCTAACATTGCGCATGATTGTTAAAGCCTTTCCAAATACAATAAAAACTAAACTAGAACTGAAAAATAGAAGATGCCGTGACATTTTTATTTTTAAAGTAAAAAAAAAAAAAATATTTTTTTATTTTTCAAAAAATATGGCAGTTAGCAGCCACTTTCAAGCGATTGGTTTGTTATTATTTTTATAGCTGCTGTTGTTGTTTTCCACACAATTTATGAGAACCACATAGATATGTTTGAGTTCAGCCATTAAATTTTGTTGAAAAAGAAAAGAAAAAATTTTTTTTTGAAAATTTAAAGAAAATTGCTTAAGAAACATGCAACATTTTAAAGAACATTTATGTGGTGTGCTAACGTTTTTGTTACACTGTTGTAGCGCTTCCTTCTACTAAAGATTTTCATTTTTTCTGCGCTAAATAACCGTTGCGTGCTAATAAAAATAAATATTTCAAGTCAGTTAGTCTTTCGCTTTGTACGTGATCATAATGTAACACACTGACGGACTAACTTGGCTGGATGGCTGGCTAACAAACAAAAGCAAAACACCTACTCATGTGTGACCAGCATATGCATTCTTACTTACCTTGCTTCTCCTTCTGACTCTATGTTTTCCTGTTCATTCCTTTGCCAAGTCCATTATTGAATGGTTGGACTTGACCAAGTGTGTTGGCTTTAAAGTGTGAATGTCAGTCAGTCAGTGTGGCTATACAAGTCCGAGTGAGTCTTTTTTTTTGTTTTGTTATGGCGTTACGTGTGTGATACCTTTAAGACATGAACTCCTCGACAACAATGGCCAAAGAAAACTTTTTTTATAATGCATTCACTCTCAAAAGGGGGTTTGTCTACTTTCGACCACTCAACCATTTAGCCATCACCATCCATGTTTCATCATCAAGTCTCTTCTCTTTGCATTTCAGCAATCCTGTTCATCAGTTACACGCGAACAACAGATCAATTGTGGCTTAGGAAGAAGGCGGTAGTTGTGCTATTTTTCTTTTTAATGGCTTATTACTATAGAATAACGAATTTGATATCAAGTATTATGACTAAAAACGTTTTAATTTTAGCAACTAAATGTACAAAAAGAAAAAAGAAAACAAAATAAATAGAAAATGAACTTCAACTAGAGGTGGCTTACACGTGCATTTTACTAAATATTGTATATGCGAATATCGCCTATAGATGATGGCTTGCAAGTGTTTGGCTTGGCTTTGTGTTGTTGCTCCAATATAATTACAACACCAACACATATGATTATTGCCACACGGCTTAGCTATTGTAGTTGCTGTTGCTGCTGTTAAATATTATACCAGTCAGCTAGAAAAAAACAACAACAGCAATAAGCAGAAGGTGTTATTTGCCATAATTAAATACAATTTTTCAGTCTTACACAATCGACTAAGTTGTCAGTGAAACACTTGTTGAATGCTTCAATTATTTAGAATGAGAGAGAGAGAGAGAGGAGGAGACACACCAACGATACCGTACTCGTGCTTTATGCACCTTTAGTACTGCACTTGTAGGAGTCACACATATTTGAAAAAATCCAAACAAACAAAAAAAAAAGGAATTAGGCAAACCTTGAATAAGTGACTATCCATTAACCTTGAGCATAGGCAAGTTTGCTTTTGTATTAAAAGGAATGTTTAGTTAAAAGTGTTCCAAATTTAATAACTTTTTTTTAAAATTTTGAGCATTTGTTCTGAATCACGGTTACAATAAAGAGGTCATTTTTCTAAGCCTGTTAGAACTTACAATAGTTTTAATTGACCAACGCACTGTCATACTCTGCTTCTATTTTACGAGCAGTAAAGTAGTTGAAATCCTCAGTCAGTGTAGGACCTTCACCCACCAACATCACTGCGGTTTCCGATCAGCATCCTCTTAGAACTATCGAATAGGTATTACTTCACATTCGTCACTGTTCAATTGTAGTTGTCAATTGCCGTTGTAGATGTCCTTGTTGGTTCTGTTGATGAAGCAGCGCCCTGCATTCCCTCTAAATCATGCCAAGTCTGCGCAAAACTCGTTCGATGAACAGTTTACCGGCATTTCACTTGATACTCTATAAGCACATCTCGCCAATCAGACTTACAACTAAAAACAGACTAGAACCCTCCTATAGTGCACGATCTTCCCATTAGGTATTACTCCACTTTCGTTACTGTTCAATTGCTTCTTTACGATATTCACTCCTTCGCAGCACCCGCCCGATCCGTTGTCGATGTCGTTGTTGTTGCTCCTGTTATTGCAGCTGCGCAAAACTCGTCTGAAGAACAGTAGCGGCATTGCACTTGATACTCGATAAGTACTTCTCGCCAATCAGATTTTCAGCGATTGGTCTGCAGCCAAAAACCTCCTCTAATGTACGACGACCTCCGGTGTATCTGCTGAACTCGAATGTTACATGCTCCACGGTTTCGAGTTTATCCGGGGGGTTTGGATACATAGAACTATCTATAGATATTACTGGAAACATCCACGACCGGACAGGATTTTTGTGCGATAATAAACCGGTTTACCGTGCTGTCTTCTAATCCACACTTCGACACAGGGTGTAAGAGCGTATGTTCATCTACTGTTATCTGCCACCTTTGCTGTCATTCTCTGATACATTGTGAACGCTCCCCGCATTTCTGTTCCTGCGATGATGCTGCACCTTGCAAACTATAAAGCCATCTAAGCTCTTTTGAGTGGATGTCCATCGGCATTTTTTCGAATATTACAGCAACTGCTTCCTCGGACACTCTCCTGTATGCGCTGATCCTCAAGTTATCGCCCTACTAATTCTTCCTCTCATAGAGAAATTTTGGCAGACAAGAGATAAAATTTAAAGGGTAACCTGTTGAAAGCCTAAGTCAACGTGGAACGTTCACCCACCAACATCATCCCTATGTCCGATCAGGACCATCATCGAGTTTCGAGTAAATCCCGCCTGGAAACACCCTTGACCTTGTATGCATTGAAAAATCCAGTTCACTGTGCGCTCTATTAATCCACACTTCGACACAGTGTATAAGAGCAGATGCTCATCTACTGTTATGATAAGTCTCCCACCTTTTGAAGAAATCGGAGAGGAATGACTGTCCTTAGTAGGGTGGACAAAGCTAACGCAAATATATTAACCAATCGGCTTACAAGTATATTGGAACCTAACCTTCTCAGCCATTTACATTCGACCACGTCAACAGCCTGAGTGGCATAGTGGTATAGTCTACGGAATGAATATCTCCTCTCTAAATATTTACTTTTTATAGGCTTTGAGAAGGCTTTCAACTTCCTTAACCATAGGGCTATCTGAAATGACTTAAATTGTAAAGGCACGCCACCGAAAACCATTTTTCGAATATAAAGCATATACATGGAAGCTCCTTTCGGAGTTCTACATGAAAACAAATTGAGCGCCCACTTCAAAATTGCTGTTGTTGTTCGTCAGGGCTGCGTAACGCCATCACCTTATTTATTATTGTGCTAAAGGTCCTAATGGAAGCGTCAACTAAAGTAACCAATAGACTTTCTTAGAGATTATTAGAGAAACTCGGTGACTTAGGACATGCTGAGGACAACTGAACTCTGACATGTTTAAGAGTATGCGGAATGTGGAGTAAATATTGATAAGCGAAAGACCAAACACAAACTGCAACCATCCATGGCGTAACAATCCAGGGCGAAAATAGCTTCTGCTATTTGTAAAAAATTATAGACAATAAAGGAGGGTATAGAAATGACATTGTGCATCGCATATATAACATCAAGAGCACATTTGATGCATTGACTTCTCTTTGGATCTCCATATACAGCCGCGTGAAAAATAATAGGGACAAAAAATTAAAAACTGGTTTAATATTCAAACATTTATTAAAAAGATCTTATAAATTGCCTGGTGTTAAGAACCGTTATTTGAACAAACAAATTTTGTACAGTTTCTCATTTGTAGCTTATTTTTCTCTTAAGCTCTTAAGGAAATTCGCAATGTGTTCCTATTATTTTTCTCATGACTGTATATCCTTTAGCCCCAAAGTCAGATCGACATTATAATCTAAGAAAAATTATCAGAGTTTTCTGGCCGGCCATAATCTCCAACCTATGATTTTTACTCCAACCTATGACAGACGACAGAACAATATTCTATTGTTTCATAAATACTCAGGTGGAAGTGGAAGTGGATTGGATATACACTGCGACAGAAAGATATAAAGCGAACAGCTTGACTGGAATCCACGGGTTAGCCAAATCGACACAGATATTATGGCATTTTTAAATCCATGTTGTTAGATCTGACAATCCTCTGTACAGAGTTTAAATAAAACTAATACCACAGACAATAGTGATATATCTCAAGACAATAAAGACTTCAAACTTAGATACTTTATGTGGCTAATTGTGAAGGTTTGTAATATTTTACCGCTGCTAGAAACGATGAAATTTGAAAAATTAATTTTTGGTGAAAATATCCTTAACATCATAATTTTTGTTTAAAATTTGGAACAGCGAAAGAGTAACTGATAGTAGCTGGAATGAAGCTTTTTTTATAAATTTGATTTGGGTTGTATTTCAAAGCTTCAATTAAATGTGTTTTTTGACTTGCTTTGCACTTTAATCCAACGCTTGATTTGAACGTTATTAACACTGTAATGTTGGACTTGAATTCAAGTCTTCTTTTTGCTTGAATATGCTTTTAAAATAAAGTGTTGTTACGAAAATCAAGTTTGGAAAATACTGTCGTTTATTATATTGCTAATAAAATAAACACAAGCCACAAAAACAACTATACGAGCTTGTTTACAAAAAACCAAATCGACGACAACAGCATTAGCTGCAATGTAGTAAATAAAAGTGAACGACAACAACAACAATAGGCGAAAAGGAAAACAAGTAACAGACAATAACAAACAACAACAGACAGAAAGAACTGAAAGAAGATATTTACATTCACATGGGTGCATACGAACTAAAGAGAAATGGAATATACCTTAAATATAGAGAGAATCGAGTTTACACAGCCATATAAACAGCACATCGTGAAGAGAGTTTATTGGTGTAAACTCAGTGTGACAAGTTGTAATGAAGTAAACTCAGCGGGTAGAGTTTTTTTTTTGAACTCGGTGTGAAAAGAGTTTATAAGGATTAAACTTGTGAAGTGAGTAGTGAAGTAAAAAACCAGTTTAGTTGGAGCTAACTCAGCAAAGGCACTTAAGTGTGGATAACCTCTGGTTGAAAAGGTTGTGATCGAACCCAAGTTGTAACAACGATCGGTAGAAAGCTCTGTCGAGTAATTGCTGTTATTTACTAAGTTATAAAGAGAAAGAGTAATAAAGAATAGAAAAGGCTACGAGCAGTGGAACACAAAACTGGTTAGTAAAGAATTGTTAGTTAAAAACCGAAGACAATCTACGAACTCATCATTAAACGTTTCTAAAAAGGTAAAAACGGTATAATAGAGGAATATGACAAAACTTGAAATTTGTACATATGGCTGGAAATAAACTTGTTTTAAACTTGAATTTCAGCTGAAATGCTGGCTTTTTAATTTACGGTCAAAAATGAGAAAATATGCCATATCATTCATTCTTCTGGATTGTTTTCCCTAGTTCTGTTTTAAATCTGTGCCCCAATAGGTTTAAATTTCACCTTTTTGCTTTAGCGTAAGCTATCATATAGTCAGTCTTGTCAGTCAATAATTTCCTCAATTGTTTTTATTTAAAAATTTCATTAAAATTGTAATTAAATTATCGTTTTATTATATTATATATACATTCACCATCATCGACGTTGTGTAACATATTCAATACGAACTTCCTTCCACCATTATGAAATAATTCTCATTCACTTTTATTTGCCGAGAGTATAAAATAGTTTCGCCTCAAACAACTAATTAAATATATTGTTTGTTAATTTTTCCATTACACGTTGCTTATTATTTTTATTATTAAATAATATAATTAATATCTTATATTCCATTATTATTACTATAATGTTATATTTAAAATGTATAATTTACAATTTAATCTCAGCGCGCGGTATAATTGAAACATTTACCTGCAAACACAATGACACACTTGCTTGCTGTGCTATGCAGTGGTGGCTTGGGCAAATACAGACAGACAGACAAACAGATGCGGACACACGTGTAGCCTAACCACACACTTTTATAATGAAAACTTTTTGCAAAACACACTGTGACACACTCAAACTGCAGTCAACAATCTCTCTCTCACTCTCATCTGTGCAAAACAAAAAAGTCCCACAAAAATTGTATCAGTGAAATATTTATGCAAATTAATTTAATTGTTGGCCATTAAAGTAATTTGAGCAACACATACGTACGGTTTATACACGTACTACGTAATTTACATTACATTACGTACATTTCATATACGATTTACCATTACCACTTGCGACAGAAAAAAAGTTTTTAATAAATTTGTTTTCATACATTTGTTTTATGGATTTCGTTTCATTTTACGGTTTCATTTACTTATTTATACAGTTGAGCAAAGTTGCACGGTCATAGCAGGGAGTTTGTATAAAAGTTTTGATTTCCTTCCACCTGTGTGTGGCAGTACTTATGAGTACACATGTATGTATTTGAGGATTATCAGTGTCTCAAAAATATTAAAAAGTTTAGGCTGGGAAATCATAACGCAGATAGTTCGGTACAAGGGTTTTAGAATTCTAAACGAATCTGTTTACATTTTGCAAATTATATAAGAAAATATAAAGCCACGCCTACTTAAAGTAGGCGTCAATAATATTTTTGCTGCAAAATTGCATTTATTATTGTTAGGAATGTCTAGATGCTTAAACTGAAAATAAACTTTATCAAATGTTCCAATCCATACAGTCCGATCAGTTAAATCGTGGACTCTGAGTCAAAAACTTGACACCAGTGTATGGCCACTTAATTTGCCCGGTCTAAATATAATCGAAAACGTACGGAGATGGGTGGCTAGCAAAGTGTACGAATCCGGAAGACAATACAACCAGGGTTAGCAAGAACCCGGGCTTTTTTTTAATAAAACCCAACCCACCGGGTTTTTTAGGTTTTATTTGCGTTCTATAATTGCTTCCTAATTTCTATCAATTAGACAATATTTTTTATCTGTTAGTAAAATTACGTTGTTTTTGCACTCTTGGTCTGACCAAGACGTTGTTGTGTTCTATGGGCTGTTAAAGCAGACTGCAATGACTTGACTTCGTTTGTAACGTGTATTACGAGAAAAACGGCCAAAATACCACGCCATACATGACTAAAGTTGCCAAACGATTGTCAGAAACAATCCTTGGACCTCAAAAAATGGATCGCCTCAGAAAACGAGAATTTTTCTGGAACGGGATTCGGATATTGACTCAGAGGTGGGGAAAGAATGTAAGCAGTGATTTCATAAATATTTATTTCGATATATTTGTGATTTCATTATCGTTATTGAGCTAAAAAAAGGTCTGAATTAATTTGTACTCCCAGTACGTAAATTATACTTATTTTTGTTGTAAGTAAACTGCGAAAACTTTTAAATAAAAAAAAAAACACCCGGGTGGGTTTAATAAGGTTACCCAGTGGGTTGCAAACACTGAATACAACACAAAAATGGTATTAATGGAAAGAGTAATACACACCTGGTCCACCATTTTGGTGAATTATATTGAAAAACTTTACCATTGAATATTTCAAACAAATGCGATCACACGCTTTACTAATTATCCTTAATCTGTTTAGAATATAGTATTTAAGAATCAAAATGCTATTTAGTTACTTAAAATACCACTTAAATAGAAATTATAACTGATGGCGCTTTCCTGATGACCAATTTTGCCAGTACGTTTTTAGTATAATGGTACAGCAGTCATTGTTATTTTATTTTAAAGGCAATTCTATTACATAGAAATTTTAAGCCCATATCTAAATTGGTTTAGATAATATTTAACATTAAATGTCAGTAAAAGGGGAGCGCTAACCTGATGACGCGCTGTGTATATTAATCGTCGTTTCCTGTATGTTATTGTTGAAGAGATATATGCCTTCTGAAGGATATATGCAGTCGTTTCATTTGTGAGTTTCAGTAATACTTTCTTTATACTCGTAAACTGCTTACAGAATGCCGTTCAGGTTACTCAGTCGGATTGTTCTTAGCTGCAGTGCTTTCTTTCGACCTTCCAGGCAAAAGTAGCCCTACCAGTAGCTAAGCTATCGCCGGCATCGCTGTAGGGATATTTGCACTTACTGAACGCCTAAGGTGGCAATTCGTCAAGGAGGCAATAACCAATTAAAGCAGACAATTTCATCAGACTGTCAGTCGTAATTCATTAATCTCTAAACTTCAGATCACAGTAGTACTCAAATTATGACCGACAAACATATCTAACATATAAAGGGTCCGCCAAATAAGTTTTCGTTTTTGTTTTGTTTTGAAAATGCTATAAAAAAAAAACTACTGAATACTTTCTCAAATTTCTTTTTTTATTGGAAAGTACAATCCTTGCGGTTAATAATGGAAAATAATTTCATTAAAATGGCTGCCTCGGCTGGCCATGCAGTAGCCTACACGATCGGTCCAATTTTCCAATTTCCTCCTCTTCAATTTTTGTGAACAAAAATTCGTTCAACATGGCCCGATAACGCTCGCCATTAACTGTAACGGCCACTCCTTGCTCATTTTCGAAGAAAAATGGCCCAATTATGCCTATGGACCAAAATCCGCACCAAACAGTGACTCGTCTTGGGTGTATCGGCTTTTCAATGTATGCGTGCGGATTTTCTGTGCCCCAAATGCGACAATTTTGCTTGTTTACATACCCGCCAAGATCAAAATGAGCTTCATTTGAAAAGATGATTTTTTTTGGCAAAATCGGAATCTTTTGTAAGTCGATCGCAGGCCCAAATTCTCAGTGTTGCTCAACCATATTCGCTCAGCGGAAGGATAAAACTAATTATCTGTTAAATCAGACATGAGTTAACTGTTACCATTCACGAAATAAGCACTAGTTGAAAAAAAAATTACAATGCCCAGTAATGACACCGGCAGCTACGCTGAGTGTGCTTCTTTGGGGATTGAGCAGATCTTTTGTGCGCTTGAGATCCAGCTTTGGACAGAGATGCTGCGCTATCGTGCCCTACCCGTAGCTGCCCATGCGGTGTTGAACGTGGAAACTTCGCCCGTAAGCTCGAAAGTGATGCCATGTCTGGCCAGTTCATCAGAACTACCTATTCTCCGGAATATTACTGCGACGGGGAACCCATATTATATGAATATTATACAAATCTGAAATCTGCAGCAGACGATAACTGTTTTTGAGGTCAACTTGTGAGATTACAGAGAAATTTGCGGCAGCCTGGCTTTCTCAAAATATGCTAATAGCTCTTTTCGGGATGTAGGCCTTTTCAATGTTCGCAAAGCAGCTCGTATGGCCGATTCCTCCGCCTGAACAAGGCTACAGTGCTCTGGTAACCTTGAAAATATATCTGCTCAGAGGTACATCGCACTATTTGCCCATTCTCTCTTGCCCGAAGGCATGTTAAAATGAAAACTTGATTAGTTTTGAACATATAGCTGAATCTGAAGACGTTAGCTATGTTAACATTAAACTGATTTGATTTAAATCGGTCCAAACCCCTATATATATCCCATTATTTACAACCTTGCTCAATATATTTAATCACAGATCAACCAATTTACCACAAAAGCGATAATATATCTTGTCAATCATTGGATGTTTGCACCCAACGGAATTAATGCTGGATATGGGTATGTGGTGACTTAACGATGGCGTAGACTGTCAAATAAACGACTATAGTTTCTTTGTTGTATAGAACCTAAAGCAGTATGTTTTCTATAACCTATGGCCCGAGGATTAGCTGAATTTCAGGTAGTTCTTAGCGAAAATTTATAATATTTCGTAACTAGACTGTCACTACATCTCCCATTGCTGTTACCATTCTTTCTTTTTCTTTTTTTTACTTTTTTATAAAATGTGTGCTAAGTTGTCTGTTTATTTGTCTGTCTCTGCCACCATTCAGCTCACAGAGAATCCAAAAAAAGCTAAACTTTTCGAAAACTACGAAAATGTTATTATTTTATTATCACAGGATTTGGTTACTGTGTTGTTCTCTTTATACATTTTATTTCAACTTTTTTTTTGCATAAATAAATACATTTGTGGTTAAAAATATTTATAAATAGACAACAAAGTTTTTACCAAATTCCCACTAAATGCAAAACAATTTTATTATTATTCTCCAAAAAATTAAAAAAAAATATTAATTCAGAGAAAATGATTCTGTTCAAATACGAGTAAAATAACAACCGGAAATTTGTTTTTTTTTTATTGTAAATTACCCTGAACATACGTACAAGTATGACCATCACTGAATGAGTGCACCATCATCATCATTAGTGGCAACTTCATTATTATTCATCCCAAAAATTTAATCATCATTATTAACTTAACTTTATTGCCATTGTCATTGGCATTTGTAAACTCTGTGTGAGCATTTTATTCATAAAATTGTATTTACGAGTGCTTAGAGAATGGGATGGGTTGTGGCATGGATGGGCTAAAAGAAGTTTTTCATTCAGAAACCAAAATTTATACACATTCACTTAAAACTTTAAATGTTTGCGGCAACAGGCTGTTAAAGTTGCAGCTAATGTTGCCTCTTATTTAAATATAAGCGAATGAGTGTGAGTGTGTGTGTGTTGAAAATGTGGGTAGAGATGCAAAATTATTCTTTTATTGCCGGTGTATTGTTGGGTATTGTTGACCAAAGTTTTGTGGTTGCAATTGAAAACATTACCAGCGACAGCAAAGTGGTAACAAAAATGATCATTATCACTGTTGTAAGTATTACAAATAAATAGGCCCTCAATAGAAGTATATAATTCCAGCAACATAGTAAGTGAAACAAGGGTCACTTCTCGCGATCACAGTTGAACGCTGGCTTCGAACTGCATATGTATTAGTTAGAGAAGTTTTTCATAACGTAAATACGCATAACTAGTCGCTAGCAATAATATGAGATGATGCCGCTGTTGAGAATTGTCAGATGGTCTGGCCTAGGATTGAATCGAAATACTTTTGGTTGGTAGCCAGGTGTCTTACCTACATACCACTGCGCACATCAGAACTAAAATTTTTGTAAGAGAATCGAAGCTATTTATTTGGAGGATTTTACGCCTTAAAAGTAACCCTCCTCAGATATAGGGACTGTGAACTACTTCTGTAGACACTAAAGCTATGTATACCATAAAACTCTTTGTGCAATTAAGTTGTTATCTCCTCGTTCATTGTTAATCTTCGTCAATCCTATTCTGTGTTTCTTTAATTTTATAAACAGGGAAAGCGCAGGTCGTTAGTTAAAGGGTGAGTAAATTTGAGGTTAGGAAGTAAATTGGCTTAAAAACACATCACTTTTTGACAAATTCAGTTTTATTCATATCCAATATAAAATAGAAATATGGGCTTCAATAAATGTCACGTCGGCAGACGTCCGCTCTTTTCACAAAATTTTGAACCACATTTTGCAACAAAACTTCGCTTATTTCGTCAATGCAGCGCCGAATTTCATCTTTCAGAGAGCCAGTTGTTTGTGGTTTGTTCACGTAAACCCGGTCTTTGAAATGGCCCCAGAGAAAATAATCCAGCGGCGTTAAATCACAAGAACGACGCGGCTAATTGACATTTCCAAGTCGAAAAATTACTCGACCGGGAAATTTCTCATGCAATAACTGAAATGTTTGGCTGGCTGTGTATCTTGTGACGCCGTCCTGCTGAAACCA
Source organism: Wohlfahrtia magnifica (assembly GCA_023159175.1). Taxonomy (NCBI): domain Eukaryota; kingdom Metazoa; phylum Arthropoda; class Insecta; order Diptera; family Sarcophagidae; genus Wohlfahrtia; species Wohlfahrtia magnifica. Next base: position 5,476,312 of record JAKWBJ010000534.1, on the reverse strand, counting down.
AAGGTTGCTGATGTCAACATTAGCCAATTGTGGCCACGAAAAATTGGTTATCATGGCTTGGTAGCGCAGAACATTCACCGTGACGGCGTTTCCTTGCTTATTTTCAAATAAATAGAGGCCGATGATGCCGGCTAACCGCAAACCGCACCATACGGTGACATTCTTTGGATGTAATGATTTTTCCAGGACTGTTTATGTATTTTGTAAGCCCCATATATGACAATTTTGTTTGTTTACATAACCGCCTAATTGAAAATGGGCCTTAACACTAAAGATGATTTTGATAGCGGATGTCTGCCGACGTTCTAGAGGTGGACATTTACCCGACATCATATTCCTTTATTAAAACCCACATTTCTATTATATATTGGTATGAATAAAACTGAATGTGTCAAAGAAATGTGTTTTTAAGCCAATTTACTTCCTAACCTCAAATTTGCTCACGCTTTATTTTTCTGCTGCTTTTTTTCAAATTTCTTTTTCGGAAAGGATGTTGTGGTGAAAGAAATATGTGAGCATAGGCATGAGGTTAATTAAAATTATGATGGTAGATCCAGTTAAAAAAAATCGAATACAAAAAGGTGTTATAAACTGCATCGTCACTCAGAGACCACATTTGTGATCCATTATAATGCCTTTTCAATTCTAACAAAAAAGAAAACGTCACTAAGTCTATCATTTAGTTAATTAGCGAACCATCTAAATCGAAGGTCCTGCAGTCTAAAGCAGTGGCAGACAATATGCTCGACAGTCCACAGTTCATACTCTTTCTCAGACAACCTGTAGAAGTGTTGCGTACCGCTGTTCCATAGAAAGGTTCTTGATCGTAAGAGATGATATCCCGTAACGATCACTATGACAATTCTAATTGTTTTTCTACTTAAGCCCAGAAATAGTTGAGATTGTGAGTTATCCTAGATATTCTGTAGTCACTTGTATACTTCCATCAGCTTTAGAATTTACTTAAGATCCATTTTCTTATAATTCCTAAATTTCTGATAGTTTATCGATGGTTTCACCGACTCTTCCACATGCAAGCAAAAGTTCACCTAACTTTGTCTAGCCAGTTCGCAGGCAGCTTTGTTGCCCTTGATATTGCACTGACAGGATACCTGACACAATCCGACCAAAGCCATATAATTTTTAACAAGCCTTCCGAGTCTTCGTTATTCTTAAAGAATTTTGCTATGATTTTAACTTCTAATAAATTCTGCCCACATACCCAATACTTTTTCGATGTTGCCATCAGTTATATATGGGCGTCAAGAGCGAAGATCATCATTGGCATGATCTCGGCCTTTTTGAAAGGGCTTTTAAAAGGCGTTTTTAAAGTCCGAACATACAAAAGGATAACCTGTTAACCGAACTATCATGCTGTGCTCAGTTCTTGACATATACTCGTATGATCAGTATAATCTGGTAAATCAGTGGTGCTATGATGTAGTGGTTAAAGCGCACGTATACAATAGAGGCGTAGATTCGAATCCTCAGTAGAGGACATGGAAAAAAATTAATTGCTGTTTCGAGTATATAATAAAGCTCCAGCTTACCTCTGATGATGATGACAAACATCAGACGAATGATCAGGAGAAAACGCCACCTACTGGATAAAAAATCGACTTGTTGAAATCAAAATTTGTTGATAAGGTGATTTCGAGAAATAGATCTGTCAATTGTCCTCCAAGCTCTTGCTCTCTCTCTCTCTCGATTAGTTCCTGTGGGCCCACTTAAAGTCACCGGTTTATTTTTTTTATTTTTTTTATATAAGACCAGCACCCAGGGGATGGCCCCTACTCATGCAGAGCATTGTGCTGGTACTAAGAAAATAGGTTATTGGAAGGAGGACAGAGGAAGTAGTGTTTATGGACGTTAGATTTAAATTTACTCATGTCGTAACTGACAGGAAATACTTTCGCTGGAAGATTATTCCACGACCGAACAGTGCGACCAAAGAACGAATTCTCCCTATAATGCGTTTTGCTATTTACAGGACGGTCAACTACAAAGGGATGCGCTCTACGAGAAATACGAGTACTACGTAAAAATATATGATTTTTGGGAATTAATTCCTTAATTTCGTTAGAACACATTCCGTTATAGTACCGATAGAACAATGAAACACACGCCACATTGCGACGGTGCTCCAATGAATCGATAGAGATGGCTACCCTACCGTCATTGATGAGCATATTCGCCCTCTCCTGTAAATGAGAGGGAAATGTATGTTAATAAACTAGCAAGAATTATCGCTTTGAGGGCAAAGTTTGTTAGTGTTATTGCTCAAGACAATGCAATACTCCTAACATTGGAGGTTCGGAATGTGCTTCCCCAAAATTATTTTCAAATATTGATCCCATGCGTTGTTCTTTCGAATATAAAAATAGTTTGAATTCAAATTAAATATTTCCTGTTATTTTTGTTTTGTTTTTTGTAATTCAAAGTTCAAAGAACCCTATATCACTTTAAAATATTTGTAATACTCAGTATTACTCGTACAGCATTGTAATATTTTGAAGTATTTATGGGATTTCTTATAAAAATTACTGCATTTACTTTCGAGTAGCCCTGTATCGTCAACAGATGTTGGCAAGTGTTAAGTATATATTTCTGAAGTTAAAAGCTCTTTTTCCAGAGTTCGCCTTTAGTCATAAATAGAATACCAATCAATCCAATAAAATATTGTCCCAGACGTATACTTTGTGAGCCAATAGAGATCATCTTACCATATTTTATTATGTCGGCTATGATGTTCGTATAACTTTTTCAAAATTATACCAACAGTTTATCATACCTCCTTATTCAAGTAATAAAATGATGATTGATTTCATAAAAATTTTTCTAGCAAATGATTAATCAGCAATTTTTAAAAGTTTTTTTCTTTTACAAATTTTTTTTAAATATTTTTTTATTCGATTTTATTGTGGATTTGTAAGCTCTTAACAAAAGAATTAAATTAAAAAAAAAAAACGCTTCCCTCTGTAATCATTTAATATTTCAAATATTTGCTGATCATTATTTTAAACATAATATTGCTCTGGTATTTAAGCCTTAAAAATATTTGCTTTTTTTTAATATAAAAAAATATTTTTTTATAAAAATCCTTAATTTACGAGTACATAGGAATTTAATTATAATTGCAGTGAAATTACTTGAATATTATATGTGAAGAGAATGATATTTATTGGGGAAAAAAGTATAAATATATTTTGTACACTTTAACCGGTCATGAAAGTAAATATCGAAAGGCCCTCCGATTTGGGAATGTTTTCATTTTTACTGACTGCAAGGCGCCCATATCCCTAAAGTAAGTATAATAATTTTCATTAATACCGGGCTTTTCGGGATGTGATAGCTTGTTATTCAATGGTTAAGTTTAAATAAGCTCGGAGCTTTTGTAGAGAAGAAAGGAAAACTGGTCCTCAGTAAATGAACCACCTGTTACTAGAACAGGAAAATCTAATCACATTGGAGTGCTCGAATAATGTCACCAATATTAAAACTGCTCATACAGCATGTAATTGCCTTCAATGAATGCTTAACACATTCAAAGGCTAAAAACCTCTTACAATAATTTCCGCAAAAACTGCAATAGTGTGGTGAAGAAGTCTACGAAATGTTTTCGTGGTCATTGCCTAGAATTTGATATCTTAAGGCTATCTTTGTATTATCGGAGACTCTACAACCATGCTTATCATGTTCTTGATTTTGGGTACGCTCAAATCGTACGAGGGCGGATTGATATTGAAGCTACTTAAGTAGAAAAAAACATATATTTTTTTTAAACCATTCATTTCTCAACATAGTCTCAATACACTTAGTAAGACGATTTTCCAACTTTTTTATACCATCTGAATAATACGATTTTGGGAACTCCTCAAACTACGCATTAGTTTCAGTAATCACTTCTTCGTTTGAGATGAATCTTTTTCCTGCGAAACATTTTTTCAAGTTTGGAAACAGGAAAAAGTCACTAGGGGCTAAATCTGGACTATAAGGTGGATGATCAACCAATTCGAAGTGAATTTCTCGTAGTTTTAGCATCGTATCTAATGCTGTGTGAACCGGTGCGTTGTCTTGAAGAAAGAACACTTATTTCTTGTTTAAATGTGTTCGTTTTTCCTTGATTGCATCAACCAATTGATCCAATAATGCACGATGATACTCTCGTGTGATTGTAGATCCCTTCTCAAGATAATCGATGAGCAATATTACGTGTGCATCCCAAAATACAGTGGTTATAACCCTGCCAACCGATTTCGCTGTCTTCGCCTTCTGTGCAGCACTTCCACCAGCTTCCACCCATTGCTTCGATTGATTTTTGGTTTCAGGTGTGTAGTGGTTGACCCACGTTTCATCTGCGCCAAAAATCAGCAGGATTATGCTTTATCATGTCCTAACGCCGCTGTGAAGTGATCTGTCGAACTCGCTTTTGTTCAACACTGAGCAAACTCGACACCAATCTTGCCGATAGCTTTTTCATATGCAAATGTTCATGCAAAATGTTGAACACACGTTCATATGATATGTTTACCATTTCAGCAATCTCACGTATTTTGACCCGGCGATCATTCATAACGATATCGAGGATTTTCTTTTCTTCAGTAACCACCTCTTTTGGCCTTCCTGTTGATGGTATTGTCGCAGTGCTTGTTCGGCCACGTTTAAATTCAGCAATCCAATATTTTACCACATAATCTGACGGTGCAGATTCGCCGTAATGTTTATCAAGCTTTTCTTTTGTCTCTTTCGTCGTTTTGCCTTTCAAATAATAGTGTTTAATCACTGCACGAAATTCACTTTTTTCCATTTTCCAAGAAACACAAAATTTGCTTACTTCAAGCGATTACAACAAATAAACTAATCAATGAATTTGGTTAAAATTTTAACAGCTGACTTTTGACAGATCGTAATTTCTAAGAAAGAAAAAGTTTTTATGTTTGTGCTGCCATCTAGCGCTAGGTAGCTTCAATGTCAATCCGCCCTCGTACAAAATGTTTTTAAAGGGTATAACACTTATTGGGTGATTTTTTACAAACTTTTTTTTTGGCTACACTGTTTGTGGCAGCTCAGCTGTTTTCGTGTAACATGTTACTGTCAAACATGTATAGTTTCGTCTATAATTTAACCATGAATCGACTTGCAAACGAACTACTCTTGCAGAAATTCACCATTGACAGTAACATTCTGACCATCATTGTTGGTGAAGGCAATGGTTTGCCTATACACCGCTAGTCCATTAAGCGCACCATATAAAAATTTGTTGTGGATGTTATGGTGTTTCAACAAAAGCTTGTGAATTATTCTCACAGCAAATGCGACAATTCTGTTTATACGCTTACCCATTCAACTGAAGCGCAGTATAAGTTTGACGGAAAGAAGCATTATTTTGATAAAAAATTTAAACAATTTGCAAGCTCCTTCGCCGAATTGGCGAATAATGAAATGAATGAATGAGAGCAACTATCGGCTATTATATCGATTGTCAAATAAATAAGTGTTGCCAACTCAAAGTTATGAACCTCTAAAATACCGATATATGCTTTCTGTAGGTCATTCAATAGTCAATATTAACTGTTTAAAGTATTACTTGTTAATTTTCCCCATAGGGAATACGATCATTTTATTATCTTGTGGCTTTTTTTTGTAAAAGACGTCCTGGCAAAATTACACAAAAAGTGGTTTTGGAATTGCATTCGTAAGTTTTTTTTTTTTTTTTTTTTTTTTTTTTTTTTTTTTTTTTTTTTTTGTTCTTCCAGATTCCATTTAATGACTTGAGTAACGTAATGTAGAAAAGAAAGAGAAGAACTGAAAAGTGAATTTTTGTAAAAGGGGCTAAAACCAGTCAGTCGTCACTCAGTCACATTGGTAAGCTTACAGATTTCTGTTTTTCGTTTTTATTCGAAAAATATGGAGGAAAAATCTAAATCAACTGAAATTTAGGGTACAAATATTCTCTTAAAGGTTTCGCCTTACGATCCGGTTCTGTAAGACAAGTGTAAGAAAAACAAACATGTTTGTGTTTTAGGTATAAATAGACAATTCACGCAACTTGTTTGCCGTGCACTTGTATTACAGAACCGGGCTGTTAAAGTAATCACTAAATTTGGCCGAAATCTTTCTTTAAAGTGTAATAATGGGGATTTTTTCTGCTTTACATTAAAGTTTTTCTAAACAAACATATTAAAAGTGGTTCTAAAATCAAAGAGGGGTTAGGTATGGAATTATAGCTTTAAAAGGATTATTCTCAAAAGCATTGAATCGTATTAAACACATCTGATAGATAAATCCTTTTAGCAAAGTTCAATTAAAACGATAAATCTATCAAATAAACGGGCACATGCAACTTCTATTTTCAGGTGCCACGATAGGCTACCACATACTATGTTAGTCTATTAGTTTGCAGGTCGTTAGTTTGATACTCACGAGAGACAGTGGCCCAACATATGATCTTAGTTACTCCGTAATAATTATAATATCATATGTAATTTAAAATAAAAACAAAATACATCTATTTACCAAGGCTATAATTAGTTTCAGAAGCAAGTTTATTGATAATAAAGAAATTTAAAAAATTTATAATTTGTATGCTCTAAACTACCAGTTTTCTTCTCTTTGCATAAAAACCCTTTCAATTTGAAAAAATGCAAAAAAAAGAAAGAAAGGAGAAGTAATCGTTGAACAAATTTGTCTTGTCTTTTCAAGGCACGAATTTCTCTCTACTCCATTTACGTGCGGGTTCATTAAATCATTTTTTTATTGTTTCATCTTCTGTTCAGTTTTTTCACTTTTTTTTATTTTGAAGTAGGATGTGCTGCCGTTTTAGTTTCGCTTTTAATTTTATATTAAGGTTTTCTCAAAAGTACCCTACTAAAACGTGGCAAGTATTTTTTGATAGTCAGACGCTTAAGTTGTAAAATTTTAAAACAGTTTTCCGTGTCTCATATAGCAAAAGACCTTTTTATTAATTAATGTTTCGGGTGTTTTTTATAGTTACACAAGTTTAAATCATAATAAAACAAAGAAATATATTCTTAATATCAATCAAACGGGCTTTGTTGGATAGAACATTTTATGACATTAATGTTCAAATATTATTTTGGCCATGGGGCTGCCCCAAAGACAATAATTTAATGGGCTTGAAACACGATCTTGCTGACCAACTAATCGGGTCATTATGTGATTTCCTTAAAAGTTTCTGTAAATTGCAGCAATCGCTATGTGGCATGTGGCTGAGTGCTGTTGTAACCAAATGTCAAGTTTAATGCCAGCTAATTGAGGTACGAAAACATATGTAATCATGTCCCTATACCGTTCACCATTGACAGTAACATTCTGACCATCATCGTTTCTGAAGACATATGGACCAATGACCCCGCCAGCCTATAATGCGTACCAAAAAGTAATTTTCTCCAAATGCGGCAAATCTGCTTACTACATACCCATTCAAACAAAAACTGAGCTTCATCGGAGAACAAAATTTTGAATGGATTATCAATATCAGTTAAGTGCTTTAGCCCATTCGCCGAATTTTCAGTTGTCTAGGTCTATCCACAATGAAATGTCAAACCAAGGTAAACTAAAAGCAACTATCAGCTGGTTAATCGGTTGTCAAATATTGCAGTATTGCCAACTCAATGATAAGAATCTTTAAAAAATATCCGATTGTTGAGTTCTATAGTATATAGCTCTAGAGGGCTTGTTTTACCTTGACGCCCACAGCGGCTCGCTTCTATAACAACTGTGGTCTCTAAACCACTGAAGTTGTTTGCCTGCCGATGTTCTAGGCACGGTTCTGTTTTAAAGAACTTGGTGGCTGGCAGCTTGATACCGATTATATATTATTTCTTTAGGAATATTCGCCTGAGTGAGACACTCTCAAATTACTGCCACAATTGTAAAATCGTAAAATGCATTTATATTACCAGCCTGACGCTGGTCTAGAACGACTGTCTACCATATCATCTGACTATCTCTGACTTGTTGGGCCAATCATGACTTGAGTCTGCCAGCATCTCTGTGCAAGAACTGATTTGATAGTGATCACTGCTTGCTTGATGCAGCATGCTTGACTGTTTGCAATCCATACCAGGACTCGATATGTTTAATAGATCAGAGCCTGCTTAGTGGACCAATGGCGACATTAATTATTAACGTGAAACGGTAACGTTTCACATATAATCGGTGTTAATATCAGTGTAGTTTTCAGATAAATCTTTAGATCTCACCACGTCAATTTTTGTGTAAACAAGTAATCAAGGATTTTATATTTGCCATCCGGACCTCTCCACAACTTGACGGTATAAATGTATAGTGGAACTTAATTTCTCACCGCATGCGAATCGCAGCGGGGCAGGTGGTTAGTTTTACTGGCAGCGGCGAAACACCTGGTACTATGATGAGTGCCGCTTAGCGATAGGCTTGAAATGCTGGGCGACAGGAACATAGCCCAATAATTCTTCCAAAACGTCAGACGCTATAGGAAAGGTTTCAGGGTTGGCGCTTGTTCTTCTAGGGATAAAAATGGCAATTTAGTAACAGATGCGCAGGGTATGCTTAGGTGCTGGAGGAATCACTTCTTGTAATTATTTAATGGTGGAAGCAATAGTCTGTAGACAGCAAAAGAACTCGAGACCCCAATCGTTGATGACGGAATTGTTATACCACCACCTGATCCCGGTTGAAGAACAAAAAAGCCGTTGGAGCCAACGGACTGCCGACTAAGCTATTCAAGGCCGGTGACGAAGAGTTGGAAGAACGCATGCTTTAGCTGCTTCGCAAAATATTGTCAGATGAATGCATGGCAAGTGATTGGAAACTGAGCGTGCTTTGTGCAGTTTATAAGATTTGTCATCCCGCCATCTACGCATACTACCGCGGTATTAGTCTGATTAATATCGCTTACAAGATCGTATCAAGCGAAAAGCTCAAGACCATCGTCATCAAACGGAATGGGCCCTATCAGTGCCTATCACACACACACCGCCAATTCGTAGATTTTACAGCCAACTTCGACAACACAGATGGAAATTGTCTCTACAATTGTAATTGCCTCTAAGTTTGATATCGCAGCTAAACTTATACGGCTATGCAGTGTGAGGTTGAGCGCCACTGAAAGCTTCGTTCGGACATGTCCAAGTTGTTTGATACTAAACGACAAGGCGATTCCCTCTCATGCAACTTCTTCAACCTTTGAATCGCCAGGGCGCTACTTTTTACAAGAACATCATGCTGCTGGCATACGCCGATGACATCGATATTATTGGCCTTAATATCCTCGTCATATCTTCTGCGTACTCCAGTCTAGAGAGAGAAGAGCCTAAAATAGGTCTCGTGGTGTATAAAGACAAGACAAGACAAAGTATCTTTTGCCAACAACTAAAGAGTCCACTCATCTTGGACAGAGTGTCACTGTTGGCGATCACAACTTTGAAGAAGTGAAGAATTTTGTCTATTTTGATACCAGCATTAGCACCGTGAACAATGTCAGCTTGGAGATCAAACGGAGAATCACTCTTGCCAACAGATGCTACTTTGGGCTCAGTAGTTAACTGAGGGGCAGAGCACTCTCTCACGTTATCATCCCTCTCTCAAAACGCTTATCATCCCTGTATTGCTCTATGGCGCAGAAGCATGGACACTGTTGAACAACGACAAAAATGTTTTAGAAGCGTTCAAGAGGGAAATACCTTGGAAGATCTTCGGTGTGCTACGAGTAGGAGATGAGTACCGCATAAGTTGAAACAGCAAGCTGTACGAGCTATACAAATAGGTGGATACAGCCGCTACGGTGGCTTGGCCACGTTTCTCTTATGGATTAAGCAATTCCGGCAAGGCAGGCCTCTGATGCGGTACTCAAAGGCGGACAGCGGGGAAGAGGACGACAAATATTCATTGGAGAAACCAAGTTTAGCCAAACCTGGCGGCCTTGAAAATCTCAAACTGGCGCCAGATAGCGCGGAATAGATCCAGCTGGCGTGCTTTTTTGGATTCGGCCAAAACTGACAGACGGTTGTAGTGCCACATATGTAAATTAGTAAGTAATCCACTTGTTTGACTCCTTAAAACTGGTATAGTGAGCGCCATTTGGTTAACACTATGGAAACGAAATACATACATACATAGTGTAGTAGTGTACTTTTCTAATTCTTTTATACCTCCCGTAAATCGTTTACCTTTGTCTGCTTGTAAACCAAAAATTGCTGTTCCATTTTCGATTGTCTTTTTTTGACAAACAAAAAAAAATTTTTTTTTCTTTTTTAAAATTTTTTAATGCCAAGGTTAAAACCTGTTCTCATAATATCTTAAAAATTCATACTCTTTTCCTTATTACTTTTTTTTTGTTTTGCGTCATTCTTTGTTTTTTTTTTTGTTTTTTGAAGTTGCATCAGCAAAATAAAAATATTGAGGCTGTCCTCCAGAGTTAATGCTGGAGAAGCCCTTTTAAAATAAACCACAATCTTAAAAGCACTGAATCACAGTTAATATATGAAGTTGATGATGATAATGATCATCATTATCATGATCATATATATTGTCAGTGTTTTTAAAAAAATAGTTTTCACTTTTTTGTTCCTGCTGTTCATTTCTTCCTCTTTTTTTTAGATGAAATTCCCGAAATAATAACAAATCGAGGTTTGGATTTCTGTTGCTAGCAAAGGGAATAAAGATTTGTTTTTAAAAAAACATATTTTTTTCGATTTTTTAAAGAAATTTCATTTTGAGGTTGAAATTGTGATATTTTGAAACTGGTTTCCGTCTGGCTTTATTTTTGTGAACTTTTCTTCTTCTACTACTACTTTTTTGGTGTTGCTGTTTCCATTAAAGGGGTAGAAAAAAGATTTTTTCCTTTTTTTTTTTTTTGAATATGATTTATTAAGGTCGTAGCATTTATGTGTTGGTGTTATTTCTGAGAATTTTATTAAGGCAAATTCTTGTTTACTCTTTGGCTGCCTGGCTCTACCGGACCAAACCCAGTGATTAGTTTAGGAATTAATTTAAATTTAAAATAAGAAAAAAAGGCTGGACTCTGAAACAAAGTAAGCAGCATAAAAATATAAAATTTATTTTATTATGCGTTACGTCTGAAAAGGGTGGACCCGAATAAGCTAGTACATAAATTATAAGTACAAGATCTCACTAACTCAAGGCAGTTGTCCAATAACCAGAAATCTAAGACTGTATTCTAAATATAAGACGGTAGTCTGAGTTTAAGACTATAAAACAAAAATGAGTATAAAAGACAATAGTCTGTGTATGAGACAGTATTCCGAGTATTTGATTGTAGTTTTAACATGCAATTTAATATATCGGGTGATTTTTTAAGAGCTTTCGGATTTTATTTAAAGAAAAAAACATAAAATCTAGAGAAATGTATAAAATCTTTATTTAAGTCGATCGATCAATGTATAGAATTCAAGGTTTAAAGATAATTTCATGTAAATGTTGACCGCGGCTACGCCTCAAATGATTCATACGCCGGGTCCAATTTTGGCTTACATTGCCCATGATATCTGCCTGTATCTCACCGTTAACATAGCCCTACAAACAATAGTCTAAAAGCGTTAAATCGCACGATATAGGCGGTTAATTTAGCGGCCACAAACGTGAAATAAACTCTTCGCCTCTTCGGCACCGTCTTGTTGAAACCACATGTAAGCCAAGTCCAGCTCTTCCATTCATCTTTCTGCCTTCATCGTCTTTGAAGAAGTACGGTTTACTGATGCCATTGACGCGAAATCCACACCAAACATTGCATTTTTCGGGATGCATTGGCAGTTCTTGCAATGCTTTTGGCTGCACAAAATAAACACTTTTACAGTGCGATCTGTAAGAAAGCTTGATACGAATACACAGAAGTGAGTACAGACACCAACAGCTATAAACTTCAAATGAGCGCTCCCAACCAAATTCTGTCAAATGCGCTAAATATATTTAGAGCCACTTCTCAGAGAGCAACGCTAGCGCGTCATAAGTAGAGTGGCTCCTGCGGAATCCGTACGAACGATCGCTCAGTAAAACTAAAACCAGTAAGAAAATAATTTAATATGCTCTTTTATGGATATGATGTAGCCTTAATATCAATTGTTCTGGAAAGTCCCTAACAAACTACTGTTTGAAGGTGGCTTTCAGTTTTGCTCGCCTTAACCTGTTTAATGATTGGTTTCACTTTTTACAACGTAAGATGAACTAAAATATGGAATGTAATCAGAAAAAGGAAGATAGAAGAATCGCTCATCATGCGCATACAAAACTTATATAGGTATTGTTGTAACTACGTACGAACTGGAATTAATACCTTCAAGGAGTTCAGAACAACACAAGGTGCCAGAGAGCGAGATATACTGAGTCCTTACCTTTTCATTGTACTTCTCGTTGTTGTAAAAAAGCTGCAAATGACGAATGACGACTTATACTACAGGGTTACTAGAAACTGCGACCAGTAAGAATAAATCTGCTCGCAGACTATGTGGCCCTAATAGCAAACACGCCAAATGAGCTACAAAGCAGTCTCAACCTATTTGTCGATGAAATAATCAACAGTGGCTGCCGTATAAATATGCTCAAAGCGGAAACAATAATAAGAGTTGACTATTGCATCAAAATCGGCAAGGAAATGCAGAACAGGTGGAACAAATCCAATAACTTAAATCAGTTATAAGTGAGAATGGGAAATTGGACAAGGACCTAAAGGCCAAAAACTTCTTGAGCAAAATAAAGGTGACCGCCAAAACGTATACTTTCGTACGGCTGTTAAAAATGGGTACTTAAAACGAAGACCCAGCGAAGAATCCAAGCAGTTGAAGTGAAATATCTAAGCGGAGTAGCCGGAAAGGTAAAAAGAGACTGAGTAAGGAACGGAACTATCAGATGGCACCTAAGACTAGAACTCTTATTAACGAAAATAACCCATTCCAAACTCAGATAGTTCTGACACGTTGATAGGATGCCAGACTTTCATAAGCGAAAAAGAGTTTTTAAGGCTAGGATTGAAGGGTTAAGAGGAAGATGGCGAAGAAAAGCAACGTGCTAAGACTCGATAGACAATACTGTCAATAAAAATGTTTCCATTGGAAAATTTAATCATATGATGAATTCCCCTGGAGTTGCTTATTAGCTTGCTTTAGGTTCTATAAATATTTATTTCTTTCATTCTCCCTACGATTATTTCGTGTACACCCTTTAAAAGTTTTTTAATAAGAAAATTATGATTGATTTTTAAATACGCCCTTTATAAAAGACCACAATTTTTATTTTTTATATATTTTTATGCGGTCGCTGTTCGTTTTTTTTTAGAATTATTAATGCTTTTTATTTGACACACCCAGAACAATACAGCGCAAGGCGGATGAACTGGAAGAAGGTTTAGTGATAAAGCGAATCCAAATATGCGAACTGTGTAAAACTAAAAAATAAAAATGAAATACTTTGTTGTCCTTTGGATTATGTGCATGTGTTGCAACTACAAAATTTTTTCATCTAACAAATTGGTATTATCTCTTGGAGTTTGATAAAGTATCGGATTTTGTGTTGAATTTTAAGTTTGGTTCTGCGCATGAATCCCTAAGTCCATTTTTGCAGTTATTAGTTATGCCCTTAGTATACCACTTTCAGATAGAGGCCATGCCATCCTGCACAACTAGTTGGTTGATGCTACCAGCTTTAGCAAAATTGTCGGCTAACATACTGCTTTTTTAGCTAAGCGATACCCGTTATCATAGAACAGACGGAAATACTTTGCCCTGAAGAGTGTCAGTGTTCGACAGTTAAGATATTGTGGTAGATTCCAAGGTCAAGGTCAAGAGTTCAAGAAGCGAGGAATTCACAGTCGGAACCACTAAAGTTCAAATAACCTCAACAGACCTTCCATTTTACTCCGCCACTTTTCTAGGTGGTATATTGGCTTTACACAAAGCCTTGTTTCGGTTTTATTAATCAGGTTGATTTTCAAACTAAGTAAAGGATAGTCCAACCAAAACGAACAATGTTAATTGAAAATAAAACAAAAAGTTTTCAGAGAATTGTCTTAATATTTTTCATTATGTTAGAAGGATCTATGGAGTCAAATATCGGCCAAATGCTCGCCAAATATTTTGAATGACTCTGAGACATAATTGTGGTTAAATATCGATAATGTGCCAAATTGTCTCATCCTTTAGCTTTTGAATTGTTCTTGGCTTATTGACGTACACTTTTTCTTTTGAATATCCCCAAAAGAAGAAGACCAACGGTGTTAAATCATATGTTCGTGGCGGCCAATTAACATCGCCACGAAATGAGATAATACGGTCATTGAATTTCTCGCTCAACAGAGCCATTGTTTCGTGGCTGTGTGGCAAGTTGCCCAACCGTATGGAACCACATATCGTCTAGGTTTATAACCTCAATTTCTGGCCACAGAAAGTCCGTTATAAACTCGCGATTACGAACTCTATTCACAGGCACTGCTTGGCCGACCTCATTTTTGAAGCAGTACGGCACGATGATGCCGCAGGCCTATAAAAAGCATTAAACGGTCACTATTTGTGCATGCAACAATCACTCGTAGATTCTCATTTGCTCAAACGCGGCAATTCAGCTTGTTAATGAATCCACTAAGGTGAAAGTGTGCCTTGTCACTGAGGATGATTTTCTTTGTCACCATTCTCTTCTCTCTGTTCCACTAACCTTTTGGCGTATTGGTGGCGCTTGAAATGGTCAGTAGGTTGTACCTCTCCAGTCAATTGAACCTTGTAGGCGTGTAAATTCAAATCTTAATTCAAAATTCGCATCAGTGATGTTCGTGAAATGTTCAGTTGTTGCGCACGACGACGTGTCGAGGTGGCTCTTCTGCCACGCTAACTGGACGAGCATGTACAGGTATTTCCATATTTCCTACATTTCCGTTTTGCTGCATTTGAGCACAATTCTCCCGATTGTGTACACATTTGGTCGACTATGCTGCCCAAAAAAATCATGAAGTTCACGAAATGTATTTTGATTTAAACGTCCATTTTCGAAAAGGCTTCAACAATCTTAACGCGCTGCTCAATTGTTTACATCTCCATTGTTCAATTTGTCAAGCACTAAAGCAAAGAAGCATCAAATTAAGTTACGCAAAAAATTTGACGTTAAGTTATGACTTACAACTAAGATCATGCATTATGGTTGGACCACCATTTAGATGATAATTCTACTGTATCAGGTCACTCAATAAGTTCGTAAGATAAGTAAGAAAGAAATAAAATTTTGACAAAACTCGATTTTATTATTCAACATAGTTGCCATCTAGGGCGAAAAAAGAGTATAGCGATTTTCCAACTTTTCCATACCAGTTAATAGCACGATTTCTCTCTTTCGGCAAAATATACCTCAGTTTTAGCGATTACTTCATCATTGGACTTAAATTCCTATCCAGTAAGCATTCTTTTGAGAGCTGAAAATAGGAAAAGTCGCTGGGGCTAAATCTGGATTCTTTAATTTTGCTTTTATTTTCATCGATTTGTGACACGACTGTTGAACTCACGCGACAACTACTTTGAACAGAGCTTTCGCATGCCCAATTGTTCGCATAAAATGCTAAAAAAAATTACCATCTGATATCTCTACAATGTCAGGTAGCTCGTGCAGCTTCCATTTGCGATCGTACATGACCAATTTGTGGATATTTTTGATATTTTCTGGAATAAGGGCCACATTTGAGCGTCCACTGCGTTGGTATAACCACGTTTAAATTCAGCAAACCACTTCTCTACCATTTGTCTTGATTGATAAGAGATCGGTTAATTTTTATCAAGCCATTGTTTGGTTGCCACAAAAGTTGCTTCACACACACTCTCTACTGAGGCATCGAATCTGTGCTGCTTGTGTTGCATGCGTTCACTCTAACCACTACACAATTCTACCCCACCATGATTATTACCAGGACCTTTCGATTATAGTTGAGAAGTTTACTCTCTTCTTGATAAAGGGTCCGCCATCTAACGTTTTTTTTTCAACTAGTGCTTATTTCATGAATGGTAACACTTAACTCATGTCTGATTTGACAGATAATTTAGTTTTATCCTTCCGCTGAACGAATATGGTTGTGTATACGCTTTACTAAGTGGGCCTGCGATCGACTTACAGAAGATGCCGATTTTTCCAAAAAAAATCATCTTTTGAGATGAAGCACATTTTGATCTTGGCGGGTACGTAAACAAGTAAAATTGTCGCATTTGGGGCACAGAAAACCCGCACGCATACATTGAAAAACCGATACGCCCAAGACGAGTCACTGTTTGGTGTGGATTTTGGTCTAGAGGCATAATTGAGTCATATTTCTTCGAAAATGAGCAGGGAGTAGCCGTTACAGTCAATGGCGATCATTATCGCGCCATGTAGAACGAATTTTTGTTCACAAAAATTGAAGAGGAGGATCTTAGCAACATTTGGTTTCAACAGGACGGCGCTACGTGCCACACAGCCGACGCTACACTCGATGCAGAGCTCAGCCGCAGAGCTGATGTCGTTTGACCACCTCGGAGCTGCGATTCGACACCGTTGGACTATTAATTGTGGGGTGCAGTCAAAGATAAGTGTTACGCCAACAAGCCGGAGACAATTGACGCTTTAGAGGACAATATTCGTGAAGCCATTGGTGAAATAGAGCTGCACATAATCGATAATGTGCTTAAAAATTAGACCGATCGTGCATGGCCAGCCGAGGCAGCCATTTGAATGAAATTATTTTCCATTATTAACCGGAAGGATTGTACTTTCAAATAAAAAAAAAGAAATTTAAGAAAATATTCAGTAGTTTTTTTTTATAGCATTTTCAAAAAAAAAAAAAAAATTATTTGGTGAACCCTTCACTATTACGAAAAAAATGCCTAAGAAAAGTTAAGTCAATATTAGTATAATTAGAGCTATAAACCTTATTATGGTATTTATTCTATTGATTTTTGTCAAGGCTACGATCAACCTATCAACGCCGATTCACATTGTCATTTGTGTGTTACCGATTGCGAATTAACAGTGTTACCAGTTCACTTTTTGGGTATGAATATTTTACAGCTGAATTAATTAGCTGAATAAATGGTTTTAGAAAGTTGTGGTATGCAATTTAATGTTAATTTGCTATAAAAAAGCGGTGCATTGTTCTTAGCCAGTCAGTCGCAGCTTAGCAGTCAAAGAGTACAGTCGTTTAAGGCGCTTTGGTAAATGTGTTGAGTAATTAGAGTATAAGTGGAAATTAAATAAGTGACTATATAAAGTTGTGGTAATAAAAAGAACTGCATAAAAACAAATTCTTCTCGTTTATTTAATTCTACGCAATTAAAAAGGACTCAAACATTTTAAAAAGATTAAAACATAACATTATTAACCTTTTTAAGTATGTAGCCTGGTACATAGGCTACGGTATTTATGGAAACGACTTCAAAACAATGCTCTAGAGTATCTAGGTATCCTGAACAGATTTTTCTAAGAGACTAAGGTAGAAGAACCGTACCAGCAGGATGAGATAGTCAGAGTCCTTTTGGTTTAGTTTCTCTCAAGTAAAAGTGACTGAATCTTTTTAAAACCTGAAATAAAAAGTAAACATCATATCCATTAGCTATTTGTATTTCATAGGAGGCTTAAGTGGCTCGATACCGGTACACCGCACCAAAGAAATTGATTTTTGAGTAGATTTTCATACTTTACCCAACAACTTTTTAAATTAATTTTCATTTTTAAAGACTTTCTTTCCCTCTCTTATAAATCTACAATCAAATCCTTTTGAAAACAATTATAATTTTTATTTGCCATTTCCTTTCTGCAGGACTTAATGTATTTAATGGCTAAAATCCTTCAAAAAATAATTCGTAATGGAAAGAAAAATATAATAAATTTGGCTTGTTTGTGGACAAAAGGCTTCAAAATAATGTAAAAATATTCGGTAAAAAGGGACATCTAAAGATAAATAAACCCTTTACTCCTTTTTTTTTAAATACTTTTGGTTTTTTATAAGACTTTTAAGCTCTTCGTCTTGCCAAGGCATATATTAATGGCAGGAAAAAGAATCATCAAAAGTCGCTATTAAAATGAAAATTTCTGAAAAAAATTTCCATTTTTTCCAATTTTATTTTATTTTCCTTTCTTTTTTCGTCTTCGTTTTGCTGCTCATTATGCAAACAACAAACTTTCCTTTTAAATACTTTTTCTTTACTTCAGTTTTAATTAAAAAAGGAACAAAAAAAAAACAATCTTAAAGGATTTTTATCCTGTTTCTGTATTACACTTTTGTGAAGTTAAAGAAATTCTTCACAGTTTCCAACACTCCTTGTTTTGGTCAGTATAAAATGAAAAAAATTATTATTTTTTTTTACTCTCAATTCGTATTCTTTTGTCTGTAAAAAGCTCGAAAAAAATAATAACATCCTTAAAGGATAAAAGAAAAATTAAAAAAAACTTGATTCATTAATCATTGATTGCAAAAGCGACAGGAAAAAAAGCAACAATGTAAAGAATAGAGCGAAAAAGGATTAAACTGCTTCGTAATTTTAAATATGCTTTAATTTGAATAGGCCATTAATTAGAAATCGATGAATTTTAAATTTACATAAAAAGCGAAATTCAACAATTTGTTACTCTTAAAGGATTAAAAAATTGTAAACTAAAAATTAAATTTTTTGAGGGTTTATTGTAAATAAACTTTTGGTACTTTTTAAAGCAATACAGTTTCAGTAGTTGGTGACTACAAAAATTTCTTAGCCAAACAAGTACTTGGTTTTTTCTATAATACTTTTTATTTTAAAGTACTTTGTACTTTTTGAAGGACGGAGTACTTATAATATATTTAGTACTTTTAAGGATACCAAACTTTTTATTTTACTTGGTACTTTTTTGTTATTTTTGGTACTTTTAAAGGTAATTGTTACAATTTGTTGTACTAGTAGTTAGTACAATTTTCAAAACAAAATTTTTTTACGTATTCTACAGAAATTTTTTCGCAAAGCAAGTTCTTAGTTCTTTCTTTAGTACTCCGTGCCTTTTAAATTACTTAGTACTTGTTATAAGGCTGAGTAAAATTGGTACTTTAATTAGTATTTGGTATTCTTTATTTTACTTGAAATTTTCTTGTTTGTTTGGTACTTTTTATGGTAATTGGTACTTTTAATGGTGATTGGTACTTTTTGGTGTGACTGCTATTTGGTGATTTTCTCAATTAAAAAAAAAAATTTTTTGTTCTACAAAAATTTCTTTACAAAACAAATATTTGTTTTTTTCTATAGCACTTTTGAAATATTTGCTACTTTTTATCGGACTAGGTACTTTTAATATTAATGGGACTTTTAAAAGTACTTGGTGTTTTTATTATACTTGGTACTATTACTTTTTATGGTGCTTAGTAGTTTTTGTATTATGTATTTGGTACTTCTTATGGGACTTGATACCTTTTACAGTGCTGTGTAGTTTTTATACTTTTTTCCTCACTACGTGGTTTGTTCCGAGAATATCATGACTTTGTGATTTTCTTGAAAATGAAGTACGAGTACATATATTTTAATGCATCTCTTCGCCAGCATCTCTTACATTTAAAAATCTAATGTAAATTCATTGGTTTGCCAAGCACTTTATTTTTCATTGACTCTCATGGAAGCATATTGCTTCCATATTTCATGTCTATTTTACTCCGTTTGCCGCTGTTGTTTTCGCGCCTTATCAAATAAGGTTTTGGAATATCGTACATCACCAGGTGTTTTTTGGTAAATTACGGCCATAAAGATTCGACTCTTCCCGGTGAGTCTGTATGGCTCTTTTCTGACGGTATGGTTGATTCACCTTTTTTTCCACGGTTTATTTGTTTAAGTATCTGTTTAGTCAAGTTCCATAAAGTTATAGGCACTTTTTGATAAACACTGTTACGATGTTATAAAAATAGAGTCAGCTTTCAAAGTTGACTCTACACATGTCTTGAATATTCTAAAAATGGTTCGTCAGAATATTTGTAATCTTGACCTGAAACATTTTCCGGCCTCTACAGAAGAGAGGATTGACTCCCGGGTTGAAGGAGAATGCTTTCGGACACAGACAAGCGAAGAAGTTTGTTTCCGTCTTTCCTGGTGGATTCAGAAGTGTGCTACTGCTCATCAGATCTATTTACCGCGCATTGTGGTCTTAGATACCATCAACATATTTTGGGAAATGTTGAAACTGATCAGCTTATATTCTGTACGACGTATGTTAAGACATCTGAACTTGTAGTTTGTGAGTGCCCTGCTATTTCGGCTCAAAAGATAATGTTCCTAGGGGAGGCAATAGTAACTCCAAACGGGACATTTGTTCTCTCACCGATGAAGATAACTTTACTTTGATATGGTAACATATAGAGCTGCACAAAACATCCCACGGGTCTCAATCCGCACAGAACATAGATTCTCCAAACTGATTGTAGTTGTCCACTCTCGCTTTGTTTATTTTTGTTTCTGCTCCTAGTTAACGGAAACTATATATTCGCACGGGTTTTGCTGATACTTTCTGGATGTATGTGTTTAAAGTCTTATTTCATATTGATCTCTTCTAGTTTGTTTGATACAGGCTTTCTATAATTGGTTCCATTGGTTTTAAAAGCTTATAGCAAATAAAATCTTTCTGTTATGAGCTAATGCAAAGTGTTATCTTGGAGACAACCAAAAAAAAGAAAAAAGCGACGGCTTAAAGAAATGTAACAAATTAAACAGTGAGCCAGTTAAACATTCATTGACAGCTAAAAAAGCTCTGAGATTTTCTGACAAGTTTGTCAGGCAATGTCATACTTTCATAAAGCTGAAGCGTAAATGATTGTCATTTTGTTATACAACCATCAAGGGAGAATGCAAATATTATCGTAGATACGAATTAATGTATGCTAAGAAATCCATAATGATTATTTATTATTTATTCGATTCGAAAAAAGCTTAATAGCAATTTCACCCCCAATTACTTATTTCATTGTTTCAATTACTTATACGTATTACCCTGTTCAAATGGCACCTGTCTAATTCATTCTTCTTTTATTTAAAAAATAGAAAAAATAAAGAAATTAAATAAACAAACGTGGTGTGGACCTACCCCGATAAAAATTGGTTGAAGGAAATTGAAACTGAATTACTTACAAATTAAGTAATTCGCTGTAAAAATATTATTTATACAAATATTATATTACATGTTGTGTAATTCGTCTTATAATTCAGGGTTGGATTATGAATGAGAGAGAACTATCAGCAACACTTTGTCATGTTAACATGTTAGAAGTCTCTGATATGACTTGAAGATATTACAATAATAATGCTATAGCTTAGCTTGAAGTCTAACCCTGTACCATCAACTAAAAATGGATCTGTTGAAACAAGTTTGTATTTGTCAAGCTGAATATGTCACATTTGATTGATGACGTCATCACATATTATTTATTACATTTCAAGCTGTCACATAGGCGTTCTAGATGAAAAAATATAAATCTTAGTGCAAGACATACATATTTTCAAATTAGTAGTGCTACTACCCACTATTATCCGCAGATACACCTTTGCTTTACAATGTCATGAAAACAAGTATAGAAGGGATAAGTGAAGTTTCGTTTTTTCTGCATTAATTTTTTGACCGTTTTCTTAACTTGTACTTAAATAACCCGCTTTCAGTTTTTTTTTTTTCACCAGCTGTGCACCACCGGCCGTGTTTAATATTACTTAGAAAAAATGATAATAAAAACAAACGCTGATGATGATAATGAGGTTGACAAGACTACACTGGCTGGCACTGACAATGACGAAGTTGACGCGTTACCTTTAGGGTAATGACAGACATCTAACCGAGCGATGTGGCAACGATAATAATGATAAGAAAACTTTTAAACCACAAACAAATCAAATCGTCTACTTGAAATCAGGCTATTGTTTTGCTGAAAAAAAAGAGACGAAAAGAAACTGGTGAAAAAGAATTATGGATTTGTTTTTATTCTTTCCAAACTTTTTATAATTTTTTTCTTTAAGAAAAAAACTTTCAGCTGATGTTTTACATGTTCTTTTCCCCTTAAGCATGTTGATGATGACAATATCAGCTTTTGTTTTTATATTTTAAATGGAATCTTGCATTTAAGAAAAACAAAATCGTACAACAAATTATATCGGGGATTTATCAACTGTTCACAATCTCTTTTTTTTCTTTTATATTTCTTTTTGAAGCATTTTTATCTATTTTTACTCCATTTAAATCAACATCTTCTTCGTCAACATCATCAGCATAATCGCCACCAGCAGAGAGACACTGAACACAACAATTCCAGCCGATTTTTTATGTTTAATTTCACAGTTTTCAACGACAATGAATGTCGACTGCTGTCTACTTGATATTCGTGCTCTGTATGTGTTACAGACTCCGCAGTAAAGTGGTGTTTTGTAAGGGTTTTTTTTTTAATTTTAACCCTTTTTTTGATTTTAAAGAAACTCATGACGAAGATGATGACTATGATTCTTTTCAATTTTTTTAAAATATCGCGCTCAGCTGACGTTTTCACATTCTCAGCAAGTTTTTTATGATTTTTGTTTATTTTTCCTCCTTTTTTTAGGTTTTATGGGGCTTTTTTGTTTTTATTAGACAAAAGATCTATTTTTTCCCTTTTTTTATACATTTTTTCCTCTCTCATTTGTTTGTTTATTTCTTTAAACGTAAACAACAAAATTTATTCATGCCCTTCCGTTTTCACTTTTTTCCACCGTTTTGTGTGTGTTTTATTGGTTTTAATGTTGATGATCTCTGTGTGATTTCGTTGAAATGCCCTACAATCTGCTACTGTCGTCAAAAGTAGAAACAGATTTCAATTTAAACACAAAACGTACATTAAAATTCCCAGAATTTTTTTTTTTTTATTACTATCACCTTTAGAAAGCAAACTATTGGCATAAGTTTCTATTTGGCTGTCGTTAAAAACTAGTGACACCAAAGAAAGCCTGTCACGTAGCTGTCACGCCAGTAGTAGTCAGTAGATGATAGGCTAAGGCTGTAGGCAGCCTTTAGCATTTAGATCAGGATCGGGCATTTTACAATTGTCGTGTAATCGAGAGTCTCTCATTTAGTCCACTTTGCACTGTGTTTTCTCACTTATTTTCTTTTTTTATTTCTCTTTGTTTACTTATTGCTTATTTTTGCCTATGCTTGTGAGTACGTACGTGTGAAAATCAAAGAGATGAGCAGCTCTTTGCCTAAATCTAATTTAGATATAAAGAAGCAATCACACACTCGTCTGAGCATTTCAAAATATTGGTTGACTATCTTCGAATAAGGTTTTGAGTCATTTTGCCGTGACAACATACAAGATAACAAAAATATGCAGAACAGAGGACATCTTTTGAGTAACGTAGACCAAAGTCACCCGCAAGGTCGTAGCCGATGTTTTTACAGTTTCATTTAAATTCGTTATCTAGATGGTGTTAGCTTTTAATTCCATCGTTGCCGAACATCTGTGGCAAATCAGCAGTAAACTTTACCTAGTATTTCAGTTCCCCAATTTTGAACTATTAGGAGAGTTTTATTAGATTTAAAAAAAATATAGTCAAACCTATGAACTTTATTGTATATTGTCTCTGCTATTTACCGACATCTTGTCAGCTGGAGTAATACCAGCTGTAAAGTTTTATTAAATTTTTTTAGTGACTGGCCGACCAGAACGAGATATATCTTTGACATTAATTTGAGCATACCAATCCTAGATCCGCTTTTTACTAAGTACTTACCGTCAGATATTTCAATAATTTCCATCGAAAAAATTAATTTTTAAACGTACAACAAAAGCGGCCCGTGTTTGAATGCCCAGCAGAGGACATGACGAAAAAAAAATTTATTGCAGTTTCGAATGTTTAATAAAGAAACTTCAACCTCCCTCGAGACTAATCCATCTAAAATTAACCACTTTGAGCTTCCATCTTACCTTTTGTGATGATGACAAACAGACGAATGACCAGGAGAAAACGCCATCTACTGAAAAAAAATTACGTTGCTAAGTAAGAACAAAAAAACAACAATTAGTAGGGATCTTTACCTCTACACTATCATATGCAGACTAGCTACAGTCATAATCATCTACTTAACTTGAAAATCAAACCTGATTAATGATACCGAAACAATGCAATAAATGCTTTGTCATCATGTTCTCTAGTGGCGTGAGGGAGAAAAAAAATAAACACATTCTTGGAATATAGTTACCTTATCATGATAGGTTAGCCAACTCTATCGATTCATTAGAGCATCGTCGCAATGTGACGTGTGTTTCATTGTTCTATCGATACTATAACGGAATGTGTTCTGACGAAATTATGGAACCAATTCCAAGTAATCATATAATCTTAAGTAGTACTCGTTTTTCTTATAGAGTACATCCCTTTCTAGTTGATTTTCCAGTGAATCGCACAATGCATTAAAGGAGGAATTCGTTCCTTGGTCGCACTGTTCGGTTGATGAGCGATCTTTCTGCGAATGTCTTCTCTGCCACTTCGAACGTCCGTAAAACACTACTCTATCTATCCTCCTTTTCACAACCTACTTTCCTAGTACCAGCACAATGCACTGGATGAGTAGAGTGGTTATCTCTTGAGTGCTGGTTTCGAGACCAAAAAATAAGTACATCTGGCAAGTAGTCATCCTTATTAGGTTTCACGAGCTATAGCTGTTTTTCGATATTATTGTAACAGATTAAATAAAAGTTATACTTGCTCTCTTTAATTTTCTTCAAAAATTTCGAACAACGACTACGATTTCAGAATGTACACGAATGCTACATGTCGTATACAACACGTAGGTACTACGAGTAGTGCTATAGATATAAGTGTTGGAGTTCGTCAAGGATGCCAACTATCGCCCTTACTATTTATTGTGGCTATTTAGAGCATTATGTCGGAAGTGGCATCAACAAGATGCATCGTATGGCGTCTAAATTGCCGACTCTCCAACCTTGATTATTGATTTTTCCGCGTTTGTTACTACAACAACAATATCAGCAAATACTTGGGTAAACCACTTTTCATCATTACTAAGTGATCTGCAAACAAATAAGTCGCTGATAGAAACGCACAGAGATAATTTATCGTTTTAAGATCCGACTATAAAGGAAGTGAAACAACGATCAATTAGCTAAAAAACTATTCTTAAAGATTTACTTCACGCGTTCAGCTGCTCAGCGATAGAAAGAAAGTAGCACCATAGTCACATATAATCAAAAAGGAGACAGAAAAAAACTTCAGATTTACGGAGGTATATCACTCCACGGATGAACCCCAAGGTATATTACCAAAACGTTAGCTGATGCTAAATAACACTGTTCCATATCAAAGTTGATGTTTTGACCGACAAGATACAGATATCTTTCTGAATAAGTCCAGCTGCAGCCTAAGTCCAATACTCTTCAACGTCATAATGGCCGCCATCATCAAGAAGGTAAAAACAGCAGTCCCGGATTATAGATTGTCAAATGGCGAATTGAAAATAATATATTACGCATATAATGGATTTTTTGTATTCGTAAGTGGAGACATTTTCTATTCCAATTTCAGAAGTCAGCAGGATCGTTCAATCTTCAAACCTTATAAAAAAAAAACAAATCCCTAGTCTTGTCAAAAGAACCAAGAAGATGTAAGTTAGCAATCAACAGCAAACCAATTGAGTAGGAAATTCACTAGCAGCCTAGTTCTCAAAAAAGTAACTAAGATTCAGACTGACAAAGCTACAATATTATATGACGAAGCAAATATCGCTTTTTCCACCACTTCAGGTGTTTCTTGGTCGACCGCAGTTCCTTGATCTTTGGTAATTCCACTCAAGTGGTATCCTTGTAATACTACTGAGATTTTTCCTTAAGGTATGGCCGATCCATCTCCATTTGTCAGATTCCATATTTCTATATTGCTTATGGTGTTAGACCAGAATATCTTACACATGCGTGGAATATTCTGAGCTTGGTTTTCCCGGATATGTATGAGCTACTGTAGTCGCCCGAATGCCTACGTTGCTGGACCTGTTAACGTCTGTTTCTGCATTGCCGTTTGTTGCCGCTGTGCTTCCCATATAGCAGAAGCATACTGAATTGGTTGGTTTTTGTTTTCTGCGCTATTGTTGTTAATTCTCATAGCTTCTTAATATTTATCTCAATTCCAACATTGCGAGCCCATCTTTCCAGGTCTTATAATTTGGATTGCATGTTGGAGATGTGCATTGCATGTTGGATGTTGTGTAAGAGTAGGCAAATATCGTCTGCATAATCCAGGTCTTCGAGTTGTCGTGAAAGACTCTATGTAGTACCTCTTCTCTATGAACAACTTCGCCCATGATCTCATCCAGTACGATGGTGAATAGTAGAGGTGAAAGTGAACATCCTTGCCTTACTCCAGCTTTAGTATGGAATGGTTGACTTTCGTACATTGCTCGTATTATTCGAATTATTTCCTGGGGTACTCCTTTTCTACGCAATTCTTTCCATATGGCAGTCCTTTTGATGGCATCGAAGACTTTCTTGAAGTCGACGAATAGAAGGAATAGATGGGTACGTCGTTCTAGAGCCTGTTTTTTATTATGCGTAGAAAGTTGGCTTGGCCTATGCAGCATATATTTGGCCGGAAGACTGCCTGTTCGTCTAGTAATATGTTCTCTACTTTGCTTAAAAGCCTTCCCTGTATTATGTCCGCTAATGTCTTGTAAGGATATGGTGTTAAGCAGAGTGATTCCTCTATGGTTATTGCAACCACCACTTTTTGATATCTTCACAATGATGACTTTCTTCCAAGTTGATGGCAACCTCTCTTCCAGCCATGCTAATGTTATATGAGGCCGTAGTTGTGATGTCTGTCCGTAAGATTTCCGCTAGCAAGCCATCTTCGCCTGCAGTTTTATTAATTGTAATTGTATTTAATTCAAACACTGAGAGGGCTACATACTATGTTCAATGTATTTTGTATAGGGCTGTTATGGTACATTTCGTTGTCTTTATCTGTGTCTTTTTTCCTCGATTGGGTACGTAAATAAGCAGAATTGTCGCATTTGGATTGAAGATCTACAAGCTTTTGTCGAAACCCCACTACATCTACAGAAAATTACTATTTGGTGCTCTTTATGAGCTGGCGTACTAAAAGGTCCATATTTCTTCAAAAACAATGATGGTCAGAAAGATACTGTCAATGATGATCGGAGTAGAGACATAATCAGAAATTTTTTCGTACCTAAATTAGCTCGCATTAATCTCGCTGACATGTGGCTCCAACAGGACAGAGCTACGTGGCACTCAGCTCGCGCTACAATTGATTTACTCAGAGAAACTTTTGATGAAAGAGAAATGTCATGTAATGGTCCAATTATTAGGGCACCCGGATCGCTTGATATAAATTCATTTGATTGTGTTCTTTAGCACTATGTAACGTCACTTGTCTACGTCGATAGACCAGAGACAATTAAACACGTGAAATAAACATTCAAAGAGTTATTGCCGAAATACGGCAGCATATGTGCGAAAATTTTACGAAAATTGGTATTCCAGATTGCTCCTTTTACGCGGCAACCGTTGCAACTACATGGCCGAAATCTTTTTAAACATTAATATCATAAAATTGTCTATCCAGCGTAGTTAACTACTACTCGTATAGTGTATTTTTAGGTCAATCGAAAAATTCTCTAGTCCTTACACTTGTTCACTTCCTTTTGTCTAAGGGCGATGATCATTATGCTGCTGTTATTGTTACCGACAATAATAGTAACGACATGTACGTTTAATTTGTTTTTGGATTTAAAACAACAATAATAACCTCAGCAACAACAACAAATCATTCTAAAAAACATTGTTAAACAAAATACCACAACGTCATACCAAGACAATCAGCGCTGGTTTAATTGTATGTCTGAGTGTGAATGTAGGCACAAAGGTTCCTTAAACTTTTAACCCTTATGCTGCCGAGACCAAATTATGTGAAGCTATTTTCATTGCCTTAAAAAATGCCTACACCCAAACCGTGTGTATGTGATTAATTCGTACAAAACGATACACAAACTCTATATAAAAACTACTGATTCGTTCCACGATTTGAAAAAAAAGCATTAGGTAGGTTGGTAGGGGGTGGTAGCAGCCTCGCTAAACAAGGCATACTTGAGCACGCATAGTGGCGTGTTGTGATACCTTATAACGCGTTGTCCACGTTCTATTCACCAGAGTCATGGTGATCAAACAGAGGCACCCCGCAGAAGCACTTGTCTAGGGTAGATTGGAAACTAGCCCAATAGTTTAATGAACCTGGCTATTAACCCGATGTCAAGCATCGATAGCTCCTATAAGCCATCGAAAAAGGGAAAGCCCTGTGTAAGAAATCTTCGTTGTTCGAGAGACGGACACTGGCAGATAAAGTGAACCATGGTCTCCTCCTCCCCAGCCAATCCACAACCACGATAAAAGTCATTTGCAGATAGGCGCAGCCCTTGTGCGTACCTACCCATGTCGCAATGGCCCGTGAGGATGGATACAACAGAGAAGATGTTTCGGTGGTCCAGTTTGAACAGTTAATTTGTACGCCTTATATCCAACCTAGGCCAGATGAGTCTGGCAATAAAGCAAAAGACACCTTCCGTCCAAGCTCTTTCAGCGTCCAGCATATACTTCTGCTTGATCGTCATTATAACGGAGGTAGGAGGCACTCACCCTCTCGTGAAGATGAAAATTAAAGTATTAAAAATCAAGCAAAATCGTCAAAAGTCAAAATAATTTATTCCTTATATTTTGTATATATGTCGCAATTATTAAATACGAATGTGTCTACACTGTTTTTAAATTGGTTCCATTGCACTTTGATCAGTAGAGGAAACATTCAATTTATTGTCACCATTTAGCAGAATATCATTTTCATGACCAGAAATATTCCCATTATGATTAGAAAGAACGGCCAACCAGTTTTTAGCAGGTTCATCATTTTCTTCAAGTCAAAATAATTTACCATCAGACTTTGTGACGTTGAATGTGTACGTTGTTTATACAGCTTTTAATATCCAGAAAATAGATCGTTAAGCCCACGCTGAAGCTATGCTCGTTCTCTATCTGGATCCATATTGAAAATTTCGTTTTAAAAAACAATAACTTTGTCACAAATTTGATTTGACGTAACAGGTTCAACTATTTCTGCACGATCATCAATCAATCTGTAGTTTAACTAATAATAATATCGTTATTGGATAATACGAGTAGCACTTCTACAAGTAATACATCAGCTGAAAAGGCCCGGTCCTAACAAATTAACGCTTTTTTTTGTTCAATATTAACTCTATTCGTTAACGTAATCTCCATCAATACCAATGCAATCATTTCAGCGCCGCTCTAACATTTCAATAGCACTTTTGATGAACGATTTGTTTTTTACCTCAAAATAGGCTTCAATTTCAGTGTGAGAAATTCAATAGCCGTGTTATCTCATGTCGTGGCGACGATAATTGGTCGCTACGACCCTGTGATTTGACACCATTGGACTTATTTCTTTGGAGATAAGTATTAAAAGGAAAAACTGTACATCAATAGGACAAGAACAATTCAAGAGCTAAAGGATGAGATAATTCAGCGCATTAACGACATTAAACCTCAATTATATCGTAGAGTATTTGAAAATATGAACCAACGGATAGAGATATACCACCGAAGCCGTGGCGAACATTTGGCCGATATTTTATTTCACACATAATTGCCTTGGATCCTTCCATCATAATAAAAAAATTTAAGATAATTTTCTGAAAGGTTTTTGTTTTATATACAATTGACAGAGTGTATTATAGAGTAGTTGGACCACCTTTTAATACAATCGAAAATTAAAAATTTTTTTTACACTTCAAAATTTCAAAACCGTATAAATTTGAATTAAGCGAATAAAACGAGGCTTGAGTGTATATTAAAAGTAAAACGAGTAAACTCGTTTTTGCTACGTCTAGCACTCCGCCAAAGACGAGTACGCTCATGCTTGGTAGCCAAAGGGTTAAACTACTTCTTGTACTTCTACTGCTTGCTACTGTTTATTTACATTCGCATAGAGAAGAGAATCTGCATCTGTTTAATGCTTTTTGTTTTTGAACAATTGCTGGGCCACAGTAAAAACTCGTAAGACGTTTTTTTGTTTCTTTTTTGATTGTAAAAGAGGAAACTGAACTGAAAACAATGTTTTGAGAAAAGAAATAAAGATCCAAGATCCATACCATTTGATTTATTGTTGTTGTGGTTGCTTAGTGTTGCTGCTGCTGTTGATGTTGGCTGGTTGATGATGATGATGATGATGATGATGAAGTTACTGTTTTATGCATAAATAAATGTTTGTCTGTCCTAAACTTATTGTCTTGCTAATATAGTGGTTTATAGAGTGTGTTTGTATCTGATACATTTCAAGGTTTTTCTGATTTAAATGCTGAGTTTCTTTCTCTACCTCTCTATAGCAGCAAACAGTTGATGCGAACCGAAGTAATGAAGGCGCATATGTTTTTAAGTAGGTCTGTAGGATGATGTACTTCATTATGATTAACACGAAGGAGATCATCATAATAATGATGATGGTGATCATCTGGAACAGCAGTAGCCAGCTTTGTTACCACACATGTCTTCGGCTAGAGGTATAATAACTTTTTTGTTTTGTTTTTTGTTAATCATTGTCTTTGTCTTCATCATCATTATCATCATCATCGTCCTTCTGATCACTTTCAATTTTTATTGCACACTTTGCCTTTGTTTTGCAAGTGGCTGTTTGTTGTTTGATGTTTTTACTACTACTGTTGCCGTTGCTGCTGCTGCGATTACTGGCTTTTGTTTTGTTTTGTTTGTGTAGATTTATGTTGCTGATTATTTTTGACGCAAAACATTTATTAAAGAACTGACAGTTCACTTGTCTTGTCATATTGTAAGTTTTAATCAACATGTGCATTTTTGTTACAATTTTTCGCTTTTATTTTCAAGATTTTTTATTTTTAATTTTTTTTTCTTCTTCATTTTATCAAAAGTAAGAGTTAAAATTTAAAAAACTAAATTTAACCAGTGTAACGTGTAAGTAAGAAACAAATTTATCAATAATAAACAAAACTTACCTAAAAATTTGCTAAATTTTTTTAAGAGATTAGTTTCTCGTATTCCCTGAATAAGAAAACAAATGCTTAGATATTCTTCTATGACCATCAGGTTTTGGAGTCTATTTTTATTTTAATGATAACACTGCTTTCCAAGATGACACCTACGCCATAAGTATAAGCGTATACATACTATATAGTGTTTTGTTCGACGTCATCTGATTACCAGCTGTTTCTATATTCGGCATAACTATCCAAAAGTTGTCTCTATCTTGCGGCTATATCTCCGATTTTAAATGTTATTTAAGATTCTTCCAAGACTATGCAATATAGAGTATATTTCCTGTAGTGTGGATTGACACTTGGTGGTTATTTTCCTTACCCTGTTTCTGCTTTCTTGAGGGTTGTCCATTAGAGGACTTTGCGTAGTAAGCATATCTTCCACATAAGCTACCTGAAGAAATTTGTTACCATGCCCTTATGGACAACCCTTAAAAAGAGCATAAAAAGGATAAGGAAATAAACCACCAAACGACGATCCACACTACAGGATGATGATTACAGGTCCGCTCAGGTCCACTCCTTCAAAAGCATTGTTTGTATTGTTCCTGATGTTCCCGATGGATCTGATAACTAAGCAGATAGCTATTATGTCTGCGATGAGGTTGAGGATGGCCTGACAGGGATTATGGGCAGGCTGCCATTTTGCGGTATTTGGAGACGATCTCTGATGGGGTAGATTACTATACACCCAAACCCTTCCTGGATAGAATTTCGGTAATTGGACCCGGTACTGTTGACTTATACGCGGACAGGTCGAAATCTCGGAAAGTGTTGGAGGCGATTCATTAGTTCTGCATACGGCGTTAGAGTATCCTTTAAACTACCTGACCACTGCAGTATCTTGCAGAAGGAGTTTTCGGTGATAAAGAGGGCAGCGGACTGGTTGATGTACTCTAAGGAATTTGATGTTGATATCTGTATATATAGGGACAGTCAGGCTACGATCAGAGCACTCTCCGGTGTCTACTCGACATTATGACTAATATATGAATGCCGCGCATTTCTAAACGAGATGACGAGACATCCAAACCTAGAGATTATCTGGGTAAGGAGTCACTCGGTCACTCGAAGAACTGTGTGGCAGACAAACTCGCGAGAGAGGGCTCTCTCCTAGTCGGGATGCAACCTTGCTCTTGCAGACTTTTGGTTCTGCTATACATGTTGGTCAGGGCTCAAATACGGTGGAAGAATGAACCCATGTGCTCTGGGTGGTTGGTGTGCATGCTAGGTCTACCGTTTAATGATTACTGTAAAGGTTGTCAGGATGAGGAGGAGGAAACTGTCGAGAATCTCTTGTGGCAATGTCCGGAATGCGGACATGGAGGTCCGTTTAGACGCTACCTGTTATGAGCATCACAGTGGAATAAATATTGGACCCAAGTGAGCTGGAACAGTGTCTGGCTATCCGTTCTAACTAAATGTATACCGCTTTGGTGTGGTAGATAAGGCACTTGCCCGCCAGCCAAGAGGTCTTGGGTTTGATTCCAGGCCTAACAGTTTTCAAGAGATGTATCACCTCATAACATCAGCTAACGATTGGTTATGAGTGTTACGCTAAAAAAAATTTCTTTCGAATACGGTGCAGCGCATTGATTAAGAGAAGTCCCTTTTGTTCTTACTTGTATTATAATTATCGACCAGGCAATATTGCAGTACACTGCGACCCATGGGACCTATTGTGCCCCTTCCGGTTTATAGTTTGTTCAGCAGATCTGCGGCCTTGTTAATCAATACCAACAGATCTAAAACCATAATGGTGGATATGTCAACCAGTGGGTCCCTATGTCTACAGAAACATAACCATCTAAACCTATCCACAACTCCATATACACACAATATGTGTCAATTTCCCAATCAAGTATATGGTGTCGTGGAACCTTTTCTGCCCAATGCATCTGTTATTTCATTAAGACTTGTATGCATACTGGAAAATGTAGGCGTTTAAGGATCGATTTTGGAGTCCTACAGACACTTCGTTTGATATTGAATATTGATTGTTGAGGTTAATCAGCATATCTGGTCTAAACCGGTTTGAGTCAGGAAATAATGAACGTTTGCGTGATTGTTAGCGATGTCCCTTGCTCGGATAGCCAAGTTGCCTTTAAGGCACTCGGGTTCTAACCGGGGTTGGCAAAAACCCGGGTTTTTTTTTAAACCCAACCCACCGAGTTTTATAGGGGTTTCTGATGGATTTTATTGAGTTTTATAACCGCTTCCAAATTTCGTTCAAGTCGACAATATTTTTTGTTTGTTAATACAATTACATTGGTCTACTATTTATAATACAACTTTGCACTTTTGGTGGGAGCTATGAGCTGCTAAAACTCGGTGATCCGAGCAAACTGCAATTACTTCGTTTGAACGATGCGTTATGAGAAAAATGGCTGATATATAAAAACAGACATGATTAAGGTATACTTTTGCATGATATACGCCCGGTCTCACGTCGCAAAAGTTTCAAAACAGTTATTCAAAACGATCAAATGCGTATGGGTTCGAAGACATTGACTTTTGTCCATTTTTTCCACTAAAAATGCCTTAAGAACCATGATGTTAGGTGTTCATAGTCATTTTTAGCACACAATCTATCCATAAATGCATAAAAATCGTATATTTAATTTTCAACAATTTTTCATGGGTGTATGTATGTATGTATGCTTTATTCGTCAATGTACCCAAGACACACCTCAAACCCCACAATTATCCAATATGCCTAATTCTCTTCCGCTTCCGCCGTATTCTCCAAACGTTGCACCGTCATACAATACACTCATATCTCCTTATATGGCCTTTCTTTATACGACATTTCGCAATAACGCCCTGTTTGAGTTATTGAACAAATTCGCCTTTTGCCTGCAAATTACCTCGTTCTACGGCTAACAAAACGTGGATTCACCGTTTTTTAACAAAAAGTGTACGAAAAGCAAACGCAACACATATTCATTTCCTTTTACGGCATTTCGATTTACGGTCTACATTTTCAGAACCTATATAGGCCGTATAAAGAGGTATAAGTTCATCTGCAACCATGTCACCAATTCACGTCCTTTGAGGAAATATAAAATCGGCTTCAAAGTTGGAGCGCCTCAAAAGACGATAAGTTTTTCTAAAACGGAATATGGGTGATGGCTCAGAAGAGGGAAAAAGATGTAAGCAGTGATTTGATAAATTATTAATTTGACAAATTTGCTAAGTCATTATCTTCTTTGAGCTAAAAAAATGGATCGAATTAATTTGTAGTCCTACTAAGTAAATTACACCTATTTTTGTTGTAAATAAACTACGAAAACCTTTAAACCTTTAAATATAATACCCAATAAAACCAGGGTGGATTACCCAGTGGTTGCCAACCCTGTTTTCAACATATGACATCTAAACCTTACAAAAGCATAAACACACAAGCGCTGCACATAAGCTAGCGAACATGGAATGGAAAGGAACTTTTTATTAGTTTTCCAATGGTTTCTTAAATTGCGTCGCAGGTATCTGACTGAAAGTTTGTAAAAACGCTTTAGGTTATAAAAACGAATCCACTTTTTATAGCTTAACAATTAAAAACAGAATTTGATGCAGAAACATTTTCGTTTTGCGGTGCTGAACTTAAAATGCATACATACATGCATTATCGTCTTCGTCTTTAACTCATTTGACATTCGTTTTTCTAGATAAATCCTAATGGTCTGCTAATGGATCTCTAAGTTTAACTTTTTCATTTGCCACAAATCTTGGTCTCGAGTAAAATCTCCAAGTTCTAATCTTCAGTTTTTTTTTTTTTGTGGCTGAAAGGATTGCTTCTTATTGTGCCCATCGAATTGCCCTCTTTTCGTGCAATTCACAGGTAGTTGATAATACTGTTGACTGATGATGGACCCTTAGGCTTTCCAATAGTGTCTGACATCTAACATAAGAGTTTCTTCTGTAAGTCCTTTCAATCAATCACACAGAATTACAACTTAAAGTATTTAACTCAACCAATTTATCAGCATTTAACGCCTTTTAAATCCCTTTTTTATTATTTCCCCCCAAAACTCCAACAATTGCTTGCTATACAATTGCAAGAGTTTATGTCACATAAATATGTGGCACCTTTCTGTGTTTATCCCTTTATTATGCATGCGTTTGAGTGCGTGTATAACTCACAGTCTTGTGTGTCTGACTGACATGACAGTTAACACAACTGTTTTTGTTTTGGTGGCACTCGTATCAATGTTGCATTTACGGTATTAAAATATTTTTGCAAAATGAAATAAAATTGAATGCAATTTACGGAATTTAAAAATATTATTTTTATTAATACAAAAATCAGCAGCAACAACAACGGTAGTACCTGCAACAAAAAAAAAAAATAATAATAAAAAATAAAAAAAGAAAACATGAACAACAACAATAATAACATATGAAAATGAAAATATCATTAAATATGGATACAAATATATCGATATACCGATATATCGTATCATATTGTGTTATATTTCGTTTTTGTTTATTTTTTTGTCTCTTTTCTCATTTCACTGCATTGATGTATATTTTTTATGGGAATTTTTTTGTGTTAAAGAGAGCTGCCTGCATTGCATGGAATTGTATTGTATCAGCTACGTCGCTTGGTGTTGTTTCGCCAATGGAGATTGAGATACACGTCGTGCATCATGTGACCCATTTAACGTGATATTTTTGTTTACAATTGTATTTTTTTATTTAATGTTGTTGTTGTGTTTATTATTATATCGATTGTTGTGTTTTTTATGGCTATTTTTTATTTTAGTCTTTTTTTCATTAAGGGGGTGATACATTGCCAAACATTTGTTTGCAAACATCGCAAGTAGCCAGTCGCATATTTGACCAGTCTAGATGTTATACTACTCAAGTCAAGAGCCCTTAAGGCAGCTTGGCTGTCAGAGAATATATTTATGGTTTTACCCTTGAGCCCACTTTCTAGGTTGATCTCCACACATATGGCAATGACATTGATTTCAGTGGAATCGACGATTCTCGACTGGGTCGAAACAGTCATTCATTTTAGAGCCATCGGTAGGTATATCAGTTTAGATTAACCTCACTCCGAACTAAGATTCTATTAGTGAAACAATCCTGGTCACGAAATTCAACTTCGAATCTCCTGTCAAAGCACAGACTACTCTGCGTAGAATGAACAGACTTTTCCTTGAATGCTATTGGCTATTTGTGATGCTTGCAAACAAATGTTTGCCAATGTATCACCGCATTAGATGGTTAGCCACTCAACATCAATAATGATGTTGCAGTTGTTTTTGTTGCTAAAGCTATTAAAATATTGTATTATTGATGATTATATGTACATACATACATACATACATACATACATACATACATGTGCGTCGTCCTTTTTTTTTATTAAACCGGGTCAGTTGCAAACAAATTTTTTTCGACAGATCTGAGAATAAAGGTGAAGAATAGAAACCGTAGACTGATTATTTTTTTTTTTTTTTTTGTAAAACCGTCCTTAAAACTCTAAAGTTATAGCTCTACGAAGTTATAATGTATGGTCCAACCAAAGCGCAGGATTTTAATTGTAAATAAAATAAAAAGTTTTCAGAAAATTATCTTAATATTCTTTATTATGATAAAAAGATCTATGGCAATTCTGTATGAAACAAAATATAGGCCAACTGCCACGGCTTCAGTGGCATACCTCTATCCGTCGGTTTTATTTTTCAGTAACTTTGAGTCATAATTGAGATTCAATGTCGTTAATGGGCTGAATTATGTCATCCCTTAGCTCTTGAATTGACATTTTTCGTTTAAATGTACCCAAAGAAAGAAGTTCAACAGTCTCAAATAACATGTTTGTGGCGGCCAGCTAACATCGACATGATATGAGATAACTCAGCCATTAAATTTCTCGTGCAAAAGTGCCATTGTTTCGTTGACTGTATGGCAAGTGGCACCATCCACCATATCATCAATTTCTGGCCACAAGATGTTCGTAATCATCTCGCGATAGCGAACACCATTAACGGTAACTGCTTGGCCGACCTCATTTTCGAAGAAGTACGGCCCAATGACGTTGCCAGCCCATAAACCGTACCGAATAGTCACTCTCTGTGGATGTATCGGCTTTTCAGCAATCACTTGTGGGTTCTCATTTAACCAAATGCGGCAATTCTGCTTCTTAACAACTCCGCTGAGGTGAAAGTGTGCCTCGTGGCTGAAGATGATTTTCTTTGTTAAGTCATCATTCCTTTTGTCTATTCAACTAAGCATTCTGCGCATTGAATGGAAATTTCAAGAAATTTCAGATTTTTCGAAAAGTGATTTTTTTAAATTCGATTTTCTGGAATCGGCTAATTATTTCAGACATACCACTATATAGGATCTCTTCTAGACCACTTGGACAACAATTTACATATATATTTGACACTTCCGTATTTTAGAGAAATGGCCAGTTATCCTCCCAAGAAATTTCAGATTTTTCGAAAAGTGATTTTTTTATATTCGATTTTCTGGAATCCGGTAATTATTTCAGACATACCACTGTATAGGCTCTTTTCTAGACCCCTTTGGCAACAATATGTATATATTGGTATATGTGAGCACTTCCATATTTTAGAGAAATGTTCACTCATCCTCCCAAGAAATTTCAGATTTTTCGAAAAGTGATTTTTTTAAATTCCATTTTCTGGAATCCAGTAATTATTTCAGACATACCACTATATATGCTCTCTTCTAGACACCTTGGACAACAATATGTATATAGTGGCATATAGAGAACTTCTATATTTTAGAGAAATGGCTACTCATCCTCCCAAGAAATTTCAGATTTTTTGAAAAAGTAATTTTTTAAAATTCGATTTTCTGGAATCGGCAAATTATTTCAGACATACCACTATATGGGCTCGCTTCCAGACTACTTGGACAATAATATCTATATTGTGGTATATGGGAGCAGCTTCATATTTTCCTGAAATGTTCACTTATCCTCTGAAGATATTTTACATTTTGCATATAATTGCTGTTAAACTATAAACAGTACTCTGGTAACGCCAAACTTAAGCATGTTAAAAGTATATGGCTGGTGACTTGGCTTTTTAAATTCGAATTTATCTTCGCACACATAATTTAATGTGGATAAACACCCGATCAGATTTAGAGATCAGGTTGAATTCACAGGCCAATTGAAACCGAATGACTTACAAATTAAGCAATTCGTTCTTAAAATTATATATGGAAAATTGTGTACTTTGTCTTATAATTCAGGGTTGGATTACAATAATAATGTTATAGCTTAGCTTGACGTTAAGGTGTGACTCACAGTTAACACTGTGCATTATAGTTGGACAACCCTTTAGATATTAATCTAATGTAGCTGGAGATTCTTAGTTGTGGTGGTGGTGATCCATACATAGCATTGTAATTTTCTCCCAGTAGATGGCCTTTTCTCCTGATCATTCGTCTAATATTTGTCATCATCGCTACAGGTATGCTAGAATGTCAGCAGGGAGGTTGAAGTCTATTTATTAAACACTTGAAACCACAATTTAAATTTTCTTTCGTCATGTCCTCTGCTGAGATTCGAACCTGAGCCGTTTGTGTTGAATGTCGGCGCTCTAACCACTACACCACGCCACTAAAACAGCGAATGGCATACCTTTTTTTCTTGATTTTTGTTTTATAAGAAAAAGTGTAGATCAAGCAAGAGCAACTCGATTTACGGTCTACATTTTCAGAACCTTTCTAGCCCATATAAAGGGTTATGAGTTTTTTAATACACTCACAAACACAAAGTGATGCGCATTAAAAGAAGTGAAGTAATTTGAGAACTTTAAGAAGTCTTCTCATTTTGAGGAAATAATTATTTTAGAAAGAGTTAGAGAGTTGTATCAAGAGTTGGGATTTCAATAAGAAGATATTAAAAAAAATGAATTCAAAAAGTAAGGTAAGGTAAGTTGGTGGACCTCCCTAAAGGGAAGGAGTCCCTTTTAGGCCAGATATTTGGACCATTGTGATGGCACGTGCATAAATGCCAATCCGGGGATCAAACAATCTCCATAGGCAACTTTTCAGCCTCTAAAATAAGTCTCGCAATTGCGGCCACCTTTATCTTGGAGAGTAGCCAAAGATGACAAAAAGTAGGAGTTCAAGGACCTCCGCCTTCTGGCAGCAAGAGCCGGACATTAACACATAAAGTTAAAGACAGTCTCCTCCTCCTCCTCTTCGAAACCACAACTCCTGCAAAAATCATTCGAGGGAATGCCAAGTCTGTCGGCATGCCTCCCGATTAGACAGTGACCCGTTAGAACGCAATTGTGCGATGTATGGCCACCCGACTTAGGGAGAGAAGACATGTAGTCCTCCGATTATCAAACTAAACTCGTGACATGAATCCTCTTGCATACTTACATTTTAAACATATAATACGTATGGTATATTCCATATGAATTTACGATTTTTTTTTTTAATAATTTTGTTTCTTTTCCAACCTTTTTATTTTCTGTGACAGCATATTAGTTTTTTGGGAGTTTTTTTAAACATCAATCTGCTCTGGCACAAGTTGATCTGCATATAAATGAGAAAATGAAATTAAAAATATTTTTCATTTTTTCTTTAATTTTTGTTTTATAAGAATTTATGATAAATTTTAGTGGGCGTAACTGTTAATCGATTTTATTTTAAAATTTAGTTCAATTTTCTGTGTTTTTGTTAAAAAGTATTTTTCCTGTCGTTAATATTATGCTCTTGCCGTTGTTACTGCTGCTGCTGTTTGTGATTGTTGCTGTTGTTGTGGCAGTGGTTGTGGTTGCTCTCATACTTGTATTTTCGGATCATAAATATTAATCAATCACAGGCAATAATATTTTTTGAAAGTTGTTTAAATTATTTTTATTATTATTTTTTAACACATTTTTTATACATTTATTTTTGACTCTTGCGCTAAAACGATTTGAATTATTATTAATTCTTTTTTCTCTTACACCCTACACAGTTGTTAGTATATTGGATTTAGAATGATGTTCGTAATATATAGGAATATTAGTCCAGCATATATTTGTATTTATAACGATCGAATCCGCTTAAATTATTGGTATTAATATAGTATTCAAATTACAAGGCGAAATTAATTATTGTGAGAAAAGAAGTCTGAATACCAAATTTGATCTTCAAATGCGAATTTTACACCAAATTATGGGTATAGGTCTTGTTGTGTCAGGCAAACTAATATTAATGCATTTTACAGTTGTACTACCACAATTTTTGAGAGTCTCTCACTCACGTCACTTTGCACTGTATTTTTCCACTTGTTTTCTCTTTTTTTCTCTTTTTTTAGTTGTGCTCTTTTTCGCTATGCGTGTTAGTACATACGTGTGAAAATAAAAGAGAAGAGCAGCTCTTTGCCTAAATCTGGTTTATAGTGAAATTTGTTAGGAAATGTGTTAAATTTTAAGCTTAAATCGTGATACGTTTGTTAAGTTCAGTCTACGAATAAGCTTAGTCACTCAATATAACCGCTCGTTGTCCATTGAACCACAGAGTTTGTGGCACAAAATGAAGAATACTGAGGCCCAGAAGTGTCACCAAAATTGTGACTGATTTTGGGTGTAAACGCAGTACTCTGAGTCTAATGCGTGGCACGAGCTCGCCGTCTCGCTCGACACAATTTAAATTTTTAATCCTGAGGGTGACATGAAACGTTGACTGAAGACATTAGGGAATAATATTTTGAACATAGCGTATGTACACATCAGTAGACGTAGGCATTGAACGCTTGATAGACAGGCTTGGCTGGTCACCGTAATATGGTATTGTTTCAGCCATGTTTATATTAGTCTCATCAGAACATAAAATAGTGTTTCAGGGAGTTTCGGACTGGTTTGTGTGCTCTTTGTCGAAGTACACTCTCTTTTACTAGTTTATTTGCTACTTAATTATCTTTTTCTTATACCGTTAAGTATCAGCTGACGTAGTGGAAAAGGGGATTAACCCTCTCGTCTATATTCAGCCAGCAATGTTCAGAGACTGTACAATCCTAGTTATGTCTCTGTTCGCCATGCTGTGAAGCGCTCAGTATGCAAATGAGACTTACCCCACTATTGTCCTCGCAACAGATATATTAAGCTTTGAAGAGAGTATCAGTTTGACGCTAATGGCGATTGGCGATTGGAATAAAAACCAGCCCTATAGTTAGCGTATATTTAAAATCATTGTTCGCAACATTGTCAGCCTAAATATTTACAAAATAAAACTCTCGATTTTGTTCTTTTTCAGCATCTTCATAAGAAAGTTCTATACTCCGACTCCGTCTTTTTATAAACTTGTAGAGTTAAATATGAATATATCTAATATATAGCCTATCATAGGTACTTTTACTCAGTAGCTACTGATCCTTTAACAGAGATACATCTTCTACCTAACAGCTAAAGGGTCCGCCATCTAATGTTTTTTTTCAACTAGTGAAGGGTAACACTTGGCTCATGTCTGATTTGACAGATAATTAGTTTTATCCTTCCGCTGAACGAATATGGTTATGTATATGCTTGAACAACGCTGGGAATCTAGGCCTGCGATCGACATTCAGAAGATGCCGATTTTTCCAAAAAAAAAATCGTCTTTTCAGATAAAGCTCATTTTGATCTTGGCGGGTATGTAAACAAGCAAAATTGTCGCATTTGGGGCACAGAAAACCCGCACGCATACATTGAAAAGCCGATACACCAAAGACAAGTCACTGTTTGGTGCGGATTTTGGTCCAGAGGCATAATTGGGCCAATTTCCTTCGAAAATGAGCAAGGAGTGGCCGTTAGAGTCAATGACGGCCATGTTGAACGAATTTTTTTACTAAATAAGTGTCAAAGGTTCAAAGTAAATATTGATTTTTGTATATCTTGAGAGCGCTAAAAGCGATGTTTCTAAATTTGGTCTAAATGGCCTCGTAGTCAATCATCAATCAAGAAATGGATTGAATTGGATTAATAAATATTAATTTTTGTATATTTTAAAATCGGCAACAGTTTCTAAATTTGGTTCTAAAAATTTTGTGGATATTAAGCATAATCGGTCAATAAGTAAGCTCGGCAGCAGATTTGCCAGATGGCTGTGATTTCGCTTGATTTACGATTTCGCTTGCAACTTGTCAAGAATCAAAAAAAAAAAAAATATGGTTTGCCAAGATTTGTTCTAAACATTTTAGTGAATTAATAACGTGAAGTGTTTTAAGAGCTTTTGTTCCCTAGCTGCAGGAGCTCATCGTGGTCCAATTTTTAAGCACATTATCGATTGTGTGCAGCTGTATTTCACCAATGGCTTCAAGAATATTGTCCTTTAAAGCGTCAATTGCCTCTGGCTTGTTGGCGTAACACTTATCGTTGACGGCACCCCACAAATAATAGTCCAACGGTGTCAAATCGCAGCTCCGAGGTGGCCAAATGTCATTAGCTCTGCGGCTGATAATACGATCTTCAAAAACAGGGCGCAAAACATCGAGTGTAGCTTCGCTGTGTGTCACGTAGCGCCGTCCTGTTGAAACCAAATGTTGCTAATATCCTCCTCTTCAATTTTTGTGAACAAAAATTCGTTTAACATGGCCGGATAACGATCGCCATTGACTGTACTCCTGGCTCATTTTGGAAGAAAAATGGCCCAATTATGCCTCTGGACCAAGATCCGTACCAAACAGTGACTCGTCTTGGGTGTATCGGCTTTTCGATGTATGCGTGCGGATTTTCTGTGCCCCAGATGTGACAATTTTGCTTGTTTACATACCCGCCAAGATCAAAATGAGCTTCATCTGAAAAGATGATTTTTTTTGGCAAAATCGGCATCTTCTGTAAATCGATCGATCAAAGTAATGTCGCAATATTTCCCAGCGTTGTTCAAGCGTATACGTAAGGATAAAACTTATTATATATCAAATCAGACATGAGCTAAGTGTTACCTTTCACGAAATAAGCACTAGTTGAAAAAAAAAAAACGTTAGATGGTGGACCCGATATATGTCTTGTCGCGTAAAAAAGAGATTTTTTTTCGGTCTTGTTATATAACTTTAATTGTAAAAATAAATACAGTCTTAGAAAATATAAAATGTTTAAATTCATCGTATTTTAAAAGACTGTGCCGCTGTGCCTACCAACCAAAAGGTCGTCGGTTCAATACCAGGCCAGACCATCTTAAAAAAAAAGAAAAAAGTTTTTCGACAGTGGTATCACCTCATTACATTAGCTAGTAACTGGTTATGAGTATAAATACTATTGAAAACTTCTCTAAATGCATTTGCCGTTCGGAGCCAGCGCTAAACTGTAGGTCCCTTACAATGAGTTTTAAAATAGAATCGGGTGCAGCTCATTGACTGAGAGAAGTCCACATGTTCCTTCATGGAATGTTATGGGAATTAATAATAATAATACATTTTAAAAGACTGTATTATAAACTAAATTCCAGAGAATAAAGGCGTTTGCTTTATTTTGGCGCTCATAGTATATACATAGATATTTGAATATATATGCTAGTAGTCTGTTGATGGTATATTAGGGCCTACCTGTAGTCTATCTTCAAATCACTCTATATATACATATATACATACATACG
Source organism: Wohlfahrtia magnifica (assembly GCA_023159175.1). NCBI lineage: Eukaryota > Metazoa > Arthropoda > Insecta > Diptera > Sarcophagidae > Wohlfahrtia > Wohlfahrtia magnifica. The sequence goes on along the minus strand of JAKWBJ010000534.1, from coordinate 5,432,662 downwards.
TATTTAGTTCTTACCCCCATACATCCAATAAGTTAAAGTTGCATTTTGCTTCTGATGAATGTAAGAGCTTATATGTTATTCTTGGTTAACAGTGTAGCGATTACAAAATAGTCATATTTGTTCGCTTATAAATTACTAACTTTTTTTTCTAAGATTTATGTACAACAGTTTGAAAATTAGTTCAATTGGCATAAATTTATTCATAACTTTTCATTTGTTTTTTAATTCGTTTTTTTTTATTTCTTCGTTTCTTTGCAGATTAACAAGCGTTTTTATTAACGAATCATAGTTTTTGTTTTCGCTAAACAAAAAAAGGTGAGTCTTAAATAAATATTTTGAATTTAAATGTCAAGTGTGATTAAATGGTACTTACCCTACACACAGTTGCGAGTATATACAATACATATGTGATTAGAAAAGTATCATATATAACATGTCACACTGTTTAAATATTGATTTTTTTTTATTATGAAAAATATTTATTTTATTTTATGTCCATAACTTAACATTAATTAAAGGCTTTACTAAAAGTGTTATAAAAAATAAAAAAAAATAATTTTTTTTTAATAATAATTCTAATACTTAATGTGTCACTTAGTGGCCTCCTTTCAATCGCTTCAACATTATTTATAATAAAAAAAGTTAAAAACAAATCGTTTTTTAAATTAAATTTAAATATTTATGATACCAAGTTTAAATCTGTTTACTTAATGGTGGTCTATATGTTTAGGTTTTTAAGACAAATAATTACATTTGAAATTTATTTTTAATCTAATAAAACCTTGAGCAATAACTACATGAAGTTTATGTTGCTCGCCAGCTGTAGGCCAAAGTCAACAAATGCTTTTTATTTTAAAATTAAAAAAAAAAAATTAAAATTAAAAAAGAAGTATTTAAAGCTCCGTACTATTTAAACATTTTTTTTCGTAGAATTTCAATATTGATTTTCTTAATCGATGTCCTCTTGAAACTCACAGATCGATTTTATTTTCTTTGCTTTACGTTCAACCGAAAAATCCACTATTTAGTGTGTTCTTTGGACTGCAGTATGTGTAACGATTCCATATTTCTTTAACAGTTACATAATGAAGTAAAATATACTTTCGGATTTCTATTGAAAATCACCAAATACTTTGTCGATAATGCTAAAACGTAGGTTCCCACTGTTCAGTCATATTTTGTTTTAATACCTTCTTAATGCTGAAACATAGGGCTTCTTATTTAGAAATATTCGTATAAAATAAGTAGAGACTCAGACACCACACAAACTTCCAATCTTTGTTCGTCCAATATCATTTCATTGAGTCTTTGCTGGCATGATGACATTTTGTGCTTTTACGATCAGAACGATACTTCGAAAACCAACTCTATTGCTAACTTGCTCTACGATGCAATTTCTCCTATATCAGTAGTTGTTAATTCTTTTCAATAACGCCGACATCTCTAATTGATATCAAATGATCCAAAGTGATACCAGCGTGAACAGTTGTGAAATGGCTACGTTAATATGGTCCTCACCTAACGTGGTATATGGTGTCCCAAAATTAACGCATGATTTTAATTTTCGTCAATTTTTGCAATAAATTGTTGGCAATACTGAATTTTACCATATTGACTTCCCACAAAGCGTCTATTACTTTATTTCAGTTTCAGTAATCAAGCTGATTTTTAAACTAAGAAGATTAATCTTCTGTAGCTCGTCTCAATATTATTATGTGTGGTGGTAAAGATCCTTGCTAAGTGGTGGTGGTGATCCTTGCTTATCATTGAGGCTTCAACTTCCCTCCAGCCAACTCCATCTAAAAAATAGAAAGAAGAACCTTCCTTGACCTTTCCGCTTACCTCTGGCGATGATAACAAACATCAGACTAATGATTAGGAAAATACGCTACCTACTGGGAAAAAAATTACAATGCTAAAGTGAAGATCACCACCAATTAGCACCACTACTACGTAAAATTATATGGAGGAAGCTACAGTGGATTAATCATCTACTTAGCTTGAAAGATCAAATTAATTAAAGAAACTGAAACTAGGCAATGGATGCTTTGTGGAAAAACCAATATGCTCCATAGAGAAGTGACGGAGGAAAAAAAAGCGATGCAGCAACAACATTAAGTGGATGCTAGTTTTTCGATCAGTCCTCCTAAGCAATAAAGCACATTTTTAGCTTTGTGTTTCTGGCTTTGTGTTTATGCAGACAACAAGCAGTAACGGACAAAAGATGAATTAAAAGTGGCAATCTGTAACAGCTGGCGCGAAATCCGTTTCAACGTTCTGGACAATTTAGTAAGTGCGCTGCCATCCCGTATTTTTAAGACGATAGAAGGAAATGGGAACTGCATAAATTAGAAATAATTGATTAATGCTTAGTTTAAACAAAAGTTTCACTGACCTTATCATTTTGGCGCATTGAATTTTGCACTTATTTACATAAATTTAAATAAATATAATATAGCGGTACATCTCTAAGACCAAAACCGACATATTATTCACTTATTTGAACGTAGAATTTTTTTTAATAAGGTGACCATACATAACATTTTATATTTTGGATGAATTGAGCAAATATTAAGGTGACCTTATCATTTTGAAGCACACCTTCCGTCAAATATGCATGTGTCTGGTGGAGATTTTGTGGGGGAAGTATAATTGGACCATACTTTTATTTAAAAAAGGCTACCCAAGTAGTAACTGTTACTTTATATCGTGACATGATAACACAGTTCTTTATGCCTAAATTGGCTTACATTTATGATTCCAATGTGAAAAAATCAAATTACTGCATAATACATTTACTGGCTGTGCACTCTCTTGTTTCGATGATCAGAATTAGCTATCTAGAGCTTATGATTTAACATCATTCTTTCTTTTGGCGCGTGCATTAGAAGAGGAAATTAAGCGCTGCTTAGCGAAACTTATCCAATAATTTAAACCTTTATAAGAATATATCGAAATTTCTGGCAGCTATAAATGGGTATTGGGTATTAAAGCGTGCGAGTCAATTTGGACTCCCCTTCTAACCTTGCAAAAAAGGAAAAGAAGAAAACTGGTTTCTAATTTTTTTGCGAATGTCCCACCTAAGCTGTCAAGACCAAGAAATACATTGGCAACTATATACCTCCATACCTCTTTATACGGCGTAAAAAGTTCTGACGATGTAGGCCGGTAATCGAGCTGAGTTGCTTCCGCTTACCTTACTCTTTTTCTTCAAAAACAGTAAGTTTTACAATTTTTAGCCGTACAACGGGGTAATTTGTGGCGTAAAGCGAAGTTATTCCATAATTCAGACAGACTTTTATAGTGAAATGCTTAAAAAGAAAGGCCATATAAAGGGGTATTACTGTTTTCTTGGTCTAGACGTAATATTATTAATATTATGATCATATCGACTAAGCACTACTGCAAAACACTGCGACCCATAGGATCTATTGTGTTCCTTCCGGTCTATAGTTTGTTCATCAGATCTGCTGCTGGATACGTCACCCAGTGTGACCCTATGTCCACCTAAACACTTCCACCTAATCCTATCAAGAACCCAACATCTACACAATATGTGTTCTGCTGTCTCTGATGCCTGTAAGCACACAGTCTACAAACATCCACATCTGTAACCGCTATCCTCTTCAGATGCGCTCTTAGTCTTCAGTGACCCGTAATAAACTCCGAAAGGCCTGCCATACTTGAGAACCTCAGAATGACGCCCAAATTGCGGACTAATCGCCTGGACCTTATTCCAAGCAAAAGCTTTTGCAATGTATAGTAGCGATATTAGACCAATTCAGCTGTTATACGATTAGAGCCAAGTGCCCTTAAGGCAACTTGGCTGTCAGAAAATATTTTAATGGGTATGATACCACTGTCTAAGTTGATCTCCGCACATATAGAAATGGTCATGGGGTCAGCTTGGAAGATACTTAAGATCTTCTCAGAGGAATCGATAAGTTTTTTATTGGGTCCATGGACACCAACCCCGACACAGTCATTCATTTTCGAGCCATCAGTATACCAGTTTAGATCAAACTCACTCCGAACTAAGGCCCCATTAGACCAACAATCCCTGTTCGGGAATTCAACCCGGAATATCCTGCCAAAGCACAGATCCAAAGGCATAACATCCAGGACCGAAGATGGTTCTTCAACTACCCTACGTGGAATGGACAGACTACCTGATGCTTTGCGGGACCCTTTGGCGAAATATTCGTCGCCGAACGTACCACAATCCTCATGACATGGATATGAAGCGGAGTTAAACCAATCAAGGCCGCTGTTCGACATGTTCTCACTGCTCCTGTTATACCGAGGCAGGCGAGTCTCTGTACCCTGCCTAATTCATTTATGGTGGTAGTTTCTTCAGCTTTTCTCCACCAAGCTATCGCTGCAAAAGTGATAGGCTCTAGACTAACTGAGAGTACCACATTGGTAAACATCATGATGAAAGTTATAATACTTCTGACGGGTGGTGTGATTTGGTTCAAACGGAGTCCTTTTGACTCTACTTGACTGTTTGTGTGTATGTTCATAAATGATACTGTTACCTTCTATGTACATATGTATTCTAATATGTACCGTGTCCAAGAACCCATTTTAGGATAACTTTTGAATGTGATTTTATCTCCTACAGAGTTACCCAAAATTCATGAACAGTTTTCCTGTGTTCTAAGATAAGCCCAAATTAGCTTTTTATGCCGCAGTATCGAAGTTGAAAAATAAAAAATATGTCTGTATTTGACCCCAGCTGTCAAAAATCGAAATGATCAGTGAATTTGTAGAGTAAGATGTACTTAGACTAGAACTATGTGTTGTATTAACCTCTTGAGACCTAAACATGAAGTGATTATGATAACAGTTTATAGTTGTGTATATCGTTTCCTTTTGGTCTTTATTAATTAACACTCGTGGGTTAGAAATATCATCTGTTAATTGTTTTAGAAACTCTAGAGTCTATACCAAGAAACACAAGTTCAACAGCTTCGCAACAATGTCGCTACTTGTGATAAATAACGATAATTTAAAGTACACGTACATATGTATACCCGTGGTCTCAAGAGATTAAGAGAAGATATGTCTTGAATAAATCCTAGCGGCTTTTTTTAGTTGAAATATTTTCGTAAAAATTTGCCTGGCAGTACGGTAACCTTCCTTTTACCTATAACCTTAAAAAACTGAAATTAAAATTTTTCCGAATTAATCATAAAAATCAGTTCACAAATAAACTACGATTTCATACCAGTGATGTTTAAAAGTGACTGCAATGATTTTCAATTTTTTGTATAAAACTACACAAAATTAGTCTATTTTTTTAATAAGAAACTCAAGGAAAATAAGTTCAAAACCAAATCAATTAAAACACCAACAAACCAACATACAAATTTCAATGTCATTTTGTGTACAAAAATTATTTCAAAGAATATGATCAATAACTTGTAAACACTTTCACATTTTTTTTAGTAAATCCGTCCCCAAATAGTCACACTTAAGTACGAATAGTATTGCTGCACAATGGCAACAGCAGCAGCAGCATAATTTTTATATATGACTGACTGAGCTAAGCATGCGAGTATGTCAATACGATTAAGATTTTAATGCTTATTTTAGAAAATTATTCTTTTTTTTTTCGATCATTATGAAAATTGTTAGATATTCATGTTGTTATTATTGTTGTTGGTGTGCAACATATTGACGCCACAAAAAAAACAATTGAAAACATTGTAATAAACGTATTGATTTGAGTCTTAACCAAAACTTTACCAGCCAGTAGTTAACTAAACAAACCAACCGACCAACCAACTAACATTTTTGCAATATTTCTGTTTCTGTGTTTGTTAGAGCCACAAGTTGCAATAGTGACAATAACAACACAACACATATGCATCAATGGCAACGGTGTTACTGTTTAAGTTGCTGCTAACAGCAGAAAAAGTAACAGCATTGCACTGGCTGGCGACACGTAATAATAACAGGCAACAACATGAATAACAGTGACACAATGTCACAAACAATATTTGTGTTATAAATCACTGCAATGCACTGCAATGGGGCAGGCAAAACTGTTTCAAAAACAAAAACAAATAAACAAAACAATTTTTACACAGAAAACTACGACATTAACACTCATAAGTCGAACACGGAAAAATTGCCACACCACTCAGCCTTACTTTACAAAAATTTTACTATCGCAACACTCGATTATTGCTAATGCACTTAGAAAAATGCTCGTTTATTTATCTCTTTGAAAGAATAATGATATAATCCCTTCGCCTCTGTTGGGGTTCTTAGGCCCAGAATAATACTTGGAATGTATGTACTGGGCTGGGTAATACGTTCGTACTTATGAAGGAGCACTTTTGAAGGTGGAAGGTCACAAAACAAATCGTGATTTAAACGAAGAAAAAATTACGATCATAAATCGATTCTCTTCATTCAGTTGGACTTGTCCAAAATTTGAGAACCTAAGATCCTCAGCAACAAAGAAAATCGTCTTTAAATTGCTCTCAATATCTCTCGGGCATCGAGCAATTGTCGGCTAGAAATAGCGCTTTTTGTACCGCACTGTCAAGCGAGAAAGGGCACCTACATGCATACAGACATATGGGGTGGTCCAACCATAATGCACAATGTTAATTGTGAGTCACACCTTAACGTCAAGTTTTATGCCCAACTTAATTCGAAATTTCTCTTTTTTCAGTGTTTGACAAATTCAACCATGGATAGGTACACAACTGAGCAGCTCATTAAGATTGTTGAAACCTTTTACGAAAATGTACGTTCAACTTAAAATGCCTAGCATGCATTTCGTTGTGTTTTTGGTCAGCATAATCGACCATATGTGTTCACAATCGGGAGAATTGTGCACAAATTTCAGCAAACCGGGTCTGTAGGAAATGTTTGAAACACCTGTGCATGCTCGCCCAGTTCATTGCTGTCGTTCGCAATAGTGTGTCAGAAGGACCGTCAACCTCGAATTGTCGTCGTGCCCAACAGTTGAACATCTCACGAACATCACTTACACGAATTTTGAATAAAGATTTGAATTTGCACGCTTACAAGATTCAATTGACTCAAGAGCTGAAGCCTAATGACCACTTCAAGCCTTGTCAAATTGCCGAATGCTTTGTTGAACAGACAGAAGTGAATGGTGACTTTACTTTTTAGAAAATCAATCATCGCTTGAATTTTACCTATTATCTATCTAAACTATAGATTCAGTATATGATACTGCTTAGAACGGTCAAGATCTGGTAAAGTATTATTATAATCTGAGATGGTTACAACCAGGCACTAAAACGATCAGCATCTAATCTGGTACTGTAGTGCCTGGAACGGTTTCTATAATTAACGTACGACACTGGTGGCAGGAAAATATTCGGATATTTTTGTTATCAGCTGCGATTAGTGTTATTTTATGGTTACGTTCTTCAAAAGCCCTCATAATTGGCATAATAAAAGTACAGTATTGATAAAAATGTATTCGGAAGTCTTTGTCACCAACTACACTTAGTCGAATAGAACGAAAGTATTCGGAAAATCTTGGTAAAACTACTATGGTGTCAGGAAAGTACACAAAGACATAAAGATACAAAAACAGCAAGAGAGTAGCCTTGTTTACCCGTCTTACTTCTATTCAGTCGATATCGTTATATTCTCGGTCAACCATCTACGATTAGAGCAACTAAACTCCAATGAGAATTAAACATGTTTTCTGTTGTACAAGTGACGAGTGTTGCACGAGTATTATTACAAGCGAACTAACTAAGACCATAAGCTTGGTGTAGTACGAATAGCAATCACGATCCGAATGCTAACAGAATAGCACCCTATCCACTAGCTTGCCGATGCGCCCAGTTTTAATTTAATTTCATTTTTTCAACAAAAATACCAAATTTCGTGTTTTTAAATATATAACAAAAATGAATTATAAACAAATTTCTCTCAGTGTATTTGTATAACTATACTACTACGATGTGTTATGATTATGAAAGTCCATATTCCATATGTGGTGGACATGTTGCACTTATCATTCATTCATTTGATGCATGCCAGCCAGCCAGTTCGTATGTTGTTAAACTGCGGCTGCTACTTGTCTCGTCTACTACTGCTTTTCTCTTTCAGTTCCTCTCTTTTACTTCTGTTCTATAATTCTGTTGCAAGTTCTAATCTTCTAGCCGTGGTTCAACAATATGATGAGTATATTGCAGTTGCATTTGTTGTTACTGTGGTTAAATAATATAGGAAAATGATCATTTATTTTTCTCTGTTCTTCTCTTAACCTTTATATTACGATTCTGTTGCTTTTGCTTTATACGTAGTTTTGTGTTTGTTGCTTTGCTGTTGTTGCAAGCTTTACTGCTTTATATTTATGACAAAGATTTATTACAATTCACAAACAGTTATGCCGGCAAAAATGAGTTGTTGCTTCAACAACAACGACAATACCAACACCACAAAGCTGGTTATTTGTTTATTTTTATTTTTCTGTACAACATGCCTCTCTGACGACTTTCTCAACTGGAGGCAGTGTCAGGCGATATGTAACTTTTTTTTTCCAAAATTCTGTTTCTTTTAGGTTTGCTTTGGATAATGAACTGGCTGAGTGCATGTTTATGCAATAGAAATCAGGATAATAAGTAAAATGTCTCCCATTGTTACTTTAAGTTTATTTACTAGGATGGAAATAAATAAATGCAACGTGAAACATGAATTACAGTCTGAAAGGCAGTTTTTAATGGAGTTTAAAGCTTAACATAGAATTTGAAGGAATTAATTGAAAAAAAAAAACATTTTTAAAGTGCAGTTTTGTAAACGGGATTCTCAAACAATAGGATAGATAGATAGATTGTTAACATAATCCATTAACTAAAGGCTATTATACAGGCTTCTAGGATCGTGGGTTTTTGGAAAGGATCCGAATTTTCTCGGACAGTCAGCCCGCTCTTGTGTCGTTGGTAGTAACTCATCCTTAGTTTTCCAATGTAAAGGGAAGATGAAGCTCCTCGTTGGTTCATGTACCATAACCTTGATTTGGGTTGCTGGACACAGGAACATAGTTGGTAATGAAAAGGAGGGCCTCGATGGATGTGAAATCTATCACCTCATACTTTGACATCTCTCGCCCTCTGACTGTAGTCAAAGAGAAAAAGGGCACAGAATAGGTGGAATTCCTTCTACTCTTGCGGTATCTCGAATAAGCTAATGAAAACCACCTGCCATTCTATTCCCAAACTTACTTCTGTATACACGGGTTATCGGGATGATAGGAACGCATGCGGAGAAAATGGGCTTGTTATTTAACCTTCACTGCCGAGGCTCAAAAGCACCTTTGCGAAGGAGACAAACGTTCACTTTCTTTGTGAATGTCCGGGTCTGGCGAGCGGACGACTGCAGTACTTTGGCATAGTTTGACGCAGTGCTCAAACCTCGATTTACTTGATCATCTTCACTTTATAAGCAGCTTAGGGTGGCTATAATCTCCTTTATCCTTTCGTTTTTCTTTTAGGTAGTTCTTTACCTGTGCTCTTGGCTTAGTTTCAAAAGGGTACTTTTTGCAAATTGTAGTTGATCTCGTCTAGGTTAACTAGCCAACATACCTACCTATCTACCCAAACAAAAGTGAACAAGAAGCGTCAAATGACATGATAAAAAAGTCGAAATGAATTAGTTCATTTCGTGAAACCATCAAAATGGCGTTTTAATAATTCGATGGCATCATGATGTACGAGGGCGGATTGACGTTGAAGCTACCTAGCGCTCAAACACAAAAACTTTTTCTTTCTTAGAAATTACGATCTGTCAAACGTCAGCTGTTAAAATTTTAGCCAAATTCATCGATTAGTTTATTTGTTTTGCCGTTTGAAGTAAGCAACTTTGTGTTTTTTGGAAAATGGAAAAAAGTAAATTTCGTGTAGTGATTAAACATTATTATTTGAAAGGCTAAACGAAAATGCAATGAAAATGAAAGAAAAGCTTGATAAATATTACGGCGAATCTGCTCCGTCAGATTATACGGTAAAATATTGAATTGCTGAACTTAAACGGGGCCGAACAAGTACTGCAACAATACCATCAACAGGAAGGCCAAACGAGGAGGTTACTGAAGAAAATATCAAGAAAATCCTCGATATCGTTCTGAATGATCGCCGGGTCAAAATCAAAATACGTGAGATTGCTGAAATGGTAAACATATCATATGAACGTGTGTTCAACATTTTGCAGAAACATTTGCATATGAAAAAGCTATCGGCAAGATGGGTGCCGCGTTTGCTCAGTGTTGAACAAAAACGAGTTCGACATATCACTTGAAAGCGGTGTTTGGACATGATAAAGCATTGATGAAACGTGGGTCCACCACTACACACCTGGAACCAAATATCAATCGAAGCAATGGGTGGAAGCTGGTGGAAGTGCTCCGAAGAAGGCGAAGAGAGCGAAATTGGCTGGCAAGGTTATGGCCACTATATTTTGAGATGCACGCGGAATATTGCTCATCGATTATCTTGAAAAGGGATCCACAATCACAGGAGAGCATTATCGTGCATTATTGGATCAATTGGTTGATGCAATCAAGGAAAAACGACCACATTTAAACAAGAAAAAAGTGCTCTTTCTTCAAGAAAACGCAACGGTTCATACAGCATTAGATACGATGCTAAAACTACGAGAAATCCACTTCGATTTGTTAATCATCCACCTTGTGGTCCAGATTTAGCCCCTAGTGACTTTTTCCTGTTTCCAAACTTGAAAAAATGGCTCGCAGGATAAAGATTCATCTCAAGCGAAGAAGTGATTACCGAAACTAATACGTATTTTGAGGAGTTCCCAAAATCGTATCAAATCAAATGGTATAAAAAAAGTTGGAAAATCGTCTTACTAAGTGTATTGAGCTAAAAGGAGACTATGTTGAGAAATGAATGGTTTTTGAAAAAAAGCAATAAAACAAAAGGAAAAAAACTAAAATAACAGAAAACGAAGAAAAAATCAGAAAAAGAAACATTTCCCCTTTTTTGGTTCTGATCATAACGGGAGTCATTACACTGGGTATACAAGTTAATATTGTTATTTTTTTTTTGCTGAAAAATCCATTTATTCTAATAACAAAATGAATTGATACACTATTCGAAGTATTGTCCATCGCTAGCCACTATTTTTTCCCAACTTTCTGGTTGCATATGGATTCCACGCCAAAAAGCTGCTCCTGTTTTGAGGTAAAGTATGAATCAAGCCAATTTCTGATACCGTTCTGAAGTGAAGCGCATTCCAGTAAGGGCGTTCTGCATCGATCGAAACAAATGGTCGTCAGAAACGGCAAGGTCTGGGCTATACGGCAGGTGAGCCAAAACTTCCTAAACACTGTTTTCCAAAAAGTTTTTGACCGGTCTTGCAACATGTGTTCGAGCTTTATCACGATCATTTTTCGTTAATTGCTCTCTTCAAACGAATCAATTGTGCTCGGTACAGGTCCTCTGTGATCGTCTGACCCGATTTCAAGGGCTCATAATACAAAGCACCTTTCTGATTCCACCAAATACAGAGCATTACCTTGACGTCATGGTTATTCGGCTTCGGCGTTAATTTGGCTGGTTGGCCGGGCTTTACAAATGACTTTTTGCGCTTGGGGTTATCGTAATGTACCATCACCAGAAACAATACGGTGCAAAAATGATTTCTTTCTGTAGCGTTCAAGTTACCGGCGACCAGTTCGGGGGCTGTTATGGTGCCGAAACTGGAGGCGACACGTGTTTGTATTTACACTCACGTGTCACTAAGCCTGACCCCACGGGAATCGGGAGCCTCAGGGATTCCGATCTCTGCCCGATTGTTGAGTAGGCTGCATTGTGGGAGCTTCGTGATGGCTGTGGTTTAGACCTAAATCGCAAGCAGGGCGCAGCTCGGTGTGGTATTACATCTCCTTAACCGGGTGCTGTGACCCATATCACGGCAGGGGTTTTGGATAGTCACCGACTCCCCACCAAAGTGTGAAGGTTTGTGTCCTAACAACACGCCTTCGAATTGGTACTCACTTGTGATATTCACTTGTGGGTATCACAGGTGGTGGCGTTGGTGTACACATCTTATTCACTCTTGCCATTTGGGCACCGTGGGGTATGCCCCACGGCGAAGACTCACGTATACCCAGATGACATCTGTAGCGTTCAAGCATCATATCCGACATGCAAAATCGCCTTTCAACGTCTCACGACTTCAATTTATATGGCACTCAATTTCCTTGCTTTTGAATGAAACCCAATGCTTTTAAACATAGGGAAATGGCTTCTTGTGCGACTCTCAATGATAATGCAAGATCTTCTTGCGTTTGACAACAATCCTCATCTTAAAAATTTTTCAACTCTCCAGGCCTCTCCTTGTCTTCCGTGTCGAAATCACCACTTTTGAATCGCGCAAACCATCGTTCACAAGTTTTTTGAATTAGTGCATGCTGACCATAAGCTTCTGCCAACAATCGATAACTTTCAGCAGCCGTTTTCTTCAACTGAAAGAAGGTTATCACAGTTCCTCGCTAAAAACCTGTTTTACACAAGTAATTTGACATTATTACAGCGATTGAAAAAATGTGTGTTTTCACTTTGGCGTCTATCGAGCACTGAATTATAATGACAGATGTTTGCCCTCCAAAATACCATATTTGTTATTGTTGACACAAACCATACGTGATACCCAATAGCATGTCGATTATATACTTGCGTTGTCAGCCCGTAGCCATTCATCTAGGATACTAATTAATACCACAGGTTTTCCTTTCTTCATAGAATCCATAGCCACTTATGTGGGTACTGCCAGGCGCCTCTGTTTCCCTGCTTTGAATCAAAATTTGAGGCAAATTATTTCAATGATTTTCTTTGTAATCAGAAAGTCGCCGACCGAATACGCTTCTCCTAAAAAATAGAATAAAAAAAATTTGGTGAGTCTAGTAAGCACTTCATTGAAAAATAAAAATAAATTCAGAAAGTTATCAACATTTTCGGGACAAACCTCGTATTTTATTATTTTATTTTCTTTTTTTTAACTCTTACAGATTTTTGCTTTTGTATGAAAATTAATTTAATTCAATTGCTAAAGCACGCTTATATAAATATATGTATTTCGAAATGGAACAAACCATAAATAATTAAATTTTGAACGATAGAGAAAATAAAAGTGGAAAAATCTAAAGCAACAGCCAACCAACCACCCACCCTTAAACGGCGTCAGAAATATTCAATTTTTTCTTATTTTCATACCTAAAACCGGTGTTTAGAGGAAGAAAAAAAAAACTGAAAAGCAGACAAAAATAATGAAACAGACACTAATATGAGTTTAACTGTCAGATCGTCATGTTGCAAGAATCTAGTCGGGCATAAATGTTCCCTCGTACAGCAAACAACCACCACCAATAACAACACTACCAACGCCACAAAATTGAGCTGAAATTTATGGAAAAAAATGGGAAAAATAAATAGAAATTGAGGAAAAATTCACATTTTTTTCTACTCCCAGGAAAACATCGTCATTATCATCATCAGTAACAGGAGGGTGATTTATGCTCAACTAGAGTAAGGATGGATGGTTGATTTGTATGGATTAGGGGTTTATTTTTTATTATTTTTTTATTTTCTTGTTTATATGGGGCTTTACAAACACACAGCTCTTGCAAATGGCCAAGTCAGAGTAACTCAAACTAACAAATACAACCCTGTTGATTTAATAACATAAACCGTTATAAAAAAACAACCGTTAAAAAAGAAAATCAATATGGCCTCTAACTACAGAGAGAGAGAGAGAGAGAGAGAGAGAGAGAGAAATTTTATTCTAAAACGAATGACTCAAAACCACCAGCAATTTTTTTTAGAATTTACTCGCTCGTTTTAAAAAACTTTGAAAAAAAAACTCGCAAATAATAATGGAAAAATTCTGAAAAAATTGCATAAAACAGCAGAAAAAATATTCATTTTTATTCTTTATAAAAATAGCAATAAAAAAAACTCCGCCCACTTAAGACGCTTGCGCTTTAATTGCAATAGAATTTTTGCACTGCATTCTGCTCTGCGCTTTTTTTTACTTCTTCTTTTTCATTCTTTTCATTACATTTTTTCTTTTTCAAAGCGTTTGTGAAAAATAAGTACCCGCGTTCCATCCTCCTCCCTAAATAAACACCTCTAATGACCGACCATAGGTTGCTGTGGTCTTTTGTGTCTCGATGGTAGTGGAAAAAGTACAAATAAAGAGGGAAACATTTATTATTTGTTGCTGAGTCGGTAACAACAATCTCATCAAGCTTAGACATTGACGTCGTCAACATCATTATCATTATTATCGTCATCATCATCACCGCTACAATCATCGTCATTTTAATCATTTGTTTTAATACTATCGTTCGCCAGTGTTAATAACCCAAGTACTACAGTCACAGTCATTGCTACTAAATCAGCTACCACTACTATATGATCCCCATTATGTGTATTTTTTGTTTTTAAATCAAATAAAAATGTTTTATTAAATTGCTGATCATTTAGATCACCTTACACTCGTTTAGAACGTCATAGTTAAAAAGAAATCCGAGAATTGATGAGAATTTCAGCTCATTCGGTTAGGTAACACGCTTATACTAACGCTTTTTCTGATACTTAAGGCAGAAATGCTTTGAGTTATAATCTTGAAATCTTTTAAATGGTTAAATGGCTTTATTTCTTCACTTCTTAGACCAAAATACCAATAACTTGTGGCGGAGACTTATTAATGGAGAAGAAAAAACTGTACCAGTTGTATGGTACAGGTATATTGCTTGTTCTTCAATACCCCTTTTGGTAGCATATGGCTTCCACAAAGCATCCCCATCTTACTCAGTTTGCTGCTATTGCTTTTGCTCCTTCCAAAGAAATATTTTACTGTCTAGGTGTTCTTTGGTCGACAACGGCATCTTAATCCTTGAGGATACCACTGGAAATGGCCATTTCACCTCCATTTTGAGTGTTTTATTTATTTCAGTAGAGATTCCTCGTTGATTATATCCCAGAATTCCGTGGTTTGACTTTGTTATACCAGAATATCTTGCATATGGTTCTGAGGGATATGTCGGTGATTACCTGCAGGTTTCGCGTAATGGTGTTCGGTAGTAACCAGGTTTCATTTCATTTGCAACAGAATTAAGTTCTGCCAATTCTCACTTATGGCTGTCTGATGTGGTGGACGGCCCAGTATGTGGCTGGTATATTCTCCGAGCTTGATGACTTTGTGCAATCCTTTAGATTACCGGGAACCTCTAGCATTTTTCAGGCGAGAGTTATTGCAATTATTGCTGAGGGATCTGGAATCTGTGGGTCAGATGGGGTCTTTTTCTGATAGTTAGATAGCTATCAGGCCACTAGTGTTTCCTAGTAAAAACTCGGCTTAAATTTACCGCTATCGGAAGGAGATGAAGGTCATCGGTCATATATAAAGCATTTTATTGAAAAGGCTGGTGAACTTGCTAGGAGGATATCTGCTGTCCTATAGCTATCGTCAAGAAGGAAATCTACAGTTTCCACCTTGAATTAAAAAAAAATGTGTCCGGCTAACAATCCATAGTAAAATAAAGCATCAAAATATTTTATTTTATGCGATATTTCTCTGTATTTCTCTCTCTCTCTGTCTCTCCCTCTCTCCCTTTCTTTGCCTTATTCCTATTTGGTGTCGACTCATATTGTTCTCTTTCGCCAGGTAGCACTGTCCTGCGTCGCCACATTGTCTACTTGCTGTTTCCTTATTTCCATTCGATTAGTGTTCAACCAGGTGGCTTACAGTTTTCCTCTCGTTCTTTGGCTCCATATTATGTCCATAGCAACTTTAACAAATTGGTCGACGTATCTTTTCATTACGTTCCCACATCGCCTTAGCCTGTTTCCTCCCATTTTGTTCTGTGATTGATTTATTTCATCTTGTACCTGCTGAGTAGTTCCACTGGTCCAAGCAAGTATTTTCATCTCTTCCACTTGCTTTTTCTAAGTTTTAAAAATGTGTACCATACCTTCTGCACACGATTAAAAACGGTGTGTGTGTTTGTTCTTCTTAGAATCCTTTATTTTTTCTTGCGATCTATGTTTTGTAGACTTTAAATAGGTTTAAGGTCACGCGATTGGGGTGGCGTGATATAGTGGTTAGAGGTCACACATAACAACACAAACGCTCCTGTTAGAGCACCAGCGGAGGACATGAGGAAGAAGAATTTAATTGTAGTTCCGAATGTTTAATAAAGAGGTTTGAACTTCCCTCCAGACAACTCCACTTAAAAAAAATAAAGAAGAAGAAGAAGAATACGAACATCAGATGAATGATCAGGAAAACACGCCTCCTACCGGGAAAAAAATTACAATGCTAAAGTAAAAATCATCACCAATTAGCAAGGATCTTCACCACTACGCAAAATCATATGGAGGAAACTACAGTGGATTAGTCATCTACTTAGCTTGAAAGATCATATTGATTAAAAAGACTGAAACAAAGTAATGAATGTTTTGTGAAAAGCCAATATGCTCCATGGAGTAGTCATTTTAATGTTGGAAAACCCAAAAATTTGCTTAAGTTATAGCCACAAGTGTGTTCCTTGGCGGTATGTCTTACATGTTTGCTGTCAAGTGATCCGTTTAAAAAAAACCGGTTTTCAGTTAAAAATTTATTATATAACCGGTTAACCGGTTGTTGTTGTAGTTTTTACAAGTACTCTTAAGTATGTATGTATTAAGTATCTTACTATTTCATTCAGTGATTCATTTTTGCAGTGTATTTTGTAAGATTTTGATTTGCCAGTGTCTACAGGTTACCTGATGTAGAATCAAGTTTTCCTTGCTATACAATAGGGTAAATCTTATAGATATATTTAGTTGGCAAATAAATCCTGGTGTCGATGAGCCCTTTCAGCGTACCATTTAATGACACTTAATATATCTAGACTTATGCTTAGAGGACATCTGTAGAAATACAAATGCATGCACCACGCGTTTAATAGTGTGCACCCGCATACCAATCAAGAAGTCCTCGTTTCAATCTCAGGCCGCACCATCTAACAATTTTCAACAGCGGTATCAGCTCAACATTGCTAGCGACTGCTTATAAGTATTTACTCTGAGAAAAACTTCACTATTGCAGATGTATTAGCTGTTGAAACACAAATGCATGCACCATGCATTTAATAGTGTGCCACTGTGCCCGCCTACCAATCAAGAAGTACTCGATTCAATCTTAGGCCGCACTTTTTAACAATTCTCAACAGCGGTATCAACTCAACATTGCTAGCGACTGCTTATAAGTATTTACTCTGAGAAAAACTTCACTATGGCAGATGTATTAGCTGTTGAAACACAAATGCATGCACCATGCATTTAATATTGTGCCACTGTGCCCGCCTACCAATCAAGAAGTCCTCGATTCAATCTTAGGCCGTACTATCTAACAATTCTCAACAGCGGTATCAGCTCAACATTGCTAGCGACTGCTTATAAGTATTTACTCTGAGAAAAACTTCACTATGGCAGATGTATTAGCTGTTGAAACACAAATGCATGCACCATGCATTTAATAGTGTGCCACTGTGCCCGCCTACCAATCAAGAAGTACTCGATTCAATCTTAGGCGGCACTTTCTAATAATTCTCAACAGCGGTATCAGCTCAACATTGCTAACGACTGCTTATAAGTATTTACTCTGAGAAAAACTTCACTATGGCAGATGTATTAGCTGCCATTCGGAGCAGGCGTTTGTAGGTCCTTTTCAATAAGTCTAGTTGTTCATCATTCTCCATATATAAAAAAATAAGGAATATTTACAGAAAATGAGAAAAAGTTATTTTTGCACGAGTGTGCACATCTTTTTCAATCCATCATGGTTTTCAAATGCTAAAACGATGCGCATATTTGCAATAAAAAATATAAAAACGTATTAAAATTATATATATATATATATATAAATGAACCGGTTATTCGTGTTAAAATAACAGGTTTATTCGATATTCGAAAAATGAATATTTAAAAAAAACCGTAGTCGATAAAGCCTTAATAACCGGTTTAAACCGGTCGAATAATAACCGTTCTATCTCTCTACTGGGTACCCAACGACTTTCCCCAAGTCAATACAGACCATTTGTAAGTCCTTGTTGTTACAGCGGTATTCCTGTATTGCATTCATTATTGTTTTTTTTAAATTACCAATCCGCATTGATTTGGTAATATTTCCTTCTCCTTTATTGCATGCTATAATATATTTCAATTTCTTATAGCATGACATAAAATTATTTATTGTCATTTTTATCTAACACACAGTAAACCATGACATATTATAATTAAATTTACGCACTCCCACACCTGCATTCTACTTAATGTGTCGATACAATACAGTTAATATTTTTATGTGTACGTAAAACATACTTTGACACGTTTGTGGGTGTCATGTGAGTATGTGTGTAAATTCTATTTTGTAGCAGGTTGATCGTTAAAAAGCATTTTATGAGCGAGCACAACATAATTAAATGTTAGGTTACGGTTCGTTGAGTTGTTGTTTATTTTTTTCCTCTTTTCTATACGCTTTAATTGTGTTTCTTGCTGCTGTTGCTAACTGGCAGAATATGTACAAGTACAGCTAGAAAAATTTTACTTTTCCTTTAATTACCAAAGACTTGCATTTTCTAATGCACTAACAGAGTAATCAAGTCAAACAAACACCAGCAGCAGCATCAACAAATAACGAACTAAGCTACTCTTTTTTCCCTCTTTAATTGTTAATAAATTTTCCACTTGTAGTAGTTATTACTTACATACATTGTTGTTGGTGTTGATGCTGCGGTTACACTGACTGTTAATATTATCACATCGCACCTACAAAGGAGTCTATATAGTAAGGAGAGTGAGAGAATAACATAGAAACAGATTTAACATCTTAACAGAGTTTTCATGTTTTACTTTCAAAAATCTTTAAAGTTCGAAAATAATTAATTTGCTGGTTGATTTTTATCTAATTTCTAAAACCATTTTAATTATATCTGAACGTACTAATTAATTCAGAAATAGTACGATTCCTATCTAAAGTAAAGGGTCCGCCATCTAACGTTTTTTTCAACTAGTGCTTATTTCGTGAATGGTAACACTTAGCTCATGTCTGATTTGACAGATAATTAGTTTTATCCTTCCGCTGAACGAATATGGTTGCGTATACGCTTGAACAACGCTGGGAATCTGAGCCTGCGATCGACTTACAGAAGATGCCGATTTTGCCAAAAAAAAAAAAAAAAATCAACTTTTCAGATGAAGCTCATTTTGATCTTGGCGGGTATGTAAACAAGCAAAATAGTCGCATTTGGGGCACCGAAAACCCGCACGCCTACATTGAAAAGCCGATACACCCAAGACGAGTCACTGTTTGGTGCGGATTTTGGTCCAAAGGCATAATTGGGCCATTTGTCTTCGAAAATGAGCAAGGAATGGCCGTTACAGTCAATGGCGATCGTTATTGGGCCATGTTGAACGAATTTTTGTTCACAAAAATTGAAGAGGAGGATATTAGCAACATTTGGTTTCAACATGACGGCGCTACGTGCCACACAGCCGAAGCTACACTCGATGTTTTACCCCCTGTTTTTGAAGATCGCATTATCTGCCGCAGAGCTGATGTCGTTTGGTCACTTCAGAGCTGGGACTTGACACCGTTGGACTATTATTTGTATGGTGCCGTCAAAGATAAGTGTTACGCTAGCAAGCCAGAGACAATTGACGCTTTAAAGGACAATATTCGTGAAGCCATTGGTGAAATGCAGCTGCACACAATCGATAATGTGCTTAAAAGTTGGACCGGTCGTGTAGGCTACTGCATGGCCAGCCAAGGCAGTCATTTGAATGGAATTATTTTCCATTATTAACCGGAAGGATTGTACTTTCAAATAAAAAAAGAAGTTTGAGAAAATATTTAGTAGCTTTTTTTTATAGCATTTTCAAAAAAAAAAAAATTTATTTGGCGGACCCTATAGTAGGCAAAAGTACTTCTTCTACAAATGTGGAAAAAATTGGATAATTTTAATCACAACTTCAATCACAACCGAGCCAAATGGAAGAATTGGAATTGCTTAATATATGTTGTTTCATCGGCCATTGGCCGCTAAGCCTATGCGATTTGTCCCCATTAGATTATTTTGTGTGAGGATACATAAGGTCTCTCGTGTATAGAGCCAAGCTAACCACAATTTTTGCCCTAAAAGTCCATATTACAGCTGCCATTGGTGAAATACCGGCCGAAGTATGAAAATTGCCAAAATTGTAGCTGATTTACGAACCACTTAAATAGAAGGCAGTCATTTATTACCCCAAATTATAATCGCTTCCCTTTTGCAGATTTTTTTGTTTTTAAAATTTTCAAAATCCAAGAGGATATCAACTAACCCGTTATATCATTTAAAAGTCATATTTATTTGTTTTAAAATCCGCCGATCAACTTGAAATTGGGTAATATATAGCACCGTTAATGGCTTATAAATGCATTAAAGTACGAAAAACCAATTGTTTTTTATCGGTAACTCAAGATATTGGAGGGGTTTCGAAAATTTCAAAAAAAAATTCCTGTTGTACTCGATAGCGCCTATAAGAAAGGTAGTATATCTTCCCTGATATACTTATATACTGCTTCACATTCAACTCACTTGATCTCTAAAATAATGTGTTTGAGCTGGAGTAACTGCAAGTAAATCTGAATTTTGAGGTACTATTCTAATCAGTGGACATCAATTACGAAAAGTGAAGAAATTCACATTCGTGCTATGTTAGAAATGTGTTTTGTAAATTATGTCCATTTTGTGATTGTTGTAATCGATGCAGCAAACAAGCTATTCAAACTATTGTGACCAAATTTCGCACCATTCTGACTTTATTGCATATTAATCCACCAACACGTATGCAATGAGTGCGTATTAAGGGAAATATTGCTACTGTATCGGCCAATTTGAATGAAGATCGCGATATGGCAGTTCGTCGTCGTTATCAACAATTGGGTTTGTGTTATTGGATCATCTAGAAGATTTTACGTAAGAAACTCGGTATCACGCCTTACTAAATATGGCTGCTGTAAGAACTAAAGCGAGGTGACGTACAAAAACGTTGTTTGTTTGGTAAATGGGCTTTAGAAAAGTTGGATGCAATTTTGCTATCAGCAGTGAAGCTCAATTTTGGCTCAATGGGTACATCAACAAGCAGAATTGACGAATTTGGTCTGAAGAGCAGTCAGTGACAGTTGAAGAGCTAACAATTAACCCTGAAAGATTGACTATTTGGTGTGATTTGTGGATCAGCGTCATCATTGGACGGTACATCTCCAAGAACAATGAAAATAACAACGTCACAGTCAATGGAGCAAGGTACCGTGCAATAAGGCTTGCCAGTTGGCCTTAATTTCGCTTGATTTACAAGAAATCTTACAGCTTGTCAAGAATCAAGAAAACATATGTTTCTTAGGATTTTTTAAAACATATTTTCTTAAAGTTTACCTTACGCACAGTTTTATAAAAAGCTATTAAGCCATTATACGAAAAACTGATCTAATCGAGTTTTGTAGAGCATTAGGACAGTCTGCAGAGATCGAATCAATTGACAATCTCAGTGTGCAAAGATCGGGCTATAGAATAGATGCATTGAAACAGCTTCAGGCAAACGAATTTTAATGCATTTTACTATTGTGGTAGCAATTTGAGAGTATCTCACTCAGGCCACTTTGCACTGTAGTTTTCCACTTGTTTTCTCTTTACTCCTATTTCTTTGGTTTTACTTTTTTTGCCTATGAGTGTGACTACGTACGTGTGAAAATCAATCTGCATTAAAAAATCCCATTCAAACTCTTTTAGTTTCTGCCGGGGCAACAAAGATATGTCTTGTCCGGCGTTGTTATGATGTAATACAATACCATTTCTGTTGATCAATTCTGACCGTATTAATTGAATTGGATTCAGTTTTATTAATTGTTGATGGTAGAGATCAGCATTGCCCTTTTTACCAGGTTGTAGAAGCTCATAATGAAGAATTCCTTTCCAGTCCCACCAGACCTATGAGACATACAGTATTACCTTTCTGAGTGTTAATCATGGCTTGCCGCCGTCGACGAAGCTTCACCCTGCCTCAATCAAGATTTTTGTCTGTAAATATCAAGCATTTTGCAATGTTGGATCTGGCAACCCTACGTGCTATGATTACTGATTTTTTTTTTTGGCCAAAATGGACTAATTGGTCTTAGTTGACTTGTAATTTCAAGACGGTGCTACATGCCACATAGCACATGATATAATGAACCCACTGAGATGCGAGTTTGGCTAGCAATTAATCTCACGTTTTGCGGCAGTTCATTGGCTGCCATTCATTGGCTGTGATTTGACTCCACAAGACTTTTTTTTGTCTTTCGTGCCCTTGATGAGATACCCGCCGAAGTACTGAAATAAGTACACGCATACCTCTTTATACGGCCTAGATAGGTTCTGAAAATGTAGGCTATAAATCAAAATGCCGTAAAGCGAATTGCTTTTGCTTGCCTTACACTTTTTCTGTGAATCCCAGATTATATTGCCGTATAATTAATAATAATTTGCGCCGTAAAGAAAAATTGTACCATAATTCAGACAGGCCGCTATAGCGAAATGCCGGGAACATTAAGGCCTTTTAAAGAGGTAGGAGTATATATCAAAATTGAAGCTGGCAGATGTGTGAGCCACATACGGTGTAGTTACGGTCAATATTTAATTGAACTAATCTTTAATAAGTAAATGTCAAGCATTCATTAATCGCCCAAAGTAAATATTTCATTAACTTTAGCAAATTTTCGTTTTTTTTTTTTAATTTTCTACACCAAAACAGTTATAAAATCACCCAAAATATGCTGTAAAAAGCCGGAATTAAATTTCTAAAAAAAAATCTAAATAAAAATATTTCCATCTAATTTTCAACGTACTTATGCGTGTGTATGTGTGTGTGTGTATGTACGTCTATATATATGTACACAATCATGTAAAGTAGTTGTGTTGATATTTGTTAAATGCTTATAATCATTGTTGTTGCTGTAAGCTATACTACATTTTTCTGTATTTTCCCATTTACCTCCGCTTATTATTTGTTTAGTACTGATTTTTGTTTAGTTTTGTTTTTGTTTTTTTTTTCAAATATTTTTGCATTAATTGGTTGTGCACATGCATGCATGTGCCTGTGTGTTATACTTATTGTTTTAGTTAAACTCTCTCATACTCTCTCGCACACACACTCATCTCAACGTGTATAAGCAAATGATTACTTAAGTAGAATAATAGTCGGTAGCGATTTACGAGTGCATACACACATACTTACACACATACATTGCTTGCTTTTGTCTTGTTTTTTTTATTGCCATTTGGTTTTACTTGCAATTTTGTTGACGCCATTTTGAAAGTGCTTGCATGTAATTGTGTAGTTTTATTATTTAAAAAACAAAAAAACATAAAAATAAAATTAAACAAAAAAATTATTTTTTTAAGGAAAACATATTAAAAATAATGAGATTTGAAAAAAGGAATTTTAATTCTTCTATAAAATGCTAAATTAGAATAAGAAGAGGAGAAAGATACAGAAAGAGAATGCGATTGGTTACAGTTGATGGTGAAAAAATAGTAAAGATATGGCTTCTTCTTGATTTATTGATATTTAAAAAGAATCAATACATAAAGGATCCGCCAAATAATATTTTTTTTTTTTTTTTGAAAGTACAATCCTTCCGGTTAATAATGGAAAATAATTTCATTCAAATGGTTGCCTCGGCTGACCATGCAGTAGCCTACACGATCGGTCTAATTTTTAAGTACATTATCGATTATGTGCAGCTCTATTTCACCAATGGCTTCACGAATATTGTCCTTTAAAGCGTCAATTGTCTCTGGCTTGTTGGCGTAACACTTATCTTTGACGGCACCCCACAAATAATAGTCCAACGGTGTTGAATCGCAGCTCCGAGATGGTCAAACGACATCAGCTCTGCGGCTGATAATGCGATCTTCAAAAACAGGGCGCAAAACATCCAGTGTAGCTTCGGCTGTGTGGCACGCAGCGCCGTCCCGTTGAAACCAAATGTTTCTAATATCCTCCTCTTCAATTCTTGTGAATAAAAATTCGATCGCCATTGACTGTAGCGGCCATTGCTCATTTTCGAAGGAAATTGGCCCAATTATGACTCTGGACCAAAATCCGCACCAAACAGTGACTCTTCTTGGGTGTATCGGCTTTTCAATGTATGCGTGCGGGTTTTCTGTGCCCAAAATGTGACAATTTTGCTTGTTTACATACCCGCCAAGATCAAAATGAGCTTCATCTGAACACATCGCACACATTCTGCAACATTACCATGATTTTCAAAGTAATGTCGCAATATTTCCCAGCGTTGTTCAAACGTATACACAACCATATTCATTCAGCGGAGGAATAAAACTAATTATCTGTTCAATCAGACATGAGCTAAGTGTTACCATACACGAAATAAGCAGTAGTTGAAAAAAAAAAACGATAGATGGTGGATTGCACCAGGGAAATAAGAAATATGCTCTTAAAGAGTGTTTTATGCACATAACGCCGGTGTGATGGTCCCATCGTTTCGATTGGAGTTTTTTTTTTTTTTTTTTTTTTTTTTGTTAAGTTGGTTGACAATTGCAAAAGCTACGTAGCTCAAAAGTGTTAGTGAGTCAATCGAAGATGATGAGAAAGTAAAAGAAATGTTGGTCAATAACTGCAAATTAACCATGAGAGAGATACTTGAACATTGCCTATGAATCTGCCCAAGACATTTTGGTTAATGATTTAGGTTTCCGTCGTGTAGTAGCAAAGTTGGTAGCGAAAGATCTCAATTTCATGCAAAAGACATGATTTGCGAGGCTGAATCCGATCCCATATTCATCTAAAGGATCATTACTGAAGACGAATCGTGGGTTTATGACTACGACACTCAATCCGGACATCAGGCAAGTGAATGGCGTTTACCAAAAAAGCAAAGACCAAAAAAACCATATCGTTTTCAGTCAAAAAGGAGGCAATGCTTACGGTTTTCATGGATTACAACGGTGTAGTGCAGCATGGATTTTTGCCATAAGGCCAGACAGTAAACAAAGAGTATTATTATGAGGCATTTGTGTGAAGCAATTCGCCGAAAGAGACCAGAATTGTGGGCAGAAAATTCGTGGATTTTGCACCATGACAACACAGCGTCGCTGCCATAATTATTCGAAATTTTTTGACGCAAAATGCAACAAATACCATCCAACAGCCACCGAATTCACCTGATTTGGTGACTTCTTTCTGCTCAATTGAGTTAAAAAGCCGTTATGGGGAACACGTTTCAGCAGCCAAGAGGAAATAATGAAAAAATCACAGGTAGCACTGATGAACACATCGAAAACCGAATATGAAAAAAGCAAATATCAAGCTATGACGCTAAGACTTAGCGGGAACATCAACAACAGATATTCCAACTTAACAAAAAAAAAAAAACGTCAAATCGGAACGATGATGCCGCCACACGCGGGTTATTCCGGAAACTTGATCAAGGTAGTATTTGTTGTTGCAGTAAACAACATAACATTGACTTAACATTTTCTAATATAAAGCGTTGTCTATTACATCTGAGCGAACTTTTATACATTGTTATTTCAATATCTACTGATGTTGTAATGGTGTTATACTTAAAAGATAACAATTCCTTAAGATTATTTTTTATTAATTGATTTGTTAGATATTGACATATTGCTTTTACTACATCGAGCCCTTCGTTTCTTGCTATAATCTGTTTAAGCCTGTTTTTAATATTAAGTTTTGTATTACAATCTTTCATCTTGCCATTGTTCTGAATCGTCTCACTTAATATGGCATACTGTTCAACTAATGTTAGGCCATTGGCTTGCAGATTTTTTAGTAGTTCTTCAATGAAACTGAAGCTTGCAGCATTTGTATTTATATTGTAGAACTTCTAAGATCCTTTTACCAGCTGTACCGGTATGAAGTAAGTATCAAGATACAATGTCTCCATAGGGAACATTTATTGTGAACGAGCCTTTTTTTGTATGTTGGTAATGACATCTGTCAAACGTATTCAGCATTCATCAAATCAATGGACAAACAACATTATATTTTTTCATCTTGTTAAAGTTGGCGAATTTTGTACCAGAAAATGATGATTTGCTTCAAAAAAGTGGTAGAAAATCGGTGTTACATCGAGTTATTTCTGTCGATGAAAAATAGATTTATTTTCAGAATCCTAACTGGAAAAAATCATGGGTTAATCCGTACAACCATTAACTTTGGCTGCAAAACCAGATCGAATAGACAGGAACACAATGCTGTGTGACTGGTGGTACCAGAAAGGTGTGGTGTATCACGAGCTCCTAAAACCTGGTGAAACCGTTAATATACATCTCTACCGACAACAAATGATCAATTTGAACCATGCATTGATCGAAAAACGACCAGAATAAAATGTCAAAGCACCTGCTCACCAAGCAAAACCGGTTCAGGATACAACAATCAAAGCATTAGGCTCAGGGTTTTGCACCTCTGAGTCAATATTCGAATTCCGTCTCAGACAAACTTGTCGTCTTTTAATGCGATCCACTTTGAAACTGATTTTCTATTTCTTCAAAGCAAGTGATTCGGTGACATGCCGAAAGATATTGTATCCACCGAAATAGACAATAGTCAGAAGGAGCAATGTTTAGAGAATACGGCGGGTGCGTCATTTGAGATCAAGCGTTGTCATGCAAATAAGTTATCTGTCTGTCTTTATATTCCGGGCGTTTTTCTCATAATGTACGCTTCAAACGAAGTCTGCTTCGAACACCAAGTTTTAGCAGCTCATAGTACACAATGCCACCTTGATGCCACTAAGAGCGCAATATATATAAAATATTGTCGAAATGAACGAAGTTTAAAAGCAGTTATAAAACCCAAAAAACCCATCAAAAATCGCAATAAAAGCCGGTGGGTTAGGTTTAAAAAAAAAAACCTGTTTTTGCCAACCCGCCGTTTTCACCAAACTTGGCTCCTTCCGACTGCTATTTGCTTCCATCGATGGGACACGCATTGGCTGAGCAGCACTTCGAGGAAACCGAAAATTGGTTGACTAATTGGTTTGCTTCAAAAGACGAACAGTTTTATTGTCGTTCAATCCATAAATAGCCCTAAAAATGGGAAAAATGTATAGCCAGCAATATCCAACACTTTGAAGCAAATGTTTTATTAATTTCCCCTTAAAAATTAATTAATCATTGTTTTATTATGACATAAACGCTCATTTGATATCGGTACACCTGGTATAATTGTTAGCTTGGTAACGAGTTAGAATTTTCTTTCTCTTTAAATTTCATCTCTATTTGGAGTTTTCAAGGACACTTTCCTTACACTTGCAATGACTTTGTTTGCATTTGCATATTAATCTCATATTATCATATTATCTCTATGAGTAATGCATGTAGCTCGCGTTAGTTTAGGATAAAACACCTTTATGGCTTTGACAGCTTTTACCATTATTTGTCTTTAATAATTTGTCAAAACGCTGTGCAATTGTAAAGTGATTGGTTCTGTCCAAAACAACTGTGTTAACTAAGAATTTTTGAGCTGATACTTCTTTGTCACAATATAGAACACATACCTTTGCGACATTTTGTTCCAATGACGTCAACTGTTTCATCTACTGAAATCCAAAAAAATTGGTTTCTTATGTATTTGCGTATGTTATCTAAACAGTTTTTGGTAAATATTTTTGGCATACAAACATGCCTTAAAAACCAACATTCTTCCAAAAATTGTTTTTGATCCTACTAAGTGGCAATAAACTTAGTTGAGATATATATGGCGCAATAAATTGTAGTTGACGGATAACACTGGTTTACAAAAAACAAAAAAAATTTCTCTCCATTTTCAGTTTTTTCATCGGAATCATTTTTATTTTTTTTTTAAATTTTTTTTTTTTTTCGTGACAAAATATGGCAGTTATGTCAATATATTTCATCATAACTTGAAAACGACTTAACCGATTTTAATGCAAGTACCACCAGTGCTATAAATCACCTGAACAATTTTTTTTTTTTTTGTTAATTTTAACAGTTTCGGAGTTATTCATAACATAGCTGCGAAAAAAATTTTTCGCGCAAAACTAGAACATTTTTTTTTTTTTTTTTGTGAATAAATTATAAAAAATTTTCAGAATGAAAACTTTAGCTGTTAAGCACTTAAATTAAAGCTTAAAATGTTAAGCTTTAAATCATGAAAATCAAGTGACTTATAGGAAAATTTGTTTTTAAACGTTTGGTGGCATTAAAATCGGCCAAGTCGTTTTGAACTTATGATGAAATATGTATACTGACATAACTACCATATCTTGGGCGAAAATTTTGCCACGCCCATAAAAAAATTGTTAGCCCTATGGAAAAAAAACTGAAAACGGATTTGAATTCAGCGCATCAAGATCCTTATATAGTTTTATTTATAGTCTTATTTAAAGCAGTTTTTTTCTGTAGACCAGTGTAGTTTAAAAATGCCATGACTTGGTCAGAATTTAAAACAAAAATTTTATTTTGGCTGTAAAAATACTTTAGAGTACTAAAAAGCACTCTTTAAATACGAAAATATTACAAATAGGGATGCAATTTTAAAAGAAATGTAGCCATCCATCATCCATTACCGCCCGAAACAGTTATAACTCGTTGGGGAACTTGACTTGCGGTCATCAAATACTACGCTTACGCAATTATGAAAAGATCTTAGAAGTTCTAACTGAAAAATTTAAATACAAAAATGAGTTGATTTTTATTGCGGTAAACTTCGTTTTCATCGAAGATATGTACTTAAAAAGCTGCTAACCAATGGCCTAACATTAGTTGAGCAATATGCCATATTAACTGAGACGGTTCCGATTATTGGTAAGATGAATGATTGTAATACAAAACATAATATTAAAAACAGGCTTAAGCAGATTACGGCAAGAAATTAAGTACTTGATGTAGTAAAATATAACAGATCATACAATAAGTCCGTATGAATGTGTTAAATGCTAGTGCTCCTTCATGTGCAACAGCAAAAAGATTGGGTGGCTGAATTTGAACAAGTATTGAAGATGAATCACCAAGTGGACATCCAAAAACCGCAACAACTCCAGAAATTATATGATCCGACGAGTAAAAGTGTATAAAATATGTAGGTAATTCCATAGTCATCTCCAAATAATCGATTATATTTTATTATGCATCAAGAGTTACAGATGAAAAAGCTTGCTGCAAGATGGGTTTTTAACAGTTGACCAAAAACGCATTGGAATGAACATTTATCAAGTTTGTTTGGATCGATTTAAGCGAAATAAACTGGATTTTAAGCGTCGTTCTATAACACAAAAGAACAATCCAAACAATGGTCTGAAGCCGGTGGAAGTATACCAAAGAAGTTAAGTTCCTGGCAACGGATTTCTGGGATTGCAACGGTATTTTATTGATCGACTGTCTTCAAAAAGTACGAATTTCTCCCGATTTCGCTCCCTCTGACATTTACCTGCTTTCAAATCTAAAAAAATTCCTTGCTTGCAAACCTTTTACCTCGAATACAGATGCAATTATTTTGATCAGAGGATAGAATTGCTAGAGAAACGTTAAGTTTCGGAATATGTTTCGGATGTTTCGGAATATTTTATTGAAAAATAAATATTGTTAGGCTAAGAACATTTCGTACTGCCCTCGTAGACAACGCTTTACATTTCAAAATTTAAGTCAATGTTTTGTTGTTTATTGCAACAACAAATACAATTACCGATAAACAAAATTCTGCTTTATTTTACCAAAAATCTTAAGTTATGTATTGAGATATTGTTAAGATATTGAGTTGTTGAATAAACCTTTGTTTCTATTGGGTATATAAGTTAATGTGCCGCTGTGGTATAGTAGGCAAGACACCCACCTACCAACCAGAAGGTAGTCCGTTCAATACCAGGCCAGACCATATTAGAAAAAAAGAAAAAAGTTTTTCGGCAGTGGTATCACGTCATAACACAAACTAGTAACTGGTTATGAGTATAAATACTATTGAAAACTTCTCTAAATGCATTTGCCGTTCGGAGCCGGCGTTAAACTGTCAATGAGTCTAAAAATTTCAATGAGTCTAAAAATAGAATCGGGTGCAGCTCATTGACTGAGGGGAGTCCCCATGTTCTTTCATGGAATGTTATGGGAATTAATAAATAATAATATATAAGTTAATAATGTCGATTTTTTAACAATATGAATTGATATATTATTCAAGGTATTGTCCATCGTTAGCCACTACTTTTTCCCACCTTTCTGGTAGCATATGGACTGCGCCAAAAGAACTGCTTCGGTTCTGAGGTAAAGAATGAATCACGCCAATTTCTGATACCCTGTTCTAAAGTAACGCGTATTCCAGTAAAGGCGTTCTGCATCGAGCGAAACAAATGGTAGTGGCGGATGAGCCAAAAGTTTCTATCCACTGTTTTGCAATTAGTTTTTGACCGGCTTTGCAACATGTGGCCGAGCGTTGTCATGATGAAAGATTATGGCTTCGTGTCTGGTTGAATATTCTGGTCGTTTTTTGAATCAATTGTGTTCGGTACAGATCCCCTGTGATCATCTGATTCGATTTCGACAGCTCATAATACAAAACATCCTTCTGAACCCAACAAATACAGAGATATTCGGTTACGGCTTTGATTTGGCTGGTTAGACAGACTTTACATACGACTTTTTGCGCTTGGGCTTATCGTAATGTTTTCACTTTTCATCAGCAGTAACAATACCATGCAAAAATGACTGCTTTTTGTGGCGTTCAAGCATCATTTTCGCCTTTCAACGTCTCTCGGCTTCAATTCATATGATAATGCAAGTTCTTCTTACGTTTGACAACAATCTTCGACGAGTAATGCTTTCAATTCCTCATCTTCAAACTTTTTCGGCTGACCAGGGCTCTCCTTGTCTACCGTGTCGAAATCACCACTTTTGAATGACACAAAGCTATTGTTCACAAGCCGTTTTCTTCAAATGAAAGAAGGTTATCAGACTACCCCGCAAAATTTTTTTTTTTTTTAGACACAAAACACGACATTATTATAGCGCTTTGGCGTCTATCGAATACTGAATTATAATGACAGATGTTTGCCCCCCAAAATACCATATTCGTTATTATAGACACAAACCATATGTGATAGTTATGCCATATGTTGTCCAAATCGACTTTATTAACTTGTAGACCCAATATTATTTAAGAAGAATTTCTTTTAAACATATTTTACAATTTTCAGATCATATTTTCGGATTTTTACTGCATATTTTACGCGCACAAATACTTTGTTAGGAGCATAATTCTTGTTTCCCTGATTATGATTATTTTGTAAAACAAAATATGTTTGCTGTACTAGTAATTGCAGAATTCAATGTAATGCTTAACTTAAGCTCAAGTTTATACAAAATGTTTGGCACAATATTTGGTTAAAAAAAAATCTCTGCTGCTTTTATCTCTTTCCAACGTATTTATTTGACAACCCGGTAGTTTTTTCTTTATTTATTACTTTTTTTCAAATATTTTTCGCATTTTTGAAATTAAAGAAAAAAAAAAACGTTTTAATTTTTTATGTTTTATTGCAATTTTTAAAATAAATTTGTAGTTTTTTGATCAGACCGAAGGGCTTGGATTGAATTTTTTAATTTCAGCCTAAAGGACATAACTAAGTTGTTTCTAAATAAATAGAAAATTTTTAGACTTTTTTTTTAAATTATTTGTTTAACAATGGAAAACTGATATGTGTGAAGATAAATCGGCTCCAGCTACGCCTGTCATTGTCAGAGTTCTTTGTGTTGTGCAGATTCTGGTTAAACATTAACTTCCTATTTAACTCATGCATTCCTGGAAATCCCATATTGAAATTATCAATTTCTATAGGTATTTATTATCGAATTTCTGCCATCTCAGTTTTCAATGCCATTCAACTTTTTTGACATTTGCTAATATGAATCGATACCTGCTACAAGACACGAGGGTTCATATGCTGACGAATAAACATTTTCCATTTTTTAATTATTATTTTTTTTTATTTTTTAAATATAAAAATCAATAAAATGTTAAAAAAAACATCGTACATTTGATTATTCATTAATTGGATTTCTTAAAATAGGTCATGTTATTAAATTATTTAACACCATCAACAACAAGAACATTCAATAAAGTATTCATATGCTAATGTTAGTTAAATGATTCATCCGCACACATACACATACACAGCCTTGTTTTTCTAACAATATTTACGAAGATTTTTCCGAACTTTATTCAGAGTTATAACTCGCACTTCTGTGCGGTTTTGTTCTCTCTACACATTCTTACGGTAACAACGACGTAACGATTATCGTTATTTCTCAATAAGACACGCACTCGTTGTGTTTGTTAAATGCGTGTGTCACGTGTGCCAAACATTGCGTAACTGAAAGAGTTAAAGGAACGCAAACAATATTTGACCAACGCACACTTGAAATGGCCAGACAACGGCAACAACAACAACAACAACAACAACAACAACCGCAACAACCATTAAAGGAAACTAAAAAAACAAAAATTAAATTTTTGGTGTAGAGAACAAGAACAACAATAAATGGAATTTTACAAAAACGTAACAATAAAAGCGAACGAAATAAAGCTGGAAAAACTTGTTAAAAATTTTCGTTTGCAAAAACAACAACGACAACGACAACAACAAACATACAGAAAAACGACGGGAAAAAAGAAACATTAAAAAGAGTTGAAAACAAGATTTCGTATATAAAACCCTAAAAAAAGGGTACCCATACAAAAGGGTTGAGAGCAAAGGAACACTAAAACTAAAAATCATTAGAAAACCGGTAGAACAGCTCTATTCTTAACAGACGCACGTATATACAGGCATATGGCACTTGCGAAAGGGTTTAGAACAAAACAAGTAGCGTCGGCAATAACAACAAAAAAAAAGAAAAAAAAGAAATTATTAAAAACAACAACAAATCAAAGAGAAAAAAACAAATTTATAACAGATTTTATTAACAGTCAGTCAGTCCATTACACTTACTGACCACCGCATGGCAAGAGATACATCCATACCTAGTAGTTAGTGAAGAGTGTGCTTTTAACAAGGGGTTGGCGAAATTCTTGTTTTTGTTGTGCTGTGTTAGTGTGTGTATGTGTTTATTTTAACACCCATTTAAAATTGAATTAAAGCCGATAAGAAAATAAAAGACAATAATTAAATGAGTAAAGGAAACCCACCCTTTTAATTGTGCAGAAAACAGACTCAACTCTTTACAGACAAGAGCATTTTATGTACACTACTCTTCTGCTGATGCTATGTTTTCTCCACTATACTTTTGCTTTTAGCAAATTACTATAATAAGCACTCATTCAAGTGTTAAATCACTCAAGATTAGTTCACTCTTTCTCACTGTCGTTGCTGCAAGTTTATGTAAAAACTGCAAATGGTAATAATGCATATAACACTTGAGAGCTCCGCCTATTTTTGTTTTTATTTTGCTTTACTTTACAAAAGTGTGCTTACATTTTTCTCTCTATAAAGCGCTCTCTAGTGGTGAATAGTAGAACTTTTGTGTCTGTCATATAGAGAAAAATGAGTGTCATTTTCGTGTGCTATGTTTTGTAATTTCTCCTTTGCTATATTAAACTCCGCCAACCAGAATTTGAGTGTTTTTTTCTTGTTGTGGAATGAGACATTCAATGTTTTTCAATAAACAAAACTGTTAGAAAAATCGTCCGCAGCTGGCATGTGTAGCACATTTGAATACTTAAGGATTTTTCTATGCGATGTTTTTTGGTTACATTTTCTTTTTGTGTTTGAGTAGTGTTCCCATATATATTTTTTTTAATAAACATGTTATACAAGAAGAAGGATGTGGTAACAGTTATACTATATATAACAGTTTGATAAATTATACCAGCTTTTCTCTGTGTTAATTCTTGTATTTTTTTTGGTTTTAATAAGCTCGAGGCTGAAAATACAATTTTATGTGTAGTGCTTCTGTAAGCCAAGCGACTTGAATCGCTTGTCAATTTATGGATATGAAAAATTCAAAATTACACTCATTTTTTGTTTGTGTTTAAGCTGATAATTTTGCATTTAGCTGACAGTGCTGAGGGTTCGGCCTTATTTTTGATGATTAATTTCTATATGTGGGACGTTATTCAAGCAACAGCAACTTTAATGTTGATCTCACAGGATAAGTTTCCTGAGCCAGGCTGTATTAACTTCTGGCTTTATCAGTAGCCTCAATTTGAGGTGGTGAACATACTGGACTGCACAAAAGATTCTATGTTGGCTTTTGAGCTCATTTAAAGTGATTGTTTTCAATTTGTGATGGCACAATAAAGGGTGTCCCAAAATATGTGCAAGATATGAATTTGTCACAATTTGTGCAGTAAAGTGTTGGCAACCCTAAAAAAAATCAATTCGATAGCTGACAGTTTAGGGTTAGTAAAAATGGAGCGTTACACTATAAAATAACGTGTCTTCATTATTGAACAATATTTCACAAATAATGAAAGCTTAGCGGCCGCAGTTCGAAAACTGTTTTAACTTTATCAACTAACTGCGTTGAGATTAATTGAAAAATTCAGGTAGACTGGCTCCGTTGCAGACAACTGCATCTACAAGGTGTCACTGTTTAGTGAAGATTTTGGCATAACTGGACCATTTTGTTTTTCTCCGTCACTTCTCGAGGGAGTATATTGGCTTTCCTCCACAAAGCATCTATTGCTTTGTTTCAGTTTCTTGAATCAATCCACTGTAGCTTCCTTCATATGATTTTGCGTAGTGGTGAAGATCTTTGCTAATTGGTGGTGATCTTTACTTAAGTACTGTAATTTATTTTCCTACTAGGTGGCGTGCTTTTCTGATCATTCGTCTGATGTTTGTCATCATCGCCAGAGGTATGCGGGAAGGTCAGGTGCTTCTTCTTTATTTTTTAGATGGAGTTGTCTGGAGGGAAGTTCTTTTATTAAATTTCGAAATAACATTTAAATTTTTCTTCATCATGTCCTCTGCTGGGGCTCAAACCTGTGTCGTTTGTGTTGTTATGCGTGTGCTCTAACCACTATACCACGCCAAACCAATTACACCATAATTTTTTTTTCTGCCGAAATGGCATGATATCGATGTTAAACAATATGTGGTTTCAACAAGACGGTGCCACGTGCCATACAGCCCGTGAAACAATTCAATTACTGCATGAGACTTTTTCAGGTCATGTACTCTCTCGTTTCGGTGATCAAAATAAACCCCTAGATCGTGTGATTTAACACCATTAGGTCTCTGTGCATTAAAGAAAAATCCAACGCTGCATTAACGAAATTCATCCACATTTATGCAAAATGGTCATCGAAAATTTCGACAAACGAGTGCGTATGCGCGTGTAAAGCCGTGGAGGCCATTTTCGCGGTGTGTTTCATAAATCACCCTATTCTATGAAATTGAAATTTTGATTCTCTTAAAAAAATAACAATCAAAAGTCCAAAAACTGTGCTTTTTATTTAATTAAAATCTTGCGTTAATTTTGGGACAGCCTTTATAACGTCATAATCGATCAATTGGCTTTGTCTATGGTTACAGTTACGGTGTTATGTTAAGTCACGTCTAATCGAGGGGCGAAACAAAGTTAATTTGTTCTTTCAATCTCACACGTACGTACTCACAAGCATAGACAGAAAATAAAATCGAGTCATTAATTTACTTTCCGATGTTCTTCGAACTCTGGCTGCGAAAATTCGGCTTTAAAAAAACACCGCTGCTTAGCAAAGAAAAGTGGCGGCAACGAAAATTTCTTTATAATAAAAAAAAGTAAGACTCTGTGGAATTTTGAACTCCATAAGAGTATATTTCTACCTTTTTCACTATGTAGACTAGATCATCGTTACGTATCCGCCTTGGCCAGATTATAGCCATTATACTCGTATGTATCATTATATTGTACTATTTATTTACTACTGGTTTTAAAGGTGCGAATCTTATATTTTCTGGAAATTTGTGTGTATCGACATAACCTGTAGAAGACAATATACGCCTGTCGGGCTTTTTTTTATACTGCTCCTAACATCAGAGTCAGAGCTTTCATTCTGCATTCATCAACGTCTTTCATTATATAGGTTTACCGGTGC
The DNA here is from genome assembly GCA_023159175.1 of Wohlfahrtia magnifica. Classification (NCBI taxonomy): domain Eukaryota; kingdom Metazoa; phylum Arthropoda; class Insecta; order Diptera; family Sarcophagidae; genus Wohlfahrtia; species Wohlfahrtia magnifica. Next base: position 5,396,492 of record JAKWBJ010000534.1, on the reverse strand, counting down.
TGTAATGTTAGTCCATGGGGATGGTTTTCGTTTTCTTACTATTAGTTCTCAAGCTCACATGAGAGAAAGCCATACTGAAGCAGATAAGAAAAAAAAACTACTGGTTGATAGGTCACAGTATCCGAAATAATCGCGATAGTATCACCCGAATGTGGAATCTTCAAGGCTCTAGAAAACGTAGTCGACCAACACCTAAAGGTACACAATTATCCAGGAGTTACGACAACACAATCCCATATGGGAAGAAGCAAAAACAACAGCGTTGAACCGTGTAAGATGGAGATTTTATACTTCCAAGAGGATTAAAGGGAAAGAAAAAAAATTATTCAAGCCCGTTGCAAGTGCTTTTGTTTCCAGCTTAGTGATCTTTGATTTTATGACGGATAACTTATGTGACATCAACTATCTGCATATGCATAGTCCAAATCGTGAACCTGTTCATTAATTCGCCACTGTATACCATACGTTGCCATAGTCTTATACCAGAAGAAAGATCATAAGGGAAAGAACGTAACCCTGCTTCACTCCAGTTTCTATTACAAATGGTTCCATTTTCTTGCTTTTGAAACGTATTCGTTAGGATTCGTCGCTATAGTAGGATAGTATTACTCCTATCCTATTATCTTGTCTGGTATCCCAGTATTAGTGTCAAATGCACTTTCAAAGTCAACGAAGATAAGAAACAGCGACGAGTTTCATACTCTGTTTATATGATCTGCGCTCGACTCTATTTTATTAGAATTGCGCTCCAGGCTTATAAAAGCCACTACTTTTTGGATGGTATTAAGTAGCGTTATTCTCCGTCAGTTTCTCTCTACATTACCTCTTTTCATTGATGCTTAGGACAACTGCATCGTCAGCAAATGTTAAGATATGGGTGCGACTACATGTTGCCATATCGGAGGTATATATCAGATATAGGGGAGTTACTGTCTCGAGATATTCCGGCTGATATAATTTCCATTCTTTACCTTAAACTTTCGTTTAGTGAGGTATATCTTTAATAGGTTGTAGACATTTGGGGGCAAAATTTTGGCCCGATTTATGTATCAAGCCTCGTAGACTTATGACTGCATAGTTATACCAGTTCTTCCTTATGATTGTATATTATGTGTCGCTCTGGGCATATCAGGCTGCTATTAGGGCACTAACTGGGTGCTGCGTTAGTTCGAGGTTGGTTTCATTATGCAGAAGGACTCTCATGTCACTCCTGGTTGTGTGCAGCGTCAAGCTGTGCGTGGATTCCTAGCCACTGCGGCGTGTTGGGGAACGATATTGCTGATGAGCTGGCGAGAGCGGGTGCAGGATGTGTCTGTTAGACCCAGGCTTGGGTTCTTCGTTAGCTTAGTGTTCATACGTGCCCGCCGCAGAGTGAAAGCTTTATGGAGGGGAAGAAGTTATTTTCCAGACTGTTTTGGCCTAAATTCGACCACTTGACAGCGAAGTGGGTTCTAAATCTGAGAAGAGAATCTTTTAGGACTCTGGTGGGGCACTACACTCTGAGGGCAAGGATTAGGTTATGGGCAGCGGGCATCCCTAATTTTTGACGTGTATGTCGCAATGAGGGGGAGCCAGAATCTGTGATATATGCTTTGTCTTTGCCCGGCTCTTCAGAGACGTAGGCTGAGGTTGCTAAGCCACGACTTCTTTAGTGATTTAAGTGAGGAGGGATTAATTTCGGGTATCAGCTGGCTGATTAGGTGAAACCCTGTGTTGGTGTTGTCATGCTTCTTCTTAATTTTCTTAAGGTCTCTTTAGTTTTTTTTTATTGTGGCATTTATTCCTTATTCCTCTTTTTCTTCATGGTGCCTGTTTAACTTTTTCTTTTCTGTTTCAAAGTTTCCACAATGGATCTACGTCTGAGCTCTGGGTGGAGTGCTTAAGCACTGCCTTTACTACCTACCTACTATCCATATCAAGCTTTATTGCCATACTCTATCGAATGTCTAAGACACGTCGATAAGGAGATATTAAAGCACTCATCAGTCTATGTGTCTGTTCGTATATACATAAATACACTATATATGGTGTTGCAAATACTTACTCTTATTTATTATTATTTTTTTATTTAATGCCAACAATTTATTTAAAAATTGCTGCTGTTAGTCACTCGAACAAAATAAAATTTGTAGTTTTCTAAACGTGTCTAATTGGTGACTCACTGCAAATTTCTTATGTCTCTTCCCCAATGACTCCGTAAAAATAAAACAATTTAATTGCATTTGGCTAATTTTTAAAAACAGTTAAAAACAACATCAACAACAACAACAACAACAACGGCAGCAATAACAAAATTTACAAACAGTTAATGAAAATTTATTTGTTTTACAGTTTGTTGACAACATTTTCAATTCAAGCGATGATAAACAGCAACAACAACAAAAACAACAGCATCATCATAGTCATCATCATCATCATCATTAACAGTCCAATCAAATGATATCCCGCCAAGTGGCATGTTTTTATTTTTATTTTTTGCTTTACTAGAGACATATAGAGAGATAAACGAACGCAGTTACTAGCAAATGGATTGACAAACACACACTGAATTAAGCAAATGAATTAACTGACTGGCAGCTGGACAGACGGACTATTATTTGTTTAGAATGCGTATTTGCGTTTTACAAGTCAATAGATTAAAAATCAATAAACAAATGAATGACATTTAGAAAATTGAAAAAATAAACAGAGAAACATTCAACACACGTACACACACTCACGCATTCACATATACACATGCCAAAAGCAAAATAATTAAAATTCACAAAAAAAACAAACAAAAAGGATGGGATACCTGTAGGGGGTCCAGTCTTATGGTTATAGTTGTTGTCTGGCTATGTAAGAGTACGAGAAAAAGTATCCTAAACTGTTACAAACTCGTATTTACGTACTTATGAAGAAGAGAGTAAGTAAGAGAAAGAGAGAGGCAAGTTTTTGTTCCCCCAAAAAGAGAAGGGGTGCAATTTAAATGTGATTGATTTTATTGAAATGATTTGGCAAATCCACAACCATTGCCATCAAACACAAACGAGTGGAAGAGCGATCCCCAAAAAAGCAAATTAATTTCTTGTCCACAGCGAAAATTAAACAGAATTTTTAAATAATTTGCGTGAAACAAAAAAACAATTTCGTACATCTTTGTCATCTATATTACATATCGCATCTCTTCTATACTTTTAATGTTATTGACTTGGAAAATTAGAATTTAAATTTTAAATCAGTTGTTGTATTTAATCGAATTGAATTTAAAATTCCTTTTTTTGCCTTTTTGTTACTCTCATTGTAATTCTAATTAGAAATTCCCTTCGTTTATAGCTGTAAAAGCAAAAGCAGGCAGTCAGTAATTATATGGTGAAGGGTGGGTAATACAGTGTCTCCGCAATATGCTTTTACTTTTTTACAGGACTTTATTTTTAAGGTTATAAATACTTATTTTGAAAGTTTTTCCTTGGGGTTGTTGAATTAGATAAAACGGAAATCTTACTTAATGTTGAGTTTTTCCTGTAGGGGGACATTTACAGTGAAACCAGTAAATGTTCTAACGAAATCAGTTTCAGATATGAAGAGATTTAAAGAGGAAATAATAAAATATAATTATTTGACGACAAACCAATTCCCAGAAAACTCCCCATACAACTATATAATGGGTCCACCATCTAACGTTTTTTTTTTCAACTAGTGCTTATTTCGTGAATGGTAACACTTAGCTCATGTCTGATTTGACAGATAATTAGTTTTATCCTTCCGCTGAACGAATATGGTTGAGCAACGCTGAGAATTTGGGCCTGCGATCGACTTACAGAAGATGCCGATTTTGCCAAAAAAAATCATCTTTTCAGATAAAGCTCATTTTGATCTTGGCGGGTATGTGAACAAGCTAAATTGTCGCATTTGGAGCCGATACACCCAAGACGAGTCACTGTTTGGTGCGGATTTTGGTCCAGAGGCATAATTCAAAAATGAGCAAGGAGTGGCCGTTACAGTCAATGGCGATCGTTATCGGTCTATTTTGAACGAATTTTTGTTCACAAAAATTGAAGAGGAGGACATTAGCAACATTTAGTTTTAACAGGACGGCGCTACAAGCCACACAGCCGAAACTACACTCGATGTTTTGCGCCCTGTTTTTGAAGATCGCATTATCAGCCGCAGAGCTGTCGTTTGACCACCTCGGAGCTGCGATTTGACACCGTTGGACTATTATTTGTGGGGTGCCGTCAAAGATAAGTGTTACACCAACAAGCCAAAGATAATTGACGCTTTAAAGGACAATATTCGTGAAGCCATTGGTGAAATACAGCTGCACACAATCGATAATGTGTTTAAAAATTGGATCGATCGTGTAGGCTACTGCATGGCCAGCCGAGGCAGCCATTTGAATGAAATTATTTTCCATTATCAACCGGAAGGAGTGTACTTTCAAATAAAAAAGAAATTTGAGGAAGCATTCAGTAGTTTTTTTATAGCATTTTCAAAACAAAAAATGTATTTGGCGGACCCTTTATTATTTTATTTATTTTATTGGGTATACGAGTTAATAATATCGATTTTGTTTGCTAGTGTACTTATTATAATAAGAAAATGAATTGATACATTATTCAAAGTATTGTTCATCATTAGCCACTACTTTATCCCACCTTTTTGGCAGCATATGGATTCCGCGCCAAAAGAACTGCTCCGGCTTTGAGGTAAAGCACGAATCAAACCAATTTCTGATACTCTGTTCTGAAGTGTATGGGACTAAATTTTCTTGCTGTTGAATGAGTCCCAATGCTTTTAAACGTAGGGAAATGTCTTGTTGTGTGACTCCCAATGACAACAATCTTCGTCGAGTAATGCTTCCAATTCCTTGTCTTCAAACTTTTGCGGTTGACCAGGCCTCTCCTTGTCTTCTGTGTCGAAATCATCACTTTTGAAACTTTCGGCAGCCGTTTTTTTCAAATGAATGAAGATTATCGAACTTCCCCGCAAAAAATCTTTTTTAGGCACTAAATTCGACATTATTATAGCGATTGAAAGAATGTGTGTTTGCATTTTGGCGTCTATCGAATACTAAATTATATTGACAGATGCTTGCCCTCCAAAATACCATATTTGTTTTTATTGATACAAAGCATATATGATAGTTATGCCATATGTGGTTCAAATCGACATTATTAACTTGTATACCCAATATATTTCCCTTTATAAGGCACCAACTATAGCCGTTTTCCAACGTTTAAGAGATCTCATTTCGGCTTCCGTCAATCTTTTTTTTTGCATGTGTTCCCTGTTAGAAGCTCGTAGAACTATGCCGTCAGCCCGTTGTTCCTCCACGTTACTCCTAGCTTTCTGGCAACAACCAATAACAAAACATTATTATTTAACTCCGGTTAGTGTGGGGACAGGGTAGCTAACGTTTATGCAATGAACAACTCACCGCAGTGGCGCTCTGGTATTTAACTCTAACACGTCATTAGATGATGTTTTTCACCGATACTCCCTTATTTTTTAGCTCAAGCTATATTATGTCGTGGTTAAGGGAGTTGAACGCTTTTATATAGTCTATAAAAACCAGGAACAGATACGAGTTATATTCATTACACAGTTTTATGATCAATCCTAAGCTGTTGATGACCGCCTGGATTGAAGTTATATTCATTGCACAGTTTTATGATCAATTCTAAGCTGTTGATGACCGCCTAGATTGAAAGCTAGGACGATGGAGGTACCGAGATTGATGTAGAAAATAAGATCAGTAGGTCTATAGAGGCATTTGAAATGTTATCTCCGCTCTTGCAGAACAACAGCATAAGCCTACTCACTAAACTACGAATATTTGACTCCAACGTTAAATCGGTTTTACTTTATAGTTGTACAATATGGAAGGCTACCGCTGTCATGACCGGAAACTAACAAATCTTACTCCTTCAAAATCATTCAGAGGCCCTTATCCCTATACGTGAGATTAGGCAGAAATCACGTCGCACTTACTTGCGGAGGGCCAATAGTAGATGCAAAAGTTTAACACTTCGTTCTAACGCTGTACAAACATGACGGCAGTTCGTAAGAAACAGGATTGAAAACTTAATGGTTAATCGCGAAATAATATTTGCTGGGTGGCGTGGTGTAGTGGTTAGAGCGCACGCATAACAACACAAACGACCCAGGTTCGAGCCACAGGTTCGGTTCGACATGACGAAGAAAAAAATTTAATTGTGGTTTCGAATGTTTAATAATAAAAAAGGTTTCAACTTCCCTCCAGAAAACTCCATTTAAAAATTAAAAAAAAAAAATAAAAAAGCCCCCTGACCTTCCCGCCGCATACCTCTGGCGATGATAACAAACATTAGGCGAATGATCAGGAAAAGCACGCCACCTACTTCGAAAAAGTTATAATGCTAAAGTAAAGATCATCACCAATTAGCAAGGATCTTCATTCACCACTACACACAGACAAAAATCATATGGAGGAAGCTACAGTGGAAAGCCAATATGTTCCCTAGAGGAGTGGCGAAAAAAAATATTTGCTGCTTATACTGTGAACTGAACTCCGGGTAAACACGCAAATTATATTGACAAAAACTCCAACAATCTTCCTTGCAGGAACAGTTTATGGGTTAGCAGCGAGAAATCGAAGGAGTTTCTATTATGCGGGTCATTAGCGTTCGCTAGGAAAAGGCTAAAATTCCTGAATTCAACATACTTCCACACTTGGCAGTGAGAAATAGAGTCATAGAGGCCATTACAATAATAATAGGAGATTAGTTGGATACGAGGTTATGCGATGGTCATGTTAACCCGGTTAACCGAGTGGGCGATTACTCCCTACTTGACTATCCTGTTGACAGCACCATTCTGTGGCACATGAATGGGTCAAAGACATAAAGTGATACAGGCGCTGGAGTGTTTGACCCTAGGAGGGAATATTCGAAACCTATGGGAAAACTCGCATATTCCAGGAGGAAGTTTGTGCAATTGAGGGATATGCTCAACATAACCTGGAGAGGAAATATTGAGGACAAGACATACCCATACTATCTGATAGTCAGGCCGCCATTCGAGCACTTGGCTTCTATGAGGTTGACTCAGCTGGGCAAGGACAATAGGGTCAGCGTTTGCTAGACTCTGAGTCATGTAGGAATTCCGGGGAATGAAAGGGCCGACGAACTGGTCAGAAAGGGAGCTTCCACTCCACTGTTGGAGCCAGAACCTTTTTTTGGACTGGGATGAGGGCTTCGAATTCCAAACTCAATAGAAAAGAGGATAATGAGAGGCGGGTACTCTTCTATGGCCGTACGAGTCTTGGACAATCTAAACTTTTGTTAGGTTAGATTTAAATTCCGCATAAGAATGTCCAGAGGCAACCTGAGGATACTGACCGGACTTTTGACTGGTCATTGCAGGCTAAATGAACATCTGCGTCGAATGGGATTAGTCTCGAGCCCGATGTGCAGATTCTGAGGAAATTAAATCACTAGAGCACATACTAGGTACATGTAAGGCATTGATGCACTCTAAAAGGAAGTATCTAGGTGCCTATCAGACTATGTTACGAACATGAAAATGCTAAAGTCAAAATTCACCACGCAGAGCTTGTTATGAACTTTTAGCTAAAAAATGTATTGACTTGTGTCAAGGCTTAAAAACTTCTAAAATTATCTGCCCTAATTAAAAGTGTTGCCAATGCATGGATCGGTTACTTTTTGTGTTATTTTAGACCACTTTCAATTAACGTCGAAAAATCGAAGATTCGTGTCCGTACTAGAACATTCTAAACAAAGATGAAATACTATAAAAGCGGTGAATTTTTAAGTTGGCTGTCAAGAAGTAAAGTCTGTCTAAGACGCAAATAAAAAGTGTTTCGCTTTTAAGAATTTGGTGTATTAAAGTGCAGTGAAATTAATAAAGAAATAGACTGATTGTAAAACGACTAAAATAAAAATAGTGTTTTATTTTGTTTTAACGCAATAAAAACGAACTCAAGCGTTTTCAAATGGTTAAAACGTAACAGTATTTTGAAGATATATGGAAGACGAACAAATATACACTTTGTGTGGTCGTGACACCGCCCGGTTGGAATGTGTGAAATTTATTTAGCCTATAGTTCCTTCCAGACAGACAGAGAGTTACTATAAAAATACCCAGAAAATCGGTTCAGCGGCTTAGCTGTGTATAAGAAACAAACAAACAAACATGCAATCAGCGTCAAAATGAAGTGCACACCCTTATGCTCTAAAATTAAGTTTTTATTTCAGTTTCATAAAATGCGATGATTTAAAACATTTTGTTTTTTTTTTTTTTTTTTTTGACTGTATTTAACGCTTTACAAAATTCTTACAACAACTTAGGTTGTACAACAAAATCGAAAGGTATTCGATTTTTACGCGTCAAAAAAAAGTGTACGAAGACAAAAAACTATGTCAAAACGAAGAATTAAGTACAAATACCTAGGAAGCCATGTACTTTTTAAAGCTGCTGTCGAGTATAACAAGAATCTGCTTTTAAAATTTTCAATAGTGTTATGTGTTACGTGTTTCAGTGTTACGCTTAAAAACCGAATTCTTCGTACCCTAATGCACTTATAAGCTAATAACTTGGTTAAATATTAACCGAGATATGGAGATAAGAAGAACAGACCTTTTAGCGCATATTTCATCCAATTTATTCCAAATTGTTCAAGTTTAGAGATATTTTTGAATGCTATTTTATATAGTGACAGTACTATTTCTGAATACAATAATACAATGATCCGTTAGAAATTGACCGAGTTAAAGCACCTATTTCGTACATTTATTTTTCTATATAAGATAAAAAACCAATGTTAAATACTAGCATTCAGCATCCCATGTCTATTTGGAAGACATGTTACTTTACTCTTAATTTTTTTATTTTTTTTTTTTTTTTGGTTTGATTCCAGCTCTCAGGGTTAACCCCTACTCAAGCACTGCATTGTGCTAGTACTAGGAAAATAGGTTGTGTGAAGGAGGATAGAGTGAGTAGTGTTTATGGACGTTCGATTTAAATTTGCTCATATCGTAATTGGCAGGGCAGACATTCGCAGGAAGATTATTCCACAAACGAACAGTGCGAGCAAAGAACGAATTCTGCGATTCACTGAATAATCAACTACAAAGAGATGCGCTCTACGAGAAATACGAGTACTACGTAAGAATATATGATTACTAGGAACTAGTTCTCTAATTTCGTCAGAACACATTCCGTTATAGTACCGATAGAACAATGAAACACACGTCACATTGCGACGATGCTCTAATGAATCGATAGAGTTGGCTACCCTACCGTCATTAATAAAAAACTTCGCCCTCTCCTGTACGCTGTCGAGACGCTCCAAAATAGACTTTGAAGCACCAGCCCATACATGAGAGTTGTATTCCAATTTGCGTCGTATATAGGTCTTGTAAATATTAAGTAGATCAGATAGAGTGAAGTAATTCTTACAACGTCTTAAAAAGCCGAGGCACTTGAATGCTTCTTTCGACACTCGAAATATGTGCCCGTTCCAATTACTATGATAACTCACATAAACTCCTACCACATAGAATGAAATATACGCCATTTATTTTTGATCTTGTAAAATATTTTAAAGGTCTTTAACTTGAAGTGAAATCATCATCAATTTGACATTATGAAAGCATTATTGATCATTATTAATACGATTAATAATTTTGAAGAATAATTATTAAATGTAATGTAATTATGTAATTATTATACACATAATATATGATGTGTGTTGTCTCATAATTTTTAATATTCAATTACACGCTTAAAAATTATTGCAACTCCGCAATTCTTAATTGAACTTTAATTATTAAGTAGAGTCAAGACATAACATAAGGCAAGTAGCAGGCAAGATCGTTTGAAACAATGTATCGAATTAAAACCATAAATTTTAATTATTTTTCCATATTTTTTGTTGTTTCTTTTTTTGTTAATGGCTATTCGTTTGCACCGAAACTAAAGATCGTTTAAAAAGCCCCCTAAGACGGTCAAAAACAAAAACGAAAAGCTTTTAAAATCATAAACAGCTTGTAAAACATGCCTTAATAACTTGATGTTCATAAATTTACGCTTGAAAAGTCTTTTATTAAAAATGAGTACAAAAAATATCGTAAATGAGATAATAATCATGATAAACTATCGTTATCTTTTATTAATAACATACAGACAGACAGGCATGGAGTACAAGAATTACAACGTCAAATTAGAGACCATTAACCCCCTTTTTTATATTTTTGGTTGTTTTAATTAAAGGAGATTCGTTCTTTAAAGTCTGCACTGCAATAGATTGTGCAGGTATATTAAGTTTGTGCCAATATTTGTAACATTTTAGGAAAGAAAAGCCTAAAGTAACGTTCATTTTTTTTTAACCGATTCCGAATCACTTTTAGAGTTTAGAGGAACATATTTTAGTTGATGGTAATTTTGAGAAAAATTAAAAAAAATTTTGATTACTTTCCAAATTTCGGCTGCTATTCAAATTATTTGTCCTAAAAATTGCTTTTTGAATGCAGTTCTTAGGAACAACTGAAAGTCGTAGTATTTGATACGTTAAATCATAGTAAGACAGCCAAAAAATGCGGTGGCGTATTTGGGCAACATTATCACTATGATATTTTCATCGCCACAAAATCAGTATCAAGTCGAAATTTGTCGGAAATTATCATCCCCAAAAATTTCATTGAAGAATCCTTTTGATGACACAAACAGACGGAGTTATGTATGACAACTTCAGTGTAATGTCATTATACTACAGAAAGCTGAAATTTATCGACATTGTCTGCCATGAGTCGACTATATGCTGAATGATGTACAACTTTGTGTGCTACAAGCACTAACGATTTCGTTGATATAGTCTGTGACGACTCACTAATACATACGGATGCCTGCAAGACAACATCAAATTATGTATGACATAAAAAAAAAAATCGATTATTTAGCAATTTTAGCATTATAACGATGATTCAGTACGACGTTCGCCACCGGAAATGTTACCATACTAAGAAAGCTGTAATTTAGCGATATTGTCTGCTACGAGTCGACAAAACGCTAAAATTTATCGACATTGTGCGTTATGAATCGACAATATGCTGAACGATGCTGGACTTTGGACTCCCATTAACGAATAAAGTTATCATCAGAGAAAATTCATCGTTAATCATCCATGATTGACCAATTTCAGCGTTTGTCACAATGATTTAATATGACAATCGCCACCATACTAAAGAAAACTGTAATTTAGCGATATTGTCAGCCACGAGTCAATTATATGCTGAAAATTAGCGCCATTGTCTGTTATGAGTCGACTACATGCCGATTGATGCAGAATTTTGTTTGCAACACCTCCCTGTTAACAAATAAAACAACAACGATTTTCTATGATATTGTCTGTTATGACTCACTAATACACGGAAGCCGGCAAGACAAAATCAACTTTTGTCATCTATGCAAACTTCGATAATCTCTTTACAAAATCATATATGACACCAGAGAAAATTCAGCGTCAGTCATCGATGAATTACACCGCCAACGAAAGGAAATTCATCAGCATTTATCCATGATTTACTATTTTCAGCGTCTATTACGCCAATTTTTTTTTTTTGAAGCATTGAGCAGTTTTGAAGTTTTTTGTTTAAAAAATAAGTTTTTCTATAAATTGTGCAGATTTTGCAGTTTTTAACAATTTAGTATTTTACCTTCATGTTTTTTATTACTTTAATTACCATTTCTGAAGTAAGAATTTCACCCTATTTGCTGTGGTGATGTCTACTCGTACTTCTTTTACTACGACAATGTGCTTATCCCTGTTTTTGACCACTGCTCACAAAGAAATAGAGTTCACCCAATGGTTTTCATATTTAGGTTTAAGGAAGTTACGTTTTTCTGCACAGTCATTTTAGAAGTAAAGGGTCCGCCAAATAAAATTTTTTTCTTGAAAATGCTATAAAAAAGAAACTACTGAATATTTTCTCAAATTTCTTTTTTTATTTGAAAGTACAATCCTTCCGGTTAATAATAGAAAATAATTTCATTCAAATGGCTGCCTCGGCTGGCCATGCAGTAGCCTACACGATCGGTCCAATTTTTAAGCACATTATCGATTGTGTGCAGCTGTATTTCACCAATGGCTTCACGAATATTATCCTTTAAAGCGGCAATTGTCTCTGGCTTGTTAGTGTATCACTTATCTTTGACGGCACCCCACAAATAATAGTCCAACGGTGTCAAATCGCAGCTCCGAGGTGGCCAGACGACATCAGCTCTGCGGCTGATAATGCGATCTTCAAAAACAGGGCGCAAAACATCGAGTGTAGCTTCGGCTGTGTGGCACATAGGGCCGTCCTGTTGAAACCAAATGTTGCGAATATCCTCCTCTTCAATTTTTGTGAACAAAAATTCGTTCAACATGGCCCGATAACGATCGCCATTGACTGTAACGGCTACTCCTTGCTCATTTTCGAAGAAAAATGGCCCAATTATGCCTCTGGACCAAAATCCGCACCAAACAGTGACTCGTCTTGGGTGTATCGGCTTTTCAATGTATGCGTGGGGGTTTTCTGTGCCTCAAATGAGACAATGTTGCTTGTTTACATACCCGCCAAGATCAAAATGAGCTTCATCTGAAAAGATGATTTTTTTTGGCAAAATCGGCATCTTCTGTAAGTCGATCGCAGGCCCACTTAGCGAAGCGTTGTTCAAGCGTATACACAACCATATTCGTTCAGCGGAAGTATAAAACTAATTATCTGTTAAATCAGACATGAGCTAAGTGTTACCATTCACGAAATAAGCACAAGTTGAAAAAAAAACGTTAGATGGCGGACCCTATATAAAGTTTTAGGCAAAAGAACAGTTGGATTACATTGCATACTACGTAAATAAATACATATGCACATATGAGTGATATATCGGCTTCACTAATAAAGAAGTGACATTTTAAAAAGGTTTTAACCTTTAAAGTAATTTCATTGAGGAATTTCGTTTTTTAATTTATACATTAACCCGTTTTTGAGTTACGCGAATATATGTTGTGCAACCTTTTCCACTTTAGAAACAACGGTATATCGCGAAAACAAGAACTAACCTAAATATAACCGCCGGTTGCCAAGCTTGTCGGAAGAAAAGTGTTAAGTTCGAGCACAGTGTCGTCATATCATTTATGTATATCACATTTAATTTGTTGTGTTATGGTTGAATAAAATATGAAATAAATTATCCGGAATGTTCTGTAAACCGAAATCGAGTGAAATTGAAATCGAATTTCTTTGGTTATCAAAAGTTTAAAATAATCGGCGTATGTGCAGTTTATTCACTTGAAAATCAGTTTTTTTCTTTTCTAAATTTTCAGGTTTTATAAAAAAAAATATGGCAACACTGGTCACTTGGAATCTGTTTTTACAAAATGTCAAAGATAAGAGCTACAAAAGACATCTACGCTGGCAAAAGTACGTCGCTCTTCATGAATTTGCATTTGCTCTTCTTGCATTTTTCAGAAATTTATCGCTGCTTATAAAATCTCTGTAGAAAAATTCCTTAATCGTATTTGGAGTTATGTCGGTCATGCTGCCGAAAATGCCAAAGTGTATTGCAGTGTATGGTATCATAGAGTCGGGATAAATTTTTTTTTTCTCTCCGATAAGCCCCCTTTGTTTTCTTTTACCAAAAAAATAAAAAAATGTAAGAAAAACAGAAATGTTCACATAAATTTATTGAAGCGCTAATAAATTTTGTAGTTGTTACTTAAGCAAGTAATTTTTTGAATTTTTATTTTGTATTTTTTTTTTTTATTTTGCGTTACCCGCTCGTCAAGATCATAAATTCTTGTAAAGAAATTTGCGCATGTGCTGTAATTATTTTTTACTGCTGCCTTACTCTCTACGTACCCTGCTTGTAATGCAAATATTTGTTTTGAAAGGAAAACGAACTGAAATAAATTGCAATTCGTACTTTAGTACCTGAATTATTAACTCGACCAGATATTAACGACAGCAAGAGATCTTCAAAACTGCAGTCAAAGGGTTGTTTGTGTACACTCCTTGTACACATATCCAAACAGATGCCAAGTCTTTAGGGTTTCCTGTTGCTTTCCCATTTAGATTTTTGAATTTCTTAAACGCTGCTTTCAGAGCCAGAGCCTACAGAAGACAGTCAGTCGTTGGTTTGTAGAATTATTGGTTTTCGCAATGTAAAGCTCAGTGATATTACATGATCTTTTTACTTTTTTTCCTGATGAAAAATATACTTTCTTTCCTGAGGTGGTTTCTTCTGCTTTTTTGGGTTTTTTTGCGAGTGTTTTCAACTTGAAAAGGGTTATGAAATATGATACTTTTACTGCTACTGCAACGAATTTTTGGTTTATGGACATTGAAAATTGAAATTGTTTTTTTTTTTTGTTTTTTTGGTTTTCTTTTATAAAGTTTAGGCCGTCGATTGTATGATAATTTTTCTGCACTAAAGATGTTTATTCCTTCGCTTGTGCATCTTAGCGGTTTTAGGTCATCTGCTACTGTTTTTTTACAGCATTTTATGCTTATGAATTGCTGCTGCACATGCTTGAAATTTATTCAATAAATCCGAAAATCCATACTCGTTGATATTTATTAAGCAATTTGTCCTCCACTTGAATGCATGTGTGGTTGTTAATCGATAATCTTTTTTTTGTCAAGACCAAAAATTGTTTTATATTCTACTTCCCGTCATATTTAATTAATTTAAAATAATGCCTTTTTTTAAGTCGCTTTGGGCCTTTATGTAACTTAAGAACTTTGTCGACATGATTTTTGAAGATACAATACTTGTATTTGCAGCACAATGACTGTAACAGTAGCACTACTTCAGTTAACAGTTACGAAGGCAGGTCAATAAGTCTGTGATTTAAAAAAAAAAACACATGTAAAATTCGAAAAATGCGGCGGATGAGGGAGCAAGTGGTAGCCTAATACATTGATTTTTACCATGGAAACTGCGCTTGTATTATGCTGATGAAAATAACTTTTTCCTTCCTTTTCAAATACTCATTAAATCGACCCCATAATATTCGCTATTGACTGTTTTAGCCTCTTAAAGGAAGTCAGTGTGGATATACATACCACCTGCATTACAAAAAGCGGTCGCCATGACTTTATTCAGCCCGAGAAACCCACTTGACTATTGCTTCAGAATCACTGTCAACTTTGGTGCTCTGTATTTGTATTTCTATGTAAATTGTTTGAGCCACTTATACGACATAGCCTGCCGGTGTAGGGTATACACTTTACGCACTTGACAGTCTATTTATGTGACTATAGACTTTTCAGTTTAAGAGGCGAATAAAAATTCTAAAAATAGAAAAGAATATATTTTTAAAATCGAATATATATTTTTTTAAGAACCTTTTCTCGTTTAAATGTTTTTAGGGATTATGAAACCCAAGGAGGGGTATTCAAGCCGTTATGTGTAAACGGTATTAAAGAAAAATTAAAATTGGATTGGTATTAAAGAAAAATTAATTGGAAAATAGGTTGTAGAGTTCAAATTTATTCGTGTCGTAAGTGGCAGAGAAAACTTTAGCGGAAAGATTGTTCAACAAACAAACTGTGCGACTAAGGTATGAATTCCTATAATGCGTTGTGTGATTCGCTGGACAATCAACGACAAAGGGATGCACTCGACGAGAGATACGGATATTACGAAAGAATATGTGCCGATAAAACAATGAAACGCGTAATGCCGCTGTGGTATGGTAGGTAAGACATCCGCCATCTGAAAAAAAAAAAGTTTTTTCAACAGCGGTATCACCTCATAACATTAGCTAGTAACTGGTTATGAGTATTACTTACTATTGAAAACTTCTCTAATGCATTTGCCGTTCGGAGGCGGCGTTGAATTGTAGGACCCTATCAATGAGTCTAAAAATAGAATCGTATGGCAGCTCATTGACTGAGAGAAGTCCCCATGTTCCTTTATAGAATTGGCTACCCTACCGTCATTAATAAGCACCTTCACGCTCTCCTGTACGCGGTCGAGAAGTTCCAAAATAGACTTTGAATACATACATGAGAGTTGTATTCCAATTTAGGTCAGATACAGCTTTTGGGCTTAACAAGACAACAATTTTTTATTGTTCACAATTAGCTTTATTCATCGATGTAATTTTCAGAAAGAGAAATGCAATCATTCCAGCGTCGTTGTAGCATTTCAACACCACTTTTGTTGAACGATTTATCTTTGGTCTCAAAATATGCTTCAGTTTCAGCATAATCTCTTCATTCACGCGAAATTTCTTATTGGCAAGCAATTTTTTAGAAGTCTGCGAACAGCCAGTAGTCACTAGGAGCGAAATATGGCGAATACGGTGGATGTGAGAGCAATTTGAAGCTCAACTCATGTAGTGTGACATTGTTTCAGAATCATCAACACGTTCGTGTTTTTGGTCAACAGTGAGCAAAAGCGACTCCCACTTTGAGCAGAGCTTTCTTATAGTCAAATGGTCATGCAGTATAAAGCAACACATTTTTGATACCTTTACAATGTCAGCTAACACACGCAACTGCACTGTTCGATCGTTCAAAACGATTTCGTGAATTGTTTTTGATATTTACTGAGATTACCGCCTCATTTGGACGCCCACTGCGTTCTGCATAATCGGTGTCTGTTCGGCCACGTCAGCAAACCAATGTGTTATTGTTTTTTCTGATGGAACAGGGTACGTTTTAAGTGATTGCTTCACTTGAATGGCATTTTTCCCATCAAGAATAAGTGTAGAATTAAAACACGAATTTGTTCTGAAAATAACAAAAGTAGCGTCACTCTTAGCACAATAACTTACAAATTAATTAATAGAATATCACGAAATTGTCACAGCTGTTCCTTGAAGGTTATCATTAACCGAAAAGGAAGTGAGTGCATTAAAATAGCTCCCATTACTTTTCATCCCATGTGTTACTCAGTTTTTAAAACTTAAATGCCATGGAGTGTTTCCTGGGTTGTGGCAAACAGGCTTCATTGAGGCACTGTTGCGGACGTCTACATCTTGGGAACGGATATCAGGCAATTATATGACTACTGATAGATAATGTTTGAGATTCTTGGCATTCTCACGACCTTAAATATGGTTAAGGAGAACATTAAGAGGGATTCTGAGATAACTTCGTAGATCACATTCTGCTAATCACTGGGGCATTGCCGGAGATAGTTGTTGGTCTTGCTTGCGGTAGCTTCGAGCTAAACGGATCTCTCATGGAGGCGTCCATTAGGATGCCAACTGGCTGTCACTTTACGGTCATAAGGGAATGGATTCTGGACATAACACATCATGCCTGGACTTTTAGTTTAGACTGCGAGGTATTAAGGGCCTAGTCTGAAACTGCAAGATACAAAGGTTCTTCTGAGTATGGGTGGGGCATGATAAGGGCAATCCTTGATAAGGTACGAGTATATGGGACAATGGCACGCAGCATTTTTTCTGGTTGTGTAAGGATAATAAGAGAAGGTAGAGCACTTACTTTGCTACTGACCATGGCAGAAGGTTGAGATAGTTTGGGAGCCACACACTGGGCGAACTGGGTGAAGTTACCGGCAAATGGCTAGTTGGATTAGTGGTAATTACCTATGATTGCGGTGTCACACTAGTCTACAACATTTCTATATGATTCTTTGTCTTCTTCGTTCTTTCTCCTCCTTATCTAACTCCTTTTTCTTCTGAAGGGAACCACAATGGACCGCCGGTCTCCGAGTGGAACCTCGGTTTCATCATGCCACCCTTGTGAACCAACATAATCTACCTTTCAAACAGAATTCAAATTTAATTTACTAACATGGTTGTTGATTTAGGTATATAAACTTTAAGTTCCGCTTCCTCACCAAGTTGTCAACTGAGCCCTGGGGCGTACTGAGTAGGTGAAAATAAATCTGTTGTTATTTTGTGCAAATCCGATTTTTTTTTTTATTTTCTTGCCAGTTTTACTAGTATTTTTTATGTTTGTTTTTATTTTTACTTTTTTTCAGATCTACATTCTATCAAACATCTAATCAGCATTTCTGTAAGTACAGGGTGTCCGCCGGGAAGGTATACTACACTGTTTGTTTATAATTTTTGATTATATGAAAGAGAAGGGATCTTATATTGGTAAATGTTTTATTTAATGTATCAATATCAGATAAATGCCCGCCTCTGTTAGCCTCACAAATGCGAGCCCTTTTGAGCACATTTTTCATTACATTCTCACACATTTCACGCGGTATTTCATTAATTTTATCACGAATATTTTGTTTGAGGTGCTCCAGCGTTTCTGGTTTGTTTGCATAAACCTTGCTTTTCAGATATCCCTATAAAAAGAAATCCGTCGTAGTCAAATCAGGCAACCGTGGAGGCCAATCAACATCACTATTCTTTGAAATAATTTGTTGTGGAAAGAGGTCTTGCAGTAATTCCATTGTAATTCTGGCTGTATGCGATGTGACACCGTCTTATTGAAACCACATGTCAGTAAAGCCCAAAGAATGCAGTTGTGGCATTGAAAACTTTCCAATCATATTACAATATCGCTCCCCATTGACAGTTACTGTTACGCCGTTTTCAGTTCCAAAGAAGACCAAATTGCACACCAGACTGTCACTTTTAATGGAAGCAAAGGTGACTGATGAATAATTTGAGAACCGACTATTCTATTTATTCACATAACCATTCAAATGAAAATGTGCCTCGTCACTCATTATGATTTTTTCATGAAAATCGATGATTGATTTTGATAAAATATTTTAACGATTAAAACACTTTGGTTTATTGAATATTTTTCCATAATAAAGTTGTCACGTCTCTACTCCACGACTGCTAAATATGAACTGTCACGACTAAAGTTTACCAAAATGGCGACAAAACAAAGTAGTATACCTTCCCGGCGGACACCCCGTATTTCGCATAACTTTATTATGCTCCATAAACAACTATTTTTTATATATTAATTAGCGAAACAATTCCTAAGGAATGTTTTGAAGATTTTTATTTAAATTTAATTTTTTTTTTTAATTTTATTTAAAATCTTAATATCTTTCACTTTTAAGCACTTATTGAAGAATTTTTAAATTTTATGATATAATTATAGGTTGGTTAACAGCCCTCCAAGAGCACGGTATTAAGTTCCTACGAAAGTTTAAATGAACGTAGGAACTCTATACCTCGCTTATGGCAATAAAGGCGTCTTTTACACGGTTTCTTCTTTTTCTTTCTCCTTTAAACACTTTAATTTTAAATAAATTTCTTTTTTTAACAACTCTTACCTTAACTGATGTCCAAATATGTAAAATCTGTAATACAATTAAAATTGATTTTAAATACCCTGTTGAGATGTTTATCTTTTAAATCAGCGAACAAATATTTGACAAAAAGCTGTTATTGGAAAGAAAAGGAAGGATTAAGAAAAAAGTTATTAAATTAAATTGATTTTGGGTAAAAAGAAAAAGGATTTTTTTTTTTTGATTATTTAACAATAGAAGTTTGTTTGTGTCTACAACCAAAAAATTAGAAAAACTTAAAAGCCTTTTGAGTTTCTTCTTCTTATGTGGTTGTTTTAATATCAATAATGTAGTCATTTGGTTTAATATGCTTATCTTATAACAAAAAATGAATAGACAATTTGTATTAGAGTTTATATGAGAAATAAACAATTTTTCTTCTTAGTTTTTTTCCCTCACTTTATTACTCATTGGGTACACAAATAATATATTTTTTGTTAAGCTCTGGTGCCTTAATGTCTGCCTCATAGGAAGACGAAAAACTATTTGTAATGTGGCTTAAAAAACAAATAAAATATATGTAAATTATCGATATAATTTCTACATAAAAACCAATAAATTGCTTAAAATATGTGTTTTAAAGCAGTTAAGAAATATCTAAGCATTAATTGCTATTTAAGATATGTGAAGTATAGGGTCCGCCAAATAAAATTTTTTTTTAATGTTATAAAAAAAATCTGTGTTCTTCACACTTTTCCGTTCAAAGTCCAAATCTAGCTGGCCATGCAGTAGCCTACACGATCGGTCCAATTTTTAAGCACATTATCGATTGTGTGCAGCTGTATTTCACCAATGGCTTCACGAATATTGTCCTTTAAAGCGTCAATTGTCTCTAGCTTGTTGGCGTAACACTTATCTTTGACGGCACCCCACAAATAATAGTCCAACGGTGTCAAATCGGAGCCCCGAGGTGGCTAAACGACATCAGCTCTGCAGCTGATAATGCGATCTTTAAAAACAGGGCGCAAAACATCGAGTGTAACTTCGGCTGTGTCGCACGTAGCGCCATCCGCACCAAACAGTGACTCGTCTTGGGTATATCGGCTTTTCAATGTATGCGTGCGGGTTTTCTGTGCCCCAAATGCGACAATTTTGCCTTTTTACATACCCGCCAAGATCAAAATGAGCTTCATCTGAAAAGATGATTTTTTTTTTAGCAAAATCGGCATCTTTTGTAAGTTGATCGCAGGCCCACTTAGCGAAGCGTATACACAACCATATTCGTTCAGCGGAAGGATAAAACTAATTCTCTGTCAAATCAGACATGAGCTAAGTGTTACCATTCACGAAATAAGCACTAGTTGAAAAAAAACGTTAGATGGCGGACCCTTTAGATATTAGTTTCAAAAATAACTACAGAAATAATTTATTATATTTTTTATTGTCTTTCTTTGCTCGAGACCTAGCCAATCTCCTTATTTATAACTATTTTTTATCATTCTTGACTGAAGTCTTTCTATATGATTGGATTTTTCAGACCCTAGTTATCATGTGTACCTAAAATGGTTTGAATTTTTAAAACTTAGTAGCGTTTTGAAGTAAAGATAAATACTTGTAATACTTTGAATAGACTTTAGCCCTATAAAATATACATTTTTGAAACCGTCTTCAATAACAAGATAAGAAAAAATTATTCTTCATTTACTTTCTCTAGCGAGTTTGATCAAATACTAGAAGATTAAAGAAAGGGACCGCCAAATATATATTTTTTTAAATGCTATAAAAAAATACTACTGAATATTTTCTCAAATTTCTTTTTTTATTTGAAAGTACAGTCCTTCCGGTTAATAATGGAAAATAACTTCATTCAAATGGCTGCCTCGGCTGGCCATGCAGTAGATTACACGATCGGTTCAATTTTTAAGCGCATTATCGATTGTGCGCAGCTGTATTTCACCAATGGCTTCACGAATATTGTCCTTTAATGCGTCAACTGTCTCCGGATTGTTGGCGTAACACTTATCTTTGACGGCACCTTATAAATAATAGTCCAACCGTGCAGCTCCGAGGTGGCCAAACGACATCAGCTCTGCGGCTGATAATGCGATCTTCAAAAACAGGGCGCAAAACATCGAGTGTAGCTTCGGCTATGTGGCACGTAGCGCCGTCCTATTGAAACCAAATGTTGCTAATATCCTCCTCTTCAATTTTTGTGAACAAAAATTCGTTCAACATGGCCCGATAACTATCGCCATTGACTGTAACGGCCACTCCTTGCTCATTTTCGAAGAAAAATGGCCCAATTATGCCTCTGGACCAAAATCCGCACCAAACAGTGACTCGTCTTGAGTGTATCGGCTTTTCAATGTATGCGTGCGGGTTTTCTGTGCCCCAAATGCGACAATTTTGCTTGTTTACATACCCGCCAAGATCAAAATGAGCTTCAATGAGCAATTTTCGCACACATTCTGCAACATTACCATGATTTTCAGAGTAATGTCGCAATATTTCCCAGCGTTGTTCAAGCGTATACACAACCATATTCGTTCAGCGGAAGGCTAAAACTAATTATCTGTCAAATCAGACATGAGCTAAGTGTTACCATTCACGAAATGAGCACTAGTGTAAAAAAAAACGTTAGATGGCGGACCCTTTATGTTTACATACAGTGGTGGTCAAAACATTTGCAACCGCTCTTCGGACACAAATTGTGAATTTTAATCCTCGAAGACTCTTCAGACCACAATATTGTCTTCCATTGTTATGCAGACCAAGTTGTATGTGCTTGTAAAGGGGTTGTTTGCATCCTCATAGCTTCTGAGACCATATTTCCTGACTCTGCTATTAATTATTGAAATACCAGCATTAATGTGAGTTTCAGTTAATGCTTCTGCTGGTATTACTTTATGATATTTTACCAAAAATGTTTTTGATTTTACTCTCTTCGTATGGATACTGCTATTATTGACTTCTCAAAAAATTGTTGATTTTGGAATAGAATATTTTAGTGACATATCTTTGTGTTAAACTCTGCTACGATAATCATGTAAATTTTGGATTTTTAATTCAGGATTGTGTTACGTTTTAATCTTTTTAAAACGTTTGAGTTCGTTTAAATTGCGTTAAAATGAAATAAATACCGTTTTATTTTGTTGTTTTACTGTTATATTTGTATTTACTACACAACAACTTTTATACAGTTTACAGCAACTTAATATTCGCTTAAACAACACTTTCCTTTCCGCTTTAACACGTCTGACATACTTGAGAACAACAAAGCGACGCCCAAATTGCTGACTTATCACCATCTGGTAATTTACCAATCCTTGATTAGATTGAGGGTAGTCGTAAGGTATCATTCGGTTGGCTTGAGAGTTTGGCGTCATCTGTACTGGTACGGAAATAACGGAACTCAGTAAACTTGTTTCAAACTGCTGATGTTTATTTCTTGAGATTTTTTTATAAAAAAAATTTGTTTGATCAGCACAAGAATTAATTTATTTTTTCTATTCGCTTTAAAGTGAACACTGGCCGAAGCTTTTTAAATTTAGTTAATAATGCGCTAATAAGTAGTATTACATAATTTTAAGTTACTGTGCTGGAAATACATAATTAAAGAGCTGCTGAATTAATAACCTAAGCCAGTAAGTAAGTCAATAAATAATTAGTTTTGCGAATATAGAGCAATTGAGCTACTACCGAAAACATTTCTTTAGCATAGAATTGTGAAAAAATATTGTTATGTTTTAAGCTTTTTAAAACGTTTGAGTTCGTTTAAATTGCGTTAAAATAAAATGAACTCCACGTTTGTTGTTGTTTTACAGTTTATGTTAATACAGCAAATTGATATTCTTTTACACAACACTTTTTATTTTCGCTTTGACACAACTTTATTTGTTTACAGCCAAATGATAACTAACTCACCAGCCGCAATGCTTCATCTCTTATAGTATTTCATTATTAGTTTCGAATGTTCTAGTACAGACTCCAATCTTTGATTAATCTACGTTACTCCAAATGGTGTAAAATTATCAACACAAAAAGAAATCGACCTGGCAATAGCGTTAGACAAGCGGATGGTAACACTCTTAATTAGTACAGGTAATTATGGTAATAATGGCAAGCCTTGACATAAACCAATAAAGTTTATAATTAAAATCCCACAATAAGTCCCTGTTGTGGTGAATTTCCTCTTCAGCATTTTCATTTTCGTAACAATATTTTTATTATTTTTATTGTGTTCACAACAAACCTACAAAAACCCCTTCTACTTCTACGCCATTGTTTAAAAATTTTGCCAATTATTCTTTGAAGGATTGAAAGCTTATTTAAGTAAGTGGTTATTTAGTTTAGAATTCGCTTATGATTACAAATTAATTGCTAGATGTTCGTATCTTGTATAATTTCAACCGATTTTTCTCTTGAACAATGTAAACTTTTCGAATTTAAAACTGAATTACTTAAATATGAACCAAATTTGTGCTTATGAGTGAACTATGTGGTTCACACCAAATAAAATTTTTTTTCAGTTATTCGTTTAAGTGAAAAATTTCACCAATTCCAGGTTACGTTTAGCTAGTATTCGAAATTTTCATACTTTATAAATACAGTGCCGCAGAATTATTTTTATTTTATAAAGGGCTTCTTTAGTTTTTTTTTTTTTAAGTTATAAGTGTATACACCCCCTCCTTTCCTCGTCATATCAATATTCGTTTACAACACACCTTAAAAAAATATTTTAATATTTTTCGCATTTTTTTTTTCAATTTATATATTTTTTTTTTGATTTTGGTTTTAACGCAAATGTTAATTATGTCTTAAAGAAATCACTGTGATTGACTTATCCGACAGATCTAAACGATTACGTTTAAACAACAAAATGTTTAAGTGACGGTAGTAGAGTGAGTGAGGTGAGTGTTGCCTATTGTCTATTGATGTTGTTATTGTTATTGCTGTTTTCATTGGTTATATGGTAATGATGTGTGGTAGTGGTGGTTGAAATAGTGACGGTGGTTCCTATAGTTTTAAAATGACATTTGAATTACTAACGATCATATAACCAGCAATTATGGCCCAAAAACAATTGGCAATTGTTTGAGAAATAAAAAACAAAAACGTTTTAAAAATTTATTAAGACAACAATTATTGTTGCTGCTGACTTTTTGTTTTTTAAAAGTTATAAAGAACAAAAAAACAAAAAACAAAAAAACGAAATGAAACAGAAAATTATAATTTAAACAACATTTTAACGCGAATTGTCGACGTACTTTGTGGGCTTGTTAGCAAATTGTGTAACAAAAAAAAAAACATATTTTCCGTTTTAACTCGTAAACCATGTTTTTTTTTCGCTTTTTTTCTCTCTTATTGACGCCCACTTTTAAAGCTATGAAACTACCAAAAAGTACAAAAAGCTCAGCGCTAAAGTGTGAGTGAGTGACTGACAGTATAACAAACTGACTGTCTATAAAAAAATAAAATAATAAAAATATATTTATTCATAACAATTCTTATTTGTTTTTTAAGTTTATTTTTCAAAATTATTCGTTTATAACATTTGCTGGGTTTCGTAGCTTTTTCTTCTGAAAGACACTTTTAGGGCATTTAATATGCATTTATATGACGTTTTTTTATATGCAAAGTATGTTTATTGTTATTAAATGTCGTTTTTTGTTTTCAGCAACTGCTTAAACTTCAGCACTCCAAAAGAAAAAATGAAAAAAACCAACAACAACAAAATGTTAAAAAGAGGTGTGATTTGTGATCTGTCAGAGTCACACAATTCACTAACAGATCACCTTTTTTTGATCATTGTCGTTGTCATCGTCGACGTCGTCGTCATTGTCATTTTTTAAACAGTAGTTGAGTTTCGTTTACAACAACAACAATAAAAATACAATAATATTGTTTTTCGTTTAACAACAATGCGTTGACAATCTTAACATATTTTTAAACCATTTTATCTTCTCCTCCTCTTCCTCCTACTGCATTTAATGTAAATTAAAGTATTGAGTAGCCCCCCTTAAACGGGCAATTATTTCGAATTTGAAAACAAATTTGACAAAAAAAAACAACACTTTTTTGGGCAGCAATTAAAGCAGAGAGGAAAATTCTGAATGCCCTATAGCACGGCCTATCATTATTTACTTTAAGACAGAATCTAATATTTTTCTTACGCAAAATTAACCTTCTGATGGGTTAACCTTGTATCAATCAACTATAGGCGAAGGTCTTGGTCTTGGTTGATGAACTACAAGTTATTCAATATGAATATTTGGATTTGTACAGTCTACTCGACATCATTATTGGTGTGTGAATAATACATGGCTTCTCTAAACGAGATGGCAAGACATCGTCATCTAGAGATTATCTGGGAATGGCGTGGCGTCGATGAGGCGATTGATTACCTAGTCGGGATGCCACTTTCCTCTTGCCGACTACTGATTTTACGACACTTGTCATGCAGGGCACAGCGACTGTGGGAAAATAAACCGATTTGCTCTGTATGAAGACAAATCTGGCCGAAATTGTCAGGATGAATAAGAGGAGGGGAGTGTGCAGCATTTTCTGTATCAGTGTCCAAATCTTTTAGATATTAGGACTCTTTTCCTTGGTGTTTCGTTTCTGCATGTTTTATCAGACCTGACTAACATAGATTACAAAGGGTTGTATTTTTGAGCTCAAGTCGGGCCTGAGCAGAGACACGTAGGTTCAACTGGATGCACCTTTCTCTGGGCATCACTTCTGGGATCATCACTTGGCAGTAAGCTGGGCATATGTCAGATTACCCATTGGAATTCATTAAGTTCAACTGAAACCATTACTTTCCAAAGGCCTTTGCTCATTCCAAAGCTTTTTTCTTTGTATGTCTCTATTACAAAGAACACGTTCCGAGTTGCACTTCAATGTACTGTTTGAGTGTTATTAAGTATACCGGCTCTGAAATGGAGAACTAAGAAGATCGTTTTCTTTCTTTGTGGTAATCATAGCCTCAAATTGCCACAGAACCTGAAACTAAATATCTATCCACACCGCTTATACCTAAAACCCTGTATTAATGTACTTATCATTCGTGTTGACCATGGATCACAGCGCCTATGAGGACGCCACCTTAAGAGACGTTCAAGTTACAGTTTAGAGTTATAGTTATAGAATAGTTATACTATTCTATAGACATTGTTCTTAAATACCATTAATATTGGGGAATATTTTAATTTACTCACATACAAGGTTCCGTGGTATGGGTGCTGAGACATCTAAACCTTTAGTTCTGCTACCTCGGCTCGCAAGAAATGATCCCTAGGTAGGCTACGGTGATTGCAATTGGAGCATTGTTCTCTCACCGAATAGGAAAATTGGCTTTGTTCATAGCCTTGATTTTCTGCGGTCGTCGTATTTTTTTTTTTTTTTTGGAGCTATTGCCTTATTTCACTTTCATTAACCAGTTGATTTTGAAGGTATTCAGATAATTAATGTACTGTAGCTTGCCTCCATATGATTGTGTGTAGTGGTGAAGATATTTGCTAAATGATGGTAGTGGTGATCCTTACTTAGCACTGCCTTTTTTCACCACTAGGTGGTGTTGTCTACTGACCAGTCTCGTATGATGTTTATCATCGTCGCTTGACTAAAATGTAGGTGAGCTTAATTTGGATAGATTTGTCTGGAGGGAGGTTGAAGTCTATTAATCACCCTCGTGGTTAGCGTTTAGTTTTACAAAAATCCACTAGGTCGCAGTACGTATAGATGATGATATTTTTGGAGTTTTCAGTGGCTGTTGTATAAGAATTAAGTGTCTGAATAGCTGTGCGAAGTCCTTTTCTTAATAATCACCAGGTAAGCTGTCAGGAAATTCGAAGGCAATGTGTGATGGGCTACGACTATCCATGGTTTTCAAGAGCAGTACGTCAATTAGCACCCCCACGAGTGATATTAAGTAATATCACTATTCCACCGACGCATGTATGTACTAAATAAGTTAAAAACTTGGCAGCTCTCCTGCCGTTAAATGGGTCAATGCATCCTCGCGATTTGGCCGTAATTTTGTTCCCTAGAGACATCCCCATAATTAGGTAGGTACCAAGAATCATGGGGCTCCTGACACACCAAATAGCAGAAATAGGCCTTAGATACATACATAATTCTCGTGACATGAAACAGGGGGCTTTTCTCAATCAATGAGCTGCACCCGTTTCTCTTTTCAGACTCATTGAAAGGGACCTACAATTTAACGCCGGCTCTGAAAGGCACATGCATTAGTTAGAGAAGCTTTTCATAGCGCAGTCTTATAAAGTGATATCGCCAGACCGCTGAAAATTATCAAATTGTCTGGTCTGGTATTGAACCTAGGACCTCTTGGTCAGAAAGCGTAAGTCTTACCTACCATACCACAGCGGCATATTACATTATACTTCGCAGAATATGTCAAAGCCATTGCTTACATTTTACCTACAAATAGGTAGAGAATGGTAGCTCATACTGTTCGGTAAATGATCTTAACGATGACGTTTAATATCGTTTCTTGCACTTTTAACGCTATTCTGCTTGAACAGTTAGACATTAGTCTTAGGTGGTGATTGTATTTTCGTCGCCGGACTTGCGCTTTCGGGTGCTGATATCCTATTTGTTTCCCTATTTGACTTTATTTTCAAAAACATATTTCAAAATCTGCAGGATATATCCCTTTTTTAGGTGGGAAGCAGAAACGCTCCTACTACTGCTCACTTTAGGTAGGCGTGCCATGTGCTCTCATAGCAAAAACTTGAACTTTCTGAACTTTTCATTTAAGATTTGAATCATTTTTATTGAAAACTTCAAAAATCTGTCATGATTCCTTATCGCACATTGACTTCCTCATTATGACTCTCAAACTAAGGAGTGAACATCAAAGATGGCTAATAAATCACTACGCAATGGCAATTATGCCTACTCTTGTTATAATAGAGAGCAGAGAAAACAACAACATTAACTACTACAACAATATAAATATTATTTAGTTGTTTTTCTCTTGAAATCAATTGGTAACTGTAATAATGTAAGAGCAGTATGTTTTAACTGTTACTGCGCTGTGCATGACAGCACCAAATAAATCAACATTCTGTCAGGCATTTGAAATGAGTTAAAAGCACAAAAAACAACACAAACATGAATACATACAAACCGATAGACATACAGACAGACAAACTTTCAGTGAAATACTCATACAAATGTGAACAGTCATTTGACAAAAGGAGTGAGCTTGGAAAAGTGTGTGTCACACGTTCTTGCTGTGCCAGTGTCACATGTAAACGAAATGCAAAATACTTTTTGCTTTTTTCTGTTTTGGCAAATATCCCACTGTTTTAATATAACCCAGTAAACAATTTTTCATGAAAATAAAATATTTTTTGTAAATTTTTGTTATTTCATAATACAGTGTATGTTTATTGGTTTACATATTACTTGATTAAAACCAAATGATAAATTAAATATTCCCACAACATATTCTATTTGGCTTTTAAGTAATAAAATTTTAATTGCAAATAGTCAAATCATGCTTGAAGCGTGGTGTTGGTTTCACATAAAAAACATCAAAGCATCCGCTTCAAAGTATATTTCGTTTCAAATACTTTGTTGTTCAAAAACACGCTATTATTTCCAATTTCCAAATCATTGTTTCAAATTGAGGTTTTTATTTTTATTGACACATTCCGAAGCGTATAATACAATAGCTGTAAGACTACGACAAAAAATGTCAATAAAATCGTTAATTCAGTACAGATATGATTGGGGTTAATTTAGATTCTGTTAAAACCGTGTAAATTATTTTATGGCCTTAATGTTTAAGGGGAATTTTGATTAATTGATAGAAATGATTAAGCGCCAGTTTTTTTTAATTTTCTTTTTTTCTTTTTGTTTTGTAGGTTGTCGTCACTGTCATAAAATTTGATAAAATTTTAATGAAGATTTTTGTTTATTTTTTTTTGGTTCAGTGATGTTAAAACGTACTATTTGGGGCTATAAAAAGTTTGACTTTCAAAGATATATGTTTTTGGTCACTTTCACTGTCACTTTTTGTATCATTGGCATATAATGTAAGAAAAAAAAGAAGAATAACGAAACAGATTTTTTTACTCTTAGCTATAGCTTCAGAATCATATTTGGTATCGAAAAGATTTTGGGTCAGTTTGTTCAAATTCACAAAATAGGGTGGTATTATAACGGTTATCAAACAATATTTATTCATCAATAAGCGAAAGCCGTGACTCTTTAAATAAAAATTGTTTCGCCAAAAATCGGTTAATTTTTCTTCAAACTTCCACCTTTATTGCAGTAATTTTATTTCCCTAAAGTAGTCGTTAGTTTCAATATCAGCCAAGTCTCTTATCACCCTGTCATTTCCTTACATTTTAAAAGAGGACATTGTCCCAAAGTGCTAAATCTAGACAGAATGCTAGTTCGTTTCTATACACGAGTGTTCGCCCATTGATTACCCTTAGTGGTGATATTAGCATGCTTGTTTTCTCTAATGACCGTGTAGCGCATAATTCTTCACACCAGAGAAGAGATTCTTGAGTTGCAAGTTGGGTCTTTACTATTTTGATGTAGTACCCACCCACA
Source organism: Wohlfahrtia magnifica (assembly GCA_023159175.1). Classification (NCBI taxonomy): domain Eukaryota; kingdom Metazoa; phylum Arthropoda; class Insecta; order Diptera; family Sarcophagidae; genus Wohlfahrtia; species Wohlfahrtia magnifica. The sequence continues at coordinate 5,366,684 of JAKWBJ010000534.1, read as the reverse complement.
TTTGCACTCTTAGCCGTATTGGTCCTAATTTATTTACACACCGAGTGTAAAATAGTCGCTCCATTACGATTAAGGTTTCAACTCAACTAACAACTTCTCTCTTCGAAAGGCCGCATACAGCAATTGGGCGGGAAGTGCTGTTCCATCGCCAATAGTATGAGTCCATATAGGTCTCTCTCTCTTTTTTCTCTCACGATAAGTTCGCTTTTGCTTCAAAGTTATGCTGAATACATCCCTAATATTTTCTTTTCAAATGACTCCACGTTTATCTCGCAAGACCAAAAAATCATAATTTTTTATTGTTTTGTAGCCTCTGATATATTGTGCTGAATCCATGTTTCGACTTAAAATTGCTAAACGTTCTTTTAAAATCGTGACACAGTTGTGCTTATCGCTACACTAATCGTAGAAATATCAAAGAAATATCTCTGAAAGCTTCAGATGGCTAAGCTGTAGATACCTTATGCTAACCGAACATCCATGGATCTAATCTACTATTTCTGGCTGAACATTTGAAGTTATCGACTTAACTCAGCAAGTCGCGCAGTCAGTCCCCACAGCATTTACAAGGCCTTTTGTTGGTTTCATGGCCAAGTAATGAAAAAATGAATGTTTTCGTTGGCTCTCAAAAAAGTACTAAAGAGTGGTCCAACCATAATGAACGATGTTTGTTCTTTTGAAGCTCTACTAATGTATATATTGAAAACGATTACTGTCTCTTTAATTCAGTAGCATTTTTTTATAAAAGGTCCGCCAAATAATTTTTTTTTTTTGATTACAGGGCGCAAAACATCGAGTGTAGCTTCGGCTATGTGGCACGTAGAGCCGTCCTGTTGAAACCAAACGTTGCTAATATCCTCCTCTTTAATTTTTGTGAACGAAAATTCGTTCAACATGGCCCGATAACGATCGCCATTGACTGTAACGGCCACTCCTTGCTCATTTTCGAAGAAAAATGGCCAATTATGCCACTGGACCAAAATCCGCACCATCCGCATGTATCGGCTTTTCGATGTATGCATGCGGTTTTTCTGTGCTCCAAATGCGACAATTTTGCTTGTTTACATACCCGCAGAAATCAAAATGAGCTTCATCTGAAAAGATGATTTTTTTTTTTTGGCAAAATCGGCGTCTTCTGTAAGTCAAATGCAGGCCCAATTAGCGAAACGAAAAAAGCGTATACACAGCCATATTCGTTCAGCGAAAGGATAAATCTAATTATCTGTCAAATCAGACATGAGCTAAGTGTTACCATTCACGAAATAAGCACAAGTTGAAAAAAAAACATTAGATGGCGGACCCTTTATATATGAGCTTGAATTTTATAATTTTAATTGGTGAAGAATATTTCAATAAAATATTGGATTTTGTTTATAGTGCTTGTAAGATTTGTCATTGTCATTATGTTTCCAAAAGTATTCCTACTTTTTATTCTTATAATAATTTATGTTGTTTATCTCCGTCACTCCTTCAGGAGGCATATTGGCTTTCCAAAAAGCATTCATTGCTTTGTTTCAGTTTCATTAATCAAGTTGATTTTGCAAGCTAAGTAGATGATTAATTCACTGTAGTGGTGGTGAATATATCTTTGCTAATTTAGTGGTGTAATTTTTTCCCAATAGGTGGCGTTTTTTCCAGATCATTCTTGATGTTTGTTATTATCGCCAGAAAAAAGCTGGATGGTCAGGGTCGTTTCTTCTTTATTTTTTTTAGATGGAGTTGTCTGGAGGTAAAGTTGAAGCTTCTTTTTTTTATTAAACACTCGAAACGAAACTATAATTAAATTATTTCATCACGTCCTCTCTGCTGAGTCTCGAACCATGCGCTTTAACCACTCCACCACACCACCCTCATAATTTATGTTTAATATGTTATTCTTTATAATTTTTATATGATGCAATTTGAGTCAAAAATTTTGATATCACTGTCATGTTTTTTTTTATCATGACAGTGATAAAGTCATAAAAATTTTAAGAGATGTTTTATTCTTATCGTAGATACATATATGGTATTTGTACATAACACTATAGTTTTGTCATCTGTAAAAATTGTAAAATATGTTGTAATTTTTCTTAATATTTCCAAATTTATTTAAAGTCTTACTGATTTTTTAAGCTGTTCTTTTAAATTTCTATGTCAGTGTAATTTATTTGTTGTAACAGTGACATACGTATTTGTTTGTCGTCTGTAATATGTAATGTGTAGAGAAATCGGATGGTTATTATTCGACCGATTTTAACCGATTTTTTTGGTTTTCAAAACCTTCATTTTTCAAACACCGAATAAACCGGTTAATTTAACACGAATAACCGGTTAATTTAAATAAGTATAATTTTTATACGTTTGTATAAATTTTTTTATTGAAAATGTGCTTATCGTTTAACTATTTGTATAAATTTAATTATTTTTGTATATACGAGTATGACAACCTTGAACGTCTCACAAAGATATGCACTCTTGAGCAAAAATAACTTTCTCTTATCTTCTGTAAATAAGTATTGATTTTTATATATGGAAAATGATCAACTAGACCCATTGAAAGACGATAAACCCACAAACGCCGGTTCCGAACGGCAGATATATTAGTTAGTGAAGTTTTTCACAGCGTAAATACACATAACCAGTCGCTAGTAATGTTGTGAGGTGCTATCGCTGTTGAAAATTGTCAGATGGTGTAGCATAGGATTGAACCGACGACTTCTTGGTTGGAAGGTGGGTTCATACCTAACATACCACAGTGACACATACCTGATGCATAAATTTACATAGTGCTGCTCGAGGTCATTAAGGACTCGTATATTACTAATAGATTTATTCAAAGTAAAACATTTAATATTTGTGATCTTAGACACCTAAATTGTAGCCATAATAACAAACCTTTAATTTCTTTCTCTACCAAGGAATACAACAAAAACGAAACTAACTCCTTGAGTAGCTGTTCGAAACTTAAGTATTTTTCAGTACTTTGTTTTTTACGGCCTCTGCACACCGTTTTGGCATGGTTTTTATGATATTTGTTAGAATTATTGTTAGTATTGATTGCCACTTTAGTTTTAAGCTTTCCATCAGCTTCTGATCTGCGTTTCAAGAATTAGGAACAATCTTATTTAAATAAAAGAACCGGTTAACCAGTTATTTGAATTATTATTAATCGAAAACCGGTTTTTTTTAAAGTGCTAGTTTTTGAATAATTCGAAAACTGAATTATCGATCTCCCTAATAATGTGACACCAAAATTTTGTTATATTTTTCTTGCAATTTATTCTTAATAAGTCAGTTTCACCGATTTTCTTAATGCTCTCTTTAATCTTTAAATCACTGTAATATTTTGTTGGCCAAATTCATATATACATACGCGTACTTGTATGTCATCTGTACTTTTGGTGTCACTAAATGTTTTATTTACTTATTACAAATTGTGTTATCATCTATAATAATATGCACAACATTTTTTCATATGCTTTCTTTAAATGATTAAATTTTTACTTATAAAAATGCTCTTGTCTTTAGTTTTATGTCATTGTTATTTTAAAAATTGCTATAAGTAATATGTGACAGAAAAAATTTTTTTAGAAGTTTTATTTTTTTATATAAACATTTGTTTGACATTCAACTGTTGTTTTGCCCATTTTATAAATTTCTTTAGTGTCATAAATTGTACAAAATTTTGTCATTATATTTTAATATTTGCAAATTTCTATAAAGTTTTACTTTTTTTTTGGATTTTATTTTATTATTATCTCTTTTTTATAGTACAAAAGATAAAGTAGACATACTGGTTGTCATCTGTAATATATGACACCAAAATATTCTTTGTGGGTTCTGAAAATATGAAAACATGTTTATTATTTCTTTACTAATATTTGCAGTTTTCTTTAATACGCTGTTCATTTTAGTTGTTATGTCATTGTCAGTATTTGTCACTTTAGCCTCTTTACCTTGTCTTTTATAATATGGCATACCATTATTAGAACGTCGCCAACATTTAGACAATATTGTTTTATTTTATATGTAGTTTTTTCTAATGGAGGCATTTAATTTATTCCCCATCATTTTAATCTGTTTTTGTTTTCAATGTTTTTTTTAGACGACGAGTGCAATTTAGTGGCGTTTAATATAGGCAAACGTGGCAGTTTATTTGGCTGAAGGCAAAACGAGTCTTTTTAATACAAGCCTATGTCTATAGTCATGCATATGGTATCTGTGCATTTAATTAATAAATATTTACAAAATATTATGAATATTTAACTTAAATAAATTGCATATTAATAATATTTATTGCTTTTGCGAGATAAACTAAAACCTACGCATTTCAAGCATATTTTTTCAAACACTTTTTCAAATTTTTTATTATTTTTTAATATATTTCTCTGTGTTCACATCTTCATGGGAATTGAATGGTGTTGTTGAAAAATCAATGACAAAAAAAAAATTGGAAAAACGCTTGAAACTGCACATGTGCAAATTGACAAGATATAGAGGCGAATATATGCACATGTCAATAAACAACATTTTGATCAATAAGTTTTTATTTAATTTTTCATTTTTCGATTTGTTTTCTAGTTTTCAATACAACACTTGTGCCAACAACAATCAAACATCACATATAAGACTTGAAGGTATCAAACAAAAGTTTTAATTTTTTTATTTTTTCTTATTTTTTAATAAAATTTAAAAGAAATAAAATGCCAGTATCTGTTATGATGTATTGCTATAACACCATAAAAGCGTCATGGGCAAGTTTCTTGTTTTTAGTTCTTTTATTGATTTGTTGTCTTCATACGGGGCTTGGAAGAAAAAAAAAATAATATAAAAATAGCTTTGCGTTACAGCAGGCAGTTCTTAATGCTGGCAGCGTCAGCAATTACCACCTGCTTATTTTTCCATTGATCTTTGTTCAGAATGTGTCTTTGAATTGAACATTGAATGTTGATTATCACATATCTACTTGGGCTGAAAGAGTCTTTATATGAAGGAATACTGTTGTTGTTTATTGAATATGCATAATAGTTTTATTTTAAAGGTAATTTATGATGCAAGACAAATAGCATGACGCAAGTCAAACTAGAGAGGAAATACTGAGAGACTGAGTTTAGAATTCTTAAGTGGGGGCTTAAACATAAAACAACACCCTACACACTACTTACTGTCACCATTTTTTATACACAAATACTACACAAACACACACACACATACAACACGCAGTTAAGGGTGTGATGATTTAAACTTAAAAAATCATTTATTAAATGGAAAAATAATCAATATGAACGCTTGAACATTAATAATTAAAAAACAACAAAAATTGTTGTTATTAATTGCTTAAGGTGTACCAAATAGGTACTCTTCTTTGGGAACAACATAATAAATTTAAAATCGGTTTTTTGCCACTTTTCAATATTGATACCCATATAAAGGGTGGTCCAACCAAAACGCGTGATGTTAATTGTAAATGAAACAAAAAGTTTTCAGAGAATTATCTTAATATTTTTTATTATGACGAAAGGATCTGTGACATTTATATGCGAAACAAAATATCGGCCAAATGCTCACCACGGCTTCGGTGGCATACCTCTATTCGTCGATCCATATTTTCAATGACTCTGAGACATAATTGAGGTTCAATGTCGTTATTGTTCTTGGCTTATTGACGTACACTTTTTCTTTTTAATGTCCCCAACGGCGTCAAATCAAATGATCCTGGATCGAGAGCTATTGTTTGATCGCCCTCATTTTGGAAGAAGTATGGCCAGATGAGCCCGCCAGCCCATAAACCGACCAAGCAATCACTCTTTTTGGATGCATTGGCTTTTCAACAATCACTCGTGGTTTCTCATTTGCCCAAATGCGACAATTCTGCTTATTACCGAATCCACTGAGGTGATAGTGTGCCTCCTCGCTGAAGATGATAAGCTTTGTAAAGTCACCCTTCACTTCTGTCTGTTCAACTAACCATACGGCGTATTGACGACGCTTGAAATGGTCAGTAGACTTTAGCTCTTGAGCCAATTGAACCTTGTAAGCGTTTAAATTCAAATCTTTATTCAAAATTCGTATCAGTGATGTTCGTGAGATGTTCAATTGTTGGGCATGACGATGAGTCGAGGTTGACGACTCTTCTGCCACACTATCGCTAACAACGGCAATGTTTTCGGCAGACCCGGTTTGCTGAAATTTGCACACAATTCTCCCGATTATGCTGAACAAAAGAACTACGAAGCGCACCACACAGATTTTAATTTGAACGCCTATTTTCGTAAAAGGCTTCAACAATCTTAGCGCACTGCTTAATTGTGTAACTTTCCATGGTTGAATTAGTGAAATACTGACACAAAAAAATGTCAAATTAAGTTGGGCAAAAAACTTGACGTTAAGGTGTGGCTCGCAATTAACATCGTGCATTATGGTTGGGCTACCCTTTAGAAGCCCAGGCTCTTCTTTCCAGTTGGTGAAAAATCGTTTCATTCTCCCCTCCGCCCCTGGAACTTCTGCCAAAATCATTGACCAGACCACCCGGTCCCGGACGCCCGACTTGAGTAGCCAGTGTGTAATACCCAGTATGCAATGTCCAGTAATAACAAGGCAGAGAAGGTTAAGCTTCGGTCAGATTTGTTGCGCTATCTTGTCCGTCTCCGAAGCTGCCCATACGGCATCGGCGATGTGTATTACCTCATTGTCAATCCTAAGCTTGTTTTTGTTGGGATTCCTGGTGTTGAAAATCTTCAGTGAGTTCGGTGGTTATACAATGCCTGGCTAATTCATCCGCCATACAATTTACCAGAATATCACTTCCGCCTAAAGAAAGCTACAATGCTCTGGTAACTTTATCGAGTGAGATAATTTGCCTCCACTCACAGCTCCATTTTTTTTCCTTTTTTTCAAATGGTCTGGTCTGGTATTGAATCGAGGACCTTCTGGTTGGTAGGCGGGTGTCTTACATGCCATACCATAGCGGTACATTAGGTTAATCGTCTTGTCGTGATATTCTCACCATACCAAACATCTGAAGTCAGATCCAGTGAGTCATCTTTAGTTGTAGACTCCATTTCTACCCCAACTCTTTGCTGCAAATGTAGATACCAATGAAGACCTATCTTACCATATTCTGGACACCTTTCTAACCAAAAAATAAACTCTAGGAAGTGAATTACAATCTCTACGTCCAATTTCCATATTTTTCAGTCTCCATGGCTGAAACAGTGACGATTTATATCCCTGGTTTCTTTGAATTTATACCTAAACCGCGACCAAATGCGCACTCGCTGTCTCGCCGAAGAATAAGTTGTATCCCATCTCTAATAGAATTTAGAAATCTGCCCGAAATTCTAGGAACAACGTCATTCGCATAGACGATTGCCACACAGTCGACCTGTTCCAAAGTCACTAGCAGTTCGTTAATCACAAGATTCCATAGGAGGTGGCTACTATTTAAAACGCAAAGGAATTTGTTCAAACGAATTATCATCAGTGAAACGCAGCCGAAATGCAATAAAGTCGAACCAATTTTGAAGTGAATCATTACGGGCTATGAAAAATGGTCTTGATGCGAGAATGTGTCATTTTGAGCCAAAGCCAGCCGAAACCATCGCTTAAATAACGCAATCAAGTAAGCGCGACTAAAAATGGTGAACAAAATTGACCCGACAATAATTTATTGCACTTGACTGGAGAAGAAGCACCCACCGTCCAATCGTCTGACTGCAATTTGTTTCGGTGTTTCCCACACAATATTAATGGTAAAGGATTATTCAACCGAAAAGTGCTGCTGAAAATCACTTTGCCAAGTTTTCACCGATAAATCACAGATGTTATACACAGCAATGGGAGCTTTGAAGCTAACGGAAAAATGGCTAAAAGTCAAAGGTAAAAATGGCAAATCAAATACATTAAAATTGGTTGTCAATAAAGACATTTTTAATGTCAAAATTTTCCAAAATGTTACCTCTTAAGTATATGACCCAATCACGTAACCAAAAGATAGAGTGTGTGCTTTAGTCGAGCCTATTCTAGAGCTTCTGTATGAAATTATTCCGTCGTTTTTACATGGAATAGTAAGCAACTTAATTTGTATGTAGTTTTTTGTGTTTTTTGTTGTTGTTGTTAAAGTTGGATTAAAAATATGGTGTGGCAAGCGTACTTGCAGGTTCCATTTAACAGCTTAACAGCAAGTTATCCAATAAATATGCAAAAATAAATATTTTAAAAAAATTTAACAGAAGACAAGTAAAGAAACAAATTTAAAAAATAGCTGTAACTTGTATACAAGATTTCAACAAAATAAATGACAATTTTATATATATTTGTGTCACATATGTTAGTAAGTATATAAGTGTTGCCTGCATGTTTACAAATTAAAACGGTTTGCGTTTTATTCGTTTTTTCGAGAGGCTCTAAAACACTGCTGCTGTTGTCCAAGTTATAAAATATGTGCAGCAAAACAAAAAAAAATGAAAAAATAGAAGAAATTGTAGAGAAAAACTGAGCCTAGAAAACCAAACTAAACAACAACACTCACCTGCTGTTTTATTAATAGACACAACATGTGCGAAACACCTTCATGGGGCAGCATGTGGCGATAATGACTTTAATAATCCTAGAAAGTTGAGTCAACTAAAAAGCCAGACATCAGTACACATGTAACAAGACACAAGTTGTCTGTCGTTGTCGTCTCATACAGCAGGCCAAGCCCCTCTTCTTTTGCATTTGACTAAAAACGGTGAAAAAATTAAACCTGCAAGGAGACAAATATAATATTGAGAGTCACTTATTATAATCAATATCGGGAATGTTATGTTAAAGCAAAAAAAAAAAAAATTAAAAAAAATCGTCATCATCCTTGGGCTTAAACTTGAATTAAACATCAATTACAACAACTAAATTTGTTTGTTGTCTTTTTAGACGTCTTCGTTCTTCTTAGTCATTGTAAATTCTTTTAGAAGCCATACCCATATCCTTAGCTTGAGTTTTTATTTTTTATTTTTTGCATATTTTTTGTTGGTTATTGGCCATGCAACTGTATCCTGTTAATCTAATCGTTTATTCATAACTTATTACATGTCATATGTATACATATTGTCTTTGGCGTTCTTCTTGTGACAAATGATCAGCCACACTTAGGCCAGAGCCACTAATTTCTATTCTTAAAGATAATCGCTTCAGAGCAAGAAAACAGAGCCGGGAAGGTATTAATTCCAAAGAATTACTCACTATTTTCAATGCAAAAAATTTAACATTTTCTCTTTAAATTAGTTTATCAAGCAGAAGTACTCTTTAGCTTAAAGCTAAACTATAATATACTTTTGCTTACTTAAGCTACTGTCAAAAGTCAACGAAAAGTACGTCAAATAAAAAACAATACAGCGGTTTTTTAGCATCCATTGTACAACTTGTTTCTTTTGTTATTGTTATTATTATAGTTAAACAAATAAAATTTAAGGAAACTTGCGAAATTAAGCTAGCCTACGCATAAGTATTATACTGTTCACAGATTGGGTGGCACTTGCTGTAAGCCTTGAGCTGCTTGAGCGTTGAAATTCGTTTTCTTTAGTTTCGAAAACAATATGTTTGAATGTTATGGATCTATTTTTAACTAAAAGCCTTAACCCTTCGATTACCAGCAATTTTTTATTGTTTTATCCTTGTCGGTTATCCCCGGAATACATGTCTTATATCTATGAAAATAATCCAAAAACCTCTTAAACTACTTCGAAACTCTGGACCTTAAATAAATCGGCGAAATAAAGCAAAAGCTCTGCTCATTTGCAAATTTGAAAAGTCACTAGCTAATTTGTCTGTAATCGGAAGGCTTTCAGGGGGGCCTTGTTGGACAATCGCACGTTTGGAAGGCTGGGCGCTTTTGTCCTGGAAATATTTATGTGTGGAAGGACAGCACTTTTATCGGAGGTTAAACCCGCTCCGCCATCTTAGCGGTCTCCTGGTCAGTCTTTCTAGCTCGGTTGCAGGTGGTATACTGACAGTTTGCTGTCTCGAGATTGTTGCTGCCGATCATGGTGTGGTGTTGTGCTTTTGTTCTTGTGTATTGTCCGTGGCGCACGATGCCACTTTGAGTTCTCTCCTGTGGTTGTCTCCATTTATTATGTTGTGTTTTATCTTTGTTATTTTTTATCCTTCTTGGTCATCAGTCCGGAGTCGTTTGGGACTTACACTGGTAGCAGCATTTATGCTACAGAGCCTCACCGGAGGCTCAATTTTTATAACAAGGGTGTCAGGAGCCTCAGGGACCTAGGTCCCTGCCTGACTATGGTGAGGCCCCCTTGTGGGAGCAACGTGGTGGTTGTAGTTTAGATCCAAATCGTAGGAAGAGCTGTGCTGGCTCGGTGTAGAATTACATTCTTAACCGGGTGCCGTGACCCATAGATCGGTGGGAGCTTAGATGGTCTCCGACACCTCACCAAGGTGAAGGTCATGTTCAAATAGCATGGCTTCGGATTGCTAATGACTGCTGATTTTAACCATAGGTGGGGCCATTGGTGGATGCATTGTAGTTACTCGTGCTTTGGCACAGTGAGGTCAAGTCCTAGGGCAGGCACTCACGTAAAGCGACTGATTTTATGACTTTATGACTACCTATAGTAACGCAAAAGCTATCATCATAAGTTGTACTTCATTTTGAGCATACGACTCTGATGAACAGAGTACCTAGCTCTGGGTGGTTTCGTACCCAAATATGTAGAGAATTGTTATGGGAGTTTGACTAAATTTCTGATTTTGGCTATTAAGTTTAATTGTGTGAAGTTAAATTGCAACCAAACCAAAGGTTTAAATAATCCTCAACATATGAGTAAAGAGGTGGTACTATGCCAGACAGTGTAGTCCTTAATTGGCCCATACTGTGGTAAAAAGTTCTGCCATCTAAACTTGATACTTTACGTTCCTGCCTTGTAACTGAGTGCAGCTTTTTAAGGGATACACATATTGATTATTGCTTGGAACTAAATCGCAAATGGAGGTTATTATGACCTCGTTATAGAGTTAAATTGCAGGCAGTGCGGCTAATGGTACAGTGTTGGTATCCTAACGCATGAATACGGAAAGGTAACTTGACTTGACAGTGTAGTCCTTAATTGTTTTTTAGACACCTGCCAGTCTATTATTCGGTATTAAGAGTATGGTGCCTTATATCATAAATGACTATGCGGTTGGAAGAACTTTTTAATTTGGACGATAGGGCTTTACTTCATATGTTAAAACTATGTATTATAGCACGTTCGCATGACAACTTTTTCGAAATTCGCTTTCTCTTTCATAGTTCAACTTCTTATTATGAGCTGAATGACATAATTCCCCATATACAATTTTAAGAGTGGATTATCCAAATTTATAAGTTATTAAGTAGATTCAATTAGCCTATGTGTCTCCAATTTTTATCGGATGTTTGTCCACGCTATATATCATTTCTAATACACATTTTGCCCGCAAAAAAAATAATTAAAATTAACAGAAAGAAGGAGAAGAACCATAAAAGCGAATTACATACATAGATGCCATGAGACCAGCGTAATTCAGCAAAGTAATTGGAGTTGCCGTGTCATCATGCTATTACCCTTTTAAGATAATCATCTTAGTTATTTTCCCTATTCGACAGTTCTAAAGTTTTGTGGAGTAAAAATTTTGAAACAAACTTCGCTGACACACTTCTTAAGCGAAAAACATCTGCTGCCGACATTTTCCACAACTTATTTAATGGTGATCAGAGGATAACCCAAAAACATTTTCTTTACTTATTTGCGAAATTCATTATTGGCATTTCACGCTTTTTGTAAAAGAGTTTGCACTTTATCACTCCAGAGCCTTATTAGACAATTCAACCTAAAAGTTCTATTGTGTCCTATATAGTCGCGAAAGATAAACTGTATGAGCACCCCTACAGAATAATAAATGAGACCCTGCTCGCAAAAGATGCCCAGGTAACCACAATCGTGCACTGGTACCAACTTACACAATTGTTCCCTAGACTGAAAGCGGCAGGTCTAAAGCCATATTTAAAGAGCACTTTCCGAATGAAGTAGAGTAAATCCCTGATAATAACAGATTAAACCGGTATGAAAACATGGAAGTTGGTGCTAGTCAGCCAAACATAGTTGTATAAAATGTTTCTTCTTCCTCTACAAATAGCCGCCAGAACTCATCCAGAAGATGTATTCTATTTAGATAATATCTCAGATAGCTGTGTCACGATGAAAGATTCAAGGTTGTCCTTTGTAATCATTACAGCCTTTCTCAAGGCTTTACTATTTGGCTTTAGTTTCTACGTGAGAACCCGCCATTATCCTTTCAAAGTAAAATTTCCTTATCATATAACACTTCTAAATTGATGCTCTCGCTATGCTGACTGAAACGATTAGGTTCGTAATTGAACTCCCAATAAAATCGAATTAAGAACATGAGTTAAAAGAGTAGCGTTTGCGATCATTGCAATCCTTTAAATCACTATTGAGCTACTACGATAACCAATTAATTCTACCTTCGCTATATGTTATCCGCTCGGTAAACATACATTTTAACGTTTGCGTGCGCTACTCTATAATGAATATTTATTGACCGTTTCAGTCGATGTTGATACGTTTTATTCGCTACCATTTGGAAAAAACGATTTTTATCTTTTGTTGTTTTTGTTTTTTTATATTTTTTAAATAATTGTTTGCAATTACAGCAAATTTTCATTCACTTTTATTGGCCGGTCTCATTTCTATTTATTATTGGCGGCATTATTATATGTCGGTTCCCTGTTATTGAGTTTTTCTTTTCACATTTAATGGTTTCTTTCACCAGCCGATGATGATGACAATGATTGGGTATAATAGAGTGTCCGTTTATAGGCATATAATCAAACTTATTGACAGTTTTAAAGCAGTCGTTGAACTAAAATTTTTTAAAGAAAATCGTTGAAAGAAATTTCTCCAAAGATTATTGCTAATGGGACGAAAAATTATAATGGAAATTAAATGGATTTCTAAGAAAACTTCGAGAAGTATTAAAATGATATCAACAGGTGAAAAGAAGTAGGAAATTATTAAAATTCTAATACGTGTAGTGGTGACTAATAATTTTGTTACATATTTAACACGTAATAGATATTCTGTGCAGCTGTAATTTATTGACAATTTTAATATCCGTTTCAGGATAATAAAATTAGAATTACAGGTTACTAATGCAACTTAAATGGTGTGGCAATAAAGTTTTTAATAGTATAGACCAGGTTTATAGTTATTGTTATACCGCTGGAATGAAAAGATAACCACATTCTTAGGCGAATGTAGCATAACCGTTCGTCTGTTTTTGTATTCAAAGCAGTTTCTATGCACAGTAATGCATGACGCAGCTTTTAGGATAAATTAAGGAAATTCTGTTAATTTTGATTAATAATTCTAATCACTTTTTTAAAATTATATACACAGGTGGCCATATTGGTCAAAACGTCGCTGTGTAATACGAGGGCGTATTGATATTGAAGCTACCTAAGTAGAAAAAAAACATTTTTTTTTTTCAAAAACCATTCATTTCTCAACATAGTCTCCTTTTAGCTCAATACACTTAGTAAGACGATTTTCCAACTTTTTTTATACCATTTGAATAATACGATTTTGGGAACTCCTCAAAATACGCATTAGTTTCGGTAATCCCTTCTTCGTTTGAGATGAATCTTTTTCCTGCGAGCCATTTTTTCAAGCTTGGAAACAGGAAAAAGTCACTAGGGGCTAAATCTGGACTATAAGGTGGATGATCAACCAATTCGAAGTGAATTTCTCGTAGTTTTAGCATCGTATCTAATGCTGTGTGAACCGGTGCGTTGTCTTGAAGAAAAAGCATTTTTTCTTGTTTAAATGTGGTCGTTTTTCCTTGATTGCATCAACCAATTGCTCCAATAATGCACGATAATACTCTCCTGTGATTGTTGATCCTTTTTCAAGATAATCGATGAGCAATATTCCGTGTGCATCCCAAAATACAGGGGCCATAACCTTGCCAGCCGATTTCGCTGTCTTCGCCTTCTTCGGAGCACTTCCACTAACTTCCACCCATTGCTTCGATGAATTTTTGGTTTCAGATGTGTAGTGGTGGACCCACGTTTCATCAACAGTTATTAATCTACGCCAAAAATCAGCACGATTATGCTTTATCATGTCCAAACACCGCTATGAAGTGATCTGTCGAACTCGTTTTTGTTCAACACTGAGCAAACGCGGCACCCATCTTGCCGATAGCTTTTTCATTTGCAAATGTTCATGCAAAATGTTCATATGATATGTTTACCATTTCAGCAATCTCACGTATTTTGACCCGGCGATCATTCATAACGATATCGAGGATTGTGTTGACATTTTCTTCAGTAATCACCTCTTTTGGCCTTCCTGTTGATGGTATTGTTGCAGTGCTTGTTCGGCCCCGTTTAAATTCAACAATCCAATATTTTACCATATAATCTAACGGAGCAGATTTGCCATAATGTTTATCAAGCTTTTTTTTTTGTCTCTTTCGCCGTTTTGCCTTTCAAATAATAGTGTTTAATCACTACACGAAATTCACTTTTTTCCATTTTCCAAGAAACACAAAAGTTGTTTACTTCAAACGACTACACAAATAAACTAATCGATGAATTCGGCTAAAATTTTAACACCTGACGTTTGACAGATCGTAATTTCTAAGAAAGAAAAAGTTTTTGTGTTTGTGCTGCCATGTAGCGCTAGTTAGCTTGAATGTTAATCCATCCTCGTAATAGTTGCTTCAGTTATGGCCACCAGTGTCGATATGTTTTTGAAATGATTAGAATCAGTAAAGTAAAAGTAAAAAGGCGCGAATTATATTTCTGTGTAAAGCTTCGTCTATATTGCATTTAACATGGTAAGTTAGCACAGAATCGGCTGGTTTTTCAATGATTTTTGACTCAAAATATATATGAGGTGATCAGATTTGATTCTATCACTGCCTAAAAAACTTGCAATTTTATCTTTACGTCTGTCGCTTTACCATGTCACTATACAGTCAATCATAATGTATGTGGTTGAACTTTTGCTCGACTGTCTTTGCTAGCTTAACTGCCACATCTGTAACAATGGCAAGGGACTTTCGAAAAAATTCAAGTTGTGGCTTAAATTTAGCCAGAAGTTTGATGGTTCAATGGTAAACTTTACTTTTTTTTTATAAGACCAGCACCCAGGGGATGACCCCTACTCATGCAGTGCATTGTGCTGGTACTAGGAAAATAGGTTATTAGAAGGAGGACAGAGGGAGTAGTGTTTATGGACGTTAGATTTAAATTTACTCATGTCGTAAGTGGCGGGAAATACTTTCGCTGGAAGATTATTCCACAACCGCACAGTGCGACTAAAGAACGAATTCTCCCTAAAATGCGTTGTGCGATTTACTGGACAATCAACTACAAAGGGATGCGCTCTACGAGAAATACGAGTACTACGTAAAAATATATGATTCTTAGGAATTAATTCCTTAATTTCGTTAGAACACATTCCGTTATAGTATCGATAGAACAATGAAATATACGCCACATTGCGACGGTGCTCCAAGGAATCGATAGAGTTGGCTACCCTACCGTCATTGATGAGCATCTTCGCCCACTCCTGTACGCGGTCGAGAAGCTCCAAAATAGACTTTGAAGCATCGGCCCATACATGAGAGTTGTATTCCATTTTGGGCCGGATATAGGTCTTGTAAATATTAAGGAGATCAGATGGAGTGAAGTATTTCTTGCACCGTCTCAAAAAACCAAGGCACTTGAATGCTTCTTTCGACACTTGATATATGTGATCATTCCAACGAACGTCACATTGAATTCTCATGCCCAGAACATCAAGAGCATATGATTCCTCAATATCCACATTACTCATTGACACAGATGACAGCACACCACCACGTCTGTGTGTTAAAAAAAAACATTGAGTCTTACGTGCATTAAAATCGAGCCTGTTCGCACGGCCCCACTCGTAGGCCTTCACCAGGTCACTTGTGAGTGTGACGTTCATATTAATCCTTCTCGCCCCAACGTCCAAAAGGCTCGGACTACGATCAAAAGAATATGAGTGACAAATGTTGCTGTCATCCGCAAAAGAGTAGATAGGATTAGAAGTGAGAAGAAGAAAGGCGTTAAGAAATATTAGAAAAAGAGTAGGAGAAAGAACAGAGCCTTGTGGTACCCCTGAGTTTACCCTGAACTCGTCGAATGAGACCCCATCTATAACCACTCTTATAGAGCGATCTCTGAGAAAACTCGATATAAATCGAGAGAAGTGACTACCGACACCAAAAGCATTAAGTTTCGAAATGAGAGCCTCGTGCCAAACTCTATCAAACGCCTTTGAGATATCCAGAGCCACAACCTTGCTCTCGCCAAAACCATGAATGGACTTGTTCCACTTCTCCGAGAGCAACGCCAGCAGGTCACCAGTAGAACGGCCCTTTCGGAAACCGTACTGACGATCGCTAAGTAAATCTTTGGACTCCAGATATCCCACAAGGTGGTGATTAATCATACTCTCCATAAATGCCTAAAAAGATGTACCATCATTTAAAGCTATTTATAGAAGTTATCCCATTGGTTTGTGTAAAGGCTACGATCACTCGCCCAAGGCTGTATTTATTTGAACAGTGCTACCAATTCAACTTTGAGTAATTAAGACTTTATCTTTGGATTAACGTACATAGTTGAATAGGAAGTTGTAGAACGTACTAGAACATTCGAAATGTATGTAAAATTCGTATATGAACCGCACCATTCATAATTAAACAGTCAAAGAGTAAAGCCGTGTTAAGGCGTTAGTAAAAGTGTTGAGTAACTTGTTGGACACTGCATAAAGATAAATTGACTGTATAAAGAAATATATTTCTTTCACTTATTTTATTAAATGCCATTTGAAAGAACTCAAACGTTTTAAAAAGGTCAAAACGTGACAATATGAACAGCTGTAATAGAACTATTACAAAAACTTTGGTTGCTGTCAGATCACTCTCTATGAGTTGGGTCAATTTTAAAAAAATATACGAACAAATGCAATATTTTGATATATATTCACATTTATGAAAAATAATAAATAAATTGTTGTGTGAATCTGACCTAAAACGTTCTGTCAGTCTCACATGATCTACGATCAAAGGCGATTTTTTATGTTCGCTTTTATGAATACAAAAACCAAAATTATTGTATTTTATTGTTTTATTTAATCATCCTTAAAGCTGGGCACCACATTGATTTTTGTATGATCAAACAGTTCTCCATATCTTTCCTAAAGCGGAAGAGAAATCACTAGGCTATAGAAGAATGGATATCTGACCGAACCTGGGAGCTGTTCTTCAGTACGATTAACAATGCTAAGACTATAGCTAGTATGCCTAACCTGAGGACATGAAAACAGCCATGCGAGACAAACGGCTATGGGCAGAAACCATAACGGAAAAAGCTAAAGCAGCGACAGATATGAACCAAACCTGCAAAGCAAATATAACAAGACCGACCGCGAAGTCAAGAAAAGTGCCACGCATGAAAACCGACTATAGTCAGAAACCAATGTGGAAAAAGCAGCTGCAAATGAGAATTTCAACCGAAACCTTTACGACACCGTCAAAAGACAGACAAAAAAGATTTCGGTGGTTTTCGTTCCCATCAAAAAACCTGATGAATCACTTACCTAGTCGCAGACGTAGTTCAAATACTGGAATAGTCTTTCTTAATGTATGTGATCGTACACAACACTCAAAACGGCACAACACCTGCTGTCCAGACTTGGCAGAAATAAGAGGTGACATTAAAAAACTGAAGATAAAAAAAATTTAACCAGAACTACTCAAGACTTTTTATCACTATTGCGATAATTCTGTTACTTCTGATAAGCAGATATTGCGAAATGGAGCATATAGTGCAGCAGATAAGCTACTTTATCTTTCAAAGAAAGGAGAGTCTCCGAGTGCAAAAATTGTAGGGGAATCGCCCTTTTAAATACCAGTAATAAGATCATTGTAGGCATATTACATAGACACCTAGAAAAAACCCTATCCGCACACCAAAGAAAATGGATTCCGTCCCCAACTCTTATTCTTAAATCACGCCAAGGATAATAATGGAACAGTCTGTGGAATGGCGATCGCCGCTCTATCTCGCAATCATCGATTTTGAAAAAGCTTTCATCAGCATACATCACGAAGCAATTTGGACTGCGCTAGAGTGTAAAGGTATTTTTCGCACGCTTATAGCATTAAAAACTAGGAGCTGTACACAGAGGCCAGTTTTAGGGTGAGATACCAAAATCACCTCGGCGAACCCATTCCCATCAATGCATGTGCTCGTCAAGAATGTGCCTTATCAACAATGTTCTTCAATTTCACGCTTGAAAATATTATAAAAAGATCATGAGGCAAAATAGAGGCGTTTCTTGAGGCCGGCGTGGAAACTTAGAAAACTTATCTGTTTTATAGCCTACTGAGAGACCTAGATGATGTCCAGAAACAATCGACCAAGTTTAGATTAAAATTACATAGTGCTTAAATCAAAATGTGAGTAAACGTTCACAGACCGCAACAGTTCAAGACCAGAGGACGAGCAATATAATCTCTGTCACTGATAGTTCCGTTGGAGATATGCAGTCGAGAGTTAGGAAAGGACGAGCAGCGTTTGGCATACTGGACAAGGTGTGGAGATGCACGAAGTCTAAGTGTCTTGGACTTAAACGCAAAGTCTGTTCTTCCGTATGGCTGCGAATCTAGGAAATCCAACAAAAAGTATTCATAAATGGATGCTTATGGAAGATTTTACGAATATTTTGGCCCGGCAACCCGAAAGTAGTTTTAAACTAAAATCCACAAGGAAGCTGAAGAAGTGGCCGTCCAGCAAAAATATGGCGAGGAATTTTAAAATGAGAGGCTTTTGAAGTAGGACATAGTTGGAGAGAAATAATAGCATTATTAACATTAACATTTTTTACAACCATGAACTTTTTGGAATATATTGTTACGAAAATAAAATTGCTGAAAAAGAAAATACACCATATCAGGGACTGTATTGTGGAATTTTAGTCTACTGGTTTGTGTCAAGGTTGTGAATGTGATACACTGGTAATGCCGTACTGAGATGTGTATTTGACAACAGTGCCTTGCTGATTTGTATATTTGACGGTATTGCCAATTCGATCATCTTTGGGTAAGACAATCTAAGGTGCTTCAAATTAACGAACGTTAAATAGAGGATTTGAAAGCGTTTAAGACATTTTCGACACTTTCCCAAATGTAGGCAGTTAGGTATATAAGGAGGCTGCTTTGTCTACGACGACATAGTTATCTTTTAGCAGTCATAAAGTTAAGTCTTGTTTAGGCGTAAATAAAAGTGTTGTATAAACGAATATCAAGTGCAAGATAAATAAGTTAGAGACTGTATAGTTATAATTGTATACTGTAAAGTAAGAGAATAAAAACTGTCAAACTACAAAAAATGGGTGTTTATTTTATTTTGACGCAATTAAAAATAACTCAAACGTTAAAAAAAGGTTAAAACATTACAATATGTTATGTATACATACATCTACATACATATATAAATATTACTTTAATAGGTTTTATATTCTTGGAATATCAAAATTATATTTTTAACAAAAATAATTCTTATTTGACTTCTGCAGCTATTCTCTAAACCTCAACTACAACAAGAACTGGTTTTTCAAAAACAGTAAGAAAACAGTTTTTGCACACTTTTATGCATTTTATTTATGCAAATGTAACCACTTCTGGTGAAACTTTGTTGCTTCAATATTTTTCACTTGGCGCCTTTCAAAATAATATCTTAATAAAATCATTATTTTTAAACAAAGTATTCAAATTACTTGCAAGAAACCTTATCGCTCTAAACTATCTTCCAGAAATATCTAGAT
Organism: Wohlfahrtia magnifica; assembly: GCA_023159175.1. Taxonomy (NCBI): domain Eukaryota; kingdom Metazoa; phylum Arthropoda; class Insecta; order Diptera; family Sarcophagidae; genus Wohlfahrtia; species Wohlfahrtia magnifica. The sequence continues at coordinate 5,346,798 of JAKWBJ010000534.1, read as the reverse complement.
TCTAGATGTTAAAATAAAACATATAATTTATCGATTAATCAGAGTCAGTCAGCTGATAAAAATCTTCATTTTTGTTTATACGCTCTGGGCTATTTGTTTACATACGAGTACATAACATAACAGTATAATTTAACAGTTTTCTTCTTCTTGATTTTCCACAGTCTTTTCCATTTTTTTACATTTAGAACTACATGTTATCTTATGCTGGTATATTTTATCGGATCTGGGTAACAAATCTCCTGCAGTTTCTAATTGTTATGATTATCACTTGCAAAAATATCAATTAAAAATAAAAATCATTTGATTTTTATCTTAATTGTTTTGTGTGGCATAAACCACATTATTGGCAACAAGTTTTATTTTTTTGGATTCCCCTTTTATTTATTTTTTTTTTCAATATTTTGATTGGCGTGGTGGCATCAGCATAACCTGCCATAGCAGCCACCAAATAGCAACCAAACAGCCAGCCATAGAGAGAGAGACTGTTTAACAAGTCCAATACAAGGCATTTGCCTTGATAACTGGTTACATTAAACGCAGTTTAATTAAATGTAATTAATTAAACTGTTAAAGTCATATACACTAACAAGTCACATAGTACACCAACAAGACCCGATTAAACTTATAACGTAGCGTTATGCTGCGTAGATTTAACACCATTTTTTTTCTGTCTTTATCTTTAATCACTTGGAAACTGGACACTGCACTCAACTCGCTCACGTTGTCGATAAGGTTTACGCTTACAAGTGTATGATGATGATGGCATGATGTTGATGATGCGTCCATAAAAGCTGTTATTGGCCTGCATCAATGAAAAATATGCGTTATTATCTAATGTTCGAAATTAGTAAATCCTATTTGAAATCTTTCAAAGATTACCAACAACAACGAGAAATAATTGAGCTAAAACTCAAAATGTATTTAATTGCCCAGGAATGCTAGCAAGTTGGACAAGACAAGATGCGATTGATGTTTGAAGATTTGATTCAGTGGGTAATAAAAACGATAAATTGAAAATAAAAATGCTGCTTGATTATAATGTTGTTGATTTAAAATGGCAATTGAAAGCAAGTTTTTGTTGTTGTTGCTTGCTACTCTCTTAAATAATAAATTCTTCAAACTGTTATCAGATGTGATAATAGGTGTGTTCGTTGAAGTTGTATGGAATATACTTGGGTTGTTTATGAACGCAGAACGATTAAATTTAATGTAAGAATCCAGTATAGTCCGCGATCAAGCTAGTTCAGCATAAATATTATTTACTTACTTATTAAGCTATAAATTGAACGTTTAGGTCAGTAGCCATGATAGCTTTCCATGCACGTCATTCTTGTGCTCTGTCCTTCCCCTAATCACATTAACCACCAGACTCTCTTTTGCCGATTCCACTTCGTTACTGGAGAAAGCAGCAGCTACCTCTCATACAATTTAACCCACGATATCAATATCATCGGCATATGCTAGAAGCTTGTGCTTTCTGTTGTAAGTTGTGTCTGTTCTGTTAACTGCAGCATCACGTTATATTTTCAGAGAAATATGGAACAGGTCAGAAAATAGGTTGTGATCCTGCCTTACACTCCATTTGGTGTTGGAGAGGTGTCTCTGAATCTTAAGCTATGACCATGTATCGGTTAACATTATTCTGCAGATTCGTAACGCCTCCGCAGGTTTTCTCCAGGATTTAAAGCCGCACATGCACACAAAAATAATCCAATGGGATTAAATCACACGATCTTGGTGGCCAGTTATTCAACCATTACGTGAAATTACTCTTTCATCAAACGAGTCTTTCAGTAAATCAATCGTGCTGTGCTGTGTGGCATGTCTATACGTCCTGTTGGAACCACATGTCAGCAAGATTAATGCCATCTAATTGAAGTAAGAAAAAATTTCTAATCATCTCCCTATACCGTTCACCATGGACAACATTCTGACAATCATCGTTTTTGAAGACAGCCCATAAAGCGCATCAAACAGTAATTTTCTGTGGAGTAATGATGCTTCGACATGCTTGTGGATTATCGTCAATTAAAATTCGACATTTCTGACCAAAAATGGTCTTCAACGGAGAACAAAATCTGGAGTGAAAGTTCAATATCAATATCAGTTTGGACTTCAGCCCATTCGCCGAGTTCGCAGCGGTGTAAGTCTATCCATAAGGAAACTTTAAACCACACTAAACAAAAAACAACTATCAACTGATAAATCGGTTGCCAAATAAAACAGTGTTGCCAGCTCAACGTTATGAACCTCTAAAAAATAACACCCGATATAAACATCACCACTCTGACTATTGCTCGGTGTTATTTAAGCGGTTTACGAGGTCGGATTGACATTGGAGCTACCTAGCGCTAGATGGCAGCACAAACACAAAAACTTTTTCGCTCTTAGAAATTACGATCTGTCAAACGTCAGCTGTTAAAATTTTAGCCAAATTCATTCAAATTTCTTGGAAAATGGAAAAAAGTGAATTTCGTGGAGTGATTAATCACTATTATTTGAAAGGCAAAACGGCGAAAGAGACAAAAGAAAAGCTTGATAAACATTACAGTGAATCTGCTCCATCAGGTTATATGGTAAAATATTGGATTGCTGAATTTAAACGGGGCCGAACAAGCACTGCAACAATACCATCAACAGGAAGGTCAAAAGAGGTGGTTACTGAAGAAAATATCGAGAAAATCCTCGATATCGTTATGAATTATCGCCGGGTTAAAATCCGCGAGATTGCTGAAATGGTAAACATATCATATGAACGTGTGTTCAACATTTTGCATGAATATTTGCATATGAAAAAGCTATCGGCAAGATTGGTGCCGCGTTTGCTCAGTGTTGAATAAAAACGAGTTCGACAGATCACTTCACAGCGGTGTTTGGACATGATAAAGCATAATCCTGCTGATTTTTGGCGTAGATTAATAACTGTTGATGAAACGCGGGTCCACCACTACACACCTGAAACCAAAAATCAATCGAAGCAATGGTTGTAAGCTGGTGGAAGTGCTCCGAAGAAGGCGCAGACAGCGAAATCGGCTGGCAAGGTTATTGACACTGTATTTTGAAAAGGGATCCACAATCACACGAGAGTATTATCGTGCATTATTGGATCAATTGCTTGATGCAATCAATGAAAAACGACCACATTTAAACAAGAAAAAAGTGCTCTTTCTTCAAGACAACGCACCGGTTCACACAAGAAATCTACTTCGAATTGGTTGATCATCCACCTTATAGTCCAGATTTAGCCCCTAGTGACTTTTTCCTGTTTCCAAACATCAAAAAATGGCTCGCAGGAAAAAGATTCATCTCAAACGAAGAAGTGATTACCGAAACTAACGCGTATTTTGAGGAGTTCCCTAAATCGTATTATTCAGATGGTATAAAAAGGTTGGACTATGTTGAGAAATGAATGGTTTTTGAAAAAAAAAATGTTTATTTCCTACTTAGGTAGCTTCAATATCAATTCGCCCTCGTATGTGGTCAATGCATGACTTCTTTCAACTTAGCCTGTGTAGTCCTTGCGAATGCTTTGTGCAAAAGGTGTCATGCACTTGGAGAATTTTAATTTTTTTTTAATTTAAAAACTTTAACTTTAAATTGAAAATATTTTCTTAAACTAAAACATTAAAAATGAATTCCGCCGGTCATTAAACCATAACTTCCTTCACAGATAATCAGTAATGCTTTAATTACCATAAAATAACATTTGCTTGTCTTTTAATATCGAAAAAATAATATTTAATATCGAATAAATAAAAATGAAAAAACAACGATTTTTAGAATACTTTTATTTGTTTAATCCATAATCTGTAAGTATGCTAAAGGTGAAGCTGAAACATAAAAATGTATCATTAAATTTCATTATCCAGTACAAGATTTTTATAACATGACATCCTCAGGTGGTGTGGTAGTAGCACTGGCGGCAGCAACAGCTGTATGAGAATCAGCATTTTACTATTCAAAATCAATGTTTTTTTACGTATTAAAATAGCATTTATCCTGTTAATGGTCTAAACGATGTCATGAAAATTATCATTTAATGGTTGGCAAATATAGGAAACCCGTTCAAAAAAGAAAAAAAAAAGATAATTTTGTACTTTTTTGTTTTTTTTACAGTTTCATTTATTAGCGTTTATACCTAGAATACTGTATGCCAGCGCATGTTCTTTTTCCAAACGTATGTTACGAAATGTTTAAACGCATTTCTTATGTTTTGATAACATTTGAAGCGTTTTTTTAATGCTTCCTGCAGCAATGGATTGCACATTTTAATCATTGTACGAATATAATTGAAGATTATTACACATGTCTTCAGCGAAGGATGGATGGTAGTGTGAGAAGTTTTTTGAAATGATTTATAAAGAGATAATCAGATGTATTTAAAAAAAATGTTATTCTGCTTGAAGTTCAAATAAAAAGTCAAAAGTCATGTTAAGTAACAGAATATGAATGAAATAATAATCATCAAATTGATTTAAATTAAGAATTTATAGGTTTAAGGTCAGATTTTGGAAACCTCTTCTTAGCCTATTCCTAAAATTACATAATCAGTGCTGTTCTGTATTCCAAATCAGAGACATTTTTTCGGAATTGCAATACTCCGTATTTCTTAGCTGTTCTGTATTCCATTTCGAAATAATTTTTTCCGTTTTATTTTGTGTAGGAAAATGTTAGTGGAATCAAAGTGAATCAAGTTTTTTTAATAAAACTTCCCTGAACTGTGAAAACATCGGTTGTTATCCATAATTTTAAATGTTTTATTTAATTTTTCCATATTATTTTTACAACTCTTTGAACATAAATTGCTATTAATTATGAAATTAAAATTTGTTTTTGAATATGAAGAACAGAAGATTTCCGAACATTTAATTACGAGTTATTTTATAATTCCGCACGGATTGATATCACTCTGAATACAGAACAGAGACGTATGTCTTATCTCTGTGGGTACTTATAGTGACTACAACCAAGCATGGATTGATTTCAAGTAAATTTGGCAAGATTAAGGAAAAGACTTTAGAACCTTTCAAATCAATTTGTTATTAATTCAATATCGCAATGAATTTTATGTTGTAACAGCTAAAACTAAACAATAATCGAATCTGGCAGTTCTACATCGATATACAGAATTAAAAATTGTGCTACTTGTACAGGATTCGTTCATAAATCCATTGATAAAGTAAAGTGGTGCGCACCTTAGGAGCTTTGACAATAAGCGGAACAGTTGTTAAGTACGGCACGGTCTGTGCGGGAATGAGCCTGTTGCCCTATTCTGTTTTTGATTGTCATAGTAACTCTTGCTTTCCGCATTTTTTCTTCAGTGTATCCTATATGCGGTGGGGGTGATCTCAAAGTACGATATCCATGTGGTATTCTGCGACCGCAATCATCAGGGACATGTATGAAGAAAGTGCAATACGAGTACTTCAAAATTGCATGACAAGTGAGCCATTTATTTGTATTTGTCGTTGACGAAGTCAGACTTGAGCTATACAAGAAAAAAAGGGGAATCCAATGAGGCATCGATCTTTACCTTGAAGATCTGTATTATGCGGACGATATTTGTGTCATGTCGCATATATTGAACGACATGCAAGATAAGTGCAATCACCTTGTCGAGTTGGTTAGGAATGTGGACCTGGAATTGAACATTAAGAAAACATAGGCAATTAGCATTAACAGCACTAACCCGGGTTTTATTACAATTGAAAATTAACGCATATAATAAGTTAGCAGCTTTTGTTATCTGAGCTGGTGTTAGATGATTAGGCATTGTTGATTGTTACGTTTTTACCTTTTAGAAAAGTTTATTTGTGAGTTCGTCGATTGCAGTTAAAATAAAATAAATCTTGTGGCTGGTTTTTAATTATTAATTCTTTATCAACACAGTTTTGTATTCCACTGCTCATAACTTTTCATGAACGATATCAATTTCAATTCTTAAGTACACTTTCTGTTTCCAACTTTGTAAACAACAACAATTACTGGACACATCTTTCTACCTAAATATATTCCAACCCGATCTTTGTTACAACTTAGATTCGATCACAACCTTTTCAACCATAGGTTATCCACACTTAATTCTCTTTACTGAGTTAGCTCCAACTAATCTGGTTTCTACTTCACGACTCACTTCACGAGCTTACTCCTCATCAACTCTCTTTACGCTGAGTTTACACATAAACGATGTGCTTTTTATATGGCTAAGTAGACAATACTTCGAAAGATCTGTAACTCTCGTTACTTCAGGTAGATTCCGTTTTCTTCCTTTACTTTCCATTTAGTCCTTATGAAGCCATGCGAATGTAAACATCTACTGCTTTCAGTTCTTTTTGTTTTGCTGTTGTTTGTTACTTGTTTTCTTTTCTGCCTGTTTTTGTTTTTTCCGTTTATTTTCATTTATTACATTTCTGCTTATGTTGTTGTCGGTTTGGTTATTTGCAAACAGCACGTCAAAAAGCTTAAAAAAGGTTTTGTAGACTTTCAGTTCTCGACAGAGCTTAGTTTACATTCATTAGTATTCCAGTATTACAGATAGATTATGAGCTTCATTTCATGTGAAAATTTCATTTTGTATTCAAAACTTTTTAAATGATTTTATTACACCTCTCAAACGACCTACGTGGCTTAGCGTCGTAGTCATGTTTTTTAAAATTTTTGTTAATCATTTTCAAAACAAAACAAAAATAAAAATAAAAAAACACTTAAAAAATTGTGTTTAAAAATTCCTTTACAGATAATGACACAACGCAAATGTACCTGCCGCGCATTTGTGACTCTTTCTGCCTGATGCCTTCTTAATTGTCAAAACATTATTTAATGTCATCATAAAAATGTTGATGTTCTTTGGGTAGTAGGCTTGTGCATCAGCATCGTTTCTGTTGTTGGCTCATAAAAACATACATAAATTCTAGATAAATTCTCTGTCAAAATCAATGATTGAAATCATTAATTTTTTTTATTTTATTTTTTTTTTTTTTTTTTTGAGGCTTAACTATAAAAAGAAGCCAAAACAAATGATTAGCGTTTGTGATTTAAATGCTTTAAATATTTGCAATTCATTGCTCTAAAGCTTAGAAAAGATGAGCTTAGTTATGAATGGAATAGAAACTAGTTAACTTTATTTTTATGTGTCGAGTTTACTGCCTGCCATCTAACATGACGTTGGCATAACCGTAATGACACAACTACGAATAGGAAAAATTGTCTTTAAAACCACTTGTTAACATTTTTTTTTTTTCGATTTTTATTTTTTAATATTTTTACTGATTTTTTTGTTACTAATTTTTGTTGCTAATGAGTGATTTTTTAGGAGCTTTCGGATTTGCTTTAATAAAGACATAAAATTCAGAGAAATGTATGAAATCTTTATTTGAGTCGATCGGCCGACCTATATAATTCAATGTTTAAAGATGATTTCATCTAAATGTTGATCGCGGCTACGATGGGTCGAATTTTGGCATATTCTCTCCAACATATTGGCTGGTATCTTTCAAGTAAATTCTTCAATACACAAAAAATAGTCTAAAGGCGTTAAATCGCACGATCTAGGCAGTCAATTGATTGGCGCCAAACGTGAAAAATTGTTCACTGAAATCACCACTCAATTGATCCGTTGCTTCGTGTGATGTGTGGAAAGTGCCACCGTTTTGTTGAGACCACATGTCAGTCCAGTACAGCTCTTCCATTTTGGGTAAAAAAAAAAAAAAAATTGCAAACATCGCACGGTATCACCCCCCATTCACAGTAAGTTCCTGCCTTCGTAGTGTTTGTACGGTCCAATGATGCCACCGGCCCATAATCCACACCAAACAGCGCATTTTTCGAGATGCATTGGCAGTTCTTGCAATGCTTCTGGCTGCTCTTCACACCAAATACAGCAATTTTACTTGTTCACCGTATCCATTCAACCAGAAATGATATTCGTTGCTGAACACAATTTTTCGATAAACAACAAGTATTTTGGTAATAAAATTCATTAGTCTGCAAGCATTGTTCGTTTGTAAGTCGATTCGTGGTTAAATTATAGACCAAACGGAACATGCTTGACAGTAACATGTTACACGAAAACAGCTGAGCTGCTAAAAACAGTGTTGCCAGAAAAAGAAAGTTGCTAAAAAAAATCACCCGATATAATGTTATGTAGACACAAACATATGGCTGATTCAGGTGGTTAATATGCAAAATTTTTTGGACTTAAAATTACTGATAATAAAACAGAGGAATAATGTTAAAAGAATTTTAAATATTCTGTCATAAAAGTTCACATTTTCACAATAATTAAAAAAAAATAATTATTGCCAATTTTTTGTGCCCATAATTGGCTAATGTTGACATCAGTGACCTTTGGTTTCAGCAGGAGGGTGCCACAAGCCACACAGCCAGCCACAGTTATTGCTTGAGAAATTTCCCGGTTGTGTAATTTCTCGATTTGGCGATGTCAATTGGCTGCCTCATTCTTGTGATTTAACGCCGCTGGATTATTTTCTCTTGTGCTTTTTGAAAGACCGGGCTGACGTGAACAAACAATAAACAACTGATATTCTGAAAGATGAAAGTTGGCGCTGCATTGACGAGATCAGCGAAGATATGTTGCAAAATGTAGTTCATAACTTTGTGAAAAGAACGGACGTCTGCCGACGTGCTAAATCGACATTATCGTGCAGTTTCTCGTTGGCATATAGCGTAGTGAAAACGAAATGGATGGTAATGCGGCTTCAACTCTTGAACCAATTGAAATTTGTAAGGCGTCATACAGAGATCTTTTCAGAAAATTCGACGGAAACTGGTGCGTAAAATGTTCAATTCTTGAGAATGATGACGAGTTGATGTTGACGGATTCTTACGCACACTCTCAGCCACAACTTCGATATCTCCGTGTACGAGCACTCTTACGTCTTGGCGCATCAACAATGAAACCAGTTTCACGAATTTTAGAAATAAGCTTGCATATACCGGGCATTGCTGGTCCTTCCCTGCGACATTTTAGTGGAATTTCCGACCAATTGTCTTTGTTTTGGTAATACATTTCCAATAAATCTCAACGTTGCTCAAGCGTAAACCCATTCATTTCGTTCAGTGGAGATAATATATTGAAATTTGTGACAGAATAGAATGTCGTAAGTATAGCCAGATTCGAAATAACCGCTAGATTGCCCACCCTTTACATATTTTATTTTTCTTTAAACAATTTACTCACATTGTATTTGTTATTTTATGGCCAGTTTAAGAGCCTTTTCATGTGATTTTAAGCCAAGAAAAAAGAGAAAAACTCTTTTAATTGACTACGAGTTGTAAACGTCTGTTTTGTTAAAAAAACAACAACAAAAACGAAGAAATATCTTTTAAATTTATAGTTTCTTTTCTCTTCTAAATGCCAATTAGAAAAAAAGCAACAGACATTTTTTAGTGGCATATGAAATGCTTATTAAACAGCTTGTTATGTGTGTTCTTTTAATTTGTAAGATTTTCAAAATTTTATGGAATTTATAGCAGAACATGTTGTCTGGTGTCGGTGCTCTCAAACAAGTTGTAAATGAGCTTGAGGTGGTTAGAGAATTTTTATTCTTTTTTAAAAGACTATATCTCTGTTATTATTTTTTTTTATTAGTTATCAGCTATTACAGGTAATATAGCGTTTTTGTAATAATTTTTCTAATTGGAAAACCGAAAAGCAATTTTTATGCGAATTTAAATGCCCGCCATTTTTGTAAAGCATTGTGGATATGCGTACAGGTGGTAGCAATAGTAGTAAATTTTTATAGAAAAGAAAGAAATAATATTTTTATGAAAACTATAAAATGTCCATAAGTGTCTGAATGCTGACAACTTTTCTATTAACATTGGACAAGTCGTACTTTTTTTTGCTCTAAAATTTTCATGTTCACTTATAGACCACAAAAATATAGGCAAGAGGCTAAAACGAAATTTTTTTTACATATCAGGTGCTTATTTTACTGTTAGACAAGTTTAATCTTATAAATAAAAATGAATGTGTGTTAGTATGTACACTGGAGCATATTCCTATAAAAGCACACTACTTTTTTAAAAAAAAAAGGTAAAAATTAAACAAGAAAATATTTAGGGGGCTATAAATTTGTGTATTAAATTAGTTAAGACTTCACTTAAAATATTGTTTACAAAAAAAATTCATTTGTACTTTAATTATTTTTTTTTACTTAATTTTCGATATTAACAGCCATTTTTAAGGGTATTTTCCTATAAACGCACTTTAATGTTTGGGCCATTGTAGCATTATTAATAATGTGTGGATGATCCTTTGTTATGGATTGTTTCAAAAATACGGTCTGGCATTGATTGCACTAATTTTTTAAGCAGATCGGAATCAATTTCCTCCCAGACTTGTTTAATTCTTAGTTTCAGCTCTGGCACAGTCTTTATGCCTTCATTCTGGGCATTATTTGCATAAACTTTATGGGCCATGTATCCCCACAAGTTTTCCATTGGGTTTAAGTCCGGACTACAAGCCGGCCAGTCCAACAAAGGAATGCCATGTTCATTGAACCAAGATTTCGATTGCTTAGAAACATGGATTGCAGCATTATCTTGTTGGAAAATACAATCTTCATCCATTTTTTCGTCCATAAAAGAGAGAAGAGCATCTTCCAACAGTTCGTTATAAATCGAACTATTCATTTTTGTCGGAACAAAACAAATTTTCGACTTGCCAACTGCAGAAAACACTGCCCAAACCATAACACTGCCACCACCGAAATTACGTTTTGACATCCGAACATCTTTAGATCTCAAATCGTGCCAATAGCATGAGTATGAGTCTGGACCGTCTAAATTAAATTTTTTTTCGTCAGAGAAAATTACTTTTTTCCACTCATCTGTCCATTTCATATATTTTCTTGCGAATTTTAGACGATTTTCTTTATGGTGTTTTTTTAGCATTGGTTTACATTTCGGCTTTTTCCATTTTATGTTTTCATCGTTTCGTAAAATGTGTGCAACGTGTTTGGAAGTCACAGGAAGATTTAATTTATTCCTTATTTGTGTGGAATTCAATTTGTTGCGGGTTGTTTCTTGTTTTATTAGATTAAGTTGTCTTCTTGTTAGTTTTGTATTACCCTTTGTTGATTTGCGAACTCCATAATTTTGACCTTTCTTAGGGAAATTTCGCACCACACTTTCCGAACGACCGATTTTACGTCCAATTTCTCTATTAGAGCATCCTTGGTCGTGAAAAAATTTAATTTGAATCTTTTCTTGATCGGACAAAAAAGTTCCCTTAGGCATCTTTAAAGGTGATGACATTTATTGATTAAAATAGGAAAAGTTACAGTAAATTGAGATATTACTATTAGAAACGTACCTTTGGTTGAAAAAAAAAAAACTGAAATTGATAATATTTTATTTTTGCTCACTTTTTTAAAAATAAATTTCGAGTGTGCGTTTATACGAACCTTCCACTTAAAATAGCACCAAGAACATTTGATCGCATAATTAAGGCAAACAACAAAAATAAGAAAAAAATTGTTTACTTTTAAAAAGTACCGTTAAGTTGTCTCTCATTAAAATAGTTAAATTTTGCTTTTGGATGAGAACAACAAAGATATAACAAAAATACAGAAAAAAATTAAGTGCGCTTATAGGAATATGCACCAGTGTATGTAAGTTTTTCTGTTAGTTTTTTTGTGCCGTATAGTCAGCCTAAATGACTGAACCGATTTTCCTGCAATTTTTACAATATCTCTCTATATGCCTGGTAGGAGCTATACATAGGCTATATAAAGTTCAAAAATTCAAATTCCATACAAAGTGTATTGTTTTGTCTATATCTTCAAAATGGTAACAGATAACAATTTGATCAAAAAGTTCCCAGAATATATTCAGAAAATTAAAAATACAAGTTTATTCATATAAATCTATATTATCCCCTTCAAAGTAATCCCCATGGAATGCAACACACTTATACCAGGGCTTGATCCAATCCTCGAAGCATTTTTTATATTCAGTTTTCGGTATGTGCATCAGTGCTTCCTGCGATTTTTCCATTATTTTCTCTCGGCTGCTGAAACGCTTTCCCCGTAATTGTTTTTTAGCTCGATTGAACAGAAAGAAGTCACAGGGAGCCAAATCAGGTGACTTCGTTGGCAGTCAGATGGTATTTGTTGCAAATTCGTCAAAAAATTTCGAATAATGATGGCACTGTGCGACGGTGCGCGATCATGGTACAAAATCTACGAGTCCACAATTCTGGTCTCTTTCGGCGAATTGCTTCACGCAAACATCTCATAATGCCCAAGTAGTACTCTTTATTAACTGTCTGGCTTTCTGGCAAAAATTTATGATGCATTACACCGTTGTATTCCACGAAAACCTTCCTTTTTGACTAAAAACGAAATGGTTTTTTTTGGTATCGGCTCATTTGGTGAACGTCATTCACTTGCCTGATGTCTGGATTGCGTGTCGTACTCATAAACCTACGTCTTATCTTCAGTAATGATCCTTTTGATGAATGTGGTATTGGCAAATCATGTCTTTTGCGACCTTAACACGGTCTCTTGTTTGCATGAAATTGAGGTCTGCTGCTGTACGACGGAAACCCAAATCACTAACCAAAATGTCTTGGAGGGATCCATAGGCACTGTTCAAGTCCTCCGCTATCTCTCTGATGGTTAATTTGCGGTTATTGAACATTTCTTTTCCTTTATCAATCTTTTCATTTGTTTTCGATGTCGATGGTCTGCCACTGCATTCATCATCTTCGATTAACTTTCGACCACTTAAACGATAAACGATCGTTTTCTTTCGATAATCGTTGCCGAAACACTTTTTCGACGTTCGCGCACCATTAAATCCGTTTTTTACGCAAAATTTAATACAAGTTCGTTGTTGCACCAGTTATGGTGCTGTGGTGTCGTCTGTGACTATGGCTAATATAGATATTGAGAAGTCAAATGGTCTTGACGTTCTTAACATGAGAATTCACTCCAACATTCGTTGGAACGATCATATATTTCGAGTGTCGAAACTAAGCATTCAAGTGCCTCAGATATTTAAGACGGTCTTCTTAAATATTAAGCAGTTTCCTTCATATTTACAAGACTTACATCCCACCTAAAATGGAATACAACTCTCATATATGGGCCGATGCTGCAAAGCCTATTTTAAAGCTTCTCGACCCCGTACAGAGGGGAAGGTATTCGATTCATTGGAGCATTGTCGCAATGTACTATCGATACTATATCGGAATGTATTTTGACGAAATTAACGAATTAATTCCTAATAATCATTGCGTTAAAGTAAAATTAACGAAGCGAATTTGTTTTTACATTCTTTATTTCTAAATTAAATTTGACTTTGTCCGACATATTTAGCGTCCACTTAACACACAAATTTACTTAATGCTTTAAATGTTGGTGTGTCATGTGCATGAGAAGGTGCCATCCCTTGAGTGCTGGTCTCAAGGGAAAAAAATTGCTCACAAAAATGTTTTCATATAGTCAAGATAGTCGCCAACTTAAAATTTTTCTTTAGATTTTCGGGTCATTACCTGTGCTTGTGGTGGCGTGATGTAGTGGTTAGAGCGTACGCATAAAAAAATTAAAGACCCAGGTTCGAGCCCCTAGCAGAGAACATGCCGAAGGAAAATTTAATTGTGGTTTCGAATATATAAAAAATTATGACAAACATCAGACGAGTGATGAGGAAAGCACGCCACCTACTGGGAAAAAAATTACAATGCTAAAGTAAAGATCACCACCAATTAGCAAGGATCTGCACCACTACGCAAAATAATATGGAGGAAGCTACAGTGGATTAATCATCTACTTAGATTGAAAAAAACGAAGCAATAGATGCTTTATGGAAAGCCAATATGCTCCCTAGAAGAGTGACGGAGGAAAAAAAATTTTTGTTGCACAAAATTCTAGAAATTTACCGCTTAAAAAAGCACCTTTAATGCCATCCAGTGTTAAATGATGAGTAATAATGGATAGATCTTGGATTTTGTAGTTTTCAAATATTATTTTCATCGCTTTAAAGCTTGTAGTTGGTCGCCATAATTGTAATTCCCATTTTATAAAATTATTTTCTTAAACAATGCCCTGAAAACGTGACATACTTTCCCGCCTTTTTCCTTTTTTTAATTTATTCCCACCAACTTGTTAAATAGAAATAGTCTCAGAAGAAGAAAAAAATAAAAACGTAGTAAAGGCGGTTCAAGGCAAGTAAATAAAATTAAAAAAAAAAACAGCCTTAAGAATAGAAATTGAGACAGAAAATGAAAAGAGAGGAACAGAGCGGAGAGGAGTATACGAATAATAATAATGAATGAAATTAAAAGCAAACAATTTTAACAGCAGCAGCCTCAGACAATACTCATTGGAATAAACAACACTCCCCCACACAAACTCAAACTAAGCTGCTACTTACTGCTGCTGTATTTATTTGCTAAAGACTACGAAACAAAATGAGAAAAAAACAGGACGATGAAGCCAAGAAAAACTTTGTCCTTGGCTGGTGTTTAAGGAAGAAGAAATTTTAACAACGAACGACACACATTAAATAGTAAAAAAAATTATAATTTCTCTTGCATTTAGCAAAAGATGATGAAGAGAAATAGACGAAGAAAATGTTAAAATAAAATTCATTTGCTTTGGTTTCCTGTGGCTGCCTTGAAACTACACTCTTCCTTAAAGACTCCTGTTCCTACTTGTTAATGTTGCTGCTGCTGCTGCCATAATAAGGATCTTCACTCATTTGTGCTGCTGATTATGCACTTTGTCGCCCTCTACGCCTGATGCCCCAATTTACGAGTAACGCTCATAAGACTGTCTACGTTTTTTTTTCCTCCTTTTTTTGTTTATTTAGTTCAGTTATTAACCCAGTTTTTATAATTTTTTCTTTTTTTCTCTTTGTCTACTACCCCCCTCACCACTGCCTACACTTCACTGTTGATACAGCTGTGGCTGTGAAGCAAAGTGGTATGGGTTTGCCTGCAAAGTATTCGAATGGTAAAGTATAATGAATGGCTGATGATGAGGATGACTTGCTGAAGTTTATTTTTCTTCTTTTTTTGCTCCCATTTTCTGTCCTCTTGTTTTAATTTTAATTTTCCATTTTTTCTCATTTTCGAATCTGTGTCTTTGGGTTGGTACTATAAGCGTAGTGTAGTTGACATTGTGACGTCATCATCATTATGATGTTCATTATTTCTTCGGTCTTACGTTGGGGGTAAATTTTTTTGTTTTATTTTAATTTTTCAATTTTCTAGGTCAAGAACTTTTTGTCTGAAGTTTTTTGTTCTTTTCATTTTATTTCAAACTTTTGTTTCTTTTTAATTTTGTTGCCTTAATGAATGAATAGAAAAAAAGCGGAAAATAATTTTAATATTTTTTTCTGTTTTTGTTTTTGTTTTATTGCAGATTTGCCGGCATTTTCTTAAAAAGGACGAAAGGTAAGGTAAGTTTTATTTTTCTTTTACAATTTTTTTTCTTTTTGTGATGAAATACATTTTTTTTTTTTTCTTATGAAACAAATATTTTTATACATTTTTCTTATATTTTAAATAATTTGTCATTTTAACGACATCATGTTCGTAAGTCATCAATTTTATTTAATGATAAATGCCAACATTTATTAAGATGATGCTTTAGAGAGTAAAAAAGTGATAATTTTTTGGTATAAACAATTTTAAATCAAAGAAGAAAACACAAGCAGAAGTATCGGGTGAGCCATCTGTCGGCTTAAATTTGAATCAGCGGTGAGTTCGAGTCTGACAATACTTATGTCATTCTATTCTGTCACAAAATTGCATTATCTCCACTGAACGAAATGAATCGATTTACGCTTGAGCATCGTTGGGATTTATTGGAAATTTGTTTGCCTAACAGAGGCAATTGGTCGGAAGTTGCACGAAACTGTCGTACTAAATTTGGTCGCTGAGAAGGACCAACAGTGCCCGATATACGCAAGTTTATTTCTAAGGCTCGTGTAACTGGTTTCATTGTTGATACGCCAAGACGTAAGCGTGCTCGTAAAATGCGTACACCCGAAAAAGCTGTGGCTGAGATCAACTCGTCATCATTCTCTATAATTAAACATTTCACGCATAAGTTTTCGTCGAATTTCGCGAAAAGATCTCAGTATGACTGACGCCTTACTAAGTTCAGTTGGTTCAAGAGTTGAATCCGCATTACCATCCATTTCGTTTTCGCTACGCTAGATGGGCCAACGAGAAACTGCATGATAATGCCGATTATGCCAAAAAAAAAATTCATCTTTTCGGATGAAGCTCATTTTCATCTTTGTGGGTATGTTAATAAACAAAATTGCCGTTTTTTGGGACTCAAAAAAACCGAAATGTGGTCCAACAGATGCTAATGCACCCATTGATGCGGCTTGTGGAGCGGGGTATCGTTGGCCCATATTTCTTTAAAAATAAGGACTGCGCAACCATTACGGTCAATGGAAACACTATGATAACCGATTTCTTTGTGCCCGCTCTTCATGGTATTTAAGTGAACGATGTTTGGTTCAACAGGATGGTGCAATTTGCCACACATCTCATGCCACAATCGGTTTATTGCGCCAAACGTTTGATGGTCATTTAATTAGCCGAAATGGTGATGTCAGTTGGCCGCCAAGAAGCTGCGATTTGACACCGTTGGACTATTCTCTGTGGGGCGCCGTTAAAGACAAGTGTTATGCCGACAAACAATTGAGCATTTGAAGGCCGACATTTGTGATGCCATACACTCGGAAAAGTTCTCAAAAATTGGTCCGATCGAATGGGGTACTAAAAGGCCAGTCGCGGCAGCCATATGAATGAAATAATATTTCATTTTCAACCGGAACAATTGTACTTCACAGCAAAAAAATAAATTTGGAAAATTTTCAAATCGTTTTTGTTTTATTGCATTTTTAAATTTAAACTTTTAAATGGCCCACCCGCTAGAAATATGAAATATTGAATTTGTAACTGTAAAAACCGATTATATTAGTAAGAAGACTGTTGCCTACCTTAAAAAAAAAGCCTTAAAAGGGGTCCGTTTTTCATCTGCAAATAATTTAAAAAAAGAGAATTTGAAGATTTAAAGATTTTCGAATATATTTTGCAAATATTATGTCGCAGTTGTACCGCTAAAGTGGGTTAACTTCAAAATTAATAAATTTTCGCTTTCTACAAGAAAACGATATACGGTGCTCATGTTTATCATATCTTTCGCCAAAAAAGTACACTTGTTTCTCTTATTTTGTGATATAATTTCATATTAAACAACAAGGTTTTTGTCTCTACTGAAAATTTGATTTGAATCGCTTAATCGGTACAAGTGCGATATGCATATAAGTACATACACACATATGTAGCTTTAATTAATTTTTTGTATGTGTGTATTTTAAAATTTATAAACTAGTTTTAAATTTAAAAATATTTTATTGTTAAAAAATCACCCTGATAATTTTCTATTGACAAATTTTCTCTTTAAATTTCATTACTTTTGTAGAAATGTAAGATGTTGTGCCTGGTACGTTTTTAAAATGTCATTCGTTCATTGCAAACAACTCGTAAATTTCCCTGGATAATTATGCTGAACAAGTTTAACAATAAATTTCTTAAATTCCCAATAGCTTTGAAACACATTTTCTTAAAAGCTTTTAAAAATAATAATTAATAGGCCAGAAAAATTAATTCTAGATAATGGTAATGGTACACACTATGTGTACATTGTTGAAGAAATGAGTTTTTGAGAATTTAGTTTATTTTTGATTTTTTTTAATATTGTAAACAAATTGATATTTGATGTTCCAATTTAAATAAATGAAATTTAATAAAAATTAAAGCTTAAAATGGTTGATAAAGTTCTTAAAGAAATTAAGAAGTCTTTATAAATCGATATGGATTTGTAAGACATGTTTACTTTATTTTATATTCTACACTACCCCATGTGTGATAAGAGTATTACATTGTTTTGCATTTATCTAGAGTTGCTTGTATGTCCTGTAATCGAAATGCAGTTCTCAATTTACTTGATAATTCGATAAGCCATTTTCTTTAGGTTAAACAATGTATTCTATTGTTTCTAATTATATTCATCACATAATTTCGGGCAAATCCCATACAATATCACGTAAGAAAAGGGAACCTTTTAACCAGGGAATGGAAACCTGTAAAAAAATGGGTTCAGGACAGGATTCGATGCAGGCTTTGGTTCAAAATTTGAAATATTACAAAGCTTAGTGTGAATTTTACTCATTTTTTAAAGGAATTTTCGTTTAATTTCTGTTCTTAGTGGCGAAAAAATAAATTTTAGGGCTGAAAAGGCTCTTTCGACTCTTCCTTACGTAGTAGGTACCGGGAATATAATCTGAGCCGCTTGATACAAATATAACGTTTCCATTCTTGAATATTTTGCATACATATTGTTACGTTTTACTTTTTTTAAAACGTTTGAGTTCGTTTAAATTACGTTAAAATAAAATTAGCACCACTTCGTTGTTGTTCACCGTTTTTTTTATTTCCTCACTTTATCTTTTATACAGTTTATCGTAATACAACAACTTTATATTCGCTTTTACAACACTTTTATTTCAGCTTAAACCAGGGTTGGCAAAAACTCCGGTTTAAAAAAAAAAAACCAAATTTCGTTCGAGTCGACAATATTTTTTGTTTGTTAATACAACTACATTGTTCTACTAATTTATAATGCAACTTTGCACTTTTGGTGGGAGCTATGAGCTGCTAAAACTCGGTGATCGAAGCAAACTGCAATTACTTCGTTTGAACGATGCGTTATGAGAAAAATATCCTTAATATAAAAACCGACATGATTAAATTATTCTTTTGCATGACAACGACCGGCCTCACGTCGCAAAAGTTTTAAAACAATTATTAAAAACAATCAAATACCGCTTCCGCCGTATTCTCCGAACGTTGTACCGTCATACAAAACACTCATATCTCTTTATATGGCCTACAACGACCTGTTTGAATTATTGAACAAGTTCGCTTTATGCCAGAAATACCTCATTCTACGGCTTACAAAACGTGGAATCACCGTTTTTTGACAAAAAGTGTACGAAAAGCAAACGCAACACATATTCATCTCGTTTTACGGCATTTCGATTTACGGTCTACATTTGCAGAACCTATCTTGGCCGTATAAAGAGATATAAGTTTATCTGCAAACATGTCACCAACTCACGTGCTTTGAGAAAATATAAAATCGGCTTCAAAGTTGGAGCGCCTTAAAAGATAGGAAGTTTTTCTCAGACGGAATATGGAAGATGGCTCAGAAGAGGGGAAAAGATATAAGCAGTGATTTGATAAATTATTAATTTGACAAATTTGCTAATTCATTATCTTTCTTGAGTTAAAAAAATGGATCGAATAATTATGTAGTCCCAATATAAAAATTACACCTATTGTTGTTGTAAATAAACTACAAAAACCTTTAAATTAAAGAAACGCATTCAGGGTTTCTTTAAATATAATACCCAGTGGTTTGCCAACCCTGGCTTCAACACGACCTTATTTTATGACAGCAAAACCATAGCTAACTGACGTGTAGGTAAAGCAGCCTCTTTATATACCTAATTGCCTACAGTATGGAAAGTTCCGGAAATGTCTTATATCCTCTATATTATATCCGTTAATTCAAATGTAACGTTAAGATGGTCGAATTGGTAGTGCTGCCCGATAAGCAGATAAGTGCAGGATTGACACGGTGACACATAATTACCCAATATACCAAAATCCCACAATACAGTTTTAATGGCGCTGATGTGTATTTTCTTTTTGGGCATTTTTATTTTCGTAACAATATGTACGTATATTGTATGCAGTTTCATTTTTAAATTTGATTCACAAAATCTTTTTTAGAATTTGTTCGAGGAAATCTTCATCGCCTTCTGAAGAACAAAATATTGATTCTCCTATAAAACTCTCTTTACTTTCCATTTGAAAATTTTGAACAGAAACAGGGGATTTCCGTTTTTAATCTATTTGATGTGAAGATTGTACTCTGGTTACTTTTCTGTTACAAATAATTGATTTTTGTTTATATTTTTTTTATAAACCGTATAAATAGGGTTTCCAGATTCTGGAGAGATAAAAAGTACATTAAAAAGAAAGAAGAGTACCTATGTTAAAAAAAGAGTACATTTTTATGTATTTTCAATTTCTGCAATATCAGAATCTAGCAAAAGTTCACAATCGACTTATATTTCATTGTGGACATTCGAACAAATAGCTTCTAATCAATTTTACATCCAGTTAAAGAAATGAAAGAAGAGTATTTTCATATTTTTTGAATACATTTTATGAAAAAGAGTACGTGTACTTTTTAAAAGAGCACGTATGCCATCTCTACATATGCTTTAACATTAAAACTTATATTGCTATTGTAATACAAATTCTGAAAGCTTTTACCTTCCACTGAGAGTAGAATCACAGTATATCACTATCAGGCAAATACTGCCATATTTTTTAATCGGATTTTTCTTTAACTTTTGACGGGATTTTGTTGCTACTATTAATTCCAAAACCAGCCACATAATTATAAGATTGGGTTTGATGCCAATGTGCCAAAATCCTATATCTATTGGCCTCTATTAGCCTTAAACACCTAAGACCGTCTACAGAAAAAACCAAACTTTACTCTTTTGCAAGCTTAATAGTTAAAAATGGTGCAAAATTCTCAAAATCGTGGTACCAATTAAAATGCAACCAATAAAGAGGCTTAGCAGAAATGATCATTCTTTTCAGAGCATTTATGCAGAAAGAAGAGAAAATATTGTGAAAATTTAGTGAAAATTTAAATTAGAAGAATAATACCTTCTCCACATTGGATTGAAATCGGAACTTTTTTGAACTTTTTTTATCTGCAGAACAGTATACCAGAACAAAAATTATTACCTTAATTTAATACGTATTTCAAATTTAGGTATTTAAGGGCTAATTTTTCCGTCTGATCCGTAATGAGCCAAAGAGGTACCAGTTTATGCAAGTGTATCCCAAAAGTGCATCTGACACAAAAACATCTCACATTTTTGAAAAATTTTCTTTAGAAATCTTATAGCCATGCTATTGTGACTATCTCCCACATCTCTTGGAAACTTTTCTACAGCCATCTAATCAATATCATTTGTTTATTCTTTTCAAAATATTGATGTATGAGGATACAGATTTTCAGTTCTTCACAACGGAAATATCAGCCAACGATTTCACACCAATGCTGGAGTCAAAGAAGAATGCGCACTATCACTTCAGCTTTTTACCATCGTGTTGAATGGCGTGATGAGCAACGTCTGTTCAAAGCGAAGGGCGATAACATAGAGTCTTACGACAACTTGAAGATTTGTACTATGCGCATGACATTTGTCCACTCTCGCATAAGATTTGCAATATGCAGTCGCAACTGGAGAACCTAGAAATATTGGCTCGCAATGTTGGACTTGAGATAAATATCAAGAAAACTAAGATAAATACTATAAATACAATACTAGCACGGAAATCATTATGCTACAAGGTCCAGCAGTGGAATTTGTAGACAACTTCTGCTATCTAGAAAGTATTTACACAGTACAGAACAAATAAGTTCTGCTGTATGGCAGTGAAACCCGGCTTGTATCGAATAACATCACGCAAAAACTTCAGGTATTGATTAACAGGTGCCAAGCCTAGCACCACAAGTAACACAGAACTGTGGAACATGACTAATGATAAGTACATACTGAAACAGATAAGAAAAAAAATAATGAGAAAGAATAGCAATTAAAAGGATAACCGTCGAACATCTCACTACTCGAGATCTTATAACAGCTTTGCTGTCAGTAGATATTCGTGTTGAATATCTCCTGTAATACTGTATATACTGCGCTGCAATCTTTACAGTTATTGTGATACTTGGCTGTTTCAAGAAAACTTTACCATATCTGCTCTCTCCATCAGTGAAAAGGTATTAAAAACGTTCCAATTCAGAAGAAGATCACTTTCGTACCGTAATTTATCTTGTCCATAGTTAGCCTCGTTATGTTATCAATCTCTATGCAATGGTTGTCTTCAAATTCATTTCTAATACTGCTGTTATCTTCTGTGTTCTCATATCTTTATGGCCAACATTTTCATCAATCAGTGTAGATATCAAAACTATTCTCAGGGTGAATAAGATCATTTTTATACTGTAATCTGATATATAGGCTGCGAAACTCGTTGAAGTTCTATAGTCAAGACAACCGCCTAGCAAGCAAGAGGTCCTGGCGACTGGTTATAAATATTACGCTTTGAAAAGCTTCCCTAACTAATGCATTTCCCGTGCCGGCGTTAAACTGTCTAAAAACATAATCGGATGCAGCTGATTTATTAAGAAGAGTTTCCTTTGTTACAGTTGTAGGAATTACTGTTGCCAATGTAGTAACTACAATTGTCTATATCCGGAGCCATTACACGTACATGGTTATACAGCCTTCATGCATCAGTTAATTTCAGTTCATTTCATTGTTTCGTTTATGCTGCCATAAGTCTTTACAAAATAACTGATTTAAGACTGTTCAATACAA
Source organism: Wohlfahrtia magnifica (assembly GCA_023159175.1). Taxonomy (NCBI): domain Eukaryota; kingdom Metazoa; phylum Arthropoda; class Insecta; order Diptera; family Sarcophagidae; genus Wohlfahrtia; species Wohlfahrtia magnifica. Next base: position 5,324,268 of record JAKWBJ010000534.1, on the reverse strand, counting down.
ACGCCCCTGTTATTATATTTGCCACTGCCACTGTTCGATGGAAAATTCTCCCAACTAGTGTGGAAATTTTGGATTGATTCCCCTGTTTTGGCCAGATGTATAGCACAATTTCTACTTTTAAGGTTCCCTAAGTTGTGTTCAAGTTCCAGTTGATTTTACTGTCCAATATCATGCGCAGATATTTGGCACTGTTGGAAAGCGTTCGGGTCACTCTTTTTAGAGAGGGAGTAAAAAACTCTTATAGCTTCTGTGAACCAGTACCAGTTTAGCCTTTGCCGAATACAATTTCTTTATTTAGTATTTTCTCAGACGAACCTCATAACTCTTCAATAACTCTTCTTAAATTTAAACTTCTGGTTCTAATATAGCTCTCTTACAGGGAAATTTTTCACTAAATCTTTGCTAAAACTTTAAGAACAAAATTTATTTTTTCCATTTCTAAATTTATAAAATATTTGTTGTTGTTATTTTCCTACTCAAATACTAAAGAAATCCTTTTATTTTTCGCAATTTAATCAAATGATTATTGAAGCATGTTATGGAACTTGTTTTTCTTTATTTATTTTTTCTTCGTAACTTGGCTTATAATCTCAATGCAAATATAATGCTGCCACCATAAGAAATCAAATATTTTCTTTAATTTTTTTTATTCTTCATTTATTCTAAACAAATTTCGATTTTTCTCTTGAAAGTCTTTTGAAAATGCATTTGAAGTTCTTCTTTTTTTCAACTGCATTCGAGCGTATGAAAGTTAAAGAAACAACACACTAAACGAACGAATATATTTATTTAAAGAAACATCTCTACAAGTAATATTTAGCAAATATTTGGTACACAATCCAATAACCAAAAGCCAAAAATCTATAGAATCAAAGGAACTGAAATAGAAAAAAAAAAGAAATTGAAATGTTTGTAATTCGGTTTGATGTGTTTTACCTGACAAAATACAAACGAATATGCATCAGAAACTTATAAGAAAATAAAAAGTAAAAATAAAATAAAAATATTTTAGTTTTCGTCTTCCATGCAGATTCCTTTGTGCGAAATAGGATGCCTTTCAGACACTTGCATGCTGAAAATTACAAAAAAAAAACATGCCAAGCATTTCAAGTTTTAGTTTTTTTTACGGATTTGCCATGATTTCTTTTGACTTGTGCAAGTTAAACAAACTTTAATAGGAAAATTCAAGCTAAGGATCAATATGGCCCGCCCGAGAGATGAATGTATCTCTTAAGTTTTTTGTTCGACTCTAATGTAGGTGTTTTGAATTCTATAAATGACCCGCCTGAAAAGTTGTAACTTTTAGAAGCTTAAGATGCTGGGTAAATAACATCGTAGAAGTTGTAATTATGCTTAAGAAAGAAGGCTTAAGGCCCAAGTATAATATGCATAAGCTAGCTTTAACGACTGTTTCGTTAAGTTTCGTTCAGTTTCATATACTCACATTTTGAGTCAACCTGATCTCACTGGACTTACGTGGACAACTGTTTGTGTCTATATTATATGTAAAACAATAGCAAAGAACACGTTGTGCCATGGAAACGGCGACAACTGAACATGCGTAGCGGGTGCATGCCGATATTTTTTAATTTTATTTAAAATGTATGATTTTTTCTGCTTATACTTAAATGTTTACACAAAATATTAAAGTTTTTATATTCTTAATCAAAAATAAATTCATCCAGATACTAATAATGCTAATTACCCGTTCAACTAAACTCTCAGATAGCAATTTTGATGTCCTCACTATCAGAACTGTTCAAAGGGTACATTATAGCCACCAAAAAGTTGATTAAGTATTATTAAGTATATAGATTTTTCGTTGAGTTTTTGGCAATAGCTTGAGCAAACAAAAGTATATGGGGCTGGGCCTTTAGCTTCGTCTGCACGACATTTGTATTGATATCTACTCTGAAAACTTACGGCCCGCTTGGTTTATATTCTTCATACACAGAAGACTTGTTGTGCGCTCCCATATTTTGAGAAATTCAAGAAAAAAAACTTACATTCAACAATACAGTTTCTACGACGAGTTCTCTATGCACTGCATGCATAGAGAAAATGTTCGGTATTCTATGTAAGTTCCACCCCCACTTGTTCTTTGATTAAGTTAAGTTAGGTTGCATGTGTCACCCGTTGCTAGCGAGAATACTTGGAGGATTTAAGTTCCATTGTGATACTCCTAAGTAACAAAAAAAAAGAAAAACAAAAACTTATCAAGGACTCAAAGTTAGAACCTAGACAGATCGGGTCAAGCTCTTCCTAAAACTTGAATGTACAAATTTGACCAGGTTCGTCAGTGATATATCCCTGAGACAAACCAGATCCTAGAATAAAAATGCACTAAGATGCTTAAGCCTAAGCTCCCGTAGAGTGGACAGTCAAAAAGAAGGTATTGTACCGATTCCTCTTTCTTACCATCATGACAGCTCCTGCAGTTGACATAACATGAGTTTTTATTTCAGTTTCATAAATCAATTTGATCTTTCCATATGATTGTGTAGTGGTTAAGATCCTTACTAAGTGGTGACGGGAATCTTTACTGTAACATTGTAATTTTTTTCCAATAGGTGGCGTTTTTTCTAGATCATCCTTCTGATGTTTGTCATAATTGCCAGAAGTAAGCTGGAAGATCAGCTTAATTCTTAATTCTTAATTCTTAATTTTTAGATGGAGAGAAGATCAAGCCTTTTTATTAAACACTCCAAACTCCAATTACATTTTTTCGCCATGTTCTCTGCTGTGGCTCAAACCTGGGTCGCTTTTCTTGATATGCTTGCGCTCTAACCACTACACTACGCCCCCCTCAGATATTACATGAATAACCAGTAATTATATCCGCTGAAAGCCTAATCGAATCCCTCCAAACAGTCAGGGGAGCCCTGGTCCTTTCCACTGATGGAGAATGAAGGAACATCCTAGACATACTGCATGTTCTAATATTTGACCATACTGCTCAACGCCCACTCATCTATCACTATCGATAACACCACAAAGGGAACATGTATGCCCCCCTGTGCAAGAGTCACATTCGTAGAAGACCCCCTACTAGCGCCACAATTGCCCTACTTTTATTAAATTTGACATAGTCCATCATATATAGCTGCATTCTTAATCAAGAGAGTCCCTTCAAAATGTGCACTATCATTCTAATCTCTGGCTGGGGTTCCACATAGGCTTCTTGCTGTTCAGCCCATTTAATTAAGCCTTCCAAATGATGAATATTTTTTTTAATATGTTTTTATTATGTCTATGACCTCTAACTTCCGGACTCATCACTAATGGTGATGGTGGAATATTTCGACATCATGAGCCTGATGTATCGGGATACAGCGATATTTTGGGAAACTGTGTGGCAGACGAAGACGTGACGTAACGGCACATATTCTTCCGGTATGAGCAAGCGTTACTTTACCTAACTCTACTTGTCTTCTGTATTTTAAATGAGGGTCTGAGAAAGTACCTCGTGGACCCTAAATTGTTAAAAGTCCCAGTACGTTGTATTGTTCACTTTGTGATCCTAGGTGGGTAGGTAGTTCTAATCTTTCGTTTTAGAGCCATTATCTTATGCGGCATCACCATGGTTTTTTTGGCCTTAGTGAGCTGCTCTTCGGATCGGCTGTTGATTTTCAACCTGACCTAACCTGTACCCAATTTAAACAGCTAAAGAGTTAAGAGAAGAATTAAATAGTAAATGATATCTTAGGCGGGCCATATAACATACAACATAACAGTGCACTAAGAAATTCTTCTATTTTGAAATGTACTATGAAGTATGGTTCCGCTAAGGAAAACATTAATTTGTTACAATTTTTTAAAAACAGCCTAAGAACTATCTACACCAGTAGTGTTAAAACTAAGGAATGTTTCAAAATAAATGAAATAACTAATAAACTAAAAGTGCTCTATTACATATTAATAGGGTGTTAATCAAAACTTCTTTTAGTTAACTAGCAATTATGGTACTTAAAATGCAAACATACAATTAGTCCGCCTAAGAAAATCTTTTAAATTTCGAATTATGTAAACGTTAAGAATCTATGACCCACCTAATAAACTTCGGCAGAAACTAAGTTTTATGAAAAAATGACTTTTAATGACTTTACTTAAATTAATATTATTGGGCCCGCCTTAGAAATTCTTCAAAATTGCAGTTTTAATGTTTAAAAATTATGGCCCGCCTGAAAACCTGTCGCCGAAAGAATATTTTATTCAGAAATAATTCCTAAACAATTCCCGTAAAGCGAATCTTGAATTCAATAGCTGAAGCGATGGTCACATTTGTCAAATAAAATATAAAATCATACGTTTTTTTTTCGTCAAATATTTGACAAATGTGACCGTAGCTTAAGACTTTTTGCTTTTTGCTATAAAACATTGATTGTTTTTAGAAAAAGCAATGGATTTGTAACCTTTTATGATGCAATAAACGTAAATACAAATACTTGTTTCATTCCATACAGGTAATGACGGACTGTCTAGTCTCTTAAACATCATATGTGTGTGTTTTTGCCTAAAAAACAAAATGGTTGTTTTTCTCTATTCCATCCATAGAAACCAAACATGCCGATTGCCATTAAGAATATGTTGGAAAAAAAAAAGAAAAAAATTCTACAAAAAAAACTAAATAAGAAAAATGGAATACTTTTTGTTGGCATTTCTCTAATAAAAAAAAAGATATGAAAATCACATGAAATGAATGAAAGGCATTTTATTTGTATTTCTCTCCATATGTATAGCCGCCACATTCACATATCCTGCCAAGGAAGATATAGAAGAAAACAAGTAAAACTCACCCTCGTTTTTTGTTGTTTTGTGATTAGAAAGAAGGTGTTGTTGTTTTTAGCTAAGACAACATGCGAGTATTTAGAAAAATCACACCCTTAGTTCAGTTTGTACACCTTATATGCCTTTCATTGCATTTTGAATTTCAAAGATTTCTTTTGCGAGAAAAATCAAATCAAATCTAACAATTTTGCGAATAAAAACGTAAAAGAATGTCGTTGTGACATGTATTGTGTAGTTGAAATGTCTGCACGAATTTTTAAAGATAGAGTTCGATTGAGTTCCTTATAAAATTGTTTTTATATAGAAAATAAATTTTCAATTTGAAGTGCTTTCATGTCATAACGATATGTTTGGACTGTAGCGTGAAGCCCATCATATAAGAAGACCATTTTTAACTTCTTTTGCTTTTCTGTAAGAACTTTGGTTTGAAAGTTTGAAATTTGAAAATTTTTAATTTAGAAACGATAGTAATTAGTCGTTTATGGTTGTATATTAAACGTTGTGTATGGCCCACCTGAGAAAGTAAAGCGTGATCTAAAACGCACGATGTTAATTGTAAATAAACCAAAAAGTTTTCAGAGAATTATCTTAATATTTTTTATTATGATCGGCGCTCGCCACGGCTTCGGTGGCATACCTCTTTCCGTCCGTTCATATTTTTTAATGACTCTAAGTCATAATTGAGGTTCAAAGTCGGTAAATGAGCCGAATTATCTCATCCTTTAGCTCTAGAATTGTCATTGGCTTATTGACATACACTTTATCTTTCAAATATTCTCAAGGAACGAAGCACAACAGTTTCAAATCACATCATCGTGGCGGTCAATTAACATCGCCACAATATGAGATAACATGGCCATTGAATTTCTTGCGCAAGATAGTCATTGTTTCATTGGCTTTGTGGCAAGTGGCACCATCCGTTGGTACCACATATCGTCCAGGTCCATATCCTCAATTTCTGGCCGCAAAAATTCCGTTATCAACTCGCGATAGCGAACACCATTCACGGTAATTGCTTGGCCGACCTCATTTTCAAAAAAGTACTGCTGATGACATCTTCAGCCCATTCAGTGCACCAAACAGTCAGAAACAGGTGTTTCCGCATTTCCTACAGACCCGGTTTGCTGAAATTTACGCACCATTCTCTCGATTGATTCATTTTGATTTGAACGCCCAAAAGGCTTCAACGATCTAAACGCGCTGCTCAATTGTGTACCTTTCAATCTGTAAATGCGATGTCAATTTAAGTTGGGCAAAAAATTTGACGTTAAGGTGTGACTCACTGTTAAGTGTACTTACTTACTTTTAAGTCTCTTCGTATACTGCTTAGGCTTTTTCTTAAATATTTACGTAAAATAACGTCAACAAATTGTTATTTTTTAGCTCGATTAATGCTTTGTGCGTTATTTCTTAAAATTTCGTTGAATTACATGTGGCCCTCCTGAGATATGATTTAGTTATTGTCAGTTTTGCCTTTTAAGACTATAAGAGTCTAGGTAATGCTTTTTTTTACAAATATTCAAATAAAAAATTCACCAAATTGATATTTTCAATAGAGTATATACTTAAGGCAAAATTTTATTTCAATAAACATATGGCCCGCCTGAGAAATCATTTAAATTTTAGCTCTTATTTCTTCTTAACCTAATTAATCAAGCCTTCAAGTGTTTTTCAAATCCCAGAAAATCCATAAAGTCTCTGCTTTCCCTTAAGCTTTCGAAATAATTATATTCAGTTGAGTAAAAATTGCCGCCTTTATTTTTAATTATATACAGACAGTTAGTCTGTCTATCAAAATGTTAACCCTGGTCATGGTTAATGCCAAAGCAGCTTTTGAAACCCAAAAACACAACCAAAACAGAGACGCATATTAATTATCCTTGGCAACGAAATTCATTCATTTACTCCCGCCACTCATTCATTCATGTTTTCATTTTAATTCACTTCATTTTAATTTCGTTTTTCATACCCACCAACATTCTTTTTTTTATTATTTCAAATGGCCTTGGCCGTGATTTTAATATTTACCGACCAAAAAAATGCAAAGGACTGGAATTTGAAATAAACCACCAAAAATTATTGTACAAAAATAAAGCAGACAACAGTAATGAAAGCAACAGCAACAACAGCAACAACAACAACAACATAAAAATAATAAAGATAAAATGAAATTAAAATACAAATAATGATGCTGTTGCTACTGCTACTACTGCTGCTGCTATTGTTGCCAACGAAGAACACTATAATGAGGTTGGCAAATGATAATGATGACGGCTATGCAAAGGATGTTCTATATCTCTCCCTGCTACTTTTGTTGTTTTTGTTGTTGTTTCATTCATTAACATAATTTTAATTTTTAGGTTAGGAAGTCCATAGAAAGGAAACAATACACACACAAAAATACAAAAATGCCTCAGCTGTTTTATTATTATTATGCAGCATCAAACCACGATAGACTAGAAGACTGTTAAACTGAAAGCAGGCAGGCTAACTGGAGTAACAGCAATACAAATGACAGAGGAGTAGACAACTGAAATTAAAGTACTAAGAGCATTGAACTTTTTTTTAATTTTTGCAATTCAACACGTATGCAAACTTATGTTAATAACTGTATATATAAGCAAGGCGGAAGCAGGAAACAGATGATGTAGTGTGTGTAGGCACATAAGAGTATTTCTCAATAATGAAAATAATTTTTTTTCTTTAATATGCGATTTAATAATGAGCGAGCAGCTTATGAAATCAGAATGTTGTCTTTTGTTCTGTTGGAAACCACTTTTACTTTTTTTTCACACAGGAATGCGTATCACTGTTATTGGGAATTTTGTTTTTTATATATGTATGCTAATGAGCTAATGAAATCAGGCCATGTATGCGCTATAAAAAAACTATATAAGCAGACAATTAACACTATGCCAACCGACGATAAAAATCATATGCATATCCCATTCAAGTGTTTGGTGTTTATTGTGAAACATTGTTATAACATATAGTACTGTTACGAAAATAAAATTTAAGTCTCGTGTGAGTATGTACCTTACTTTGCGATATGTGGGTAAGAGTTGTAGTTGTAATGGTATATTACGGTTTCGTGTCTGTTTGCTTAATTCAGACATTATTCGTTCAATGCTCGCTTCAAACGATTCATTAGTGTTTGTCCGCAAAAAATATAAAATATTTCCTATGCCCCATAGATACTGGAATTTGGCGTTGATTTTTCTGTTTATTTTTGTCCTAATGGATCCATTTTTCATTTGATGCATTAATGATATGACGCAAATATGACCGTAAAATATATAGTTTTTCAAAGCGCAAATCTCTTTTCATGCAGCCTTGTTTTCATATTGGGAATGGACCGTATTAGCGACTGGCTAAATTTGAAAAGTATATATGGGTAGTGGTAGTCTAAGTTATAGATTTTTGCCATAGTGAGTACATACTTGAACATCCGTGCATTGTCTTGAGTGCACAACGCTTTTTCTTTGCTAGATGAGGGCGTCTTTTCTTCAAATCAATACCATCAGTTACCGGTGATCGTTTAAATGTTTTCTAAGTAAATTTGAATAACACAGCGCTTATACCAGAATTCATTGTCTTGTTGGTCTACACATCCACTTTACGTTAAGGGAATGTCTGAAAAGAAAGTCGAAAAGTTTGGGTATTTATGTGATGTCAGAAAGTCAGGCCTTGGGGTCTCCGTTGTATTGTGAAGTTAGGTCGCAGGTTCTTAATAAACTTAGCGTTCACAACAGTACTAATCTATGTTCAAACGAAAAGGTTAATATTTTCCAAACTACGCTTATCGTATTTAAGACCCGCTAGTAATCTAAGCTCGCTCTTATTAAGCAGCAAGTTAGATCTACCTGGACTGTTTAGTTTATAGAGAAATCCGTAGGGTTTCTATTGGCCCTAAGCCATTATTCGGTGTCCCTGTGTGATAGGGGGAGGATTTACATCTGGGTTGAGGGGAGTATCTCCGGCGGCACGCAAGAAGGGAGGAGGTTTATTTCGCTTTCTACCGGTAGATCTAGTTTTGGGCTCGATAAGAGCGAGCTCAGTGTACTAACGACTCTATTTACCGGGCTTTGTAGTCTTAGATACCATCAGTATGTTTTGGGATTTGTTGAGAGTGATCGGTGTAGGTTCCGCACGATTTACATATGCCGAGTCATCTGAACACGTACTTTGTCCGTGTCCAACTACTTTGGTCGAGTGGATGTGGTTTCTGGGGGATTTTGTGGTGAACCCGAAAATGGCATTTCTTTTCTCACCAAATAATTTTTTGGGTTTATTTATTCGCAGCCTCAATCTGATGTGGTAAGCTTATAGCGCTACACAAAAAGTCTTTCCAGTAACCTGGCGCTCTCTGCAGATCTTTCATTGAAGTAATTTGTAATTTTGATTGTTCTTTGATCCCTGGCATATGTGGATGACTTAAAGTTTAGATTACAGTTACAAAGCAGCACAAAAACTCATTCGGATATCGCCTTTATCCTAAAAAAAGAAACTGTTTTTGGTCATAACCTTGTTGATTGATATTTATCCGAAAGATTTACAAAATGGCACAAAAACTCGTAGGAATTGTGCCCGAAAATCATCTAATACTACTTTGAAGTAATCACACGTCTCTGTTTATAATCGGTTTTAAGTAATCGCGGCAGCCTTTGCGAGCATAGCTTATACTCAAATACTCAGACATAATATGATGTATCCGCTTGTTAGGGAGATGCCTACAGTCTGAGCCATCTTACATACTTTCATTCTTCGATCCTCTAACATCATTCCACTGATTTTATCCATTATTTAAAGTAGCGTCAGGCAAACAATTTTACAATTGTGGTAGTAGTTTGAAAGTCTCTCACTCACGCCACTTTGCACTGCAATTTTCCACTTGTTTTCTCTTTTTACTGCTCATTTTTATTTCTTGCTTATGTTTTGCCTCTGCGTGTGAATACGTACGTGTGAAACTAAAAGAGAAGAGGAGCTCTTTGCCTAAATCTGATTTAGAGTGTGACGAACTCGTGTAGGCGAACGTTAAGCTTTACTTTGGTGATAGTTTTTTTTTCTATACAACTAATATTTAAGGAACGCACGAAATTCCATTTGTGACCAGCTAAGTTATAAGCTTAAAAGTACTTTAGACAATATTTTAGAGCTGTTTTTAAAATCAGGTTCTTATTGTTGTAGCGCCTATCAGAAAATAGTATCGCTTTTAAATACTCGAAAGTTTTATGCGATAAATACTTGCACGTTTATGTACACTAACTTGAAAACGCGGTTGATCTAGTGTTAAAAAAATATTAATATAAAAAAAACTACCCCTTTGCCAAACAGAAAATAGAAAAAAACGTTGTCTATATGCGTCTGCCTAACGCCTTAGCTAACACTCTCGTTTTTTTTCTATTTACGTACCAAACCAAAATTATGCAAATTAGTTGTTCGTTAGAAAAAAAACTTTAATAAAAATTTCAAAATTTTAGAAAGAAAAAATATCCAGAACCGTTTTTCAAAGGTTTTTTTTAACGTTTTTCAAAGGCTTGTGTTTTTTATGCAGCTGTGCTCGTCGCCGTGTATACAGTTGTTAGTTTTTTATTAGAATTTTTTTTCTTTTTTTTAGTTATTTTAGTTGCAGGGAATTATTTTTTTTATTCCGAAATCCATCTAATTTACATAAATTTTGAAAATTTTTATGCAAATTCAAGTGCATTATTTACAAATCACGTTGTTCTACCCGTCAATGTCAATTAATGGAATACGAAAATGTTCTTGTTCTTGTTAACGTTAACGTTGTTAATGAAAAAACAGAAATTAAAAAAAAACGTTAACGATAGCGGTAACGTTGATCTTTATTGTTTAGTTAGTGTTGTTTTTGCTGTTGTTTGCAATTTTTTTATTTTTTTTTTGTTGTTTTTTCACTCGTCATGCTTTAAGGCAAACATTATGTTTCATACAAGCAATTAAAGGATTTCAATATATTAAGGATTTTCATTCATTCGATTTACTAACGAGCATTTATTTGTATGTCAGACTTAAAATTGCAAATTTGGCAGCTGTGACAACAACAACAACAGCAACAACAACAACCAAAAATAATATGTTAATTAAAATGTCTGTTTTTGCTAAAAAGTTGTATTTGAACTTTATTCTGTAAAAATTGCATACAATAAAATGAAGGGTCCGCCAAATAATTTTTTTTTTTTTTTTTTGAAATGTTATAAAAAAAAACTACTGAATATTTTCTCCAACTTTTTTTATTTGAAAGTACAATCCTTCCGGTTAAATAATTTCATCCAAATGGCTGCCTCGGCTGGCCATGGAGTAGCCTACACGATCGGTCCAATATTTAAGCACATTATCGATTGTGTGCAGCTGTATTTCACCAATGGCTACACGAATATTGTCCTTTAAAGCTTCAATTGTCTCTGGCTTGTTGGCGTAACACTTATCTTTGACGGCACCCCACAAATAATAGTCCAACGGTGTCAAATCGCAGCTCCAAGGTGGCCAAACGACGTCAGCTCTGCGGCTGATAATGCGATCATCAAAAACAGGGCGCAAAACATCGAGTGTAGCTTCGGCTGTGTGGCACGTAGCGCAGTCCTGTTGAAACCAAATGTTGCTAATATCCTCCTCTTCAATTTTTGTGAACAAAAATTCGTTCAACATGGCCCGATAACAATCGCCATTGAGTGTAACGGCCACTCCTTTCTCATTTTCGAAGAAATCCTGTGACGAAGTAGATTTTGTTTCGTATGGAAATTTCAGTTGAAATCTACCAGATTTTGATTGAATTTTCGTAAGTAGCAGATTTCGTTGTAGTGTAAATGAGCTATAAACAGCATTGCCAGAAGCTTTGAAAAGAAAATACAGAAAATTTACTACAGACATGAAAGTAATAATAATGTTACGAACATAAGGTTGGGCATCACAGCGCTTATTACATCGCTAAAATAAATAAATAAAAGCTACAAGAACAACTATATGTGCTGTTTACAAATAACCAAATCTACGACAACAACTATTAGCAGAGACAAAGTAAATAAAAATAACATGGCAACAACAATAATTAAGCAGTAAAGAAAACAAGTAACAGACAATAATCAAGCAACAACAAATACTTAGAGCTGAGAGAGGTAGATGTTTACAAACGCATGGCTACAAAAGAACTTAAACGAAATTAAAAGAAAGAAATGGAATCTACTGGAAATATCGAGAGGTTCGAGAGCTTTCGATGTGTTGTTTACTCAGCCATATAAAATTCACATCGATGCGAACAGCAATCAGCTTATTTTGGTGTAAACTCAGTGAACGCGTTTATGTGTCGTAAACTCAGCGAGTGCTGTTTAAGTAAAGTAAACTCAGCGAGTGCAGTTTCTGTGAAGAGAGTTTATAAGGGGTAAACTCGTAAGTGAATCGTGAAGTAAAAAACCAGCTTAGTTGGAGCTTACTCAGTAAAGTAAGTTAAGTGTGGATAACCTCTGGTTGAAAAGGTTGTGATCGAACCTAAATTATAACTACGATAGGGTTGGTTTTAAATTGTTTCGTAATATCCTGAAGCAACGATACATTTTTGTACAGGTTAGGCACAGCAAACATAAACAAAAGACTAAAAAACTACAATCTGTTTAAGAATAATTTTTTTTATAAATTAACTCTTGAGTTTTCATTTTTTAAAATCATAATTCTTGCAACGCTGGCTATACACCATGTATTATGGATGGCTTATTCCTTAATCCAATTAAAATGCAACATTTTACTTACAATTTAATTTTGAAATTTTTTTCTTTTCTTTTCATTTCAGTTTTAAAACGTTTAGTTAGTGCTTATTGAACAAGCTTTGTGGTAAGAATTTTAATCCTTTTTGTATTGTTTTATATTTTTACCAAACGATTTTTGAATTGTAATCAAAATAACACAAAAATACCGATTGAAGAAATCTAAACATTTCTATTCACTTAAAAAATTAAAGTCAACAGATTGACAAAAATTCGAATTATGACATAAAATTTTCAGAATTATTGTTATTTTATTTATTTATTTATTTTTTTTTTTTATTTATAAGTCGACTACTCAAAAATACACTACTCGCCACTTGAATAGCACACCCTATGTGTTTCCAAAAAAAACCGTCTTATATCTCTAAAATTGCAACCGCGGTAAGTCTTTTATCATATGTTTGGAAAAAAAATTATTACAAAAGTATGTACCGTTATTTTTTTTTTTGCCTGCTCTGATCACCGAGTTTTAGTAGCTCAAAGTATACAATAATGCCTTGATCACACTATGAGTGCAAAATTGCATATAAATACCAAAAAATATTGTCGACTTAAACGAAATTCGGCAGCAGTTATAAAACCCAAAAAAACACATCTAAAAACCCAATAAAATCCGCTGGGTTGGATTTTATTTAAAAAACCCGGGTTTTTGCCAACCCTGCTAAAAATAGAATCGGGTGCAGCTAATTGACAGAGAGAAGTCGCCATGTTCCTTCATGGAATGTTATGCGAATATATAATATGATGCCAAAATATGGAAAGATTATGGAAGAATTCATAAGGTAACAACATCATTCTTGTCCAAGGGGTACACATATTAAAAAAAAATGAAGGGTCATTCCCATAGCGTGTTTTCTAATGCAGAGCGGACAAACTCGTGGAAACTTGCACTTTAAAAGGATGCATCACAATTTCTGATTTTAAGCTTATTTTTACTTAGAGCTTTTTAAATTTCAGATGACGATATGTATTAAATACAAACCTTGTTTTGTGCGAATTCAAATTTATGTGATTTTAAATATATCATTTTTCTGTATTATGATGTATGGGGCGTTCTTTTTAGAGGTTCATAGCTTTGATTTGGTAACACTGATTTATTTGACAACCGATTTATTACCTTATATTTATATTTTGGTTAGTTTGGTTAGTTTGGTTAGTTTGTTTTATTATGAATAAACGTATGCCATAAACACATTCCACCCTAACGACCATTTAAGCTGTCAAAAATAGAATACATGCGTGCATATGATAATAATTATATTCGGGGCAATAGGGCTACCGACTACACGACTACCGTTGTATCCGGTAGCCAACTTAGGCTAATTTCTAATTTCCTTGGCGACAGCAAACAATTTAGTGCTGTCAATACAATAAGATGCATGAAATAGTCGTTTTAAAAACGCAATACATGTAACACTAGAGTAATCTCTCCCGCGTTGTTGGGAGCTTTATGACGAATGTGGATAGATAAAGAAAGCTTTAACTGTTACCTTTATCTTAGCATACAAAATTCCATATTTTTTAAGTAATTTTGTGTTGTGTTGACTGCCAAGTTATTTGAATCATATACAAAAAACATTATTTTTTGGGAGGTACCATGCTCACTTATCCGTTTCCGTCAACTCATTTAGACCAAATTCAGAACCTTCCATTCTAATCGTTCTCTAGATATGCAAAAATTAATATTTAATTTGTATAGGAAATGCCACACCCACTTATATAATTTCGCCAATACTTCGACTGATGATGTGAATAGACTATTAAGTTATTTGGACCGAATTCGGAACCTTCCACCATTACCGTTCCAAAGATATATAAAAATAAATATTTACTTTGTATGGGAGGTGCTACTCCCACTTATCCAATTCAGCCCAATTTTTGACTGATGACTTGTATTGACCACAAAGTTATTTTGGCTAAATTTAGAGACCTTATCCTTTTAAAGACGTAGACATATAAATGCAAATTTTATATGGGCGTGGCACAGCCAAGTTGAACAGTAGTGGAGCCACACACCAATTGAAAGCTTTCTACATACATATGCTTTTTATATACACAGTTTTAAATAATATTTTCGAGCACACACAAAGTTTAAATTTCGTTTTCAAGTTTGAATTCACCTTTAAGGTTCAAACGCTTACAAAATAAATTGGTCATCGCATTTCAGAGAACATCAGTTACAACGGATTTTATAGTCCTCTTTTATATATATAGATCTACATTAAAAACGCGACAAAGTGTATGTGGCACCACTGAAAAAAAAAATCATATATCCATTAGCCAGCGTCTTTTGTAGTCGTGTGGTTGATGGTCGGTAGCCTTGAATGTATTTATATCATTACATCATCGCCAATCCTACTAATTGGCTGAAGTACAAATTGATATTAAATTTCTATTTAAAATTTTGTTCGCCGATGAAGCCCATTTTTGGCAATTGCAGTGAGGATAATCTACAAGCTTTTGTCGAAACACCATGAGCTGGCGGAGTTATTTGTTCATAAGTCTTCAAAAACTATGATGGTCAGAATAGTAATGCCAACGGTGAACGGTAAAGGCACATGAAATTAGAAATTTTTTTGTACCTCAATTAGATGACAGTAGTCTTGTTGGCATATGGTTCCAACAGGACGGAACCGCATGCCACGCAGCGCGTGCTTTGATTGATTTGTTCAAAGAACATTTTGAGAAAAAAGTAACTTCACGTAATGGTCCAATTAATTGGCCACCATGGTCGTGTCTTATAACCCTATTCGATTATTTTGTTGGAGGTCATGTACAGTCACTTATCTACGTCGTTAAAGTAGAGCCAATTGAACACCTTTAAATCTAAATTCGAAGAGTTATTGGCGAAATATGGGTAAATTCGAAGAGTTATTGGCAAAGTATGGCCAAATATACTGCGAAAAGTTTGTGAAAATTTGTGTTCCAGGTTACGCTATGTCCGAAATCATCTTTAAACATTAATGTAATTAAATTTTCTATCCGACAAAGCCTGCTCCATTGATATTAAAAACATATTTCTTTGTTTTATTATGATTTAAACTTGTGTAACTGTAAAAAAAGCAACCGATATTAACCCCTTTTTAATTTAAAACAGAAAGACTGATATCAGTTTAGATCTGGGCATTTTCACCAAAATGTAAAGCAATGGCTTAGTTGCTCTCTCTCTCTCTCTCTCTCTCTTTATTACTGAATATAGCAACTAAGTAGCATAAGTAAAAGTATCCAATGAAGCCATTATTTGTTTATTTGCAGCAATGATGTACAAAAGTAAAAATGTACTTGTGTTAGTGAGAGGATGAAAATTGCTCTCTTAGAGTGTAAAGTGTATTTCTCGCTGTTTCAGTGACAACTAAAAGCAAGATCGTAAGAACCATTTTAAATTATTTTCCTGTGCCTAAAAAAATATGCGTACATTCTCAGCACATGTGCTTTCGTCGGTGTCTCATTGACGACTAAAAGCAAGAGCGTAAGAATACGTATGTTTTGAACGTGAACAATTGTTCTATAAATCATTACGAAAGCGATTGTGAAGAAATAGTTGAGACAAAATGTATTAAATATGTAATAATTTAATGCTTAACAAAAAATTTCAAACCTTCAGTGTGAACTTAACAATCTATATTCCGAGTATCGGCAGCTATATAAATAACAGAAAAATTCAGCCTCATAAAGTCTGACGACAAACGAAAAGAAAAAAGTTAAAGCCCCTGAAAGCTCAATGACCGTTCATTCTAATCATAATCAGAATCTTTCCTGTTATGCAAATAATGATTTATCAAATGATGATACACTGTTTCCTCTAGTGATGAAAGTGATATGGAACCAATTCAAAAACGCTGCAGATACATATTTAGCGATTTTGATACATAAAATATTGTCATAAAATAATTTTTTTTCTTCATTTTATCGAATTAATATTATAACTTATATTGCTTCCTTTTTTACTGTTTTTGTAAATAAAATAAAATTTTTGTTGACTTTTTTATACGATTTTGTTTGGCTTTTAATGCTTTGATTGGTAATGTAAGATATGCCGTTACATTTACACGATTTACGTTCAAAACAACATAACAAAATTAGAAAGAAAAACGTTATTTGATGAAAAAACATTTGTGGCTGCCCAAAAATATAAAGCTTTTACTATGCTGAGTTCAAGTAGCGAAGTTATCGCATTCCAAATTGAGGTGACGAAAAAAAAAAACGTTAAAAATTCCGGGTTTTCGATATAGCACATCAGTAGATGTACGCATTTAAAATTAAGTATTCAATCATTTTTAATCATAATTGCACTTATTGGTTGTTAATGAATTTAATTTTGATATGCTTTTTTTCAACGTTTCAAAAATAGTTGTACTTTCATTAAAAACATGTTCTCTAGGCGACCCATAGTCAGCATACGCGAGCGCTAATTTTTCGCATTTTTTCCAAAAGTGTAACAATATATTGAAAAACTGACTCCACTTTCCTGCTCAGAAGAACGAAATATACGATTATATGTAAGTAAGTACATATATTTTCAACAAAATATAAGACGAGAAAGTTCTGGTCATTAACGGGTTAATTTATGAGTTTTTTTCAAATTCTAGAACGAATCAGTAATTTTTATATAGAGGTAGTGTATCTTTTTAAATGAATTCGTTTCATGCGGATTTTCGTGAAACGGATTGATCGCAAAAAACAAGGTCTGAGTGTATTACATAAAAATCAGTCAGAGTTAAGTATAAATAGGCTGAATTTTATTATATATTGGGTGCTTTAATAGTTGGTAGATGGCTCTGGAGTGTAATAGCTCTGGTTATATTATTTGCAGCAGGCAACACTATAGCTTGTTTGTAAGGTGACTTTTTTGGCTTCACTTAGTTAGAAGACATTATTAAAATTGCATTATTCCATAAAAAATTATTTACTTTTAAAAGTGAGTGAATAGTCACGAAAATTAACATCATAATATGGGAATGGAAGGCTGCTAAAAAAATTTGTTTTGGTTTTCGGTTAGTAATTTTGGGAAATTTTAAATAAAAAAAATTAATATTGAAATTATTATATTTTTCTATATATATATACTTATATATTTATATATTTATATATATTTATACACTGGTGCATATTCCTATAAACGCACTTAATTTTTTTCTGTATTTTTGTTATATCTTTGTTGTTCGCATCCAAAAGCAAAATTTAAATATTTTAATGAGAGACAACTTAACGGTACTTTTTAAAAGTAAACAATTTGTTTTCTTATTTTTGTTGTTTGCCTTAATTATGCGATCAAATGTTCTTGGTGCTATTTTAAGTGGAAGATTCGTATAAACGCACACTCGAAATTTGTTTTTAAAAAAGTGACCAAAAATAAAATATTATCAATTTTAGTTTTTTTTTTCAACCAAAGGTACGTTTCTAAAAGTAATATCTCAATTTACTGTAACTTTTCCTATTTTAATCAATAAATTTCATCACTTTTAAAGATGCCTAAGGGAACTTTTTTGTCCGATCAAGAAAAGATTCAAATTAAATTTTTTCACGACCAAGGATGCTCTAATAGAGAAATTGGACGTAAAATCGGTCGTTCGGAAAGTGTGGTGCGAAATTTCCTTAAGAAAGGTCAAAATTATGGAGTTCGCAAATCAACAAAGGGTAGTACAAAACTAACAAGAAGACAACTTAATCTAATAAAACAAGAAGCAACCCGCAACAAATTGAATTCCACACAAATAAGGAATAAATTAAATCTTCCTGTGACTTCCAAACACGTTGCACACATTTTACGAAACGATGAAAACATAAAATGGAAAAAGCCGATATGTAAACCAATGCAAAAAAAACACCATAAAGAAAATCGTCTAAAATTCGCAAGAAAATATATGAAATGGACAGATGAGTGGAAAAAAGTAACTTTCTCTGACGAAAAAAAATTTAATTTAGACGGTCCAGACTCATACTCAGGCTATTGGCACGATTTGAGATCTAAAGATGTTCGGATGTCAAAACGTAATTTCGGTGGTGGCAGTGTTATGGTTTGGGCAGCGTTTTCTGCAGTTGGCAAGTCGAAAATTTGTTTTGTTCCGACAAAAATGAATAGTTCGATTTACAACGAACTGTTGGAAGATGCTCTTCTCTCTTTTATGGACGAAAAAATGGATGAAGATTGCATTTTCGAACAAGATAAATTGCTGCAAACCATGTTTCTAAGCAATCGAAATTTTGGTTCAATGAACATGGCATTCCTTTATTGGACTGGCCGGCTTGTAGTCCGGACTTAAACCCAATGGAAAACTTGTGGGGATACATGGCCCGTAAAGTTTATGCAAATAATGCCCAGAATGAGGGCATAAAGACTGTGACAGAGCTGAAACTAAGAATTAAACAAGTCTGGGAGGAAATTGATTCCGATCTGCTTAAAAAATTAGTGAAATCAATGCCAGACCGTATTTTTGAAACAATCCATAACAAAGGATCATCCACACATTATTAATAATGCTACAATGGCCCAAACATTAAAGTGCGTTTATAGGAAAAAACCCTTAAAAATGGCTGTTAATATCGAAAATTAAGTAAAAAAAAAATAATTAAAGTACAAATGAATTTTTTTTTTTTGCAAACAATATTTTAAGTGAAGTCTTAACTAAGTTAATACACAAATTTATAGCCCCCTAAATATTTTCTTGTTCAATTTTTACCTTTTTTTTTAAAAAAAAGTAGTGTGCGTTTATAGGAATATGCTCCAGTGTATACACAAATTTTTATAATTTTCTTTTTTGTAACATTTTCGAATATAAATTTTTTTAGCTTCGATTTAAGACTATAAAATTTAATTTTTGTTATTTTTGATTATTTGAGAACCATAAAAAAAATAGAAAATTTTATTCTTCTTCTATTCGTAAGTGAATTCCAAACTTAATGGTCTTTAAAAAAGAAAAATTATTTGCAATATTTCGCTACTCTTGGTGTGGCAACACCAGTAAGAAATAAATTAATTCTTGTTAATTTTAATTATTACTTAAAGCAAATTACACTTGAGATATAATTTTTGTTTTTTTTTTGTTTTGGTCAACATTTTGTCTCAAGTTTATACGAGTAAATTCGATAGATTATATATTTTTTTTAAGAAATTAAAAATTTTTTTGTTGTGTTTTTTATTTTTAATAAATCTGTTTCAAATTTGAGTAATTGATAAAAACAAAACAATTCACATTTTAATTTTTTTTATTTATTTATTTTTTTTATTTTAAGTTTCATATATAAATTTTCTATATAAGTTTTTATGTTATTTTTTTAATTATTACGTTACATACCTTAAATTAAAGCAGAAAATATTTCTTGAAATTGAAATGAAATTCGAAATTAAGTTCATAAAGCTTTAAATAATTCGTTCGTGATTATTTTTTAAAATTTGTTTTGTAACTATTTTTATATGTTTTTTTTTTCTTTTTTTTGCTAAACTCTCATAAATCATTTAAATTTCAAAAGCAGCCATTAAAATTACGCCTGTCTTAGGCAGGTTGTTAAAATAGCGATTTATTTTCGTTTTTGATTTTTTTGGTTAATTTTAAAGTTTTTTTTTTTTTTTTTCTTTGGGTTTTATTACTTTTCATTATAATCGCCCACAAAAAGAAGTTATTGAAGTTGTCAAAAAAGAAAGGCAACCTTTTCATTTCACTTCACGTTAAGGAATGATATTTAAATTTGTTTGATGGCGTTTTCTTTCTTTATTTCATGGATTTTCTTTATTTTTAGACTTTTTCTTCTTTTGTAGTTGTTGTTGCTGTTGTTGAGCTTAAGAACATCATCTTGAAAAAGTAACAAAAAGAAAAAAAAAGAAAGCCAAACGTCCAACAATTCAAAAGAATTCAAATAGATTTTGAAGGATTTATTTGACGGCTGCGTAAACGAAAATTTCTTTGAATAAAAAAACCTAAAAACTTCTTCTTATTTTCTATTTTACCGTCTTCAAACGGAACGCACACTCTTGTCGTGTTGAATTTTTATTTCTTGCTTTGAGTCTTGGTTGTTTTTTATTATTTGGTATACACACACGTAAATTTAAGCGTTAAGCGGAGTTAAGTACGTTAGAACGCGTTGAACTTTAAAACATACACAAGAAGCCTTTAGTACAGGTTATAAGCAACGTACCAGTCGGTTTTAAAGTCCAACTGTTACTAAAACGTTAAGAATTTTTGTATGAAAATTATGCATAAATTTTCTACACATGGGTTGTTTTCTTAGGCATGCATGAGTGTATGTATGTGTATAAAGCGACACCATCATTTTGCCACCCTCTTACAAATTACAAGTGTATGGCCATGTTATTTCTTCTTTTGTTCTCCCTTTACGTTTCTCTAACATATTTCCAAAAAAAACTGTGGAAAGAGAGCGAGAGTCAAAGTTGTGAAAACAGGACATGCGCAAAAAACTTTACACTCCATGTGTATACAGACATCTATACACACACTGTGTGTAAATGTGTCCCCCAAAACTTTTGATGGTTACATTTTGTATAAGTAGAAAACAGAAAACAACAATGCAAGTATACAGAGTTCACTCACTTGTTACCCAACCCACCCTGCTCTGTTGTAATTTTTTGTTTGTACGAAAAAATGTCAGTGTTTTTAACTCAAATTGTAAAAGAAAAAGTAGAAAAAAAAAACAACGAAAATCCATTATATTTCCAATAATGGAAATAAAAGTTCTCATTGTTATCCACACACCAAAAACAAATACAAAACAAGAGAGAGCGTCACATAATATTTCGCCCCCTTTAACAGGCTGATAATTTTCTCTATACACTTTACACTTTGTTGTTATTCTCCGTGTGTATGTGTATGTACCAGTTACTACTGCAAATTTGTAGCATTTGTTGTTTTTGTTTTTGTGTTTCATAATGAAAGCAAAAAACAATTTTTGTTCGTTAAATTAATTCTTTGTACCGAAAACAATTAACAAGATTAGGTCAGAGTTTAATGTCTCTTATTGTTTTTTTTTATTTTCAATGTTTTTCTCTCTCTCTATCTCTTTGCCTTTGTCTCTTCTCTTTGGTGTCTTTTATTTATACATTTAAGTGCTTGTGTGTGCGTTATAATAATTATTATTTTGAAATTTTATTGAGTGTAAAATAGTAAATGAATGAACTTAAATGAATGTGCAACATGTTGCAGTATTATTTTGTTTGTGGCACAATACATACCACCCACCTTTTGATTGTGTCAATTAAAATTCTTAAATTAGTACGTGAGTGTGTGTGTGTGTGTAAAATATTAAAGCGTTTTTAATGGTACACAAAACGAAATAAATATCTGCTATAAGTAAGTGTATGAACAGGATTTTTGTAGAGCATAATTTAAGGCGTTAATTTTTTTAAGACGAGTTAAAAAAGTTGTTTTTTGTTATAAAAAGGATTTAATAAAACGTTGCACAGTGGGGCAAAATATAGTTAATTTGCTATTAGTTTTGCTTTAAATGCTTTTGCAAATGAAATACGATTTGGGTTTTTTATTTTTACATAAAAGTTGCATGACCCAGGTTCGAGCTCCAGCAGAGGACATGACGAAGATACATTTAATTGTGGTTTCGAATATTTAATATAGAGTCTTCAACTTCCCTCCAGACAACGCCATCGAAAAAATAAAGAAACCCCCCTGACTTTCCCGCATACCTCTGACGATGATGACAATCATCAGACGAATGATCAGGAAAACACGCCACCTACTGGAAAAAAAATTAATTGTTAATAGTAAAGATCACTACCAATTATCAAGGATCTTCACCACTACGCAAAATCATATGGATGAAGCTACAGTGGATTAATCATCTACTTAGCTTGAAAGATCATATTGATTATAGAAACTGAAACAAAGCAATGTTTTGTGAAAAGCCAATATGCTTCCTAGAGGAATCATGAAGAAAAAAACTTAGTACACCAAACTATTAATTTTAATGGCTATAAAGTGAATAACTGAGTTCCGGTTTGCCCGCACCAGCAAAAGTGACTCGTAAAGGGGTAATCACATTAGAAATATCCGATAAAAGCCATGAAATGATATTATACGATCAGATAATGCAAGAGCTTGAGTTAGCTAAGGTATGTAAGGTATGTAAGAACTATTCGTTCAACAAGATGCAAAGATTGAACATAAATGCAACTATGAAACCACTGCAAACCAGTGTTTTGCAGCGTGCAGGCTTAATCCAAAATATTTTTTTACTGTTTTATTATTGTGAACGAAAAATGGAACCATATCTTCTCAGCAGAATTTGAAGAATAATCAAAGCAATGGATTTTTTTGGGCCAAATGAGTCTGTCTGCCAACAATATCATATCTAATCTCTAGAGCGCACTCGATGTCATTCATATATTTAGTTGAAAATTGGTAAAACGTGCACCGGCGACCTTGTTTTATTGATATTGATGCTAAGCCCGGCCTTTAGTACAGTTTTCTCAAGCAGTTTGATTTTGGCTATTATATGGCTGTGCCTGCCGCTTAGCAGGTCAACTTCGTCAGCATACGCCAAGTCACGGAGTTATCCCGATATACCGTAACTTATTCCATTGGTCGTGTTCGTGGCAGTTCTCGTCACAATATCCAGGGCAAGCGTTTCATAGAAGTGATGATATTACTATTGCTGTAGGCCACCTGCCTCATTTATTCGGTCGCCCAGTTGATCCTCATGAAAAACTTTGCATGTTGCTTCTCTGTATAAAGCTTAAATGAGTCAAATTATTTTCGTAAAAGGGGAAAGGGGAGACCTACATTCTGCAGACTGTAACACTACAATTCCTAGGTAGTAAACAACATTGTCAAGACACTATCTTCGCGGGCGAAAGTCAGCTTGCTCAGAGCTTAGGCCAGGTTCCAGCACGGTAGCAGGACGATTAGTAATAATATGTGCAATTATCCTATTCAACATGCCTAGAAGAGTGATTCGCCTCCAGTTTCCACACTCTGACAGAATCCCTTCTTTGGAATTTCAACGATAATACGCAATTTAAGTTCCCTAAGAGAGACAATTGTTATGTGCGGTGGGTTTTTGCTGCAGCATGTGCTCTTCGCGATCCTTACCCCTTTATCCTCGCAATAAAAGTCAAATTCAAAATGTCGGTAGATGCACTCGCCCATTCATGTTCTTAACGAAAATACCTTAAGCAATGCCAACAAGCCCTTGTCAGCTCATAGGAATTAGCAATACGTATGTCGCTTGATATTAAGGCTAAAGTATAGTAAGCTGCTAAGGTTACTATACTGTAAGGTTCACCACCACCATTTAGCAATCATATGGAGGCGAAAGCCAACTTTATTACTGAAAGTGATGATTTGTGTAATATCTTTAGAGGAGTGACGGAGAACATAAAATCTGACCACTGATAATTATACATCGATTATCCAAGGCCGATTCGCAGTTCTTTTTATAACAAAACCTTCAGGCTGAAGAGCACTATATCAGCCGCCTAGCTTGAGGACTAAAATATTGCTTATGTCTCTAATGTAGAAATCGCCACTTACACCTTTCGCTGACCAGTAAAGACTTTAATGTCATATACATACATGTCAGATGATGAATAAATTTTCAAGTGGTGGCACAACATTCTTAGGAACTGATCACCAATTCACTAAAATGTATGTGAGTCAAAATGATCTGTTAGTACAGGCTCCAAATATTTTTAGCTCAACCACAGAACCTGTAATGACATTTGCGATCATCAGGCTCAGAAGTATCCAGTTCTAAATCACAAATGGAAAACATCCTTCTATGGAAATTCCTTGATGAAGGTTATCTTTTATTTATTCACTAGAGTAACCATTCCCGTGTTGCTGGGGGAATTTGTGTTGTTTAACTATAAAATGTATTCCTCATAAGAAAAATGTAAAGGACCAAGGACTGCTATTCTAACCGTTTTCTAGTAGATATATAAATCAATATTTTCTTTGTATCGGAGGTGTGTATTGCCTACAAATCTATTTAGACCAAATTCAGAACCTTTTACTTATGCCGTTCAGAAGATGCACAAAAATCAATGTATTGTCCTCGATGTTTTTTGCACCAAATTAAGAAACTTCTACTATTACCGTCTACTTTTAAATAAAAATGAATGCTTACTATGTATGTGTGATGTCACACCCTCTTATCCAATACCGACGACCTTTCGACTGCTGATTTGTATTGACTTCGAAGTTATTTAGACCAAATACAGGAACTTTAGCTATAATCGTTTTCAAAATAGAAAAAAATATTGACTTTGTATTGGTAGTGTATGATCTATATTGACCACAAAGTTATTGAAATAATTCATAACTTTCCGCCAGTGTTGCCAACTTAGCGCTTTTCGCGCTATGTTTGGCGCGTTTCAACTACCGAAAAGTCGCATTTTTTTCCTTTAGCGTATTTTTAAATGCGCTAGGTTAGCGCTTTTTCACAATTTTTTTGTAAGAAATAGAAAGTCACTAAGTTCAATAAACTCATTAAAATATTACGTTATTCCAGATAGTATTTCTGCCAAAATTAATAAAAATTGTGTTTTTGAAACGTATCTTAATTATAAGGGCTTATTTTTCAAGACTTGTAAATAGAAAAAATTTAATATTTTTAAGAAGAAGACTAGAAATTTTAATTATTTAATAACAATACTAAATTTGTCAGCTTTTGTTCTTAGATCCTATAAAGATTCCAAGGGAATCAGCTTGTATTTCATTCTGTCTTCTCTAGGATTGGGCTTCGCTGTGTGTTCCAATAAATGATCAGTTCCGTTAAGTCGTAGTTTGGTTGCCTCAGAGTGTGTTCAATCCATTTCCATTTATTTCTCACAATTACCTTCATTACAGAAATGTGGCGAGTTCTTGTTTCTGGCCAGAATATTTTAAAAATGCGCCGTAGACAGCGGTTTATAAATTTCTCAATGGAATTGACAAAATCATAGCCGCACACACAAGTTAAACATGTTAATTTTCGTTTTTTTAATAATATATAGAGAACGCCTTATAACAATCAGTCGGCCAAAAGATTGGCTGCCTAGATTCAATCTGTTGCGCATATCAACTCTGGAATCTTCGGAAGTCTTGAGAATACTGCCGAAATAGCAAAAAAATGACATATCTCCTAAATTTCTGCTTTCTATTCGAAAGATCGTTATGTTGATGTGCATAATATTGGTTTTGGAGACGTTTATCCGCAAGCCCACTCCATTTAATTCTGCCTGTATATAACCAACTTTCATTGCATGTCGCAATGTCTTTGAGCCATATTTCAGGTTTTCCCGCTTTGTGTAAAGTCCCTAGCTTATACCACGTGGCAAGTAATAATCGAGGACAACGATAAACAGCAGTGCAGAAAGAACACAATCTTGTTTAGCACAAGCTCTAAAAGGTATTTTCTTAGTAAAGGGTCCGCCATCTAACGTTTTTTTTCAACTAGTGCTTATTTCGTGAATGGTAACACTTAGCTCATGTCTGCTTTGACAGTTAATTAGTTTTATCCTTCCGCTGAACGAATATGGTTGTGTATACGCTTGAACAACGCTGGGAAATATTGCGACATTACTTTGAAAATCATGGTAATGTTGCAGATGAAGCTCATTTTGATCTTGGCGGGTATGTAAACAAGCAAAATTGTCGCATTTGGGGCACAGAGAACCCGCCCGCATACATTGAAAGGCTGATACACCCAAGACGAGTCACTGAAGAAGCATAATTGGACCATTTTTCTTCGAAAATGAGCAAGGAGTGGCCGTTGCAGCCAATGGCGATCGTTATCGGGCCATTTTAAACTAATTTTTGTTCACAAAAATTGAGGAGGAGGATATTAGCAACATTAGGTTTTAATAGGACGGCGCTACGTGCCACACAGCCGAAGCTACACTCAACCTGTTTTTGAAGATCGCATTATCAGCCGCAGAGCTGATGTCGTTTTGCCACCTCGGAGCTGCGATTTGACACCGTTGGACTATTATTTGTGGGGTGCCGTCAAAGATAAGTGTTACGCCAACAAGCCAGAGACAATTGACGCTTTAAAGGACAATATTCATGAAGCCATTGGTGAAATACAGCTGCACACAATCAATAATGTGCTTAAAAATTGGACCGATCGTGTAGGCTACTGCATGGCCAGCCGAGGCAACCATTTGAATGAAATTATTTTCCATTATTAACCGGAAGGATTGTACTTTCAAATAAAAAAAGAAATTTGAGAAAATATTCAGTAGTTTTTTTTTATAGCATTTTCAAAAAAAAAAAATTATTTGGCGGACCCTTTATTTTAACTAAGCCCAGAAAGGGGAAAAAATTTAAGTTGTTGTTTTGTTCTAAATCGTATTTAATTTTACTTTTTGAGTAATCGTTCTTATTATTAAAAAAAAAAATCTGCAAAAATATAAATTTAAATAATAAAAATATTTTTTTTTTTCTTTTAGAAGTTTAGTATATTTTTGTGTCTTTAAATAGTTACATAAATTATAATTTAGGGAGGTCTGCGTGTTCTGATCCTAAAAAGCTGAGAACACTGCCTTCCACTGCAACCGTTCCAAAGATACACTAAAATCAGTGTGTACAATTCCGCCCATTTTTTGACCGATAAATGAAGTTGTTTAGCCCAAATTTAAAAATATTTTCTAACTCACACAAAGCTGAAAAGCTGTAGCAAAAATATCGTTTCCAAATAAAACGTATGCAATACAAAGTGGTTCACTCTAACGTCAACAACTCGCGACCCAATGGACCTAAAATAACCTCATATACATAAAAACCTTGATATTGACTTCGCCTTTCGTTTGAGAGCCTACAAAGTAAAATTGGTTGGCGCATTTTAAAGAACATCAATTACAACGCTGTTAGTGGTCCCCTTATATAGATATGGATATAGATTTTTTTCCGTTCGTTCGTCAATTTTTTTACAAAATAGTCTCTGTTTTTTGAAATTATACAGAAAAACTAATTTTTTTTATTCGGATTTTTTTTTGGACTACGAGTATTAATGTTTTTTTAAAAGATTTTCACCATACATGTCTCTCTACAAACTGCTGTAAAATTTTATTACAATTGATTTTCTCCAAAAACATGATTTCTTTCAATTCTACACGAAATTTGAGTGCAAATCTCTAAAAGAAAATTCTTTTAGATTTCAGCAACAACAACAAGTAAATGCAATAGACTAAATTTGAAAGTTAAACAGGATATAAAAAGGAGTAGTGAATGAAAAAAGAAGATGGAATCAAATAATAAAATAAAAATTAATAATAAGCCAAATATTCAACAAACATTTTATACACACGCACACCTACATATGTATACACATATACATACATGTACACAAACATGAAATGCTTTATTAAAAATTTTCAGAAAACAGCCAAGAAATGAAAAGAAAAAAAAGCTTAAGCTAAACAACAACAGCAAGAGCAGCAGAAACTAAAAGAAAATCCTTTTCATAAAAAGCAAAAAATCATCATGAGGGAAAAAAGCCAGAAAAAAGAAAAAACGAAACTACAACTACTACTCAAATTCCTTTAAAAAGAAAAGAAAAGACAACAACAACAACGTAATAATATAAAAGAGAGATGAGAACATAATATACAAATACTACTTACATATTAAATATATTTGTATTTGTGTGTGTGTGTACTTAGATTTGTTCTTATAAAGAAAGAAATTTGTTTTTCTCTTTCTCCTCCCTCTATTGCTTTCTTTATAAGTTTATTTTCTAACCCTTCATACTTCACAACTCAACACGAGCAACAACATTTAAAGAACAAGATGTTTGCTGTTCTTTGAGGTCTCTGCTATTTTCCTTCTTTTTTTTGCAATAGATTTGTTTGTTGGGTTCTGTCTTTCTTTTTTTGATTCTTGTTATGATGAGTGCAAGCAGAAAACGGATAAAAAAAAGAGTAGAAGTTAATGTTGTTCAACGAGTATGTGTTTGTTTCCGAGAGATTGTGTGTTCAAATGTTTATATTGCGGAAATTTGTATGTAACACACACAAACACGTAGACACACATGCCTACAGAATAAATCTTATAATAATTTCTACTCTAACTACTGAACTGTGTACAACATGATTTGTACAGCCAGCCGACAAACAAACAACATCACTAGTACGCTTTCGCCACCATATCGGTAACCGTATTAACCCTACTTTGGAGAGATGAGACTATTTAAAGTGGATTCGAATTAATAAAAACTTTGACTTGGATAATGAAGGCATTTCATCTGTCCAAGTGCTGGAGTAAAGAAGATCACATTTAAATAAGATGATAGGATCACAAGTGATAGGATTAAAGTGATAGGATCACAAGTATCTCGTTATATATGCTACTAGAGTTCTATATGACTGATGTGAAAGCTTTAACTGTTGCCGTTCTCAACACATAAAAATTTTTTTAAATGATGGTTTGTATTGACTGCCAAGTTATTTGAACCAAATTTAGAAACTTCAACTCTAACCGTACTCAAGATATACAAAAATCATTATTTAATTTGTAATGGAGATACCATGCCCACTTTTTAACTGATGGTTTGTACTATCTAAGAAGTCATGTAGACCAAAATCAGAACCTCCGTTCTAATCGTTCTCTAGATATGCAAAAATCAATATTTAATTTGTATAGGAGATGACAAAACCACTTATGCAATTTCGCCCTTATTTCGCCCAATTATTACCGTTCCAAAGATATACAAAAATCAATATTTACTTTGTATGGGAGGTGCTACTCCCACTTACCCAATTCGGCCCAATTTCTGACTGATGATTTGTATTGTTACAAAAATCAGGTTGGGCACTCCTGCGTTTATTACATCGCTGAAATAAATAAACAAAAGCTGCTATGCGTGTTGTTTAAAAATAACCAAATCGGCAACAATAAATTTTAGCAGAAATAAAGTAAATAAAAATAGAGCGGCAACAACAAAAGCTAACAGCAGAGAAAACAAGTAACAGAGAATAACAATCAACAGCAAATACCAAGAGGTCTCGAGTTTGTAATAAAGAGACTTCAAACCCTTTCTAGACATATTAATCCAAAGAAGCCCTCCTAACCTCTCAGCTTACCTCTGATGATAATGATAAACATCAGACGAATGATCATGATAAAACGCCATCTACTGGGAATTACTATGCTAAGTAAAGATCACCACCACCATTAAGCAAAGATCTTTACCACTACACAATATGAAGGCGAGCTACAGTAGATGGATCATCTACTTAGCTTGATAATCAACTTGATTACTGAAACTGAAACAAAACAAAAGATGCTTTGTGGAAAGTCAATATGATTCCTAGAGCAGTGACGGAGAAAAAAGGAAGTTGGATACTTTAATTAACCCGTTTACTGCCTTGAAAAAGTTCGATTTCTTAGAAAAATTAATGATTTTTTTTCTTGTTTCCGGCAGTTATAAGTGCCTTTATTACCAATTAAATTAATTTTTTGAAAATTTATTTTTTTGTGATATATTTGGTGTTTATACCTATCACACGGATCGCTGTATGCGGCACCGTCACCAAAATATCCACTGTAGATATCGACTACATGGATGCCTGTTTACCATGCGCTAGGCGCATGATACACAGATGAGTGGAGTTATAGAAGTACCATTGCAATTAGTACCTCAGTTATTACTGAGTCCAAGCGAATACATTTCTCTTGAATAAGAGGTCGCTTTAAATTTTTGCAACTGAAACCTTATTTTTTCATTCTTTTTAGTTTCGTTACGATTAGATGTATCGGGTGTTATTTTTAGAGGTGCATAGTCTTTAGTTGGCAACACTGCTTTATTTGACAATCGACTAAACAGCTGATAATTGCTTTTTGTTTAGTTTGGCTTGAAACTTCATTATGGATAGACCTAAACCAGAGCAACGCCTGCAAATTGTTGAAATTCTTTATAAAATAATGGTTCTGTTAGTCAAAATTCAAAATTTTGTTTGAATGGGTACGTAAATGAGCAAGCTTCTGTCGAAACACCATTACATCCACAGAAAATTACTGTTTGGTGTGCTTTATGGGCTCGCGGAGTCATTGGTCCATATGTCATCAAAAACTATGATGGTCAAAGTGTTATTGCCAATGGCGAACGGTATAGGGATATGATTTTAAATTTGTTCGCACCTCAATTAGCTGGCATTAATATTGCTGAAATGTGGTCCAACAGGATGGGATCAGACACAATTGAACACCTGGAAATCGACATTCGAAGAGTTATTGGTGAAATACGGCCGAATATGCAGCGAATAGTTTGTGAAAATTGGTGTTGCTGATTGCGCCTTGTACGCGCTAACCGTGGTGACCAACCACATGGGCAAAATCATATATAAACATTAATGCCATAAAATTTTCAATCCAGCAAAGCCCGTTTCATTAATATTAAAAACAAATTTCTTTATTTTATTGTGATTTAAATTTGTGTAACTGAAGAAAATACCGGATTTATTAAAAAAAAATTCATAAATCACCTTGCAATCGCAAATAATTCACAAACATTTTTACAATTAAAGTAGCGCATATTGGAATTCAACCAAAACCATTTATCAACATTTTATTCCAGTTCTCTATTCGCTTCCCAGTAATGCCAGTTATAGGACTATAAATGCATATCAGAAGAGGTACTTATGGTCCAAAACTATAGTTTCTATGAATACATCGCCATAAGTATGTTTTAAAACCCTATACAAATGCGACTACATATACACAATTACATAATCGTGTGTATGTGTATGTGTATGTGTACATATCCATATACTTGTAATATAACAAACTATCGTACAAATAGATCCCAGTTGAAGTAGCGTTTGAAGTAGAGTTTCATTAGAAATAGTTTTTTCTCCCTCTTTTCATTTTTTCTGCCTTTTTTTCTTTTCTTTGTCAAAAATTTGATGAATAAAAAAAGCAAAAGAATGTATGAACAAAATAATAATGAAATAAAATCAAGATCCTTAATAAATATAAAAATAATAATGATAATAATGTGTATGTACATACATATCAATATGTGTACTCGTACAATTTAATATTTAATTTTAAAATCCTAAATCTGTGTAGTATTAAATAAATATTTCAATAAGTTAAACAAAATTTATAAAACTTTAAGCATTGCTTCTTCGCCAAACTCCATCTATCGTCACCTTTATAAAAAATTCCGAAATAATTAGGCTACAAGCGTGGTAAAGAAATTAAAATTATTGCCTTTTCAATGCAAATCGGAGGGTAATACGTTACTGAACATAGTTAACAAAGTAATTACCCACTTGACCACGACATTCGTTAATAACATTACCTACGAACGTTTGGCAAACATTTCTCTGATAAAATATTCGAAAACTACTATTGGAAGCGAAACGAAAAAAATAACTAATAGAGTTCAACCGTCGAAGTTTGTAGCAGCAAATCTTTCGATCTCGAACCTTTGCCTATGATATCAACAGCGAAACTTTAGCAATATCTAAAGCGAAGAACTTTAACGATATTACTAGATATTCGCTAATAATATTTTTACCTATTTCGTTTTGATATCGCTAAACATTTGATAGCTTGGCAACAGTTCGAGAACGAAGCCTTTGCTTTCTTATGTTTTTGCCGTTACTTTTGCAGTATTTATTTACTTATTTTTTTGCCTCCATGCTAGAAGCGAGAGAAATTGTTTGCTTGTTTCTATGTTATGTTAAGCATTTCTGTTCGGTGTCTGATTTATAAATATTTGGTGAGAAGTTACCGAAGAAAATATTTTTTATTAGGCCATCCAAAATTAGTTTCGAGACTTCTTCGCTAATAGTTCGCTATTGCAAACATTTACTTTTTTTATGTATAAGAGTTTAGCAAATATTTTTGTTTCGATAATTCTTCGCTAATATCAAGCCATTGCATATATCAGGCCAAGCGGGTATCCAAATACTAAATAGTAGGCTATCCGATACAATTCTAACCGGGCTAAGACAAAAGCAGGTTGAATTTCGATCTCACAAATCTTGTATCGAGCATGTAAACAGCCTGAGGGTAATAGCGGAGCAATCATTCGAATGAAGATCGCCCGTATATTCCATTGTGCCTTGTGAATACTATGATTTGCATAGGCGTTCTGCGAAAACTTATCACCTTTCGAGGGAGCTATACCCGTACAGATCAGCGGCCTTTACTTATTAAAATAAAAAGGCTGAAGTGTCAGCGTATTGACCGTATTCTTTGAAAGCAATCAAACGACATCACCGTAATAGTTATAGCATAGAATTCTCAACGAAACTGAAGAAGAGGACGACCACCTCATACATAATGAAGACATACATAATGAGGAAATCAGCAAGATTTGGAGTAAAGTCGAGGCGTTACTGCAAAATAGAGATATAGATATACTTATGAGCATATATAATATGCCCAAATGCACCGTATCGCATATTCTCTTAAAATTTTCTTATTAATAAAATAGCCATAACAGCTGGTGTACGTCAGTGCGGTGTATTAACGCCATTTTTGTTTACTCCGTTCTGACTCAAGTTATGCTAGACCTCATTATGCCGATGATATTTGCTTGCTGGCTCATACTTTTACGAATTTACGAGCTAAGTTGTAATAAATCGGAGAGTCCGCTTCTCTCCCAGCCAAACCTAAATCAGAGTGCTAAGCGTTGTCTAGCTATCAAAAAGTTTCATGACCATACAAATTGTATAAAGCGAACCATTATAGTGCGGCATCAACGCTTTGCAATTGCACAATTCAGTTTTGAGAACGCATTAGAAGGTGAAGAAAGAAGTGAAGAAAAAATTAAACGAATTGAAAGACAGTAATCAGTGCTAATTTAGTTGTTTTCAAAAAGTTAAGTTAGCATTACTGTTCATGACTCAATTTTAACGCTTTTATTTAAAAATGTCACTTTAGCGCTCACGCAACGCCCGACGTTCTAATTGAGGTTTGTCAGTTTCAGAGTTTGTCCAAAGATCAACATACGAAAAACCTAAAGCTAACGTATTGTTACGTTTTAACTTTTTTTA
This sequence comes from Wohlfahrtia magnifica, assembly GCA_023159175.1. Lineage (NCBI taxonomy): Eukaryota > Metazoa > Arthropoda > Insecta > Diptera > Sarcophagidae > Wohlfahrtia > Wohlfahrtia magnifica. The sequence continues at coordinate 5,290,749 of JAKWBJ010000534.1, read as the reverse complement.
AAACGTTCGAGTTCTTTTTAATTGCATCAAAATTAAATAAACACCACTTTGTTGTTGTTTTACAGTTTTTATTTTCTCACATTTTACAGTATACAATTATAACTATACAGTCTCTAACTTAATTATCTTGCACTTAATATTGGTTTATACAACACTTTTATTTACGCCTAAGCACAACATTATTTTATGCGCCACTTTTTAGGGCAATTCATTATCAAATTTCTATTTATCTAAGTTTAATTCAAAAATTATAAAATTATAGTACACAAAAGGGAACCGAACTGGCAACACTGTTAAACATGTGGTAACACTCTTAATGACAGACAATTAGGGCAGTAACAGATACAGGGCCTTGACACAAACCAATAAAGTTTATAGCTAAAACCTCACCATACAGTCCCTGATCTGGTGTATTTATTAATTCTCAGTATTAATGTTGAGAATATCTGTCGTTTTGAAATACGATACCAATCAATCGAGGATGTTGACTCATTCTGTTATGTGGGCAGCTTAGTTGAAAAGACTTGCGGCGCGTAGAAGCACATTCATAGCTGCATAACTTCGTTTATGTCAAACTTTTAGCCTTTTGAATCCTTTTTGGAAATCTTCCATAAAACGGTTGAAGATAAAGTTAAGCCTATTCAGCTTGAAAGTAAAGGTAACGTTGCTATAGGACTGTGAGTCGTAGAATGCAACAACACGCAACATCCGATATATCCATACATGTAAGAACAATTTCTTGTGCAAATCATTCATATTTCTTGACTTAGGACCATTTATTTATTGATCGAACAGCTGTTTATGGTCTGTTACAGAGCGACGGCCAATTGACATTCAAATGCGGTAACGTAAATGAGTAAGGGTGGGTTATATTCTTAGAAAATCATGAGATAATATTCCAAGACAGGCCATGGAATGGAATACACAGCGCTGAAGACGTAGACGGAGTCTTTCACAGAGCAGAAGACGGCAAGTCAAACCTTACGTTGTTAGATTATATATATGCTGGCGTGCATTGAAATGTCATACATTGAAAAGAGTACAATGGGATTCAATGACTGTAGTCGCATTCTCCTTATATGTCATTCTTTACGACATCGTAACATACTATACTCACTTGAAATTCTGAAGGAAAATCTAGTAACTGGTCTATCTTACAGTCAGCGTTCATCAGTTTTCTATCGCGAACATAGTCTTTGAGATTTTTCGAAGCCTAACAACTATAATTGTTTAGTTGATATTGTCAATATTTGATCAGCTTTTGCGCAATTAATACCTCATGTATCGCCTAAAACTCTGCCCTTAGGTTTTGTTTCGTTTCTTAGCAACTTATTTCTGCCTATGGGTTTAAATAACTATTTCGTATTAAGACGTTTATCAGGCCACCATAAACATCGTATGCAAAACTAAGCACACGCAATGAACGTCTATAGACGTCATTTATGTCAGCGTGTTAGTGTTGAAGTTAAATGGAACACTACTGGTTCGCTAAAATAAATTTTATGCTTTTAACTTTAAAAATTATTTAAAATTTTTTTGTAAAATTTAATATAAAAATTTGTTTCTTAACTTTAAAAGCCATAACTGGAAAATGTTTTGGCAAAAGATAGAAAATCTATTTTATTGAGTTAAAGATGAAGCAAAAGTGCGTTATACTGAAAGCAAAATATATTTTTTTAAAAACACATTTCGTTAATATCCTTCAAATAGTTGTCATAAAAAAATACACAGAAATTTTTCTTATCAGAAGCTGACACGCATATTGTCATTTTCATAAAAAACGAATCAAAAGGATGAGTCGAGAAGAGCGAAAAAAAAAACGTAAAAAAGGAAAATAACGCATTTTATAAAAGTGATTCAAAAAAGTAAAAAATATACGGAACAAATACATGAAACTACGGTTGATCTAAAGGCAGTTAATAGGCCAGGAGTGTAGCTGTAGCTGTAGAAACGGTTAGCAGGCGTTAAAGAAACAAAACCATACCAAGACAATGCAGTGAAAAATAAAAACAACATGTTACGCTACAGATTCGACAATAACACATTCATACTGCCATACACTTACTCTCCACTGCACGCACATACATACGCACGATGATAAACTCATACACCCCTGAGAGGAAAGTGTAAAAAATCGAAAGATACTCGTCGTACAATAAAAAGAAAAGTGTGACGAGATATTGTCTAAATGTTCGAGCTGCTGTATTAGTCTAAATATACAACAACAACAACAACAATGATTATACAAATTCAATATTTTTGAGCTCCAGCACCTCCTTTACTCACACTCACTAAGTATCAGAGTCAGTAACTCTGTCACTATTTGGTGTGGTTGCTGCTGTTACTGCTTTATTCCTTTTTCTAACCATCTGAGCATATGAAAAGTAAAGTATTGCTGCTGAATGATAGATGGATGGATGGCTGGCTGGTTGGTTGGTTGAGTTCGATGGATGGATAAATGGCAGGATGGATGGATGGTTGCTGTTTGGCTTGGTTGTTGGATGTTTGAATGAATGGATTATGGTTTTCTTTTTGGCATAAATTAAATTTTCAATTTGTTTACTTTAAATAATAAATAAAAAAATATGAATATTCCACGTAAATAAAATTCTATTGATTTTCTTCTTATATTCCCTGTAAGCTATTGTTAGTGCAGCTTCTATACGCTCTTTTTGTTCATAAATAGTTAATCTAACAGAAATATGCACAGACAGAAGCGGTGTTTAAAAATTTGTCACCAAAAATTAATACTATGGTGGGTATATTAGTGCCATGATGTATTGGTTAAGTGTTGGCATGCAATACCTTTTGCAGGCCAGGTTCGAATCCCGGCTATGACAAAAAAAATTTTCTTCATTATGGTTTCAAATTTTAAAAAATCAGAGAAGCTTCGACCCCTCGAAAAAACTAAAACCATCAACTACAAAAACATCATAGGGAGGTACCATTAGATTTATAAAGCCAAAGGAGTTTGTGTAGCAAGTTTAAGTTGATTTATTTAATTACAAATTTATTACGTTGAGATTCCTAAAATTAACAATATTTGTTATTTTAAATTTATTATAATAAAACTTATATAAAATCAAAGGCTTCGCTGTTGGCTATAAGACGTCTTATAGTGTGTTACCAGTTTTTCTAGAATCTTCACCGATTGGAAAATTAATATAGTTTCTACACTTAACCAGGGTTGCCAATTAAAGAAAAAAATTTATAGCTGTAATACACTAAGAGAAAATATTTGTAGAAAGCGGTTAGTCAGTGGCGGCAACATTTAGCTTTTGCCTCTCGGCACAAAGATGAAACTAAAGAAGGTGAAAGTCTATGATAAGCAAAAACTTATCACCACTACATAGAATACACAGAGAGCGTTGTTTCCAAGCAGTGACAGACGGGGTAAGCAGCTTTATACATCCTAGCTGGAAGACAAATTACTATTACCAATGATTACAAAGAAACTGAAACAAGGCAAAGATGCTTTGTGGAAACTATATGCTCCCACGAAGAGTCCGAAAAAAAAATACCAAGCTTAGTAGTAATCTTTAAGTCGATTATAATTTCCTCACCCCTGAAGTTTAGTATGTGAAATATCCACACCTTATTATTATAAGAAAAATATTTGATTTAGATGGAAGCATGTGCCTTCTTACACGGTTCACCAGTGCTGTTTTCGCCACTTCTAATATTAAATTCTTCTTTCTTAGTTTCTGTCTTCAAGCATTTCTTTTCTTTTTTATCATCATATCGATCAGGCACTATTGCAAGACACTACGAACCATAGGATCCATTGTGACCCTTCCGATCTATAGTTTGTTCAGCAGCTCTGCTGCCTTCCTAATGAACACCAGCAAATCTGAAACCATAATGGTGGATATGTCACCCAGTGAGACCTTATGTCCAACTAAACATTTCCATCTAAACCAGTCATGAGCTTTTCATGGGACTTTTGTTCGCGATCAACTCACACGTATTCTTACGCTTTTGCTTTCAGTCGTCAATGAGACAGCGACGAATTCACATGTGCGGAGAATGTACAAGAAAAATTTAAAAAATTTCTTACGCTCTTGCTTTTAGTTGTTACTGAAACAGCGGCGAATGCACATGAGTAAAACATCAACTTTACTCTCTCTAAGAGAATAATTTCCATGTTCTCACTAACACAACAAAATTTTTATTTTTGCACATCACTCATCTAGACCTATCAAAAACCCCACAATCACACAATATGTGTACCGCTGTCTCTGATGTCTGTGCGCACAGTTTACAAACATCCACTTCTGTGATCTCCCAAATTGCGGACTGATCGCCACCCTAGAGTGGCGAAGTCCCCTTTGAGCAATCCAGTGTTTTGAGCATCAGGCAATTTCTCAATCCTTATTTAGATTGAGAAGGGTGGTAATTGGTTCTGCACAATAAGGTTCCGGACTGAAATAGGGTGTCATAGAATCCTCTGCCGAATGCATCTGATATTTCATTACCATCTATTTTTCAATGTCCAGATACCCAAAGAAACTGGCGAAAAAGCAAAAGCTTTTGCAACGTGGCAATATTTGACCAGTCTAGATGTCATACGTTTCGATCCAAGTTCCCTTAAGGCAGCTTGGCTGTCACTGAATTTACGAGGATTCCGCTCCAGCGCCATCCTTGTGATATTGTCGAAATTTTTTCGGATGGCGTAATCGATCCACATCAATTTTCCATTCTTTATTTGTCTTAGTTTGAGTTCCTCATTGATCTTGTTTCACGGTTCTGTGTTACTTATGATGTTAGGCCAGAATATTCTGCATACGAATCTAGCAGCATAATGTTATTCGATACAAGCCAAGATTCACTACCGTTCAACAGAATTGTTTTAACATTTGAGTTGAAAATTCTGAGCTTAGTTTGTCTCTATATACATACATATGTGAGCTTCCTCAGTCTGACTGTTGTCGACCAAATGCCGCTCTCACTTTATTGATCCTTTTGTATACATCTGTTCGGCACGGCCGTTTGTAGTCATTGTAAAGCGATCTACACACTCGATTGGCTGACCTTGTGGCATGATGGTTTCCGTGTTAGTATGGATTTAGTTATCCAATGAGAGAGTAGACAAATGCTAAAATCTAATTTTCGAGTTGGCGTGAGAAACTCCATATTGTTCATCTTCTCTTTGCACCGACTTTGCTCAGCACGATGTTGAATAGTTGAGATGCAAGTGGGCATCCTTAATTTCCCTAAATTATGACTTCGGCTATCCTGTATAGGTTTTTAAGCAAAGTAATTCCTCTCTAGTTGTTGCAGTACTTCCAGTCGCCACGGTTTGAGAACTTTTCGATGGTCTCTTTCTTTTACGTTCGGGGCAGCTTTTTCAATAATAACACTGCTTTTATGGCTACACTTTTCTTAATTATTGATTTTAGTTATCAGAACTTTTTTGAAGTGAATAGAACATTTTTAGATTTTAATTATGGAGAAATGCCATCATAAAGGAATATGCGACACTAGCAGATCTGAAAATTTTTTAGACTTTTTATTTTTATATGCTTTAGAGTGCTTAAGCAGGAGTATGCTATTTCTTGATTGAACAGATTTTGCTTCCAATTCGCTGCTTTGTATCTGCTGTGATGCAAAAACTCCTTGGAAGACAGCTTAGAGTAAGCAATGACTCGTTTCGTCATTAGAATAGCGTATGCGTGATTGAGAAACCCACAGCCTGAGTCATCGAAAACACTTTGTTCGAATGTTACTGCGCTGGATATACAAAAATTATTGAATTATCAAACTGCCTACATATGACAAAATTCCATCACAAGTATTTTCCATTTATTGGTAATAAAACATTGTGTATGTAATGAACATTATCCATCCTTAGTATCCATCTCATAAGTATTTAAGAATCTTAATAAATCTTTCAAATTAAAAGAAATTCTTAAATAATTTAAATTCTTTTTAAAATTTCAATGGTTTTTAAATTAAAATAAATACCAAAAATCTATCTGAAGAGCTTACGTGTAAAATTATTAATAAACATTTTAATTGTAAAGAACTACGTTCAAGACTAAATACTCGTATGCCTGCTTATCTTCTGTCCGTCTAACTGCCTATCTATTTGTCTTTAGTTATTAGGCCTACGGTATATAGTAAACGACAATGTTTAGACAATATTTTATAAAAATGACACATAAATTTGTTGAAATATGGTATTAGAAAAAGGATATGTAACAAAATCAAAATGTTGTTGTTGTTGTTGTTATTTGTTGATATGGTTTTAAACGATATGCCAACAACAACAACAACAACAACAACAACAGCAGTAAATATTAATATGATTTTCGTTTTTTTTTTTTTGCTAAAGGAATCTTCTTAAGCAACATCATAGAGAGCAGGATTTGATGAAACATTTTACTTCTCAAATGACAAAGATTCCATTACATTACAAATGATTATGATACAAATGAAGCTGATGATGATAATAATGTTGATGTGCAAAATTTTAAATGACAGGAAATTACAGAAGTCTTTATCATCCATCCATCCATCCATCCATCCATCCATTCACTCATTCATTTTTTATCATCATCATTATCATTATCATTGGAGAGAAGGAAATTAAGAAGGCAGTTCTAAGAGTTAAATATGTAACCATTTACGAGGGATAATAAACCTGCAAAAGGGATATAATGACAGGAATTTATTCAAAAACAACACCAAAAAAAGAATATTTAAATACATTGAAATTCTGTCTGTTTGTGTAATAAATGAAATTGAGATCGAAGTTAATAAGTCATAGGAAAAAAATCGATATGAAATATTTAAAATATTTAAAATATTCAGATATGAAAAATGTTAAATATAGGAAATTAAGAACATTTTTGGCATATTTTCTTTAAATTACAAACGAAAGTAATAAATATCCATGTATTTACAGCTGCAGCGTATTAATTAGAAATACTAGACACAAATGTCCAACATTATTTTATTGAAAATATTACGTTTTCAAAAGCGCATAGCAATTTCAAGTTTTTTTCTTGTTCACTGTATAAGATAATTGACATTTCTTGCGTTTTAAGCTTACACCATAGCCGCGTGGGGAGCACGCGTAGATAGATAACGAAATCCCTAGGATTTCTAGTAACCGTGATACCAGTGTTAAGTCTTTAACCAGACAAATCTGGTGTCAGGCTCCTATCTCACCATAGGTAGCTCAATCCTAAAATGGTATTCACCAAAAGTCTAATAGGAGATTAAAAATTTAAGGCAGCTCTCCTGAAAAAATTTTTTTTTTTTAGTTATGACACTATTGAATTAAATGATCGGTATGTTGACAGTCTTGAGGCAAGCAATGCTTTCGACTCCAGAGTAGTAAGATTGAGATATTTTCTCAGCTATATTCGCTCACTAGCCCGACTGGAACGACATCATGTCGCATTGTAATGGGTTGCTAGTCATGCTGCCATCCGGGAGAATGATAGAACTGATGATTGCGCTATTAGGTGGTCTTCTCCCTGGGTGTAGATTTTACGAAAAGGGTATCGAGCTTGTTAGGCAGGTGAGCAAGTGGACCAATCTTCTTCATTTATTGCATACGCAATTCTGAATTTAAGCGATTACATGCAGAACTTAACAAAGTCATATATTCTATAATAAATGTAACAAATATATAATATACTTATATAATAAACGGTCTGCCATCTAACGTTTTTGTTTCAACTAGTGCTTATTTTGTGAATGGTAATACTTAGCTCATGTCTGATATGACAGATAATTAGTTTTATTCTTCCTCTGAACGAATATGGTTGTGTATACGCTTGAACAACGCTGGGAAACTGGGACTGCGATCGACTTACAAAAGATGCCGATTTTGCCAAAAAAAATCATCTTTTCAGATGAAGCTCATTTTGATCTTGGCGGATATGTAAACAAGCAAAATTGTCGCATTTGGGGCACAGAAATCCGCACGCACACATTGAAAAGCCGATACACCCAAGACGAGTTACTGTTTGGTGCGAATTTTGGGCCAGATGCATAATTGGGCCATTTTTCTTCGAAAATGAGGAAGGAGTGGCCGTTACAGTCAATGGCGATCGTTATCGGGCCATGCTGAACGAATTTTTGTTCACAAAAATTGAAGAGGAGGATATTAGCAACATTTGGTTTCAACAGGACGGCGCTACGTGCCACACAGCCGAAGCTACTCTCGATGCTTTGCGCTCTGTTTTTGAAGATCGCATTATCAGCCACAGAGCTGATGTCGTTTGGGCACCTCGGAGCTGCGATTTGACACCGTTGGACTATTATTTGTGGGGTGCCGTCAACGATAAGTGTTACGCCAACAAGCCAGAGACAATTGACGTTTTAAAGGATAACATTCGTGAAGCCATTGGTGAAATACAGCTGCACACAATCGATAATGTGCTTAAAAATTGGGCCGAAATCTGAGAAAATATTCAGTAGTTTTTTTTATAGCATTTTCAAGAAGAAAAAAACTTATTTGGCTGACCCTATATTAAAAAGCAGATGGGATAGAATACATCCTTGACGAACACCTCTATTGTTGTTAGCAGTGTCTGTTGCGATATCTCCGAAGCGGACTTCTGCATTCTGATTCCACTATAACAATTTGATGCAATTGATTTCTTTGCTGTCTATATTAATCAATCTCAAAATATCTTTTTTTTTTCTCTTACTCCTCTAGGGAGCATATTGGCTTTGCACAAAGCATCTATTGCTTTATTTCAGTTTGTTTAATCAATATGATATATCAAGTAGATGATTAACCTCCTTCCTCCATATGATTTTTTTCTGTAGTGGTGAAGATCCCTGCTGATTGGTGGTGATCTTTACTTTAGCATTGTAATCTTTTCCTAGTAGGCGGCGTGTTTTTTTCTTCGCATTAATTTGTTATGTTGAACTCTGTCGAAAGTTTTCTTATAGTCAAAGAAAAGCAAAGTAAAACATCTTTTGGTACATCCTTGCAATTTTGAATTAGCACTTGAATGCTAAATAAGGCTTCCCGAGTGCCCATAGATTCTCTGAAACCGAATTGTGTTCTGCCCATAAACATTTCACATTTTTTGTATACACGTTGGTGTACAATTTTTAAAAATTTACATTTTTACAAAAATAAGGTTGGGCATTCCTGCGTTTAATACATCGCTAAAATAAACAAAAGCTGCAAGAACAACAACTATACGTGCTGTTTACAAATAACCAAATCTACAACAACAATCATTAGCAACGATAAAGTAAAACAAAAAATAACACGGCAACAATAATAATAAAGCAGCAAAGAAAACGAACAACAGAGAATAAAAAAGCAACAACAAATACTGAGAGCTGAAAGAAGTATATGTTTACATTCGCATAAAAACTAAAAAGAAAATAGAAGAAAGAAATGGAATCTACCTAAAATATCGAGAGGTTCGAGGGCTTTCGATGTATTGTTTACTCAGCCATGATAAAAGCACATCAATGCGAACAGCAATCAGTTTATGTGTCGTAAACTCAGCGAGTACAGTTTAAGTAAAGTAAACTCAGCGAGTGCAGTTTGTGTGAAGAGAGTTTATAAGGAGTAAACTCGTGAAGTGAATTGTGAAGTAAAAAACCAGTTTAGTTGGAGCTAACTCAGTAAAGAGAGTTAAGTGTGGATAACCTCTGGTTGAAAAGGTTGTGATCAAACCTAAGTTATAGCTACGATCGGGTTGGAAGATCTTTAGGAAGAAAGATCTGTCGAGTAATAGTTGTTGTTTACAAAGTTGTAAACAGACAAAGTAATTAAGAATAAAAATTGTTATTGCCTGTAAAAAGATTACAAGCAGTGGTACACAAAACTGTGTTGAGTAAAAGATTTTTTAATTACAACCAAACGCAACATTTATTTTATTTTAACTACAATCAACGAACTCATAAAAACACGTTTTTAAAAAGGTAAAAACGTAACAATATTTTCAGTGTATGGCACATCAAACGTATAAGTCTAAAATCCTGACACTTTCTTGCACTATTCTTTTTCGGTAGTGCTATGAATGCAGATTTAAGTCATTTTCTTGATAAACTCTTTGGTTGAAAACTTTTCCCATAATTTCATTACCTTTATCATCTAAAAGCTTTAGTATTTCGGATGGTAATACGTCGCAACCTACTGGTTGCCTTAACAATTTCCCCTTTGTTATTGTAGGACCTTCCAATATCGGCATTTCTGATACATTATTATTAACAGACATAGCATCATCCAAAAATAAGTTTTTAATATATAGGGTCCATATTTCTTTTCTGTCTTTTATCAGACGTTTCTAGAACAATTTCGTTTAAATCATTCACCAAAATAAATAAATCGTTACGTTTTTTACTGTTACATATGTCTTTTATCTCTTTATGTAGATTAAATTCAGCATGATTAGCCTGTAAGTGTTCAATTTCAATGGGCTGGTGCTGCACCCAATTGTTCTTTGCTTTACGAATTTTCTTTCTAATAAGGTTTTGTAAGCGATTATATTCAAATTCGTTGTTGCTTTTGTGTTTTCGTCTTTCATCCATCAATAATAAGATATCTTCCGTAAACCATTTCCGAATTTATTTATTTATTTATTTTTTTTCGTTTGAATCCAAAATTTGTGTTTGCAATATTAATTAAGATACTTTTGTTGTTTCATCCCATAGATCCAGTGGACTCGTCTCAATTTTCATATGTTCGATTTCTTAGTTTATTTTTGTAATTATGTAATTTGTAAATTGAGCATTGCGTAATTTTTGTAGATTTTTTATAGAAGAAAGCTTAATTTTAATTATAGTTGGATGGTACATCAGACCCTTGGTCTGTTGTAGCTTTAAATATAATCTATTTGGTTCGATATATAGTACGTATTTCGATTACAATGTAGTGGTGATATCCAAGTATATAACTTCACATATCTTATTGTAAAATAATACAATATCACTTTCTGTGCTATCAGCAGTAGGAGCATATGCCTGAATGATATTCATTATCAATGGTTTTGCCTCAATTCTTATTAAGATCACTCTATCAGACATTGGTATAGAATTCGTAACACTATTTGCAACTGTTCTTTTGAATTATAACACCTACACCTGCACGGTTGTGTCATTACCGGAGTAGTAGAGAGTGACATTGTTTGATTAAATTTTTCTAGAACTTCGCAACCAAGTTTCGTTTATACCAAGTAATAGTAGCAATATTAATTGCACTTTTTGTTTTACCTCTGTTTTACCCTCGTATTGCCGGAGACTGAGGGCCGTAAACTTTGTGTTGGAAGCATGTCGTTTTGTAGGGATGAGTTTCTTCAGTGGTTTTCCGTTGCCTTCTGAAGGATCAATTTCAGCCCCTCTTTGCATAGAGACAGACGCTGTTTGTAGCCGTCCACTATGGACAGACGCTACGTATTGGCTAACTAGATAATTAGATGGCGCCAATTACTCGCCATGTCGTCAGAGCTTCATCGGCGCTGAGTTGTCCGCGACTGCTTATTTAATTCGCAGCTACCTCTCATATCTGTAGGGCGTATAATTACCCGCAACCTATGACGCGCTCCGTAGCACTCAGCTTCTCTTCAAAAGGACTAGAACAAAATTTTTCCCGGGCGGGGACTAATATCAGCACTTAATATCCAGAACACTCTGGCCTTTCCCATTTCTTAAGTATTGAAGAGGATCGATCGGACTTCTTGCGAGCATAATTATCGGGAATTTTATGGGATAGGCGCATGGCAATTGAAGGAGCTGTGGGAGAGGAATCTGTACAACACCTTCTCTGTGTCTGTCCGCTCTATAGGAGCTTAGATTAAGGGTGTATGGCGTTTTCATGATCTGGTCTGTGCCAGAAATGTTTCATTGTCGAATTTGATGAAATTCGTCATGGATACTAGTTGACTTTTCAGGTTTAGGTGGGGATCTTTTGGCATCCTTCCATGTTTGTTTTTTTGGCCCAGTCAGGTACAATAAACCATAGGACATCCAACTGAACCTGCGGTACGAGGGCGACCCACATAATCTGACCTAACCTTTTAGTGGATTATCTGTTGATAATCCTACAGTTTCATTTTGATGTTGTTTTTCCCTTCGTCACTACTCTAGGGAGTATATTTGCGTTCAAAAAAGTATCCATTGCCTTGATTCAGTTTTATTAATCACTTAAAAAATTTTTAATTATATTTAGAAATCTGAAGGTCATAAAAACAAAAAACTTATTTGACAGGTCTTCACTGTAACCTCCCGATCTCATAATTTCACCATTTTTCGATACTGTCTACGCTTTAAAGGTAAATAAGCCTGTAAAAATTATTAATAATTAGCGCTTAAAAACTGTAAATAATCATATAACAACGCGTGTGTGTGTGTGTGTGTGTGTGTGTGTGTGTGTATTTATGCGTGTTCAAGTGTGTATGTATTTGACATTTTTTTTTTATTTTGTCTCAACATGGTTTAACCAATCAATCACAAACAGTAAAAATATATGCGATTCATGTTGTTTCTTTGATTGTTTTTGCTGTTGTTGTGCTCATATCAAGACTCAATAAACCAAAAATTTGTACCACCAACCAGCCACACCTTCCACTTTTAAGGATTTTGACACACAAAAAAATGAAAAAAAATCAAAATCAAATAATATGAGTATAACAACAACAACAACCTTAAATTTCATACGTACGAATAAAATAAAAATATTTTTGTTTTGTTAACATTAAAATAAATGTATGTATGTGTGTACGTGTACTTGTACTCTTAACCATACATACACATGTATGTGTAAGTGTGTGCATATGTGTTTGCAATGTCTTTATATCCCCATATGTATACGTGCGTGTGTTTGTGTCTCTCTATATCAACCCTTATCCTTGACAATAACGACAACAATGTCTTTTCCAGAGAATCCAAAAATGAATCAAAATATAAAAGAAAACAAAACGAAAACGAAAATCACAAGAATAAAACTAAAAAAAATTCAAAATAAAATTTAAAAAAAATATATTGAAAATAACATGCTTTAGATACGAGTATGAATGAGAATTTTCAATGTTATTAGTGTTGTTTATAACATTCTTTTATTTTTATAAGCACACTCAAGGCAATTCGAATAAATGCAGCTGAATATATTCACTGAGTCTTATAAAAACGTATTGCAACTGCAACATACTCTGGATAATTCAAACTCAAACATGTCCATATACAAAAAAGGCAGACCGAAAGTAATGTTCAAACAGCAACTTCTGTGGTCTCCAAATGAAATCGAGTAAGTCCCTGATAGGCGCAGATCTGATCTTCCCTGTGGCCAATTGACCGCGATTGATAACGTGCATCTCGTCCTAATCAGCTCATCACAGTCACAATAAAGGCACCCTGTAGTTTCATCAGGACTACTTCTCATTTAGAAGGTAACCTATTGAGATGATATCTCAGGTAGTAGTGTCATGATAGAAAAGCCACTATCCTACCAGCCCTTCTCCATGGTAAGAAGACCCTACTGGCCGTTTGGCCTATCTATGCTCTCGACTATGCAAGTGTTTCCACCTTGACCTTCACTCAAATAGGCCTACAAAATGGCTCCGGAGCGATTAAATCCGTCGCTCGCCAATCCGTCAGTAAATTTATTGCCAGCGACTCCATAATGATACGGAACCCAGCAAAACACGGCTCTTTTTACTGCACCCAGTTGTTGAAGATAGTTAAAGCACTTCTCAATTAGCCTCAATTTCATCGAACATGAAGATCGTGTTGTTAGTGCAGACTATCAGATAGTATACTTACATGCGCATCTTTGATACCCCTCTGTGGGCTTATGTAGCTGAAACTGGGTGACCCAATTAAACCCATCAGGGTTTATAGGTTTTCGTATTAGGTCCGTTCTTTAGTTTAAAAACGATAATGAATTAACAAATTTACCAAATCTCTTCTTACATCTTTTCCCCACCTCTGAGCCAGTGCCCAAATGCCGTCTCAAAAAAACTTCTCGTATTTTGAGGCGCTACAACTTTGAAGCCGATTTTGTATATCTTCGAAGAAAGCTATTTGATGACATGCTAAAAGATATTGTATATGTCGAACAGTCAATACCGCTGGTGCAGTTGGAATTGCTTGGAAACTTCGCTTTTAGAAACTTAACTTAGTCATGTCTGTTTAGCTGCTTTTGTCATAATGCACGGTTCAAATGAAGTAATTAAAGTATGCTCCGCTCACTGAGCTTTAGCAGCTCATAGTACACAATGCCACCTTGATCCGTTCAAGAGTGCAAAATTGCATCATAATACTGAAGCAACGTAAATGTACTAACAAATAAAAAATATTGTCGACTTGAACGAAATTTGGAAGCAATTAAACCAATAAAACCCATAGGGTTGGTTAAAAAAAAACCGGTTTTTGCCAACCCTGGGCTGAAAGGCACTTGGCCTTCATTTTTTTTTTTTTTTTTTTTTTTTTTGGTACATAGAAGCGGAATTTTCAAAAGATACTTACAGCCCGTAATGTGCAGCATGTACGATTTTTACACACCTCCTGAACACGTCTGGACCCCATAGAACTGCATTTCGATGTTACTTCATGGGTTCGATAAGCCTTGGCTGTATATCGTCGTTACGTTCGCTATGCCGCGGCTTCAAGTAGTATTTGGTTTACTCTCGCGATAAATTGTTTTACCGTATACCAGTTTCCTCGGATTCAAGCATAAAATCGACTATATTATCGTGTGAATACTTCTACAGAAGCATATCTCGACAAAGCAGCGATCCCTGTCAAAGCATGGGCAGTGGAATACAACGTGCTCCGTATTTTCGTCTTCATCTGGACAGGCCAGACACCTTAAAGTGTCGTCATTCCCGCATTGACATAAATGCTTTATATAGCCCCCATGACCTGTAATGAAATAGTCTCCCCATGTTTTCTCCGCATCCAGTTATCTATCTGCGGTTATCTATCTGAGTTTTCTCACCGATTCTGCCAACTTAATATGGACTTATTCCTTTCATATATTTTAATAATGTTTCGTCGAACGGTAAAATTTGTGCCCCTTTGGTGTTATATGTTCGAGATTACCTAGCAATTATATCTACTGGTAGCATTCCCGCTATCACGCTGGCAGCTTCCAACACCGCTCGGAAAAAGCTATATACTCACTCTTAGGCAACTCCTATTACTAATTACCATTATCTCTCCTTAAGATGTGCTACTCATTACCTTTTCGTAAAGTAGCATGGAATTGGTTACCTGGTATGTCAAGATTCTGCAACTTTGGCGTGCTCCACTGACACTGGTCCATCCGAGCTAATACAATTGATACACTGGATGCTCTCGCAGTGACGTATTTGCATATTTCTTGAAGTCAAGGCGGTCATCGATCATCGCGCCCAAGTAGTTTATTGCTTCCGACGACATAATTTTGTCATTAGCCACCTTGACACTCAAATTTTCTTTACTCCGTTTGGCTATTCATCTTCTATCCATCCGTTTAATACTTTAAGCTCCAGAGTACGACCGCTTTACAAGAGTATTTTAAGATTTCCAGGCACAATGCGAATGAGGTTTAGTGTAGTTTTGGAATTGTAAACGTTATAGCGGTGGATGATCTATCCCAGTACTCCAGAAACCGGACAACCGTCAACAACATTCGATTTTTTTGTGTATAAACGTTGACCTTCATAGCCAATTATTATTATTTTTTTTTAATGTAAACTGTATCATAACAATTTTCTTGAAGAGGTGACAGATTCAATAAGAACTGCTACCCGATCCAGAATTATTTCTCTTTTCTGCTTCTACTTAAAAAATGGGTGGATAATATACCACGTTTGGGTTAAAAGAAAAATTTATTATTGAGAAAAATAATCAAATATAAAAGTTTTTAAAACTGAATTAACAATTCTGTAATAGTTGCCTCACTTCTAATCGCATTGCCTACACTGTATCCATTTTCGGTGTAAAATGACAGAGTTGTCGAATATTTTTGTAAAATAAATTCACAACAACGCAATATGTAATAATTTTTTTGTATAAAATAATAAAATAAAAAATAAAGAAAATATTTGTTATAACAACAACAACTAAAGGGTGGGCCAACCAACATGCACGCTTTTAGTTTTAAATAAAACAAAAAGTTTTCAGAGAATTAGCTTAATATTGTTATGAAAATAAAAGTGTCTAAAATGAAAATACACCACATCAGCGCCTTTAAAACTGCATTGTGGGATTTTGGTATATTTGGTATTAATGTGTCACCCTGTCAATGCAGTACTTATTTGTGAATTCGGCAGCACTAAATAATTCGAGCATTTTTGTGTGTTAATTTTGAATTAACGGAAATAATTCGCTGTAATTCGGAAGTAATTTAAACTGAATATAAATGGTGGTACCTTATGCATAAGTAAGTTAGTTATCGTTTTGCTGTCACAAAGAAAAGTCGTGCTTAGGCGTAAATAAAAGTGTTGTATAAACGAACGTTAAGTTGCTGTATAAAGATAAAGTGAGAAAATAAAAACTGTAAAACAACAACAAAGTGGTGTTTATTTTTATTTTGACGCAATTTAAAAGAACTCAAACGTTTTAGAAAATTTAAAACGTAACCATATTTTTTATTAAGATAGAAGGCTCTATTGACAATTATGTGAAAAAAAAAATATCGATCAAATACTCGCCACGGCTTCGTTGCCATACCTCTATCCGTCGGTACATATTTTCAATGATTCTGAGATATAGTTGAGGCTCAATTTCGTTAATGTGTCAAATTATCTCATCCTTTAGCTCTTGAATTGTTCGTGGCATATTATCGTACACTCTTTTCTATTAAATGTTCCTAAAGAAAGAAGTCCAACATACCAAATTAAATGATCGTGGCGTTCAATTAACATCGCCACGACATGAGATAACACGGCCATTAAATTTCTCGTGCAAATTACCCTTTGTTTTATTGGCTTTTTGGCGCAAGTTACATCAGCCTGTTGGTAACACTTATCGGCCAGGTTCATAATCTCATTTTCTGGCCACAAGAAAACCATTACCATTGCGAACACCATTCACGGTAACTGCTCGGCCGATCTCATTTCGAAGAAGTACGGCCCGATGACACCGCCAGCTGATAAACCGCACCAAACATTCACTCTTTGTGGATGCATCACTCGTGGAGTCTCATTTGCTCAAATGCGACAATTCTTTTTGTTAACGAATCCACTACTGACCACAAAAAAATGACAAAATGTATGAAATGCATTTTGATTTGAATGCCCATTTTCGTAAAAGGCTTCAACAGTTTTAACGCACTGCTCAATTGTGTAACTCTCCATGGTTGAATATGTCAAACACTGAAACAAAGAAACGTCAAATTTAGTTGGGCAAATAACTTGGTGTTAGCGTGTGACTCACAATTGACATCTTGCAATATGGTTGAACCACCCTGTACACACTACAAAAAATAAAAAGAAATCCCTGCAAATATCGCAAATTCATATATGAGAGTCACAACAATGTCGAATTATTTGGTAGAATTCGAAAAAAATAAAAAAATAAGGAATTCATAGAATTTACATATTTCTGCAAATACATAAACATGCATACACACACATACACATGCATATTCATGCTTATACATATTTATGTTCGCTGATTTACATGTGTAGAGAGGGGTTCATACGAATATATCCTTCCCATACAAACACACACACGGATTTATTTTATTTTTAAATGAAATTCTTAACAATTTATAATAAAATAAAGCAGCAGCAACAATAACAACAACATTGCAAATATTAAGAATATTATTGTTGTTGTATTTCTTATATTAAATAGTATTTTCTTTTGCCTTATTTTGTACTTGATTAAGGGACATCGACATATATAAGCAATAAGTGTAACCAAACATTCAACAAAAAATTAAAATTCAAAAATTCAAACTAAACTTGAAACGAATTGAAAACGGTTTGAATATAAAATTTAATTTAATTTTTGTTTTGCCACTTGATTTTACTAGTCTTTGCTTAAATCGGTTTCCTTATACCAGACGTTAAGAGTGGAGATCTGTTGTCGGATTAAAAATCGGCCATAATTCGAATTGTTTTCATAAAAGAAATTTCAATACGATTTCTCTCTTATTGGGTTAGTTAGTTAGTTTTAACGGGCAGCCAGACCACCACCAAGTCTACTTGGGCCCAATACTGATTCTACTGTGATGCCCCTAGAAGGTAGCGTCCTAGTGTACCTAAATATTCGCGCCCTGGCCCAAAAAGAACCAACTAGACGAATGCACAAAAGAAGAAAGCCCGCAGACATTTACATCAGCCAGGTCCGATATGACATCTATAAACGAACTACCAAGGAAAACAATCGTAATATCCCAAAAATTCCAATTCTAACATATCGACAGTCTTTTTCTCCTCCTCATCCTGACAACACCTACAGTACTCATTGAACGGTAGACCTAATCTCCTAGCATACGCACCAGCCACCCAGTGATAACAGGTACTAGGACTCGAGATCTACGTTGCGGCATCTCCGAATGAGCCCGATCGTATATGGGACAGATTTTTCTTGAGATAGGTTCATTCTCCCACCGTATCTGTGCCATGCCCAACATGTATCACAGAACCAGAAGTCTGCAAGAGAAAACTAGCATCTCAACTAGATGATCAATATCCTCGGTGCTCTCGTCAGTCCGTCCGCCACACAATTCTCCCGGATGCCGGAGAGACCCTTCACACAGGCGCTCGGCAATCACATGCTAAATGTACAGTTGCATGAATGGCCTTTTTATATTCAAACATTCGTTCAAAATGTGATGTAGAACCTTGGTTAAAATGCCTCTTTAACAGTTTCTTGCGTAATGACTTTTCTTAAGCCTAAACATTTGACAGCATTTCTGCTTCTATAACCAAAACGGTACTCACCGAAATTGATTGTGTAAAGCAGTCATGCAATTTTATCCCCGATCAACTCACACGTATTCTTACGCTCATGCTTTTAGTCGTCACTGAAATAGCAACGAATACACATTTTTAAAACACCAACTAAACTCTCTAAAAGAGTAATTTCCATATTCTCACTAACACAACTACATTTTTACTTTTTGACACCACTAGTGTAAAGTCCCCATTGTAGTTAGGTATCAAACATATATCGTATTAATTATTACGAGCGGAGTGCTTGAGACAATGTGCTCGGTGTAGTAGGTTTTTATCTAAATAATTATTACGAATTTCACCCTTTATAATTTAGTTAAAATTAACATGTTGAGGTAAAAAGCGTCTGTAGACGTCTAATGTGAGTAGGTACATATGAACGCGACAACTATAGCAGACCCAAATTTTTGTTCTATAGAACAATTAAAACGGCGGTACGTTTTCGGAAGCACTCGCTGATTTTAATCGGAGTGTCTTGGTATTAAAGAGTTCGTCTGCATACAGTTATACAAACTAATTAGTGCAGATTACTTAAAACGGCACAGGAACAGGATTACATTAAAAATTGTTGTGCTGAAAAATTAAAATTCTTTTATGAACAATTATGTACTAAAATGCTTATGCTAGGATCTACTGTACTGTACACCTAATTCAGAATCTGATAATTCTCAGTTATATAATCTTATTAATTAATTCGTTATTTTTTGTAGCAACAAAAAAAAGAGCAAAATAGTCGTCTATCACAAGTAATACATACTTTTTTTCTCCGTCAGTCTTCTATGTGGCATATTGGCTTTCCCCAAAGTATTCATAGCTTTGTTTTATGTAGATGATTAATCCACTGTAGCTCCTCCTCTATATGATTGTGTAGTGGTGAAGATCTTTACTAAGTGATAGTGGTGATCTTTACTTAGCTTTAGGTGGCGTTTTTCCTCTAATGTCTATCGTCATCGCCAGAGGAAGTTGAAGTCTCTTTATTAAACACTCGAAACCACCGTTAAATTTTGTTCGTCTTGTGTTGTTATGCGTGCACTCTAACCACTTCCCTAACCACTACACCTACGCCACCCGCTTAATACTTACTAATGATAACAAATTATTTTCCATTCCCACGCACCAATAATCATAGTCTCAATAACATAATACGTAAAAACTCGGCTCGTGAGCAGAATTTTTTTTGGTTCGCTAGTGTTATGATTACACGTGCTCGTGAGTTTTATTTTTTAATTCGTGAGCACGAATCATATTTTTTGCTCAAAATATTTTTTACTCGACTCGTGAGCACAAATTTAACATTTTTAAATTTAACTCGTGAGCACGAATTTTATATTGCGAACGAATTAAAAATAAGCAAAAAAGAATCGTAAACGAGTAATTCTTTTTAATGCATGTTGTCTGTGTAAGACTAAATGAGTGATACCATGCATTCAGATGTGTGTATGTGTGCATATTATGTGTGCAGCAACTAATAAGTATCACACACATGCATGTTTTATATTACACATTTACTAAAAGAATTGCTCGTTTTCTACTCGTTTTAATGCTTTTCGACTCGGTTTGCGTACCAAATTTTATTTTTAATTAAATTTTAATTTTTCTAAAATTCGTCTCTCAGGAAAAATCGTTCTTTACGAACGAAATCAATTCGAGCTCTCTTCCTACGAAGAGAATAATTTTAATTTTCATAGGCAAATATAACTTCTTTTTTTGGCCATAATCGTAGGTTTTTTTTATTGAGAAATTATTTTTATTGCCGCAAATAAATTAAATTGTTTTTTTCTTTAATTCAAATTTTAGTTTTAGTTCTTTCGTTCAATTTAAAATAAAAAATCATGCCTCCTGCTACACAAATGCTTCTCTTGAATTTTGAATATGCGACAGGAACTACAGAAGAGGTTAAAAAAAAGGAAAGGTCCTCAACAACAATAGAGCCCATTTCAATTCAATTTAAAATATTTTGCCACCATCATCACAATAAAAATATCATCAGCCAACAACCAGCAGCAAGTACAACATCTAACAGTTGAACACAACAAAAAAAAAAAAAAAAATGCAAAAACTGTTAAGAAAACATTGAAGGATATGATGTGTTTGAAGAAATAAAATAAAATAGACGATGTGCTTGCTGTACGTTTTATGATTTTTGTTATTTAAGTTGTAGTTGTTGTTTTCACTATTGTCACCAACGTAATTTTATGTTGTTGTTGTTGTTGTTGTTGGTATTTTTTTTAGTATGCAATTCTTGTTGTTCTTCAAGGTGTACGTGTGTAGTGATTGTTAACACAGCATTACTAGTTTTGTTAAGACAAGAGCGACTTTCAGAGGAGCACTACATGAAAACGTATTTTAAAGAGATTCTCATTTTAGCAGCATTTCTTATTCATATTTATTTAAGTGGCGAAGTCTTTCTGGGTTGTACTGAAATATGCGATTTGCAGACAATTCCCGAGCGGAGCCTTGCTTAAACGGATAGTGTTATTAAGGGAGCGTCATGCTCTTAACGCTATGAGCATGAAAACTTATCACGGTTCTGGAATCGTGATGGTTTTTAATATTTTTGTAATAGAATAACGAAAAACATTGCTTGTTTTCGTAATAGATCAAGGAAAATAAGACGTATAAGTACTACGACTAGAGAAACATGATAAGGGTGATTAACATAATCATTCAGACCGGGGACACTGCCAACCATAAATTGTATTGTGTTCTTTCCCGTCTACAGCTTATTTAGCCGATCTGGTAGTTTCTTAATGAACCCCAGCAGATATGAAACCTTAGTTGTGGAAATGTAACCCATTGAGACTCTATGTTTCCTTCTAAATCTATCAAAAACATCACAATCACCTATGTAATGCACTATATTTGATACCTGCAAGCACAGACTACAAACGTCCTCATACGTGATCGCCACCTTCTTCAGTTACGCTGTCAATCCTCAATGGCCCCTAAAAAAATCCATCAGAAATGTTACCATTGGCCTGCTAAACTTCACATTAACAGAGCTGCACCCAAAATGTAGTCTTATCACCGCCTTGGCGTGCTTAAGTCGGCCTTAGCATGCTTAAGTTCAATTTTAACGTTCCAGTGTATATGTCAAGTTAATTTATATGCTAAATAGATGATGACTTAACTGTAGCTCGCCTCTTATGATTGTTTGTAGTGGTGATGATCCTACTTAGGCGTTTTTCCCCTGATCAATAGTCTGATGTTTTTCACCATCGCCTGATATAGGCTGGTGGTTCAGGGCGGCTTCATTCGATGGAATTGTCTGGAAGAAGGTTGAAGTCTCTTTATTAAACACTTGAAACCGCAATTAAATTTTTTTGGTCATGTTCTCTGCTGGGATTCGAACATGTTTCCTACTTACGCAGCATGAATGTCTTATGTAATGATTTTGCTTAGAACTCACTGTTACTATTCGGCCTTTAGCTTGATGAGGATTTGGTCGATGGATCATCTCGTTCTAAATGGCTATGTCATCTGTCATTTGGAAAGCATGACATTTATTCACCGTACTTGTCACGAATCCCTTTATGATTTTGTTCTTTTAGACTTAAGTGAGAGAATTTCCTTCCTACATTCTTTCTATATTACAAACAGTATAATAGGCTAACAATACATAACCATACTGCGGAATTTGTCTATTGTGCCCGTATGCCATCTCAAGTGTAGGTTCAATCAATGTAAGCAAATCAGCAGAAAAAAACCTCGATTCTTCAGTTACCTTTCCTTTAACGTATTCCTCTCATTTTATTTTTATTTTTTGCTGTTAAAATAATAATAAAAATATTTTACATCCTGTATGAGGAGAAATGACATTTTTTTCTTTCCAGTGCTTTCTTCCTTCTTGAAATTCTTTTTCAATTGTTTGTGCCTGGCGGTACCACCAATTTTAAATTTGAGTGTTAAAGGTGCACATGCATGTGTATGTGAGTATGAGTATGTGTATGCTGAGTTTTGTGACAATAATGTTTATCATAAATATTTTGTGTTTATTTATTTTTTTAAATTCATTTCTATTCTTTCTCTCTCTCTCTCTTAATATGAATTTTTCCCTCTTATTCAAGCACACGTACAGACACCCACCCATATGTAATAAAATCATATGTGAATGACTACAAATATTTTCGTATGTAAAGTATTTTTAAATAAAATAATAATAATACTCGTAAAATAAAATAAATAAAATATTTTTTTATTATTAGTCCTTTCAAAACTCCTTGTTTTTCGTATTTTACCACTCTTGTTGATTGTTATTATTGCTTTCATTGTTGACATTGTTTCTGCCGTTATTGTCGTTAAACATTGCATTGTTGTGACTCAGCTGAGCATGTAGGTTTGAAGGATTCTTTTTTATTTTTATTTTTATTTTTTTGTTAAGCTAATAAAAATATAAATTTTTATTTTAAAATTTGACACACAAATACATAAGCACATGCACCAATTGCTTAAAAAATTATAAAAAAAATTATTTTTCCCCTATGCTTGTGTATCTACAAATGTATTGTAACATGAACGCTTTCTAAATTGAAATTATTTGTTTAATTAAAGTTAATTTTCTCCAATTTCTTTCCACTGAAGTACTAAATACAACAACATAACATTGGATAATTCAACGCAATGGATTTCGTGTCTCTCACTAATACTCAGTACTTCGCTTATTACAACTTAACGAATTTCGCGTTCTGATTTATGTCCGCAACCGATAAAAATTCAACTGACCCAGGAGCTAAAGGTAAGCGACCATAAACACCGATGTGTGTTTGCTTTTTGAAGACGCTGGTATGGATTGGATGATTTGGACACTAACGAGAGTTTATTTCAACAAAAAAGCGCCACACAGCTGGTGCCCCATTTAATATTGTGCACAAGCGGTTTGAGGATGTAGCCATCTCACGTGGTGGTCATATGAACTGACCACCGAAATAGTGCGAATTATACTCGTTAGACTTTTTGTTGCTAAGTTTTCTTAGTCAGAGATCAATGCGAAAACATAAGTCGCATAGACCGCACTATGGGCGAATTATTCTTCGAATCATTGCAACAGAAAAATTGGAAAATTGAACATTTGTGATACGCTTTACCCAGCGACATTTCGTCGGACATGGGGATGAAACGAACACGTAACTTCGATGATAGCTCGCTTACACTTTGTTTTATATAAATCTAAAGTTAGGAAGTGCTTAATGAAAGACTCTTTACATATAATAAACAAAAAATCATCAACGATTTACAATTTCTATAACACAATATACACTATGAGCTTATGACTGACTGTCTTCATCTATCATGCTGCTTGTAAATTTTAACGGGTTTCGTACTGATTTAAAAACGGGTCTTTTTTTTGTTATTTGGTTTTCCAGAGTAAAGAAAATTCGTGACATGTGACAATGCCAAAAATACTCAATAATATTTCCCATTTCATCATTAATAGACTAAGAAACGAACAACACTAGGGCAACGAACAAGCATGGGAAGAAGATCCTGTTTTCTTTTCTACCGATAAAAAATATCTTTAGCAACGACGAGGCTCATATTTGGCTCATTGAATACGTCACCAAACGAATTTCCGAATATGATGTGCAAAGCAGTCAAGATCTGCCAACTCACCCTGAAAAATTCACTGTTTGGTGCGATATCATGAACCTATTGAGAGGCCAGTTTGAGGAGCAATTAATCTCTCGTTTTCGAGCATTACATTTGTCGCCCAGATTATGAAATTTGAACTCACTATTTTTTGTGGATATAGCTAAAGTCTCGTTTGTACAGTGAAAAGCCTGCCACAATTCCTGCACTGAAACATTGGTGTGATACCGGTCGAAATGCTGAGTAAAAGTATGCAAAAATTTAGGTTCGCGGATAGACCACCTTTGGAATAGTCGCGGGCAGCATTTACATGAAATAATCTTTAAAAAGGAAATGGCAGGCATTCATATATGTATCCCCTCAAATAAACATTTCATTCAGTTTTTTTTTTAATTTTGAAAACCTAAACAGTTATAAAATCACTCGTTAACTTAAGGCTGATTTTGGGCGGGATGTTTTTACTTCTTTTAACTGTGTGCCCCTTTAGTGAGGTATGCACTCATTCAGTAAGACGGATAAGATTGAGGTCTACACTGGAGCATATTCCTATAAACGCGCACTACTTTTTTTTAAAAAAAGGTAAAAATTAAACAAGAAAATATTTAGGGGGCTATAAATTTATGTATTAAATTAGTTAAGACTTCACTTAAAATATTTTTTACAAAACAAATTCATTTGTACTTTAATTATTATTTTTTTACTTAATTTTCGATATTAACAGCCATTTTTAAGGGTATTTTCCTATAAACGCACTTTAATGTTTGGGCCATTGTAGCATTATTAATAATGTGTGGATGATCCTTTGTTATGGATTGTTTCAAAAATACGGTCTGGCATTTATTCCACTAATTTTTTAAGCAGATTGGAATCAATTTCCTCCCAGACTTCTTTAATTCTTAGTTTCAGCTCTGTCACAGTCTTTATGCCTTCATTCTGGGCATTATTTGCATAAACTTTACGGGCCATGTATCCCGACAAGTTTTCCATTGGGTTTAAGTCCGGACTACAAGCCGGCCAGTCCAACAAAGGAATGCCATATTCATTGAACCAAGATTTCGATTGCTTAGAAACATGGATTGCAGCATTATCTTGTTGGAAAATGCAATCTTCATCCATTTTTTCGTCCATAAAAGAGAGAAGAAGAAGAGCATCTTCCAACAGTTCGTTATAAATCGAACTATTCATTTTTGTCGGAACAAAACAAATTTTCGACTTGCCAACTGCAGAAAACGCTGCCCAAACCATAACACTGCCACCACCGAAATTACGTTTTGACATCCGAACATCTTTAGATCTCAAATCGTATGAGTCTGGAACGTCTAAATTAAATTTTTTTTCGTCAAAGAAAATTACTTTTTTCCACTCATCTGTCCATTTCATATATTTTCTTGCGAATTTTAGACGATTTTCTTTATGGCGTTTTTTTAGCAATGGTTTACATTTCGGCTTTTCCATTTTATGTTTTCATCGTTTCGTAAAATGTGTGCAACGTGTTTGGAAGTCACAGGAAGATTTAATTTATTCCTTATTTGTGTGGAATTCAATTTGTTGCGGGTTGCTTCTTGTTTTATTAGATTAAGTTGTTTTCTTGTTAGTTTTGTATTACCCTTTGTTGATTTGCGAACTCCATAATTTTGACCTTTCTTAAGGAAATTTCGCACCACACTTTCCGAACGACCGATTTTACGTCCAATTTCTCTATTAGAGCATCCTTGGTCGTGAAAAAAGTTTAATTTGAATCTTTTCTTGATCGGACAAAAAAGTTCCCTTGGGCATCTTTAAAAGTGATGAAATTTATTGATTAAAATAGGAAAAGTTACAGTAAATTGAGATATTACTTTTAGAAACGTACCTTTGGTTGAAAAAAAAACTAAAATTGATAATATTTTATTTTTGGTCACTTTTTTAAAAACAAATTTCGAGTGTGCGTTTATAAGAATCTTCCACTTAAAATAGCACCAAGAACATTTGATCGCATAATTAACGCAAACAACAAAAATAAGAAAAAAAAAAAACTGTTTACTTTTAAAAAGTACCGTTAAGTTGTCTCTCATTAAAATAGTTAAATTTTGCTTTTGGATGAGAACAACAAAGATATAACAAAAATACAGAAAAAAATTAAGTGCGTTTATAGGAATATGCACCAGTGTATTAGAAATCCTGTGTAACGAAGGTTTAGTGTCTGTTTCAAGATGTCGAGTAATTTTGAAATCATTCTTATCAGGGTCAAATAAAAAAATTGAAGGACCAGTTGACGTTCTACTCTACCTGCTTTACTGCACTGATGTGGGGTATAGCTCCTATATGCCCTAAACTGATCATTTATTTTGACCACCGGGACATTTTTCCTTACTGTCGTATAATCGCAGAAAAGTTATCAGTGACTAATAGGAGGTGGATTAGCGTAGTGGTTAGAGTGCACGTATACACCATCAGCAAAGAACATGACGAAAATACTTAATTGCTTTTTCGAGTGTTTAACAATAGACTTCAACCTCTAGGTTACCTCCGGCTATGATGACAAACATGCGCAGTGGTTAGACTTCAACCTCCCTCCAGACAAATCCATCTAAAAGAAGTCTGACTGACTTTGCAGCTTACCTTAGATGATGATAACAAACATCAAAATAATTATCAGGAGAAAACGTCATCTACTAATTGCAATTCTAAGTAAGGATCACCATCACCACCACTTAGCAAGGATCCCTACCTTTACACAATCATATATTGGGGCGAGCTGCAGTAGATCAATTATCTACTTAGCTTGAAAGTGAACTTGATTAATGAAACTGTAGCAAAGCAATGGATAATTTGTGAAGAGCCAATATTGCTCCCTAGAGGAGTGACGGAAAAAAAATAATGACTGATGCAAGAAACGAGATTCGCTCACATAATAATTCCTTTAGCAGAAGTTAAAACGCGCAAGAAAACTTTTCACTACTTTTTTTACTGTCGACCTTTTCTTTGTTTAGGGAAAGTTAGTTGGCCTACTGGTTAGCATTTAATACTTACTTTTCCTGTGAATGAATGCTTTTTCTTCTAATCTCTTTTTATCTCATCGCAGTGCTGGGACCTGAGTTTAAAAGTTTGTCGAATTGGCTGTTCGGCATTTAATCTCATCTAACCTTCAATAGTTTTTGAAATTTTTACAAATTTAGACATGTTTGTTGCAATAATGCGTCGATTAAAGATGACAACCGAACTTTAGTTGCGTTAAAAAATTGTAGTTGCCTATACGGGCAACTGAAATTAATCTATTTAGTTGTCAGTTGTCATACGTATACAATTTTCAGCAACTGGCAACCCAACTAAAGTTCAGTTTATACACATAATTGGCCCATATAAATCTTCACCTTCAAGAAAATAGAATCAAAATGAATATTTCAAATAAAAAGCTTTATCGTCGTGGCAAATTCCTAACCTGTTGCTTTTATATACATTTTCATTGGCCACAAAAGAAAAAAAAATTTCCCACAAAACTCAAGAAAATAAAAGTGAGACTATGAAAATGTAATTGAATTGCATAGCAGACACACCCATACATGAAGAACAAAAGAGCAGAATAAAATAGAACAACAACAAACACAACTTGCTTACCAAGTAAGATGATAATGATGATGAAAGAAATTAAATAATTGGGGAATTCCCACGAACACAGTGCAAAAACAAAACCAAGCCAGACAGTTTGACATAATTTTTAGTAAACTCCTGCACACTTATACACCAACACAGCCAAAGTCTTAATTTGTATTATTTTTTTGAAAAAAGGAGCATAAGAGAAAACAGACTCTTCCCTCTACTCTCCATGTGATTACTCATCAATTTTGTTTTTAAATAGGAAAATATTTTAATAAGGCAGGCAAATTGCTTGCCATAACAAGCCCCACACTCTTTAAAAGGGCACACACTCATACACACATTTACAACTTAAGCTCTTTATTTTTATATTTATTTGTTTCTTAACTAACACAGACAGACCCAAATAACCATAACCAACCCCAACAAAGTTTTAATTAATTGCGTACACCAATAATAACAAAAACAAAAATATTTTAAAGCAACTGAATAACAAGAAAAAGAAAAAGCAATTATTATTGCTGTAGTTGTTGTTGTTCTACTCATTTTCAAGTACCAGGTTTAAAAAGAAACAAAAACACACACAAGGAAATTAACGTCTGTACTAATGTAAGCAAGAAAACGAAGTCAAGTCAGGAAAACGAAAGCAGCGAAGGAAGAAACAGCATCTCGGCATCATAATCATCTTATTCATTATCATTAAAAATTGAAAGCAAAAAATAAAATTACGAGAACAGCTGTAGTATTTAGTGAGAAGAACCAGAGCGCGAGCATCATTGGTGGTAAACAGCGAAAATTTCATTGCCAACTTTATTTATGAAAAAAAAACAGAAAAAAAGTTTTCCTAAAACTGGGTTGTGTGCATGGTTGTTATTGTTGTTGTTCTTCTTATGCTGTTATTTTCTTATCTTGACTTTTTTTTAATTTGTATGTTTGTGTGTGTGTGTGTGTGAGAGCTAAATATTCATTAAAATCTCTATTATTTCTCTCTACCACTTACACCCACTCACTCTCCTAGTCATTCACACAAATTTTCAAATGAAAAAAAAAAATCCTTTGCCGCCTTTATTTCAGTTTCTTTAGATGCTTCTTTTGCTCATTTTGAAAACACGAAGGTTGTGTGGTTTGGGTTTCTTTCGGTACGTTATCGTTTTGGCGTAAATGGATGTTGTTGTAGTTGTTGTTTTGCTGTATTTTTTTAACAGTTTTCGTGATTAAAAACAAACCGGCAATGAATGCCAAGGAATTGTAGAAGAAGCAGACTTTTTCGCGCCATAACTTTTTCTTCATTTTAATTTTCTTTTATTTTTAAAAACTCATTTACTTGTTGTGTGTATGGTTGTTTTTTTGGTGGTGTGGTAAGGGGAGGAGGTAAGACAGTTTGTCTTGTGTTTACTTTCTTAAGACATTTTAATAGTATGTGTGTGTGTTGTTTTCATTTCTCACTCTTAAAGTTTCTCATACTTTTGTCTCATTTAAGCGGTCCTTTTTTTAATTTTCCTCTTCTTCTTCCTATTTGCTTCAAAAGAAAATGAGGAAATAAAATAACGAAACAAAACAAAGTTGAAGCAAATTAAGGTTTGTTTTTTCTCTCTTTCTCTCTCTCTGTTTCTGTGATATTTAAAAGGTTAATGAACTAATGGCTCAGAGTGTTGCCAACTCACACCACCACCGCCCTTTATTATTAGCACGTGCTTTTCTTCTTGAGTCATTTTTCTTACTCTTCAACTCATTATGATTTTTTATTTCTTTTTTTTTTTTCATCTTCCATTAATTTTTGCTCTAATGCAATGTAACACTACAGTGTTTGGAAAAGTTATTGCCGAGGCGTTGGGTGCAGTAGTAAACATTTAAAAAGTGCATTTAGTTTTACGGATGAAATTATTTTCGCGGTTATTTCAACGTTAATAACTTCTAAGCGAGAGAATAACATTTTGCAAGTGGTATAAGGTAATCAGAAAAGATGAAAAGGAAACAAAAATTTAAATAAAACTTTGACTATTTATTGCAGTTCAAATGCATTTAAATATGAAAAAAACGCTTCGGTTTTCCGGTGTTATTTTGAGCGGCGTCTTTTTTAAAACATCTCATTGTAATACGTAAGTAGGAGCTTAACAAAGCCCCCGGAAACACAATTGATAGCATGTAGGTTTTCCTTGTTTTTACTATTGCTCGAATGTACTAATTATATAGAGCCCTGATTACTGAAATCAGGTTCAATAGCGACGCTATGTCAGAGACTACATTAAGCAGATTATTTGCCAATTCGAGCTAACAAAGAAACGCGATCAAATTTCGTAAAAGTTCTCATAGTTATTTTCAGTGTACAGAAGGACCCTCACGTCACTCTTGGATGTGTGTAACGTTAAGCTGTGCTGGGTTCCTGCGCACAAGAGCATGAACGGGAATGAGACTGCGGATGAGCTGGCGAGAGCGGGTGCGTCCAAGTCTATTGAACCGGCGGATGTGGTTCTTAGTGAGCTTAGTGGTTAATTGGGCCTATCGGAAGTTGGAAGAGTTATTTTGGGGGCAGAGGAGACTGTAGGCTGGTTTGGCCAAATTTCGACCGCTCTGGGACTTTAATTCGTTTTCTGACTGGTCACTGCGCTCTAAGGGTAATGACAGGGCTCGGAAAAGTGGGCAGCCAGACACCGTTGAACATATCCTTTGTTTTTGGCTGTCTCTGCGCTGGCTCACGTTGTTAGACCAGGATTTCTTCAGTGGTCTAGGTGAGGTTGCGTCATCTAGGATCTCTGATATGGAGGGCTTTATATCAAGCATCAGCTGGCATACTAAGTGACGCCCGATTTTCAGGGTGTTCTACTTTTTCCTATAGTATCCTATTTCCTCTTCTTCTCTCTCTTCTTCTTCTTTCCCTTTTCACCTTTATTTTTTAATAGTTTTTCTTTCTATCTCTAAAAGACTTTCCACAATGCACCTATGTGTTCTCTGGGTGGAAAGCTATTTGCATTGCCTTGCAAACCTAATTTCTTATTATTTCATTCATACGGCTGCCTTGGCTGGCCTCACAGTACCCTATTCGATGAGACTAATTTTAAGGAAAATTTTCGATTCTATGTAGTCGTATCTCTACGGCAGCACGAATGTTTGCCTTCAAATGCTCAATTGTATCTGGTTTGTCGGCATAACACTTGTCTTTTATCGGCGACCCACCGAAAATAGCCCAACGTTGTCAAATCGCAGCTTCTTGACGGCCAACTGACATCACCAATTCGTCTATTTAAACGGCCATCAAACGTTGACGCAATAAATTGATTGTGGCATGACATGTGTGTCAAGTTGCATCATCCTGTTGAAACCAAACATCGTTCACATCAATACCATTAAAAGCGGGCACAAAAAAATCAGTTATCATGGTGCGATAGGTGTCTCCAATGACCGAAATTGTTGCGCCGTCCTCATTTTCAAAGAAATATAAGCCAATGATGCCTCCGCTCCACAATCCGTACCACACAGTCACTCGTAATGGGTGCATTGGCTTTTGTCACACCACGTTTGGGCTTTCTGAGCCCCAAATACGAAAATTTTGCATTTAAACTTACCCACCAAAATGAAAATGAGCTTCATACGGAAAGATGATGTTTTGCAATTTCCGACCACTTGTCTTTGATTTGGAAATAAATTTCATTCAGTACTGAGTTTTGTGACAAATAGAATGACATAAGTATTGCCAGTTTCGAAATAACCGCTGGTTCAGCCGATAGTATAAACCATCTAGCACCTCAAAATAGCCATCAACTGCAGACTTTAACTATTCGTTCTTGTGAAATATTTTACCTCCGATTCATTTTTTCCTTTTTTTTTTTGGAAACAGAAAACAATCCGAAGGAGCTAAAACTTTACATTACTGGATGTATAAACTGCTACATTGTCTTGATGAAAGAACACTTTCTTTTGCGGCGAATTTGGTCTTTTTTCCCTTCCCCGTTTAGGTGATGAAACTAAACGCTGCAATAAGTTGAAGATTTATCGAATAAATATAAATTATCCGGGCTCCTATCAAAAATAGAACTGTTTATCGACTTCTTTTCAACACGATTCTCCCAATCCAGCCCACTGATTTTACTGTCAGTTTTGTTCAAATGTGAGGTAGCGGATGTATGACTAATTCATGGTTTCAAAACAACGCAAAGACTAGAGCTTTGCGATGTTTCAGAGCACCAAATACAGTATTGAAACAGTTTCACTTCACTGTTGTATTACGGTGATGTCCTATTCAAAAGAGCGTCTGTGCAACCCCTTTCATTTCAGCCACAAAATTCTCTTCTGATCCTGCAATACCCTTGGCTAGTGTTATACAGGCATCATTACCTGCGACTATTGTAATTCCTTCGAGCAATTCCCTCACCGTAAGGGATTGGCCTTTTTTCAAAAACCTAAAAGTCAAATCAATATATTTGAGTCTTTTCGATGCTATTAACTACTTTTGGCACCAAATTTCATTATAAGGAAAAATTTTAAATTTTTACACAGATGGATGCATATGAACTGTTCATTAAATAAAAGATGCCAAGTCGATCGATGAAAATGCATTCTACTCAATTTTTCCAAATTTTTATTACATCCTGCAGTGGTATATCTTAAAAAAATGCAAAGTGATGGAGGAATAGAAGTATGATGCTACCGATTATTTCTTGGAGCATAAAATATATGATTTAACAAAATATTATCATATTTAAGCACATCTTTGCTTTTACATAAGCATACGCATGCAAAAAAAGCATATCAAGGATATGCGCCGAACATAAAAAACAAACAAACATCCTTCTACCCTACAAAAAAATTAAATGAAAATGAAAAAACAACAATAGATTGAAATAAAAGCATCAGCCATAAAATCTATAATCAAAAATCATAATGCGTGAAGTGGTTGTGAATGCTGGATAAATTACATGCGAATAGACAAGCACATCTTCACATTAAAGATAAAAACCTCAGGTTATTTAAATTATGAAGAGATACGAGTATGTACACACACGCTCACTGAGTGAAGCCAGTAGGCAGACAGACAGGCATTCGAACATATTTAGATGATCTCTGATCACCACTTTGCATGCAGTGTTTAATGTGGTTCTGCTTCATAAAAAAATATGCAGATGATGCGTATCAGTTCATAGCGAGAGGGAGCATACTTTTTTATATTTTAACAGTTTTTAAGAAACCTTAACTCTTTCCTCCCTGTGGTGTTTATGAAAATCGTTCTACATATGGAATATTTTATTTCATTAAACAAAAGCCAAACCCGTATAATCATTTAAGCGTTTAATTTGTAATGAAGTCTAGGAGTTAACATAATCGAAAGGCCTCAAAAATGAAGATTTGGCGGCAGTCCATTAAATTCGATGTAGCCAAAGTCACCCCGCCTTATACATATGTATAGCGATTGGCTTACTTTTTTGATAAGTCTTAGCTTTAACCTACCGGGTGTATCAACAATTGAAATTGCTGCACATATGTTTGAAGTCTGTTTAAAGAATCCAGCCCCAGGTACTTAAGTTCACGTTCTTTGATGCATACGACTATTTGCAGAGTATACATGGTGTGATATCATTAGCGCTGCGGAAGTTTGAAAAGTTCCCAACGAAACTTTGTGAGTTGCTAAGTAAATACTTTACTGCTGGCTCATATCACGGTAAATATTCACAAGCATTTTTTGAAGCCATCCACACAATGAGCATGAACAAAACGATTCGCTTTTATGTATTTCTGTGCTTTCATTAGTAACCGAGCTAGATTGCCTCTACGCGATTCTGCTCTCTTGGTTGCAACTATAAAATAATGGGAAGCAGAGTTTAAGCGAGGCTGTATGAACTGTCCAGATAAACACCTTAATGGTAGATCAAGTATTAAACAGTTAAGAAAATTCACAAAATGGTATAAGGTATTCAAGAGCTTTAGGTGCGTGAGCTAACTGAAACGATAGGCATCTTAAAATGCCCAAAACATTGCATATTTGGAGATAAGAAAGCCGTGCACAAGCTGGGTGCTGTGTTTGACTGCATTAGTACAAAAACTAAGAAGAATCTACACCGATCATCCTTAACATTCCCTAAGATATGCTGACGGCATCTAAGACTATCCCGGCCGACTATTATAGCGAAGGTACTCCTCCAAAGCTAAGCAAAATTATCCTCAACCCTGGTGTCGATTCTCCCCCTTGAGTCTCCCACAGAAACAGCGAATGGCTTAGTCCCAATAAAACCTGTTTGCCAAAGCACTTCCCTTTCCAGTGTGGACCTTATGAACCGGGAACCAACATAGCGTAATCCTGTTGCGATTGACAATCACAATCAATCTTTAACCTCATCTCGCTGTATGGCAAAGCACTTAAGGCTGCTTAGCTATCCAACATCACATACTCAAATCCTTCGATTTTCTCCTCAGGCACTCCCTAACACAGTTGAAGATTAGGTAAACTTCCGCCTAAAAAATCTAAGGATCCAGTGCCTGATCTCACAATTGATTGAGTTTTGTAGACAACTTATATCCAATAGGTCTAATGGCAATACCTAAAAAAGAAAAACAAAGAAAAACAGAAGAACTACTTCTTACGGAGGTAGCTATTAGTCTCAACACATTTGGGTCATTGGCCGAGCATAGAATATTGGGTCATTGGCCGAGCAAAAGATACATGCACTTCGATTTTGTGCGCATGTTCTCTAATTTCTTATAACAAGCTTCGAGGTTTTCATTAATCTGATCTTTCTATCGGGGCTATGGATGCCCTTTTCTGCTTCGTGCTGAAGCATCTTCTTTAATTCGTATGACATGTCCTAGCCAACGCAGCCTAGCTTAATGCGTTTGGCAGAGTTCATACATCTTGCTTAGAATCTTTCTCTCTTACACCCCAACAATAACTTTACCCTTCAGGCTTCAGCGCCATATAATAGCACAAGTAATATCAGCGTTTAATAGATTGGAAGTAGAGCTTATCGAGTAGAGCCTCTTTTCTTATCTGCTTGCTTAAGCCAAAATAGCATCTGTGGGAAAGAATGACTTTTCGTTTTCATTCGTAATCTCGAAGCTATAATAGTTATCAACTTTTAGATGCTGTCCAATTCTTGTAAGCTCTTTGTTCATCAACACTTTTAGATTAGTCTTGGACTCTCTTTCGATATCCCTAAAGACAGAAATTACCTCACGCAGTGTACGTCCGATGATATCACTATCGGAGGCATACGCGAGTAGCATAAACTTCTGGTTCAAATTGTGCCTGCAGAATTAACCCCTGCATGCCGCAGAAAACTGTTGAAGAGAACGCACGGAGTTATTGGTATATATGCCTTTAAAAACTAGGTGGTTAGAATGTTACTTTCAATGGTAAACGGTATAGGAACATGATCAGAAAATTTTTCGTAACTCAATTAGCTGGCATTAATCTTGCTGACATGTGGTTCCAACAGTACGGAGACACATACCACACAGCGCGCGCTACAATGGATTTACTCAAAGAAACTTTTGTTGAAAGAGTAATTTCACATAAGGGTTCAATTAACTGGCCATGAAGCTCGTGTAATTTAACTCCACTGGATTATTTTCTTTGGGATTGAGGAAATTAAAATCAACATTCGATAAGTTATTGGTAAAATACGGCCGCATATCTTGAGAAAAGTTCGTGAAAATTGGTATTCCAGATTGCGATTTGTACGCGCCAGCCGAGGCACAGTGCAAAAATAGAAGAAGTTGTCGTAGAGAAATGAAAATTCGTACGGACAATTATTAGGGCAAAATATAGATATGCGCAAAGTTTTAATAAAGTATGAACACGGACACGCCCAATGCCCACATATATAATCAAGATACGAAAAATTGATGAAAAATTCTATAAATTACACACTTTGTTGAAAAAGTTGATTCCAATATTTTCAAAATAAAAGAAACACCACGTTCTTGTTGTTTTACAGTTTTTATTTCCTCACTTTATCTTTATACAGTTTGTCTTAATACAGCAACTTATTTATCTTGCACTTAACATTCGTTTATACAACACTTTTATTTACGCCTAAACACGACTTTACTTTATGACTGCGAAACGATAACTATCTATCACAAAATGCCATGCTCAACCTTTTATAGCAGTTCATTATCAATTTCGAATATCTTGTAGTTACTATTTATCTACGTTAAATTCAAAGGTTGTAAAATTATAATACACAAAAAGGAATCGAGCTGGCAACACAGTTAAACATGCAAATGGTAGCATTCTTAATACGAGTAGTATAGATAATTATGGCAGTGACAAGAGCCTTGACACAAACCAATAAAATTTACAGCTCAAATCTCACAATACAGTCGTCCCTGATGTGGTGTATTTTCTTTTTAGGCATTTTTATTTTCGTACCAGTAAAGGGTCCGCCAAATAAATTTTATTTTTTGAAAATGCTATAAAAAAAAACTACGGAATATTTTCTCAAATTTCTTTTTTTATTTAAGAGAACAGTCTTTCCGGCTAATAATGGAAAATAATTTCATTCAAATGGCTGACTCGGCTGGCCATGCAGTAGCCTACATGATCGGTTCAAATTTTAAGCACATTATCGATTGTGTGCCGCTGTATTTCACCAATGGCTTCACGAATATTATCCTTTAAAGCGTCAATTGTTTTCGGCTTGTTGGCGTAACACTTATCTTTGATGACACCCCACAAATAATAGTCCAACGGTGTCAAATCGCAGCTTTGAGGTGGCCAAACGACATCAGCTCTGCGGCTGATAATGCGATCTTCAAAAACAGGGCGCAAAACATCGAGTGTAGCTTCGGCTGTGTGACACGTAGCACCGTCCTGTTGAAACCAAATGTTGCTAATATCCTCTTCTTCAATTTTTGTGAACAAAAATTCGTTCAACATGGCCCGATAATGATCGCCATTGACTGTAACGGCCACTCCTTGCTCATTTTCGAAGAAAAATGGCCCAATTATGCCCCTGGACCAAAATCCGCACCAAACAGTGACTCGTCTTGGGTGTATCGGCTTTTCAATGTATGTGTGCGGGTTTTCTGTGCCCCAAATGCGACAATTTTGCTTGTTTACATACCCGCCAAGATCAAAATGAGCTTCATCTGAAAAGATGATTTTTTGGCAAAATCGGCATCTTCTGTAAGTCGATCGCAAGCCCACTTAGCAAAGCGAAGGTCAAGCGTATACGCAACCATATTCGTTCAGCGTAAGGATAAAACTAATTATCTGTCAAATCAGACATGAGCCATTTACGAAATAAGCACTAAAAAACGTTAGATGGCGGACCCTTTATTATAAAATGTCAAAAATAGAAATAAACAAATATGTACGAGTATATGTATTTTTATATTTTTTTAAATTATTCTTTGGTAAATTTAAAATATTTATTGAATTAAGTGCTTTTTTCAAAGCAGTAAAAAATAAAAACAGTGAGCAAAACTTAGCACTTTTTTTGTATCCGCCGGGAAGGTATACTACTTTGTTTTGCCGCCATTTTGGTAAACATTAGTCTTGACAGTTCATATTTGGCATTCGTGAAGTAGAGACGTGGCAAATTTATTATGTAAAAATATTCAGTAAACCAACGTGTTTTAATCGTTAAAACATTTTATCAAATTCAGTCATCGATTTTCATGAAAAAATCATAATGAGTGACGAGGCACATTTCCATTTGAATGGTTATGTAAAAAAACAGAATAGTCGGTTCTGGGCAATGGAAAACCCTCAAATTATTCATCAATCACCTCTGCATCCATTAAAAGTGACAGTCTGTTGTGCAGTTTGGCCAGGAGGAATCATTGGACCTTTCTTCTTTGAAAGTGAAAACGGCGTAACTGTGACTGTTAATGGGCAGCGATAACGTGATATGATTGAAAACTTTTTGATGCCACAACTGCATGCTTTGGGCTTGACTAACATGTGGTTTCAACAAGACGGTGCCACATCGCATACAGACAGGATTACAATGGAATTACTGCGAGAACTCTTTCCACAACAAATTATTTCAAAGAATGGTGATGTTGATTGGCCTCCACGATCGCCTGACTTGACTGCTCCGGACTTCTTGTTGTGGGGATATCTGAAAAGCAAGGTTTATGCAAACAAACCAGAAACGCTGGAGCAACTTAAACAAAATATTCGTGATGAAATTAATGAAATACCGCTTGAAATGTGTGAGAATGTAATGAAAAATGTGCTCAAAAGAGCTTATATTTATGAGGCTAACAGAGGCGGGCATTTATCTGATATTGTATTCCATACATAATTGCCGACATTAAATGAGACATTTATCAATATAAGATCCATTCTCTTTCATATAAACAAAAATTATAAACTAACAAAGTAGTATACCTTCCCGGCGGACACCTGTATTATTGTAAAGTATTTAAAAAACTAAACTTTAAAAGATTTCGTAGAGTTTTATAGCCATTTTTCTGAAGTACCTCTTATAACTTAGCTAAGTTTAGCACCCGTTTGCGACAATATGAACAAGTAACCGAAAAAGAATCGTTCAATATTATACTAAGCCAAGCTTAGCTTCCAAAAAATGTATATACAGTGGTGGTCAAAATATTTGCATCCGTACTTCGGACACAAATTCTTCCTTTTAATACTCGAAGACTCTCATATTACAGTATTGTTTTCCATTGTTTTGGAGTCCAATTCGCATGTGCTCGTACAAAGTTAAATGAGTTTCTCTTTTCCTTTCTGATTTAGGGGTTTTTTGCATCTTTATAGCTTCTGAGACCATATTTCCTAGCTCTTCTTTTAATGGCTGAAATACCACCATTAAAATACCAAAAATCATTGATTAAAAACAAATCGGAATGAAATGGGTAATTGAAGAACAAGAATACTGCTTTAGTTGCAAATCTTTTTACCACCACTGTATATCTAACAAGGCCTGTTTCATTAATAAGAAAAATATATTCTCTTGTTCAATTATGATTTAAACTTTTGTAACTGTAAACAAAAAATCCGAACGCAGTGCGAAATCGTATTCCTTATAAGGGAGACTTATCCCTTCCGCATGATATGGTTAGTTTTGTGAATTTGATAAATGTCTTTTAATTTTGTTTAAGGACTTATATTTTTGTAAACCAACTTTATTAAACGTTTAATTTACTTTTTTTCTTTTCTTTTACAGATCCCAGGTTGGTCTTAAGTAAGTGCGTAAGTAAAATTGTTCGTAATGGCTCCGCTGAATAAATTTTTTTGAAAATGCTATAAAAAAACTACTAAATATTTTCTCAAATTTCTTTTTTTATTTGAAAGTACAATCCTTCCGGTTAATAATGGAAAATAATTTCATTCAAATAGCTGCCTCGGCTGGCCATGCAGTAGTCTACACTATCGGTCCAATTTTTAAGCACATTATCGATTGTGTGCAGCTGTATTTCACCAATGGCTTCACGAATATTGTCCTTTAAAGCGTCAATTGTCTCTGGCGTGTTGGCATAACACTTATCTTTGAAGGCACCCCACAAATAATAGTTCAACGGTGTCAAATCGCTACTCAGAGGTGGCCAAACGACATCAGCTCTGCGGCTGATAATGCGATCTTCAAAAACAGGGCGCAAAACATCGAGTGTAGCTTCGGCTGTGTGGCACGTAGCGCCGTCTTGTTGAAACCAAATGTTGCTAATATCCTCCTCTTCAAAATTTGTGAACCAAAATTCGTTCAGCATGGCCCGATAATGATCGCCATTGACTGTAACGGCCACTCCTTGCTCATTTTCGAAGAAAAATGGCCCAATTATGCCTCTGGACCAAAATCCGCACCAAACAGTGACTCGTCTTGGATGTATCGGCTTTTCAATGTATGCGTGCGGGTTTTCTGTGCCCCAAGTGCGACAATTTTGCTTGTTTACATACCCGCCAAGATCAAAATGAGCTTCATCTGAAAAGATGATTTTTTTTTTTTGTCACAATCGGCATCTTCTGTAAGTCGATCACAGACCCAGATTCCCAGCGTTGTTCAAGCGTGTACACAACAATATTCATTCAGCGGAAGGATAAAACTAATTATCTATCAAAATCCGCACCAAACAGTGACTCGTCTTGGATGTATCGGCTTTTCAATGTATGCGTGCGGGTTTTCTGTGCCCCAAATGCGACAATTTTGCTTATTTACCTACCCGCCAAGATCAAAGTGAGCTTCATCTGAAAAGATGATTTTTTTTTGTCACAATCGGCATCTTCTATAAGTCACAGACCCAGATTCCCAGCGTTGTTCAAGCGTGTACACAACAATATTCGTTCAGCGAAAGGATAAAACTAATTATCTGTCAAATCAGACATGAGCTAAGTGTTACCATTCACGAAATAAGCACTAGTTGAAAAAAAACGTTAGATGGCGGACCGTATACTTTTCAACTTAAAAATTTGTTTCAAAAAATGTTGACTAAGCGCATAATGTAACCCTTTTGTCTTGAAACTCTATTAAAAACATTTCACATGTTTTACCACATGTTGTTTGTTGTTTTAAGTTATTAAAAGGCTTAAAATAACATATTCGTTACAATCATTTTTTATGATTATTTTCGAAAAATGTGTTAAATGTTGGGCCATAAATCAAGAAATTACAATAGAAAACCCTTAAATTGTTTTTTTGTTTTTTTCAAACAACATATAGAATATCTATCTAATCAAAGCTATTTTGCATTGGATTAGAAACAACAAAACATAACAAAACAAAAGGAGGGAAAAATGAATATTTTTTATTCTTATGAATATTCATAAAAATCAAATAAGCATGGAAAAAAACATATATGAGTTATGTGCATCGAAGGAAAAAAAAACATAAAAAATTTTAAAATATTGCTTTGCAAACAAAATAGAGAAAAAAATCTATTGAACTATTAAAAGGCAAATTTATATTAATGGGCCAAAGGTAAAGGATTTGCAAAAAGCAAAGCATAGAGTGGATTATAGGCAACCAAAGTGCTACTGCAGCCATTCAAACAACCCCTTCACCATCAAACAAACTCTGAAGTCAGTATCACAATTTTCATAGATAAAATGTTATCTCTGCTTTATTAGTTATTCTTGTTCGCATCCTTTTATTTGCACATGCAAAAAAAAAGAAACAAAAGGTAATAAAAGTATGAGTGCTGTGTACGAAACAAAAAAATTAAATGCCTAGAAAACCACTTTTGATGATTTTACAGTCATGATTTAATCAATGGCAATAAATCGCACATTAAATTTAAACTACAAGACCTGACTACAAAGGACGCACTATATAATGTGTTTTTGTATGTGTGTTTGTGTAAAAAAAGGATGTTTAGTTTAATTTCGAGTATCGGTTTTACTATTATTTCCCAGAAGTTAAGAGCATCCTTTTGTTGTTTTACATTGTTTGCTAAAGATCTTGGGGTGCTTGGTTTGGTTTATGAGTGTTGGTCTTAAACTAAAGAGTTCAAGGGTTAAATAAACTATTTTCTATTCTAATTTTTGTTTTTGCAAATATAATACTAACAAGCATTAAAACAACTGATACCTGACTTTTTGCCACATATTCATTGGGATTATTGTTGTTATTGTTGTTTGTTAAAATAACAAATAAAACTCAAGTAGTTTATTATTTTTTGTTCTGAATTGATCAGATCGCTGATTCTACTTAATAATCATATTGTCGAAGATTAAAGCTTCATCATCATTTTTTACTCCTTTAACTCCTTGGAGGCATAGGGCTTTTGAAAAACATTTTTATCGTATACGGCTTTGCTCCAACTTCTTTATCTCATACCAGTAGTGTCGAGATTGTTACATGAATTTAAGCCAAGTATGATTATGCAGACCTCATGATGCGATTTCTTGAGTTTTCCCCAACCCATATTTGCGATTAGAATTCATATCAGACACTGTCCGCATCTTACGCTAAGGAAGCAGGTCAGAACTGCTGGTGACGTATGGCTAGCGAGGGCAAAGACTTCAGTTGACAAACGTTTGAACTATGTTTCACACCCATACTATAGCACAGAGATAACGTTTAAATTATTTGTCGTTTTGTTACCTTTGAGAGGATGACAGGGTCTACGGGCATGCGGCCATCTTTAGGTATTTGGATACGATCCCTTCCTGCATAGAATGTTCTCCGTATGCATCTCACCAGAACCTGTAATTGGACCTGGTACTGTTGAGGTATATACGGATGGATCAAAATTCTCGGAAGGGGTTGTGGGCGGCATCTTTATTCGTGTATACGGAGTGAAGGAATTCTTTAATCTGCCGGACCACTGCAGTGTATTACAGGCGTAGGTTTCGGCGATAAAGAGCGCAGCGGACCGGTTGATGTATTACGGGGTATATGATAGTGATATACCAATTTGTACGGACAGTCAGGCTGCGATCAGGGCGCTCTCCGGTGTCTACTCGACATCACGACTGGTGAGTGAATGACAAGCATCTCTGAACGAGATGGCGAGATATTCAGACCTAGAGATTATCTGGGCAAGGAGTCACTCGGACACCCAGGGGAATTGTGTGGCAGACGGACAAAAATCGCACGTGCATAAGAACCTCGGTGGTGACCTTGCCTTTCGTTCAAGGGCTTACAAGGATTGGCGCATTTCAGAGAACATAAATTACAACGGATTTTATAGCCCTCCTATGTATATATAGATTTGAAGAATTGTGTGATGGCCTTTGTGTTATATACTCTGACTTCCAGTCTATGTTTTACTGTCTTTTCTACCAGTTTTGATATACCTCGAGATTTTCAAACAGCTTCGTAAAGTTAAAAAAAATATACCCCTCTTTCCCACTTTGCTGAGGAAGTCATCTATGACCTTTGATAAAAGTAATGGTGAGAAGAGACAGCTCTGATGAACTCCACAGTTTGTGTTATTTGGATTGGACAGACGATTTTCGTGATGATAGATAATACAAGGGAAGTCTTAAAAGGCTTTGACTATGTTTTATTTTTCAATGTAATCTCCCAATACTAGGGCCATTTGAAAGATCAGCTTCAGCCTGCAGTCGCTGAATCTTAATCCGCCAAATTGCGTTAATGTCAGCGTAAAGCTGATATAGCTCATGATTAATTCGGTGTCTATACTGACCGCCAAAGCAGACCATACCTTTTTCTTGAAAGTACTCATACTTCTTAGCTAAATAACTGTACGGGTAGTACCAGCGTATTGTAGAATATTATTTTGGACTGTAGAGAGCCGTGTTGAAAGCAAATTCTGGGCTTATCCTCTTTCACTGTCAGACCCATTTAGCTGTTTCTTTTTGAACATTTGCAAAGTATAAGTTACATCTCGCAATATTCGTCCCATAATATCAATATCATCGACATATGCGAGTAGCACGTGTCTATTGGCTGAAATCGTGACGGTTGTATTAACTGTTGCATCATGTATGATCTTCTTCTTTTCTGGCATTGAATAATACTGAAAGTTCTTCTTCTAATTTAACTGATGATCTGGTTTATTATTCTGGCAGGAATACCGAACTAAGACAAAGCTTCGAACATCGATGCGCGTATGATGCTGCCGAAACCGGGTGTTTTATCGACAAATAGCTGATCTACGTTGAACAGTTTCTCCTGAGTCTTTTCCAAGATTTGGTGTAGTAGTAGATTTACCAAATTTGAAGCCACACTGATATGTTTCAATTATTTCGCTGACTTTAGTTTTTAATTTTGCACATAAAACACTCGATAATATTTTATATGCGATGGGAAGGAGACTTATATCTCCATAATTGCCGCACACAGTTCTGTCTCCTTTCTTATGTTCATAGCAAAGAACACTGACCAAATGGCATAGGACATACAACCAAATGCTGCTAATCATTAGTCTTAAACAGCTAAGCCGGCACTTAAACAGCTCAGCACCTTTATTTTTTTACATTCTAGATATTGCTGTCTTGACCTCATTTTGTTTGGGTGATGTACACTCAACATCATCATCTGTAATTAGATCAATAGTATCTTCAACACGGCCGCTCTCATTAGATCAAAAGATTGGAAAAGTTATCCTTCTAAGTCTTCAGTGCAGTCGCCGAATTATTCATCAGATTTCCATCTTCATCTTTGCAGGACGAAATATCTGTACCAAAGCCTCCTCTATTCATTGTTTTATTCTTTGGTAAAACTTACAGATTTCATTTCAAATCCTGATCATTTCAATTTACTCACAGTCACGTTTTTCTATTTTGCTCTTCTTGCGTTTGAAAAGACGTTTCTTCTCTCTTCTCTTCTGTTGATATCTTACCCACGAACTTCACGTTGCTACAGACTGCAGCGTTCTTCTCTGCGGTGGCATTGCAACATTCCTGATCATACCATGGGTTCCCTTGTGTAGTTCTTTGAAAGCCAAATAGAGCTCTTGCAGAATTTTCCAAGTTGTGGGCAATGTTGCCAATGTGCGCATATATCATAAGCGGGAGTAATGCTCTCTTGTAGCAGTTGGGACAGTCGAGTGGTGTAGGCTGTGGTAGTCAAAGCCACGAGAAATATCTTTTATCTAACAGTCGCAAGCTTGAATTTTCTACCAGTTTTGCCACCTTGTGCTTAATTTTTCATTGACATACGAAATTTTCTGATTAGCAAATCAAACTAAATTTAATCCTTAAAATACAAAAACTATTGTTAGCATGGAATATTGTTTGGAGCTGTCTTGAATGCTGGTGACGACAATTCACTTTTTTTATATGATAAAGTGGGCAAATTTGTTTATCTCATGTTATTCTAA
Organism: Wohlfahrtia magnifica; assembly: GCA_023159175.1. Lineage (NCBI taxonomy): Eukaryota > Metazoa > Arthropoda > Insecta > Diptera > Sarcophagidae > Wohlfahrtia > Wohlfahrtia magnifica. Next base: position 5,246,035 of record JAKWBJ010000534.1, on the reverse strand, counting down.
AAGAAGTTATAAAGCATTACTTTGCTTCTCATACTATCAAGATAAGGATCTTAAGCAAATATCGGGTATTGCAAAGGTTTGGTTGATGCATACCTGAGCCAAGCTTACAGAAACATCTGCAATTCCTTTAGAAGGAATTGGCTGGGAAAGTTTATCAGAAAAAGTTTAACACCCTCGTACAGCAAAAGGCAACATTATCCAAAGTATGGAACTCCGTAGAGTTAAAATTAATTTTAAGACGCTTACTCACTCTCCTGGATTGCAAAGGATATGTAAACTGTTACTATTTGGTTGATTATTGCATTTTAATTATTCATACTTTAGTTTGTACGACTATACGTTCAGCTCAAAAAATTGACAGTTTTTATTGGATGTTGAGTTTCCTATTATAACTGATGTTAAACTAAAGCTCGAAAAATCTATTATTAATTATAAGAAAAACTCGTACGAATATGTATACGAGTATGTACGTATATATGTATGTACGAGGGCGGATTGATATTGAAGCTACCTAAGTAGGAAAAAAACATTTTTTTTTTTCAAAAACCATTCATTTCTCAACATAGTCTCCTTTTAGCTCAATGCACTTAGTAAGACGATTATCCAACTTTTTTATACCATCTGAATAATACGATTTTGGGAACTCCTCAAAATACGCATTAGTTTCGGTAATCACTTCTTCATTTGAGATGAATCTTTTTCCTGCGAGCCAGTTTTTCAAGTTTGGAAACAGGAAAAAGTCACTAGGGGCTAAATCTGGACTATAAGGTGGATGATCAACCAATTCGAAGTGGATTTCTCTTAGTTTTAGCATCGTATCTAATGCTGTGTGAACCGGTGCGTTGTCTTGAAGAAAGAGCACTTTTTTGTTTAAATGTGATCGTTTTTCCTTGATTGCATCAACCAATTGATCCAATAATGCACGATAATACTCTCCTGTGATTGTGGATCCCTTTTCAAGATAATCGATGAGCAATATTTCGTGCGCATCCCAAAATACAGTGGCCATAACCTTGCCAGCCGATTTCGCTGTCTTCGCCTTCTTCGGAGCACTTCCACCAGCTTCCACCCATTGCTTCGATTGATTTTTGGTTTCATGTGTGTAGTGGTGGACCCACGTTTCATCAACAGTTATTAATCTACGCTAAAAATTAGCAGGATTATGCTTTATCATGTCCAAACACCGCTGTGAAGTGATCTGTCGAACTCGTTTTTGTTCAACACTGAGCAAACGCGGCATCCATCTTGCCGATAGCTTTTTCATATGCAAATGTTCATGCTTAATGTTGAACATACGTTCATATGATATGTTTGCCATTTCAGCAATCTCACGGATTTTAACCCGGCGATCATTCATAACGATATCGAGGATTTTTTTGATATTTTCTTCAGTAAACAACTCTTTTGGCCATGCTGTTGATGGTATTGTTGCAGTGCTTGTTCGGCCCCGTTTAAATTCAACAATCCAATATTTCATCATATAATCTGACGGAGCAGATTCGCCGTAATGTTTATCAAGCTTTTCTTTTGTCTATTTCGCCGTTTTGCCTTTCAAATAATAGTGTTTAATCACTCCACTTTTCTCCATTTTCCAAGAAATTTGGATGAATTTGGCTAAAATTTTAACAGCTGATGTTTGACAGATCGTAATTTCTAAGAACGAAAAAGTTTTTGTGTTTGTGCTACCATCTAGCGCTAGGTAGCTTCAGTGTTAATCCGCCCTCGTATATAATATTGGTAAAAACAGAATTTTCTGTGTAATTTTTCTTCATAAATTTGATTCATAAAGCTATTGGTGGCAACACTGATAATTAATTATGAAGTAGAAGTATATTACGGTTATTACGGTTTAGGGTGTATTAGTGGCGGTGAAACCCGACTATACCTTTCTTGCTTATTTTCAAATAAACTTAAAAAAAAAATGTTCTGTAGGTGGTTTAAAGGCAATAAACGAAAGCGAAAAAAAGCCAGTCAAATACCAACATGTATAGCCAATATTAGTCATCAATCAAATGAGAATTAAAGGGAAAAAATATTTTTTCCAAGTCAGTAGAAAAATTTGTCATTCTTAGTGGAGAACTTAATCCAGCCTTAGGATAAACAAAAAAATAAAAAATAAAATATTTCTAAAATTAAGAATATAAAGAATATAAACGTCTATGAGTTCAAATTTAAATACCGATTGATGTCAGAAATACGTGACATGACAAACAGCTCAGCTGTCAAGCTAACAATGCGTGCGCAAAAGGATTTTGACAAGAACGTCTTATAATTTATGCGCGAGAGTGAACGCCTCATTGACAAGGAAATATGTATAGAAAAAAATAAAAAAAGATCCTTTCGAAACAAAAAAAACATATGATCACTAATATTGAATATAAAAAAAAAAAAACAAAAAATCATTTAGGGGTTAAAATATGTTCAACAGCATGCCAAAGGATAAGATTTTTTTTTTGCTTTTTTTTTTGTTTTCCTATTCAAATGATAATTTGAGCTGAACCCTTCTAGTTATGAGATATGCTTTTCTAACATGCTGTTCTTTCTAGCTTCTCTACTCGTTTTATTTCTATTTTAAATATGAAAAGGATTTTGCTTTTGTTTTTTTGGAATAAATTAAAATTTTTTTTTAATTTGCATACGTTAAGCATCATTAAATTTTTGTTTCTCTCTTCTTTTTTTTAATTAAATGCTGAATACAAGGGTTTTTGAGAACTTTGTTAAGATTTTAAAATTTAGTTTTAACTTAACTACGATGCGGGCAACAGTTACAGAAAATATCAAGAAAATTAAAAAAGTAAAATAGTGAAATGAAAAGCATATTCTCTGAAATGGGAAAAATAATAATTTTGTGGATTTAAAATATAAATTAAAAAATGTAATACAAATAATGTTTTAACGCTTTATTTTTTTAAGTGTAATATAAGAAATTAATTTAATTAATCATCTACCATAACTTGGCTTCAGTTCCTGTTTCTCACCAAGTCTGTTGTCAATAAGCAACAAGATGTTCAGCAACGCTTTGTGGAACTTTTCTATCTTTAAATATAGGGTAAGAAGTCGTGCTTCGGTTTTGCACGTACCAGGTTTTTGTTTAACTTCGCTGAAATCATCATTAAACATGTCATTCGTAATAACTAATGGCGTTTTCCTTTCTGATACAAAATGTTGCACTTCTCGTGTTCTTTGGAATAAAACGTCGTCAAATATTAAGTAAAACCAAAAACTTCTTAAGGCAACATTTCTAGAGTTAAAACAGCACCTTTCCTTTGTATAATATTTTGTAAAAAAGAAACACAAAAAAAGACAGGGCAACAAAGTGCAACATTTTTGTTTTTTTTCAGAAAAGAAAACGCAATAAGTATCACGTTTCGGAACCAAATGCGGCGTTTTTTTTATATGTAAACTTTTAAATCTCCAGTGTTATTCACACTTTTCTGCTGAATATGGAAACATTTTATAGCCATCATATCGCGCTGTTTGAAGTTCTCTCCAACCTTCTTTTGTACCATTTCGTGAGTTCAACTTTTTAACATAAAATTAAAAATATTACTGGAAAGGGAAAACGCTATTACCGGAAAAGGAAAAACGAATCAACGTTTCTATTATTATTCCGTCTTTAAATTGCAGAGTAGGAAGAGTACTCGTAGTGAATTCTTTTGTTAGGAACGATTCTTTTTGAGAGCCGAATTTTAAAAGAATTTAAAATATACGACTCGTGATAAGAATATCGAATCACGAATTAGTAAATGTTGTTTGTGTGATACAAAACTTGCAAGTGTGTAATACTTATTGGTCGCTGCACACAAAATATACATACACACACACATACGAATGCATAGTATTACGTTTTTATTCTTACACAAACAACATGCATTGAAATGAATCACTCCCTTTCGATTATTTTGTGTTTATTTTTAATTCGTTCGCAGTATAAAATTCGTACTCACGAGTTAAAAAAAATTTTAAATTTTTTCTCACGAGTCGTGCAAAAGATACTTTGAGCAAAAAATATGAATGCGAATCAGAGAAAATTTTGCTCACGAATAGACTTTTTACGTACTATGTTAAATTGTAGTCGGATAAGTGATAGATAAAACTAAGACTTTATTTACTGGATTACTAATCGAATAGTTAATAACCTCGATATTGAAAATAATTTTTTTTTTTTTACCCAACCCATTCGTATGCATCCCTATGAAAACTGCTGGGCTCTGCTTTGAATCAAGACGTATGTATCGGGTGATTTTTTAGCAACTTTTTGGCAACACTGCTTCAGGCAACTCAGCTATTTTCGTGTAACGTGTCAAACATGTTCAGTTTGATCTATAATTTAACCATGAATCGAATTACAAACGGGCAACGCTTGCAGATTATTGAACTTTATTAAAATTCATGCTCAATTAAGGAAGTGCATCAGCTCTTTTCTGGTTGAATGCATACGTGAACAAGCGAAATTGCCGTATTTGTTGTGAAGAGCAGCCAGTAGCATTGCAAGAACTGTCAACGTATCCCGTAAAGTGCACTGTTTAGTGTGGATTATGAGCCGGTGGCATCATTGAACCGAACTTTTTTAAAGGTTACGAAGGCAGGAACGTAACTGTGAATGGCGAGCGCTACCCTGAGATGGTAACGAATGAAAGAGCTGGACTTGACTGATACATGGTTTCAAAAAGACAGTGCCACATGCCACATCAAACCCGAAACAATGGCCCAATTGAGAGGCGAATTCAATGAAGAGTTTATTTTACTTTTGGGGCTTGTTAATTGGCCACCTAGATCGTGAGATTAGGACTATATTTTGTACTGCTATGTTAAGGGTTATTGCTATAGCAATAAGCCTAATAAGCAATAAGAATTTATTCATGAGATACCGGCTGACATGTTGGAGAGGGTATTCCAAAATTTGACCCAGCATATGAATCATTTGAGGCGTAGCTACGAGCGACATTTCATTAAATCATCTTTAAGCACTGACTTATACAGATCGTTCTATTAATTCAAATAAATATTTCATATATTTCTCAAAATTTAAAGAGTTTTTTTAAATCAAACCCGAACGCTCTTAAAAAATCACCCAATATATGGAATACTCCAAACCAAATTAGCCTGTGTAATTGCATGTGCAGACGAGACTTTGAATTACTTTGTTCGCTGCTTAGATTACTTATACGAATTACCTTGTTCACACTGCATCCTTATAATTTTATTTAAGAAATCGAAATAAGCATATTAACCAAGGACAAAAATAGATTAGAAACTTAAATTAATGCTTTTAGTGTGGCCATAAACCAAAGGAAATCATATTAATTTTGTATTTGTCTATAACGTAATTGAAACAGAATATCTTAAAATTTTGGTGAGTCGCTCTTAAACATTTTTTATAAGGAATTATGTAATTTGGGACATATTTGGTGGTTGAATTATAATTGAGAGAGCGAATTCTTTAAATATATGACGCGCACAATCATTTATGCAACATTTTTATTTTATCCCAATACACCCCAATGGAGTATATCATTTTGATTACAAAAAAATATAAAATTATTACAAAAGCGCTGAATAATATTCTCCGCTAATCGTTTATCCTTTGGAAAAAGAAGGAAAAAACGCTAAGAAGCGAAGGAAAAAACGCGCGCACACCTAAAAGCTTTGGTTTTACAAACCCACATTAATCTTGTTTTGTACAATTTTTCCGCCAAAAAAAAAACAACAACAACTATGTAGTATTTTGATGGATTCAAGTATCGTACACAATTATAAGACGTTGTAATAACTTATTCGATTGGTACTTGAACTTCTATAAAGACAACTTTAAAGTGCTCACACGGCTGCACTTAATGTTTTTCGGGGATAGCTATTTCGTATTCAAATACTTTTCGTATTCAAATACTCGATTGAGTTGTCCACAGCTTCAGCTGTCTCATTTACTTTTGTTTCTGATCATCTAATATTACATTATAGATTTTATCAACTATATGGTGGGGAATTTAAAAGTTTAAATTTAAAAATGCAATAAAACAAAAACGGTTTGAAATTTTGCCAAATTTATTTTATTGCTGTGAAGTACAATTGTTCCGGTTAAAAATGAAATGTTATTTTATACATATGGCTGCCGCGGCTGTCCTCTCAGTGCCCCATTCAATCGGATCACTTTTTCGAGAATTTTTTTCGAGTGTATGAGGTCGTATCTCGGCAATGGCATCACGAATGTTGGCCATCAAATGCTCAATTGTCTCTGGTTTGTCGGCATAACACTTGTCTTTAGCGGGGCCCCACAGAAAATAGTCCAACGGTGTCAAATCGCATCTTCAAACGTTTGAAGCAATAAATCAAATCTCCATTCTCCGTTATGGTTGCGTCGTCCTCATTTTCAAAGAAATATTGGCAAATGATTCTTCCGCTCTACAAGCCACACCAAACAGTCACTCGTAATGGGTGCATTGCCTTCTGTAAGACCACGGTTGGATCCCCAAATACAGCAAGTTTTGCTTATTAACATACCCACCAAAATGAAAAAGAGTTTCATTCGAAAACATGAATTTAAATGACGATAAATTTCCAAAAAATCCCGACGTTGCTCAAGCGTAAATCGATTGATTTTGTTCAGTGGAGATAATATACAGAGTTTTGTGACAGAATAGAATGACGTAAGTATTGAAATAACCGCTGATTCAATTTTAAACCGATAGATGGTCCACCCGATATAAATAAAAAAAAATTTCTGGTCGATCTAAATGTTGGTTCTGGTATGTCCATAACGGAATTTAGTAAGCTAGCTTTCAAGCTATATACAAACATGCTGTCACATTGCGACACATTGACGTTTATCTGCGTTCACGAATATCAGAAATTCAAGAAAGAAAATTCCGAATCATAACTCTTATATTTTTTCCGGGATATAGGGTAATTGTGTAGCTAATGAACTAGCTAGGGCGGGTATATAGCTTGATATTTTCAAACTGTAATATAGTATAGCTGTTGCGATTACCCCGGCTAACCTGGGTAACCCCCAGTCAATGTAAAAAGAGGGATCAATTATGTTGGCAGCATGGGAAAAACATGCTTGAATCTCATGGCAATGCATCCTACTATTATGGTTCTTCCAGACCTTTGCCCCATTAGGTAATGATAGAATCGGCATTATTTCTCATGACTTTTGCAGAAACTGTGGATGTGAAGAAAAGGAGAAAACTCTCTTTCACCTCAATTATCATTGCCTAGTCCATGCCATGAAATGACAAAGGTTCTTGGCCACTCACTTTTTGTAACCTTTTTGAGTTAAAATTGTTCCTTTTGAAGACTGTTTGTTCCTTAGATGAGATCTTGCGCTTGTATTAAAGTGTGGCCAACCAATTCAAGGACGGTTCGTCAACTTACTAAACCACCTTTCAGAAATTGAAGTTTGATGGCATAGAGTCCACATATTAATATGGAGTCTTCTTTGGTTTCGGTAATGGTCTTCAGATTTCTCAATTGTCGTTTAAATTGTTGAGGTGGTCGGTATTCAATGGCTGCCAAACACAAACTAACAGACGCAGCCTGTTCAAAATTCGGCTGTGGTTTCGTCTATAAAAGTTAACAGTTCAGAGGAAGCGGTGTTGCATTGAATGAAACCGCTGGGATTACAAAAAAGAAACGGAAATTTCAATCTAACCCATGATATTCAACAAAAATTAATGAATTTAAATCGATTTGCTTCTAAGCTTAAACATTTCGAAATTAATTTTCTTACACTCTAACCATGGACGGACCGAGTTAAATGTTTTTCTTAATTATTTGAATATTTTTTCAAGTGATTGGTTTTACATTTATTTTTATTTTAACGCGTGACTACTTGAACAAATTGTCGTTTATTTTATTTTTATTTTTATTTTTTAAAGGAATTCAACGAAATAACCGGAGAGTTGTAAACAACATTTCATTTTTGTTTTTCTTGAAATTATGAGTTGTATGGTTAACAAGTAACAATTATTGGAACCACTTTTCGACATGGTCTGGTCATATAATTACTGGCCTCTTAATGATACTGGTGTGCACCACTCATACAAACATGTCCGCCGACTGTTTACATGGCTATGATCGTTACTGTTGGTGTAATTGTCGTTTTATCTATTCAATTATAAAACGAAAGATTAAGAAACGCTTGGCTAAAAAAACGCAAAATTAATCTCTTTTGATCACCATTTTAACGATCGTCATATGGTTAATGTGCTTAAGTTTTGAAGCAGAGTTGGGCAAGGAGGCTTCATTGTGTGTGGTATGCCAGTTTCAAATAATATTCTGTTATAAAGCGTTGTTTCTGTATATCTACTATACCACTGTTTTCCTCAAGTTCTTTGAAATTTAAATAAGATATAGCTTTGTGATGTCCCATCTCTGTTGCATTTCAAATCATTTTGTTTTCAGCTCGTTACCATGTCTACAGGTATTGATTAGAAATCGAAATGTGTTTTAAATACTTGTTTCGAAATAATGTTTTTTCTAGTGTCGATAGATAAATTTATCTAATCGATAACAACAATCAGTGTAAACGTACGAGTATGAGTATGATATTTTGTATATTGATTAGTTATTTAATAATCTTTTCTAATGATAGACATTTTCAATACAACAAGTGGTAAGGCAGTGTGTTCACAGAGGGAAATATTTTGTAAAACATCGATAAAAAAATAAAAATAAATTTGCTAAGCTTGGCATTCTAGTGCACAAGTACATCACATAATCAAGACAAAATAAAACCGGATATTACAGGTCACTCAATAATTCCGTAGGATAAGTAAGCAAAAAACCACAGTTTTGACGAAACTCGATTTTATTATTCAACATAATTGCCTTCGAGGGCGATACAATAAGTATAGCAATTTTCCAACTTTTCGAACCCATTTTTATAGTACGATTTCTTTAATGCTTTATTTTTTTTTTTCAGTAAAAGCAATGCTTTATCATGACTCGAAATTCACTTTTTTCAATTTTTTTATATAACAAAAGTTGCTTCACACAAAATGCTACAACTCACGAAGCAATAATCAGATTGCTGTCAAATTTATACACGTATCGTGTCATGCAACGGATTTATTGAGTGATCTAATAACCTTGGTCCGGTCGAAACTTTAAGGGTTGTTTTGCTTATTGCTTTCGAATTAACAGGGGATGATTAGCAGTGTTCCTGGAGTTCCCAACCTGAGTTACCTTATACAGAGTCGGTAAATTTGAGGTTAGAAAGTAAATTAGCTGTCAAATGATGAAACGCAAGAATAGAGCTGTCAGTCTTTGACGCTTATTAAGTAAGAAATTGGGAAATTTTAACTTTGGAACGCTACACTCTTGAACAAAGAATTTTAAGTGTGAAATTTACTATCAAAATGGTGAAAATTTCACTGTATCAGTTTGTAGAATTCGAGCAGCTTTTCCTCCTAATCAGTTCCCTTCTGAGACCGCTTAATTCGAGGCTCACGGTACTGTTACTAACAATAGATGGAAACAAAACGCTCGTAATGGCCATAGTGATGCAAACATAGCCGCGGTATAGCAAAGTGTTGAGAATGAGCCTGGGCTCACCAGAGAAACTTTGCGCCTCATTTTGCATGAAGATATTCATCTTCACGCTTATAAAATTCAACTTATTCAAGAATTAAAGCCAGCCGACCATTGTTTACGTCAAATGTTTGTGAATTGGGTGAACGAAAACAACGCATTTTTTAACAAAATCATCTTTAGTGATAAGGCCCATTTTCAATTTGGCGGTTATGTAAACAAACAAAATTGTCCTATATGGGGCACACAAAATCCACAAGCAGTCCTCGAAAAACTATTACATTCAAAGAAAGTGATCGTGACCTTTGGTTTCAGCAGGACGGCGCCACAAGCCACACAGCCAGCCAAACAATTCGTTTATTGCATGAGAAATTTCCTGGTCGCGTAATTTTTCGATTTGGCGATGTCAGTTGGCCGCCTCGTTCTTGTGATTTAACGCCACTGGATTATTTTCTAGGGCCATTTGAAAGACCGGGTTTTCGTGTATAAACCACAAACAACTGACACTCTTGAAAGATGAAATTCGGCGCTGCATTGATGAGAAGCTCTGTTGCAAAATGTGGTTCAAAATTCTGTGAAAAGAGCGACGTCTAGAGATGGACATATGCCCGACATCATATTCCATGATTAATTCCCATATTTCTTCTTTATATTGGTATGAATAAAACTGAATTTATCAAAAAAATGTGTTTTTAAGCCAATTTACTTCCTAACCTCAAATTTGCCTACGCTTTATAAGCGATTATGATTTCATATGACAGTAGTAAATGCGAGTTCTAGCAAAATCCTCTCAATAAAAATAAAAGAAATTGTTGCTGATGTGCGATCTTAAACATGAAGTATCCGTATTCAAAAATAGAGTGAACCAGCAACTGATAATTCTTGACCTGAAATCCTGTGGGGATGTAATTTCATTTCGTTGTAGAACTTTTGTGGTTTTTCGTCGAAAAACTTGGCCGATTTTTTTTTTTGGTCTAGCATTGTGTCTTGAACACTTATAGATGCTTTATTTCGAATTCTTTGTTGAAAGATTAGAATGGTTCGTTACGCTTTCTTCTTCTTTCAAACCCACCAAACACTCTTTGTTTGGAGGTTCAATGGCTTTTGACCATTATGTTACTCCCTCTTCATTGTCTAAAATGATCCACTTCAAAAATTATTTGATATCGTTGGGTCTCATTAGATTTTCACTGATAGTTACACAGGGTTTTAAAAAATAAGGTTCCATTTTGATATGAAAGAAAGATACAATGCGCCATATTCCTTTTATAAAATTTCTCATCACCTGTTCAGACATTTGTGGCTGTATGACCTCGATGACTTCACAAATTCCATCATTGAGGTCTTGAATCGATTGTGAACCAATGATTTCTGTGTATTAAAGTAGTCTCTGAGGTGAAAATAGACCTCAAAATGATTTTTCAATGAAATTTTGGATCAGTTTGATGCATTTCAAGGACCGCGTCAACAAAGACATGATGCTCTTTGGGAACATGTACTAGCTCGCCTCGTCGTATTACCAGCTCATCCTATCAGCTCAAATTTTACCATTAGTTTCACAATTGCTGGCTTAGAAGTTCTTTTACGGCGACCTAATATTATTTTAGTTTTGCGAACTGTGACCGCGAAATATTCACCATTTTTGAGAACGAGTTTTAATTAGTAATGGATGGTCCAACCATAATGCATGATGTTAATTGTGTCACACCTTTTTTCCCAAATTAATTTCACATTTATTTGTTTCAGTGTTTGACAAATTCTACAACGGAGAAGTACAAAATTAAGCAGCGCATTAGGATTGTTGAAGCTTTTTATGAGCGTTCAAATCAAAATGCATTTCGTGCACTTTGTGATTTATTTTTTGGTCAGCATAATCAACGAAATGTGTCCACAATCGGGAAAATTGAGCGCAACACCTGTGCATGCTCGCCCAGTTCGTTCTGCGGAAGATATTGCTATTGTCCTCTTTGTGAGAAGCTTGCTCTGCTCTCTCCTAACAGCTTACGTGCCGATCTTGCTTCACTATTTGCATAATTTCATCCAAGGCTCATCTTTGTCATAGAAGTTTCCAGACTACCCTAGTGTCTAGCTTTTATTCACAACATTCTTACCGTACATTTTAAACGTTTTTTTGTTATGTTTTTATATTTTCATATAACGAATCAAAGAACTAACTGTCTTAACCAAAAATTCAACCCTTCAAACACGACTTCGTTCAACGCATTCGAATTTGTATTGCCCGATATATGGGCATCAACACTATCTAGTGGCCGAAGATCGCAGAACATTTTATTCGTATCTAATGAATTTAGTTAAACAATTGCATTCCGCTGTAATTTCACCTCAATTATCTACCTATTGCTGCACTCAAAAGTAGAAAAAATATTGCATGTCTTTCTAGCAAACCCATGAAATTATATTTTTACAAAATCTAGAAAATAACATGGAACATAATGGGAGTGTAATAAAATCCTGTAAAAGTACTAATTAAGTTGTAATTTGAATATAATTTAAATAAAATTACTTTATTTATGCATATAAAAAAATAAATGTTTAATTTTCTTTCTATCGTTATAATATAATTTATTTAATGTTTAAATATATTATTATTACAACTCCCTTTTAAAATATTTATAGTTGTTAACTAATCATAGTCATATGGAACTACTGTTAAGAGTATTATTATTCTTTATTTTTCTCTTTCTCCTTATCTATTAATTATTTTTAATTTCTCGGCTCTGTTTTTCGCAAAATCTTCATCTTGTGGTCGGTCATACTTATGCGAGTGCAGGTTTGAGCTTAGGGGGCATTAATGTTTAACCATTTGTAACATTTTAGCAGTTTTTTTGCATAATTAATAACCACTATGCTCTGCGAGAAGTGATGAAGTGGTTGTTGTCTGTCTATCCATCTAGTAAATATGTAAAATATGCACCAACCATCTATACAATTATTATTTTAAATATTCAACCAGTGGGCATCCGTAATTTGCTGACGATATGAGTATGAGTATGTCGTATGCACGGCTATTATGACCATAGCCAAAGTGATCGTTAATGGGAATTCAGAGCATGAAAGAATGTTTTCTGTGAAATGAAAATGTATACAATTTTTTTTGCCCCCTGCAAAAGGAGTGTTTTTTAAAGATTCTTAACTTTGAAATGGCAACACTGCTTTATTTAACAACCGATTTAGCAGCTGATAGTTGCTTTTTCTTAAATTTGTTTTGACATTTCATTATGTTTAGACTTTACCAGCGCAACGCTTGCAAATTGATGATTTTTTTTTTTTTATAAAAATAATGGTTCTGTACGTCAAACCCATTGAATTATTTTCTTTGGGCTTATATAGTCACTTATCTACGTCAAAATCAACATTCAAAGAAATATTGGCGAATTACGAAGTTTGTGAAATTTGGTATTCCAAAAGCCTGTGTAACTATAAAAAAAGCACCCTATGTAAATTAGGTACTCAAAATCAGAGCATAGATTTATGCTTAGACTGTAAAAAAGCTTTTTAAATTTCAAAATGGTGATCAATACCTTGACTACAAGTTTGTTATGGATAAAATTACAAAAGCGTTTTATTCGACTGAGAAAATGATATCCAGTTAAATTTGTTATAACCTACGCTGAGTAAAACCAACATATTTTATTAAAACTCATTACGCTTTAGCTAAGGCAATGATTTGAACAATTAAAAACTGACAATATTTAAAGATAAAAAGTTGAGGGCTTTGTTTATTGAATCTTTCTATTAAAAGCTAGAAGTGATTGTAAATTCAATCACAATTCAATTCATCAAACGGTTTCTTAAAGTTGGAAAGCACTTGGATTTATTAAAAATCCAGAAAACTGGATCTCACACGAACTGGAAAACAAGACATATCGCAAAGCATTTCGTATGTCTGAAATTGTGTTTCAGATCCACATAACAAATTCGTTTTTCCATGAAATTGCTACGGATGACAAACAGCTTTATTTCTCGTTACTCCTCTTGGGAACATACCTTTTCCACAAAGCATTTCCAACTTACATGTTTTACTGCCGTTGTCTTGCCCACTTCCCCTGTAAGATTATTTCACCTTAGTTCTAGGATAATTGTGCGTCGCCTGGTGTTTTTTGGCCGTACGCAAATCATTGATTCTTTAGAATTCCACTCAAGTGCCATCCTTGTAATACCATATTGATTTTTTTTCATTAAGCTATGGCCAATCCATCTCTACTTTATCTTATTTGCTTCAGTATAGGCTCTTCATTTGTTAATTTCAGAAAACTGATATCTTACATATGTATGATAACAGCTGTAACGTGATGATGTTAGACACAAGCCAGTGTACAACAAAATTGACTTAACACTTCAGTTCAATATTCTGAGCTTGGTTTTCCTGGATATGTATGAGCTTCTCCATACTGACTGCAATCACCCAAATACCGTTCTTGCTTTGTTGAGCCTGTTGTTAATGTCGGTTTCTGCACCGCCATTTGCTGCCGTTGTGCTTTCCAACCATTTCTTTGTACACTTTACAAAGTGGAATATTCTCAACGTCGAATATTCTCCTCACACTAAGGTAGCAAATAAGTTGGGATTACTTCATCATAGTCTGTTGCATTCCTACGATATAGTAGCCCAACACCATAACAGGAAAATTATCCCTAAACAACAATATTACCGGTACCGTGCGTTACCGTTAGGTTAGGTTAGGTAGGGCCGCCCTGGAGGTAAGGAGTCTCACTTAGGCCAGAGATTTGGCCCATTATGATGCCGCAAGTATAGATGCTAGACCCGGGACCAAATAGTCTCCATAGGAAACCATTTTGACTAAAAAATAGATCTCGCAATTGCGGTTACATTTATTCTGGAGAGTTCGATTTAGTCCTCCTTTCATCGAGGACGATTCAGCAGAGCCTGACGATGTACCCTCATGCCGCCAACGAGATTAAGCATCGACATACACTGACCAGAGAATATTCATCTTAATCGAGGCAATCGGGACACCAAAAATAAGCCCTGGCTCGAAAATATCGAGCTCAATATTCTTCTTGGCCAGTTCGTTAGCAACGTTATATTCCTTGTTCCCGGAAGCCATATGAGAGTTACCTTTGAATGACCCGAAATTTCCATGAGAAACCTGCGGATTTATGGATTAAGATAGACTGTCCGCAAAGATTGGAAGATTCTCAAGGAAAATACCATCATTTAACAAGCAATGAATGGCCCTTAGTACGGTCATGACCTCTGCCTGAAATACACTGCTGTGATCAAGTAACCTATAAGACAGCCTAGTGTCAGAATTCTTCATGAATATACTACAGCCCACTCTGCTCAAGATCTCAAGGGCATTTTCAGGAAACTGCTGTTTATCAGAACAGAATTCTCTTGTGTGTATATCAAAGTCAAATCTCCTATCGAGATAGTTATAAGGATGTCTGTGGTCCCTTATAATCGCAGTGTGTCCATATATAGTCCAGATTACGCCAGGATTTAACTGCATTTAGCCTTACTGCCACCAGCTACGCCCACTGCTTCAAAAGAAGATCGGTGGAGTGAAGCCAGTTAGGTATAGTAAATAAGGCTTTGGTTGGAGTGGGGTAGAATGTACTGGTGATAGGGACATTTGCCTACCTGTGCACCCGTTACCGTTATTTTAAGCATTCATTTTTATAAAAAAAAACGGAAGTAATGCTTATTCTCAATATATTTTAACGCATTAAGTATTCGATTAATCAATAAATTCTTTTAAGTCACTGTATTACTAAAAAAAACACGCACTTTGACTGATGGTGGCGCACAACAGAATGGCTTGCACATCGATCACAGAGTGTTAAATAATTATAGTCTCGATGCAATTCACAATAGTGAATGCAAGTAGGCTGGGTCCTACAAAACATGTGTACGTAGTATGCGATTCTATTCTAAACAATAATTACATAAAAATTAAAAACTATTTTCTGGTAACAAACACAAAAGTAGGCATTCCCTCTAAAATCATATTTTAGACAAATAATAACAAAATGGTCTTTATATATGTACTCATAAGGAGGGGTTACAAATGGAATTAATTCTTGATAGAAATTCACATGCTGGCTGCTCAAAGAAAAGAAATTTAAAAAAAAAAAACTTTTTATTCAAAAATCTTTTGTGTGGAAAATAAATTTTCATAAAAAGAAACACACACTGCACTCGATGAAGTTAATAAGACTCGTAAATCACTTTACTTTTGTACTTTTCTTCAGAAAAAGAAACCAACGATGACGGTGCAGCAGGAGGAGGTTGCTTGCACTAAAGACAGCTTTGTATAAAGAAACTTTAAAGGAAATAAAAGTTTTCCAAGAGTGTTGCTGCTACTGTATGTGGAAAAAACTTATTTGATTTTTAACAATAAATAACTCACACACATGTTGTAGGAGTGCGAAGTGTAGAGACCATAACAGACTGGATCTCTTTTAATATGCCTTGAATAGAGAATCTCACATCAAACAATGCCTTTTATTGTTACCAACATTGTTTTTGTTGTTGTTTACAAATTTATTTAAATTTTTTTCATTGTTTTTTGTTTGGTTTTCTTCAAGTTCTTTGTAATAAATAAAATGAATAGAGTTTAGAGTGTTGGCATAAGCACTTGTGCTTTATTTGTTGCAACTTTTCTTGTACGCAAGTATATGGTATGCAGTTTATAGTGTAACATAAGTTGCATGTGTTGCAACTTTTTTTTGTTGATGGATTGGCTACTGATATGTGTAATATGTCTGCTTAAATCTTTTAAAGTAATTTTTTATTTAAAAGGAGATTTTATAAAGGAGATTTTTAAATAAGAGAAATTCTTATTGATTGAAAACAAACACTCGTGTTGGTCTTACTTAAGTAGATATGAAGGACCAAGAAATTTATTTTTAAGCGGCAAATATTTCGGTAGCAAGATCTTGATGTGATGTGCAGTGAATAAGAACGATGCAACTTAATATATATATTTTTGTCGAAATGTTAGCCATTTGACTAGTGTGACCTTAGTTATATAATAACGCTGATGTTTGGTAACAGTCTAAAGCTCTAGCGATGTTATCTTCTTTATCTTGGCTTGTAGCAGTAAGCATGTCATCCTTCATCCCAAATCTCTATGATTCTCAATCTGTCTATATGAAGGCACTTTCCCTATCAGGTCCCACCCGTAATTAATTCCAATTTGGCGAGCGACTTCATCAAAAGTTATTCTGTAAGCACAACGTAACTAAAAGTGTCTTTAAACCTCTGTTTTTTAAGGGTGTCTTAAGCTCTGAGCACAGAAAAAGTCGCAGGGCAAACTGCGTTATATATGGTTGACTATGCAAGATTGTGATGACATCTTTTTACAAACAAAAAATAATAACAGTTACACATGCTTAAATCATAATAAAACAAAGAAATATATTTGAAATATCAATGAAACGGGCTTTGCTGGATAGAAAATTTTGTGACATTAATGCTTAAATATGATTTCGGGCATGTCGCCGCTACGGCGGGCGCGTAAATTTTCACAAACTTTTTACAGCATATGCGGTCGTATTACGCTAATTACTCTTTCATTGTCGATTTTCGGATGTTCAATTGTCTCTAATTTAACGACGTAGACCATACATACATAACCTACATAATAACCCTAAACAAACAATCCAATGGGGTTAAATCGCATGACGTGGTGGCCAATTAATTGGACCATTACGTGAAATTACTCTTTCATCAAAAGTTTCTTTAAGTAAATCAATTGTAGCGCACGCTGTGTGTCATGCGGCTCCATTTTGTGGGAACCAGCCAGGTAATTGAGTTTACGTCAACAAGCCAAGCACAATTCAAGAGCTAGAGGATGAGATAATTCGGCATATTAACGACATTGAACCTAAGTTTCTTTAAGTAAATCAATTGTAGCGCACGCTGTGTGTCATGCGGCTCCATTTTGTGGGAACCAGCCAGGTAATTGAGTTTACGTCAACAAGCCAAGCACAATTCAAGAGCTAGAGGATGAGATAATTCGGCATATTAACGACATTGAACCTAAGTTACGTCTCGGGGTCATTGAAAATATTAACCGACTTTCATAATAAAATGTTACGGGTGGGCCATCTATTGGTTTCAATTCAAACCAGCGGTTATTTCGAATTTGGCAATACTAAGTCATTCTATTCTGTCACAAAATTCAGTATATTATCTCCACTGAACGAAATGAATTGTTTTGCGCTTGAGCAAGGAATATTATTTCCAAAATAAAAACAATTGGTCGGATATTGTCGCACAAACTTTGGCCGCAGAGAAGGACCAACAGTGCTAGGTATCGCAGATTTATTGCTTAAATTCCTAAATCTGGTTTCATTGTTGATGCACCCTGACGTAAGCGTGATCGTAGAGTGCGTACACCCGAAAATACTGAAGCTGTGACTGAGAGTGTGCGTGAAATTCAATCAACATTAACTCGTCGTCGTTCTCAGGAATTGAACATTTCGCGCACCATTTTATGTTGAATTTAGCGAATAGATCTTGGTATGATGGCTTACAAAGATCAATTGGTTCAAGAGTTGAAGCCGCATGAACATCGAGAAACTGCACGATGATGTCGATTTTGCTAAAAAAAATCATCTTATCGGATGAAGCTCATTTTCATATGGGTGAGTACGCTAATAAGAAAATTTGCTGTATTTCGGGCTCAGAAAACCCAAACGTGGTCCTACAGAAGCCAATGCACCTATTACAAGTGACTGTTAGGTGCGGTTTGTAGAGCGGAGGCATCATTAGCCCATATTTCCTTGAAAATGAGGAGGGCGCAACCATTACGGTCATTGGAGACACCTATCGCACGATGATAACCAATTTGCTTGTGACCGATCTTTATAGTATTGACGAGAACGATGTTTGGTTTCGACATGATAGTGCAACTTGCCATACGAGTACATCTCATGCCACAATCGATTTATTGCGTCAAACGTTTGATCACCGTTTAGCCGTTTGATTAGCCGAAATAGTGATGTCAGTTGGCCGCCAAGAAGCTACGATTTGAAACCGTGGAACTATTTTTTGTGGGGCGCCGTTAAAGATAAGTATTATGTTGACAAACCAGTGACAATTGAGCATATAAAGGCCAACATTGCCGAGATACGACCCCATACACTCGAAAAAGTTCTCGAAAATTGGTCCGATCGGTCAGCCGCGGCAGCCATATGAATAAAATAATATTTTATCTTTAACCGGAACAATTGTACTTCACAACAAAAAAATCAAAAATAAGCAAAATTTCAAACCGTGTTTGCTTTATTGCATATTTAAATTTAAGCTTTTAAATAGCCCATCCGATAATATAAGCCTGGACACGGTATTTTGAAAGTTACTTAAAATAAACAACCGCTGGAATCTGTTCGATTTTATAAAATTTTATAAAGACCTGTACGGATTGACAAGTGTTAAACCCCTAAACTAAAATAGGAAAATATTATTACTTTCTTCAAAACAAAACCGATTCTAGTTTTAACGGTTGCCAATAAGAGTAGTTTGTAAGATAAGCCCAGTGTTGTTTTATCTCGAGAATTTTTTTTTTTTTTTTAAAGAATATGGTATTTCATTTCGCAATCTATTGGAATCTTTAAAATCTTTAAACTTAAAGCACAAAACATTTTCGAACAGTCGTTTATTCCTTTATGGATCAAAACACATATTTTCTAATCAAAATAAGAATTTTTTTTCTTTTTCTTGTCTTCTTTGACTCGTTACGTTACATTTCGTTTTTATTTTTATTTTCATTTTGCCAGTGAACCATTTTATGTTCAATCAAACTAAATGGCAAAATGTCTTTTTATTATTCAGATCACAAAATTTTATGACAATCACGCATCAAAATAGCATTCATCAGGACCAAAGGAAGAAAAAAAAAAGTACCCGAGAATAGAAGGAGAGTAACGAGTAACGAAAAAATGGCAACACATAAAATAAAAACAAATTTTTAACAAAAGAAAGGATAAAGGATAACAGACTGAACCATGAAAACACAGAGAACAGCAGCAGAAACAAAAAGACAGAAACGAATACAAATAATCGAAATACTCGTACTCGTACATTTCGGCATAAGAATCAAACTTAAAACGTTAGCGATAAAATAAGCGTTGGTGAAAGGGGGAGGGTTAAATTCTTTATTTTGGCTGTTTAAGACGAAATAAGTGGTGAAATGAAAATGTTTCCATTTTTTTGGAATTTTTAGCAAAGACTTGCAATCTCCTTTTTGCGATTTACTCCCTGTTCCCCTGTTCTTACTGTTGGTCTTTTTGTGTCAAAGAAAATTTCTTATTTTTTATCAGAGAAATAACGGCAAAAGAAAAAGGGGTCGAATGTCAATTTGATTTGATTTCTAAATATTGAGATTAAATTCGATATGCGTAACATACTCGTATGTGATGAATATCCCATAAAAAAAAACATCAAGAATTTTTTGTACGACGAGGGTGTTGGTGGAAAATTTCATATGAACATATATTCAGTAAGGCATGTACTCACAAATCCACTATCCACTATAAGAGATTTGGCCATTACAATCTTTTGTATAGAGAAAAAGGGATTTTACTTCTACTTTGATAAAAAAAAAAAAATAAATAAAAAATGGCGTTAAAACTAACAAACCATAATTGGATTTGATTTTGATACTAAAAATGTTTGTGATGAATATCGATTTATTTCCTACATTAAAACTTCTATTCCCATTTTTATCTTTTCCTATTTTCTTTCTTTTTTATTTCTTTCTTTTGGCAAAAAACCAATTTGTTTCACAAAATAGTCTTTTGACATTATTTTTTATTTCGTGCAATTAATACGATTTTTTAAGGTCATCTCCTACCACCTCGTATGTAGTTACTCTGGTATGTATCGATTAATTTTTTTTTCTTTTTGGCAACACTGTTTTGGCAGCTCAACTGTTTTTGTGTAACATAAAGGGTCCGCCAAATAATTTTTTTTTTTTTTTTTTGAAAATGCTATAGAAAAAACTACTGAATATTTTCTCAAATTTCTTTTTTTATTTGAAAGTACAATCCTTCCGGTTAATAATGGAAAATAATTTCATTCAAATGGCTGCCTCGGCTGGCCATGCAGCAGCCTACACGATCGGTCCAATTCTAAGGCATATTATCGATTGTATGCAGCTGTATTTCACCAATGGCTTCACGATTATTGTCCTTTAAAACGTCAATTGTCTCTGGCTTGTTGGCGTAACACTTATCTTTGACGGCACCCCACAAATAATAGTCCAACGGTGTCAAAAGGTGGCCAAACACGACATCCGCTCTGCGGCTGATAATGCGATGTTCAAAAACAGGGCGCAAAACATCGAGTGTAGCTTCGGCTGTGTGGCACGTAGCGCCGTCCTGTTGAAACCAAATATTGCTAATATCCTCCTCTTCATTTTTTGTGAACAAAAAATCGTTCAACACGGCCCGATAACGATCTCCATTGACTGTAACGGCCACTCCTTGCTTATTTTCGAAGAAAAATGGCCCAATTATGCCTCTGGACCAAAATCCGCACCAAACAGTGACTCGTTTTGAGTGTATCGGCTTTTCAGTGTATGCGTGCGGGTTTTCTCTGCCCCAAATGCGACAATTTTGCTTGTTTACATACACGCCAAGATCAAAATGAGCTTCATCTGAACTCATCGCACACATACTGCAACATTACCATGATATTCAAAGTAATGTCGCAATATTTCACAGCGTTGTTCAAGCGTATACACAACCGTATTAGTTCAGCGGAAGGATAAAACTAATTATCTGTCAAATCAGACATGAGCTAAGTGTTACCATTCACGAAATAAGCACTAGTGGAAAAAAAACGTTAGATGGCGGACCCATTATTACTGTCAAACATGTTAAGTTTGTTCAATAATTTATTCATGACTCGACTTACAAACGAACAACGCCTGCAGATTATTGAATTTTATTATAAAAATTCTTACTCGGCTAACTCTTTATCTTTGCTTTTGATATAATTTAAGCTCAAAGAAAAAGTTTCACATTTTGACCAAGCGGGAAAGAATATAAAATAATACTGGTACTCAGAATTATCGAGGGCCAATAGATCTTGATTTTATTATCGTTTGTATATGTATTAAAATAAAAAATTAAAGTCTACACTTTATCCATTTTAAACAATATCGGGTGGGTTATTTAAAAGTTACAATTTAAAAATATAATAAAACAAAAACGGTTTGAAATTTTGCCAATTTTTTTTTTTTTTTTTTTGTTATGAATTACAATTGTTCCGTTTAGAAATAAAATATTATTTCATTCAATGGCATCACTACTGTTGGCCTTCAAATGCTCAATTGTCTCTGGTTCGTCTGGCTAACACTTGTCGTTAACGGCGCCCCACAGAAAATAGTCCAACGATGTCAATTCCCAGCTTCTCGGCGGCCAGCTGACATCACCATTTCAATTAATAAACGGTCATCAAACGTTTGACGCAATAAATCGATTGTGGCATCGATGTGTGACAAATTGCATCATTCTGTTGAAACCAAACATCATTCACATCAATACCATGAAGAGAGAACACAAAAAATTCGGTTATTTTGGTGCGATATGTGCGCCTCCGTCCCGCCGTCTTCATTTTCAAAGAAATATGGGCCAATGATGCTTGCGCTCCACAAGCCGCACCAAACAGTCACTCGTAAGACCACGTTTGGATTTTCTGAGCCCCAAAAACGGCAATTTTGCTAATAAACGTCCCACCAAGATGAAAATGAGGATTTTTTTGTCTTTATTTTGGAAATTAATTTCCAATAAATCCCAACGTTGCTCAAGCGTAAGTTGATTCATTTCGTTCAGTGGAGATAATATACTGAATTTTGCGACAGAATAGAATGACATAAGTATTGCCCGAATCGAAATAATCGCTGATTCAAATTTATACCGATAGCAGGCCCACCCGATATTTAAATTTAAGCGAAACTCGCTATCCAAAACCACTTCTAAACTGTGGAAGGATAACTGATCTTATGGGCATATATCGCAAAATTATATCCGTAGAATAAGCAAAGCATAAAATTAAGTAAAGGGTTAAAAAACTGCATCGTGCACTTCTTCCATTTAATGGTCAGTTTGGGCGACCATCTGACTCGGCTATTTGGAATCTTGTGACTAAATTTCGCACCAAATTTACATTATTGAACATTAAAACACCAACACGCATACGTAAAGTTCGGGCAAAGAAAAATATCGCAACTGTATCCGCCAGGGTTGTTGATGACCGTGAATTATCGATTCGGCGCCGTTCGCAGCAATTGTGTCTCTGTTACTCTACTACGTGTAAAAACATTTTAAAGAAACTAAGAGCATGGTGGTCACAGGCTATACTCACAAGCGTCAGAGACAGCATAACACGTATTGCGTAAATGTGGGGTTCTTGATAGGCTTAGATGGAAATGTTTAGGTAGACATAGGGTCTCACTGGGTGACATATCTATCACTATGGTTTCAGATCTAGTGTAAGTCTATCCATAATGAAATGTCAAATAAAACTAAACAAAGAGCAACTATCAAATACGAGGGCGGATTGACATTGAAGCTACCTAGCGCTAGATGACAGCACAAACACAAAAACTTTTTCTTTCTCAGAAATTACGATCTGTCAGACGTCAGCTGTTAAAATTTTAGCCAAATTCATTGATTAGTTTATTTGTTGTAGTCGTTTGAAATAAGCAACTTTGGTGTTTCTTGGACAATGGAAAAAAGTGAATTTCTATTATTATTATTAGTGAATTACTATTATTTGAAAGGCAAAACGGCGAAAGAGACAAAAGAAAAGCTTGATAAACATTACGGCGAATCTGCTCCGTCAGATTATATGGTAAAATATTGGATTGTTGAATTTAAACGGGGCCGAACAAGCACTGCAACAACAATACCAAAAGAGGTGGTTACTGAAGAAAAAATCAAGAAAATCCTCGATATCGTTATGAATGATCGCCGGGTCAAAATACGTGAGATTGCTGAAATGGTAAACATATCATATGAACGTGTGTTCAACATTTTGCATGAACATTTGCATATGAAAAAGCTATCGGCAAGATTGGTGCCGCGTTTGCTCAGTGCTGAACAAAAACGAGTTCGACAGATCACTTCGAATTGATTGATCATCCACCTTATAGTCCAGATTTAGCCCCTAGTGACTTTTTCCTGTTTCCAAACTTGAAAAAATGGCTCGCAGGAAAAAGATTCATCTCAAACGAAGAAGTGATTACCGAAACTAATACGTATTTTGAGGGGTTTCTAAAATCGTATTATTCAGATGGTATAAAAAAGGTGGAAAATCGTCTTATTAAGTGTATTGAGCTAAAGGGAGACTATGTTGAGAAATGAATGGTTTTTGAAAAAAAAATGTGTTTTTCCTACTTAGGTAGCTGTGTAGCAGTGCTGCTAACTCAAAGTTATTAACCTCTAAAAAATCATTCTATAGAATAGTGTCATATTTGTTTTACTTTCCATTAGAAAATCAACTGTTGAAACATAATTACTTGTTAGTTGATATTTTAGTATCGCTTTCTGAAATTAATATTTTTTGTTAATTTTAAAAATCAGCTTTCAACCATTGACTTCAACTTTTTATTTTGAGAAACTAAACACCTGTAACAGAAAACTTAAAATAATACTTTCAAAAGAAATTATTTTAAAAATTATCTCGCGTTTTAAAATTAAAAAATAAAATTTTAAATTGAAACAGAGACAATTTATGAAATGACTATCAATACAATTCAATTAGAGAATATACCTTTTGCTTCTTCTTCTTCTGCTTTTGACAAATGGAAAGCAAAGCCACGAAAAAAATATTAAAATGAACAGAAGCTGATGGAGAACAAAAAAAAAAAAAGAAAAAGAAATTTTCAAATTAGAATTCAATTTGCAAAAATACAAAATGATGGATTGAATAATTTTGTTTAAAAAAAAACTCTACATATGCAACAAAAACACACGCACACCCACACATATTCGATATATAAACAGAAAAATAAACAGCACCACCCTGAGAGAATTATTCATGTGTGTTGTGCCTGTTCTCTGTATGACAAAAGGACTCTATAAGTGTGTAATACAGAAATTTGCATACAAACCTTAGAAAATATACCCACTCTCTCTCTCTCTCTCTCTCTCCATCGCTCACTTTCATCTTTAAAAATTTTAAAATAAATTGAAAAACAAATTTTTATTTTTCGCAATTGATAAACCTAAGGATACACGAGCAGATACTGACAAGCGTTTGCCATAAAGAACATGAGAAGAGCTAAAAAAGATAAAAGCGAATGTCCTGATATTCTGCTTACAAGGACACCACGATATACAATTTCTTAGAATTACTTAGAAAATGAGAGAGAACAAATTGAAAAAAGAGCAAGTTAAGTAGCATCCATCAGTTTATTATTTTTCTTCGAATCAAGCATTTCTTATGGAACACACATATGCCAAAGGTAGATAAACGTATATAAGCTTAGAGCAGGTTTACAGTCTGGTGCAAAAAAGTGGAAAAAGCCCGTGTTTTGCAAGTGGATGTAAAAGCGAAGTCAAAATCGATTACAGAGGAAATCAATCGAATTTAGCGGCTGAAGAAGTAACAAATTTCATAATTTCCAATCAACATTAAGGTGCTAGTTTTTACATTGGCAGTGCTTTGTTTCGAATTTAATATGAGAAATTAAAAAACAAATTATGCGAGATTTGTTATAAAAATTGCTTCGTTAGTTTTGTACCATGGTGCGACAGGTCTCTCCATTGACCGTAATGGTTGCGTCGTCCTATTTTTCAAAGAAATATGGGCAAATGAAGCCTCCTCTCCACAATCCGCACCAAACAGTCACTCGTGAATTGTGAATTGGCTGCTGTAACCACGTTTGGGTTTCTGATCCCCAAATACGGCACTTTTGCTTATTAACGTACCCACCAAGATGAAAATGAGCTTCGTCCGAAAAATTCTTTTTTTTATCTTTATTTTGGAAATAAATTTCCAATAAAACCCAACGTTGCTCAAGCGTAAATCGATTCATTCCGTTCAGTGGAGATAATATGTTGAATTTTTTGACAGAATAGAATGACATAAGTATTGCCAGATTCGAAATAATCGCTGGTTAAAATTTAAACCTATAGATAGCGTACCCCACAAAAAGAGATTTCAACTTCCCTTCAGACAATTCCATCTAAAGAAGACCCCCTGACCTTCCAGCATACCTCTGGCGATGATTACGAACATCAGACGGATGATCAGGAGAAAACGCCACATACTGGGAAAAAAGTACAATGCTATGTAAGGGTCACCACCAACACTTAGTAAGGTTACAAGTGACTAGTCCGGTGCTATTGTGGGGCCGAAACTGGAGGCGGCACGTGTCTCTAAGCCTGACCAGAGGTATTCTGGCACCACGGGAATCTGTAGCCCCAGGGATTTCGATCTTTGCCCGTTTGTTGGGTAGGCCCCATTGTGGGAGCTTCGAGGTGGCTGTGGTTTAGATAGTCTCCGACTCCTCACCGAGGTGCGTGTCCTAACAACATGCCTTCAAATTGGTACTCATTTGTGATATTCACTTGTTGGTATATCAGGTGGGGGCGTCAGTGGACGCATTGTATTCACTCGTACCATTGGGGCACCGTGGGGTATGCCGCACGGCGAAGACTCACGTACATCCAGGTGTCACCTGACACCACTTAGCAAGGATATTCACCAGTACTCAATCATATGGAAGCGAGCTACAGCAGATTAATGACCTATATACCAACTTGAGTACTGAAACTGAAACAAAGTAGTGAATGCCTTGTGGAAAGCTAATATTCTCCCTAGAGGATTGACGGAAAAAAGGATCCACTTGAAACATTTGCAAAATTCTTAATCCTTAAATATAATAGTACTGAGCAGTGCTGCGCAGTACGGTTCCTTATTCCATAATTTCTAGGTACCCAAAACAAATTGATTCTTTGCTAAGTGTAGTAGTAACATTTGCTAAGTCTAAATGTCATATGATGAGAGCCGAGCGTCCATACGGCTGCTTGACTGTCTGAGAAAATGTTAATCGTCTTACCATTGAGTCGATTTTCCAGGTTGATCTCAAAACATATAACAATGGGCGCGATTTTTGTGTGGAAAACAGTAAAAGGCCTCCCAGTGGCATCGACAAGTCTCGGTTGGGTCCATGAACACCAGCACCGACACTATTGGCCATTCTGGAGCCTTCAGTGTTGCAGTTCAGGTCTAATTCACACCTAACTAACTTCCCAGTAAATCAGTATTACAGGTCTGGTACCTCAACCATGAATCTTCTGACAAAGCACAGTTTCAAAGCCATGGCATCCAGCACTGAAATCATTAGTTATAAACCTTGGTGTCATACCAAGATAACTATCAGTGACACTATTCAATAGTACCTAAGCGTTGCTTATGCAGCACACAATTGCACCAAGTATTTTGCTAAAACATATGTTCTGCTAGCAAGCAAGTTACAATTTTTAGCTGCACTGTATAGGTGAAAATCCCCTCCTTTCTTAGGAATTTTTGTCTATATAAACCTTTGCTGTACTATTTCTTTTTGAGATTTAGCTCCAAATTACAACACCATGTATACTCTACGAGGAACTACACTAACTTACTGAATCTAAACTGATGAGGCTTACAGTGCTCGTGGCACTATAATTAAGTCTCTAGTCTGATACTAGAAATTATTCTTGTTTTAGAGCAAGAGACTACGCAGGTTTTAATAGTCCCCATCTACTCCTAAGGCTGATATCCGTGACGTGATAGGTTACCGAGAATATGACAACTTATATATTGCAAATTTATCTACTGCTACAGAAAAATCTGGTCACTTTTTGAAAATAAATGCCAATCAGTCACCAGCACAGTTAGTTTTACGCAAGCCATGCTGCTGATTGTCAAAAAAAAAAAAAAAAATTGTGGTTCAATATAATTCAGTAGAGCTGGATATATTGATTTTGGATAAAAGTTTTGGAGTTGCTAACTTCATATTTTACTTTTTACAGCCTTGCATCACGTTAGTAAACTTCGAACTCTAGGGATAAAGCTTGACTTATAAACGTGAGTTAAAAAGTATTTTGTTTATTTTGCAATCTACAAGAAAATTTTCGAAAACTGTGTTTAACTTTGGAATCTGAACTCATATCATATATGAACATCAACAACACAGTGCTACACTTTTGCCCACAATTGTACTTTTTTTTTATTCGCAAATAAACTCCTACTCACATCTCATTAATTTGTGTGTGATTGATATGTTTCTATAAAACATCGCATACGTGTATCTAAAGTCATTGATTTGACTGACTGACTGACTAACTGGTTGATTGTCAATGTTAGAAAGAAATACCCGAAATAAAAATGGCGTACATTCAACAATATGATTAAAAGTGAGTATTCCTTAAGAACATGTATAGTAGACTGGTCCCTATATGGCAAGAATTTTTTTTTTAATTTTTCAAAGGGGGGGAACCTCTTAAATTGTTCTTTTTAGTAAAAAAAAGTATTCTGTGAAAACTTGAAATCGATATCCTTAACATGTGCCTCATTGAGGTGGAATTTTATACCTATAGGTGCAATATATGTACGTACGTTGCATTAGACTGGTCTTTATATGGAAATATGAAAATTTTGTTTTTTTAATTTTTCAATGGGAAACCACTTAATTGTTGTTTTTAGCAATATTGTCCTTTTTTGGAAACAATATCGTTTTTTTTTTTGATCTTTCAGATCAGGCAAAGAAGATGTCGTGTTTGATACAACAGCTTCCAACACCGGCAGATTAAATGATTTTGTACATTGCTAGAGACGAAATGTTCCTTGCTTGTCGCCACTACGATTTTGAATTAGTTTTACAAGCTGCTCTTCAAGCGGTCCCGACATTCCATTATATTGTCCTTTTTTAGAAACCATTTTTTTTTTTTTTGATCTTTCAGATCAAGCAAAGAAATTTCTAGTGCGGTTTTTGATACTTTGGAGAAATGAGGTTCGCTGCAAAAAGTTCAAGATGTCGTGTTTGATACAACAGTTTGTACACTGCTAGAGATGAAATGTTCATTGCTTGCCGCCACTACGATTTTCAATTAGTTTTCCAAGCTGCTCCTCACGCGGTCCCGACATTCCATTATATAAAAAATTTCATTTTTTTCCCAAAAGTAACTCTTACAACCTCTCAAACTGTTACCTCTTGCTGAAAACCATGAGGAAACTGTTATATTCTGTCTAAGAATACTAAAAAATAATCAGCAGCCCAGTCACGACTACAGAGAACTTTTAAAACTCGGCGTAATTTGGGAGGAACTCTTTGAAGGAAAATAAAATGCGAAAACCTGCTGCTTATCGTTAGGCCAGATGGATGGCCAAAGCGATATATTCCATTAAGATTTTTTCCAAAAAGTAACTCTTACAACCACTTAAACTGTGACCTCTTGCTGAAAACCATGAAGAAACTGTTATATTCCGTCTCAGAGTACTAAAAAATAATCAGCAGCCCCGTTACGACTACAGAGAACTTTTAGAGCCCGGCGTAATACTCTTGGGTGGAACCCTTTCGAAGGGAAATAAAATGCGAAAACCTGCTGCTTATCGTTAGGCCAGATGGATGGCCAAAGCGATATATTCCATTAAGATTTTTTCCAAAAAGTAACTCTTACAACCACTTAAACTGTGACCTCTTGCTGAAAACCATGAGGAAACTGTTATGTTCTGTCTCAGAATACTAAAAAATAATCAGCAATCACGTCACGACTACAGAGAACTTTTAGAATTCGGCGTAATACTTTTGGGAGAAACCCTTTCGAAGGAAAATAAAATGCGAAAACCTGGTGCTTATCGTCAGGCCAGATGGATGGCCAAAGCGTTATATTCCATTAAGAATTTTTTGCTAAGAAATAAATTCACTATAACAAGCAAACGATTTTGTTTCCAAAAAGAATAATATCACTAAAAAGACCAATTTAAGAGGTACCACACTGAAAAAAAGTTGCCTCATACCAGGACCAGTCTAATGTAATGCACGCACATTGCACCTACATATAGATATAAAATTCAGCCTCAATTAGGTACGTGATAAAATAAAAATATCGATTTCCAATTTTCACAGAATACTTTTTTACTAAAAAGAACATTTTATGAAGTTACCCATGAAAAAATTTTGACTTATGAAAATAAGGAGCTGTCTAATGTACATACTAGCAAAGAGTGCGGGAAGGGGGGAAGTAGGGCTTATTTTTTGTCAAAGCATTAGTAACTCAATTGAAGTGTGATGCCATTAGCAGAATATGCAAAATGAAAAATATTCAGTTTTTCGTCTTCTCTTTTCTTGCAAATATTATTAGAAGTATTGTTGTTGTTGTTGTTGTTATTGTTTTTTTCCTTTCGTTAGAATAATATATTCGGTTGGTTGATACATATACAATTTATTTATTTATCTTATATTTCAAATGCTGTTGTTGCTGTTGTCATTTTCATGTTTTATATTTTTTTCTTTTTGTGTGTTTTTAGCAAATTTTCCCAAGTAAAACTGTTGGCATCAATAACAGAAACAGATCACATTTCACAAAATGTCGTCAATTTTTAACATTTGATGGATTTTCTCAAAATGACACAAGTCACTAAAACAAAAAAACAAAAAAAAAAAAACAAAAAATTGTATATTCCATCATTACCCTCGAAAATAAAATATATAAAATATTCCATGCATATGTGAGTGTATTACTCACATACAGACACACATCCATACATACATTATTTACAAACATTGCCATATCAAATTTCTTTTTTTATTTCTTTCAAAAAGAATTTTTATTTTTGTGACATTTGCTTACCCTGCCAATAACTCTTACTCACACACAAATTATAACACAACTATTTTCTGTCTCTTTCAGACGTACATTGAGTCAGAGAGGCACAGGCATAAGTGTAAATATGAATGTGTTAAAAGTTAAAAATTAAGTACAGTGCGTGAAGAAATTTAAACAATACGAATAATGTCTTAATTTTTTAGAGCGGACAATAGATCAGTTCAGTTAAATGACTATGCTGAGGGCGATGCACAGTGTGACGATCCCGTAAAGCGAATGGACAAAAGTAGGAGTTGTTGTAGATAAATGCAATTTCGTACAGACAATTATTAGTGTCAATACAACAATAGTACAGAGAACGCACTCACTGACCACTGATAGTTTTTTATATTTAAATATTTTAATAACAAAAGTGTTCTTTTTAGCAGAGAAGTGTTTTAGTTACTGATATAAATACATAAACTCCAAATAGCACCAAGTTTTTAATTTTGTGAACTTTGCAACAACAGAAAAAAAAAAAGAAAATGTTTTGTAATCTGGCCACAATTCGAGGTTGTACTTCAAATTTTAAATAATAATTTTCACTAGTGTACATAGCGGCTGACACAATCAGCCTCATGCTAGCAACTAACATTTATTTTTTATGTACATATGTATGTATAAAATTTAAAATATGTTTTAGATGCATTTAATTTCAAATTTCATATAGAAAATTTTCTTTTAATAGATTTTAAATACATTTTGTATATGAGCCTAAAAATATTGTTACGTTTTAAGCTTTTTAAAATGTTGCAGTTTCTGCGGTAAAGGTTGAAGGGCAACCCATTTTTTACGCGTTCGTTCCAATCATCCAATTACCCATATATGTCGCAATGAGTTTGAAAATAGAGTGGCGGAGGTTTCTCAGTAGTTTCAGTGTCCTGTCACTGTCATAGCGAATGCCACACCATTCACGAGATACCAAAAGAAACCCTCCCACAAAAGAAACTATAGACAGTCATATAACATCAGAGGTCAGAGTAGGAGGTGATAGATTCTACATCCATCGAGGTGCTCCTAGCAATATTAACAGCCTTTTCATTACTAATGATGTCCCTGTGTTCATGAAGCCAAATAAAGAAAATGGTACTTGAACTACCGAGAAGTTTGATCTTCTCCTTACATTTCTACGGACTGTCAGAGAAAATTCTAATCCTCCCATACACCTCCGATCTCTCAGAAATCCTACAAGTCTGCATAATCGGAAAAATCCTTCACATCTAAAATGCTAGAGATCTCATGTGGTCTCACAGATGTCAAATCGCACTACAAGGTCGTCCAATTGACAGATCTATCTCGCGATATCAAATTATGGACAATTTTGATTTGAAAAAGTCAATGGTTGCGATCGCCAATCAGTTAAAATTTTTTAAATTTCGCTCGTTACTTTTGTCTCTTACTGTATTTCACACATTTCGCACACTTTCTCGTCTACTCGTATATTTGGAGCATTAGCAAGTAATAGTTGTTGTTGTATTTGTAAGTATTTTTTTTTTCATTTCTAATAAATGAAAAATCAACTTCGATTTAGATTTTCATTGTTATGGTGTGCGTGTGTGTATTCGTATGAGTGTGTGCGAAATTATACAAATTGACACCCTCATATATAGACTTTTTGTAGTCCGTTTTTTTTTTAACAAAATCTTTAACAGTTTCATACTCTACAACTTGCCACCATTTATAGACGGCGCCAAGCTTTTTTTCTGAGGGCGTCAAACGAACACATATGATATTATTGCGAAAAAATACTCCTGCCGGAAGCGTGAAAAATCTACATACGCTTAAAATGATAGAGTGAGGGAGAGAGAGAGAGAGAGGAAGCAGAAAATACGAAAGTTTACAAAAATGGAAAATTACGGGTTATGTACAACTTAGCTGGCTGGCTGGCTGGTGGTAAAAGAAAGTGGTTAGAAAAACGCACACGCACACACTCTCACGCGTGTATTAACGTATATCCACAGCGATTGTTGTAATCAGTGAGGTACGACAAAAATTTTCCTTTAAATCCCAATCCCCCCTTACCAACCTTTCTTCCCCATTTAAGTTTATCTTTCTAGGCTTTACGAAATACAATTACGAGTGCCACCCAAAAGAAGTGCAAAAAAAAAGACATTTTTTTGTTTTTTGCAAATGCCTGTCACAAATCTATTTAAGAAAAAGTATTATTGTCACATACTACATACGCAGAACTACACATCTATACGTACATATATGTATACGTATACCATATTCATATGTAGAGAAGTGTAATGCTGTCTATGCGCTCTTATTAAGTATTTTTATCGGGGTTTATGACTTCTTTTCTTGACAGCAAAATTTGTAAATGTAGTGTAAATTTTTATTGAATTTATTTTCTTCTTTTCTATTCGTATTACGAATTTATAATAATATTTGCATACAATTTCATTTAAATCCAATATTAAAAAGGAGTACGAATATCTTAAAAATCTTAAATAATATAGAATATACAGGGAAGATCCCACAAAAATATATGTATGTCACCCCAACAATGGTAACACTTACTTAGCTCATGTCTGATTTGACAGATAATTAGTTTTATCCTTCTGCTAAACGAATATGGTTGTGTATACGCTTTTTTCGCTTCGCTAAGTGGGCCTGCGATCGACTTACAGAAGATGCCGATTCTGCCAAAAAATCATCTTTTCAGATGAAGTTAATTTTGATCTTGGCGGCTATGTAAACAAGCAAAATTGTCACACTTGGGGCACAGAAAACCTGCACGCATACATTGAAAAGCTGATACACCCAAGACGAGTCACAGTTTAATGCGGATTTCGGTCCAGAGGCATAATTGGCCATTTTTCTTTGTAAATGAGCAAGGAGTGGCCGTTACAGTCAATGGCAATCGTTGTCGGGCCATGTTGAACGGATTTTTGTTCACAAAAATTGAAGAGGAGGATATTAGCAACATTTGGTTTCAACAGGACATCGCTACGTGCCACACAGCCGAAGCTACACTCGATATTTTGCGCCCTGTTTTCAAAAAAAAAAAAAAATGTATTTGGCGGACCCTATATATAGAACTAGAGTAACCCTTCCCGCGTTGCTAAGAGCCTATGTGTTGTAAATTTATAAAATGTATTCCTCATAAGAAAAATGTAAGGAAAGGCAATAAGATTAATGATTTGCATTGACTATCAAGTCATTTAGACTAAATTCAGAACCTTACACTATTACCATTCGCAAAATATACAAAAATCTATGTTTACGCTAACTTTTTGAGTGATGATTTATATTGACCACAAAGTTGTTTCAACCAAATTTATGTATTCTTACTATAGGGTGGGCAGTTTAAAAGCTTAAATTTGAACCAACCATAATTTCGGATCTGGTAATACATATGTCATTTCATTCTGTCACAAAATTAAGTATATTATCTCTACTGAACGAAATGAATCGATTAACGCTTGAGCAACGTTGAGATTAATTGGAAATTTATCTTCATTTAAAATCATCTTTTCGGATGAAGCTCATTTTCATCTGGGTGAGTACGGTAAAAAAAAAAATTTGCCGTATTTGGGGCTCAGAAAACCCAAACGTGGTCTTACAGAGACCAATACACCCATTACGAGTGACTGTTTGGTGCGGCTTGTGAAGTGGAGGCATCATTGGCCCATATTTCTTTGAAAATGAGGACGGCGCAATGGAGAGAGCTGTCGCATCATGATAACCGATTTTTTTATGTCCGCTCTTCATGGTATTGATGTGAACGATGTTGGGTTTCAACAAGATGGTGCAGCTTGCCACACATCTCATGTCACAATCAATTTATAGCGTTAAACGTTTGATCACCGTTTAATAAGCCGAACTGTTGATGTCAGTTGGCCGCCAAGAAGCTGCGATTAGGCACCGTTGGACTATTTTCTGTGTGGCGCCGTTAAAGACAAGTGTTATGCCGACAAACTAGAGACAATTGAGCATTTGAAGGCTAACATTCGTGATGCCATAGCCGAGATACGGCCACATACACTCGAAAAAGTTCTCGAAAATTGCTTTGATCGAATGATGGGGTACTGTGAGGCCAGCCAGGGCAGCCATATGAATGAAATAATATTTCATTTCTAACCGGAACAATTGCACTTCACAATAAAAAAATAAATTTCGCAAAATTTCAAATCGTTTTTGTTTTATTGCATTTTAAAATTTAAACTGCCCACCCTATATTACCGTTTTAAAGATAATAAAAATAAATAAAATTTTGTATGGGCGTGGCACCGCACACTTGAACACAAATTATCAGTGAAAGTACACCTTTCCGACACATGTATATATACAGTTGCGCTGTCTCCAGTTGCACTCTAATGCCATGGATTAATTAAACTATAAGAGGCTGGCGTGGTGTAGTGTTTAGAGCGCAGGCATACAACACAAACAACCCAGGTTCGAACCCAGCAATGGACATGACGAAAAAATTTAATTGCGGTTTCGAGAGTTTAATAAAGATACTCCCTCCTGACGTTCCAACTTAACTCTGGCGATAATGACAAACATCGGTCGGATGATCAGAGGAAAACGCCACCTACTGAGAAAAACTTGCAATGCTGAATAAGGAACACCACCACCTTTTAGCAAGTATCTTAACCACTACGTAATCATATAAAGGCGATCTGCAGTAGATTAATCATCTACATACTTAGCTTGATATATCAACTTGATTACTGAACTGAAACAAAGTAGTGGATGCCTTGTGGAAACTTACTATGCTCCATAGAGAGGTGACGGAGAAAAAAAAAACGATAAAATGGTATTCCGTCATCATTGATCATTAGCGAATTTAGTTTCTACAATGTAGTTCGTTAGAATTCTTCAATCACTGTCGATTCCGAACTGCGATATCCTTATTCCAACAAAAGCATAGCATGTACAAAGTGACTATTCGCAAGCAGGATCTGCATATATTACTTTCAATGCATCCTGTCCCATCAAAATATATGCACGCTTCTGCTTTTGGATTTGATCAATTTGGCCAGGTCCTTTATCCAATTCTCTTCTGGATAGAAAATATTCCTTCTTTTATGGATCTCTTCAGTTAAAGAAACAGGAAAAGTTTGTCAAGGACCAAATTAGATGAATAAAGTTTATAATTATTTTACACAAAATTAATCTTTTTTGTTATGCATCATCAGTTTGCGGGGTTGAAAAATTGTTTACAAACTTCTTTAATAATCTTCCAGCACAAATGGCACCAAATGTCAGCTCGCTTAGAAGAGTTCATTACACCAGAATTAGTCGAGCAATCCATTTCTTGATATTTGAAGATCAAAGAATAAAATGCGGTACTTTGGCTGTGGCTGAGGTAAACCTAATTGCTTACATTCGACTATAAGGGCAACCGTGTGACCACTTCTAAAGTGTGATATTTAAACAATCAAAATTCGCCAGACAATTCTGGTAGAGACTTAGAATAGGGACTTCGACGGTCATTATTACATTTCGTCAAATTTGGTTAAATGAGTCTGGTTTGGGTGAACAGTTCCTTAACACGCATAAGACCCCCTTGACCGGCAATCAGTCAGCTTCTTCCATCAGCGAGTTGTTTCAATTCAGTCAGTGT
The DNA here is from genome assembly GCA_023159175.1 of Wohlfahrtia magnifica. Taxonomy (NCBI): domain Eukaryota; kingdom Metazoa; phylum Arthropoda; class Insecta; order Diptera; family Sarcophagidae; genus Wohlfahrtia; species Wohlfahrtia magnifica. The sequence goes on along the minus strand of JAKWBJ010000534.1, from coordinate 5,210,071 downwards.
GAATCCTCCGAGAATTAAGTTCCTATATTGTGTTTCAGCGCCAGGAATTTCGTGGTATAGCACATTTTCTACTACTCTGCGAATTATAACCAAGGACTCTAAAGAAGATTTATTAATTACCTTTCCCAAGCGTTTATTCAATCCAGCCGTATTTGCTCTTCATTATTATTAAGAGGTCAACTTTAAAGATCCTCCTAAGCCAGAATATTTTCAAAGTTATGCTAAGACATCTGTTCTCTTAAGGACTTCGGTTAGGTTCCAAATTTCACAATCATACAAAAGTGGACTGTACTTTTTTATGCGCCATAAGATAGATAATGAGCCGTTGGTTTTAATCATATCTCATCATATATTTGCAGCTATTGTTCAGTATCAGTATTTATCCTTATCTCTTTCGTTTTATTTATGTTGATATGTTGTAGACTTTGTTCTTTCTCACACTCTATTTCCAATATTTCTTAACGACTTTCTTCTTCTCACTTCCAATCGCATCTACTCTTTCGCAGATGACAGCGACATTTGTCATTCATATTCTTTTTATCGTATGCCGAGCCTCTTGTAGATTGGGACGAAAGGGATGAATATGAACCTGGTGAAAATATCCGAGTATGGTTGTGAGCAGACGGCCGATAATGCACGCAATATCCAATGTTGTTCTTTAGCACACAGACGTGGTGGTGTGATGACATCTGTGTCTATGGGAATACAGAGGAATCAGATGTTCTTGATGTTCTGGGCATAAGAATTCACTGTGACTTTCGTTAAAACGATCACATATTTCGAGTAGCGAAAGCAGTATTCAAGTGTCTCGGTTTCTTAAGACGATGCAAGAAATAATTCACTCCATCTGATGTCTTTAATGTGCCTCAAAGTCCATTGAAGCTTCTCGACTGTGTACAGGAGATGGCGAGAGTACTTATTGATGACGGTAGAGTAGCCGAGTCTATGGATACATTAAAGCATAGTCTCGTCGTGTGTTTCCCTGTTCTATCGCTAATATAACGGAATATATTTTCATAAAATAAAGGAATTAGTACCTAATAATCATATATTCTTTTGTAGTACTCCTATTTCTCGTCAAGCGCATCCCTTTGTAGTTCCAATGAATCACACAGCGCATTACAGTGAGAATTCGTTCTTTAGGCGCACTGTTTGTTTGTGAAACAATCTTCCAGCGAAAGTCTTTCCTGCCACTTACGACATAAGTAAATTTTAGTCGAACGTTCATAAACACTACTCCCTCTATCCTAGTACCAGCACAGTACTCTGGATGAGTAGGGGTTATTCCCTGTGTACTGGCAACATGAATTATTATTAATAATAAGAACGATGGTAGCAGACATTCCTGAACTACGCCTGAGAAAGTTTTGAAAGACTCAGATGCTACACTATCATGACAGACCGAGCATTGGAAGGCATCGTAGCTTTGACGGGTTTCCCATGTTACGCATTTCAACACAATTACGGAATTTATCTATGGAATCAAATGCCCTTTCAAAATCTATGAACATCATGTATTGATTTGATCAATGAATGATCTTGATGGCCTACTATAGAACCAGCTTGTTACAGTCTTAATTGACTGTCAACATGTGCAGAAAGTATAGTAATACCGAGCCAATTATTGCAGTCTGGTTTGTCGCCTTTTTTAGAAAGTATTATAATACAATTGGTTAAAATTTAAGACGTTCGTGATTTTGGTCACCACTCATCAATCAATCGATAGAACTGACTTTGAGAATTACTTTCCTTTAAAATGTTATTTGTGATACCGCAACTTGGCAAGTTAATATAAACGCTTATTTTAAACATTTTCAAAATTGCCTTTAATTTCAAGCTTAACTAAACGTAGAATCTTTTAATTTTTGAAGCATAAAAAGAAAAAAAGAAAAAAGTATCAAATGATGGTGGGCTGTGACATACTTTTGTGATAATATTAAAAAGAAGAAGAAGAAGAAGAAGACAAAAAATATTTCGAAACCAACAATTATTGTGTCTGCTTTAATTTTTTTTTCTTTATTTTCGATGGTTTTACTGCTTCTTTACATTTTTCTTTATTTCTCTGCAATTTTCAATTGAAACTAAAAAAGAAAATTTTGCGCGGTTTTCCTTTTGTTTTGTCTCCGTCTCGCCGCTATCTTCTCTTTCGCCATATATTTCTTTTTAATTTTGTTGTTGTTATTTTATTGTTGTTTTTTTATTTTTAATTTCAAATGCTATTAAAACAAATGCAAAAAGAAATATTTTTGTTGTTGTTTCTTTTTCATTTTGTTTTAGTCTGGCACATGTTTTTACTTTTCATACACCCCCCGTCCTTTCTACTGTGCCAACAACATCGTCCTTTGGCCAAAAGCTTGATGTGTAAAAATTCAAATGAATGTTTTTAAAATATTGCATAAAACAACAACAACAACAACAAAACAAATGTTGAGAGCAAACGCGAAAGCCGCAATAACAGTCAGTCATCAGCCAGCAGCATCCTACTTCTTCTTTCGCTCTCTCTCACACTCTCATGCAGTTATGGGAAACATTTTTATTTTATTTTGTTTTTCTTAATTTTTGTATTTTTATTATATGAACCGGGTATGAATGAAACGAAATGAAATGAATAAATGATAATGAGAGCATTTGCAGCTGATGTAAATTAGAAAGAAATGTGAGTGTACAGTACTAGCACTATACTAAAACACTACTACAACTACAAATTACTGCTTTTGGTTTTTGTTGTTTGTTGTTTTTACAGCGCCGTTGTTGTGTTAGTAAGTTGTTGAGGAGGAAGGCGAACTCGCAAAGCGTGTAAGTGTGTGAGTGAGTGAGTATTTATACATTTTCATGTAAATGAAGTAGAGTAAAAATAAAACCGGCAGCAGCGACACAACAGCATCACTGAAACAACGTTTTAATGTTTTAATTTTTTTGTTGTTGCCTTGTTTTATTTTTAACATGGCTGGCTGGCTGGCTGACTGTATGTGTATGTGTGAGTAACATCCTCGTTAGTAGTTAAGTAAATGAATGCTTGAAATATGAAATGAATGGTTGGTTGGTTGGTAGTTGAGCTCATTTGTTGATGAAATAATGACTTTCACTGTCTTTAGTTACTCTGTGTTTTTTGTTTTTTTTTTTTTTTTGTTTTTGCATATTGCCGTCGTTGCTCTTGACTCCTGTTTAATGATGGTGTATTCACGATGACGTCGAATATGATAATAATGATCATAATGACATTGCTAGCAGTGTTGCTTGTGTTAATAATGAGGTTATATATCTCTTGCTTTTATTATTATTATTTCGCTCTCATTATTATTTTGTTGTTGTTGCCTTTGTATTTTACTAACGAATATTTTTGTTTTTTTTTTTTAATTTTAAAATGTAGGTTTCAAGGTCAAGGTAATGTTGGCTGGCTGTTCATTTGGTATGGTACGCTGTTGTTTGGCTGACACTCAGTCTAATGCTGTGTTATAAGTTTACTCTATTGGTGTCGCTCATTATCATTATTTAGCTCATTATTAAATTTTATAATTATTATTGCTATTTCGTTTGGTTGTTTTTTCATTTCCCTTCATCATCGTTTAACTCAGTGGTTTTTACTCAGTAGTATTGTATTCATTATTCGGTAAATTAATTGTGTGAAAATTTGAAAGTTAATTTATGGGAATTTTTAACATATTCTTTAGGGCGGCAAAATTCCAACATTGTTGTTTAAGGGTTTATATTTATTTTTTGTTTTTTATAAATGAAATTATAAATGAAATTATAAATGAAAGAACGTAATGTATATAAAATGCCGGTAAAATGTATCTTTAAATTCTGTGTCAGTTACCATTTTGTAGGGCCACAATAAAAAAAATGTATTTTGTTTCACAATTAAAATTTCTACCTGTAATAACAGGTATGTGTGTCTTTTATAACATTAAATGCTTTTGTGACCATTCCGGTTCTAAGGCAACCAATAGTGTTGCATTATTCTAATTTATAAGATCGTAACATAATCTCTTTATTGGTCATACAATGGCTTTAGTACTTGTATCGAAGGGTACATGAAAACTAATTCAAACAAAATGAATACAATTTGTATAAGTACCTACCTGCTGGTAAATAGTATTAAATTACGAAATTTCTGTAGTTGTTGAGCTAAAAAAAGGACAGAAAATTGAATAAATATCGAGCCATAACCGCCAAAAAAACGTAAGCGCCATGTTTATAGATTTTTCTTTTTTTAATAAAAATCGATATGTAGTACTTGATCATTCGCCGCAGCACACACAATTTTACAGCTGTAATTTTTATGAATTCATTTTTTGTCGCTTACATCTTTTTGGCAGTTGTGATTTTTCTATAAATTAACAAACTTGATTTTCTAAAACATACGTCTTGAACGGTATTATAATTTGGTTTTAACGAAAATGGAGTTTAATTGTATTTTTAGCGGATATAGAGCTCTAAACCTTTTTTTTTTCCATATAGCAAAACCTTTACTCAAAATCAAAATTTTGAAACCCTGGTTTGAATAAAATCTTATTCCAATAATTGCATTCTACAAGGGCAGTCTCCAAATTAACAAAGGCAACAAATAAATTTGGCAAAGAATTTTTTCTTTTTTTGTCAATAGAATTTGTCTTAGAATTGTGCTTCTTGAAGCTTGTAATTTTAATTCCTCTTTTACTGTTACCGCACTTTTCATGGAATTCGAGGCCTTTCGTGAACTTAGCCGAGTTTCACGGGCAGTCAGGACTTTTGGACGTCCCGTTCTTTTTAATTTTCCATAATTTTCTCTGTTTTTGAGAAAATTTTGCACAACACACAACGATCGTCCCTGTTTTTTCGCCATTCCACTCATTCTCAATCCCTGCTCATGAAGTGCCACAATTGCTCTTCTAAAGTGACAAAGGTTTTCCGCGTCACATACCGCGCAGATATTATTTAGATTATGAATTATTACAACAACAAAAATAATAATAACAATTGACGTAATATAACGGTACATTTCTAAAAGCAAAACTGGCTTATTATTCACTTATTTGAACGTAGAATTTTTTTAATAACGCGCCCATACATAACATTTTATAGTTTGGATGAATGGAGCAAATATTAAGGTGACCTTATCATTTTGAAATACACTTTAGCAAAACCTTTACTCAAAATCAAAATTATGAAACCCTGGCTTGAATTAAATTTTATGCCAACAATGGCATTCTACAAGGGCAGTCAACAAATAAATTTGGGAAAGATTTTTTTTTTTATTTCTCAATATAATCCTCTTTTAATTTGATGCACTTTTTCTCACGTTATTTAATATCTTCCCTGTTTATATTAAGAACTGTCTGACTTACAAAAACAATCATCAACCGCTGACTCCACTTCTTTATTTTTAGAAAATCTTTTATCATCCAGTTTCAGGTTAAAAGAAATATTGCTCGGAAGCTAAACCTAGCGAATAAAATGAACTTGAGAACATTCTGATGAAACAACACTTTCTTTACCTCCAAATGGGGATTTTTCACTTAAATGCCGTAATAAATAAGCTTAGTACACGTCGTTGATTGTTTTCCCTTTCTGAAGATAATCAAAACCAATTATACCAACCACATCTGAAAAAACAGACGCCATGACTTTACCTGCATATGGAACTCTCTTCGCCTTCTTTGGACACGATACTCCTAATCCAGTTCACTGCTTTTCTTAGGTGTGAAGTTGTTGATCATATTCCATGGTAATGAATTGATGCAAAAACTCGGCTTTATTAATCTCTTGAGACCCCGGGTATACATATGTGTACTTAAATTATCTTTATTTAACACAAGTAGCGATATTATTTGGAAGACTCTAGAGTTTATAAAACTTTCAACAGATAGTATATTCACCAAGTTATCGCCATTTATTTAACAATCGGAGAATTTTAATTTTTGTTTCAATAAGATCACGAATGTTGTAATAACGACCTAAAGGAAACGATATATGGAATAACAAACTGTTATCATAATCGCTTCATGTTTAGGTCTCAAGAGGTTAAGGTAGAAAACATCGCCATTGTATTGAATTATCTTCACGGCCGTGTTTTTCTTCTGTTGCAAGCAAGCGCGGCATCCATTTTGCGCACAGCTTTCTCATCTTCATTTTTTTTCCATCACTCCTCTAAGGAGTATATTGGCTTTCCACAAAGCATCCATTGCTTTGTTTCAAGTAGATGATTAATCTACTGTAGCCCTCTCTACATAATTGTGTAGCGGTGGAGATCCTTGCTAAATGATGGTGATGATCTTTACTTAGCATTACAATTTTTTTCCGGTAGGTGGCGTTTTCTTCTGATCATTCGTCTGATGTTTGTCATCACCGCCAGAGATAAGCTGGAAAATCAGATGAAGTTCTCTGGAGGGAAGTGGAAGTCACTTTATTAAACCCTCGACCGCTCTAACCTACACCACGCCACTCTATTCTTAATTGGCTACTTAAAATTGCTTCTTTTAAAAGCTTTCTAGCGCAAATAGGGTTATTTTATGATTTCGATTTCATCCTAATACATATGAGTCAACTACATATCTACCCAAGGAATTTATTTTTAATTTTTTATGTTATATTCGTAGAAAGAAATTGTGTCGCAGCTTGAGTCATTTATCAATCGATCTTTAACAAACTTTACACTGTTGTAAAAGGCTAAAAAAAAGGCTTAAATTATATTACGTTTTGACCCGGCCACCTTGTCTTCGGTAAGATCCTTTGCCTCATCTTGGGCTCGAGCTATCATGGGATTGATTACTCTCCCTGGTAACCCAATGGATAGAGACGATTTTCGGGGTCTGACTAAAGACTTAATTTCATTACTACGGTCACACGGACTTCTACTCTTGCCTAATGACTGAGTGAAGGTGTCCGAAGCGTACACGTTTTAGCATAAATAAATCGCATAGAGAAGGTACTACACCCATATAGCCTTGCTCTAGCAAACGCATAATATATTGACCCGAGTTAAAGGCAGCGTGCTTCATGTCGACGATAAGCACGTTAATGCTATGACTCATTTGCTTTCTTGGAGATTACAGGTTTTGACAGATTTTTTAATAAACAGATTGAATTACTTATTAAGTGATCTCCCTACTTTGGTACAAAAAAACTACTCATAGACCAAAACATTATGGACTCTTTGCGGGATTATTTTTTGAATCAATATTCACAAAAAATTTTGTTGTGCTTTAATCCGTAAAAAGGTATTTGGTCTATAGCTCATGTAAATAGACGCATTTTTTGATTCAAAACGTTTAAAGTGCCTCTTCTGGTGCCTTAACTGATATCACGGATATATAGTAAACTTAACAAAGATATAAAAGTATATTATGGTCCTAGATTGGTTCCTAGATTTTTTAATATTTTAATTATGAAATTTGTGTAGACCGACACGTTCACCAATACAGATTCTTAATTAAGTGTTACAATTATAGTTGAGTAAAATCTAGCTCCACTTCGCAGTTTATGAAAATTTGCTTTTATTTCGACATGTAAGAAACCTGGGTTCAACGTCTGTTCGAGGCTTAAAAAAAAATATTTTTAATTTTTTAAACCATCTGAAGCTTAAGAAATCATGTTTTATTTTCTTAAGCCACATTCTCAAATTAAATACATTTTTAAATTTTTAAATTTGAGTTGGATCAGCTTAAAGCTTAAATAATATCTCGGATAATACTTATATTGAAGAAAAGCAATTCAAAATTAAATACAATTTTTATGCTTTGAATGAATTTCTATTATTTTATATAAAAATTTATATATTTTTTCTCGAAATAAATTGTCAAATGAAAGAACAAACGACAGTAGAAGGAAGGAGGTACACGCAAATATACATACACAAGTTACACACACACACACACACACACACACACACATTGCATATATTTAAATCTAAATATGCAAATTGGATATTTCTATAGAAGGAATAAAATATTACATTAACATATACATATACAGTCGTCAACCCCACCATTAACATCAGCCTCTCTTCTCTACTACTTTTGTCACTGTCACACCATACAGTCTTTAAGCAAAAAAAAAAAAAAAAAAAAAAAAATAGAAAAGACACTCATGGCATTAACCCGTTACGCCTTGTTTGCTTTAAAAGCGAATATGGAAAAAACGAAGAAAAACAGATAGAAAATCTATATGAAATGCTTAAAGGATATTGTAGTGTCTGTGTAGGTTTGTGCGTGTGTGTGTGAGAGAAAGAGTATAGATGAGTTGTTAGGCAAAATTGTATAAAAGTAGTATAGCAATTTCTATATATGTATGCCCCTTTTGGCATTATAACACACATTTTCGTATGCCAATACTGTCATGGACCTTTACAGTTATAAGCAAGGCTACCAGATAACTTTTCGCGATAACTTTTATAATAAAGTCAATTTCGTTATAAAAAATCGTAAAAAACTGTGGCCAAGACCATCAGATACCGAATTAATAAGCGCGTGCAGCATTCAGCTCTCTCTCTCGTTCTATATATCACGAAAACATCAAAAATTTGGCTACGCTCACACGCATTGGATATCGTTTGCCACTGATATATGTGGATTGGTCATAGTCTAAGGAAGCCCCAAGATTATACTTCACGGTCAGCTCTGGATAAGAATCCGCAGGGTATTTTCAGAAGAGCTAGACCGACTAATACATAAGGGCTTATAGTAGTCCCAGAAGCACAAGTAACAGGTTACACATGGTGGGAAATTAAAAACTTAGCTTTAGACAGGATAAAATGGAAGAAATTTGTTAAGGGCTTATTTTTCTCCTAAGTTAGGAGTACCTGGAGGCCAGAAATGTAATGAAAAACAAAGTAAATGGCGATACCTAGATAACTATAGAAAAAGAAAAAGAAGAAAGAAAAGAAAACAGAAACAAGGAACAATAACACCCTAAAAGAAAAACCTGGTGCCACTTAGAAAGCCAGCCTATGCCCAATATACAGTGAACTGGCAAAAACGTGGACATCCAGTAACATTTTTTTTTTTTTTTTGTTTACATTAACTATTCTAAAACGCGAACACAGCTTGAGGGCTCTAAATCGTGAACTTTTTTCGAACGTTTAAATTTAATTTTATAAGCTTATTTAAAATTTTTGGGATTCCCCGGATAAGAATTTCGTAGCTTGTTTGTTATCAACAACTTTTATTGCATAATAAGTAATTTTAGTATTACTTACGCCAAAAGCTCTTTCATTACTTGATTTTGCTCCATCATATTCACCTGAAGCTGAGTTAAAGATTAAAACTGGTTTAGTTTGTGTCATGTTTTTGTTACCTACTGTCACATCGCTCATCCAACCAATGGACCAGAATTTGTTCAGAATAATAAAGCTTCATTACAGAAATACCCTACTACATCTATTGCAGCAAATGGCTCAGATTTACTTGAATCTATTAAACAAATCACGCTAAAAGAAGCTATTTGTCACTTAGAACGCCCATACATATACATGTAGATGTTGGAAAAACACTTTGCACTTTGCATCAGTTCCAGACGATTGTGAGGAAAACACATCTGTGGCTGTATTAAAACAAACTGGGATAGAGAAGCCTGACAGCTAGAAAAAAGTGCAGCTGAATTTTTAAATATCTTGTTTCCTCAGGTCATTAAAAAAACATCTAAAGTGTACGATAAGTACACTATTTTATTATAGGCTGACTACTCAATAGAAACTGTCAAGGAATGGAATTACAACCCTATTCCACTGAATGTGATGAAGTAGAAGAAGAGTCTAAAGACGTTGAATGCGTTTAAGAAGAGCCAGTAACTAAAGCTAGGCCAAACAAGGCTTGAGAGGCCCTTAATACAGGGTTAAAATTAGCCGACAGTGGAATAGATATAAATCAAAATGATATCAGAATATTAAGAAACCGCATTACGAATGCTCAAGCAAATACAACGTCTACAAGAGATCACTGAATTTTCTGTTAAGCTCGTCCAATGTTTTAAATTAACTACTAAAATAATTTTAATCTGTTATATAAAGCCTAAAGCACAGTCCTTTCCCTTAGAGCAATGCCCAGGCAGAAAACTTCTCTTCTCAGATTTGGGACCCATTCCTTATATAGTGGTGGAGTTTAGGCCAAAGCTACCTAGAGGCCTTACAGTCTCTGCCCCTCCACAACTCTTCCATTCCACAGCGGGTGGAATTATCCACTAAGCTTACTAAGCTTACAGATGTATCCGCCAGTTCAATACACTTGACCACGCGCGCTCTCGCCAACACATAGGTAGTCTTATTCCCCAGTACGTCACTATATCCAAGAACCCAGCACAACTTGACGCTACACACATCCAGGAGTGACGTGAGAGTTCTTCTGCCCAGGTTTGTGCGGATTGACTGTCGAGATATGTAGATGACCACACTATCACCAACAGTAACTAAGTCGCGAATTGGCTTGGTTGCCCTAAGGACAGCAAAGACTTTGGCCGTGAAGACACTACACTCATCCGTTAGACTATAGGCAGCCTATTATCACTGTCTACAAGGCAGACCCCCGCTTCTATGCCATCCTCGGTCTTAAAGCCATCAGTGAACATCACGTGGCCATTTTGCTCCCAAGAAGTATGAAAAAATGTATAAATTTCGCACGAAAAGAGATAAACTCAGTCCAAAGCTTCTCCATCAGCTAAGGTATAGCGCCAAGCTTAGCAATGCACATAAAGTCAGCCCACAATCCGACTTGTGCAATGGAATCCAAAGAATCGGTGGAAAACAGCCTGCTAAAAACAAACATCAAAGGACCACTCAATGCTACAACACAATCCCTGCGGACACCAGTAAGAATCTCATCAGAGCCAGGCAAATGTGAAAGTTTTAGCCTAGATAAAGGCTCAGGAGCAGAATCAACGCTGAACGTATATACATTAGTATATGAGAACTGTAAACACTCCTCACAGAATAGGGATATGAAATAACACCGGCTGAATCTAAAGACGCGTCGGATTGCCTGTACGTAGACTGGAAAATGCCAGCAGCCACATTGTCAAAATAATTAGAACCTTATCTAATATAACGTGTGAGACTGTGGTATGGTAGGTAAGGCAGCCGCCTACTAACCCAGGTGTCCTCGGTGCAATCTTTCTGACAATTTCAACAAAAGTTATGAGTATTTATGAAAATCTTCTCTATTTAAAGCATCTTCAACTATAGATCTCTTTCACTCATCTTAAAATACAATCGGATGCAGCACATAGATTCAGAGAAGTCCCCCTCGTTTTATTTTCAACGTTGGGGGATTTATGTATGTGTGTATCTATCATAATAAAACACTTCAGTAGGAAACGAATGAGATTTACGCTTAGCATGATAAAAGTCCTAAAGGGACGTTAGGGACTTGAAGAACTGAAGAAGCTATTCAAAACATTCGAAGTTGCCATACAGTGGAATAGCAAAAATGGTAATTTTAAGGACAAAAATTATCAATTGCCAGTTCGCTAAATTTGGATTAGAAAATCGTCAAATCTGGCAGCTATAACTTATCAGCTCTCTTTTAGAGAAAGAATGTATTCTCTTCCATGCGTATACACATTCAAGTAAATGTGCCGTTATAGGGAAAAATAATTACTTTGCTTGCTTCAGCCATTGCTATGAAATATTTATTACACTCTCTCTTTGCTTCACACATACATTCGCATCTAGTGTTTACAATATAGTTTAGAGAGTTTCTCTTTCCTGTTTTTCTTTTGCTTCTTTTCCACAAAAGGGGAAATCAGTCAAAAAAAAAGAAAAAAAATTGCCGCTAAATTTTAACCAATGCGCATGTCTTTTTTGTTAAAAGCCAACATATATGTATACAAAAAGGAATTGCCAAAAGAAATATAATAAACCTACTCTTTCTAGCCACAGGCAGTTCAGATTAAAAATATTTACTCTCTTTCTCTCAGTTATTTTGTTTTTGTTCTCACCCTTAATTTCGCATTTCTGTATACATTTTTGATGTTTTGAAATGGTGTACCTACACAAACGCCAAAATTTATAATTGTTACTCATTTATGAATTCTATGTATGCGTAAGGGGGGAACATAATGGAATAGTGAAACACAAAAATTAACACATGAACAGACAGACAGACAGACAGACAGACAGACAGCAAATGAGAAATGTAAGGGAGTACAAATTAAAAACACTACTAGCATTACAACAAAAAACTACAACAACAACAGCAATACGATGATGTTATTTATTTTTTGTTTCTTCTTTTTTCATTTCATTACAGACTATCTCTGCGTTCCAGGATATACAAAAACAAAAAAGAACCAAAAAACACATACACACAGGCATTCCGAGATATTTTAATGACGTAACAACCTGCTGTTGTGTCTCTGTGAGTAGTCCAAAAAAAAAATCACACAAAAAAGAAAAACAACAAGAAAAACTCAATTAAGCAACAGTTAAATTAAGTGGGTTTCAAGTTCAAGGCTGTCAGTAAAGCCGGTACTCTCTAACATACACACGCACACACAAAGTCATTAACCTCGAGAAAAACGACGAGAACAGATTTCCTCTTCATCTTTTCGTTTTTCTTGTTCTTGCGGAATTGAATTTAATTAACAACACCAGCATCAGCAACAACAAATACAACTACTACAACCATGTCACTTTCATTTGAAGCTGCCTCTAATGAAGGACCCGGCTATGTGGGCATACGTTTCTGTCAGGAATGCAACAACATGTTGTATCCCAAAGAGGATAAAGAGAATAAAGTTTTAATGTATGCCTGTCGTAATTGTGACTATCGCCAGGAGGCTGATTCGAATTGCATTTATGTGAACAAAATTATGCACGAAATCGATGAATTGACTCATATTTGCCCTGATGTTATATCGGATCCAACCCTACCACGTACTGAGGATCACGAATGCCCCAAGTGTGGTCATCGTGAGTCGGTCTTTTTCCAGGCTCAGACACGACGTGCTGAAGAAGAAATGAGATTGTATTATGTGTGCACCAATCAAAATTGTACCCATCGTTGGACCGAGTAAACAGCATCGGCATGGGTAAGGGGAGAAAATAAGAATATAAGGCAGTGTTTACCATCAAGAAATTGTAAAATTTGTAAGAATTTTGCTGAGATGATCAAACCCAAGTTAAACTTAAGTTATTATTGCGTTTCTCTTTGTAATTTTTAAAATTTTTCTACTGCAGCTTTATATTTATAATTTACTTGACTGAAGTTAAACTAGGTTTAAGCCTAGCTTAAACTAGGTTTAAACCTGGCTTAAACTAAGTTTAAACCTGTCTTAATATTTGATTTTTTCTTTATTTAATTAAATACTAAACTTGTCTAAAACTTCGTTAAAGTGAGATTTAAACTAAGTTTAAACTAGGTTTAATGTATGTCTCAATTTATTCTTCAATTTTTTGATTCATAAACTGTAATTAATGCTTAAAACTCAATAAAAATTTTACTTAAACTTTATTTAAACTGAAGTTAAACCAAGTTTAAACTTGGCTCTACATATGCTTTAGTTTTCTTTCAAATTTATTCATTTATTTGAGTTTAAAGCCTTAAATTGAATTAAGCCCAACTAAATTTAGGTTTAAACTTGGCTTAAACTAATCTTAAACTTGGCTTAAAATTGACTTAGCTTGTTAATTAATTAATTTTTATTTCAAATGATTTATTTATTTATTTTTTTTTTTTTTGATTTATCGCCTTAAACAAAAGAGTTAAACTTAACTTAAACTTGGTTTAAACTGGGTTTTGATTTCATCTATACACTTCATACCTATGATTCAGATTTTAATATAATAAAATGCAGTTTTTCTCCCCTTTTATCTGAAACTAAAACGAATCGACTTCTAAGATTATATCCTTTTTGTATTCAATTTAAATAAATCGATTCTTGAGCATTAAGATTTAAGCAGTTTTATTAACTTTTATAAATTATGAGGTACTACCGTAAGTATAGTGTGTTAAAAAGTAAAACAACAGTTTATAAAAGGTATTCAAAATATATTATTGTAATTAAACATAAAATTTTTGTTTGAGCCTTTTTAATTTTTACGAGTATATTGGGTAAGTACAATGCGTTTAAAAAGTATTTCTAATAAAACATATAAATTTTTTAAAAACCTTACAATCTCTTTAAACTCATATTTACTTAAAAAAAATATTGAAGTCGTCTATACAAAAATTTTCCAGGAATTTTTATTAAAAAAAATATCCTTTTAGCTGTTCTTTAAGCATTTTTCCTAAAAATATTTAAATTGTTTTTTAAGGATAATAAAACGAGAGGAACGTTGAAAAAAAAGAAATAAATTTCTCTTGTTATCAGGCAACGAAAGGATATAAAATGCAAAATACAACAACAACATCAACAAAATACAACAATTTCCATACACATTTTCATAAAAGTATGGAAAACATAAAGACTTTTCGATAGACAGTCTGATAGACACACAGAGAGAGAGCGAGCGAGCGACCGATAGTAATTGAAAGCTTTAACAGCAACTGCTATTGTTGTTGTTGTTGTTGCTTTCTTTTTTTTTCAAGATAAGTTGTCAAAGTGGAAATGTATCCGTTGGTAACATCCTGCAACAGAGATGATGGAGCTGTTTAGGGATGTATGTTGCGACAACAACAAATATTTGAAACCATATACCAAATGGAAACACTACCACCACACATGCATATGTATTTCAAACAGGGGCGTAGTGAAGCAAAAGGTACTTAATTACAATTAAAAAGTACTAAAATATCCCCTCGTTTTTAACCAAGTCTCTGCATAAAATTGCGTATTTTTAACTCCTTTGCAAAAGTAACAACGATTTAGAGTTGGTTGGTGTGTTATTTTCACTTGAAGAAAAATCTTGTATAAGCTGTCATAACTACTATTGTCGTCAGTCAGTCTTAAAGTATTCGCTGCAAATATACCCGCGAGATTACAATGTTATTTTCACAAAACATGCGAAAATAAATAAATGAATTTCGCAAAAATTTATTTCAAACACTAAACGTGTGATGCTGGGGGTTGATTTTGTTTATGAAAAGCTTTTTTTCTTTCTTGTAAAGAAAATAACGAAAACACCCTTCTCTTCCGGTTTGTTGACAAAGAATTCTTAAATTTTTGCTTATTTTTGGTTTTAGAAGTTAGAAATCTATTTGAACGACATACAATATACACAAATTGGGTGTTTTTAAAGTAGAGTATTAAAGGAATGAAAACACAAATGAATCATATCTGTAATCGCACTTTATTAAGAAAGGGATTTTCACGAAAATGTTTTGCTTCTTACCTAACTCAGTCAACGCTTTCCCCACTCGTGTCAACAAAGCTTTATCTAATGGCCAAGCCCACTCTGTTAAGAACTTTATGATGCAACATTAAGCAGTGTAGTGTAATCTTTCATCTTCCTCAATCACCCTTTTTTGTTCTTTAGTTTTGCAATAAAGACATAAATAACCAAATTCTATGAATGTGGTGACTATGGCATTGTTTTTGGTCAAAAGTAATGATCAGTGTGCGGCTGCATGATACGCGAAATCCGGTAATAAAAACTTTTAATACCCTATGACACTGTAATCAAAAATTTACAATTTTTCGGTGTATTTAAAAAGCTATTTTCCCCAGCCAACAACTACCCAGAAACATTTAAAACCGTAAGCGAAAAAACCGATTTCCGTATTCAAAATAATCATTATCATCCAGATTATTTGAATAAATAAATAAAAAAAAAAAACAAGTATCGAGAACCCTGCCTGAAAAATATTTTCGTACAAATTTGCTACTTTTTCGTTTTCTGATACCAGACGAGCAGAAATTTCAGAGCGCGACAATTTTTATTAATAATGTCTTTGCGAGCACAATTGAACACATAGTTTTAGGCATAGATTAAATGCTATTTGTCGTAGCAACTAAAAGTATGCTACAGAAATTTGGTAAATAAAAAATACTCGATGCTCGTCGAATACCAAGGCCACGAATTTTTGTTCACAATACCTAGATATGGTGTTGTATTAGCTACACCATACACTACTTAGAAAGTTTTTATTTCATTCGGGACTCTGTATTTCTAGGAATTCGCAACGAAGCTTCAACCCTTTGGTCTTGTAATAGGTCTTAGATCCCTATAATATATTATAACCAAAATTTGTAGATGAAAAGAAAGCAGTTTCATTGCTAGGCATCATAATTAAGAAAAAGTGCATTTAGTTACTCAGAAAAAGTCTGCGTACACATGAAATATTAATCCATTAATCGTTGTTTTTTAATTTAAAGCTGTTGACTTCGTTGCATTTGTTTGCAATGGGCTTACTGCCGAAAGAAAACTTATTATTTTGCTCAGAAAGCAAGAAAGAACCTCCAAAAAATGCGTTCCTCTCTCTAGCAAACCATTAACTTATACAAAGTAACTGAAGTTTTTGTTTCAAAACTTCGTTCTGGCCATCCTTCAAAATTAATTTCGAGAGGAAAGATACATCTCGTCAGCTCTGTGAAGCAAGATTCCAAAATAATAGCCTCAAAAGTGGCTGAAAGCTTTAATTTAAAATTTAACAGGAGTATATGTAATAATACTTTCAAAAATATCTTAAATCGAAACGGTTTTCATGCTCGTATAGAACGTAATAAGCTTTTTATTTCATTAGAAGGAGCCAAAGAAGAATGTTGTTCGGTAGAGAACCATTAGAATTCTAAGAAAGGGTTATATTTTTGGATGAGAGTAAGAATATTGTATTTGTATGATAAAAAGTCATCAATACGTGTGGAGAATTTGCGCGACACGGTCATACACAGTGGTGGAGGTGTTTTTGTTAGGGGGTATGTGCCAGCTGACGTGGTATACAATTTGCAGGCTATTGAGTCAATGTGGCCAGGAGAGCTTACCTAGACATTCCAAAGGTTAACTGGAAGCAAAATTTAACGAAACTGGGTTTTGATTGCAGTGTTTTATTTGAATAAGGTAAGGATTCTAAGAAAGCATTATAATGTTCCAAAACAGTTGCGTGTGCCACCACAATCTCCAGATCTCAATCCCATTAATTACACTGGTCTACAGCAAAAAACGCCTTTAAATAAAACTCTATGGGATATAATGATTTTGATGCGCTGTATTCAAACGCGTTTTCAGTTGGGCCGTGTCGAATTTTTCGCCTGAAATATAGTAGTTATGTCAATATATTTCACCATAACTTGAAAAAGACTTTACCGATTTTAATGCAAGTAGAACCGAACGCTTAGAAACAATATCCTATAAATCACCTGAACAACATTTTTTCTGTGATTTCAACAGTTTCGAAATTATTCACAACTTAGCTGCGAAAAAAAAATTTCGTGAAAATTAGAGCAATTCTTGTTTTTCGAAAAGTCATAAAAAATTTTTAAGAATGAAAATTTTAGATGTTAATTAAAGGCTAAAATGTTTAAAGTAAAATAAGCTATAAACCATAAAAATCGGTTGGCTATTGCTGATTTTATTCAAAATTAAATGCAGGTACCTACCTTTGACCAAAATTAGCGAAACAATGTTTTCTTGCAAAATTAGAGGAATGCTTTTTCTTTTTATTTCCAAAAAGTTATACAAAAATTATTAAAATATAATTTTTACATTTAGGCATTTAAACTAAAGCCCAGTGGGTTGCCAACCCTGGAATATTCACATTTGAGATGAGAAAACCATCATTACAAAAGGACAACTTGTCTTTATATATGTATATAGATAAGAATAGATATTATAAGTCGCTTTTAACCAATGTGTTTTTTGCTCGCTTAACCAATCTCTCCCGTTATTTGGCTGATGTGGATGCATAACGATGCTTTAATTATTTTCATTTACCACACATGAAAAGTGCATATTTAGTATAAATGAGTGCTGCCACGCCCACTTATTCAATCATGCCAAATTATTGACTGATGATGTGTTATTTAAATCAAATTTAGAAGCTATTTTCTATTACCGTTCTCACGATATACAAAAATTAATAGCTACTATGTATAGGAGCTGCCATGCCCAATTACCCGATTCCGACCAATTTAAAACTGATGATGAGTGTCGACCGCCAAGTCATTTAGACCAAATTCAGAATTTTTCATTTAAACCATTCTCAAGATATACAAAAATCAATATTTATTTTGTATGGAAGGTACCATGCCTATTTATCCGATTCCGCCCACTTGACTCATGATTTTTTTAACTACAAAGTCAATTAGACAAAATTAAACAAAAATCAATATCTACTTTATGTGGGAGGTACAATGCCCACTTATCCAATCCCATTCATATTTGCATTGAATCAACGTGCCAAGTTTTAAGCATCCGAACAACTAACAATTCATTTATATATATTGTTACGAAAATAAAAATACAACACATCAGCGCTTTAAAACTGTATTCTGGGATTTTAGTATATTTTGTGTCACCCTGTCAATTTGGCAGCACTGCCAAATCAAACATTTTTACGTTCCAACGGTTATGAAAATTGAAGATGGTCGATTTTTCCGGAACCTTCCAAGCTGTAGGCAATGAGGTTCTGCTTTACCTACAAGTCAGTTAGTTATCGTTTGACTGTCAATAAATAAAGTTGTGTTAAAGCGGAAATAAAAGTGTTGTATAAGCGAATTTAAGTGTTGTATTGAGACAAACAGTATAAAAGTTATAGTGGAATAAATAAAAACTGTAAAACAATAAAATCAAGCGGTGTTTATTTCATTTTAACGCAATTTAAACAAACTCAAACGTTTTAAAAGATTTAAAACGTAACAATATAGTACATAGATTAAAACTATGCAACAAGATTTGATCAAAAAATGTATTTTATATTCTTTAGAGCTGTTGCTGTGCCCTTTTTTGTATTATCGTGGAAGTAATGGTTTTGTACGCAAACTTTTTCTGACTAATGTATACTATAACTGATGTAAATAATAGTCAAAATATATTGCAATTCTGTCGTTAATTATAAGCGCAATTTCAAATATACGAAATCAAAATAATAAATCTTATGTACGGTTATCAGAGCCAAAGTAATTAAATAGCCCCAAAACTGTAACTCATTAAAAATCATTAGAAAACTATTAACAATTGATTTTTATATGATTTTTTTCTCTGATAATGAAAGTATTAAGCTTAATTGAGAAACTATTCATAGAACCAATCCCATGTCTAGTAAAGACTGACGTTTTTAACCCTCTAACCGGTCAATTTTATACAAACTTTGCCTAAAAATATGATTATAGCTATCAACAGCTCACAACTAGAAGGATGATTTCTGTTGTTATTTGTCATAATAAGTAATAAAGTAAAGTAATAGGTATGCTTTTAATATAACTTGCGAGTTTTTAAACTTTTCAATATGCAACACTGTAATGTACATTGTGAAAAGATAAACTTCTTTTATAAAAGCTAGAGTAGGTTAGAGACAAATCTTCTTATCTACTTCACACTAATAACGCCGAAATCGGTACCATGTTAAGCAGATTTTATCAAATGAAATTTGTTTCACAATGTTTTTAACAATTAGAAAGGGGCAGATATACTAAAAATTCAAACATAGTCATTTAAATTTAGGAGATGCAAGTCGGGTACATGCTTATCATGTTTCGCAAATGTCAATTGAAGCCTAGCGATTGAAAACGGAGGATGAGAAATTGCTGGGCTGTACAATAGATGTGCGAAAACGTCGTATAATCTAAGTGTTTAACGGCGACGATTTCGATCTGAAACAGAATCAATTACAACAACTGGAACGTGATTGTGATATTGTGGTATTATTACCACCACTGTGATTATGACTAGAGAAATGACCGCTGTGTTGAAAAGATGGAGGTGATAAGGATGGATCTGATATCTTTATGAGTTTCCACTATATAAAATGACATAAACCCCAGTTTCCAGAGCTCTAGGTGCCAGTTTTTCAATAATTAAGCCTCTGGTTAGGACTCTAGTTTTTTTTCTTCCTATGCGGGCACCATATACATGTGAGTATGTAGTTCTATTTACATTGATAGCTCAAACTCAAGGTGTGAATACTGCCAATCATATCAGCGTGTTTAAAATATTTTCAGTAGAATCAAGCTACTTTTGCCAGTGTTGTCTTTCATCTATCACGATACTCGTTTTATCATTACGTGTAGTATTTTTAATATTTCAATAACTCTTCATTATTTAAACAATTTACTCTTTAAAAGTTCTGATTTTATAATATAACATTACAAATACTCGTACCAGTATTTCGTTTATAGAATACAAACCCCATACAACAGTAGCTGCTGAGTTGTTAGCGATGGTAGCAGCAGCGGCAGCATCCATCAATTTGATGGATAAATAAATTGTAAATGCAAATTGTGTATTAGCCAGAATATGTGTGTGTGTTTGTAATATTTGCTTTTGGCATGTAAATTTCACATTCTCGTTATTCACGTATGTCTTCTTCATGTTTATTATTATTATTATTGTTGTTGCCTGTATAGGTTGTTTGTTATTATTGTTGTCATGTTATCCTTTTTCTTTTCAAATATTTGCTTGTGTGCGTGTAACAACGACATACATGCATTACACAAATACAAACAATAGGGAAAGAGAGAGAGAGAGAGATAGAGCGTTTTTAAGGTATGTACGTACATACATACATGAGTGCGTAATTTGTTAGCGATTGTTAGAATTTGAAAGATATCCCAGTAAACAAATTAGTTGTTCTTTGTGAAAGCATAGAAATTTAATGAGACTGATTTTTAAAAAAGAAAAGCTGGTATTGTTATCGATTTGTCAGAGGGTTAAAAAAATATTAAAAAAACTTCATTTTCATGCCTGTAAAGTAAAGTTGATTTCATATTTGATTTGGAAATATCAGAAAAATAAACAAAAACAACGAAGTGAAATAGCACATAGTTATCGTTTTCATTAACAGTACTTTGTCTCTAAGGATTTATAAATTTGAGGGATTACTACAGAAAGACCCATTCTTAGAAAAAGCAAAAGGATTTTACTTGCTACCTTTTTCCAAAAAACGATGTTAATCTCTTCTATCGCTTGTCCTCAGTTTCAACCAATTTTCTTTAAACTTGTGCTGTTTTCTACAATTGCCTTCATTTGACGTATCGTAGCGGCTTGTCAGCCTAATCGTTGGAACCTCAAATTTTAAATTGCCACTTCTACAGCAGGCAAAGCTGTTTTGTTAGGTTTTTAGTTTATTTACAACCACGTTGTAAAGATTTGGCTAAAAAAAGTTCGTGAATCCAAGTGCTTAAGGTGTTGCAAGTCGCTACTCTGCTGTTTACGACATTTGCTAAAGAATAGAGGATCATTATTGCTCCCCGAAAGATCATTCTATAGAAAAGAAAACGAGCTCCCAGGATTTTCGGAGCCCATAATACTTTTTTTTTATTTAACAAACTTTATTTACAATCTATCCTATTATTGAGGATAATAAGCAAATTTGATACAATAAAATTTCAAGTAGTTGGTGCTCTCCAGTGAGAACAACAACATTTAAACAACATATTTTCTAATTCTTAGTTATGTACAAGTTAGATATTATAGAAAAATAAACTATATATCAAGTATATTTACATGTTAAACAAATGTTGAAAAATAAATAACATAATTATCTAAATGGTAAGTCAAGTATGTGATATCTCTTCAGTCTTCTGACGTCTTCACTATCATCAAGTAGAGATATCGCTAATGGATTGCAGTGGTTACTTAATCTATTCAGATAGTTTTCACTATATGAGTCGTCCATGTAAGTCTTTTGTCAATATGAAGGCCGAGATATTTTACGCTGTCCTTTTTGGGAATTTCATTATCTCCAATAAACAATTGCGGGCAATCTCCTCTTCGTAGGGTGAAAACAACATGGACATGGATTTTGTTGTATTTACTTTAATATTCCATTTAGATAACCATATATCTAACTGGTTGAGTTCGTTTTGAACAAGATTTGAAGCATTAATTGGACACGGACTAGATGCTAGAATTGCAGTATCATCAGCGTAACTTGCAATTAAAACGTCATCTGTTAAAGGCATGTCAGAAGTATATATTGTGTAGAGAGTTGGACCCAGAACACTGCCCTGCGGAATACCTGCTTTAACATCATATTTTTTGGAGAAATCGTCGTTTACTTTGACAAAAAAGGTTCGTTCACTTAAATATGACTTCAGTAACAAATAATAAGGTGTCGGTAATAACTTCTTAAGTTTGTAGAGTAAGCCAATATGCCATACTTTGTCGAATGCTTGCTGGATATCTAAGGAGATACCAGAACAATATTCTTTTTTTCCAAAGAATTTCCAATAAAAGCCACGATACGATGGCACTGTTCAGGAGTACCATGTTTATTCCTGAAGCCAAATTGATGTTCAGGTATAATACTGAATTTATTAAGGATGGGTGACAATCTACTCATAAATATTCTTTCAAATATTTTGGAGAAAGTTACCAACAAACTAATAGGTCTATAAGATGTGACAGCATTTTCTGGCTTATTCGGCTTGTTTACCATAATTATTTGAGCGCACTTCCATTGGGAAGCAGCATAGAATTAAAAATCAACGTTAAAAATATAACTGCTTTTTTAGGTAGACATTTAGCAATTCTTCCGTTGATGCCATCATACCCTGGCGTTTTGTTATTATTTAACTTCTTAATTTCTGCTTGTACTTCATTTGGCGACACATGTTTAATCGGCAAATCCATTTGGCAAGCGCTTTCTAAAAAGTTAATTATTTCATTAGCGTTGTTACTGCAAAATTGATGTGGCTGAAAAGTGTTCTGAAGATGTAAGGCAAATGCTTCAGCTTTTCTTTTGTCTGTTTTACATCAAGTACCATTTTCATCCTTTATGGGAGTATTTCTCTTTACGGGTCGTTTTAAGTACTTTGTAGCTTTCCATAAACTAAATTCATCAGCTTTTGAAGCACCCAAACCGTTGCTTATCTATGGGATTTCTACTGGATTTTCAAATTCTTCTTAATATTCCCATAATACAACAATTAAAAGTGTTTTGTAGCTTTTCAGCCAGAGTTAGGTAACTCTTAACTATTCTGTTCGATTCTGAATGGGGAGATAAAATAAAAATGTTTTCTTACTCGAACAGTAGAAAACAACCTTCTGATCGGAGGCAGCTGA
This sequence comes from Wohlfahrtia magnifica, assembly GCA_023159175.1. NCBI lineage: Eukaryota > Metazoa > Arthropoda > Insecta > Diptera > Sarcophagidae > Wohlfahrtia > Wohlfahrtia magnifica. The sequence goes on along the minus strand of JAKWBJ010000534.1, from coordinate 5,187,003 downwards.
TTAGAGGGCAATAACACACTGACTCAATAGGCTATTACTACAATTAAAATCAAATTGTAGTCCTCAAGTACATTTCCCTGATCTTTTCACCAAAATCACTAGGCTGGAAGCCAAGATGATACAACTTTTCGAGCAGAGTTGGGCAGCTCTGATCCACCTCATTTGCTGAAAACATATACACAGGTGGCTACAAAAAAGGAAAACCTTTGGCATTTGTTGGCGGTTTTACTTTTATAGTTGAAGTTTTGCCTTTTCGAACGGTCCCACTCCATCGGGGAGGGCTCGTAACTGTGGCGTAGACACACGAACAAACTGCAGTCTTAACTATAGTGGATACAAGCAAATTGTTAAAATAATAATAAGGTTGCAAGCTAAACAAATACCCAAAACTGCCCTCCGACGCTCTAATGTAGAAAGTTTTGTCAAGTATGTATGGATAAAAAGGACATTATTTGCTTAAACTGGCTAATATTGTCTTAGCAATTCCTACGCTTGGCATGCTTCAAGCTATCAAACAGGTAAACGAACTAATCATCTAACAAAGTTTACTGTGATGTAGGGAATCTTATAGTCGGCTGTTTTCCCCTTTTGCTTTGATTTTTATTCGCTTTAATATATTGTTGTCAGTTTGTGTTTTGTTTTTGTAAAGTAAAGAATTTAAATTGTAATATTTTTATGCAAATTTGTTGCAAAGACGTTAAGAAAAACGCATACACACACATCCCAAAACACACATGAGACACGATTTATTTTGACAAGAATAGAATTTTGAAACGTTGATTGTGAAAAGAAATACGAAACAAAATAAAATCAAATCAAATGCATAATTTCAATTTTAAATAAATTTGTAAAACAAAAAAAAAAAAAACAAAAAAAAATGAAAACGTTGACGAACAAACTTACTTTTGCTTAAGAACTCATACATATGTCTCTGGCAAGACAACAAAAGATGAACTACTGAATAGCAAAAGAATTGAATAAGAAGAAGAAGAAAAAAACATTTTAAAATTGATTTCAAAGACAGATGTACCATCACCACAAATACCGTGAGATAAAAAAGATTTAAATTTTGTCTTCAATTTCGTTTAAATCCTTTAAGAAACAACCCTTTGCAAGCAACTTACACGATATGCCTCGTAGGAATGATTGCAATTATAAAGAGATCTTACCAACCGTTAAAGTGTATTTAACTTTATAAGGGATGATCGTAAAAGAAAATCAGAAGAATATGTAAATTAGTTTTCAATTATTCATTTCTTTCAAACTGTAACGACATGTAAATTCAAAAAAAAAAAAAAGAAAAAAAACTTAACAAAAGATTTTAATCAAATTTGAGAAAAATGATTAATGGGGGGTTTCGGTTCATTCCTAAGCAAGAATTTACCTTATAAACAATAGATCACTTTTGATTTCATTGTCGGTCCTTAACGAAACGATCAAATGTCAGAGTGCTCAACAAAACAAAACAAGAGAAAGTGAACAAAGAAGCCAGGCCCGTCATAAAAAAAAATTGATTTGCATTTGAATGTACTCGTATGTACTCGTTGATCATAAATTTTAGATGTCAAAGGGTAACACAATTACTCAACCTAACCTTTGGTATACGGGAATCTAACTGTGAAAATTAATATTTTCGTTACAATGTGGCTGGCAAATATGAAAGTAAAATTCGCACATGCGCAGTTCCAAAAGGAAAATTTTCTTTTTATGCAAATTTTGTTTTGTATGCAAATTTTTTATTGGAATTTTGTGCCAGAAGCTAAAAATCAAAGCAGTAGTCGTCTCTTCAATCAGTGGTGACAATAAATTAATTAAATTATAGTGACATTCGTTTAAGGACTCTTTTCATTTTGCAAGTTTTAGCAAAGAGTGGTTGTTGCCAAATTTGTGAAAATTTAAAAAAAAGTATCAATTTTCAATATGCTTTTAAAGGAGTGAGTAAAGTATAAATTATAGAAACTTTCACTACATGTTAAAAACGCCTCATAAAACTGTAAATTTTCCTAAATTATCCGGAATACATATTGTTAGGGAGATCGATTATTCGAAAATTTGCAGTTTTAAAATAACCGGTTTTCGGTTAAGAACTAATCAAATAACCGATTAACCGAGTTTTAAATTAAAATAAAATTTTTCTCAATTCTTGTTGCATTAGAAAATAAAATTTTTTAAATTTTTGTACCGTGTCGTAGTGTCTAGCAAGTAAGTACGCTGGAACAACGTTCGGCTTTTTTATGGTCTTAGAGATTTCTTCCTCGAAAACACAACGTCCTAACATTTCATCCAGTGATTAATTTTCTACAGCGTAGTTCCATTTCCAGTTGTTCTTATTTTGATGTTCTAGACGTCAGACTAACCCATCTGGAACGATACCATGTCACTCTGATATGAGTTTAAAGTCATGCGGGCATCCGAGGAAATAAAATTGCTGATGAGTGCGCTACTATAGGGTCCTCTCTGTCTCTCGTACAGGGGGTCGTGCATGTCACTTTATGTGCGTCGTCGGTTTTGTTGGATAAATGGGCACTGAGCAAGATGGAACACAAGTGGACCAATATCACCACTTGTGAAATATCCAGAATGCTTTGGCTTTCTATTTGTAAGGGAGTTGATCGGACTTTTTCGGGCATTGTATAATGGGTCGCATGTCGGAGCGCATGGGATACCCTGGCCATGGCTACTGTGGCAGCTGTCAGGATAAAGAGGAGAAATAATCGGTACAACAACTTCTCTGCGACTGTCCTGCTTTGTGGGAGCTTAGACTTAAGCATTTGGATTTACGTCGCTTCCATGATCTGGACTGTCTTAGGGATGTGTTACTTTCGAAGAGGATTAATTCCGTCAAGGGTACCGGTTGGCTCAAATGAGGTAACTGATATTTTTGGGTCTTTATGCGATCTTTCTTCTGGGGCTCTCCCATGTCCGGCCTTTTATCTTCTTTAATGGGTCTGTCCATAGTGAACTCGCCTCTGAGGGAACTCGCGTAATGCGAGCGACCCATTTAACCCAACCTAACCTTATCTTACTTTTCAACGGTTTCCAAATATTTTCACACTTCAGAGGACATCTATAGAAATATAAATGCATACACCACGTATCTAATAGTGTGTGTCACTGTGGCATGTTAGGTAAGACACCCGCCTACCAACCAAGAAGTCTTCGGCTTCATCACAGGCCACACCATCTAACTTCGTATCATCTCACAACATTACTAACAACATCCTTTTCTAGATTTCTTAAAACATCTTATATTTTATCTTATATCTGAAACACGCTTTATTAAATCGAATATGTGCCGTTTTGATCGATAATCTTTTGCCATTTTTAGGATAAGGCAAAAACTGATCCTGTTGTTTTTTTAGGCCTTTACGATATTTAAATTTACACCAGAGATCTGCAGACATAGAAATATATAATCTGAAGGTGTAAGGTGCAGTGGCGGATGCATCAAAACTTACCGGCCAAGCTCTTTCAGTGTCTGGCGGGTCATGAAAGATGTGTATGGTTTGATATTGTCATGATCGAACACTATACCTTTTCTGTTGATAAACGTCGACCATCTTAATTGAATTGCTTGCTCAAATCCCGTTAATTATTGACAGTAGAGACCAGATCAAGCGAGACACACAGCATTACCTTTCTTCGTGAAGCTTCACCTTGCTTCGTCCGTGATATATTTCGCACATTATTGTCATACCTGATATGCTTTTCATCGTCTTTAATCATTTGGTTCTATCAAACAAGCTATAGTGATACCTGATACACCCAATATTTTTGACTGTTAAGACTTTTAAGAAAACCAAGATAGAGCTCAGAGCTTATTCCAGAAGTTTGATATGCAGTTTTTGCAGTACTCAGAGACAATAACCTTAAGGTACAGTATTTATATACTTATATATACACACATATTCATATATGTACTTACGTTCATATATTCGGTGAAAAAAATTTTTTCATTTCGTATGGTTTTTCAGTTACCATCAACTAGTCAACAATGGACCCAAGTTGCATAAGAGCAGTTGACGGTAAACATGTGCAAATTTTTGCACCTTCAAAATACGGCACTACCTTTCAAAATCAAAGGGGATTTCATAGCATAGTGCTTATGGCTGTCGTTGATAACGAGTACATACATATTGTTACGAAAGATAAAAATACAACACATCAGCGCTTTAAGACTGTATTATGGTAAAAATGTGTGTGCATTCGGCACTGTCTTTTTGACGACTAAAGCAAGAGCGTGAAAATACGTGTGAAATGATCGAGGACAAAAGTCCCATGATAAGCTCATGACTGTGCTAAAGTCACCAATTGAGGTGTTCACGCCATATAAAGCTAAAATTATCACAGAAAACGGTATTGGATGATCGTTGGCTGAGGGTACTTGATTTAGCTGCAATAAATCTACTCCAAAAGGTGCTGTGTAACACATATTGATTGAAAATATGGAGATAAGAAAGCTGTGCGCTAGATATGTGCCGCGTTCGCTTAAAATAAAGCAAAGACATCATCGTAAGGCATCGGTATACCAAAAAAAAAAAATAATTAAAGAATTGAACTGGTTTGGAAAAAAAGTGTCTATAGAAGGCGAAAACTGTCCCATCTGCAAACAAGGATTAGATTATTTTTTATGAAAATAATTTCTTAAAAAAATAAAAATCTTTAATTATATTTATTTTTTCTGTTTTTTTGTGATGTGCATGGAAGAATTTGTATTATGTATCTTTAAAAAGGTAAAACGTTCATTGACAAGCATTATAATAACATATTGCAGCGTTTAGGTATTAAAGTTAAAGAGAAACGACTGTTTTTGGCGAAAATGTTGCCTCATCAAGTCAAATGCAAAAATTCACACATCTACTCGTACTATTCTGATGCCAAAGATGAATGAATTAAGGTTCAATTGGTTTTTAATTTTCAAATTTGAAAAAAAATAGTTCAGTGAAAAGATGGAGTCTGCGATTGATGGCTATTTTAGGGAGCTATAAACAGGTTACTGAAGCTATTGAATATCTCTGGAAAAAGTGTATCGAACAGAAACAATATTATGTTTAGAATGATACAATTTTATTGTTGCAAATTAGTTGTATTGTCTTTGTTAGTTCAGCTAATTTTGGGACCACCCTCGTATATAAAACATATAAAATAAAAAAATACTTTGAGGTTTAAATTATTCCATTCCATCTAATTACACTGGTCCACAGCAAAAAACGCCTTTAAATAAAACTGAAACATCTTCAAGTCATGATGAAATATATTGATATAACTACCATATTCTGGGCGAAAGATTTGCCACGCCCATAAAAAAAAAATTTGAGCCCGATGGAGAAAACTGGTTCAGTGCATTAAAATTATTATATTTCATATATTTTTATTTAAAGGCGAGAAAATTTTTTGTTTTTTGTAGACCAGTGTTATCGATTATGAAAAAGTATTAAGGAGTATTATGCTTACTTTCCTTAACTTTTTGCTTAACCCTATACTTATTAAAAAAATGAATTCTTTTGAATTATATTTTTGAATTATTTTTAATATTAACTTTTGCTTAAATCCTCAAAAGTTAGTTTTAGTTTTACTGAAGTTCCCATTTCGAATACAAGTACATATTTATGCAAAATACAAAAACAAAACCAGCAACCCATAAATAGAAACTTACCCTTAAAATATTTCATATGCAAAAAAGAGTAGCGCCATCTATTGCAAATGCTTTGAACTTCAGTATACTTTGGGATGATTTTCATGCAGCATCAATCATTTTTACACCATACACACATACACATTTGCATACCATCCTAAAGTGGAGAAGTAATTATGTGTCGATAAGGCAGTGTTTTTGCGCTGTGTAGAAAAAAAGGATAATGGGAGAGGGTATGTAAAATAGATAAAAAAACCAAAACAAAAAAAAAAAAAACAAACAAATATTTGCATGCGAATATAAATTTCTAATAAGAATTTCGCTATTTTAAGACGAATTTGGCAAATTTGCAAATATTTCTTAAATCGAAGTTGAAATTGGCTGCTTAGAATATTCAAAAAGGGGATAGTGGTGAGTTAAAAACAAATCTGTCATATGGATAAAGAAACAGTTCGTCTTGAATAGGGAAATGAGAATTTTCAAAATATTTAAAAATATACTCGTACATACAGATTGAAAATGTAATCTGTATATACAGTCACACAGATAATAATAAGTACCCTCAATAAAAACTGTTTTTAAGAAAAATTTTACATATTCAATTGAAGTTGCCTTTACATTTGAGAATATAATGCCACAGGCCTCCAAACAAACCATAAAATGTCCCACTAAGTACGCGCTTATTGCGTTTAAGCACTTAAAAGGCATATGACAATACAAATAATTATACGTACGACTTGAAAAGATACTAAAGTTTTTGTAAGTTTTCCAAAAGAATTTCTATGTAAATTGATCTGGTCCATGGCAAGCTTGTATATTGGTTCAAGAATTTCTTGTAAACGGTAAAACAATATACTATTTTAACCGAAAATAAGTAGAAAATTGAGGAATATTTGTATTAAAATTCGAGGGCAAATAATAATCTTACGAAAAGCTGGGAATTTATTAAATTCAATGCTAAATTTGTTGGTAGTGCCAAGTCCACAGTCCAAACAGTTCTTAAAAATATTTCTGAGTCGAAAATTGTAGTAAGCAAGCTCAAAACTGGCCGTTCACCTGAAATTGTTTGTAGTGTTGCCCGATATATAAAAAGTATTGTGGATAAAACACCTAAAACAACAATACCACAATATTAATTTGCATTCAGAAACTATTCGTAGTGTTTTGAGAATAGAGCGTAGTCCATAGTAGAGAACCAAGAAAGAGGATCTCAATAAAAGAAGCGGCTGGTTTTTGCATTGCAGCATACCAATGTATCTGCGACAATGTCATATTGAGATATGAGATCAAGTTTAACTTATTCGTTTGCAACTGCAGGCAAAATATTTAAGTAAATTGAAAGTTAAAACATTATATAGGCAAAAATTTAATAAAAATAAAAAAGACAAATATAATTTAATCAACTAAATTTATCGCATTGTTACGTTTCAACATTTTCAAAACGTTTGAGTTCTTTTAAATTGCGTTAAATAAAAATAAATACACGAATTTGTTCTTCTATAACTGAATACACAAGTTACTCAACACTTTTATTTACGCCTTAACACGACTTTATGAATGCAAAACTATAACTGACTATATTTAATGCATAATGCGCCGCCTTTTATATCAAATTGACATTACTTCCGAATGTTCTTGTACTTCCTACAACATTCGATTCATTTTCGTTAATTTAAATGTAACACCGCTCAATAACAGTGTTAATATCACAAATTAAGTATGCCATTGCCAGGGTGGCACATTAACTGCTTTGGCAAACCAATAGACTAGAATCACACAATACAGTTTTAAGTTCACTGATGTTTATTTTCGTAACAGTATTATTGCCTTTTATTTTGAGCCATAAGTGGCTTTTGGTTTTGAGCTGCTTTAATTTCGTACATCCGAGAAAAGTCATTTAATGTTTAGTTTCGCTAACTTGACAGAACTTTAAGCAAGCAAAGCCCACTAGTCTGATTTTTTACAGGAAATTAAAGGAGGCAGCCTCACGGATTAACTAAAATATAAAAAAATAAATAAATTTCGTGTGCTGCATCACTGCAACCAAAGGAAGGACTTATCTATATCATCAATTTCTGCGGTCCGATCCTTTGTCATGCAGAAATAGTTCATAAAAGATATGCAACAATATTACACGATTTAAGAATGAAAATGATGTGGCTGATGCAGTAGTCGTTGTGTCTGAGAGGGTATATCACATTTAGATGTCGAAATCATTTAAGTGATATATATAGCGGTGCAGAAGCGGGCCAGAAGGATCCTTTGTGTAGCTCCTAAAGTATACAACATCAGATTGAGGCGACGAATAAGTAATTCTTTTTGGAGTCACTACTATCTCCGGAAGTGCGCTGAAAATTTAAATCTAGTGCGTGACGCTATCACGCACCATCTTTAAAGAACATGTATAACAACGCATACACCATAATATAAATGGAACCTGTTTTCTCTTACGTTTTTGGGTAATATTGTAGAGGGTACGTCTAAATTATATAAAAACGCCAAAAAACTAGCAGCTCTAAGAAGAGTGTTAAAGATATACGAGTAAGTATCTTTCTATTTAAGCGAAAAGTGTAAAATTAAGTGAATTCAGATCCTTTTATATAATTGTCTATCTCTCTTTCCAGTATTTTAAACTGGAACTTTTTGTAAAGGTTTTTTGAATGGGCGTAACAATGGGTTGAAAAGTTCCGAGCATAACACATAGATGGCTCTAATTTTATTGCGTTCACCTTTTTTTCGGTTTGTGCTAACTTTCAAAAGATAGCTGTTAAAATTTCATGATATTTTGTTAATTAGTTTCTGAGTTATTGTGCAAGGAATGACACTATTTATGTTATTTTCAGAAAAATGGACGAAAAATAATTTCGAGTTTTAATTCCACACTACTTCTTGATGAGACAAAATACCGTTCAAGCGAAGCAATGGCTTGGAAAGTGTTGAGGATTCCACTCCATAAGAAACAACAATAAAACGTTGGTATGCTGACTTCAAACGTGGTTGTAGAGACACCGATGAAGCAGAACGCAGTGGACGTCCAAATGGAGCGGTAGCATCAGAAAACATAAAAAAATCAACAAAATCGGTTTTAATGATCGAAAAATGGAGTTGTGTGAGTTTGCTGACATGTAAATACATCAAAAGGACGTGACGGCTTTATATAGCATAAGCATTTGACTATGAGAAAGCTCTGTTCAAAGTGGGTGACGCGTTTACTTACTATTGACCAAGGACAAGAACGTGTTGATGATTCTAAAACAATGGCAAAACTGCATGATATTCACAAGATTTGCCGGCCAGCGACTACTATCTGTTCGCAGACCTCAAGAAAATGCTCGCCGGTAAGAAATTTCGCACGAATGAAGAGGTAATTGCTGAAACTGAGGCCTATATCGTTCTACCAAAATGGTAATGTCAGAGTGGTGCTGAAATGATTGCATTGCTCTTGATGGGCATTAGCTTGAGGAAAAAAGCAAATTTTGTACCAAAAAAGGGTTTTTTTTTTTTGTTAGACACCGGACTTTTCAATGTATTTTTACAATTTTTATCGGAACTTTTCAGTTCAACTTCAAAATATACACTTTGTTTTGCACTTTACTGTATGTGTTTTAAAATTTTATTGTGATGTTATTGTCAAGTTAGAGACCTATAGTTCAATATGAACGATTTCAAAAACAAAAAAAACAAAAAACTGTTAATATGCAATTAAAATTGATCGATAAAAAAATTCAACATTTTTTTTTGTTATATTTGCCATTAATACGACGGTGGCTTACTATTTTATAAACGTTATTGAGCTGTATTACTTAAAGACAAAAAATTCATATTTTTTTTAAAACAAATTATTTAACTTCGCGTTGAATTATATAAAAAAAAGATGTACTGGCTTGCCAGCAGAATAATTTTGGGTGTTATTGCAATTTGTCAAGCTGTACTAAATGAAGTTATTGCACCAGCAGCTTGACATAATTTTAATACCAATTTGACTAAAACTAATTTAAAATAAAATAAAATGATTAAAAGCGATGACTACACATACGACGTGAGTGAAATTAAATATTGAATGAAAATAACATTCATTCACTATAGCCAGTGTTCAACATGTTCCGACAGTGTAACGAATTGGCAACAATAAGCGTGCAGCATTATAGGTAATGTCTTGATAAATTATTTACAGTCAGTCTGTCTGTCTCTCTATAAAACACATTTTGGTGGCCTTGAAATTATTAATAAATAATTAAATTTGTTGTATGGCTTTAATTAAAAAAAAAAAAATTAATGCAACAACAAAGTAGTTTTTAATTACTTTTTAACAATACAGTGTCTCATCATTGTCCTCACTTTAATAATTATGGCAACACCATTCATTTTCCAAACAACCAGCCAACTACTAGCCACCATCCATTCATTCACTCACTTAATTATGTTGAAGAGGTGTACAGCATAAACATAAATTAAATATTTAATTTTATTTTAAAAAGACTCTCATTCTGTACTACTTGTGCTTTATCTTATTTTTTAATTTTAATTTTTTTTTTTTTTAAGAAACTCATATGGAGAAGACCATGTGAATTTTTAGTACCTGTCGCTTTGTACGAGTATAATGAGTTTAGGGTTTGGGGCAAAGGGGGGCAGAATATTGTGTAATTTGTACCCGACCCGTATATAAGTAAGTTTAATGAAATGAGGGGACATTATTATACGATGGTCTTCTTTCTCCTGTTGTAATAAATGTAATTTTAATGAACATGAATGCCGCAAATGCTCATCACATACCGGTTGTAAATAATATCGTTTTGACTTTTTTTTTTTCCAGCAAAAAAAAAATGAGTTTTAACAGCTGCAGTTTACGTTACTACTCATTTTCATTTTGCAATTCAGTCAAGTTATTAAAGTTTTGACCAAATTCATGCTGTTTGTTGGTTTATGATGGCAATTGTATTACATTCTGTATATGTGGATTGCGGTTTGTAACTGTTGATATTTATCCTTTAGGTTTAATACTTATGCTAAAGGATATTCGTTTCATTATAAGGAATATTTATTTTATGGTAATTAATAAAAACTAAAATTAGATTTACCTTTAGAAAGTATGAATTATTTAAGTATAAAGGGATATGGTTTATTAAAATATCATTTTAAGTCCGTCAGCATAGCCAGAAAGATGTTCTTTATATACTCGTACATGGACAATACATTTAATATATTGTCTCGCATTGCTGGGAGTTTTTGTGTTGTATACTTATAAAATATATTTCTCATAAGAAATATTTAAAGGAATGCATTAAAATTAGTGATTTTTATGGAATATCTTGGTATAGGAGGCGCCACTCCCACATATGCAATTCTGCTCACTTTTTTAACAATGATTTATATTGACCACAAAGTTATTTAAACCAAATTTGAAAACTTTCATTTATCATTAGGTTACATGTGTTAAAATTGTGTGAAAAGAGCGGACGTCTGCCGACATGCTAAAGGTAGACATTTGCCTCGAAAAAAATTTATTGTTAGCACCGACTAACAAACCGACGCACATTAAAAGGTTTTTCAACACTCAAAACTTGTGATCGTTTCGATAGACATCACAATGAATTATCACGCCCAAAACATCAAGAGCATCTGCCTTTTCAATATTTACATCCTTCACTGACACAGATGACTCGACACCGTTGCCACCATCACGCCCGTGTTTCAAACACATTATTGAGTGTGACCCAGTTGTTACCAGAGACGGAGATTTTTGTCATTCATATTCCGCGTTTTTGCCCCAATCTACAGAAGGCTCCGTATACGATCGAACGTACATGAATGTCTTCCGAGAAAGAGTAGATAGGATTGGAAATAAGAAGAATGAAGTCGTTGAGAAGGAGAAAAAACAGTACCATGCGGTTTTCCTCAATTAATACTGAATCCTACGGAAGAGATCCCATATATAATCGCTTTTATAGTGCGATCTCGAAAAAGCTCATTTGGATATGAGCCCTGTATCATGCTCCATTAAATACCTTCGAAATACCCAAAGCCACAACCTTACTCTCAGCTAATCCATAAATTGACTTATTGCACTTATCGGAGGGCAAAGCCAGTAAATCACCAGTAGAGTTAGTCCTACCGAAATCGTATTTGCAAGCGCTCAACAAATTTGTGGTTAATAAGCACACTCTTCAAAACTTTAGAAAGAGCCTCACCGTTTAAGGTTTGAGGTTACATTGGCGAACTTCATGTAAGATGGGAAACTACCGGCACGGTCAGACCTTCTGAAAAGATCTTTGGCTTGTTGTAATGGATTCCTGTTTCGTCAACACTTAAAGAATGCCACAAAAACACATACATATCTTAACATAATTTTGAGATCGTTACACAGTTGTGCTTATCTACGAGTGTGAGCAGTCGCCCAAACGGTTGAGATGCTAACATCTCCAGTTACTTCACGCATTTTCAATATCTGAGTGCCCAACACCGTTCCATAGATTCTATTCAATATTTCTAGGAAGTTATTAAGTACTGGTGCCGAACAGCCTTGGTAGTTTAGTATTTTAGCACATTTAATACACTTCAGGGTATCCCTTACATCGCGTTCGAAATATTTATATACTTCAGAGGACGTCTATAGTAAAATAACTGTATATATGACTTAACTAGCAAGGGTGGCTCGGCCACTGGTCTCGTTGGATTAGCTGGTCCACGGCCAGGAGGAACATCGCTGAATGTTAGCATTAACTCCGCTCGTCATATTAGGTACAGTGCCTGGAAGAAGTTGTGTCACATTGCCAGGGTAACTACGAGAAAACGTATTGATTTGCTGACGGGCCATTACATTAGTTAAATATCACGCCTTCAAAAAAAGAAGATGAAGAGCATATTCTCTGTGAATGTGTTATTTTGGTAAACATTCGAAGACGGGCTGAAAAGGTTACTCGGCTACCGGTTAGGGATATTGCGGTCTTCATACGTAAAGTAGAGGATATTCTTTTGAATACTGTTCCGACTGGTGCTTCAGACAGATATCCGCCAAGGAGTATTGACACATTTGGATTTTTAGTGTTTTTTTACACCTATCGGATCTGACCACAGAATGTCTGTCTAGGTCGCAGTGTCATGGTATATATGTGACTCCACCTGCATTTTTTCAAATTTGCCTTTTTTAACAAGAACGCTTTATATTCATTTAAATAGAGAGTATAATTAATCACTATCTTGTGAAATATTTAGAGTCCAACAATTTGCTGAGCGATCGCCAATATGGCTTCCGCTACTCTCTGAAAAGTGGAATGTCCATTCATGGATTTGGTGAGACTGAGGTTATAGCCCTGGATATTTCCAAGGCGTTTGACAGAGTCTGGCAAGAGGCTCTCATATAAAAACTTATTACTTTTGGTTTCGGTAATCACTTCTCTCGATTCATATTGAGCTTGATGGGATCTCATCCGACGAGTTCAAAATAAATTCAGAAGTACCGCAAGGCTCTGTTCTTTCTCCAACTCTATTTCTAATATTTCTTCACAACTTTATTTTTCTCACTTCCAATCTTATCTAATCTTTTGCAGATGACAACAACATCTGTCATTCATATTCATTTGATTTCCTTTTGGAGATTCGGGCGAAAAGGCAGAATATTAGGGAGACGCTGGCAAAAAACAGGGTCGACTTTAATGCGCACAAGACCCAATGATGTTTTCTGACACCCAGATGTGGTGCTGTGTTGTCATCTATATCTATGGGTAGTGTAGATATTAAGGAATAGGATGCTCTTGATGTTCTGGGCAAGAAAGTTCACTGTGACGTTCGTTGGAACGAGCACGTATTTCGAGTGTCCAAAGAAGCATTCAAGTGCCTCGGTCTTTGAAGATGGTGTAAGAGCTACTTCACTCGATCTGATCTCCTTAATATTTACAAGACTTATAACCGACCCAAATTGGAATACAGCTCTAATGTATAGGCCGGTGCTTCAAAGTCTATTCTCGACCGCGTACAAGAGAAGGCGAAGGTTCTTATTAATGCCGGTAGGGTAGCCAACTCTATCGATGTTCTATAGGTACTATAACGGAATGTGTTCTAAAGGAATTAAGGAACTAATTCCTGGTAACCATATATTCTTACGTAAGCTCGTATTTCTCGTAGAGCGCATCCCTTTGTAGTTGATTGTCCCCTGAATCGCACAACGCATTATAGAGAGAATTCGTCCTTTAGTCGCACTGTTCGTTTGTGGAACAATCTTCCTGCGAATGTCTTCCCTGCCACTTACATGAGCCAATTTTAATCGAACGTCCATAAACACTACTCCCTCTATTCTTCTTCTCACAACCTATTTTCCTATTACCAGCAGAATGCACTGCATGTGTAGGGGTTATCCCCTGAATGCTGGTCTCATGCAAAAAAAAACTTGTTTATTCGAAAAATTAACATTAAAGAAAACAAATTCGGCAAATTAAAATAAACCGGTTAAAACCGGTCAAATAATAACCGTTCATTCTCCCTAGTTGGTGCGATCAAAAAGAAGCTAAGTAATTATCGAGGTCGTCCGCTTTTAATGCTGGTCAAGAACAGATTTTTAGCAGCTTGTGTACAATTATACACTACAAGACAGAAGTTAAGGAGAGCATTGAGAGTTACTAAGCTGGAAATACAAACATCCGCGAAATTATTAAATTTTCTTTGAAAAAGGAAGGATCTAAACGACAACAGTTATTTCCATTTGTTTGCAGCCAGTAAATGTTAAAATTTTTTAGGTCCAAAAATGATTTATCAGAAGACACCTTAATATAGAACCCTTACAAGCAAAAAAAATTCGTTCAAAAATAAAATGGAATGGATATGTTGCCAGGATGACAGACTTCTGAATGCAAAGAGGAAGAGAACGAAAAAGAGGAACGTTGTAAAACACGATTGAAGACATTTTCAAAAAAAAAAAACGAAACACAAAAAAATATAAGTCCAAAATGGACTGAAATAACGCAATATATGCAAGAATCTTTACATCGGAAAGTAGAAGAAGGTGCGAAATAAGCAAGTAAGTCCAAAAAGGTTGTCTTAAAATTTAACCAAAATGAAAGACTACTTTAAGGATAAAAACATGGCTGAGAATAATTGAAAAATGTAACTGTAAGCTGATTATTAAGCAAAGTATCTGTTTAGATCAAAGCTCAACAAATAGTAAATGATGTTTATTAATTAAACTTTTATTTATTTATTTTGAAAAATATTTTATAAGATATTGACCTTTGCTCTAAAATAGAAAGACCAGCAAACATATTAAGAAAATTTTGTTTTCTTTTGAATTTTTAACATGAATTTAACACATTTTTTCGTGTAATATTCCCCCTTATCTGAAAATGAGTAACATTATCTTGACGTCTTGTTTTCTGTTTAAAAAATTTTATAATTAGAGTACAACCACCAAAATGTACTGATGTTATCTTAAAACAGCAAAAAGAGAAAACATTGATTAAAAAATTATTGAAAAATAATGGAAACATGTCCTGTTAACAGCTTTTGTTAACAATAATTTATTTTGAAAATTTATAACTTATAAGACTTTCTCCCCATAGTGAAAAGTTAAAAAGGGTAAGCGAACGAATAAAATTTAAAAGGTGACAAGTTTATTAAATAAAGTGAAAAGGGGTAATATTAACAGAAAGATATAAGAGATTCAATCAGAATATCGAAAATTGTTTTGGAAAGAATTGGCTGATGTGATTAAGATACTGCATCAAAATTTTACTTCTTATAATATAAGAAGGATAACCATTATTTAAATAATAGCTTGTATACAAGTTAATGCTTTCATCAAACTAGATTCCACAATAGTTTGTTTGCTGTTTGAATTACTTATAAGTATTACACTGTTCACACGGCACATTCTTAACGGTTTTGACAAATTTCTTCTTGTTTTTTTTTGCTTACTACATACATATACTCGTATGTTTTAAAGAAATGTATAAAATAATTATTTTTTTGTAAAAAGAAAAATAAAGCAAATTAAAAAGCAAGTAAAATCAGTGCAGGCAGCGAGAGTTGTTTTTCCTTGTTTAGGATATTTTTTGTTATATTGTTTATGCTTGAGAGCTGGTGATGACAAAAAATACAATTGGATGTCACACTAATTTTATAATAATTTACAGTATAATTCATTTTGAATCACCTAAAACTGTGGTCATTCGCTCTCAAACTATTGTATGGATAATTATTTAATGCGGCTCATAATTGAGGATTGAATTATAATTGAGAGAGCGAATTACAAAAAACGCTATCGTTTAAGCAAAGCAAAGAGCTAAATTAGGGATCAATTAGGGATTTGTGTTTAGTAAGGATTTTCAATACCCAAACCTAGTACATCCAAGAATTATTAGAAGTTGTGAGCTTTTTAAGTAAATAAGGATTATTAAATGGTGATCAGTAAGCGACGCTTAATTAATGATACTTCCAAAAAAAACTTAAATAGCTTTCGAATTCACCGACACACTTTTTAAGCTATTGTGGCATTTGTCAAATATTTGACGAAAAAACGTGACCATTATTTTATAGAAATATTTGTTTGTTTATTATTTATTTCCTTTTAAATTAGTTAATTTCAAAATCTAAATACATTTTGGTACAACTCGTATTATTTGTTTTTAAATAATTTTTTAAGATGTTTTTTTTTAAGTATGTTTTTTCTTTGAACGAAGCAATCAAGGAAGAGCGACTAAAATTGGCCAATAGGAAGAGCATTGCGTTCCATTAGCACAATCCAAGGACATACATTTAGATGATCTTCTGATAATTGACTAAGGAGTTTCATGTTTTTGCTACGGTGGGGAATGGATTATGTGCTATTGCTTTTTGGTTCTGCTCATAATACTGAAGTGTTGTTTTAACATATTGCTACAAAAGTCAGCTTGGGCACCTCTGTCGTTTATTACAGTACTAAAAAAATAATAAAAAGCCGCGGAAACAACTATACGTGCTGTTTACAAATTGCTAGACAGACAACAAATACATTAGCAGAAATGTAGTAAATAAAAATAAACAGCAACAACAAAAACAGGCAGAAAAGAAAACAAGTAACAAACAACAACAAAATAAAAAAATTGAAAGAAGTAGATGTTCGCATTCGAATGGCTTCATAAGGACTAAAATGAAAGTAAAGGAAATAAATGAAATCCATCTGAATTGAAGGTTTCCAGAGCTTTCGAAGAATTGTTTACTCAGCCCTATCAAAAACCCATTGATGCGGACAACTATCAGTTTATGAGTAAACTCAGTGTGGAGAGAGTTTATTTTTGCTGTAAACTCAGCGAACAAGTTTATGTGCTCTAAACTCAGTGTGAAGGGAGTATAGAAAGACTAAGCGCGCGAAGTAAAAACCAGTATATTTGGAGCTAACTTAGTAAAGAAAGTTAAGTGTGGATAACTATGATTGAAAAGGTTGTAATCGGGTCGGGTTGGAAGATCTTTAGGTAGAAAGATCGGTCGAGCAATTGTTGTTATTTACAAAGCTATAAACAGACGTTGTAATTAAGAATAGAAATTGTTGTTGCTTGTGAAAAGGTTACGAGCAGTGGAACACAAAATTGTCTTGCTAAAGGATTATTAGATAAAAACCAGTCTCAAGATTTATTTTATTTTAACGCAATCTACGAACACATAAACAAGCATTTTCAAAAGGTAAAAACGTATCAATATAATTTACAAAATGAAGTTGAGAATATATTAAAACCTTGATAATATGGTTCTCGTTAATTCAGATTTTTCGGTAATCCGAACATCACTCTTCATCTTCATTTGCAACTTTTTAATCCGGATTGCTCTCACACTCTTGTGTCATGTAAATATCTATTAGTAGCTACTCCGAAGCTACTTAGGATGGCTTAAACGACAAGGACTTATTGTTTAAGCCTTCTTCTACTAATAATTACTCCGGATCAGGGTCAGCAATCGATTATCCGGATTATTAAGGTTTTACTGTATGACACAAATCTTAAGTTTTAAATATTTTTTTTTTTGCCAAATTAACACAAAATAGGCTGAAGACCGTTATAATATTGGCCTATTTAAACATCTTTGGCTTTATTTTACCATGAAGAGTAAATGTTATCAAATATTTATTTTCACATCTTTCTCTTTTTCTCATATACGAAGCAATAAAAGTGGATTAAGTTTATTTTTTATTCTAAAAGATCACCTTACTTACTGCCTTGTTTGATCAGCTGCAATTATGTTAAAATTTTTTTTTGGTGAAGTAACATAAGAACACTTAACTTTTAAATAGCCACGTTAATACCCTTATTTGTTCTCTTTATTTTGTTCTTAACAACGTGTATCTTTAAGTACAATTTGTTGTTGATGACTTGTTGGCACGTCATGTCCAACATCAATCGATTTTCGATCAATTTTAAATGACTGATCACAAGTACATGCCTGCATACCTCTGCATTACCTTCTCTCTTTTTACCATTAAGTTGGTTCCTGTATGAGCAAAAAACTTCGATAATTTGGGTTTATTTATTGGTTGGTTTTATTTTTTGTTTTCTTTATTGGCTTAGAAGAAGATCAAGGGCAGGCAATTTGAATTGTTTGTTTAACATTTTCCATTTGTTGGTTTTTATTTAAATTGTTAAATTTCAAAATTGTTGAAATTATCGAAAATATTTATTGGTTTTTGGCAGTGCGAATCCTAACACAGTATAACATAAGTATCGTATGCGGTTCTTAGAGTGGCCAATTGCTTTCGTTTTGTGTATATTCTAATTAGGTTATGGGATATTGAAGTAAAACCATTTAAAATAACAAAAGGAAGGCGAAAATTTTTGCTATGATCTATAGAACATTTCTTTTTTAAAACATTTTTTGTATGTTTTTCTAGACTAATTTAGAAATTTTGGTGAAAAATAACATAAGAGAAATCCAAATTTCAGTTTAGGGCTGCAATGTCTGGGCACAGTAAAAAGCCTTTTAACAAGAAAGGCAGTTCAACAAAAGCGTGCTTTAATTCATACACCAGTTGCACCAAATTAGCAAAATTCTCAATATGCCCGTTTAGAACAATAAGGAATTCACTACGGCTTACGGCTACGATGCTTTTACTTAAGCAACTCTGTTACTCTTTGTTGTTTATGTATTATGTAGCCAGCCAGATAATTCAAATTCTTTATAACTGCCTTCTGTAGTCACGGTACAAGAAATTGATTAAATAATTAATCTTTTGGTCTGACTTTGGAGGTTTTCTTCTATCTATTCAAAACACTCCGGGTTAGGTTAGGTTAGGTTACGTCGATTACCCGCAATCCTTCAAAAGACAGATCCATAAAAGAGATTAAAAATCCAGACATGGGAGAGTTGTTTTCAGTTCATGAGTCTCTCAAGTTAACCAACCGGTATCCTTGACGAAGTTCAACAAATTCGATAGTGGTACATCTCCAAGACAGTGCATATCATGGACTGGTGACATGCACCTGAGTCTGTTAGTCTGGGCTTTTATAGAGCGACGCAGTGTAATACCGTTTCCTCCTTCATAATTATGCCTCTTAGACTTCCAAATCAAAGAACAGATATAGTTCTTTCCATAGACAGAGAAGGCCAGAACATTTTGGATATTTTTCAAGTAGTGTTTTATCATACTCGGCGCCCATCTGTCTATCAAAGGCGACATTGCTATCAAAGGGCATTTACAGTGACGTGCAAAAGTGTAACATGATTTAATACTGTCCATTTCAATACCCTGTACTTTTTAAAGTTAAAATGATTTTTATTTACACTTCTTGTAGCTACCACAGTTGTTGTTGTTGTATTGGCATCAAACCAGTTTTGGAGGAAGAGGACATGTGTACCTATAATAATTCGTTCATTTAAACTTAAAAAAATACAGGGTGTTGAAATGGAAAGTATTAAATCATGTTAGACTTTTGCACGTCACTGTATGTTTTCCTGCGTAAGTGCCAAGCCCAGAGGTCTTCTAGTAGCGAACTCATCATCAAAATCATTCCCTAGCGTGCCTACATGGTTTGGAACAGATATTAGTTCGACATTATGTCGTGATGTCGTTCCAGTCGGGTCAGTAAACGAACACAGCTAAGAATACACTTCGATCTTAAAGGGTGGTCCAACCAAAACGCAAAACGTTAATTGTAATAAAACAAAAAGTTTTCAGAGAATTATCTTAATATTTGTCCTTATGATGGAAGAATCTATAACAATTATGTGTGAAACAAAATGTCGGCCAAATGCTCGCCACGGCTTTGGTGGCATACTACTATCCATCGATCCATATTTTTTTAACTCTGAGTCATAATTGAGGTTCAATTCGTTAATGTTCCGAATTATCTCATTCTTTAGCTCTTAAATTGTTCTCGGCTTATTGACGTACACTTTTTCTTTTAAACATCCCTAAAGAAAGAAGTCCAGCGGTGTCAAATCACATGATTGTGAGGGCCAATTAATATCGCCACGATATGAGATAATACAGCCATTGAATTTATCGCAAAAAAGAGCCATTGTTTTGTTGGCTGTGTGACAAGTGGCACTATCCTGTTGGAACCACATATCGTCCAGGTCCATATCTTCAATTTCTGGCTATAAGAAGTCCGTAACAGCCGGATGATGCCGTTGGCCCATAAACCGCCGAATGAACTGAGCGAGCATGGAAGGTGTTTTTATATTTCCTACAGATCCGGTTTGAAGAAATTTGCGCATAATTCTCTCGATTGTGGAAATATTTGGTGGATTATGCTGACCAAAAAAATCACGCTGTGCATTTTGGTTTGAATGCCCATTTTCGTAAAAGCCTTCAACAATCTTAACGCGCTGCGGTACACTATTAAGTACCTCTCCATGGTTAAATTTATCAAACACTGAAGCAAAAAAATATCAAACTGACGTTAAGATGTGTCTCACAATTAGCATCGTGCATTATGGTTGGACCATAACTCTTTTCAGAGTTAAAGCACTCAACTTTGTTGGTCTAAACTCCGGTATCTTATATCGCTTGATAAAAAGAAACAGGTGGCCTTAATCTTATCCAGAAATACAAAAGCACGGTATGGTAGGACACCAAAAGAATATATATCCAGACTCGTGGACATAAAATGAATCTTCTTACTATTGCATACAGCTACAGTTTATAAGACTGGTCACTTTAATTTCAGTCACATTTCCAATAAATGTCTGCCATAAACATCTGAAATAATGAGGAAACAAAAAAATACAAATAACCAGGCTAATGTGCTGACAAAAATATTGTGTTAACAATGCATTTTATTCCTATTAACCTAAAGACGGGCTTAAATAAAACCAACAAAAAAAACAAAAAAAAGAATTTAAAACTGGAGTTAATTTGACGATTAGAGTGCTTGTTGAACACGAACACTCAAAAAAAAAAGGAAGAAAAGCAGAAAAAAAAATAAAAATAAAAAATAAAATTTTAAAACATGAACTTAAACAACATTTACATGGTGTTTGTTTTGTTGCCAACAACTAATAATGATTTCACTGAGATCGACGACGACCATATGATCAAATTTTAGGAACCCTTCGATAATATGAAATTCAGGCATTAAAGCGCTCAGCATAATTAAGTTTCATAATTATTAATGATGATTTTACGCTTTTATCGGTTTTTGTTTGTTTGTATTGTGCCAAATGATTAAACTAATCGATAATCGTTTATTATTAATGTGCTTATATGCTCATATGGATTATTATTCGTTATATCTGTTTTTGCGTTTATATTTCACCTCAAGAAAGGATGTAAGTTTATGCTCTAAATATTATAGCCTGTTAACGGTTTATTTGGTTTGCTGGAGAGAGGGAAGTCGTACACAATTTACAGTTAATCCTAGGAAGTGTATCGTATTTTTGTTAATTAACGGTTTAAGTGTTTGCCGATTATATCCGATATTATAAAGTCATTAATAATTCGTTTAAGTTGAGAAGAGAATCATAAAAATTAGTTTTTAATTTTTGTTTTTCTTTTTGTCTTAAGGTAAAGAACATACATATGACATGTGAAATAAGTCTTTATTTATGGCGTTTTCTTTTCCGACAGAAAATGTTGCACTTCGATTCTTCATTGCCATCAACAAAATTTAAGAAATATTTAAAATGTTTAAAGGCAACATATTTAGAGGTAAACACAGCAACCTTTCTTTGTAAAGAGTCCGCCAAATAAATTTTTTTTTTTAAATCTACTGAATATTTTTTCAAATTTCTTTTTTTATTTGAAAGTACAATCCTTCCGGTTAATAATGGAAAATAATTTCATTGAAATGGCTGCCTCGGCTGGCCATGTAGTAACCTACACGATTGGTTTTTAACCACATTATCGATTGGGTGCAGTTGTTTTTCACCAATGGTTTGACGAATATTGTCCTTTAAAGCGTCAATTGTCTCTGGCTTGTTGGCGTAACATTTATCTTTGACGACACCCCACAAATAATAGTCCAACGGTGTCAAATCGCAGCTCCGAGATGGCCAAACGACATCAGCTCTGCGCTTGATAATGCGATCTTCAAAAACAGGGCGCAAAACATAGAGTGTAGCTTCGGCTGTGTGGCACGTAGCGCTGTCCTGTTGAAACCAAATGTTGCTAAGGTCCTCCTCTTCAATTTTTGTGAACAAAAATTCGTTCAACATGGCCCGATAAAGATCGCCATTGACTGTAACGGCCATCCTTGCTCATTTTCGAAGAAAAATGGCCCAATTATGCCTCTGGACCAAAATTCACACCAAACAGTGACTCGTCTTGGGTATATCGGCTATTCAATGTATGCGTGCGGGTTTTCTGTGCCCCAAATGCGACTATTTTGCTTGTTTACATACCCGCCAAGATCAAAATGAGCTTCATCTGAGAAGATGATTTTTTTTGGCAAAATCGGCATCTTCTGTAAGTCTATCGCAGGCCCAGATTTCCAGCGTTGTTCAAGCGTATACACAACCATATTCGTTCAGCGGAGGGATAAAACTAATTATCTGCCAAATCAGACGTGAGCTAAGTATTACCATTCACGAAATAAGCACTAGTTGAAAAAAAAACGTTAGACGGCGGACCCGTTATTTATTATTTTTTTAAATAAACACCCAAAAAATAAGGGTAACAAAGTGCAACATTTTTTCAGAAAAGAGAACGCCATTTTGATAATTGCACTTTTACTGCACACTTACTCTTCGATAAATTGACTGAGGCTATACGCCACATAATCTAAAATTTTTGTTGTGAAGCCTTGTACACTGTGGTGCAAAAAATGGGGCAATGTAAGTAAAATTTATGCTTGTTTAACAAAAAGAAAACTTCTTAATTTTTTTGATTCAATATTTTGTCCTCGAAAACTCGCTTTTATTATTCAACATAGTTGCCTTCGATGGCGATACAACGAGTATAGCAATTTTCAAACGTTTCGATACCATTTTTATAGAACGATTTCTCTTTTTCGGCAAAATAGGCTTCAGTTTCAGCGATTACTTTAGCATTGGACTTAAATTTCTTTCCAGCAAGCATTCTCTTGAGACCTGAAAACAGGAAAAAGTCGCTGCGGGCTAAATCTGGAGCATACGGTGAGTGGGTAAGCAATTCGAAGTCGAATTCTTTCAGTTTTGCCATAATTTTCATCGACTTATAGCACGATTTGTGAGCTCACGCGACACCCACTTTGAATAGAGCTTTCGCATTAGAGCTGCGAAACTATCGATAGTCGGCCCAAACTATCGATACTATCGGATTCTTTTGAGTGCTACTTGTGTCAACAACATTAGAATTTAAATGAAAGGGAAAGAATAATAATAAATATACCAACGATGGGAACACTTTATTTTTGTCCAGTATGTCATAAAATTTCATGTATTGAAGATTTTGATCGCCATATATAAGGATTATATAGCGAAAATTGTTCAGACCATGAAGTACTCCAAAACGAAAGTAATTAATAAGATCCGGTGCAAGAAAACTGCAGAGGCTATGAAAAGAAAGCGTAGAACAACTGTTAGTTCTGATAAACTTTTAATTCGTATTTCAAAGAGTAATCCCTTCAAGTCGTCAAAAAGCCTCAAAAATGAATTTATTCTCCTGTTTCAAGTCGCACAATAAGAAAAAAAACTTATAGAAACTAGACTTATGGGTAACAGCCCTCAAAATGTATCATTTCGCAGCAAACGGAAGCAACAGCTGCCACCTAATAGTTAGAAGAACATGCTATGATCTGACGAAATGAAGATTATTTGTTTGGAACCAATGCAACATCGTATGTACAAACATATTTCACTTACAATTCATACTTTGAGTTTAATAAATAGAAATTTAAGAAACTGTTAAACTGTGTCCCTATGTAACTATAAAAGGTGACAGACTTCTGACAACCCGTGTCGAACAAATTTTTGCAAATGTGACTTTGACTATGTACATATAGTGGCCTCCATATTTACTATTACAATTTGACGATACTATCGACAGTAATATCGATTGTTTTGCAGCTCTATTTCGCATACTCAAATGTTCGTGTGAAATGGTAAAAACACTATCATCTGATATTTTTACAATGTCAGCTAGCTCGTGCACCTTCAATTTGCAATCGTTCATAAACAAATTGCGGATTTTTGAGGTTTTCTGGAATAGCTGCCTCATTTGCGCGTCTACAGCGCTGTGTATTTTTTCTACATGTTTAAATTCAGCAATTCACTTCTCTACCACTAGTCTTGACGGAGCAGAGTACGTATAATGTTTGTCGAGGCATTGTTTGGTTCCCTCTGTATTTGTTTAATGAAAAAGCAATGTTTCGTCAAACCTCGAAAGTTGCTTCATACAAAATGATATAACTCACGAATCAATAGTCAGATTGCTGTCAAATTTATACACGTATCGTTTGAAGATTAAGTTAGAAAAGGTGGTAGACTCCCTAAAGGGAAGGAGTCCCATTTAGGCCAGATATTTGGCCCGTTGTGTTGCCACAAGCATAAAAGCGCACCCGGGGATCAAACAGTCTCCATAGTAAACCATTTAGACTCCAAAACAAATATCGCAATTGCGGTGGGTTTTATTCTGGAGAATTTAGTCAAAGATGACAAGAAGAGCCGGACACTGGCACATAAGGTGAAAGACAGCCTCCTCCTCCTCTTTAAAAGCACAACTCCTGCAAAAATCATTCGAGGGTATGCCAAGTCTATCGGCATGCTTCTCAATCAGGTAGTTACCCATTAGGACCACAATTGTGCGATGGATGGCCACACGACTTAGGGATAGAAGACATTTAGTCCTTCTTTCATCGATGTTGGCACAGCAGAGTCGGCGATACCGCACGTGCCATCATGCCGCCAACAAATATTCAGCTTAACCGAGGCAATCGGGCCACCAATAATAGGCTCTGGCTCGAAAACATCGGGGCTCAGTACCCACCCTGGCCAATTCGTTAGCAACGCAATTCCCGATGATATCCTTGAGTTCCGAAACCCATATAAGAGTTACTTACGAATGAGCCGAAATTTCCATAAGAATTCTGCGGCATTTGTGGACTAGGATAGACATAGAAGTGATGTTCGCGAGAGACCTAATCGCAGCTTGTCTGATCGTTTGAAGGTTAGTTCTAAATAAAAATCATATGAACAAATTTCTGGTAACGCTGTCTAGGTGTCATCTTACGGACTTATTGAGTGACCTGATAGAAGGGAAACAATTTTCGGAGTTTGATTAAAAATTTGCTTAAGTTACCATATTTAATGGATTTTGTCCTCCACGGCTTCCGATCTATTAAGATCCAAAACTATAAGGACCCATATTTTCAATGCTTAATCAAATTAGCAAGTGCTTAACAGAAATGCATCAACAAAATTTGTTGGCACAAGCATGTCCTATCTGAATGGGATTATGAATTAAATTTAAAATACTACCTTGATCGAAAAGTTTCCCTGTGTGTGGCGGTCCAATCGTTCCATTTTTTTTAATTTGGTACATCTGTTGTTGATATTTTCGCTAAATCTTAGCGTCATAGCTTGACATTCGCATTATTTATATTCGGTTTTCGGTATGTCCATCAGTGCTTCTTGCGATTTTTCCATTATTTCCTCTCGGCTGCTGAAACGCATTTCCCGTAATGGTTTTTAAACTCGATTGAACAGAAAGAAGTCATAGGGAGCCAAATAAGGTGAATTCGGTGGCTGTGGGATGAGATTTGTTGCATTTTTCGTTTGTGCAAGGGTGCGTTTTTATGGTGTAAAATCCTCGAGTTTTCTGTCTACAACTCTGGTCTCTTTCGGCGAATTGTTTATTCTTTGCTTACTGTCTGGCCTTCTGGCAAAAATTCATGATGCACTCTACACCGTTGTAATCCATGAAAGCCGTCAGCATTGTCTTCTTTTTTGACTGAAAATGATCTCGGCTCATTTGGTGAACGCTTGCCTGATATCTGTAAACCACATCTCGTCTCCAGTAATGATCCTTTTGATAAATGTGGGATGGGACTAAGCCTTGCAAATCAAGTCTTTTGCGAACACGGTCAAAATTTTAAAAAATCGCCACCACACATAGAGATAAATCTACTCCTGGCTAAGTAGCTTTTGCTAATGTCACACTATGACTCTAAGACTTAGCGGGAATATTAACAAAAACAAAACAAAACAAAACTCAAATCGGAGCAATGGGACCGCCACACGGTTGTTATTCCGTGTGGTAGTATATTGTTCCCCTTACACATCTATGGGTCCTTTTATACCAATTACTTTAGAATATTTAAATAACTTCGTGCGTGTGTACATGCATATTCAAAACCAAATGTAAAGAAAACAAAACCCTTTCATTAATGTTGTACTCCTCGTTTAAAAGTATACGTTCATTGAAAGTTATTTTTTAAATATGAAAAAAAAAATGAATTTATGAATACGTTCATATTAATAAATATAAGTATGAGTTATAAAAATATGTATAATTAATTTGCTACATACAATCATACAATATAAGAAGTACATATTCATTAATTCATACATTCATTTGGGCATACTCTTACCTACTAAGCACAAGAAAACAAATGGACTGACATGCAGCAACACATTTAACCAATTGAAGTGTCTCAACAGCAGCAGCAGCAGCACTAGTGTAGCACTTATGCAGATGTCACACATGTGATTTGGTGATACTTGAATAAATGAGATATTACCCGCCTTCTTAATAAAAAGAAAAATGAATAACATAAAGCCTTATAATTTGTGGAAAAGTCTTCGGACTTGGCCACGGGTAGGGGTTAAATTTTTGTTTTTCTTTGTTTTTTTTTTTTAAATGTCGATGTACGATAACATTAAAACAACAACAAACACTTCATTTCATTCTATGCATCATTATACTCGATGAATATGAATAAATTAATACTTTTGTGAATTATGCTTCATGTCTCATTAAATTTTTTGTTGTTGTGTGTTGTTGTTGGATAGCATTTTGAATATAATTAGTAGATGAAAAATAATGTACAACAACAACAACGCCAACATAAAGATGTTTATTGTATTTTAATTTACAAACAAACAACAAACATGAAAAAAAATCATGCAGCTTTTATTCTGTTTGCTTGCTTTTACCGCAAGTGTCGCATAAAAATTATAATAAAACAACGGTTACAAAAATAACAACAACAGCAAAAAGTAGCATAAAACTTGCATCTTAATATTGTCTTCACGTACCTTATGCTTGTAACTCTTCATTACAAAAATATCAGGACTTTTTTGAAAAGAAAATAAAGCCTGACTGACTCTGTAGGCGAACAAGACAAGAAAGAACTTGTGCTCCACTTAATTTGCCTCACACTGCCTACAAAATTAATATGCGATTATTTTAAAAGAGATTGTATGCTCACATGCTTATGAGTTCATATGTACGTATATGGGTTGTTTTATAGCAAATCAGCACAATAATAAAAAAACAATATTTTTTGAAAGTTAGCTTTGCCTCGCTAAGAAACTAAACTGAAACTGATTTTTGTTTGCTATTTGGTTTTTCAGTAATAATTATTTCCCGTCGTTCCTATAAGGAGTATAAGGCCTCATATCTATAACTATTATATTACTTTCGGTTTCGTTAATCGGTTAATCTTCAGACAACCAGATGATTAGCCTACTGCATTGATGGAGTTGCCATCTCATATGATGGAATTGTCATCTAAGCCAACAGACTATCTATACATTGTTACTTTTTAACCTCTTTAAAGCCCTTGAGCTGTTTCAAATTGCGCAGAATAGAATAACTGCAGCGAATTTGTTGTTTTGAACAGTACACAACTATAACTATATCATACAGTGTCCAACTTCTTTAATAAAGGGTCCGCCAAATAATTTTATTTTAAAAGCCATAAAAAAAACTACTGAATATTTTCTCAAATTTCTTTTTTTATTTGAAAGTACAATCCTTTCGCTTAATAATGGAAAATAGTTTCATTCAAATGGCTGCCTCGGCTGGCCATGCAGTAGCCTACACGATCGGTCAAATGTTTAAGGATATTATCGATTGTGTGCAGCTGTATTTCACCAATGGCTTCACGAATATTGTCCTTTAAAGCGTCAATTGTCTCTGGCTTGTTGGCTTATCTTTCACGGTACCCCACAAATAATAGTCCAACGGTGTCAAATGGCAGCTCCAAGGTGGCCAAACGACATCAGCCCTGCGGCTGATAACGCGATCTTCAAAAACAGGGCGCAAAACATCGAGTGTAGCTTCGGCTGTGTGGCACGTAGCGCCGTTCTGTTGAAACCAAATGTTGCTTATATTCTCCTCTTCAATTTTTGTGAACAAAAATTCGTTCAACATGGCCCGATAACGATCGCCATTGACTGTAACGGCCACTCCTTGCTCATTTTCGAAAAAAAAAATGGCCAAATTATGCCTCTGTGCCAAAATACGCACCAAACAGTGACTAGTCTTGGGTGTATCGGCTTTTCAATGTATGCATGCGGATTTTCCGTGCCCCAAATGCGACAATTTTGCTTGTTTACATACCCGCCAAGAGAAAAATGAGCTTCATCTGAAAAGATGATTTTTTTTTGGCAAAATCGGCATCTTCTGTAAGTCGATCGCAGGCCCAGATTCCCAGCGTTTTTCAAGCCATGGATAAAACTAACTATCTGTCAAATCAGACATGAGCTAGGTGTTACCATTTACGAAATAAGCACTAGCTGAAAAAAGACGTTAGATAGTGGACCCTTTATTTGCACCGACTTACTCAATACTCAACTTTTACTACGACTTTACTTTATAACTGCTAAACTATGACTGACTGACAAAGCACAATGCGCCGCCTTTTGTAGTAATTTGACATTAATTTTGAATGCTCTACGACTTTCTAAAACCTTCTATTCAGCTAATAATGTAATTCAGTTACAGTTATTAAAAAGTTTATTACCCAAAAATTAAATTAGTAACACCGTTCAATACGCAATTTGTAACACTGTTATTAACAAAAATAAGTTTTTTTTTTAACTTAAGGCCACCACTCAGGGGATGACCCCTACTCATGCATTGTGCTGGTACTAGGCAAATATGTTGTAGGAAGGCGGATAGAGCGAGGAGTGTTTATGCACGTTTGACTTGAATCCATATCGTAAGTGACAGGAAAAACATTCTCGGAAAGATCTCTCTCTCTCTGTAATGCGTTGTGCGATTCATCGGACAATCAACTGCAAAGGGAAGTGTTCTACGGGAAATACGAGTACTACGTAAAAATATAGGAATTAGTTCCCTAATTTCGTTGGAACAGGAAACAATCCGTTATAGAACCGATAGAACAATGAAACTCATGTCACATTGCAACGATACTCTAAGGAATAGATAGAGTTGGGTACACCTAAACCCTCTCCTGTACGCGGTCGAGAGTCCTCAAAATAGACCTTGAAGCACCGGCCCATACATGAGAGTTGTACTCCATATTATGTCGGATAAAGGTCTTTAAATATTGAGAAGGTCAGATAGGGTAAAGTATTTCTTGTACCGTCTTAAAAAACCGAGGCACTTGAATGCTTTTTTCGACATATTAAAAATGTGATCACTCCAACGTACATCACAATGAATTACCATGCCCAGAACATCAAGAGCATCTAACTCCTCAATATCTACATTACCCGTAGTTACAGGCAACACTACACCACCATATCTGTGTGTCAGAAAATAATATTGGGTCTTGTGCGCATTAAAATCGACCCGATTCCGCTAAGTCGCTAGTGAGTGTGTCATTAATATTACACCTTTTAGCCCCAATCCCTAAAAGCTCTGCTTACGATTGAAAGAATGTTAATGTCAAACATTGCTCTCATCTGCGAAAGAATAGATAGTCATTAATAAATATTAGAAAAAGTGCTGGAGAAAGAACAGAGCCTTGCGATATCCCTGAACTTGTCGGATAAAATCCCATCTATAACCACTCCTATAGAGCGATCTTTGAGAAATATAAATCGAGAGAAGTGACTACCGACCCCAAAGGCAGTAAGTTTCGATACTAGCGCCTTATACCGAACTCTACAAAACGCCTTGGAAATATCTAGAACCACAACTTTGCTCTCTACAAAACCATGTATGGATTTGTTCCACATCTCAGAGAGTACCGCCAGCAGGTCGGTAGTTGAACGGCCCTTACGGAAGCCTTATTGACGATCGCTTATCAAATTGTTGGATTTCAAATATTTTACAAGATGAGGATTGACCATACTCTCCATAACCATGAAGAGTGCCGAATAGACTGCTATTGGGCGGTAGTTTTCACCCTTTTTAGGGATGCAAGTTTGAAAAATACAGGGGCGATATGACGCACTAAAAGGGCTAGCTAATGAGCGCGCAAGCGTCGATGACCAATGCTGATATGCCATCCGGCCGATAGGACTTGTTGACGTTGAGATTTGCAAGAACGTTTTTACACCGGCACCGGCTCGAAAGTATATAGTCACTGATACGCTTTCTTGTCCGGGTAGTGGCTGAAGGCTCACAGACAAGTGAGAATTACTTGCAACTAATTCAGCCAAAAGGTTTGTCTTTTTAACCGGGTTCGTGAATGCTTGGTCATTCTTTAAAAGAACTGGAATCAAACTAGCGCCATTCCTAAGTCTTTTAACGAATGACCAAAAGCTCTTACTTCTCCTAGGAAAAGTATGAACTTTAGGCACTGATCGTAAATTGCTTTTTCACGCCTAAGTACACTGAAGATTTATTGTTGCACAAATTTCTGTATGCTATTCCTCTAGGTCTGACATCCAGTCTGCATATCCGATTGAACCAAGATTTATTTTCTAATTTAATCGAAATTTGCTTGGATGTAATAAACATATCCATCCCCAGTTTTTTATTCTAACGACCATCTCTGCTATGGCATCGACATTTAAGTCAAGGAAACAAAGTTTCCAATTAAAATGTATCTTTGAGCTCAACCCAACGTGCTTTTTCGTAGACATAAACAGAGCGTCAAGTAACTGTAGGTGAGACGTCAAGAAGGGCGGAGACTTAAGTGGTGCAATGTTCTGAGTTACCGAGAGGTACAAGAACCTCAACTTTATACTATGCATTGTGCGAAGTGAGGAAAAGGTCGAGGGTGTTATTTTGATGCCCATCTACACACGATATATGTGTGGTTTCATTCACTAGCTACTCAAGGTGTTTATGCGCGGCAAATAGTTCAACGAATTGGCCTTCAGGAGCTTCTGCTGCCAGAATATGACATTGACATGGTGGGCATAGCCTTGACACAAACCAATAGAATAAATGCCATAATAAAGTTTATAGCTCTAAATGTACTAATGTTGGTGTATATTTTCTTCGGGCACTTCAGACACTTCGTAACAATATGAAACACATTTGTATACCGAACTGCTTAATTTAAGTACAGTCATCTGCTCGGAGTAGCACCAACTAGGAGAACAGACGCAGCAATCGACACACACAACTCGCCCATGCTTTAACGATTGTTAAACATCGCCTAGGGATCACCACGTTGAGATTTGTGAGTTGACTGAATGTGGTGGGTAATGATCGCGCTACGTTCACCGGTCAGTAGCTTTACTTCCTAGCCCACGAATAGCGCTTGCAAATCATTGAATTTTATTATCAAAACTCGAGCTGTGTAAGAAATGTGTTTCGTAAATTACATCCTTTTTATGACCGTCATAATCTACTCACTGAACAGGCTATTCAAGCTGTTGTGACCATGGTAACATTTTGCACCAGCTTCATTAGAAGCAATTTCAGAGCCGACAATGCACCCTAAAAAATTTACTGATAAGTTAAAGCAACTTTTTGTTTTGTGTATAGAAAGACCCTAAATTTTTCAAGTACATTTTTTACATGTTATTTAACAGAATTTCGTTTCGTACAGTTGATTTTCATCTCATTTTATATTATTTTTTATAGAATTTTTACTGGTGAGTAACGATGTCAAACGATCTGTTAATAGACACCTTACGTGTACAGTAAATAAATGTGTGTACATGTAAACAAGTGGTACCCTACAATTTAAAAGTTCATACGTAATTTTATAAGTTTAGGTAGTTCACGAACGAGCTGAACGGATTATGTAGTACAGTGAGCGAAACGAAATACGATCCTTTTAGTTCCATTTTTCGAGAAATGTTAAAAGAAAGAAATTTAATAAAAACTTTTGAGATGAGGAGCAAAAAAAAAAAATTCTGTTTAAATTTTCATGGACAAGCAAAAAGGATATTTGCGTTCTGAATTTGTTTCATTTTGAAAGAAGTCTCTTGAAAATGGATGGCTGAACTAATAGGTGAAGAGCTTAAAAATACGAGATTCACAACTCATGCCGTAACCTTGACAAGCGGTTTGTTTTTTTTGTGATAACTTATATGGCAAGTTAGAGGGTAGGGTAGGATAGGATAGGATAGTCTTACTTAGTCATTCCTGGGAAGTTTTAGTGTATTTATCTAATTTTAGAAAAAAAGGTAATGCACTTTGATTTCTCATCGAAGCTTACACTGAATATTTTCCATAGATTTCAATGTACAAGAAAGAGTATCCCGTGGTTTTTTAGAGGTTCATAAATTTGGGTCTACAACCTTGCTGATGCTTGCTTTTTGCTTAGTTTAGCTTGACATTTCATAATTGATAGACTTTTACCAGAGCAATGCTTGCATATTGTTGGAAATTTTTATCAAAATAATAGTTCTTTCTGTTCGTCAATTAAAATTATGTTCTCCGATAAAGCCCGTTTTTGTTTGAATGACTACGTAAATAAGCAAAATTGTCGCATTTAGAGTGAGGATAATCCACAAGCTTTTATTGGAACACCATTATATCCACAGAAAAATACTGTTTGGTGTGCTTTATGGGCTGGCGGTGACATTGGTTCATATGTCTTCAAAAACTAAGATGATCAGAATGTTACTGTCAGTGGTGAACGGTATAGGGAGATGATTAGAAATTTTTTCGTACTCCAATTAACTGGCATTAATCTTGCAATAGGACGAGGCTACATGACGAACAGTGCACGCGACAATTCATTTACTCAAAGAAACTATTGATGAAAAAGTTTTTCACGTACCGGTCCAATTAGTTGAACAGCAATATTGTGTTTAGTCCCACTGAATTATTGATTTATTTTTTTGGTTATTTTAAGTCACTTCTCTATGACGAAAAACCATAGACAACTAAACGTCTGAAAATCAACATCCAAAAAGTTATTGGTGAAATACGCGCACATATGCCGCGAAAATGTAGTGAAAATTTGTGTTGCGAATTGCGCAGACGTAGCGGCCACATTGAAGAAATCATATTTACAGGTTGATGTCATTAGATTTTCTGTCCAGCAAAGCCCGCTTCATTGATATTAAAAATATACTTCTTTTGATACAATTCAAACCTTGTGTAACTGTGAAAAAACACCCGATATATATGATTAAAAAGCGGGGATTTTGACAGAGAAGACAAAAACTGCTCAGAAGAGCCAAGAGAAGAATTCAAATCTTATGAATTGGACACATTACTTTATGATGAATATTGTCAAGCTCAAAAAAAATTTGCAAATCATTGGGAGCTAGTCAGACAGTTATTTCGAATCATTTGCTGGCAGTAGGATTCATTCAAAAGCAAGGAAAATGGCCGGGAGACGTTGAAAGAGGATTTCACAAGTCCTGCTTGAATACCATACAAAGGCATTAGTTTTTCATCGACTCATTACCGGCGATGTAAAATATATTCATTAGGACAACCTAAAGCCATTAAGCCCGGCTAAGCGAATTAACGCCAAAGTCGTACATCTATCTTGTCAAGCTTATGATGCGGACGACTTGCTCATTCTTGTTGAGGGTCAGTCTCGTGCTAAACTTCAACGCAGGAGTGAGCTGGCCATACGCATTGCATGTGAGTGGTGTCGAAGTGTCGGAGTAGAACTGGCGATGGGAAATACGTTTAAAATGCTGCTTAGCTGCTGCTCATTACGGCAGGCGGTGTTAGCCTGCGATACGCGACGGATGTCAATTACCTTGGGATATCTATGACCGAAAGGATAAATTTCCTGGTGCTTATTCAGAGGATTAGGGACTGGAATGGTAGGAGGGATTAGATGTATCTTTAGGATTGTCTGGGGCTTAGCAGACGTGCTGTAGACACTATATAAAGCGGACTATTTATTGCATGTGTAACATTTGGTGCAACAGTGTGGTACCGGGAGTCAAGTGTGTTAACGGTTTGTATGAAGCTCTTACCTTTCAGAGAGTCGACTTACTGGCATGTGTGCCGGTTTGCAGAACGGTATCGACTGATGCCTTGCAAGTATAGCACCTCCTAACTTCCAAGTCGAGATCAATAGGATGTATTAATACATTCAAGATAAAGAAGGGACTACCACTTCTTGATATTTATTGGAGTTCTGCTTTTGATCTGACAAACGGGGATGATAGATATCTTTCGTCAATTCTTAATGGAATTCTCACCGTAAAGTGGCAGACACGGTGGACGGAAAGCGACAATGGAAGAGTTACGTATGGCTTCGTGACTGACCTTAGGTTTGTACGGGAGCTTCCTAACTTTGGCTTCGACTTGATTCTGCGATCTTTACTGACGGGATATAGCTCTATCGCTAGAGCGCACGCATAACAACACAAACGACCCAGGTTTGAGCCCCAGGAGAGGACATGACCAAGAAATATTTAATTGTGGTTTCGAATGTTTAATAAAAAACTTTTCTCCTGACCATCCATCTAAACTTCCTTCACGCGTACCTCTGGCGTGATTGATAACAAACATCAGACGAATGGTCAGGAAAACACGTCACCTATTGAGAGAAAATTACAATGCTAAAGTAAAGATCACCACCAATTAGCAAGGATCTACACCACTACGCAAAATCATATGGAGGAAGCTACAGCTTGAAAGATCAAATTGATTAAAGAAACTGAAACAAAGCAATGGATGCTTTGTGGAATGCCAATATGCTCCCTAGAAGAATGACGGAGAAAAAAAATGTCTCACTTTGAACTACTGATTATAGGTGTGAGATGAGATCGAAGGATTGGCGGCATGTTCTGGTGCAGTGTCCGCTCTACGATGACATTAGGGATTTGGCAATGGTAGTCATCATAACTGGAGATGTGGTGAATTTAAGTGTGGCATTGGGGACGGACCGCTCTATACAAAGACTCGGCTAGTTTGCTAGCATTTTCTTTATATAGAGGGATAGTAGAGTAAGGGAAGGTTTTTTTGCGGCATCATCTGCAGTATTTTGAGCGTCTTTGTTGGTTACTGGGTTGTCTGTCTGGCTGTGTGATAGTGTTGTTTCTACAATTGTGTGGTATTGTTGATCCTCTCTTCTCTTGTTTTTATAGGCCACCAGTCCGGAGTCATTTGGAACAAGAAATCGTTATATTATGACAACGCTCGACTACAAAACCAGTCAAAAACTATATAGAAGATAGTGGTTGTGTAGTTTTGCCTCATCCGTATTGAGGTCCATATCTGGCCTAGTCCGCCAACTACCTGTCTCTATCGTTGCAGGTTGCTCTTGTTAGTAAAAGCTTCACTTCACAGCATGGAATCAGAAATTTGCTTGACTCGTTCTAGGTCAGTTCCTTTGCAATAGAATCCTTACGTTGTCAAAGGGATGGGAAAAGGGTTTTGCTCACAAGTTTATATTTTTAAGTTATAGGCCTATAAATATAGCTCCTTGAGCTATAAATATAGCTCCTGCTTGTTCGCTATTACCTGCTGCAAATAACATTTTAATGCATATTTTATAACATTTTAATGACAACTTAAGTTTATTGCAGTATTTTTATTTTTATTTTTTCTTCTTTTACTAGAATGAGAATAAGTTCTAGTTGTATTGTGGGCTAAATGCGTGCATATGCATTAAAAACATACATTCATTTATCATGCTAGGGATGAAGATAATAAGGATGAGAATGAAGGACTATAAGTGGTTGCGGGACATATTTTTTTTTTTTTTTTTGGTGTCTTTCTTTTTATACTCTCAAGTGCAAGTTAAACATAAAAAGAATGAATATGAATATTTACAACATATTCACCATACCTAGACTGCATTAATACACAATGCATACTGCTTGCAATTGCGCCATATACACGTATTAATAGCAATAAAAATATGAAGAAGAAAACTACAGGCAAAAATGAATTACAAGATGAAGATGAAAAACAAAATAACGCCAGCCATCATCATCATCATTGACATAAAGAGGACGAAGCGCATCGTGCCACATACGCGTACGGAATGAGTATGTGACTGCGGAGTGTGAGTGTTTGTAATTATAAGAGCACCGCCACCTTTAAATGCATATTATGTATGCATGCACGTATGTATGTGTGTGGGTAGACGTTGTTAAGATGACGTTGGTGCGCTTACAGGCAAAACATACACACATTCAGTCAGTCATTCAACCATTCAGGCATCTATACATCCATCCATCTATAGCCTGCATTTACATTAAAATTTTTTGTTTTGTATTTTGTTATTTAAAAACTACAAGGCTAAGGACAATGCCAATTCACTGCAATGTTAAATAAGCAGCCAGCACAAGCAGCAGGCGGAGGCATTTTTTAAAAGCACTCCAAAAGCAAATATGCATTCATTCATTCAGCCAACAAGCAAGCCAGCCAGGAAGGCAACAGTCAGGCAGGCAGGCAGGCATTCATTAAGCACTTGTGTTAATTGCATCCCAATGATTTAACTTATGCATGCACATGCATGTCTGTCCATCTGCTGCATTTATTTATTTATTTTTTTTTTTTTTTTTGTCAATAGAATCATAGAGTGAACCATAGTCTGATGCTTAACTTTTGAGTTTTATTGTGTTCGTTATTACAAGCTTTACTAAAACTAAAGCAACTCGTCCCAAAGACAAGAAACAATTATAGAAGATCTTTGTTCATAAGAAATATCGCCTCTATGGTTCGAACGGTATGTTGACCAAAAGTCTGTGGTGTTAACTTCTGTTCATCTGCTTAATCCACGATAGCAGAACAGGGGTTAAAATATCTTACTCGAGATCGAACAAGCTTTCGCGCTTTTCAAGCTTTTCGAATAAAGTTAATTTATATTACAAAAATTATATGGTGATAATTAACTGGAACTTCCAGTCCATCAGTCTTTATGACTCTGAGATATGGACGTAGCACTGTCTGAGTTAAAGGCATTCAACATCTTCACAAGCAGGTGGCTGTGCAGAATTATGAGGATATTCTGGTATAATGTAATACTAAACGCTGCGTTATGGAACAGAAATCGGTAAGCTAAGAGACAAGTGAGTGTAAATGGAAATAAATAGGCTGTACCCATCAGAAAACCAAGAGACGATATTGGTGGAAATGTATTGGAGTAGAAGGAGCCACATAAAAGGTAAGCTTGCAAAGCAGTATGGACAGATAGAAACTAAAGTGCCATAATGTATTTGCATTTAATAGATCTGAGTAACAATAATTCGAAAGGACGATTCTCAGAAAGATATGTGACCTAAAACGACTTGAAAATGGTACATTTCGCAATCTGTGTATTAGAGCGCAGATAATTCTGTGGTACGGTCACATTACGAGAATATACTGCGGAAGAGCTATGAAAAAGATCTTAAAAACGAATACACAGGACGATAGAAGGAGATATATTGGGTGGTCCAAACATTATGCGCGATGTTAATTGTGAGTCGCGCTTTATGTGTCCACTATCGAGAGAATTGTGTACAAATTTCAGCAAACCGGATCTGTTTGTTCTGTGGAAAACATTGCTGTTGTTCACGATAGTGTGGCAGAAGTATCATCAACCTCGACTCGTCGTCGTGCCCAATAATTAAATATCTCACGAACATCACTGATGCGAATTTTGAATAAAGATTTTATTTTACACGCTTACAAGGTTCAATTGACTCATGAGCTGAAGGGTAATGACCATTTCAAGTGTCGTCAATATGTCGAATGCTTAGTTGAACAGACAGAAGTGTACGGTGACTTTACAAAGAAAATCATCTTCAGCGACGAGGCACACTTTCACCTCAGTGGATTCATTAACAAGCAGAATTGCCGCATTTGGGCAAATGAAAATCCACGAGTGATTGTTGAGAAGCTGATGCATCCACAAAGAGTAAATGTTTGGTGCGGTTTATGGGCTGGCGGCGTCATCGGGTCGTAATTCTTCTAAAATAAGGTAGACCAAGCAGTTACCGTGAATGGTTTTCATTATCGCGATTTGATAATGATCTTCTTGTGGCCAGAAATTGAGGATATGGATCTGGACGATATGTGGTTCCAAGAGGATGGTGCCACTTGCCACACAGCCAACGAAACAATGGCTCTTTTGCGCGAGAAATTCAATAGCTGTCCTATCTCATGTCCTGGCGATGTTAATTGGCCACCACGATTATGTGATTTGAGACCGTTTGAGTTCTTTCTTTGGGGGTATTTTAAAGAAAAAGTATTCGTCAATAATCCATGTCCCAGAATCATGAAAATATTGACCGACGAATGAGCTTTGCTGACTGGGTCTGACCCCTTTTCGGCTACTTTGTGGATTCCAGTCGATGTTTCTTTTGCTATCATCAGCGGGACTTGATCCATAGTCATTTCATGGTTCAGATTTTGCACTGGGTGGCTAGTGCGAACGCCAGGAGTCTAAGTCTACATTTAAATGATTACTGTAGGAGTTGTTAGGATGAGGAAAAAAAGGAGACTATCAAACATTTCCTATGTTAGTGTACGAATCTTCAGGATATTAGCACTGTTTTCCGCTGCAGTGCATTTCTGCATGCTATACCATACCTGACTGGTGTAAATGATAGCAGGCTGTCATCTTTCAAGTCTAGTTGGTTCAGTTTGGAATCGTGTCTGGCTTCCCGTTGTAACTAATTAACTATCTATGCTCCTCAGAGGAGTAAAACAGGAATATATGTAAATATATTTGGTGATAATAATAATAATAAGATTTAAAACTACGTGTTATCTTAAACGTTGTCTTAGTTGAGCTGACGCCGTTACAACCAAAATCCCTTCCGGAAATGTTTACGGATAACAATAAAATTGCTTTAGAATTACGAAAATTTTGAAAATAAAGTCGTTTTAATTCACCAAAAAATAATGGCATAAATATTAAATTAAAGAAAAATCAAGCCTTTACATCACCCTATAATATTAAGCAAAGGTGTATATTTACATCTGTGTATACATATTGATGTATTTAGAAGGTATACATTACATGGTCGCATAAAATTCTCAAGAGTGTTGTTGCTTTTAATGGAACTTTGTCGTATAAAAAGAAATTTTTTTATTGTCGATCAACTGCTACAATCATATGTAATTTAGTACAGCGATGGGGAAAATTATAGTAGAACGAATTAGAAATAATAAAAAAAGTAAAGATTATGTATTTTATGTAGGGTAAGTATCCTTTAGTTAAAAGTTGTATAAAATGGATAGTTTAGCTAAATTCCTAAAATATACTAGTGAATGACTGTATATTCTAAATGACAAGCTACTTTGCTTTATCAGAAATAATGGCAAAACTTATAATGTAGCAATTGATTTTTGCCGTAGTCATTTCCTGCAGTGAATATTTTAAAAAATATTGTTTTATTAAAAAGTGATATTACAATGATTAAAAGCTGGTATAACTTGTAATTTTAACATATGACTTAACGAAATCGAGTAAGTCATTTCAAAGTTATCATAAGACGTATGAAGTAGCCTCTTCAAAAATCTCACATTTGAGAAAAAATCCTAAAAAACACTTATCCATATTTTTTCCACTGAAAATGCCGTAAGAACCATAATGTTAGGTGTTCATAGTCATTTTTAGCACACAATCTATCCATAAATGCATAAAAATCATATATTTAATTTTTAACATTTTTTCATGGATGTATGTATGTATGGTATATTCGTCAATGTACCCAAGCCACACCCCAAACCCCACAATTATCCAATATATTCCTAATTCTCTTCCATTGAGGTACCATCTCTTCTAAAATGATGTTCTTATCGCTTTTCTCAGTCTATTGAAAAAACACATTTACATTAACATACATTTTAAAAATGATACCTTTTTAAAAATGTTTATTTATGGGTTCGTAGATTGCAGTTAAAATAAAATAAATTTTGTGTTTGGTTCTTAATTAATAATTCTTATGATATTCAAGACAGTTTTGTGTTCCACTGCTTGCAATCTTTTCATAAGCAATAACAATTTATATTCTTATTTACTCCGTCTGCTTACAATTTTGTAAACAGCAACAATTAATCGACAGATTTCCCTTCCTAAAGATCTTCCAACCCAATCGTTGTTACAACTTAGATTCGATCGCAGCCTTTTCAACCAGAGGTTATCCACTCTTAACTCTTTTTACTGAGTTGGCGCCAACTAAACAGGTTTTTACTTCACAACTAATTTCACTAGTTTACTCCTTATAAACGCTCATCACACCAAGTTCAAACCAATAAACTATCTTCAGGCTGAGTTTACAACACAATCTCTTTTTCGCTGAGTTTACACCAAATCAACTGATTGCTGTCCGCAATGATGTGCTTTTTATATGGCTGAGTAAGCACTACTTCGAAAGCTCTCGAACCTCTTGATATTTCAGATAGATTTTATTTCTTTCCTTTACTTTCTTTTTATTCTTATGAAGCCATGCGAATGTAAACGTCTACTTCTTTCAGTTCTTGTTGTTTGTTGTTGTCTGTTACTTGTTTTTCTTTTCTGCCCGTTTTTGTTGTTGCCGTTTATTTGTATTTACTACATTTCTGTTAATGTTGTTGTTGTCGATTTGGTTATTATTCTTTTTAGCATATAGCAAACGATACGGGTGCCCAACCAAATTTTTGTAACAATATGTTCGATTAAACCAATTAGTAAAATTTCTACTATTGTGCCGATTTTAGTTGCGGTAAGTTGGTAACATGCTAAAGTTAAATGGGTAGAGAAATTGTGTGGTAGATCGTAATCGTCTATAATTTCCATACTTCTTCCACTTTTCATAACTTTGCTACAATTTCAATCACCACTTTCTACTTAATGTATGCAAGTTAAGTATCCTGTAGAAGTATTGTATGATTTTGTGTAGAAAAATAAAATATTATTGAAAGAGTTGGTTTCAGCATTTTTTTGTTGTTTTTTTGTAATTTATTTTTAACAAATTTTTTTTAGACTACAAGTAAATGAAACAATAAGAGTTTTATTGTCGAATGCATTTACTATTCATGCCTAAAGTACTACTGCTGTTGATATCATTTCTTTAATGAGTTTTCTTTTCAGCACAATTCATTTGAAAACGAACGAAAAGAAGAGTAAAAACTGCAGAAATACGTCATATATGAGTAGAAAAATTAATGGATTTTTAGACAAAGAATTGTATTTTTTCTTTATATTTTTACTCGTATAGTATAATAAATAGGAAAATATAATCAAAGTATTATAGCAACAAGGGTAAAAGGATTAAAAGAATATATGTATTATAGAAGTAGAAATAAAACTTAATTTTTTTTTTAAATCATACAAATTCAATTTATAGATTTAATACAAATTTTGTAGAAAAAAAAAAATACTTTTGGTGTAAGTATTGACCAGAAATCAAAACAAAAGCGTTATGGTAATGTAAGAGATATAAATAAGTT
Source organism: Wohlfahrtia magnifica (assembly GCA_023159175.1). Lineage (NCBI taxonomy): Eukaryota > Metazoa > Arthropoda > Insecta > Diptera > Sarcophagidae > Wohlfahrtia > Wohlfahrtia magnifica. The sequence goes on along the minus strand of JAKWBJ010000534.1, from coordinate 5,145,331 downwards.
TTCCACAATCCTGGTCACTTTTTCGTTTTACTTCTTATAAGCGGATATATTTGCTACGCTAGTATACCGATTCTTCTGGTCAAACTTAAGCAACTTCTTGTTAATTTTCATTGGTTTCTAAAAGCTTGGAGCTCCACTGAACTCTGAATTTAAGAAAATCAAGTTCAATCAATAGACCAAATTTGAATTTATTTCTATTATTTATATTGGAAGTGAACAAACAAGGGGTCCAAAAATAGGTCACATATGAGTAAATTAAAAAATAGACTCTTAAAGCTTACAATGCTTTAAACAATGCACCTATAAAGGTCATCTTTGCCTTCAATATCGGTGACACTCGGTACTGAACTTGGCACCACACCATCTCCTTGCTACGTTAAAGGTTATTAAACAGAATTGTGGCCAAGCATCTTAAAACCAGAGTGGAACCTTAGTTGCCTGGGCTCAGAGTACCAAAATAAAGTCTTTGGTCAGACTTCAAAGGTCCTATTTTTACGAGAAATAAGAAGAGCCCATCTATAGCGTTGTAATTGGCAACGATGTGCTATCTTTTACACAAGTGGACAGAAAGTCAAGAGCTAAGTCTATATAAACGACCGTTTAGAGGACACCCACACTTCTGGTTATACACTAATAGATAGAAGGAAGCATTTGAAATTCGGTTAGGATTCCTATCCCACTCTATGTCAAATTCCAGACTATCTTTTGTTGGACTAATTGCAACATATTCTTTCTTACATAGGCCAATCGTTGACTGGATCAGGTGGTCCCCAAACTGAGAGTACAGTTAGCACTTAGTGCCGTTTGTCAGCTATTGGGTTCAAAAATAGCTAAGTCCAACACGAAGCGTTTACAGAGCAAAACATTTTTTTAGGTTTAATATCACCGAGGCATCTTATTTAATGAACGTTTAATGAGCCCAGGAATTCTAGCCTTTTCCTAGCGAGCGCTGGATACTCGCATAGTAGATACTCCACCGATTGCAAACTGCTGTCGTAACTATAGTCCCTACAAAGGAATTTGCGTGTTTACCCAGACTCCAGTGTCGAGTACAAACTGCCACAGCTTTAAAGATACTTTTCCTCTATACAGTTTTGTGTCGAGCTGCGCTTCAGTTTGCCTAGTGGTAGAACAAGTTCTTTACATAGAGCAATGCTGATTAAAAAAATTTGATAATGTTTACATGAATCACACTAACTTTCACTAGCCCATCAGGCAGGGTTGACAAAAATCCGGTTTTTAAAAAATAAAACCCCAACCCACCGGGATTTATTGGGTTTTTGATGGGTTCTTTCTGCTCCCAAATTTCGTGCATTTAGTAAAATTAAATTGTTTTAGCATTAATAATGCAATTTTGCACTGTTAGTGAAAATAAGGCGGCATTATGTGCTATGAGCAGCTAAAACTCAGTGATCGGAGCAGACTGCAATTACTTCGTTTGAACCGCGCATTATGAGAAAAATTGTCGGAATATAGAGACAGACATAATTAAGTTATTCTTTTGCACTACAGCACTCGGTGTCACGTCGCAAAGATTATCAAACAATTATACGAAACGGTCAATTGCCGCTCCCGCCGTATTCTTTATACTTTTTGGCATGCCATCAAATCACTGCATTTTAAGAAATATAAAATCAGCTTCAAAGTGGATTGCCTCAAAGACAAGAAGTTTTTCTGCGAAGGGATTCGGAAATTGGCCAGAGGAGCGGAAAAGGTGAAAGCAGTGATACGAAAAATGTATATTTTGATGCATTTTTTAATTCATTATCTCTTTTGAGCTAAAACCGAATTAATTTGTACTCGCAATACGCAAATTTTACTTAATTTGGTTGTAAATAAACTATGAAAACTTTTGAATAAAAAACCCACCCGTTTTATTGGGTTTTATGTTTAAAAAAACTGGGTTACCCAATGGGTTGCTAACCCTGCCAGCAGGGCACTGCTACAAGTTCAATACATATTTAACACGTTTCGATTTCACGATATTTGTTGAACGTTTAGCATGTAATATTGCTCGATAGCTATCCTTATCGCAGAATAATATTATATTTTAACCTCGAAGATTCGAATCGGTTCCCAAAAAGCTATTAAGCCAAGTTATTTAATTCATCCAAGCTCTTATCTTATATATAAAAATGAATATGTGTTTGTATGAATATATGTTTGTGTGAAATCTATAGACAGCCAAACGGCTTACCTAATTTTCGTGAAATTTTTACGGTATCTCTGTTGATATGTCTGGAAGGAACTGTAGTCTATATAAATTTCAAACATTACAACCGGGCTATACCACACCAATAAAAAGTAAATGTCTGCATATATCTTCAAAATGGCAAAGTGTCTTTAAATTTTGTCCAAATAGCTTCATAGTCAATACAAATCATCAGACAAAAAGTGGGCGTGTTATCTCCCATACAAACTAAATATTGATTTTTGTTTATATTGAGAATGGAATGGAATTGAAAGTGTAAGTTTCTGAATTTGGTCTAAATGTTTTCGTAGTCAATACAAATCATCCATCAAAGAATGGACATTGTGGGTGACATCACCCACACATAGTAAACATAAATTAGAAAGTAGAAGTTTCTAAATTTGGTTCAAACAACTTCGTAGACATTACACATCATCGTCAATAACTTGGCGAGATTGAATAAATGTATGATTGAATAAAATATGAATTTTATTTTATTTGGAGCACAACAATTAAAGCATCGTTATCTATCCACATCGGCTAAAAAGCTGGAAAGATTGAATAAGTGCATATTGCGCATAGCACACCGGGAAAAAGCTATCTACATACATCAAATATGTATATAAAAATTATACAGATATATACAGATATACAGTATACATATTCTACAGTGACTTTCTGGAAGACACCTAAGACGATCTATGTTTAGAATTGAAGCAGAAAGGAATAAAAATGAGAAAAAGAAGTATAACTAAGATATCAGTTGAGATAAGGGTTGCGAAGCATGCCGCACAGTGCGTGCATCCCATAGAGCGAATGGACAAAAACAGTACGAGTTATCGGAGATAAATGAAATTTCGTGCGAAAAATATAAATGTTTGCAAAATTTTAACAAAACAGGACAACGGACACGCCCACCGCCCACATATATATAAACCAATCAAAGCCTATCTTAACCCTTTTGGTTATTGTGTGTCATATAGGAGAGTCACTTTTCAGCTCTATTTTTAGACAGAAAAGTTATTGATGCCACTTTTCTATATTTTTGTATTTTTTGTAGTGGGTTTTTGTAAAAATTAATGGACAAAATTTATCGATTAGTGAGGCAAGTACATTGTGAGAATTCAGAAAGTGAACGTTCCTCTAAGGTTTTGTAATATTAAAAAAAAAAATATTACTTTATAATTTCATGAATTTTATTACTTAATTTACTTTGTTTGATAAATTACTGACACAATTTATAAGGTAATCACTGCCGCTACTTAGAGCAATAAGTTATATTTCGAACCAAGTTTAATAAAGCTATGTAAAGCTGAATAAAATGCATTTTATGCAATATAACATACTGCCCAAAATACACTTTTGGAAGCAGTATATAAAAAAATTACTTTTGATTATTCATTACAGAGGCTTAAACAGTTAAACAGTGAAAAAGAAATATTGCTAAAGTCGAAAACCAAAAAAGAAGTACCGGAGAGGTTAAGATAGTTTTTTATATTTCATTTTTTTTTTTAGTTGCTGACATAAATGAATAAATTTCATACAAGTTTTTAATTTTGTCGATTTTACAACAACAAGAAATATATAATTGATAATATAAAAATGTAGTGTAAATTTGCGAAAATTCGATATTCAAGTTTGGAATTTGAATAATATTTCTCTATTAATGTATCATATATAAGTTAATAAATCAGTAAAATTTATGAAAAATTCGCTATATTACGCATTTTTAAAATTTCAAAATTTTTTAAGTTGTAGGACAAAGTTGGTTCTGAGTTTTTTTTTATTTGGTAAAACACATTATGTAGTTTCAAGAATAGAAATAAAAAAATATATATTTTCTTAATACTCCTTCAAAGTTTGGTATATGTATTTTATAAAGGTATAAAGCTTTAATTTGGCAACACTTTTTTAACTGGCGACCATTTTGGCAACTGAATAGAATAGACTAACGCCTGAACGACGCTTTCAAATAGGCCAAAACCGAGATTGCCGTTGAATTTTGTTTAGCGATGAAGCTCACTTTTGTATGAATGGACACGTCAATAAACGAAGCTGCCGTAATTGGAGTGATGTTAATCCTCAAATGTATGTCGAGACACCGTTACATCCGGAAAAACTGACTGTTTGGTGTGCTTTGTGGGCTAGTGGAATCTTTGGTCCGTACTTCTTTAAAAGCCATGCTGGTCAGAATGTTACAGTCAATGGTGACCGCTATAGAGCCATGAATTCTGACTTTTTCATTCATTAGTTGCTGTGGTTGCAACAAGACGGCGCAACATGTCGCACAGTTCGTCCCAAAATTGATTTATTGAAGGAAATGTTTGGTAACCCCATAGTTTTATGCTTCGGACCCGTGAATAAGCCTCCACGGTCGTGCGATTTAACGTCGCTGGACTATTATCTGTGCCGATATGTGCGAAACGATTAACCACTTTGAGGACAACATTTGCTGCGTTATTATCGATATACGGCCACAAATGTTGGAAAAAATCATATCAAATTGGACCTCCTGATTACAATACGTCCCAGCCAGCCGTGGCGGTCATATGCCAGAAGTCATATTAAATTATAATGCCAGAAGATTATCATTCGAATAAAGTAAATTTCATGTCGATTTAAAAAAGTTATTTTAGTTTTATTCAATTTCAAAGTTTTATACATCTATAAGAAACACCCTTTATTTAAAATTTCATTTTTTAAATAAGTGCGTTTTTCAAAGCTGTAAAAAATAAAATTTAAAACTTTGTTTTGCTATTTCGTTTTAATATTGTAAAGTTAATAAAAAAGCAAACATTTAAAAATTTCTTTAAAAAGAACAGTTTTTATAGCTATTTTTCTGAAGTACCTAAAATTCAAATTTTTCAAAAGTATTTTTTATTATAAATTAGTTGAGTTTGGCGCCCTCTTGCGACAATATAGAGAGGTAACCGAAAAAAAAATCGCTCAGTGTTATACTCAGCCGATAACTAGTTTTCAAAAAATTTCTATTTTATCAATAGCCATGATGGGTGACTATTGATTTTTGTCTATGGCACAACGCACTCTGCGTCGTTTACAAGCCCCTGAATGCCTTTAAAAGCAAGATAATTGGGTTGTAAGTCACTTAAAGCTGAGAGATATTGAAAAACGTTTCTTCATATTTGAAATGCTACAACAATATAACGTTATATATTGGCAAATCGTATGCCAAAATTCGCATGTGAAGCCTATTTATCAACGATCAGAGCTTTGAATAATATAATAATACAAGCTGGTTATTGTAATGATATTCTTCCAAATTAAAAATGTTGAAATTATTATAAATGTACTAAAGCTAAAAATAGATGATCAAATTGCTTGACAATTAGCAATTTCATCGTCCATAAGTAACAGCCCTCTTATCTTCAGTTTTCAAATTTGGTAATCTGTCTTTCGATTACGTTCAGTTTCTTTGGATTGCATGTGTTCTACATAACGATCGTAGCTACATACATACGTTTTTCTAAGTTACTAAAGCTGTAACAGAGATTCTTTTTTTGTTGAGAACATTATTGTCATCTTCTTTTTCTTTGGATGACGTTTTTTTTCTCTTTTTTTTTTTTGGAATACAAATTCTCGATCGAAACATAACTGTATTAGGCAACGTAATCGAAACGTAGAATAGAAGTGATTGTTTTACATTTGTAATGAATGATGCTTTTTTTTGTTTTTTATTTTTTCATTTGATTGTGATCGCATTAAACACTAATATTAATAATTCTCATATGCTATTTACAAAAAATAAGTTCTGTTTAAATACGGCATTATGCTGAGCGTTAATTGACGGTCCCGGACATCTCCCATGAAAAGGTTGTCACACCCCTTAATTGTGAGGCTTTATCTACCATTAGCAGCTTTAGTTTAGACAATAGTAGCTTACGAACTTATTTCGCCTTAACTTCAACTAGATTTAATTAATTAGAACAACGAGCTTATCAAATTTCAGTACACACCCGGGGAGTTCAAAGCCTTTGTAGTACTCGGGTTGTGTATTGAAAAAACACAAAGACTTAACTATGCAGGGAGATGTCGTCCTGTGATCGTCCCTTTTTTAGGTTGAGTAGGAATTTTTGGTAATAGTTTTTAATTTATAAACATGCGTACAAATAAGTTGCCCTATGTTCGCATTTAATAACTCGATGAATACTTAACCGATTTACAAACCAATACTTGGTGTTCGTTCGTCTTTTATTTAACAGGTGGTGACATGCCCATACAACTAATTATTTGTATAAATCTTCAAAAAGGTTACAGTAAGAATCTTTCAATTTGACCCAAATAGTTTCATAGAATACAAATTTTTCCGAATATAAGGTTGGGTACCTCCGTCGTTTGTTACGTCGCTAAAGTAAATAAACAAATGCAGCAAAAACAACTATACGTACTGGTTATAAATAACTTAATCGACAACAACAAACATTAGCAGGAATAAACTAAAGAAAAACAAAACGGCAACAACAAAAACACTGGCAGAAAAGAAACAAGTAACAGACCATGACAACAAGTAACAGACAATAACAACAACAGCTAACAACATGAGCTGAAAGAGGTAGACGTTTACATTCACATGGCTACATAAGAACTAAAACGAAAATAAAAGAAAAAAAAGTGAATCTACCTGAAATATCAAGAGGTTCGAAAGCTTTCGATGTGTTTACACAGCCATCAGCAGGGGTGTCAGATCTTTTTAAAGCTTTTTCGCCAAAATCGCCAAATCATCTTTTTTTACTTTTTTGGCAATAATATTTATATTTTTTTAAAAAATGAAACACATTTTTAAAACAAATAAAAAACAATTCGTTCCAAAATCTTAAATTTCGCCAAAAGTGGAAAAAAATTCGCCATAATTATATTTTGTTAATTTTATAAAGCAAAAATATTTGCAAAAACAAAAAGTGTACAATGCCTACTAAAGGGTCCGCCATATAATTTTTTTATTTTTTTGAAAATGCTATAAAAGAACTACTGAATATTTACTGAATATTATCTTTTTCTATTTGAAAGTACAATCCATCCGGTTACTAATGGAAAATAATTTCATTCAAATGGCTGCCTCGGCTGGCCATGCAGTAGCCTACACGATCGGTCCAATTTTTAAGCACATTATCGATTGTGTGCAGCTGTATTTCACCAATGGCTTCACGAATATTGTTCTTTAAAGCGTTAATTGTCTCTGGCTTGTTGGCATAACACATGTCTTTGACGGCACTCCACAAATAATAGTCCAACGATGTCAAATCGCAGCTCCGAGGTGGCCAAACGACATCAGCTCTGCGGCTGATAATGCGATCTTCAAAAACAGGGCACAAAACATCGAGTGTAGCTTCGGCTGTGTGGCACGTAGTGCCGTCCTGTTGAAACCAAATGTTGCTAATATCCTCCTCTTCAATTTTTGTGAACAAAAATTCATTTAACATGGCCCGATAACGATCGCCATTGACTGTAATGGCCACTCCTTGTTCATTTTCGAAGAAAAATGGCCCAATTATGCCTCTGGACCAAAATCCGCACCAAACAGTGACTCGTCTTTTCAATGTATGTGTGTGGGTTTTCTGTGCCCCAAATGCGACAATTTTGCTTGTTTACAAACCCGCCAAGATCAAAATGAGCTTCATCTGAAAAGATGATTTTTTTTTGGCAAAATCGGCATCTTCTGTAAGTCGATCACAGGCCCACTTAGCGCCAAGATCAAAATAAGCTTCATCTGAATAGATGATCTTTTTGGCAAAATCGGCATCTTCTCTCAGTCGATCGATCAAAGTAATGTCGCAATACTTCTCAGTGTTGTTCAAGCGAATACACAACCATATTCTTTAAGTGGAAGGATAAAACTAATTATCTATCAAATCAGACATGAGCTAATTGTTATCATTCACGAAATGAGCACTAGTTGAAAAAAAGAACGGTAGATGGCGGACCCGATAATATGAAGTTTTAATACAAATTTGTTATTAGTAGACATAGACATATATAACGGCTGATGAGAAAGCAAGCAAAATTATATTCGAAAAGAGTGTAATGAAAACAAAAATACAATTTTAACATATAATAGAAGCGTAAACCTAAATGGTCATAAACATATACTATTTTACACCACAAATTTTACACCACAAATTTTACATACTAAAGTTGCTCGATTAATTGACACATATTGTTTGAGTTATTTGTTACTCGAAATTATCTATTTTTTTTTATTCAAAGAAATAATGATCAAAAAATTCTTTGTTTAATCGTCCTTCGATATTATTAATATAATATCGAATAATATAATTAATATAATTTAATATTATTAATATATCATAACATATTAACAAACCAAATTATTTTTCATTTTGTATTTGCCTTAAGCTACTTCAAATCAGTAAAATTTATGAAAAATTCTCGAAATTATATAGTTTTGTAATATTACAATTTTTTTTTTTTTTAAGTTGTAGGAAAAAATTGGCTTGGGTTTGATAGAACATGTTACATAGTTTCAAAAATAGAAATAAAAATATATTTTTATATATTGTTACGACAATAAGGTTGCGCACCCCATTGTTTATTACATCGCTAAAACAAATAAGCAAAAGCTGTAATAACAACTATACGTGCTGTTTACAAATAACCAAACCTACAACAACAGCCATTAGCAGAGATAAAGTAAAAAAAATAACACGGGAACAACAATAATTAAGCAAAGAAAACAAGTAACAGACAACAACAAACAAGCAACAACTAATACTAAGAGCTGAGAGAGATAGATGTTTACAAACGCATGGCTACAAAGGAACTAAAAAGAAATTAAAAGAAAGAAATGGAATCTACCTGAAATATCGAGAGGTTCGAGAGCTTTCGATGTGTTGTTTACTCAGCCATATAAAAAGCACATCGATAAGAACAGCAATCAGTTTATTTGTAGTAAACCCAGCGAGTACAGTTTAAGTAAATTTAACTCAGCGAATGTGTTATTGGTGTGAAAAGAGTTTATAAGTAGTAAACTCGTGAAGCTAGTAGTGGAGTAAAAACCAGTTTAGTTAGAGCTAACTCAGTAAATAGAGTTAAATGTGGATAAGCTCTTGTTGAAAAGGTAGTGATCGAACCTAAGTTATAACTACGATCGGGTTGGAAGTTCTTTAGGAAGAAACATCTGTCGAGTAATTGTTGTTGTTTACAAAGTTGTAAACAGACAGAGAAATTAATAATAAAAATTGTTATTGTCTGTAAAAAGATTACAAGCAGTGGTGCACATAACTGTGTTGATTAAAAGATTTTTAATTAAAACCAAACACAATTTTTTTTTTTTATTTTAACTACAATATATATGTATTTTTAATATTCTTTCAAAGTTTGTTAAATTTAATTTTATTTTAAATAAGTGCGTTTTTAAAAGCAATAAAAAATAAAAACAATAAACAAAATTTAAAAGTTTTTTCTTATTTTCTTTATAATGTTGTAAAGTAACTAAAAAAACAAACTTCTAGAAATTTCTTTAAAAAATAGAAATTTTAGAGCTATTTTTCTGAAGTACCTGAAATCCAATTGTTTACATAGTATTTTTTATTATAAATCAGTTGAGTTTAGCGCCCTTTAACGATAACATAGAGAAGTAACTGGAAAGTATTATACTCAACCGATAATTAGCTTTCAAAAAATAAATATTTTATTAATATCCGTGATGAGTCATGTTTTTGATAATTGTCTCTGGAACAACGCACTGTGCCCCGTGGTTTAGCTAGTGCAACAATATTTAAAACGTCTTACATGTCTCTAACTTTATACCATAGGTATCGATTTTCTCTACATCTTTTGCTTTCCTTTAAAAGAAAAGTATTTTCCAATTAATTTGCATACAGTAGCGATCACTACCTTGCCGCACCTTTTCAATTTCACTTTCGACAAAAACGGAAATCAGTCTTATACTTATGCACTAATGTTATCCCTAAATTCCCTTTCTCTATTAACCATTAAACGGGTATCGTACGTATTTTTTATCATTATTAGAGATTTATTTAAAAATTCTCACATTTCGGATATCAGTTACAGAATTTGGAAAAAAACACACACACATACGCTCGCACACATAGAAAAGCTCAACCCCTAAGAGTATGACACACAAGAAATCCTTATTTTCTGAACTTTTTTTTAATTTGACATGATTTTGTGTTTTTTTTTTGTAGATTTTTTCAGGATTGGAAAAAAAGTGGAAGTGAAAAAGAGGAACAAAAAACTAATTTGCATATGTTTTAAATCTATTTTAAAAATATTGAGTTTTTTTTTTGCTTTACTACAGGCAGCAAAATATTTCATTTTATTTTTTTATAAAAAAATCCTTTTTTTTGGATTGAATTCCCATAAAAAATGTAGTGAATCATTATCATTGTTGGATATACTTTTTTTTGTGAATTTTTTTTCTTTTGGTTTTGTCGGGTTACGGTCGGTGTATATCTATTTACAGAGATTAATGTGCCGTACATCTGTATGGAAATTAGCTGCGATATTCGTTCAACTAAATCTATTCAATTTCAATTTTTCTCTTCAGGACTTTTTTTTTGTTTTGATCTGCTGCAAATGTTTATCTTTTTTGGAGTTTTGTTTGTTATTGAATAAATCCGTTTTTACTTTTTTTCGTATGTTTCCTGTTTAATTGTGCCTCAGGTCTGTTTGTCTATTTATACAGACAGTCAGATTGCTACTTATTTAGATGGCATATGTTGGAATTATTTTTTAAAACTATTTTTTTAATTTTTAGTTTTTTATTTAGTTTCACGGAACACTATAAAAACACTATAGAAAGGGCATATAAAAAGTAAAATGTTTTAACAATTATAGTGACGTGGTTTAATTACACTTAAAAACAGGGATAAATCTAGAATAATTGTCATCAAGACTTGAAGAAGATCTTACAAGTCTGTCTGTTAAGCCATTTTAGTTGTTGAATTATTTTATACAACATTAGTTTGATAATTCCGTGAACTTGTAGAAAAGATTATTGTTCAGCAAAAAAAAAAAAAAAATGTTTTTGCTTAACATAGCCTTCCTTAAATTTGGTACATATATCGGGTGTTTGTTTTTCAGATTTACCCAAGTTAAGTCATAAGTAAACAAATAAATAAATTTTTAATATCAATGAAACAGACTTTGTTGGGTAGAAATTTTCATGGCATAATGCTTAAATATAATTTCGGTCACGTGGCCTATACAAGGTGCAATCCTGAATATCAATTTTCACACACATTTCACAGCATACTTATGCGGCCGTCTTTCTCGAATAGCTCTTCAAATTTTGATTTCGACGTAGACATGTGACTTTTTCATAATCATAACGAAAATAATCCAATGATGTTAAATCACACGATCTTGGTGGCCAATTAATTGGATCATTACGTGAAATCAAAAGTTTCTTTGAGTAAACAAATTGTAGCGCGAGCTCTGTGGCATGTGTTTGCAACAGGACAGAGCCACATGTCAGCAATATTAACGATAGCTAATTAAGGTACGAAAGAAGTCTAATAATGTACCTATACCGTTCACCATTGACAGTTACATTCTGACCATCATAATTTTTAAAGACATATGGACCAATAATTCCGGCAGCCTATTAAGCATTCCAATCTGTAGATGTAAGGGTATTTCGATAATAACTTTTGGTTTATCCTCATTCTATATGCAACAATTCTGCTTATTTATGTACCCATTGCACCAAAATTGGGTTTATCGGAGAACAAAATTTTGAATTTTGAGGTTTGATGAACGAAACCATTACTTTGATAAAAAATTGCAGCAATTTGCAAGCTTTGGTCTGGTGTAAGTCTATTCATAATAAAATGTCAAACCGAACGAAACAAAAAGCAACTATCAGCTGTTAAACCGATTGCCAAATAAAGCAGTGTCGCCAATTCAAAACTATGAACCTCTGAAAACACCCTACACTTAAATCGAGTATAATTATACCAAAGCTTGAAGAAAACCTCAAAAGTCTGTCTTTTAGGCCATTTATCTGTTGAATTACTACATAGTTCGATAATTCCGTGAATTTGTAAACAATACTTTTTCGTCCAAAAAATTATTTTGTTCAACATAGTCACCCTTAAGCTTGGTATGTGTAGTACAGGTTTTTCCTAGTTTTTATTCTTTTATTATAAAACTTCTTTAGGCACTCACAGTGGCCATGTGTTTCAATGAAAACCCGCACGTTTGATTATAATATTTTGCCTCCTAACCATTGCTTTAATTTTGACGATAAATCTGGAGAGTGTACTGGATCGTACATCAATTTATATATTTTTGCCATAGTGACTAAATATCACATGGTCTGAAAAGACCCGGAACTAACACATAAATGACGCTAAATTTATTGTATGCACCTCTCTTTCAGTTAGTGCTGACCTTCAAAAGACAGCTGTTAAAATTTCATGATATTTTGTTAATTAGTTTCTGAGTTATTATGCTAAGTGTGACGCTGCTTTTGTTATTTGCAGAATAATGGATCAAAAACAATATCGTGTTTTAATTCTACGCTGCTTCTTAATGGGAAAAAATACCGTTCAAGCGAAGCAAAGGCTTGAAAAGTGTTAGCGGAATTCCACTGCATAAGAACAACAACAAAACGTTGGTTTGTTGACTTTAAACGTGGTCGTGGGGAGACCGATGATGCAAAACGCAGTGTACGTTCAAATGAGGCGCTAACAAGAGAAAATAACAAAGAAATCCACAAGTTCCTTTTTGAATGATCGGAAAGTAAAATTGCGTGAATTAGCTAACATCGTAAAGGCTTTGGCTTTGTATAGCACCAGCATTTGACTATGAGAAAGCTCTGTTCGAAGTGGGTGTCGCGTTGGCTCACTGTTGAGCAGAAACAAGAACGTGTTTACGAATTAAAAACTACATGAATTGAACTGCTAATTGCTTATACGTCCATCGAATTCGCCATATTTGGCTCCCAGGGACTACTGGCTCTTCGCAGACAAAAATGACAAAAAATGCTTGCGGTAAGAAATTTCGCATGAATGCAGAGGTTATCTCTAAAATTGAGGCCTATTTTGAGGCAAAAGATAAATCGTTCTACAGAAATGGGTTTGAAATGTTAGACTGGCGCTGTAATGACTGCATTGCTTTCGATAGAGATTACGTTGATAATAAAGCTAATTTTGAACAACAAGAAACGTGTTTTCTTTGTTAGGCCCGGGACTTTTCAGTCCATGTGTTATGTGTGTCTTTGATCATTTTTTTAAAAGGTTTAATTCTTATTATTGCTCTTCTCACCTGCATAAATTTATAGTTGCGGCACAACTTGAAAATAAAAAAATAAATAAATAAAATCTAATGAAAATGTTTAACAAATTTCACAGTATCATCCTCTTCAAGTTCTAAAAAAAATTAATGACCGTTGTTGTTATAATTTTATGTACATTATTAATTAATATTTTAATAAAAATTTAAAAACATTTTAATTGATTTCCTTAACGCATATTTAGTTGGTACGAAGAGAAGAGGAAAAATCGAAGGAAAAAACTCGAAATTCCCTGACCATGTTGGGAGTAATTAAAAGCAGAATTTAAAATACCAGCTGCCAAAAGTGTATTTCATGGTCGTCATAGTCTTCGTCAACATATCAAGCTAAAGTACACGATGAGTTATTCCATGGCTGATGGGTTTACACTCCTGCTACTTACTCCATATAATATTAACTGCCTTCTCTTGTGTGCTAAAGTGCGTGAACATTATTTAGTGATTCTCTAATTCATTAAAATATTCGCATACGCAACATAATGTTGACCACATATTGTGGCAGATGCAAGTGAATAAATTTATAAAAAATTGTTATTTTATTTCATTTTAAGCAATAAAATTGTAGAAAATAAATTTAAATGCAATTTAACGCACTCTGATCGGACTATTTTATTGACTATACCACAAGCCAGCCAAGCTAGCACGTATTGTGTATGTGCTCGCTGTCTTGTCTGCCCGTAGTCTATTTGAAATTTAATAATTATTTCTTTCGCACAAAATTTATTTATGTTTTACCATAAAAACATAAATTAATATTAAATGGCTCATAATTTTGTTATGATGGGTGCACGGTTAGCATGTCATGTTTAAGGTGTTAAATATTGTATTGGTAGCCCTTGGGTTATATCTGAGGAATGATACGTTCACGATAGCTGTTTCTGTTGTTGTTTATTTTTTAATTTATAAAACAATTTGCAAAAAAAAAACATGTATCCGTTTGCAATTAATTCAGTGTTAGTTTACTTGACTAGAAAGAAGAAAAAATTAAAAAATGAATTAAATTGTTACTCCTGCAGTCATAATAGTGGCGTTCTAAGAAGATATAAATTTTTATTTTCAATTAAAAATTGGACATGGTTTTCAAAGCTGTAGCAAGTACCATATATTACTGCTGTTTTCTTCAATAGTTAGGCTCAATAGTTAGGTACAGTAAACTCTAATTGAAATTGAAATCGACTAAACACGTGAATTTAAAATTGAATATCTTACCATATACTACTTAATTAAACATCACTGAAGCCAAATAAAAGTTTGATAAGTTTCGTATGGGCCATCTATCGTTTTAAATTTGAACCAGCGGTTATTTTGAATCTGGCAATACTTATGTTATTCTATTGTCACAAAATTTAGTAAATAATCTACACTGAACGAAATGAATCGATTTATGCTTGAGCAACGTTGGAATTTATTGGAAATTTATTTCCAAAACAAAGCCAATTGTCGTACAAAATTTGGTCGCAGAGAAGGAACAACAGTGCTCGGTATACGCAAGTTTATTGTTAAAGTTCGTAAAAATGGTTTTGCTGTTGATGCGCTAAGACGTAAGCGGGCTCTTACAGTGCGTACACCCAAAAATAAAGAAGCTGAGGCTGAGAGTGTGCGTGAGAATCCATCAGCAACATCTCGTCATCGTTCTCAAGAATTGAACATTTCACGCAACAGTTTACATCGAATTTTGCGAAAAGGTCTTGATATGACGCCTTACAAAGTTCACTTGGTTAAAGACCATCCGCTTCGTCCGCTGCACGATGTGCCAATTTTGCCCAAAAAATAATTATCTTCTCGGATGAAGCTCATTTTCATCTTGGTGTGTACGTGAATAAGCAAAATTGCCGTATTTGTGGCTCAGAATCCCAAACTTAGTATTATAGAATACAATGCACTCATTACGAGTGACTGATTGGTCAGGCGGAGGCATCATTGGCCCATATTTCTTTGAAAATAAGGAAGGCGCAATCATTACGGTCAATGGGGACAACTATTGCACCATGATAACCGATTTTTTTGTACCCGCACTTCATGGTATTGATGTGAATGATGTTTGGTTTCAACGGGATGGAGTAACCATGATTCTCTTAAGGTAGCTAAATGCAACGTCATTTAATTAGTGATGCGCATGTATAGATTAACGAGATTTCCTCTGTCCCCATCTATTATCTATCGAAAACACAGCCAAGGGAATGGACTTGGACTAATTAGCGCGGAAAGAAGACCCTATTGAGCCTGAATCTAATCTGACAATCTAATCAAATTTATCAATTTAATGGCCATTTAATTAGCCGAAATGGTGATGTCAGTTGGCTGCCAAGAAATTGCGATTTGACACTGTTGGACCATTTTCTGTGGGGCACCGTTAAAGACAAGTGTTGTGCCGACAAAACAGAGATAATTGAGCATTTAGGAGCCAACATTCGTGATGCCATTACCGAGACACGACTCCATACATTCGAAAAAGTTCTCGATTATTGGTCCGATCGAATGGGGTACTGTGAGGTCAGCCGCGTCAGCCATACGAATGAAATAATATTTCATTTCTAACCTGAATAATTGTACTTCAAAACCAAAAAATAAATTTGGCAAAATTTCAAAAACGTTTTTGCTCTATTGCATTTTTAAATTTATACTTTTTTATGGCCCACCCGATACTATGATGACTCCGTACTATCAAATCCTTTCGCTGCTTAGTCCAGGTTATATGAAAATATTTGCATCGCTATTTATACTGACATGATTGTTTACAAATCCTAAGCAAAAGATATTTAAAGTACAGAGAGAGCTAAGGTCTAGGTTTGGTGGACGTTATACATATTTTTTTGCCCTTCCTGAACATATGAATTAAACTAGGATTCATGTCAGTATGCAAATAGTCGCCACTGTATAATCGTCGTTTATGTATAAAGACTCGACATTCTTTTTCCTCCATTTATGTGGAAAAAGTAGCAGCATCTGCCAAAGACGAGCATACCTACCCTTGACAAACGGTTAATGGTTAAAAAGTGGCAGCACTAACTTTCAAGTCTTCCAAAGAAGTTGTCAGTACAGACATAGTCGATTGAATCGGTGATTTTAAATGATCGGAAAATCAAAGTACGCGAGATGGCTGAGACTGTAGGTATCTCAGCCGAACAGATAACCATATTTTAGATAAAAACGAGTATTTGGATAAAGGTATGCCAGTATTGTGCTTGCATTAGTATAACCACTTCAACGGAATGCTAAACAAATTTTTAACGTCTAAACAAGTTTTTAACGCGTTTTGCAACTGTAGAAGAAACAACAGAGCACAGAAAACATTAGATTTCTTCGAGCTAACAAGCACTAAAGGATAAGATCTCACAGACACATTTGTCACCGAACAAGGTCTCATACAAAGTGACAGCCTCTCTTGTACCATATTTATATCGTCATGGAGAAAACCATAAGAAAAGCTGCAGTAGATACAACAAGAGTCATATGTTGTAGGCCTATAATGGTATTGATATTGGGTATATAAGTTAATAATGTCGATTTTTTTGCCTGCAAAATGCATTTGTTATAATAACAAAATGAATTGATACACTATTCAAAGTATTGTCCATCGCAAGCCACTACTTTTTCCCATCTTTCTGGTAACATATGGATTCCTCACCAAAAGAACTGCTCCGGTTTTGAGGTAAAGAATGTATTAAGCCAATTTCTGATTCTCTGCATCGATCGAAACAAACGGTAGTCAGAAAGGAAAAAGTCTGGGCTATAAGGCGGGTGAGCCAAAGCTTCCCATCCACTGTTTTTCAAATACTTTTTGACCGGTATTGCAACATGTGGCCGAGCGTTGTTATGATGGAAGATTATGGCCTCGTTTTTGGTCAAATATTTTGGTCATTTTGTGTTGATTGCTCTCTTCAAACGAATCGATTGTGTTCGGTACAGGACACCTGTAATCGTCTGACCCGATTTCAATAGCTCATAATACAAAACACCCTTCTGATTCTACCAAATACAGCGCATTACCTTGGCGTCATGAATATTCGGCTTCGGCCTTGATTTGGCTGGTTGGCCGGGCTTTACATATGACTTTTTGCGCTTGAGTAATGCTTCTAATTCCTCATCTTTAAACTTTTTTGGCTGACAAGGCGTCTTCTTATTTTCTGTGACGTAGTAGACGACGTTGTGTATTTTGGCCCCGCCGTAAAAAGGGACAATGTCAGACAGAAAATCAAACGCAGGATAATCTAGACAAATGGGTGTTACTATGGATCATCAAAGCTGTTTAGAGATAAGATCTTGTCCGGAAAAACCAAACTCCAGCTTCACAAGGTATTACTTATTATTATATCAGGTATACTACATGGCCCATAGTCGTGGACAATGGCGCAATTAGATGAAACAGCTCTGGTAGTTTTTAAGCGGAAAATACTTCGTAAAATACATGGTCCAGTGGTACTTAATGTGGAATATCGGCACCGTATGAATCACGTACTGCGCGAATTATATGCCAATATTCAGTATTAATGAGACAGTTTGGTAGTTCAGGTTAACGAGAACTAATCGAGACTTGATGTAGAGAACTGGAGATAAAGCTGAGTAAAAGATGGACGTACTTGGTTTAATATAAACTGTCAGGCCTCTGACATTGATCAGCGGTTATAAATGGCAAATTAAGTAAGTAAGTAACAAGCACGAAAAGCGACTTAAGCGAACAACCGGGACGCACCTTGGTTACCTAAAAAAAGAAAAACATGTTTACATATTTACTAGCGAACATTATTAAGAACTTTTGGACAAACTTTAATATGGCCAAAATCCATGAAATATGCTGCAAACTGCTACCACATACAGCATAGTATACAGTTTTAGCCTGTTTTGAATTTTTGCTGTTTTTAAATGTAAAGAAAAAGCTGATTGCTTACATACATATTGGGTTTAAGTCAGTGTTCGGCAAATTCATATTAATGCATTTTACAATGTGGTAGTAATTTGAGAGTCTCTCAATCGGGCCACTTTGCACTGTATTTTTCTACTTGTTTTCTCTTTACTTCACTCTGTTTTTTTTTTTTTTTATTATTTTAGCCTATGCGTCTGAATACGTACATGAGAAAACACAAGAGAAGAGCTGCTCTTTGTTAATCTGGTTTAAGTGAAGAAGTTATCATTGACAGAAACACTAGTTTTTAGAGTCTTGAAAAGTCCTATGATTTTAGAATTAATTACAGCGACTTAAAAATCAAATCAAATCATTAATGAGAAAAAGTCTGAGAATTAGATAAAGTAATGGCTATAATACTTGTACCTCTAAAGGGCACTGCTATACATTCAATGTTTATCACCAGATCACAAAATATTTGGTTATACTGAGATAAGCATCGCGGTCCATCAATATGGCATGCTAAACGTACACTAATTACGGTGATAATGGATCGCGTTGTATATATATTTATCGTGTAGCAGTGCCTTTGGAAGATCGTTTTCAAATATATATAAATATTTGTGGAAAAAATAATAAAATCAACTTATTTATAGGGTCCGCCATCTAACGTTTTTTTTTTAACTATTGCTTTTGTCGTGAATGGTAACACTTAGCTCATGTCTGATTTGACAGATAAGTAGTTTTATCCTTCCGCTAAGCGAATATGGTTGTGTATACGCTTGAACAACGCTTCGCTAAGTGGGCCTGAGATCGACTTACAGAAGATGCCGATTTTGCCAAAAAAAAATCATCTTTTCAGATGAAGCTCATTTTGATCTTGGCGGGTATGTAAAAAAGCAATATTGTCGCATTTGGAGCACAGAAAACCCGCACGCATACATTGAAAAGCCGATACACCCAAGACGAGTCACTGTTTGGTGCGGATTTTGGTCCAGAGGCATAATTGGGCAATTTTTCTTCTAAAATGAGCAAAGAGTAGCTGTTATAGTCAATGGCGATCGTTATCGGCCCATGTTGAACGAATTTTTGTTCACAAAAATTGAGGAGGAGGATATTAGCAACATTTGGTTTCAATAGGACGGCGCTACGTGCCACACAACCGAAGCTACACTCGATGTTTTGCGCCCTGTTTTTGAAGATCGCATTATCAGTCACAGAGCTGATGTCGTTTGGCCACCTCGGAGCTGCGATTTGACACCGTTGGACTATTATTTGTGGGGTGCCGTCAAAGATAAGTGTTACGCCAATAAGCTAGAGACAATTGACGCTTTAAAGGACAATATTCGTGAAGCCATTGGTGAAATACAGCCGCACACAATCGATAATGTGCTTAAAAATTGGACCGATTGTGTAGGCTACTGCATGGCCAGCCGAGACATCCATTTGAGTGAAATTATTTTTCATTATTAATCGGAAGGATTGTACTTTCAAATAAAAAAAGAAATTTGAGAAAATATTTAGTAGTTTTTTTATAGCATTTTCAAAAAAAAAAAAAAATATTTGGCGGACCCTTTATTAAGAGGCGGCAAATATGGGCCCTTAAATTTAGTTTGTATTTTACACTCAACTTGCTTAACTTCTTTTTGGCATTTCCCTGCGTATTAAATTTCTTTCTTTTCTATTTTTTGCCTATTTGAAAAAAAAAAAGTTTCACCATTATGGCATTTCTATAAAAATTTATAAATAATATTGTACCTCTAACCTTAAAAAACAATAAATTCATATTTTCATTAAAAAACAGAAAGAAAAATAAAAATAAACAAAGAATCTTCAGTCAACTGTTACCACTAACAACAAACCAACTGTATTTTATAAACAGAAAAATATTCTTTTTTTTCTTATTTTTGAAAATTTTTTGTAGCATAAATATAGGGGGTAAAAATGTAATCAAAAATACTTAAAAGCCCATACAAAACTCAATAACAACTTTAGGAATACAAACAAACACACACACACTCATACTTATAGGCAGATAAAAATCTCTTATAAACAAGAACGGCAGGCACAGTTTACAATGTTGTAAAAAGTATCGCTAATACTTATACTACCACAACTACGACTATTATTATTATTATTGTGCTACCTTAACAATGGTAATAAGGTAAGAATATGTTGTTGTTGCTTAAATTTTAATATGGGGAAAATAAAAGTTGAAGTTGACTTCACTAACTCACCTCTACAAACAACAACACCATACACTAAACAGGCATACACTTATTATGTTAACACAATCACTAGAAACACACGACAAGTGTGGGGGGGGGGGGGTGCTAAAGTTTTCTACACACAAAAAACTCATACACACACACTCACAGACACACGCACACATGTACCCTTCTCTCTTGCTCTGTTTCTCCAAAAAGACAGTTACACAAAAAAAAAATAAAAAAAAATTTTAAATCGTTAAAAAAATATGGAAAATGATATAAAAAAAGAAGAGTAAAAACAACAACAAGTATAGAATTACAACAACTAAATCGAAATGGAAACAAACATGGTTGTGTATGGAAGTTTACTTTTCAATGATGGATTTTCAAAAATAAGAAGAAGCAAAAAAGCGAGAGAAAAGAGAAAAACGTAACGAAAAAAAATTTAATGGTTCCTTACGGATGAGCAAGTTTTTGAGCATGATTTCGCTGTAGTTGTTGTTGCTATTTCTTGTAGAATTTTATTTTCCAATTTTTTTTTGCTCTGTTCTCTCATAGAGGTAAACATGGGTCGTATAAATCCAGCGTATATACATATGCATATATATTTGTGTGTGTCCGAATATGATAGAGGCTTAATGCATCAGGAGGTGGTAGAGAGGTAGAAGGTGTAGTATGCTTAAGGGATGTTTTATAGTATTAAAGAAAGAAGAAAAAAATATATTACACTGTGGGTGGTTGTGGGTCATAACAGCGTGTGTAGAAGAGAACCCATGTTTTTTCTATAATTTTTTTTGTTTTATTTTTTGCTTTAAGTATATCGATCAGTCAGCCATGCTACAACAACTACAACAATAATAACAACAAATAATTTAACGAGGGTAAAAATGTTGTGTTAAATGTGATATAAAAAAAAAGAAATAAAACAACAAAAAAAGCTTAAAAAAATATATACTCGTAGTTAGTCAAATCCGACCTTATAGTGCCTTACACCATAAATAAGTCGAGAAATCAATGCCTAGCAAATTGAACTGGTTTTGTCAAGAGAGCTACACAAAGTCAATAAACCAATTTCTCTGATTGTTTTCTAAAACCGCAATATTGCTAACAAAGATTTTAAGATTTAATTTGAATACATTTTCACAGCACTTATGGTGATATAGGGTGTATGTAACAGGCATTGAAATTTATTTAAAAAAAAAAAAACAACATACGCACACACACTACCACTCACATAGGCTTACAAATACTGCCTACAAAACAGACTTTCATAATATTAAAGGGCCTAAATTATTAAATTGTTTATAGAAAATTTATTTAAAATTACTTTTAATTTCTCCAATAATTTCCATCCAATATACATATAAATTTAAAATTTTGTTTCTTTTAATAAAAGGCCCTACTGTTTTAATATGTTTACCCACATCCACACACACACACGCACACACACACGCATACACTCACATAGACTCACATACGAATTGTTGACAAAATAAGAAAATTCATTCAGGGATGAATGGAATCGAATCATTGATTGTTAGTTTTTCTTCAATACATTCTGTTCTGCTGTTTTATTTATTTTTTCTTCCCTAATCGGATGTTAAAAAAAAAAATTAATAGATGGCTGAGTTCCTGATTGGTGGGTGGGTTGGTGTTTTGTTAATATGGGTGACTTTGTGTTTATGGAAAAATACATTTTCAATAACGTCATCAATACAAAATATTGCTGATATGCGTACTCGTATACGGCAATGGTAACCATTAATATTCGCCTTGATGTCATCACCATTTTCACTTTTAACGTTTAACTGCTTTGGATTGCTTAAGAAGAATAATGCTGAAGTTATAAATGATAATTTTCTTATTGAGCAATTGACTTGTATTGGAACTATTTTGCTTTAAGAAAATATAAAATCTTTTTACGTGTTCAGATGGCTCAACATATATATTGCAGGATCTACATTATTCAGGCATTTTAGACCTCAATATCCGATAAATAGACCCGCTAGTACGCTAAGCTTGCTTTTGTTAAGGAGTTTTGTTGAGGATTTATCAGGAGGAAGAGACACACACTTATTCCCCTGTTTCATGCTAGAGGCACTCATCCAAAACCAAGCTAATTTTCCATAACCCACGAGTAAGTCCAAGTTCCCACAGATATACCGAAGAATGGCTTAAGTCCTGAAAACCCATAAAAATCTTCGTCTTTACCTCGTAAGATTATTGTGTAAGCAAAACTTTTTTTCTTGCCCCAAAAAAATCGCATGTTTTTAATATGAATATGAAAGACGGAAAATGAAAACCACTCAGGTCAGCCAAAAAAAACTCTTATATGATGGATTGGAAGTATTATTCCATTAAGATTAGAATCTTGCAAGTAATAATTTTGAAACGTTTGCAGGCAACATAAATCATTTAAAAGCAAGAAAATTAGTTACCACACGACATAAAGCCGAGAAACGTTGAAAATGATTTCGCTTATGGGCATTCCGGGAAAAATGTAACATCACTCCATATTTTTTTCGTTTATGTCTTTAAACCCTTTGACTCGATTGCTTTAATTTTTTACTGAATGCAGTGCTACGCAATTACAAAGGGTTTGAAGAAAAAGCAAAAAAATCTGGCGCGAAGTGCCCTTAATCGAATTCGTGCTTTAATGACATAAAAGAAAGTAATTTTTAGATCATTTACGACAACCCGAAATGAAAGAATTAGTATGGGAAGTCCGGTCAACGAGCCGAATATCCAAAGTGCAAAGTATTTAGTAAAATCAGATGGTTCCCATCTATTATTATTCCCATCTACTTAAATCGGGCCAGACGATCCTTTATCGAACGCAATTGATTCGTTTATAGAAAGCATTAGCCAAAAAACGTCAAGAATATGCAACCAGATATGAAGCCGTATTATTCCATTCCGACAAAGTGCGGCTATATTTATGCTGCCAGATTAGTTAAAAAATATTTAGTAAATAGTGGCTAGTAAGTTTTGTCTCATTTTCTTTGACCAGTCCGCCTACCATTTGCTTCGATTGATGCAAAACTCTCTCACTGAGATACGCTTCATTTAAGAATAAGAAACATTCACTCAGTAGGCTGAAACGGCAAATCTTTTCTGTGGATTATTTGCGAGTAATTTCACGGAGTTCACTCAATCATTACTGCTCTCGAAAAAGAATCAGTCCGTGCTGTAAAAAGGGTTCTTTTAAATCTTGGCGTAAACAAGTCTTCTGGGCAGAATAACATATCAGCACTGGTCTTATAGCAGAGCTCTACGACTCTTGCGCGTCAATTAGCTAACTTTTTCAGTGCGTTGTAGCTGACCGGTAATATGAAAACCATGGCAATATTTTTCGCACTCTATGAAGATATGGTGATGAATAAGCAAAGATTAATTGCTAAGCGATTGTTAGTAAGGATGACGCAAGGACTGTTCTACTGGTGACCTGCTGTCAGTGTTTTTCGAGTGGTGGAACAAATTCGTACATGGTTTTGGAGAGAGTAGGCCTGTGGCTCTGAATATTTCCAATGCGATAGAGTCTGGCATGAGCAGTCATATCGAAACTTATTGCTTTAGGTATCGGCAGTCACTTCCGTCGATTCATGTCATGCTTTCTCATGGATTGCTTAATAAGAGTGGTGTAAATGGGATCTCATCTGTTGAGTTCAAGATAAATTAAGAGGTACCACAAGGCTTTGTACTCTCCTCCACTCTTTCATTTCTTACCGACTTTATCCTCTCCATTTCAAATCCTATCTACTCTTTTGTAAGTGACAGCAACACTTTTCATTAATATTCTGTTAATCGTGGGCTGGGCCTCTTGGATACTGGGCGGAAAAGGCAGAATATGAGTGTTACCTTACAAGCGACACAGAGTAACTCTCCGAGTGGGGTCGTGCGAACAGGGTGGATTTTGATATGCGTAAGACTCAATATTGTTTTTTGACGCACAATCGTGGTAGTGCGATGTAGTCTGTAACTACGGGTAATATAGAGAAATTAGATGAGGAATCAGATGCTCTTGATATTCTGGATAGGAGAGTTCACTGTAACGTTCAGTAGAACGATCACGTTTTTCGAGTGTCGATACTGCGTTGGCAATAATTCACTTTATCTAACCTAATTCATATATACATGACTTTTACCCAACCTAAAGCGGAATACAGCTCGAATGTATGAGCCTGTGCTTCAAATTCTATTTTGGGACTTCTCGACTGCGTACAACAAAGCTCGAAGGCGCTCGTTATTGATGGTGGTATTAACAACTTTACCGATTAATTAGAGCATCGTCTTAATCGATACTAAATGGTGGTCCAATAATAATGCACGATGTTAATGGTGTGACTCACAATTTACATTTCCTTGTTTCAGTGCTTGACAAATTCAACCATGGAGAGGAGCACAATTGAACAGAGCGTTAAGATTTTTGAAGCCTTTTATGAATTTCGTGCACTTCATGTCCAGATTTACCGCATTTGGGCAACTGAGAATCCACAAGGGATTGTTGAAAAGCCGATGCATCTACAAAAAGTAACTGTTTGGTGCGGTTTTTGGGAAAATGAGGTCGACCAAGCAGTTACCGAGAATGGTGTTGGCAATCGCTAGATGATAACAGACTTTTTGTAGGCAGAAATTGAGGATATGGACGTGACGATTGGAGCCACATCCAACAGGATGGTGTCACTTGTCACACAGCCAACGAAACAATGTCTCGTTTGCACGAGATATTCAATGGCCGTGTCATGGTGATGTTAATAGGCCACCACGATCATTCTTTGGGGATATTTAAAAGAAAAAGTGTACGACAATAAGCCAAGAAGAACTCAAGAGCTAAATGATGAGATAATTCGACATTGAACCTGAATTATGTCTCAGAGTCATTGAAAATACGGACTGATGGATAGAGGTATGCCACCGCAGCCGTGGCAAGCATTTCGCCGATGGTTTGTTTCAAACATAATTGTTCTTCTATCACAATAAAAAATATAAAGATAATTCTCTTAAAGCTTTTTTTTTTAAATTAACATCAAACGATTTGGTTGGACCACCCTCTATAATGCAATGTGTTCTGCCGAAATAAAGAAATTAATTCATAATAATAATACATTCGTACGCTGCAGTCGTAATTAAGTAGAGGGCATTCTTTTGTAGCTGAGTGTTTAGTTAATCACACAATGCATTATAGGGAGATTTCGTTCTTTAGTCTCACTGTTCGTTTGCGGAACAATCTTCCCGTGAGAGTCTACCCTGTCACGACATGCGTAACTGAAATCGAAAGTCTATAAACACTACTCTTTCTTTTCTCCTTCTCGCAACCTATTTTTCTAGTACCAGCATGAGTAGGTTTCATGCCCTGAGTACTGGCCTTAAATGGAAAAGATATACAAAATTGGTTTTTGGCCTTGAAAACTAAGCAATTCTTTTGGAGCAAAATTCACATGTTGCCATTAGGATAGGACAAGGTCATAGCAAACAATAGTCAAAGTTTTGAATAAACTTATATTGTACCACTGTTTCGCAATAAACGCCCAAAACATGATATATTCGAGGGCGGATTGACATTGAAGCTACCTAGCGCTAGATGGCAGCACAAACACAAAAACTTTTTCTCTCTTAGAAATTACGATCTGTCAAACGTCAGCTGTTAAAATTTTAGCCAAATTCATCGATTAGTTTATTTGTTGTAGTCGTTTGAAGTAAGCAACTTTTGTGTTTCTTGGAAAATGGAAAAAAGTGAATTTCATGTAGTGATTAAACACTATTATTTGAAAGGCAAAACGGCGAAAGAGACAAAAGAAAAGCTTGATAAACATTACGGCGAATCTGCTCCGTCAGATTGTATGGTAAAATATTGGATTGGGCCGAACAAGCACTACAACAATACCATCAACAGGAAGGCCAAAAGAGGTGGTTACTGAAGAAAATATCAAGAAAATTCTCAATATCATTATGAATGCTCGCCGGGTAAAATCCGTAAAATTGCTGAAATGGTAAACATATCATATGAACGTGTGTTCAACATTTTGCATGAACATTTGCATATGCAAAAGCTTTCGACAAGATGGGTGCCGCGTTTGCTCAGTGTTCAACAAAAACGTTCGACAGATCACTTCACAGCGGTGTTTGGACATGATAAAGCATAATCCTGCTGATTTTTGGCGTAGATTAATAACTGTTGATGAAACGTGGGTTCACCACTACACACCTGAAACCAAAAATCAATCGAAGCAATTGGTGGAAGCTGGTAGAAGTGCTCCGAAGAAGGCGACGACAGCGAAATCGGCTGGCAAGGTTATGGCCACTGTATTTTGGGATGCACACGGAATATCGCTCATCGATTATCTTGAAAAGAGATCCACAATCACAGGAGAGTATTATCGTGCATTATTGGATCAATTGGTTGATGCAATCAAAAAAAAAACGACCACATTTAAACAAGAAAAAAGTGCTCTTTCTTCAAGACAACGCACCGGTTGATACAGCATTAGATACGATGCTAAAACCACGAGAAATCCACTTCGAATTGGTTGACCATCCACCTTATAGTCCACATTTAGCCCCTAGTGACTTTTTCATCTCAAACGAAGAAGTGATTACCGAAACTGATGCGTATTTTGAGGAGTTTCCAAAATCATATTATTCAGATGGTATAAAAAAGTTGGAAAATCGTCTTACTAAGTGTATTGAGCTAAAAGGAGACTATGTTGAGAAATGAATGGTTTTCGAAAAAAAAAAATGTTTATTTCCTACTTATGTAGCTTCAATATCAATCGCCCTCGTATTTCGTATTTTTATGCCATACGCCCAATATACACAATTTAAAAATTGTTGCTTTAAAAAATTTCTTATTTCTCATTAACAAAAGTAGTTTTAGAGAGTAAATTTTACAAAGTTTAGTATTTGAAAGACAATGGACACAAATAACTTTAAATTTAATCTCCTGTTTTTATAGGCGATTATTTTGTATAATTTTCTAAGGAACGTGTAACTTTGTTTCTTTTTGTCTTTTAGGCTTAGACTTTAAATATTTTTTTGTATTAATTTTGGGTGTTGCCAAGTGGTTGGAAAATGTAATTCCTCTCAAAGATAATTGTTGTTGAATTTAAATTTAATCTTATCGTGGGCGTATTTGCGCTTATGTCGACCATTTAAGACTTATAACCAAACTAATTGCTTCTTAATGCTTCAAATTTTATTTTAATTTCTTTTTCGCTTATTTTTTTGTACTCACATAACAACTGTTCATTGCAAACACAAAACAGAAGCATACAGATAAGAAGTCAAAATCCTTTTGTCCAACCACAAGAACATATTTTTTCATTTCTATTTGCATATACGACGTACATACTACCTGTCAATATTGTCTTATTGTGGCTTAATTTTACGAGCTAATTTTGTATTTAAATTGTATTCGAGGAGTAGCCAAGAGAAGGCGGGAAGTCATCAGCTTTATTGCCTTTTAAGAGCTGATGCTGTTACACTTTTTTTTAATTTTATTGCCGGACACTCTCTGTTCTTCACCTTCAAATACTGTAATTATTATACTGCTGCCTATAAGTGTGAGATGGTTGGTTAGGTGGGTGGTTTGTTAGGCGTGTATAGATATAATCTATTTCAGCAATATTACCCACCTCCCCTAACTTCTTCTTTCATCAAACAACTAATCTTTTTTGTAATGTTACAGTTGCTCAGGATTTGTTTCATTTTATTTTTTGTCTGATTCTTTTCTTTTACTTGTTTCATAAGTTTTGTTTCTTTTCTGACTTTTTTTAGTTCGAAAAGCAATTAAACTGTAATTTCTGTCGATAAATATTGATAACGGTTTCTTTTTATATTATTTTTCTATTTTTTCGATGTGGTCTTTAAGAAACGCAGGGTGTGTAGTGGCTGCCAGTTTAAACGTGTAAATGTTGAAATATTCCCGGATTAATTGCAGACAATCAGACAGCAGTCAGAGAGCGAGTTGTACATGGAAATTAAAAATACAGCGAAATAATGAAAAAGTAAATGAAAGAAAATATAATGAAAAAGAGGATTTTCATTAAATGAAAGATTTACAATATTGTTACAACGTATTGCATACAAATTGGCTCATTTAATATTTCTTAACTTTTCTTTTTCTACCTTTTCTATTGCCTCGTCCTTTTCTATTGCGCTCATCGTCATTATTATTCTCTCTACAGGTCTTAACTTAAACGCAATTAGTGGCTGATAGGATTGATAAAATTAAAGTTTATCTACTCTGTCCTTTCTGTCTTAAAAAAAATGAAATATTTTTTTATTGAATTTAAAATTAAAGAATTTAAATTTAAAAATGTTTTTTAGAAAGCGTGTATTCGACTCTTAGTCCCTACAGTGGTATCCCATGCTTTTCTTTTTTGAGCACGAAAATATTATTTACTTGTCGAATATTTTATAACCTACACCGTCATATGTCGTCGGGTATATGGAGTTTGTTCTAATGTTTGCAACATCCTGCATAAACAGTTCAAAATTCCCGTATACCGATCTATAAAAAGTGTTCTATGCGCATAAAATATGCAGGAAAAATCCTAAAGTACTAAAATATGATCTAAAAATATAAAAATATGCTCAGAAAAAAAAAACATTTTTTTGTTTTCGTAAAAAATAGAAACCAAAAAAGTTTATCAACAATTCAATATCTTTTATATATATTTTAAGTGGGAGATAAAAGGAGATAAGGAGATTTGAGTACTGAACTTAAAATTTTTGGTAAAATAAAGCCCAATTTTTTTATTGCTCTATTGTATTTGTTGTTACAATAAGTAATAAAACATTTTATTTAGTTTTCTATTACATCTGAGCAAATTTTAAAGATTTAAAATGTCATTTCAATATCTACTGATTTAATGGGGTCATATTTCCTTAAGATCATATTTTATAACTTTGGCAGATTCTTGCTGTAATCTGTTTTGCTCAATTAATATTAAGTTTTGAATTAAAATCTTTCTTCTTGCCAATATTCATAGCCGTCTCAGTTAATATGACATACTGCTCAACTAATCTTAGATCATTGCTTTATGATTTACTAAGTTACTTATCTTTACTGAAACCGAAGTTTGCAGCAAAAAATATCAATTCTCTTCGTGCATTTATATTTTTTAATTAGAGCTTCTTTTCATAATTGTAAGCCTAATAATTGATGGCCGCAGGTCAAGTCCCCAAACGAGTTATAACTGTTTCGGGCGGCAATGCATACATTGAGATACATAAAGATTTGTCTTTTATGCATTTGTGTATGTCATCTAAAAGTTTTTGGGAAATATTTTTGATATACAAACATATTTTAAACGTTGAACACTTTCTCATCGCACTTTAGAGTTTGTTTATACCTCCAAAAATTGTTTTAGATCCTGGTGAGCGGTAATAAACTTAATTGAGACATATGTATAGGGCGCAATAAACTTCAATTGACAGAAAGGTTTAAAATGCTCTTTAAATACGAAAACGAAAAAAATGTGCAAACCATGCTCTAAAAACTGAAATATGCAAAAAAAATATTTTATGAGCAAAATATGCAAAAATATGCACTAATAAATTGATGCCAAAATTCAGAAAAATTCATGAAACGGATAAATAAGGGGTGTTTTTTATAGAGGTATAGAACTTTAAGTTGTAATAAAACAATGATGGATTATTCGATTGATATGAATTTTATTTATCCGAAAGATAATCTTGTGGCATTACATTTTAAATATGATTTCTAGCATACGAACGCCACGGCTGGCGCGGATATAGTCCAATCCGGACGTCCAATTTTATTTGACTTTTTCCAACATTTGTGGCCGTATATCGCCAATAACACGGCGAATGTTATCTTCCACATGGTCAAGCGTTTGTGGCTTTACCGCATAGACCAATGACTTTACATAGCCCCATAGAAAGTAGTCTAGCGGTGTTAAATCACAAAATCTTGGAGGCCAATTCACAGGTCCAAAACGTGAAATTAGGCGGCCACCAAACGTGTCCTTCAATAAATCTATTGTGGCACGAGCTCTGTGACATGTTGCGCCGTCTTGTTGAAACCACATCTCCTGGACATCATAGTTATTCAATTCAGGAATGAAAAAGTTAGTAATCATGGCTCTATACCGAACACCATTGACTGTAACGTTCTGGCCACCATCGTTTTTGAAAAAGTACGGACCAATGGATCCACCAGTCCATAAAGCGCACCAAACAGTCAGTTTTTCTGGAGGTAACGGTGCTTCCACATACACTTGAGGATTACCTTCACTCCAGATGCGGCAGTTTTGTTTGTTGACGTAACCATTTAACCAGAAGTGCGCTTCATCGCTAAACAAAATTCGCTTGTGAAAATCGGGAACAACGGTAATCTCGTTTTGGGCCCATTCGACGAATCTACGCCGGGCGTGAGTCTATTCATGATAAATTGCCAAACCAAACTGATAATAAATCTCTTGAGAGCTGTTAAATTGGTCGCCATCTTGAAAAGTAATGCCAACTTAAAGTTCTATACCTCTATAAAAAACACGCTTTATCTTACATCTGACTTGATTGGTTGCATGAGAAAAAACATGAAATTGCATATTTCTGGTTTCCTGATTATTACTATTAACTACACAAGGGACCATAGGGCCTTAAAAAATACTTTTTAGCTGCGCCTGTCTAAGGCTAACACTTTTATCTGACTACTAGCCGTCGCACAAAAAGCAGTTTCTCTCTCCACCAGTCTTGTACAAGTA
Organism: Wohlfahrtia magnifica; assembly: GCA_023159175.1. Lineage (NCBI taxonomy): Eukaryota > Metazoa > Arthropoda > Insecta > Diptera > Sarcophagidae > Wohlfahrtia > Wohlfahrtia magnifica. The sequence continues at coordinate 5,114,068 of JAKWBJ010000534.1, read as the reverse complement.
TGGTTTGCTTTTCTAATTCTTCCGCTATTCTGTGGGTTACACTCCATATACACTTTGAAAATCAAAAGGAGACAACATTATTCTCATCGCGATATCATTGCTATCGCAATATTATTGAAAAATTTGAATGAGTTTGAGGCGTTAGATTGACTTTTAAACCAGATCGACCTTGAATTTGTTGAACTTGCAGGGAAAAATCGACGTATTTTTAATTATCAAACGCAATTTTTTAAGACAATTTAGACAAGCACAACCAACAGGTCTTTCGCTCACCTTAGAAGTTGTACTTTAGCAGGTGCTATGTTACCTCGTTGCCCAGGTGTCTCTTGGTAAATCACTGTAGTTTCACCATGCTAAACTAGTCACAAGCGTTAATTTTTTATTTACATCCTCTTGGCACTTTCCTTTCGCTTGAAGCAGTTCCCGTAAGAAAATTACTCAATACTGTGCCGATAGACCGGCGGAAAAGATGGAGACCGAAACTCCGGTGGAAGGGACATTATCGAAGTTTCTGGCTGGAGAAGGAGCGCAGAAGGCCGAAGCGGCAGAAATTTATTATTAAACTTGCTTATTCATTACCAGTAAAAGCAAAAACTGTCCTGCTTACCGAATCATGATTTCTGCAAAATATACCGCGGTGAGGAGATGGTGAAGAGAAGGCTACAACTTTTTTTCGACCATTCAGCTCTAGTTGTGCAAAGAACTCCTTATTACATGGCCTCAAAAGTGTAGTAGGTAATACCTTTTACAGATTGATAAGTTTTTGAAGAGTGAGAAACTGATGATAACACAAGATTAACATATTTGTTAGATTACTCAACTTCAGGAACATCAGCTTGAAATTATAGATCGAACGCAGTTTATTAAAATAATATTAAGCACTTTTGCGCTGTAAGAGTAGGTATAAAACTTTATTGAATATTATTGAATTAGTCATTCATTTCGAAATCGGTTGATCAATGAGAGTATTATTAAGACAAACTGATGGGCCCTAGGAAAAAAAAAAACAATGACAATATCATTACCACCTGCAATGTTCGTTGTGGTCTGTACACGACTGCTTAAGTACAAAAGCTTTGCTACAACAAAAAAAAGCTTGCGTCTCCACAGTTACAAATATAACACTTGTGGAATTCATAGAGCCCACGGAGGCCAGAAATGTGAAGAAGAATTAACCATATGAATTCTATAGCTGTGACCTCCAAAACATTCTCGAAATGCTTTTGAAAGATTGATGTGCTGTCCTAAAAGCGATGTCGAATTAGGCAGGCATTGTGTCCGGTCTACAGAATAACTTTTCTAAACTAATCTAATCTTATCAAATGGACCAAACTCATTGCTTTTAGGATTTATATCTACAAGAGTTGCCTACAAATATTGAAATCGTCCGTAATTTCTTGAGCAGAACATGTGAAGACTTTTACACTGAACTAAACAAGACAAAGTTCGTTCAAAAACTGCACCAAGCTTTTTATAACAAATTTCGTAAATTTTGATCAATTTTTTGACCAACTTAATAGGAACAGTGTAGGTTATCACTTGAACTAACTTAACCTGACATAGTTTTTTTACTTATTTTTACCTAAAAATTATGAGAAAACAATTTCCTTTATGGCCAAAAGAAGAAATTTCGGGAAAAAAGTTTTATCATACGCATTTTGAAATTGGTTTTTGCCTGGCAAAAATATGTTTTTGATTTTCTTTTTATCTAAAAGTACAAAAAAAAAATGGACAAAAATTAAAAGAAAAAGAATCCAATTCGAATTCCCAAAAGTCGCATTACAACGTAAAAGAAAAATTAAAGTATTTTAACAACAGCAACAAAACAAAAAGTCTTTCGAGATAATCTTAAAAAAATAAGTAAAAAATAAAAACAGAAATTATTTTTTTACTTTTTCTTAAGAAAATTTTTTTTATAAAAAAGAAAAACTCATAAGTGGAGAACGGCGTTGTTTATCATTGAAAGTAAAGATATGAAAACAATAAATAAAATTTATTTACCTGAGAGGCTATTCTTTGGAAGTAGAGACTTAAGAGGCTGTAAAGAAAATTAAAGTAAAAATTTATTTAAAAAAAATTTGAATCGAATAGATGCTTAGAAAATCTAAAGGCTCTGTGCTGAATTTTTAATTTTATTATTTATTTATTCTGTTAAATGGAAGCATGTGTTATAATAACACATTAACAACCATTTAATATATTTTTAACGAAATATTTTTTGAATTTACATTGCATCGTAAAAGTAATAGTCTAACAATTTATTTGTTAACATACATTTCAAGTATAAAACTTTTCAAATTTCTCTTTTCATTGGATCAGAAATCACACCTTTACCTTTTTTTTAAAAATCGCACTATTTTTTAATAAATTCAACCACCACCTGTTACAAATACTCTTAGGAGTAGACTTGAACTCTTTCAGCGATATACTATTTCCATCCTGTATAGGTGCTTATTATTAGTGACCTGTAAGCATGGTTGTCAACCCACCTGGGTTTTACTGGGTATTATTTAAAAAAAACCGGATGGGTTTTTTATTTAAAGGTTTTTAGCTCAGAAGAGATGGTGAAATAACCAATTTATCAAATCACTCCACACCTCTGAGTCAATTTCCAAATCCCGTCTCATCTTTTAAGGTGCTCCAAGTTGAAGCGGATTTTATATTTCTTCAAAGGAAGTAAATCGGTGACGCATACCTCTTTATAAAGCCTAGATAGGTTTTGAAAATGTGATGAATATGTGTTGCCTTTGCTTCCCTTAGACCTTTTGTTAAAAAACACTGAATCCACGATTTTTTAGTCGTAGAGCGAGGTAATTTATGCCGTAAATTGTATTTCATAATTATAACAGGCCGTTATAACGAAAGGCCTTATAAAGAGGAATAATAAGAGGAGTGTATTATTTCCATTTCAGCTGCCAATATTTAGACGGAGCAATGTTCAGAGAATACGGCTGATGCGTCATTTAATCGTTTCTAATAATTGCTTTGAAACTTTTGCAACGTGCTAAGCAAGAGAATAACTTAATCATGTCTGTCTTTATATTCCGACCATTTTTCTCATAATGCATGGTTCAAACGAAGTAATTGCAGTCTGCTCTGATCAAAGAGTTTTAACAGCTCATAGTACACAATGCCGCATCAAGAGTATTGTCGACTTGAAAAAAATTGGAAGCACATATAAAACGCAATAAAACAAAAAAAAAAAAAAAAAAACACCAAAAAACCTAGTAGAACCCGGTGGGTTGGGTTTAAAAAAAACCGAGTTTTTGTAAAATCCCACGAGTGTGTCCTTGGGCTTTTCCTATCCAGTTTCAGAGCAAACTCCATCCTTTTAGAGTCGAAGCCCAGACCTCTTTGGAATGGTCCATGATACTAATGTCGTTCCAATGTTCCCAAGGCAAGGATTTCCCCATATCTTTTTCAGAATGGCGTGAGTCCAATGAAAGTTCCCTCACTCCCTCTTTTGGCATAGATGACCGCCATCTCCTTCACTTTGTGTCCCTCATACCCTATTACCAAGACCAGGGTAAACTGGTTCTGAGTAGCCGGGCTGGTAAGCGTGTTGTAAAATTCCTGTATTGCTATGGATGTAAATGCACAACTGCTAAGGGCCTTTAGGACCTATCCCTTTTTCGGATAGGATTCAAACTTAGTAACTTTAAGGCTTAGCTCTTCTAAGAATTCGTTATGTGAAGTGGCGTTTGTTATCAACTATGCTTCAAGATTAAAAATATTATCGATAACAATTAATAGTCGGCGAATCAACATTGTCAAATCTTCGCCAAAGTGATTAAAATATTTTTTTTTTTTTTTATAATTTTTTCTTTTTAATTTTTAAGTTGTAAACTTGATGGTACTCGTATATCTAGAGCAAGGTATGTCATTGACATTTTGTGGGCTTTCTCGAAGGGTTTGTGTTATTGGAAAACCTTATTTATTATGAAAATAGACATTAGTGGGTTAAGGAATAAGTTCGTAACAATAAATTAATCGATTATATAAGCGCCTTTGCTGTCTTCGTCCTCCTTTGATTTGTCGATATCGTTCCATCAAAAATCGTCAACTCTGGTATCGAAGAACTTGTTGAGCCAGGTTTTTAAGATTCTCTTCATAGTCGAAGGTATGGGTCGCCAAGAAGCAAAAAAGATGGTTAGCAGTCGGTATAAGGCTCAGAAAATATAGCGAATTATTATTTTTATTATTAATGAGATATATGAGCACTGCAACCATTGGATTTATTGCACTTCACTAATATAGCATTTTTTTTAATATCTCCTGTAACTTCGTCGCTGTGATGAACTTTAAGATGTTGGTTGATGCCAACCGTGATAACTTCCTACCCAATACTTGAAAGTCAATCGGGTGCCTCTTAGATTCAGAAATACCTCACATGTATCTCGTATGTGCTCTGGTGACTTAATTTCACAGAATCTGCACACCAGAACTGAAATGTACATTGAGTCTGCAGTGACCGGCCAAATCCGTCTAGCTCAATATGATCAGGGAATGTTGCTGTTTCAACTACTTGTGCATTATGGTGCCTGCCGCTTTCGCGAAGGTGTATGGTTTGGACTTGTTGATGGTGTATTTTCAGTCAAAAAGACCCTTTCGTGCAGTGTAGCTGAGCTATGTACTCGTAGAGCCATGCACCATGCACCATACACCATTAACTCCCTGTTCCACCAAACGCAGATCGTTGTCTTTTTTGGATGGAGGTCAGGTTTAACCCTCTTGGAATCACCCACTCTAACCTCATCTTCTGTGGTAGAATCATTCTTGATGACAGCGTGTTGCTTGGGCGAAATGCTGAAAAGCAATTTGAAAGCGGTTTTCTTAAGAGAGATCTCCAAGCTCGTAATCTTTAGGCATTAGGTGATGATGACTAAGAATCGCTTTTTCAGTTTTTTGGCCAATTTACGATTTGTTTGACTAACGTACTCCTTCAAAAAAGCTTCGAACATACTACATACCAATAACAATTCTTTCGTCGCTAAACACATTGAAACATTGAATACTACAAACGTCTATGCCTTTAACAAGCAAAGAAAAAATACTTTTCCAGAATAGTTGAAACCCTGAACATATGTATTTTAGGGCCGAGTTAAGCATTTGTGAACCTGAAAAATATAAAAAGTGTACCAGGGATTGTTTGATATAAAGTTCTTAAGAACTCTCCGATGAGATAAACATATTGGCTCTGAGAAAAAAAAATAATTGCGGTAAGAAATGCTTCGAAAGCCTTAGGGTAGAATGACAAAATTCTTCCTAAGACTTAGCAAGCATAACAATGCATTTCTTATTATATATCATTAATGGGAATTGTGCATGGTAGGTTGAACGGCTGAAACACCTTAGAACTATATCCGGTATAAAGTATCAAAGTAAAGAAGAGTAGGCGTTGAAACTTAGATCTTAGCGGGCTCAGATAACAAAGTTTGCGTGTTGCGGATAATGCATTGTAAAGCCTTTTACGACTGCTTGCTAGTGCCAATATCCCCATGCAAATATCAACAAAATGGCCTCCGTTTTCAATATTATGATTATTTATTGTCATTTGAAAAGCTCCAAAACCGTGTATCGTAATGTCTTATATGTACAATGATATTCGGTCTTTCTAATTGGAATGTTGAGCTGAATCTTTTAGTCGTTGTTTCGATCGTTATTATAAAATCTCAAAAATAAAACAAATTCTTGAAATTTTCATTCTTTTTAGCGTAGTATAGTAATGGGTCCGCCATTTAACACTTTTTTTTCAACTCGTGCTTATTTCGTGAATGGTAACACCTAGCTCATGTCTGATTTGACAGACAATTAGTTTTATCCTTCCGCTGAGCGAATATGGTTGTGTATGCGCTTGAACAACGCTTCGCTAAGTGGGCCTGCGATCGACTTACAGAAGATGCTGATTTAGCCACAAAAAATCATCTTTTCAGATGAAGCTCATTTTGATCTTGGCGGGTATGTAAGCAAGCAAAATTGTCGCATTTGGGGCACAGAAAACCCGCACCCATACATTGAAAAGCCGATACACCCAAGACGAGTCATTGTTTGGTGCGGATTTTGGTCCAGAGTCATAATTCGAAAATGAGCAAGGAGTGGCTGTTACAGTCAATGGCGATCGTTATCGGTCCATGTTGAACGAATTTTTGTTCATAAAAATTGAAGAGGAGGATATTAGCAACATTTGGTTTCAACAGGACGGCGCTACGTGCCACACAGCCGAAGCTACACTCGATGTTTTGCGCCCTGTTTTCAAAAAAAAAAAAAATTATTTGGCGGACCCTATATTACAGACCCAACTTACGTTTATAAAGCAAAATTTTGTTGTATAGGTTACAAAAGAGAAAAGTTAAAGGCAAAACAACGATTCCTCTTCAATCACCATGAAGGCAAAACAACGTTTGCCGGGTCAGCTAGTAACAAATAAAATTTAAAGACAATTTCTTCGTTTAATTCATTACGATTTCTTATACTAATAAAGTTAATTCCAACTAATTTGTAGACCAAATATTTACTTTATTATTAATTGCCTTTCTTTACCTAAATTCTACTTTTCTCTTTTCCTACTGGTGTACATCAATTGATTTTCAAATCTAATTTGTTTAATTACCTTAACAAATTACAACAATAAAAAGTCAATTATTCTCTCATTACAGTGGGAAGTACAAATAAAGTACAAAAAATATGTACTGTCATTAACAATGGAGTCTTTGTTGCTATTGTTACAGCAAACGTGCGTGTATAAACTATAAACAGAAGAGAAAACAAAGAAGAATAAAAACCATAATTTTCTCAATTTTCCTTCTTACGCTTAGTTGTTAGTTGACAAAATCGATTTTGCCAAAGAAGCAAAATTATTTTCGAATCATTTAATGATGTGATTCGGTTTGTGCGAAAATTGTTTTACTTACTTACGCATGTACATATTTGCCTTTTGTTAGGGCTTTTTTCTTTTTCCCTCTCTCTTTTATTTCAAAACCAAAAGGGACTGTTGCCCTGTAATGTGTCAATAACAACAGCAGAAACATCCCTCTGCATTGATTTTTCACAATTTCTAATAAAAAAAAAAAAAATGAACAAAATCAAACACCTTCTCGCTATTGAACTCTGTAACACACATACGTTCGTCGAAAACATAGACAATAAAACACACATACTGTCTCTTTTTCTCTTTGTATAAGAGTCTCTCTCTTTCTAAAAGCAATTTGCAAAACAAAAGGTGAGATATTGACAATAGAAAAAGAGAATAATATTGCAGTTACGATCAGGGTTGTCAGATCTGGCGATTTCTCGCCAAACGTGACGATTTTAAAAGTTATTTGCCGACCTAATTTTCGGTTTAGCGACATGGCGATTTTTTGGCGATTTTTGTGATCGTTGGCTATTGTTGATTAAAAAAAAAAAAAAAATTAAAATTATTGTCTTGGCATTTTTATGTGTCAAATTCGTGATCATAGTGTATTTCAATGTGACGATTATAAAGGGTCCGCCAAATAAATTTGTTTTTTCAAATGCTATAAAAAAACTACTGCATATATTCTCAAATTTATTTTTTTATTCGTAAGTACAATCCTTCCGCTACACGATCGGTCCAATTTTTAAGCACATTATCGATTGTGTGCAGCTGTATTTCACCAATGGCTTCACGAATATTATCCCTTAAAGCGTCAATTGTCTCTGGCTTGTTGGCGTAACACTTACCTTTGACGGTACCCCATAAATAATAGTCCAACGGTTTCAAATCGCCACTCCGAGGTGGCCAAACGACATCAGCTCTGCGGCTGATAATGCGATCTTCAAAAACAGGGCGCAAAATATCGACTGTGTGGCACGTAGCGCCGTGCTGCTGAAACCAAATGTTGCTAATATCCTCCTCTTCAATTTTTATGAACAAAAATTCGTTCAACATGGCCCAATAACGATCGCCATTGACTGTAACGGCCACTCCTTGCTCATTTTCGAAGAAAAATGGCCCAATTATGCTTCTGGACCAAAATCGGTACCAAACAGTGACTCGTCTTGGGTGTATTGGCTTTTCAATGTATGCGTGCTGGTTTTCTGTGCCCCAAATGCGACAATTTTGATTGTTTACATACCCGCCAAGATCAAAATGAGTTTCATCTGAACACATCGCACACATTTTGCAACATTACCATGATTTTCAAAGTAATGTCGCAATATTTCCCAGCGTTGTTCAAGCGTATACACAAACATATTCGTTCAGCGGAAGGATAAAACTAATTATCTGTCAAATCAGACATGAGCTAAGTGTTACCATTCACGAAATAAGCGCTAGTTGAAAAAAAAAAACGTTAGATGGCGGACCCGATAGATGGCAGCCGAACTTCAGTTGTGTTTTCGGCAAAGAGTAATTTGCAGTTGCCTCTATGGATTTAAAACTAATAGATTTTTGGATTTCAGTTTACTTATGTAATGCAATTATCGGCAACTGGCATCGAAATAGGTTCATAAATGGTACGAAAAAACTTTAAACTTGAAAAATATGGAAAAAAATTAAAGTGTTTGCTTAAAAAATTCACACAAGGCTACGAAATTAAATATCAATAAAAACGTATACTTCTCTTCTTCTTTAAAAAATCGGGTAGTATTCAGCTAAATTATTAGCTTGTAAGTATACGAAAACCGATTTTCAACCATAAAAATTAATTTTTTAGTTTTATAGCTTTCGGTAAACTATAAACTATATTTTAGTAAACATTGTACATTTTCTGTTTTTGCGAATTTTTTTCCACTTTTGGCGAAATTCAACAAATAAGTTTTTATTTATTTTCAATTCTTTTTTTAATATTTTAAAAAATATACATTTTTTTTCAAAATGTAAAAAAACATGATTTGGCGATTTTTTAATTCGATTTTGGGCGAAAAAGCTTTAACGAATTCAGACAACCCTGGTTACGATGGTATTGGTGACAATAATAAAAAGAACCATAGGAAAACGAGAGCACAATTAATAATTATTGATGAAATCTTATAAGTACTAATTATGGAACAATACCTATACACAACAACAACAACAGTAACATAAGCATCAAAATGACACCAATAACTTCATCAATAGAAAACCCCTCGTAATCTGTCTATTGATTGAGTATATTGGGTGTGAAAAGGTTGACTGTGGTGTCGTTTAAAAGAGACACAGTTTTAAAAGCGATTAAATTTTCTTTTGTTGTTGTTGGTTTCTTTTTTTGCAATTAGAAAAATAAATATTAGGGTCGTTTAGGAAGTCAAAAGTAAATGGAAAATTCGTAACCTTTTTTTTTATTTGCCAAAGTGTGCAAAATCATAATTGTGTAACTTGTTGATTTCACTTAAATTGATTTTGTGTAAAGCACAGTGGAACAATTTAACATAAAATTACTTAATTATTTAAAGCTTACAGTTCTTACGTGGGTCTTTTTAGTTTAGGAAAAAACACATATCATTGTCGACTAAGCTGGGACATTACTCTGCTAAACTTTTGCCAAATAAGTCAATGACAAATGAATATTATCGTAGCGCTACAACCATTAATAAGATATTTTTTATCGATTCAACAATCTCGTGGAAAAACTTTTGACTCCTTAATCACGTTTGTTGTAAAGCTCAACAAAACCTTGAGAATGAAGCGATTTTAACATATTTTTCCTTAGCCTTTGGCTCTCCTGAGCTGTTCAATTTCGATAGTTTAAGTATTAAACTCATAGAACCATAATTCACGTTTAAAGTTTTGATATCGGGTGGGCCATCTGTCGGTTTAAATTGGAACCAGCGGTTATTTCGAATCTGGCAATAATTATGTCATTGTATTCTGTCACGAAATTCAGTATACTATCTGCACTGAACGAAATAAATCGATGTACCTTTGAGCAACGTTATTTGTTATTTCCAAAACAAAGACAATTGGTCGGAAACTGGAAAAAAGAATAAAAAAAAAACATCTTCTCAGACGAAGCTCATTTTCATCTTGGTGGGTACCTTAATAAGCAAAATTGCCGTATTTGGGGCTCAGAAAACCCAAACGTGGTCTTACAGAAGCCAATGCAGCCATTAAGAGTGACTGTTTATTTTATTTCTTTGAAAATGAGGACGGCCCAACCATTACGGTCAATGGAGCCAATAATGATTCGAATTTGCTTAAACGGATAATAATGTCAACGATTCCTGAGCAAGTTTTTTAAAACCAAGGTACAAACGTCGCAATTAAGAACGCAAAAATCAAAAAAATAACGCCAAGAGTATCAGTATAAGCTTTAGTAATACGCAATCTCTGGGATGTACAGTATTCTGATAAACATAAATGCGTATAAGTGAATATATATTCTGATAAGTATATGTACTTAAGGCTGTGATGCCTTAATTAAAGAAAAGGACTTTTAAGATGTTAAATGAGACTTAATTCTAGTACTATAGGCATCGGTTTCTGCCCGGTGATTTGCTACAACCTTCCGTCAAGTTTATGTCGTGTTTGTGCTTTAGACTTAGGCCATAGAAAGAAGCCTTAATCTCATTGTGGAGCTGCAACCAAAGTTGTTGCTGAGGTTTAGATAGTTCTCAACCACTGAGCAAGAAGGAGTTATCAAAACTGAGATGCCTCTCGTAATAAAGGTTCATGATACTTTTTATGATCGCCAGGTTCTAGAAGCAATGCGTTTTCAAGCATAATGAGCATGTAAATCTCATGAGTCTTGATAAACGGTATATAGAGCATATCAGCCTTGATAATAGCACACTGAATGATATGAATCGATTTATACTTGAGCAACGTTGGGATTTATTGGAAATTTATTACCAAAATTAGTGGGAAAAAAAATGTAAAAATTGCTAAAATCATCTTTTCGGATGAAACTCATATTCATCTTGGTGGGTACCTTAAAAAGCAAAACTGCTGTATTTGATTCTCAGCAAACCCAAACGTGGTCTTACAGAAGCCAATGCACCCATTAAGAGTGACTGTTTGGTGCGGCTTGTGGAGCGGAGGCATTATAGGGACACCTATCGCACCATGATAACCGATTTTTTTGTGCCCGCTCTTCATGGTAGTAAAGTGAGCGATGTTTGGTTTCAACAGGATGGTACATCTTGCCACACATCTCATGCTACATTCGATTTATTAAGTCAAACGTTTGATGGCCGTTTAATTAGCCGAAATGGTGATGTCAGTTGACCACCAAGAAGCTGCGATTTGACACCGTGGGATTATTTTCTGTTTGGCGCCGTTAAAGACAAGTGTTATGCCGACAAACGAGAGACAATTGAGCATTTAAAGGCCAACAATCGTGATGCCATTGCCAAGGTACGACACAATACATTCGAAAAAGATCTTGAAAATTGGTCCAATGGCCGCGGCAGCCATATGAATGAAATAATATTTCATTTCTAACTGGAACAATTGCACTTCACAAAAAAAAAAAATAGTAAATTTGGCAACATTTCAAACCGTTTTTGTTTTATTGCATTTTTAAATTTAAGTTTTTAAATTGCCTACCCTGTATAATAGATGACTATAACAACGCGGCTTTAATTTTACTCAGTGATACGCTGAAATTTTGTATATTTTTCATTAAAACTCACTTTTCCGTCATCCACTACTAAGTTACTACTAAAATCTGCTCAATTTCATTTTTTATTTCATTTGATTCTAAGAAATTCAAAAATTCAAAACAAAACTGTAAACTGCCTTAGTCAACTGTAATACGGTACTCAATAGATAAATATTTTGGTCAATCGTAATTTTAACTTAAAAAAAACACTTGTTTTCTGTCACTTCTTACCTAAACGGCACTGCCGATTTACCTCAAGGATTGCAATATTAGTTTCCAATTTCCTTCGATTACTATAACCACGTTAGTGGTTTAAGGGATGCAGCAAAAAAAAAAAATAATAATAATAATAATGGCTATTATTATTGCCCAGGTTATACTGGAGAGTTTATCGACGCAACTAATAACATCGGTTCCACAAATAGCCCTGAACTTTACGATTGGTTTTATTATTTTATTGCAGCGATCATGATTGCCCAGTCGTAATTGAAATGTTGAAATTTTTTCTCGCATAAAATGGTTTATAATGTGTTACTGTTAAGGAATAAAAAAAATACACGGGAAGAAATTACGAAGGCGGATTGATATTGAAGCTACCTAAGTAGGAAAAAAACATTTTTCTTTCGAAAACCATTCATTTCTCAACATAGTCTCCTTTTAACTCAATACACTTAGTAAGACGATTTTCCAACTTGTTTATACCATCTGAATAATACGATTTTGGCAACTCTTCAAAATACGCATTAGTTTCGGTAATCACTTCTTCCTTTGAGATAAATCTTTTTCCTGCGAGCCATTTTTTTAAATTTGGAAACGGGAAAAATTCACTAGGGGCTAAATCTGGACTATAAGGTGGATGATCAACCAATTCGAAGTGGATTTCGCGTAGTTTTAGCATCGTATCTAATGCTGTGTGAACCGGTGCGTTGTCTTGAAGAAAGAGCACTTTTTTCTTGTTTAAATGTGGTCGTTTTTCCTTGATTGCATCAACCAATTGATCCAATAATGCACGATAATACTCTCCTGTGATTGTGGATCCCCTTTCAAGATAATCTATGAGCAATATTCCGTGTGCATCTCAAAATACAGTGGCCATAACCTTGCCAGCCGATTTCGCTGTCTTCGCCTTCTTCGGAGCACTTCTACCAGCTTCCACCAATTGCTTCGATTGATTTTTGGTTTCAGGTGTGTAGTGGTGAACCCACGTTTCATCAACAGTTATTAATCTACGCCAAAAATCAGCAGGATTATGCTTTATCATGTCCAAACACCGCTGTGAAGTGATCTGTCGACAACACTGTTCAACACTGATCAAACGCGGCACCCATCTTGCCGATAGCTTTTGCGTATGCAAATGTTCATGCAAAATGTTGAACACACGTTCATATGATATATTTACCACTTTAGCAATCTCACGTATTTTAACCCGGCGATCATTCATAACGATATTGAGGATTTTCTTGATATTTTCTTCAGTAACCACCTCTTTTGGCCTTCCTGTTGATTGTATTGTTGCAGTGCTTGTTCGGCCCAATCCAATATTTTACCATACAATCTGACCGAGCAGATTCGCCGTAATGTTTATCAAGCTTTTCTTTTGTCTCTTTCGCCGTTTTGCCTTTCAAATAATAGTGTTTAATCACTACCTTTTTTCCATTTTCCAAGAAACACAAAAGTTGCTTACTTCAAACGACTACAACAAACAAACTAATCGATGAATTTGGCTAAAATTTTAACAGCTGACGTTTGACAGATCGTAATTTCTAAGAAAGAAAAAGTTTTTGTGTTTGTGCTGTCATCTAGCGCTATGTAGCTTCAGCTTTTTGAATATTAATTATGGATTATATGATATCGAATAACTCTTATGCATAAAGAAAACTTTTCTAGATATTTTTTTAATAATTTAATATAAATAAATAATATTATAAAATTTACAATTCTTTTTTCAGTGTATGATTCATTAATTAGTTTTAATTGTTTTATCACAATATCTAATAGAACACTTACGACCAAATGACATTTAAATGACAAGTAAGTCGCATTTCACACAATTATAAATGTCGGAATGTTCGAGTAATATTGAGTTGCAGTTAACTGACAGCTGCAGTTAAAAATTTAAAATTCAATAGTATTATTTTTTTTTATTGTTTTATAATTTAATCATTATTCAGTAAATCCTTCCGAATGAATTTTTTTCAAGAGATTGGAGAACAACAAAATTTTGTCAGAAGTTTAAGTATCGGTGTAGACTGCCAAAGTAAGTTTTATGCTGACGTTTCTAAAACAGCGATAAGCGGTCCTGAAATCACTTTGTATTATGTTTATCGCATAGAAACAGCCTTATGCATTTTTATTCTATGAAGAATTAAAGAACGATTTTTTCTAGCCGTGTCTTCAAAGTTTAAAAATTGCAGTTTTATTTACAGAGTATCTTTAATATTACTAATTACTGTCAATACTGACTAGTAGATAAGTATTCTCTAGACTGAGATATTAGCAACAAATATAGGGTCCGCCAAATAATTTTTTTTCTTTTTAAAGCCATAAAAAAAACTACTGAATATTTTCTCAAATTTCTTTTTTTATTTGAAAGTACAATTCTTCCGGTTGATAATGGAAAATAATTTCATTCAAATGGCTGTCTCGGCTGGCCATGCAGTAGCCTACACGATCGATCCAATTTTGAAGCACATTATCGATTGTGTGCAGCTGTATTTCACCAATGGCTTCACGAATATTGTCCTTTAAAGCGTCAATTGTCTCCGGCACCCCACAAATAATAGTCCAACGGTGTCAAATCGCAGCTCAGAGGTGCCCAAACGACATCAGCTCTGCGGCTGATAATGCGATCTTCAAGAACATGGCGCAAAACATCGAGTGTAGCTTCGGCTGTGTGGCACGTAGCGCCGTCCTGTTGAAACCTAATGTTGCTAATATCCTCCTCTTCAATTTTTGTGAACGAAAATTCGTTCAACATGGCCCCATAACGATTGCTATTGACTGTAACGGCCACTCCCTGCTCATAAAACTAATTATCTGTCAAATCAGACATGAGCTAAGTGTTACCATTCACGAAATAAGCACTAGTTGAAAAAAAAAGTTAGATGGCGAACCCTTTATGATAGGATGTTTCAGTTTGTGGATTTCGCGCTTCCAGCGAAATCTATCCATATTTATTTGATAACGACATTGAACAGACCATCACCGTTAAAGGTAAAACATAGGTCGATGCCTGAATTGTATAATATAAATATCAAAGATATGTGGTTTCAACATGACGACGCTTTGTGATATATAGCTTATTCCAAATTGGACATTCTGCACAAGCGATTTGAGAGCATGTTCGTCTCACGTGGAAGTGATGTAAACTGGCCCCCTAGATTGTGTCATTTTACCATTTTGGACTTTTTTCTGGCCCTCAAAGCCAACATAACCGGTTAAATACCGCTTGATTTATGCACAAGAGTCATAAAAAATTGAAAATTTCGGATGCTCGTCACACAGCGATTGTTCTTTTAAGCATTAGGTGACAAAAGTTGCACTTGAGGGCTAAAGTTTTAAAAAATATTCATTAGAGGATAAAACCACTGTTACATTGCCAAACATTTGTTTGCAAACATTTGTGTAAGTATGCGCGGAAAGTAAAAAAATAGCCACACGCACCAAGTTTGGATTCCGAAAAGATGATTTTTTTTTGGCAAAATCGACATCATCGTGCAGTTTCTCGTTGACCCATATAGCGAATCGAAAACGAAACGGATGATCATGCGGCTTCAACTCTTAAACCAAGTGACCTTTGTACGGCGTCATACCGAGATCTTTTCGCAAAATTTGACGTAAACTGGTGCGTGACATGTTCAATTCTTGAGAACGACGACGAGTTAATGTTGGTTGATTCTCATGCACACTCTTAGCCACAGCTTCAATATTTTTGGGTGTACGCACTGTACGAGCTCGATTACGTCTTGGCGCATCAACAATGAAACCAGTTTCGAGAATTTTGGCAATAAACTTGCGTATATCGGGCACTGTTGGTTCTTCTCTGCGACCAAAATTTGTACGACAATTGTCTTTATTTTGGAAATAAATTTGCAATAAATCAAGCGTAAATAGATTCATTTCGTTCAGTGGAGATAATATACTGAATTTTGTGACAGAATGGAATGACATAAGTATTGTCAAGTTCTATATAAGCGCTTATTAAAATTTAAGCCCATAGATGGCCCACCCGATATTACTACTATTTATTTATTTGTATTATAATTTTTACTGTAAATTTATTAATTTTTTTTAGTTAAATGCTTATTATTTTAAAAATACTAATTGATTGTTAACAAATACAAGTTTTAGACCCTAAAGGAGAGCGTTTATGATTTGAAAACTCCACCTAAAGAGTAAGTTTTCTTACATAAACGGCAGGGATATTAAATAAGAATTAAATGCAAATTACTTTGGGCTTCGTAATCAAAAAAAAAAAAAAAAAAATTACAGGAAAAAATGTTTAGAAAAATAAATTAACCCTTGTTAGGCCATGTTAAGAATCCAATTCAACAATAACAACAACAGCATATTTTGTTACAATATTTTTGAAAATTTAAAAAAAGTAAATATTTTTTTAGTAGCAGCTACAGCATGTTACTTGTCATGTAAAGCACGTACATGCGTTTCCATTCCATTTCATTACAACAGAAATAGTCAGTCAATTACTGAGTCAATCAGCTCGGCAAGCATTTATACTGACTGGCAGTAAGCATTTGAAGTGTTTTTTTTTTCGAAAATGAAAATTAAATTTGAAAATAATTTCGTTTTCTTGAAATGAAAAATTAGTTTTCTAAGCATATTAATCAAAATCAGCTGCCATTAGCGTTTGTTAGAGAAACGATGTCGTTGTTGTGGATCTTCGACTTGTTGTTGTTATTTAAGCTAAAAGTTAAACATTTTATGGAGAAACCGTGATTGTGTCAACCCTTTAAGATGATACGACAACAGGATATTTGTCGTGTTTCAATTATAATTCTAATTAACATTTAGATTCTCTCATTTGCATATGAATTTCGTCTAAGAAATTGTAGTTTAATTTGCATATGATTGCCTCCGTAGGATATTTTTTTTTCTTTAGATTTTTGTTATAAAGTCTTTTCAGAGTAGCATAGAGACGTATACTGACTGACGCCTATTAAATGCTTTTCAGCGGTAAAATCAAATATTTATCATATTAATTTTTTTAACACCAGAGTTTCCTTGTTTTCTGTGTGCTCCTTTCAACTTTATTTTGTTTTTTTCTTTTTCTTTCTTTTTTTTCTATAGCTGAAGAAATGTTGAGCTTTTGTTATGCATAATATTGCTTTAAAAGGTCCTTTACTGCTGTTAGATGAGAAAAAAAGCAAAGAATCCTTTTGAAAGAGAAAAACATATTTCATTGAAATTTTAGTGCGGGACGGAAGGAAGTGTTTTTTTTTTGTGTATTGTCCTCCTCTAAAAATTCTTATTTAGTTGTCGGTGTTGTTATTGTAGTGCTGTATCTAAAAAAAAGACAAAAAATATTATCAAAGGATAACAACACACTTGTGTATGAATTGGCATAGAAATGCAAAGGAATTTCTTTTGATATTTCAAGAGTCTCATAATCATGGCAGTGAGAGAGATGTGACACTCATTTCATACATAGGTAGGTATGTACTGTGTGCATACTCTTAGTATATGACATGTTATCAAACGTGCTTTTAAAAACATGTCATGAATTTACATTTTTTTCCTCTCATTTCTCCTTCTTCAGATTAATTTTTTTTCTTGTCTTTTTTTTCTATCGGAGGTTTATTAAAAAGGATGTGCTGCTAAAGCATCGAAAACGTGAGAAATGCATGAAATTTGTTTTACACGTTTGATCAGTAAATCAAATTATCTTTTTAGATATTCAAAAATGCATGCAAGTTTTTTTCTTTAATAGGGAAGTTATGTATGCTATGGGAAATAGGCGCCCTATTAACAATTACATTTATTTTTATGAATACTGATTACTCATATAAACAAAAAAGCAAACAAAGCGTTAGACAATAACATATACATACATAATACCCGCGACATCCCAAGTGGAACAAGGGAGTTGCTCCCAATTCAACTTTTAAACTCATTGTAAAGGACCTACAGCTTAACGCCGGCTCTTAATGGCAGATGCATTAGTTAGAGAAGTTTTTCATAGCGCGCTAATACTAATAACCAGTCGCTAGCAATGTGGTGAGATGACACCGCTGTTGAAAACTGTCAGATGGTCTGGCCTGAGATTGAACGGAGAAACTTTTGGCTTGGACAAGAGAGCTGCTCATTTTTTAAAAGCAAAAACTGAGTTATACAAGGAGTACCTTTTTTGTGAAAATAAAACAGTAATTTTTAATGGGAAAGTAAAAGACATTTTATTCAAAATATTGGCCATATCCGACTACAAACTGTTCGTTTTTTGAAGCAAACCAATTAGTCACCCAATTTTCGACTTCCTAGTAGGAATCGAAGTGCTGCTCAGCCAATGCGGGTCCCATTCATGAAAACAATTAGTAGTCGAAGAGAGCCAAGTCTGGTGATTACGTCGTACATTGGGGTATTTGATACCGAAAAAGAGAATTAATTAGAAAAAAAATTCCCAAAACGGTAAAGAATTTTGTATCATTTTCCGTTATGCTGCTACATTCTTCCAAAGTAAGAGTTTTTTTTTTTAATAAAAGAAAAAGTCAGATTTCTCTGCTTTTCAAAGTGATATTTTTATAGTTTTTTTTAAGGATAATGTAAAAAGTAGTAATGGAACTACTTACTTCAGGCTAATGAGATTATTTCTGCGTTTTTTATTTTTATGTTTAGCCAATGCACACATTTTTTATGTTGCTTGAAATAGAGGCTAAAAATCAGACAAATTTGGGAAATATGTGGACTTAGCAGTGAGTTAAGCAAAGTTAAGCGAAGTTTTTGTTTCTAAAAATAAAGGGTCCGCCAAATAATTTTTTTTTTTTTGAAAATGCTATAAAAGAAAAACTACTGAATATTTGAAAGTACAATCCTTCTGGTTAATAATGGAAAATAATTACATTCAAATGCCTGCCTCGGCTGACCAAGTAGTAGCCTACACGATCGATCCAATTTTTAAGCACTCTATCGATTGTGTGCAGCTGTATTTAACCAATGGCCTCACGAATATTGTACTTTAAAGCGTCAATTGTCTCTGGCTTGTTGGCGTAACACTTATCTTTGACGGCACTCTACAAATAATAGTCCAACGGTGTCATATCGCAGCCCCGAAGTGGCCAAATGACACCAGCACTGCGGCTGATAATGCGATCTTCAAAAACAGGGCGCAAAACATCGAGTGTAGCTTCGGCTGTGTGGCACGTAGCGCCGTCCTGTTGTCCAAATGTTGCTAATATCCTCCTCTTCAATTTTTGTGAACAAAAATTCGTTCAACATGGCCCGATAACGATCGCCATTGACTGTAACGGACACTCCTTGCTCATTTTCGAAGAAAAATTGCGCAATTATGCCTCTGGACCAAAATCCGCACCAAACAGTGACTCGTCTTGGGTGTATCGGCTTTTCAATGTATCCGTGCGGGTTTTTTGTGCCCCAAATGCGACAATTTTGCTTGTTTACATACCCGCCAAAATCAAAATGAGCTTCATCTGAAAAGGTTATTTTTTTCGGCAAAATCGGCATCTTCTGTAAGTCGTATACACAACCATATTCCTTCAGCGGAAGGATAAAACTAATTATCTGTCAAATCAGACATGGGCTCGGTGTTACCATTCACGAATAAGCACTAGTTGAAAAAAAAAACGTTAGATGGCGGACTCTTTACAAACCTTCTAGCAACTGCTGATGGAAAAAAATCTTGCTCATGTTTATAAATTATAAATAAATTGATTTATGTTTAGAGATACATGAAATACATACATATGTATTAAAACTATTCGCTGTAAATTATAACAGAGTATTTTTATGAACCGCATAGGCATTTGTGGCATTTTATAAATAATTATATAATTAGTTTTAGTCAATAAAATCCCGGCCTTTTAATCCTTCATGAATGGATTCGATTGTTCGAATAGCTTCTTCATTTATAGTATTAACTTTCAATAATGAAGTGGCGCGCTAGTTCTGAAGATAAAAAGAAAAGTGCTTCAATTAACGAAGCCCGCATCCAAAGTGAGCTTAGGCGTCAAATAGTTTTGGTTATTGATCAGCCACATTTCGGGTTTGGAAATTCCAATGACGGTTACACTGCAAGGAGTTTCTTCCAAAATGCAGGCATTTCGGCACGACTTTGACGTCAATTTAATAAAGCAAGTAAGAGCTTCAAATAGTTTCCAAATAAATATATACATTATGCGGGCGTTTGCACTTGATACCGCTAAACATTTGATGAAAATATATCCTTCGTATAACATGTCTACAACTTTTGAGAAATATTTAATTCATGGACCAGAAATAATAATTCATGCCTTATTACCGATAGGGCGGTTGTCAAAAGAGGGCCAAGAAGCTCGAAACAGAGAGACTTAAAAAATGTTGGAGAGAAATTTTCGAGAATATATTCTAGAGAAGATTCTAATGAGGATATATTTTTAAGACCCCTAGTGACTTCCGATCCTATTATTTCCAATATGAGAAAGTTCAAAGAAAAAAAGGTAATTATTTTCCAAAATCCAGAAAATCTTCAATATGGTGATGATGATGACGACGATAGTGATGATGATGACGACGATAATGATGATAATGTTGATGGCAACGATAGTCCGATGATACTGAATAAAGTCTTTTTCATATACTACTAGCAGACCCGGGCAAACATTGTTTTGCGTTCGAATTTTATTTTCACTGTAAGTCTGATTTGCATGAAAAGTCATGGCTGATTGATATTTAGAAGAAAAATGAAAGGTGCACTAAATCGATATAGCAATTATTGTTCAAATGGAATTATTTATTTTTGATAGCTGGGCCCGATCCGCATTGCTGGCCCAAATGTTTCTTTTATGTTGAACTGCCTCTCGAAGAAAATCAAATCAGTGTTTTTAGTTATTTAGTTAATTGCGCAAATAGAGTTTAAAAAAGAGTGATAGATATTTATTCACTTTTTTTTAATACATATTTTTCACAAAAAGATGTTAGTTTTCAGTCGATATCAGGCTTATTAACGCCACTGCACGCTGATTAACGAACCAACGCTTTCAACGAACACAGCATAGTGCAATAGTTCTTGAGTTGCGGTGCAAAAACACAAAAAAATAAATATTGCGCCATCTGTCGGACGAACTTCAAACTACACAGAAACACTCCTCACGCCCCATAGAACATGTATACGGTGCAAAAACATAAAAAACTAAATGTTGCGCCATTTGTTGGACGAACATCAAACTATACAGAAACACTACTCACGCCCCATAGAACATGTATATTAAGTTTGGTCAAAATCGGTCTATTAGTCTTTGAGTTTAGCGATCACGAAGATAAACGTCATTTTTATATACATATAGATTGTATCCTGAATCGGTTTTGATTTGAGTGCAAGTGCATTGTCATGTTGCAAAATTGGTCGTTTTTCGAACAATGCATGATTCAAATCGATCATTTGTTGTCGGTAGCGATCTGTATTAACGGTTTGACTAGGTATTAGGAGCTCGTGGTACACCACACGGTTTTGATTCCACCAGACGGTGGTTTTCCATGTTCTTTATTCCTCACACCAAAATCGTTATCTCTGAACCATTGAAACCTTTTTTTTCATGTTGCTTCTATATATCTCGACAAGCATTCGATGTGACTCTGCAGCACTTCTCTTCAAAGGAAAACAAAAAAATTAAGCAATGCTTTCGCAAATCACCATTTTCTGGTACAAAAATCGCCAACGTTAACATGATGTAAAAATATAATGCTGATATTGTTGTTCACTGATTTAATGTATACTAAATATGTTTGACTGATGACAATGACATCATAAATGTCACAGGAATTTTTCTTTCCTGAAATGTTGCAAAAGATAATTCCTTTCAGTTTTGTGTGGTTTCAACAAGATAGAGGAAGATCACACCTTGCCATCTCCGTTATGGCAGAGTTACACCAAAAATTTTCAAATAAAATTATTTTAAAAACCATAACAATTCTGTGGCCTTCCTGGTCTCTACATTTAAGTGCAGTAGATTCTTGTTTACTGTAAAAAGAAAGCGTTCAGTCGAAACCATTAAATTAATTTGTTCAAAAAATAGTCAATTCAATTAACAAGTGAAGCGATTCCGCCATCAAATCTGCGGGCAATCATGAATAGCTTTAATAAAAAGCTATCACATGCGTATTTAAAATCAATTATTTTTAAAAACCATTAAAAATATTTTATAAAATAACACGTTGCGACAAAAAATATATAAAAATACCAGGCTAATGATATTATTTGTCTGATAGGCGCTGCCGAGCAGAAGAAGGATTTGTTTTTGAAATTTTCGAAACACCTTAAAAATCTCGAATTACGAGTAAAAAAACCGGTTTTTCGGACTTTCATGCACCTATGGCAGAGTTACACCAAAAATTTTCAAATAAAATTATTTTAAAAACCATAACAATTCTGTGGCCTTCCTGGTCTCTACATTTAAGTGCAGTAGATTCTTGTTTACTGTAAAAAGAAAGCGTTCAGTCGAAACCATTAAATTAATTTGTTCAAAAAATAGTCAATTCAATTAACAAGTGAAGCGATTCCGCCATCAAATCTGCGGGCAATCATGAATAGCTTTAATAAAAAGCTATCACATGCGTATTTAAAATCAATTATTTTTAAAAACCATTAAAAATATTTTATAAAATAACACGTTGCGACAAAAAATATATAAAAATACCAGGCTAATGATATTATTTGTCTGATAGGCGCTGCCGAGCAGAAGAAGGATTTGTTTTTGAAATTTTCGAAACACCTTAAAAATCTCGAATTACGAGTAAAAAAACCGGTTTTTCGGACTTTCATGCACCTATAAGCTAATAACTTAGTTGAATATTAGCCTTAAAGGATCTTGGTGTAATTCTCAAGCAAACAGATTTTTCATCCAATTTTTTCCATATCTTTTCGAGTTTAGATGCGTTTTTGCGCACTATTTTATATAGGAAAGGTACTATTGATTAATTAATTAAGGAATTATGTTAAGTTATGAATAAAGTGAGACTTACAGTTTAGAAATCCGTTTTATATTGACGAAACTAATGTTAATTTACTACTCGTATAAGAAGCAGATCATCGCGCTTAGTCAGTCAGTTATAGTTTGGCAGTCATAGAGTAAAGTCGTAATAAGAGTTGAGTATTGACTAGATTTGTGTAGATTTGATAAGTTTGACACTGTACAAAGTTAAATTGTGGGAATAAAAAGACTGTATAAATTAATTCCTTTTAATTTAGCGCAATTTTAAAGATCTTATACGTTTTAAAATGATTAAAACTTAATAGTATATTAAGACTTATAACTAATGCCGAATAATAAGTAAAGGGTTATGAGAAACTATGGAAACTAAGTATTTATAAAGAGTCGAGATCGAAAAAGTCGCGCCAGCTTTGATTCAAATCCAATAAGGAGCTTTACTTTGAAGTTAGGTATCAAGGCAAGGCAATACGAATAAAATGTCTAAATTATGGAAAAATTCTTCAGGATCATTACTTGTGATTAATTTTTTCGATTTGACCCATTTTTTCTTTTCCCTCTGTCAAAAACTGAAGAGCAGTGTTGCCACAACTTTGAAAATTTTCTAACCAAATTTCAATAAAAAAGTAACCAAAATTTTAGTAAAGAAAACATTAAGAAAAAGCGATAAATTGTAAGATAAAATATTTTGATAATGATTTGTGTATGTTATGTATATCGATTCTATAGAAATTTTGATTAAATATAGACCGGTCCAACACAACTTGGTATAATAATTGATGATTTTGTGTCGAATTTTTTGATTTATTTGTGCAAAATTTTAGCTAAAAAGTCCCTACTCCTAATGAATCGAAAAATAGCCAAACCAAAGTATAGCGTTAAAGTTAAATATTTGACAAATTTCGTAACTATCGAGTTATGTGCCAAAAAATAAAAAATAAAAACAGCTTAGCTGCTAGAACATCGCTTTCTCACAAAAGCTTGTAATGAGTATGATTTGTGTGGTGCAAAAGTTATATTTTTGACACGAATAGAAAGACCTCCAGATCAGCCAAAACTTTTCAAAGAGTTAATGTCCGAAATGTTGCTCAAAAGCCATAAAAATATATTGCGGTATCCAATCGTTATTGACGACGAATAATGGATCCATTACGACAAACCGAAGTAGAAGCTTTGGCATAAAAAGATACCCGAAATATTTGACCAGACTTAAATGCATTATATTTCATCATGACAGATGTTAAAGCCAGTTAAGACTATAAAATAGTGGTCGAAAGTTTTGTCTTACCCGCCTTGTAGTCGAAACCTTGTCCGTCTGACTAACATTTATTTAGATTGGGGTACATTTCACTTCAGAACTGAGTATGTGAAATTGGCTTGATTGGCTTTTTGTTCTCTTAAAGTAAGCTAACACTTATCAATATTTTGAATAAATTTAGTTTCTACTAAAGCCAGACAAATGTCAAGTTTTTTAAGCCATACATCCAATAAAAACCGGATTAATAAAAATATGAAGAAATCATTACATTTAATTCGTACTTCGACATAAAATGTAACCAATTCTGAAAGAAAGTCCACACCTACACAGCGAACAAAGAAAAAACTAATTTTGGCTAGAAATAACCAAAACGGCAACACTGCTGAAGAGTCTCTTTAAAGTATGGCTTGTCAAACACATACACTGTCATTTTGTTTGTGTGTGAGTTCTCTTTTACGGAATGCACTTAGAGAAACTTATGGTAAAAAAAGTATAAACAAAAGTATATTTTTAAGGTATTGAAATACATTTCGTACAAATTTAAGCAGTTTTTAACAAATTTAAAATGTCGTGTTACCTTATACGTGCGTTGGCAAACTAAACATTTAGGTTCACCAAAGAGAATTTAATTAAACATCTCGTTGAGTGTTTTCTTGAGAAACTGATAGTGTGGTGTTATTTTTGTCCAATGTGAGAGCACATGCATGTAGGTATGAGAGAAAGAGAATCAATTTACGCCGCGTAGCGCTTTTGACAGGCCCTGCTTTAAAGGAAAGAGCTTTAAAACACATTTTCTTGAACAGACCTCGGTTGTGTACGCAAACATGAAAACTTGTGGCACATAAGTCTAAGTTCTGTTCAAATAATACATCTTTGAAAATTAAAAACGTAAGGTTATCATATGGACACTTCCAATGAAATAATTGATCTCATTTTTTAATCCAATACAGTAAATAAGTTGCACTATGTTCAGTAAGAAAATGAGAACAATCAAGCTAAGCTAAGACGTAAGAAAAAAATGATCTGGCATGACGTTGTATTTCATTGGAAAGGCCCATATCCTAATTCTTAACAAAGACACATTAGATGCAGAAAAAAAAGGAAAATGGAAAAAGAAGTCCTTAAAACAAAGTACGAGTGAGTGTACACACGCTATAATCATGATTTTAATCCATGCTGACAATGAAAAATCATCATTTCGTTTTTAATTCACTTAAAAACAGTCGAAAAAGATTAACACGTACACGGAACCCATTTTAATAAGAAATAAAAAATAGAGAAAAAAATAAAAGCATTTTCATAAAAAAAAATTCAATTTTTTTTTCTCCATAAATAAAGTAAAAACTGCTTAAAACTAAGTCTGCTTTAAATGCATCATTAATCAAAATGTTAAAAAAATGATGCAAAACAAAAAATAGAAATTCATCACAAGGATTTCTGAAGGATTTCAACATAAAATTCTTTTGTAGTTGTTGTGGTGAAAAACAAAAGATTTTTTTTGCTTTTTTATTTTAAAAAAAGGGAAATAAAATTTTAATATAATTTTTTTTGTAAGAAGTTTATGTTGTTAAAGTTGTTTTTGGTTTGTCGAAAGGTACGCAAAAAAAAAAACAGAAAAAGTTGATTCATATAAACGTACGTTGAGTAAGTTTTTTTTGTAACCTCCCTCCCAGGAGGATTTAGAAAAAAAATATATAAAAAATGTTACCACCCTAATGAAAAACATCAATTTAAAGCTGGATAAGTAATGTTGTTGGACTACAAAAAAAGAGAAAAATTATTAAAGATTGTGGCCATGTTTTATGAACTGAAGGATGTTGTACGAGTATTAGACTTAAAAGCGGTGAAAATATAACAAAAAAAAGGAATAAAATAATTTTTTCTTCCAGAGTAGTTTAAATTTATAAAAAAAAAATATAATTTTCTAAGTTGTTGTTGTTTTATTTTATAATAGTAATTGTTGAAAACATTTATCAGGATTATATTTCAATGAATCATCATCACACACCATTCAGTCATACGTCCATCCTTCCATCCATCCATCTACTATACATCCCCCTATAGTTGACTGGTTCTCCTTATTCGTTCTCTCTTTACATTCAAAAATGTTTGTTAAGCCTGTTCAACAGTGTGATGTCACTTTGTAAGAAAATAAAAAAAATATTATTTTTAAGTGCTGTTCCTCTCTTTGTTTTCTAATAAAGAAAAAAAGTCTTATTTAAGTCATAAATTTTCGTTGAGAAACTTATTTTGGGCACAAATTTAAGTGAATTTACTTTTTGTTTCGCTTTTTTACGAGAAACCAAAATAAATTGTGGTCAATCAAGGAGGATAATAAAATTTATCAAATTCACTAAATGAAGTTTACTTCTAAACAGAAAGAAATATAAGAATTTAGTGGCGAATCAACCAATATATCGGCGAATCAATATATCGGAAAGAGAAAGCTCTTACAATGGCCTTATGCTAAAAAAGACACCCACCTGAGAATTTGAGAATTTTCAACACCGGTATCACCTCACGCTACATTGTGACATGAGATGTGGTCATTACGTTATGAAAAATTTATCTGACTAATGCATCTGCCGTTCAGATTCGGCGCTTAACGGTCTTTTTCAAAAAGTCTGCAAATAGTGTCGGTTGCAGCTCATTGCTCAAGTTAGGAAGATGCTGGAGTTATTTAAGCATACATGTATGAACTTTTCAGTTCAACTTCAATACATGCACTTAGTTTTGCTACCCACTGTATAAATGTCCTTCATAGCTCTTCTAGGGAGAGCACGAGTGTAGTTTGTATTAAAGTTTCAGAGCTACGCTATTGCCTTGATGATAAGTTGCATTGCAACCAATGTTGGTAATGGTATGATTTGTTTGTTTTGGGTGGTATCATGTCACCATTACCCTCGGACAAGTATTAGCTGGTGAGAAGAAAAATGGGATAAGCTCGCTTGACTACATAGTATATCCAACCAACGCTGTTTAGAAACTAAACAATCTTGGGAGGGCTTATGCCCGCCGGGGTATATTGAACCTGCTGCTACACTGAGCCAGACATTTAATACCCTAAGCGTGAAGAGGGTACAATACCCTCATAAATGGGTGTATCCGCATTATGTATAAAACGGTATTCTCCACACACATACCAGACATTGATAAAATGCATCTGTCTGAACTCACAAGACCTCTGCTATAACTCGAGTTTTTTTTGTTTTGTTTTTTATTTTTTATTGGATCTTCATTTTAAATAATGCACTTACTTAAGTTGCAATTTAGATCTACCAAGCCTATGTCAAGCACAACATCCTTGCCGCTCTCTTATCGATTGAGCTCTTAATGCTGCTGCTACCAAACTTTTTCTTTATATTTTGACTCCAAAAAACAAGGGAGTAGGAACCCCAATCTTACTTTCGTTATTTCGAAAACAGGATCTGATAAGTTATCAATAGTCTATCCTAGCCACTGGAAGCTACTACGCGCAGACATGAATATAGGGGACTTGACGTGAATGTAATATATACGAGTGAATATAATGTGTCGAACTACCCTCCATATGTAATACGTACAGTGGGGAGCAAAACCAAGTGGACTTTTTGAAGTTTAACGAAAAAATTTAAATACTCATTCAAATAAAACAAAACTACACACATATTGGAGATTAACTACCATATTTTAAACAAAAATATGTCGCTTTCCGATTTGCCATTTTCGAGGATAAAAATTCAAATAATATCCACTTTAACAATTGTAATGATTGTAAATTTGAATAAATCAACCAAAGTCAACTATTATTTCACTTTGTTTGTTTTTAAATTTATATTTCATATTAGCAGTTGCACGTTTCTTGCTAATTATTATGTTTTTCCCTAATAACTTCTAAGTTAAATTTTTTCTTCCGATAATCTTAATTATAGATAAATACCTTACACACTGGTATAATATCTTTTTTTTGTCAAATTTCGCCACTAATTATCTAAAACTTCAAAATCGTGGGGTGTACTTAGAATTTTTTCCTTGACTGTATATTAAATCGAACCCATGTAATGAGGTGGTCATAATAAAATTATGGCTGACGGAAACAACAAGTTTGTGTTTCTTTTTTCGCATTGCCAATAACTGTATTTTCTGTTAGTATTTGGAATATGAAATGTGCAAGGCACGGGGTGCCAATATTATAACATGTCTACTAAAGTATAGACAATATATAAGGGATGCCAAGTTTAGCAGAAAAATAAATTATAAAGTCTTTGAAAAGAGAAGACGTTTTAGTAAGGAATTTAATATATTGGCTATAAACACATTTCATATTATTTACTATTTTTAATTTTTTTTTTTATTTCGTTAAAGTTTGGAGTTTTAAAGCTGGCAACCCTTTATTAAACAATATGGCTTTATTCAAGTGACTTTTTTTGCCTGTTTTTCTTCAACTGATTCTCCTATTTTATTGTCGATTTCATAGCCATAAACTTTACTAAACGTAATTTAAATTTGTTTCTTAAGTAAAAGATATAAAAAAATTAAATAAATTGTGTCTCTGAAACTTGAATAAATAATTTTATATGCCTGATTTGAGTTTCTGACTTTATTTTCACATTTTTTCGATTTACGTTTGTCTTTTTTGTTCTTTTTTGATTCAGAACTTTTATTTTATTTGTTGAGTTATTTAATATAAATCGAATTTCCCTTTAATTTTATATTCCACAGAAGACAAATGACAAACTCTCTTCATCAGCATCAGCATCAGCAGCAGTATTATCAGCCGTGATGACAGCTATAACAACAACAAAGACTCAACTCAATATGACATTTAAGGATATCAAGCACATATACACTGAAGACGCTTGCATATACAAAAATTTTTGGTTATACAGGGTGTAGCACGAAGTGAAAAGATTCTCATATAGCGATGAAAACTTGGGAACATTTTTACAAAAACACCTCATTTATGCAACACATAGTTTGCCTCTGCCTACGAGTACCTGCCACTTTTAACTCCCAAAACCGAAATTATTTTATTACTGATTTTACAAATAAAAATGGTAGAAATCTAAAAATGAACAAAAAGAAAGCAAAAAAAAAACAACAACAACTGACGACATCAAAAATTTAATTTTCATCTGATTAAATAGAAGAATAATTTGAAATGTTTAAAACGTAATTTCACCAACGACAGGATTTTATCTTGAATTTATCAAAAACAACAAAAACAACAAAAAAAAATTCCAAAACCGCTACAAAAGCAAAAACGAAATTATGACCGCCATTCATACCATCCATTTATGGAATGGATTTTTCCACTCATGTTTCTGACATGACAGATAAAATTCTTTTCTTTTTCATTTCTTTTACACAAATCAAGTTCATTTTGATTGGTACTGAAAGCAAAGTTGAAATGAAATTATAAAATCTTAACCGCTGATGATAATGTTGAGGAGGAGGAGGAGGAATGGGCGAAAGAAAAAAAAAAATTAAATTGCATATGCTTTCATTTCCATATCATACATTTATTAAACTGATTAGGTTTACATATACTCGTATTCCGAGTTAAAACTTTTAATTGTTGGCAATTAAATTTAACTGACGTTGAATATTGTGTGGAGGTGCAGCGATTTACTTGTCATTCTTATATCGTTTTAACGCCTTTTGAAGAAGTAATTAAGATATTATAGACTTATGTAATACATTGTATTTCTACACTGTTAAAAAAACGTTTAACATTTGAATTTCTATTTTAGTTGAAATGAAAATTTCAATTTTATACGGGAATGCTGTTTGAGAAACTTTTCTATTGCAAAACGCAAACAAACTAATCTGTTCCCTTAAAAGTGCTCTGTTAAAGGATTCATGTTTTACATAAACCTCAAGTCGTTCAACTCTGAGAATAAGTTGATTAATCAGGCAACCTTGCCAGTCAGTTTACCGTTTATCTTCAGCTAATGCTATAAACAAATTCAAGGCTGCATTCAAACGCCATACATGAAATATATACATTAAAAACGCGAAAAAAATGTATGTGGCATCACTGAAAAAGAATAATCATGTGTCCCCATTTGTTTACATTATTTTGTAGCTGTAATCGCTAAAATAAAAACGTAGCTGGCTACTTGGCTACTTTCGTAGCCAGCATCTTTTGGTGTCGTGTGGTCGAAAGCCTGTTTCTGTTCCTTCCAAATCTGAAAAGAAATTTAAGAAACGGTTGATAATCAGCTAAGTTGTAAGCTTATATGTGCATGAAGGTACGAGAAACAGGTTTTTCCCCGTAACTCGAGATTTTGGACGTGTTTCTAAAAATCTAAAAACAGATATTCATTCTATTCTAAAGCGCCTATCTGAAGAATGGTATCATTTCCCAGGTATTTTAACTTCGTTCTTTTTTGTCGCACAGTGTTATTTCTATCCACGATTTCTGCGACCTTTTGCAGAACGTATCTATCGTGTAAATTGAGGTATAGGTGTATTGACAGCACTAAACACCAAAGTATGCTACAGGCTACTACGATAGTCGTGTAGTTGATAATCGAGTTGCCGCTAAAATAATAATTTTCATTTGCACACATGTATTCCATTTTTGACAGCTTGTAGTCGATGGTCGGTGGCCTCGAATGTGTTTATAGCATTTAGCCTTAACACGTTATTGTTTAGGTTACAGCGAGGCCAGTTGCCTACATAAGCCTCTCGATTCTTGTTAAACTTTGAAACATTTCTCTATTCCGTATACCCTTATTCTTCTCCTTCTTCTTTGCACATGGCCTTATTGAATGTTCCTTATTTTGAAAAGCGATTATTGACCTTGTTTAATAGTAAGTTCCAGGCCTTTCGTCCTTCTGCGCAATTTCTGCAGTCGGAAATATCAATCTTCGTTAATATACATTTCACTTGGGCCGGAGTTTCGGTCACACTTCTTTTACGCCGGCCTACTGGCGCAGTATCGACAATTTTGCTCGCCTGAATTGTTTCAGGCATTCTTTCTACACGTCCCAGGCATTTCCATTTGCCTTACCATCATCGACCTTGTATAACTGTTATATCTCTTGGTTCATACGGTATCGATACTCGACATTTGCAACAATAGGTCCATAGATTTTGCATCAGATCTTCCTTTCAAAAACTCCCAAAAAAGCTGTGCCGTACATTAGGACAGGTAGAATTAACGTTTTATGTAGCATTAGTTTTGTTGATTTTGTGGGGGTTCTTCCCGAAAGTGCTTGTTTAACCCGTAACAGCAACTATTAGTAAACACAATTCGTCTTTTAATTCCATGGCTGACTTCGACGTTTTTGAATACAACGGATCCAAGTTAAACAAATTCATTTACTATTTCGAAGTTATAGTTGTCAGAGTTAACTGGTTATCCTGGATGTTTAGTGTTTCCAACCGTTGAAACCATTTGCCTCATTTTGTTATTCGTTCACCACTAAACCTATTTTTGCTAAGGTCCTTAAAAATGTTTACTGAATATTTTGTGTCAATAAGCGTCATTATGCAAAGATAAATCAGTTAAGTAGGCCTCCCTAACTCAGACGTTTCCTTAAGAAGTTTGCTACTCATCGAATTATCAAATGCGGCCCTATAATCAACAAAACGAGGTGTGGCGTGGTTTACTGATTTAGGCTCTAATCCAAGCAAAGCACATCACACGAAAAATAATTAAATTACGGTTTCGCGTGACTAATAGAAAAAAGACTTTAACCTCCCTCTGGCAAATTCATCTAAAGGTGCCCCCTAAAATTACGCCACGTACTGGGAACAAATTACCACCACTTAATAAGGATCTTTTCCGCTACATACAATCATGGAGGCGAGCTACAGTAGATTAATCATCTACTTAGCTTGAAAATCAACTTGATTACTAAAACTGAAACAAACTAAAGGATGCTTTGTGGATAAGCAATATGCTCCCTAGAAGAGTAAAGAAAAAAATTAACAAAAACAAGGTATGTGCTGATCTGTCTTTTACGGGTTTTTCCAAACATTGAAGTGTGAATGAATATTCGGTCGACTGACGATTTTCCCAATCTACAACGATACTGATAGTTACCGATCAGCTCGTTAATAATACGCTTTAGTCGTTCACACATTATGCCCGGTAGTATCTTGTTAATATGACTAATCACGAACTATAGACATTGATATTAGCTTGCAGTACGCTCGACAAGCTTTCGTTTAATCGAGGGCCATATAGGGGCTTTTTTCTCTCTCAGTGAACAAAATTGGCAATATACCTCTAAGTTTGCGGACGTGAAACGCTGTACCTAGCAACATACAGAATTTCCAAACCTTAAAAAATCAATGTCTTCTTTTGAGTTTCTAAGTTTATACCAGGGAGCAATTCGGTTAACGGCTTTTAGCTATCGAAGAGAAAAAAGGCAAATGTTAACGACATTACAAGAAAGACTATAGAGTGAAATCTTCAGGGCATTCAATATACGTCTGGGTTATACGGGCAAGCGAATTTGCTTCTAATTCATGATAAAGTCAGTTCTGCGATCTATCCTTTTACCCGGCAGCAGATTTAAACTCGCTTTCAAACGAATCATCTTGAACAATGTTAACTATATCTCTACATATACGCAGGCAAAAAGCAAAGACGATGTTTCTCTAGTGCAGGACAATAACAACTACGACTGCAGTCGTAACAGTGACCACGATATTGTATGTGTGGAGGAATGTCTCCTTAGGATATTCCATCAGCTCTTCAAGCACTCCTAGTTCCTAGAACTCCTCAACACTTTATGGGCCTTTAACACCGTTACCTTAGTGTGAGTCCCTGAGCATGAGAGTAATGAAATGGCGGGCTATTTAGCGAAAGGAGTGGCAAATTTTCACCTAATGGGCCATGAGCCATTCAGTGGACTTACGCAAAGCCGCAAAAATGAAATTATTAGGAACTGGAAGATGGCGGAATTCAGTAGCATAATTGTGCTGGTCTACGTAGCAACTTAAGGTACTACTTGAACAAAATTGATCCAATGTCCGTCGAGTTTGAGAAAGTGACACTGAGAGTTCAAAGCACATCCTTTGCAATTGTCCTGAACTCGACAGACAGAGACTTTAACACTTTGTTAACTTTGCTGTGCCTCCACATAAATTGTTTTACACAATAGATCTTCTTTGTTAGCAATGCTTTCTGGCCTTAAAAAGTAATAATAATAATGACCTGAGTTATTATGAAGTTGCAGTCCTTACCTAATCCATGCGATGGAAGAGAATTCCAACATTTAAATTGATGCTTCACGATGCGATTCCAGCAAACTAAAGATTATATATAAATTTAGTACAGTATAGACTAAATCTTAAAGATTTAGTCAAGTCTTACACAAAACTAGCAATAGTTTTTTGATTGAAATGGCAAATTAAGCACCAATTTCTTCACGTGTGATTGCAGTGCATTAAGAAACGGTCATAAATTGCAAATATTTTGCAAAAATGAGTTCAAATTAAAATTTTTCATTGTATTGACGATTACAACGCGGAAATATGGCTAAAACTTGTTTCGATCGTTTTAATCAATTCATTAAAATTACTCGAACCATGGCGGCAATATGTGGTGCCGATGTCATAAGACCCAATTACAAAATGTCTCCATTGACATGGACCGTTATTATAGCCATTAATGCATTTTTTTGTTGTACCATTTATACAATGTATGTGGGTCTCGTAAACGAAGGCGACTGGAAAGTCATACTGCAATCGTTAAGTTTGGTAGGTAGTGCCGTGCAGGTAAGGGAGTGTAGTGAAATGTTTAAATTCTCTTATGATTTATTGTTATCTGTTATAGGGTTATAGCAAATTGTTGTTGTGCATTTATCGCCGCTGGGTTATGATTGCCTTGAATCAGTATTTGGATGATATTTATAAAGAGTATCAGGAAAAAGATCTGTGTTATAAGGAGGTTCTAACATATCGCATAGATTTGACTTCGAAAATATTAAAATTCGTTTTATGGATTTATGTTGCTACAGTGGTTCTCATCAATGCGTTTCCCTTTGTCTATGGGGCAATATATAATGAAAAATTACTTGTTATGCAATTTTTATTGCCCGGAATAGATCACAAAACCCAGACGGGCTATCTGATCCATAATGCCTTTCATATATTTCTTATTTGTTTGGGAGGTTTTGGAAATTTCGCTGGAGACATGTATATTATAATTTTTATAATAAACATACCTTTGCTGAAGGATATTTTGAAAGTAAAATGTGAAGAACTAAATGAGGTCGCTGTGAAAACACATGACCCGAAAGAAACTATGCCCATGGTAAAGGAGATTGTGGAATGTCATCAAAAATATAATAAGTAAGTAGATCACAGTTTTTTAAAAGTCTGACAACACTTCCAAAATATTTTCTTCTTCTTCTTTTTGAATTTAAGGTACATAAAACAAGTCGAGGAGGTCTATTATGGCGTTATATTCGTGCAAGTTTTTACTTCAGTGGTGAGCATTTGTTGTACCCTATTTTCGATAGTTATACGTAGTTGGCCCGCAGCCTTTGTCTATTTAAGTTATAGTTCTACAATGCTATATGCCTATTGTGGTCTTGGTCATTTGGTAGAAATATCGGTGGGTTGGTTCATTAAGGTCTATTTTGCTTTTTATCATTTTAATATTTTTCATTTTACTTTCGTTTTAGAATGATGAAGTGATTAATGTGATTTATAGCGATTGTTTGTGGTATGAATTGTCTGTACCCGAACAGAAATTGGTACTTTTGATGATACGCAAATCTCAAAAACCTACAAACCTGACTATTGGCCATATTATGCCTCTGTCTATGAGCACCGCTTTAAAGCTGACTAAAGCTATTTACAGCTACATGATGATGCTTTTGAATTTATTGGAAATGGATGAAAGGACTGAATAAATTAATAAGAAATAATTTAAATGCACAGTTTTACCAACAATACGTAGAAGTTTTTTTTTCGAACAAAATTATATGCTTTTTCACCCACAAGCTTTCAGGTCAAACAATAAAATTTCATTAAACAATTTTCTTTCTTTTATTGTTGAATCTTTGCCAATTTCTTACATGTTTAGGTTACCATTTGTTTTGCATATATGGCATACACTTCTCAGTTTACGAATTAAGCTCTTTGAAGAAGACCTATCCTGATGGTCCTATCCTGATGGTGCTGCAGTGTAGCTCACTTGATAAAAATTTACAAATTTTCTTTAAAAGCGAATTTTTTCTTTAAAAATTATTAAATAATTGCTTTTCTTGCATTTTTACATACACTAGTGTACGCAGCGGCTGACACAATCAGCCGCATCCTGGTATTTAACATTTATTTATAAAATTTATGTATAAAATTTAAAATTAGTTTTAAATGCATTTCATTTAAAATTCATCATACAAAAGTTTCTTTAAATAGATTTCAAATACATTTTATTTTATTTTAATATAAGTTTTAAAATATAGGATCCGCAAATAAATGTATTTTTTTTTTAAATACTATAAAAAAAAAACTACTGAATATTTTCTCAAATTTCTTTTTTTATTTGAAAGTACAACCCTTCCGGTTAATAATGGAAAATAGTTTCATTCAAATGGCTGCCTCGGCTGGCCATGCAGTAGCCTACACGTTCGGTCCAATTTTTAAGCACATTATCGATTGTGTGCAGCTGTATTTCACCAATGGCTTAACGAATATTGTCCTTTAAAGCGTCAATTGTCTCTGGCTTGTTGGCGTAACACTTATCTTTGACGGCACCCCACAAATAATAATCCAACGGTGTCAAATCGCAGCTCCGAGTTGGCCAAAAGACATCATCTCTGCGGCTGATAATGCGATCTTCAAAAACAGGGCGCAAAACATCGAGTGTAGCTTCGGCTGTGTGGCACGTAGCGCCGTCCTGTTGAAACCAAATGTTGCTAATATCTTCCTCTTCAATTTTTGTGAACAAAAATTCGTTCAACATGGCCCGATAACGATCGCCATTGACTGTAACGGCCACTCCTTGCTCATTTTCGATGAAAAATGGCCCAATTATGCCTCTGGATCAAAATCCACACCAATCAATGACTCGTCTTGGGTGTATCGGCTTTTCAATGTATGCGTGCAGGTTTTTCGTGCCCCAAATGCGACAATTTTGCTTGTTTACATACCCGCCAAGATCAAAATGAGCTTCACCTGAAAAGATGATTTTTAATTCTGCAACATTACCATGATTTCCAAAGTAATGTCGCAATATTTCACAGCGTTGTTCAAGCGTATACACAACCATATTAGTTCAGCGGAAGGATAAAACTAATTATCTGTCAAATCAGACATGAGCTAAGTGTTACCATTCACGAAATAAGCACTAGTTGAAAAAAAACGTTAGATGGCGGACCCTTTACCATAAACAGATCTAAACAGATCCATTAGGAGGGTTTTGCAAGGTCCGGGCTATATGGTGAATTAGTCAAAACTTCCCAGCTGAGTCATCAAAAATGTGTATGTGGTCTGGCATTGCATGATGGGACACAACCCCTTTTCTGTTGATCAATTTTGGCCATTTTAATTAAAATGCTTGCTTCAATCCCATTAACTGTTGACAGCTGAGATCAGAATCTATTGTCCGACCAGATTTTAGAAGCTTATAATTTCTTCCTTATCCCACCAGACACACAGCATTAAATTTCTTAATGGCAATTCTGTATTTGCCAACGTCTGTGAACCTTCATCCTTCTTCGTCTTTTATGTTTTTAGCGCATTTTTGTCGTACATGATTCACTTTTTATCAACCACAATCATTCGGACGTATCAAACAAGCTACAGTGTTGCCTAATGCAATTAATATTACCGGAGATATTTAATTTGAGAGTCAGTTTATAACCGCAGTGTTCCGAACGTCAGTATTTCTAACTGTCAAAGTTTTTTCTCAATCCCTAGATTTTTATCCATAAATGTTAACAATTTTGCAATGTTAATCTGGCAACCCTAGTTTTAAATGAAAGAAAACGAAGATCATGTCTCATAGTAAGAAACTGCATATTACACAATCTCACTAAGAAGACGACTCAGGTAACGTTGTATTTTTCGCAAATCAAATATATATTATGCTCAAGACTTGCTTCTTATGGCTTTACCGATTCGACTTTTCCCGGAAATATTTGTATTTATATTATAAGTGGAATATAAATTCGACTTTCTACCTATTCTATCCCTTCTTTGTGCCACCTGTTTGTCTTTATTAAGAAAATGCTAAGAAGATCCTTGAGTCATACGATGATAAATATTGTTTTAATGGGAGGTGCGCTCCCATATTCCCTGCGGAGTTAATTTTTTAACTTCACGTTTATCTTTATAATAGAAGGCTCTATCTTTTATAGTTCTCAAGATATACTGTAATTATTACTTGTTACGTAGAAATGGACTATGAACCCAAAATTATCTGTGTACCCCTTATTAGCCACTTAAAGAAGTTGTTGTCGTTGTAAAAATTATTTTAGTGGATGATGAAGCAAACAAAAAACTTTGTTTTTAAAAGGAGAGCTTTGTCTTAAAAGATGAGTCACTTATTCTGCCTGTTGATGTTCTAAATTTATATAGTTAATCGTTGGCAATTAAATGTAAAAGACATTGAAAATTGTAGGGTGTTAAAACGATTTACTTGTCACTTTTTAACACCTTATAAGATAGCAATTAAGGCATTAATGGTTTGTTTAATACATTAAGTTCGTACACTGTTAAAAGAATAAGGTGAAAACTGAATTATATTTTTCTATTTTTATTTCCACAGATATGAGTTACAATTCAACTTTTCTCTAATTCTGGTAAGTCGTCCACTATGTTATCTGGAGTCGCTTAATCTGTCCAGAAAATTTCGAGCATGGTATTGTGACATGTTTTCTGCAATTTCGCTTTCTTTGAGACATTGCAACCATATCAGGAAATTATTGCATTCGAATCAGTAGTTAAAATAGAGTTTAGTTTTAAACAAATTCTCCCACGTTGTCCTTAACACTAAAATATAACCTTTTTCTCTTTAATTCGCTGTGAAAACCAGTCAGTTTAACAACGAATGTGTATATAGCCCCTACACGTTCTATATTATTTTGGTATAGGCAACATAGTTTATATGGCCTTCATAATTTCCCCCAATGGCATTTCCTTTTGGAGCATATGGCTTCAACAAGAATTTTCTATCTTATAGCATGTACACACGACACTTTAATTGCATTACTCGCTGATTGAATTACTTACATAAATCAACCTCGTTCACACGGCATTTTCCTAGTCGTTTACGTGTGATTGAGACATAAACAAACTGAATAGACATAATTATTTCTCAGAAAGGTAAAATTACTAGATTTGTAATGTTAAATGTGTGATAAAAACCTTTTAATTAAAAACTTGAGTCATTTGCTCTCATAATTTGGTATACAGAATTAGGTAATTCGATTGAATTATGAATGATAGAGTGAATTACAAAAAAGAGTTATCGTATGAACTTCCTAATATTCTCTTTGACAATACATTTTAACTGAACTAATTATTTGAAAGATTTTGGAAAATTGTTCGACCGTTTTAAGCTTTTTATTCCAACTCTTCTTGCTATTCTTGACTTCCTTCCATTTTTTCCCGATATTTGTCACAGCATCAGCTGTTCATTAGCTAGTCTACATAACTTGGCATTGCTGATGGTTCGTGGCAAAACATAAAATAAAATTTCGCAAACATTTATTAACAAAGACCTGTAGATTTCAAGTAGTTGAGTTCGATATTAGTGACGTACTTAGTGGCTCCATATTAAACATAATCTTTGCAATGGCTCAAAGCGTTCAAGGCAAACTTCACTAACGAATCGACCTAGGAGTTGTCTTAATAAGAAAATTTTGAAAACCCATTGAATGCTTTTAATATTCTACAGCCTGTACATTGCTGGCACGAGTTCTAGATAAAATTATATCTTTTCCTGATTCCAGAACGGCCACATAATCAAATCGTATTCAAGGTAAAATAACCGATAGTGATCCAATTGAAAAGTTGTAAATCGCCTCTAAAAACTTCCCTTTCATCACTCAATTTCTCACTGTGTAGTTATACTTCCACCAACTAAAAGTATAATATTGAATTCCTTTATAGGCAAGTGCCATTGGACAAAATCATTTCTTATAAAAGTTTACACTTATTTAACGACCGTAACGCGATAACATGGCTAAAACATGTTTAGATCGTTTTAATAAAATCATAAGAATTACCAGAATTATGGCATTTGTGTGTGGTGCCGATATCATAAGCCCAAATTATAAAATGGGTCTAATAACATGGACCGTAATTATAGCGATAAATGCCTATTTTGCTTGTACCATTTACACAATGTATGTGGGTTTTATCATTGAAGGCGACTGGAAAGTTATATTGCAATCCTTGAGTTTGGCTGGTAGTGCGATACAGGTAAAGGTTTTCTAGCTCAAAATAAAGTTAACATAACCATTGTCTGTTGTTTCCTTTAAGGGTTATAGGAAACTATTGGCTGTTATTTCTCGCCGAAACGTTATGATTGCCTTGGTCGAGTGTTTGCTTAATATATATAAAGAGTATCAGGGAAAAGATCAAAGCTACAAAGAGGTTTTAAACTATCGCAC
This sequence comes from Wohlfahrtia magnifica, assembly GCA_023159175.1. Taxonomy (NCBI): domain Eukaryota; kingdom Metazoa; phylum Arthropoda; class Insecta; order Diptera; family Sarcophagidae; genus Wohlfahrtia; species Wohlfahrtia magnifica. Next base: position 5,074,548 of record JAKWBJ010000534.1, on the reverse strand, counting down.
AGATTTAACTTCGAAAATGTTGAAAATCGTTGTATGTATATATGTCACGGGGGCCAGCATTGTCATAACGTTTCCCTTTATCTACGGTGCCATATACGGTGAGAAATTGTTTGTTATGCAATTTCTATTGCCCGGCATAGATCCGAAAACCAACACCGGCTATATGGTGCTGAATGCTTTTCATATATTTCTTATATGCTTGGGAGCATTCGGTAATTTTGCTGGCGATATGTTCATTTTCATTTTTATCATACACATACCACTACTTAAGGATATTTTGAAAATAAAATGTGAAAAACTAAGTGAGGTTGCATTAAGGACCCATGATTCGAAACAAACTATGCCCTTGGTTAAGGAAATGGTGGAGTGTCATCAAAACTATAATAAGTTAAGTATAAAATGCACAAAAAAACGCTATAAATCTGCAATTTCTTTCTTGCAGATTTATAACACAAGTTGAAGATGCCTATGATGGCGTTATATTTGTACAAATTTTTACTGCCGTGGTAAGCATCTGCTGCACTTTGTTTTCGATTGTTATACGCAGTTGGCCTGCGGCTTTTGCTTATTTGGTATACAGTGTTATCATGCTCTATGCATACTGTGGTCTTGGTCATTTAGTGGAAATATCGGTGGGTTGGCTCATTAAGGCCTATTCTTCATTCTATTATTTTAATATTTCTTTTCTTGGACCTTAGAATGATGAAGTTATCGATGTAATTTACAGCGATTGTTTGTGGTATGAATTGTCTGTTCCGGAGCAAAAACTAGTGCTTTTAATGATACGCAAATCTCAGAACCCTACAAATTTAACTATTGGCCAGATTATGCCTTTATCGATGAGCACCGCATTACAGTTGACCAAAGCCATTTACAGTTATATGATGATGCTGGTCAATTTCTTGGAAACCGATGAATTTAATGAATAATTTTGAGTTGCAGTTAAATAATAAAAATAAAATAAAAATAATAGAGAAAACTGCCTAGAATTGAAAATTAAAGAAAAAAAAAAAAGAATGAAATTAAAAATCTGCCTCAAAACAAATTATCCATCATCAGACTCGTATATCATCAAACAAATCCGTTTCTTTTTTTTTGTTTTTTTGAATATTTCGAACTTATTCATGTGAATATTTTTTCATTTTCATGCATTTGAACGATATTTTTTATCTTTCATTCTGTTTAATTTTAATTTTTGATTGCGTTTGTAATTCTTTTGAAGTTTTTTTGACATTTTTCTTTAGATACAACAGTAGGTTTTCTTGAAAATACAAATATGTTTATAATAAAAGAAATTATTATAATAATGTTGGCTGAATAGAGAAAATTCTTTATAAAAAAATCTTTAAAAAGAAATCAAATAAATGATGAAATCACCCCAAAAAATCTCTGTTTAAAATAAATAAAAAATTTTTTCAAAAACAAACAAATATTAAGACTAGAAAGCAAGGAAAAAAGTACTATACGAGTGTATGGAAATCTGGGGTAGTGCAATATAAAGTATTGATTTAAGTAGACTTTATGATGCATGCTTGACTATGGTAGCTTTGTTATTGCTGGAGGATATATTAAGTCCAGCGGTTTTTTTATTCAAACCAAATACTTGCATTTCTCAGTGCCATCTTAAAACAGATGATCGTCTAAATGGTTAACCCTGCCTTTAACTCAAATCGCTTACCACCCAGACAAATCCTTAAATTTGGAAACAGAAAATAGTTGCAAGAGGCTACATCTGAAGAGTATGATGAATGCAGGGTTTTTCTTCAACCCAGCCCACCGGGTTTTATTGGGTTTTTTGATAGTTTTTTTTGGGTTTTATAACTGCATTCAAATTTCGTTCAATTCGATATGATGTTTTGTTTGTTAGTACATTTACGTTGTTTTAGTACTTGTAGTGCAGTTTTGCACTCATTGTGGTATCAAGGCGGCATTGTGTACTATGAGCTGCTAAGACTCGAAGCAGAAGGCATGTGCTTTCTGTGAATCATGGATTGTGAGAAAACGGTTGGAATATAAAGACATAGAAGACATAAAGACATAAAGACATAGACATAGTTATTCTTTTGTATACTAACGCTCGAACAACATCCCAAAAGTTGAAAAAAAATTGTTAGAAAAGATTAAATACCGCACTTGCCGTATTATACGAATACTGCTTCTTCTGAATATTGGCTATGTCGACGAATACAATATATTTTGACATGCCACCGAACACTTCGTCTGAAGAAAGTTGGATCGCCTTAAAGGATAAGTTTTTCTCAGACTATGGATTCAGGAATTGGCTCAGAGCTCTAAGAAATGGCTTGATAAGATGTTATCTTGATAAATATACTTTTTCATTATCTTTTTAAAGTTAATAACGGACCGAATTAACTTGTACTTGCAATAAGTAAACTACACAATTTTTGTCGTAAATAAACTACAAAAACCTTTAAGTGAAAAAACCACACGGGTTTTTTAAAATATAATACCAAACAAAACCCGGATGGGAGAATTGGGTTAACCAGTGGGTTGCCAACCATGGATGAATGGGATAGAAATTCGTGTATTTGGTTTACACACTAACAGTTTTTGCTTCAAATCAATACCGATTCTGTCCGAATATATATAGGGCCTCTACAGCATCAAGCATAAATGAAATCAAGTTGTTCGGCCACTCAACAGAAGTCATTCAGTCAGAAATAGTCTATAAAACATATTTAATAATATTAAACGTTGTATAGATGATAGTACGAGTATTTACGTGAAGTTGCTGAGGCTGCAGGTACCTCAAACAAGCGTGTACTTCATATTTTGCTCTTACAACTGAAAAAGTTATCCGCGCGATCAATATCATGTTTGCTCACTCTTAGGTTAAGGCCACGCAATTAGCGATGCCCGGCGGCAATTGAAACGAAGTACCTAGGCAATCATCAATGACATCAGCATTACATTTTAAGCGAGCATTTAAGTGCTTAAAATGTAAATTAGACGTAATCTAGAATATCATATGTATGTAACAAAACTTCGGCGGAGTGAATGATTGCTCACTAAAGTGTTTTTTTATTTTTATCTTAAATGGACTAAAAGTAATAAAATACCGTTACTTTTGTATGTATTTATGAAGTCTGGACCAAACAAAATTATTTTTGCATTTTACATATCTATTAGTTAAACTTTGTTCTTTTTTTGTGATGAATGTGTACAATTAGTTCAAATAACTTATGCCGATGTTCCAATTATGACTTCGGAAGATATGGAGAAGTGAATAAGGTTATTTTGGAAGATCCAGATTCCTATATAAGTTTTCGAAAACAAAAATAGTAGTTTAAGATTAGCGTATATTTTTAATTTGAAATTGCAAAAATAAAAATCATTTGACGACCAGAAGGATTTGATAAAATTTTGTATTTATCCATGAACTATGACGGGGAAATGGAAAGAAAGGCGTTAAGGAATGTAAAACTTTAAGTTGACAACACTTTCTTAACTGGTGGCTATTTTGTCAGCTGTCAAGTAATTTATGTTTAATTTGGTTCCAAATTGTGCAGATTTATTTTGAAAATCATGGCTTCGTTCAAAATACGTATCCCACACTTTTTGTCCAGCGATATAGCTCACTTTTGTTTACAGTCATTACAGTCAATGGTGACCACTACAGAGCCATGATTACTAACTTTTCCGTTGACCAATTGAGCAAACATGATGTGCAGGAGCTGTGATTTCAACAAGAATGCGCAACCTGTCACACAGCTCATGTCGCAATTGATTTATTGAAGGAAACGTTTGGTAATCACATAGTTTCACGTTTCGGACCGGTGAATTGGCCTCCGAAAGAGCGCGATTTAACGACGATTTTCTGTTGGAATATGCGACGTCGCCAGTCTACGCCGATAAGCCTGAAACGATTGACCACTTGGAGGACAACATTCACCGCGTCATTGCCGATATACGGCCACAAATGTTGGAAAAATAAATCGAAAATTGGAACTCTAGATTAGACTGTCAGTAGTCATATTTAAATTGTTATGCCAAAAGATTACCTTTCGAATAAAGTAAATTTAATGTCAATATAAAAATATTCTTATTTGTTTTATTCCATTTGAAAATTCTATACCTCTATAAAAACACTCTTTATATGTATATATAAATATATATGTATATCATATATGTATATTGTATATATGCAGACTTGGCCCAAAATTATTGCCAAATAGGACAGGAATTGGTAGGGCTAACCAACTTTGGGAGCAACTTACTTTTGAATAAAAGGCAAAATGCTCCAAGTTATGGTGCGTTCGCAAAAAGAAATATTTAAGAGCAGATGGTAGCCCGTACGAAGAGGAGATTCTCTCCCAAGTAGAAAAACATATGTTGACTACAGCTGGCTCAAAAGTCGCTGCCGAGGGTCTGAAAGATGTTAAAAACAGTGACAACCAAATTCTGTTGTAAAACTTATGGTGCTACAGCATCATAGAAGGCTCCCTGTTTCGAAAACGAAATTCCTTTAAGTTTATTATAAAATATTGTTACGGAAATGAAAACCCTGAAGAGCAAAATTCACCACATCAGGGACTTTTTAAGTCAGTGGTTTTACAGGGACTTATTGTGAGAATTTTTAGCTATGGACTTTAATGCTTTGTGTAGGGGCTTGCTTTTACTAATTTAAGAGTACTGCCGCCTGCATGCGTAACGGAGTTGCCAGCTCGATTATTGTTGAGATATTTTGGTTTTACATTTGAATGTACGGTAAATAAATCGAAATTTGTAGCAACAACAAGAACATTGATAATGAAATACTATAAAAGGCGACGAATTGCAGTTGGTGAGTTTGTGATCAATTGGCTGTCAATAAGTAAAGTTTGTTAAGGCGCAAATAAAAAGTGTTGTAAAAGTGAGTTTGCTGTATTAAGACAAAGGTTACAGACATTAAGGTTACAGTGGAATTATTAAAAAAAGAGACAAATTGTAAAACAACTAAAATAAAAATAGTGTTTTTTTTATTTTAACGCCATATAAACGAACTCAAACGTTTTAAAAAGGTTAAAACGTAACAATATGTATATTATTATGAATTTTTGAACAACTATATCGGGCTTCAAAATTTTGCCTTAAAAACCAACTGCCATTATAACTCAATTTTGAGCATAAAATATTGTTATTCTTCTTTTGAGTATTTACAACGTATAATGGAAAAAAATTAGAGGAAAATCTTATTAGTTAGTATCAGACAAAAATAGTGCAACATTTTGATAGAACGAGGGCAAAACTTCGAAAATATTACCTATTTCAAAGACAACATTTTTTCCAAATAAGAAAACGCTATAAGTCTTAGAAATTTTTCATTTGTCCTAAACAGAATAATTTGTTTTACAAACAACCTTTTAAACTTAAGCTACGTAAGGTAGGTTATATCAAAAATATCATATACGTATTTAAACAAAATTTTCAGCGATATAAACACACACTCATATTACATGTTTAAATCGAATTTAGGGAAAAAATATTATAGAAAATAACGAGGAAAAAATAAATAAAATTACTGCCTTTTTTTCTTGCTATAACAATCAAATAAAAGTAAAAGTATAGGATAAACAACAACAACAACAAAGGCTACAACAATAGAATAATACAGAGTTTACAGGATACACAGGAAAACAGAGAGTCAAAAAAAAAAAGAAAAAAAACTCACCCCTGAAAGGTGTGGCTATAAGAAGTCGTATGAAATGAAGAAAAGGCATTTTAAACCCTCATTTTTTGTTTCTAAAATATTTTGACTACTCCAGGACATACATACATACACAGGCAGGCAATAGGACAGACGTTACATGAAGATGGACGGACGCTGTAGTGCATATTATTTTTTTTTACCGTGCCCTGTACTGGAATATGATTCAATTTTTTATAGAAAAAAAAAAAAAATGTGAATACACAATAACAGAAATTTTACCCTCAAAAATAATAATAATAAAATAATATTGGAAGTCGTCTATTTAAAAGGCCTTAAGGATTCAATACAACAGCAACAACAATTTAGAAGTAGAAAAAAAGCAAAACTGAAATGGAAAGTTTAAGTCACAAACAGGCACTTACTGTGATGTGTGTATTGTAAAGAGACTCGAATTTCATTTTATAATACGAGTAAATGTGAAAAATAAAAAAATTCATTTCAACGTTTCTTAAGGATATTATAACTTTTATAAGCAGGTACTAACAACCTTACCCTCTCACCCTCTCTCTCTCTCTCTCCATTCCCTCTCAAATAGAGTTAATCCTTAGCATGAAACGTTTCTTCTACAATTCCAGTATTGGATTCGCAAACATATTCTGCTACTCATACCTAGAGGGCCTCTGAACACACTTATACTCTCTTTAGTGTTCTATCTATTAATGACGTCATCATCATATTCCAATAAATAAGGTTGTTAGCTATTGAGTATAAAACGTAATTGGTTACGGATATTCATTTCTAATTATTATTTTAAAGAAATCATCATAATCATGATAATAATGAAATTGTATAAGAGAGTATAAGCAAATAGAAGATATCAACACGTTTCTTTAGAAATTTCCTGCTCTTTAATGAGCTTCTTATGAAATACAACGATATTCTGCTAGATTTTCTTTAAAGCTAAAGAGTGTTGTAAAAAGAGCTGTAATTTTGAAACTTTTGTTAAACAAATTTTTGTTGTCGAATTATTTTATTTAACGCATCAATGTAAATGACATCTATAAACGTCCATGTCGTGTGCAAATGGAAATGCAGTACATAACGTCTAGAGCAGTCCCTCATATTCTTAATATTATAAAGCAATTAAAACAAAGTATGTTTTTGGGAGCATTACACACTAATTTGTAACCGAGTTTGATTTAAACAAACATGGCAATTTTTTAAATTTCCCATGTCTAGACTTTATGTTCGGTCGTAAAGTGTGCACATCCTTGATATTGTTACGAAAATAAAAATGCCCAAAAAAAGACAATACAACCACATCATGGACTGTATTGTGGGATTTTTGTCTATTGGTTTGTGTAAAAGTTGATAATGTGTTACCTTGGTATTGCCGTACTGATTTGTGTATTTGACGGCACTGCCAATTCCACCATCTTTGCGTAACACAATCTCACATGTTTAAAATGAACGGATATAAAATAGAGGATATGTGAGCGTTTGAGACATTTCCGAACCTTCCAAACTGTAGGCAATTAGGTATACTAGAAAACTGCTTTGCCTACGATAGATAGTTATTGTTTGGTTGTCATAAAGTACAGTCGTTTTTGGCGTAAATAAACAAATATTAAGTGCAAGATAAATAAGTTGCTGTATTAAGATAAACTGTATAAAGATAAAGTCAGGAAATAAAATCTGTAAAACAACAACAAGGTGAAGTTTATTTTATTTTGACTCAGTTCAAAAGAATTCAAACGTTCTAAAACGGTTAAAACTTAAAAATAATAAGTCAAACGGGTTCTTCTCTATTGCTGCAAGTTATGCGGCTTTGAAAAAAAATCCGGACGTAGACTACATGATGAGATGTTCTTTGCCAAATACCAGTATGAATAAAGATATTTTTCTCCTAACATATCAGTCGACTCTAAAAGGTACTGACATCATAAGGCGGCAATTTGCATGTATAGGTCATATCCTAAGATCTGAAAATACTATCGTCAAAAACTGCTCTAACCTAAAATCTGCAGAGCACCAGACTACGCAGTTGTCTTAGAATTACGTGACGTATTACAACTGTAAAACAATTAGCCTTAGCTGGATATACACGAAACTAAGCAACCAGTTTTTCGGTCCTTCGTGCATATATAAGCTAAAAACTTAGCTAATATTATCCGATTTTAGGTTTCTTTTCGGGTTTGCAAAGAAGAGAAACAGACCTTTTCGGGAGTTCTATTAGGAAAAAGCTTCATAATTCCATTAATTTCCAACGGATTTTTTATTCTTAAATCTCATTTTATTCATAACTTAATATAATTCCTTGATTAGTTCACCAATAATACGTTTCCTAAATAAAATTATGCGTAAAAATGCATTTCAACTTGAAAAACTGGATGAAAAATGTGTGGGCTTGAGAAATACACCAAGATTCTTCAAGGCTGCTTAAACGATGTATATATCATTTTAAAGTTTCATTTCTCTACTTTCCAAATCCGGAAAGAAACTTAAAATCAGGTAATATTCAGCCAAGTTATGAGATTATTAGATTCGAAAACCCTCTTTTTCACCCATAACTCAAGATTTTGGAGATGTTTTAAAAATTCGAAAAACAGGGGACTAATTCTCGCAGGTGGCTAATTATCTCTTATTTGCTTTCCTATTTTAGTTATTTGTGTGTCCGTTTCAGTGTCAAAGTTTACAGCCGCTTCATCAATATTTGTTTGCTGGACATCCTCATAATCGGGCACTTTAAATTGTATACATAAATTATGTAGTGCGCTGCAAACATTGGAATATTTTGCAACTGTTTGAGGAGTGTATCTGCTTCTTTTGCCGTGACACAAAATTTTTCTTCTGGCTTTCAATATGCCTATAGTTCTTTCAACTATACATCTGGCTTTTGCATGAGTGTCATCAAATTGTGATTCCCTCGAGCCTTCTTGTGGACCTCGGTAAGGTGTGATAAGCCATGCTTCGAGAGGATAACCAGAATCACCTTGAAATGTGAAATTATTTATATTAATTACAAGCCAAAAATTTCGCAAATTGGTTTTGTATTTTTCTTCTAAGAGAATTCTTCCTTCAGACTCCTTCCAGACAAAAGAATCATGAGCTGCACCACTATATTTACTATTTATTGCTAAAATTACATACTTGTGATCACATATCTGCAAATAAATCATTATTGGTTTGTTTACGGTAGTTATTAATAAATATACTTGCAACCATTGAATTAAGGCTATGAAACCCTTTCCTATTAAAAAACATATGCTCATTTGGTGATTTTTGTAAGCCAAAATGAGTTCCATCTACGCAGCCAATGACTAAAAACAGAAGTAGTTAGTCATTATCATAGGTGTGTTGTATATGTATGTACATTAGTTGTACATGACACTTACCTCCTGGAAGCTTGTACTTCCTGTACTTCTATCGGTACTGATATTTATAAATTTTCGACACAATTTCATTTCCATTTCATCCAGAACTCTTGAAACTATTTTCGAAAGTGCGCTTTGACTTATACCAATAATAAAATCGTTGCCGACAGTATTTTGAAAGCCTCCGGAAGCCAAAAGCAATAAAGTGGTGGCCAATTGTATTTTTTCTGGTACGGCAGTTGTCAAATGTCCAGCAAATTCGAACTCCTCAAGAATATAGTTAAAAGCTTCCTTGGAAACTCTAAAACGTCTCTTAAACCTATAAAAATAAATTTTTACACGTAATTTTTACAAATCAAGGGGATGTATACTTACTCATTGTTTGGCAAGCCCAATGGATCACTTGTTACTCGGATTTTCCTTCTAATTACATTTATATTGCACACTCACTCTCAGTCTCTGATGACGAAGAATCAAAAAATGAATTTACGTCCATGACCGTGAATAAAAAAGGAAAAACTTTCAAAATTATAAAACAAATTCGCAATTCTTTTGATAAATTATTTAATTTTCTTTGTAAGGATATGTTTTTCTGCTTACATATTTGTAGTGTTGGTTAAGGCTTTTTTATCTTTTACAACACTTTATTAAAAAACCGATTCGCAAGGTAACGAGTGCCATCATCAGAAAAACTCGCACGATCGCAATTAATTTCGATACGAATTTATTTCGATCACGAGTCCCGGAATTAGCCCCCAGATACTTTTTTAAATCGACAGCGCCTATCGAAAAAGTTGTATCATTTCCCAGGTATTGCGACATTGTTCTTTTTTGTCTCACCATATAATAATACGTTCGACGAACAGTAGTATTTTGTAGTTATATTCCGTTTTCGATAATAAGTTCGAAAGTAATCATCATGATAATGATTCTGCCCGGATATTGTTGTTTAACTGATAAGTATGCCTGATTACAAAGTTACTACCCACTCAAAGAGCTAAAAGCCATTTTAAAATGTGTGCATTAGAAGTGAGTGGTGGAACTCATGTGCGAATCTCATTAAATTTTTTTTTTTTATATAAAAATTTATCTATTTATACTCATAATCGCCTCACATGGTTAAAAATTAAGTAAAAAAATTGTTCATAATAATAATTGACTTTTTTATTTGTTTGCTTTTCAAATTAAAATTGTAAAAACCCTTTTACTTTTCCCGAATAAATAAATAATTCCTGCAACAAATTTTCCACATTTTAAATACCTCTGTATGCCTTAACAAAGATGCGGTAAAGTTGCTTTCATTGCTAATTATTCTTTAGAAGATCGAAAGAGGAAAGAAAACAAAAAAAAAGCGAATTAAAGAAAACCAACAACCAAAAGGAAACTTTACAGAGTTTGTATCCTTAGCAACTTTGGTCACCATTAAGTCTGTTATTTTCATATAAATTTCTTCCTCCTTTACCTTTCCTCTGGTTTTGCTAAACATTTTGACCAGATTCGTGTTGTTGGTACCTCGTAATTACTTTGTAAATCAAAGGAAATTGAGCGAATGAACACGTTATGAATATTAAATAGTCACGTCGTAGAACATCAGGTAGAGCATGAGGTTTTGGGGTGTAGCGTTAAAAAAAAAAAATTAAAAAAAAAATAAAACAAAAGTTGATTTAAGTGGAAAAACTCTTTCATTTTTCTTTTGAAATTAATTATTATTTGACGTTAAAAACAGCATGAAAGCTTTTTGCTGTGGTTGTGGTCCACAAATGAAAAAGGTCATTAAACTTTTTTGGGTAAAAATGAAAATGCTTTAATTGGGATGGATGCATAAACAAAAAATATATTTAATAATTATAGAAATTTTAACTCAAAAAATTTAAATATAAAAGTAAACCTCGAACACCACTTAATATTACCAATGTTACATGCGAAAAACAGCTCTAGACACTCTTTTAATAACATCGGCTCAGAATTACTTTCTGAAACAAACGATGACATCCGCTTGTCTATTTACTAATGACTGATTTAAAATAAAATTAAAACAATTATTTCTCTCATGGTGCATAGACGAATCCGTAAATAAGAGTACTTTTCGTACACACGAGGCTAGTTTGTCAGTTTCGTGCCAACTTTTGCATTTCTAGCGGGCTACAACGCTGCTTCCAACAACTGTTATCTGTTCGTGAGGGATTTACAATAGTTTTAAGAAACACAAAGTGTTGTTCAGATGTTTGAGAAATATGTCCGACATGTCTTAGTCTAGCCGTTGTGCTACTATATTAGTAAGCTCGAAACATTCTTTGCTTGCTATCCAACTCTGGAGCCAGTATCCAGGGTCAATCTGCACAGTCATTGCTAATCGAAGAACATTTTTCCAGAACTAAGGCTGGCTACGGGCATTTGTACGCATTAATGCATACGTTTAATGACTTGTAAATGGTTGTTGAACCATAATGCACGATGTTTATTGTGAGTCACACTTTAACGTCAAGTTTTTAACCCAACTTAATTTGAAATTTCTTTGTTTCAGTTTTTGGCAAGTTCAACTATGGAGAAGTACACTATTCAGCAGTGTGTTAAGCTTGTTTTGCGTTGTGTTTTCAAAATGCATTTCCTGCACTTCGTGATTTTTTGGTCAGCAAATCGATCAAGTCTTCTGTCCACAATCAAAAATGTGAAACATTGTTGTTGATCACGATAGTGTGGCAGAAGAGCAGTTACCGTGAATGGTGTTCGCTATCGCGAAATGATAACAGACTTCTTGTGGCCAGAAGTCGAGTATATGGACTTGGACAATATTGGTTACAACAGGATGGTGCCACTTTCCACACAGCCAACGAAACAATGTCTCTTTTGCGCAAGAAATTCAATGGCCGTGTTATCTCATGTCGTGGCAATGTTGATTGGCCGCCACGATCATGTGATTTGACACCGTTGGACTTCTTTATGTGGGGATATTTAGAAGAAAAAGTGCATGTCAATAGGCCAAGAACAATTCAAGGGCTAGAGTATGAGATAATTAGGCGCATTAACGACATTGAACCTCAATTATGTCTCAGAGTTATTAAAAATAAACCCGAAGGATATAAATATGCCACCGAAGCCATGAAGGAGCATTTGGCCGATATATTGTTTCACCCATAATTGCCTTAGATCCTTCTATTGTAATAAAAAATGTTAAGATAATTCTCCGAAAACATTCTGTTTTATTTACAATTAAAATCAGGCGCTTGAATTGAACCAAAAATGGGAGGATAGTGACACCGATTTTTGTAGACTGTGTAAGAACGATCCGAACCCATAGCGCTTTCTTGTCAGCTCTTCTCTTTGCACATTCTCTCGGTAATTTTTACGGAGCTCACCACTAAACTTTTTCCTTTTCTTTCTACAGTATGATTACAATGGATCACATAGTCTCCGAGTGTTTCAGTGCTGCACATCCTCCAACCTAAACTAAGAGCTGTTCAGAAGTAATGATTTTGACACAGAAGACGAAGACCTCCTAGTTCAATATAAGTAATTTGAAGATAATGAATCGGAGGCACTACTCTATTAATAGCAGCATGATTCAACTAAAAATAAAGAAAATTTGCACCACTTAAGTTGAGTCGTAAAATGAAGTCATTCCTGAATTGAAGCAGTACTAACGATAAAATGTGGATCCATTACGATAACTCTAAGTGAAATAATTCTTATGTAAAGTCCACCTAACCCACCAAATCAGTACTAAAACTGAATATTCATTAGACTCTTCCTTAAATAAGATAAGACGAGTTCTATTTATTATGAGCCAATGAAATCGTATAAGATGATTACAGGGGTCTGTTACGAACACAATTGATTCGTTTAAAGTGATCAAGCATTAAGCCGTAATTTCATATCATCACAACGCAAAGCCATATGTTGCAAGCCCAGTGGAAAACTATTTTGAAAATAATAATTAAAAAATTTTTGTCGACATCTAGACTGGTTTAATATTGCAACGATTCGTTGCAAAGGCTTTCGCTTAGAAATAAGTTTAAGTTCTTTTTTTTTCTGGTACTTGGACAATGTTAGATAGAAAGTAATGAAATTGGCTAGAAAAAGTTCCATGACAACCTATATCGGTACGAAACCTTACTGCGTAGCACCACTTACTAGCATCCTCAATCTAATCCAGGATTGGGAAATTGCCAAATGCTTGGAATACTGGAAAACTCAGAGGGGACTTAAACACTCTAGGGTGGCGATTAGTCCGCAATTTGGACATGACTCTGAGGCTCTCAAGTATGGCAGGCCGGACTTGAAACTCGTAACAGAGTTTCTTATGGGCCATTGTCACAGATGTAGATGTTTGTAGACTGTGCTCACAGGCATCAGAGATAGCGGAACACATATTTTATGGATTTAGGTGGAAACGTTTTGGGTGACATAATTGTCTTAGTTTGTGACATATACACCATTATAGTCATATCTGCTAGTGTTCATTAGGAATGCAAAAAACTGATGAACAAAGTATAGATCAGAAGGGGCGCAATACATCCTAAGGGTCGCAGTGTCTTAAAAAAGTGCCTGATCAAATTGATAATGACAATAATTGAAAAGATTTGCCTCACCCGTCGTATATAAACTCACCTATAATTTTTTTCGATCGATTCAGATTGCTCCCACTAGAATATGGTATGCGAAATTGTCGTGAACGAATCACGTCTCGCCTTGACTTCGAAAAGCAAGTAGTTTTTTTGGCGTGAAAATCGAATGTTGCCAAAAAGATGGAAAAAAGTAGAAACTAATGATATTGTACAGTGCTTCACAATAAACACCAAAAAATCCCGCATTTTTAAGTTCTACAAGTAATGTATTGTTACTAAAATCAGGCTTGACACCCCTGCGTTTATTACATTGCTAAAAGAATAAACTAAAGCCGCAAAAACAACTATACGTGCTGCTTATAAATAACCAAATCGACAACAAATATTAGCACAAAAAAGCAAATAAAAATAAAACGGCTACAACAAAAGCAAGCGGAAAAGAAAGCAAGTAATAGGCAATAACAAACAACAACAACAATAAACCACAAGAGCTGAAAAAATAGAGGTTTACATTCGCATGGCTATATAAGAACTAAAAAGAAAATAAAAGACAGAAATGGAATCTATCTGAAATATCGAGAGGTTCGAGAGCTTTCGAAGTACTGTTTACTCAGCCATATAAAAAGCACATCAATGAGGACAGCAGTCAGTTTATTTGGTGTAAACTCAGCAAGCAAGTTTATGTGTTGTAATCCTAGCGTGAAGAGAGTTTATTGGTTTGAACTCGGTGTATAGAGAGTGTATAAGGAGTAAGCTAGGGAAGTTAGTTGTAAAGTAAAAACCAGTTTAGTTGGAGATTACTCAGTAAAGTGAGTTAAGTGTGGATAACCTCTGATTGAAAAGTTTGTGATCGAACTTAAATTGTAACAACGATTGTGTTGGAAGATCTTTAGGAAGAAAGATCTGGCGAGTAATAGTTGCTGTTTACAAAATTGGTAACAAACGGAGTAAATAACAATAGAAATTGTTATTGCTTGTGAAAAGGTTACAAGCAGTGGAACACAAAACTGTGTTGAATATCATAAGAATTATTTGTTAAAAACCAAACACAAAATTTTTTTTATTATTTATTTTAACTGCAATCTACGAACTCATAAATAAACGTTTATTAAAAAGCTACTGAATTTTCAAACCGTCCTTGTATTTCCTATTAAATTCATTCTCAATTTAATTTCCATCAATTTAAAATTTCACTCATTATATTCAAACAACTTTTTTCTTCTTTTTTTTATATCTCTTAATAAGTGTTGTAAACAATTATTATATCAAATTAATATAATTATTACTGGGCAGTTATATAGAGTGAAAATCAAATAGAAACCTTAAGGAAGCCATTAACAAGCAAAATAAGTACAAAAACCCCAAAAGAATATAATGAAAGTACAAGAAAAATACTTGCAATTACCCAAAACGGCACTCCAAAAAACAAATTATTCTGTAAAGAAAAGACAAGAGAAAAAAACAAAATAAGTACAAGAAAAACAATTATGAAAATCAAATAATAAGAAAACAAAAACAACAATAATAATGATTTTAATAAGAACAGAACATTGGGCCTTTTTTTCGATGCAGAAGCCCACAAGTATTAACATGTAGTCACCAAGCAATTTAACACCAATTACAATATCCGTTACATCTAATTACAGTAATGCCCAGAAACAACAACAACATTATACACTTTAAACATGGTCGAAAAATGGACAACTTCAATACAGTTCTTACCAACACCAACGTCATCATCATATTTAATTGTACAATAAGAGAAAATTAAGAAAAACAAAAAAAAATATTTTTAAATGAAATGAAAGATCTAAGAAAAACATAAACATGGTAACGAGCAAATTTATGGCCTTAGAAGCAGCGAAACCTCACTCACACACTCACTTCAAAACACTAAAACATGGTATGGTACCATCAGACCCCAAAAATTTAACGAAATTTGGTGTATGTGTGTGTGTGTGTTTGAGAGAAAACAGTTTTCTATTTAAGATTTTTTTATATATTTTTGGTGGCCATAGTGAATATAAACACCAGCGTCATTAACGGTACCATTTAGGTAAAGCCATAAAATAACAAATAAATTTTAAGAGAGATGCCAGATGTTAAAAAAGTTTAGCCAACGCACTCCGAACCAAAAGAGGCTTACATATGTATGTCGGCTCAGTAGGCTTTAGTTACAATATACATTCATATGCACATAGTTTCCCACTTGACCGGGAAGATTTTCCGAAACAAAAATGCTTAATAGTCCATAGAACATTGCCGTTAACTTCAGCAGACTTTTGCTCCTTCTCAATTCACATGTATTCTTATGCTCTTGCTTTTAGTCGTCACTGACACAGCGACGTATGAACGCGCTTAGTGGGTGTATGCTCATATTCTTCTATTTTTTAATTTTATTTGTTTTCTTGTTTCTTGTAAGCAGCGGTGTTCAAAAGTAAAAATGCAGTTGAGTTAGTGACACCATGAAAATTGCTCTGAGAATTAAGTTGAATGGATAATTAGCATTATTAGTATCGAAATGAATTTGTTTTTATTAAAAAAGTAAAAATCTTAAAAAAAATACAGTTAAAAAAATCAGCATACACCCATCCACATGTTCATCGCTGTTTCATGGACGACTAAAAGCAAGAGCATAAGAATACGTGTAAGTTGAGCGTGAACAAAAGTTTCTATAAAATGTGCATGACTGTTTTAAAACAGATTCAGGCAAAGAGCTGCTCTTCACTTTCATTTTCACACGCACGTAATCACACGCATAGGCAAAAAATAAGCAACAAATAAACAAAGAGAAGCAAAGAGAAAACAAGTGCAAAAATATAGTGCAAAGTGGCCTGAGCGAAAAACTCTGAAATTACTACTACAATAGTAAAATGCATTAGTATTAGTTTGTCGAACGCTGATTTAAAGAAACAAGTATACTTCTCTCGTTTTTAGCGTTGAGAGGCAAAAAAGAAATGTTTTATCAGAGAAATGTTTGCCAAACATTCGAAGATGATGTTATTATCGAATGTCGTGGTCAAGAGGGTTAACATGTATTAGACCTTACGAAAGAAGTAGTCAGGATACTGTACACAAGCGCCAGCTGTAGTATCCTGCATGACGGCAGCATCAGTCATCAGCTTTTGGCGAAACCAATGATCATATCAGAAAAGTAATCAACTTGAACAGATAGTCATTTGATTAAATGACAATTTTTCTATACGATAATTGGCACTTTTAGGTTGTGCATAAAGTCTAGGTATTTGTATGGCTATGAGTCTTGGAACACTACGGTTATGAATGTAACTTTAAACCACACATCCAACTGCTGCCTGCAGCATACTCCTAAATAGATATAAATGTCTTATCATTCCTTATGGAAAGGAACTTACTATGTTCCAACAAAAAAGGAATAATAAGTGAAATGGATTATAGAGCCATAGAATGGCTAAGAACTGTAAGAGTTGTCCCTACTTGGGGACAGTGCACGACTTGAAGCCAGGCACAGCTAGAAGAAATTTATTGTGAGCTGTTACTTCTATTATTGTAGGAAGGCCTTTCGGAGGATATAAATCCTTATCTATGGAGTTCTTGTCCGATGAAAGACGGTGGATATTGGGTCACAATTGGCCATTCTGAACAAGGTGGAAAGGCTGACCTCTCGTGCCAGTCCGTAGACTGGTGCGGAGACAATAATCATCCCTGGATATCTTCATCAAATGTGTCTAAGACATTGCACCATACTACGTGGGTGGACCAATCCTGTTGAGTCGACAGATTGTACGATGCCTCTTAAAACTACAAGAGAGCCTATAGAATTAGAATACCTTCTAGGGATAAGCGGGATTCGCCCTTCGGTAGAACACAGTCTCGGTTTATGCGGGTGGCTCGAACACGAAAACTGGCACGGGGTCGGATTTCTTCTGATTAACTTGACATTAGGCTGTCTCTTTGCCCGACCAGTGCACAATTCTTCAGGCGGAGGCTTACGCAATAGACAGGGCCGAGAGGCGTATTCAGGATTGAACTTTCGAGACATCGGAGTCTTGTCGCAATCATTGCACTCGACGCCAACGTTGGAAGATCGTAATGTCTTCTACGCTGTATTCGCGCATGGCATTTTGTCGAACTAATATGGGTTCGGAGTCATGCGGGCATCCGAGCGAATGATATTGCTGATGAGTGCGCTACCAGGGCTGCTTCCTCGGTGTTACCTTTACGCAGGAGGACATACATGCCCCTCTAGTTGGGTTGTCAAGATTGATAGACAGATAGAGAGGCGATTAACATAATGGAACATAGGAAAATAGTGGAATGGGCTGTCTTTAAATAGGAGCTACAGTAAAGACTGTTAATGAAGAGGAAAAAGAAACGCTACAACATCTTCTCTGTAACTACCCCGCTCTATGCGGACGAAGACTAAGGCACCTGGGTGCATGTCACTTCAATAATCTGACTTTCTCATGGATGTGTCTCTGTCAATTTTGATCTACTCAGGGGTACCATTTGGCTAATGTGAGGGATTCATGAATTGAATATTCATCTTGGGACTCTTTCCTATTTGGTTTTTCGTCCTCCTTCCAAGGTCAATCTTGTAAAGGGTAGCACAATAGGCCATAGGGTTTTCGAGTGAAGTTGCGGTTCGCAGACTTCCAACGTGACCTAGTCTAATGCTATGTATAAGCTTCGCTAAGAGAGGTTGTTTATTTAAATTATAAGCACTTAATCCAGATCTCTAACCAAGCAGCATTTTCTGTAAATATTGAAACAGAAAATAGCTGCAAGGGGTTAAGCTGAATAGGGTAGCAGTTTTAATTAATTGGTTTTTAGCATTTGAACCTTCCTTTGGTACAAGTTTACTCGAATAAACCCGGATGGTACAATTTTTCTTGTTTTATAGTGTGTCGCATCTCCCATTAGCTAGCTTGCTTAACTTACACAAAAAGAGGCGCTGGCGCGTTGCGTACCTTTATTTTCCGATCGCTCAATATGTGGCTTAACGGTCTACTGCAGACCACTTGAACGTTTGGCGCCATTAAAGCTGCTACAACTTCGGTACATAGTAAACTATTTTTGAACCATAGAATTTGATTCCGCAGAGTTGCCTTAACAGTAGACAAGTCTTTCTTTGTTTTTTATATTGTTGCATTGAATCGCAGAATTTTTAAGTAAATTATGCACAAGTTATGCTCGACAGACTTGAAGTTCACCACTGTTAAACATAAATTTTACTACATTGTCTTTTGAGTATTTGGTTTTTGTATTTTTTTACATTCCACTGAGCTATTCCACATGTCGCCACATTATTCTTTTATTAGTCTGGCAACATTAATTTTTATATTAAAACCATAAAAAAGTCAGTGATTCTCAGGATGGTCTTCTGTTTTACTTCAATTTTTTTACACATAAAAAAATATTCTTCTGCTCTGTGCTTTTATGGAATGGGCGCGGTGTTGAAAAAAGCAACAACAACAAAAAACGAACAAAAATATATTAAAATGTCGTAAGACAAGTCGTTATTTAAACAAAACGCCCTCGAAGCCATCTGCAATTGAAGACAATCAGAAACAGAAATAACAGCAGCATTTTCAGTTTTCGTTTATTTTATTTTTTTTTTTGTTTCTTAATTTTTATAAAATTTCCACCAACAACAACAGCAGCAACAACAATGTAATGAAATAAAAATGCTTTTAGCACCAAGCAACACATTAAATGGCGTTTAAACAGAAGTTGTGATGCAAAAAAAAAAAAAGAAAAACTTCACAGAATTCTAAACCTCGGACAGACGTATGTATGTATGTACATACATATGTATGCGTGTATGTACAAGTACTATAAAATGTTAACAAAATTGTTATTAAACAGTGCTGTAGTGTAACTATTTAAGAAATTTTCTTTTTTAGAAAACAAAACAGCTTAAATCTGATTTTCTAATAAAAAAATAAAATCTAAGTTTCTTTAAAAACGTTTATTCTATTCTTTTTACACAACACAATAACACTTTGATCGAATTGTAATGCACCAATAATTAGTGTATTCTATATGCCAATCGTGGGATTATACAATTTATTGTCTCATACGGCAACTCACAATATTATTGTGCATATTTATGCCAGTAAAATGCAACCCTGGTACGACAATCGTGTAAAAGTTTTATGGGCAATCATGCACCAATGTAAATTCCAAAAATACACCAATATTTATTGCATTCTGATGTGGCAATTGAAGAAGACAATAATCACCGATTTTTATTTTTTAATTAATTTCTTTCTTTAAAAAACACGTGTTTATACGGAATTTATAATTGTCATCCCTTAAAATATGCATTATTTAAATTATTTATATGTAAGTTGCATCTCAGACTTCCTCCATTTCTTTTTTTCATTTTCACTCTTTTTTATCTAGAGGACACCTGATAATCAAAGCCGATGCATTTTTTATTTTTTAGAGAAAAAATCATCTTTACTTTTGAGAATTAAATATAATTTGTAATTATATTCCAATTTAAATAAATAAATATATTAGTGAATTAATTTTTGTAAATTGATTAAAATGTTTTCTCATATGCACCATCAATGGCCCTTCTTGTAAGCCAATCTCTGACCCACACACTCCTTTTTTACTATTTCTTTTTATTTATTTGTTCACTAAATGTCCTTCTTTTTTTGAAGAACTAACCATTTTAAACACCAAACAAAAATAATAATAATAATAATAATAATAATAATAATAATAATAATAATAATAATAATAATAATAATAATAATAATAATAATAATAATAATAATAATAATAATAATAATAATAATAATAATAATAATAATAATAATAATAATAATAATAATAATAATAATAATAATAATAATAATAATAATAATAATAATAATAATAATAATAATAATAATAATAATAATAATAATAATAATAATAATAATAATAATAATAATAATAATAATAATAATAATAATAATAATAATAATAATAATAATAATAATAATAATAATAAT
This sequence comes from Wohlfahrtia magnifica, assembly GCA_023159175.1. Lineage (NCBI taxonomy): Eukaryota > Metazoa > Arthropoda > Insecta > Diptera > Sarcophagidae > Wohlfahrtia > Wohlfahrtia magnifica. The sequence continues at coordinate 5,053,970 of JAKWBJ010000534.1, read as the reverse complement.
AATAATAATAATAATAATAATAATAATAATAATAATAATAATAATAATAATAATAATAATAATAATAATAATAATAATAATAATAATAATAATAATAATAATAATAATAATAATAATAATAATAATAATAATAATAATAATAATAATAATAATAATAATAATAATAATAATAATAATAATAATAATAATAATAATAATAATAATAATAATAATAATAATAATAATAATAATAATAATAATAATAATAATAATAATAATAATAATAATAATAATAATAATAATAATAATAATAATAATAAATATATTTAATGTACCACAACAGCTGATTGACAGAGTTGCCGTAAACTAGAACAATCGTCTGACAGCCTTGGGACAATTATTGTCGATACATCGTTTCGCGCCATCTTGTGACAATAAATTTTGTATAAAATAAGACAACCGTGTGAATACAGAATTTTGAATTGGGACAATCTTATTATTGTGCGCTAATTTGTCACAATAAAATTTGTATCAGATTGGTGTATTTGAGTCAATCATGTGATCCCAGCTATAATGAGGGCAGTATTATGGCTAAGGTGTGTGTTGCTCAAAAAATAAGTCTGTAGAGTAAACATCGATGGAAATAACGCAGCTAATGTGTTTGGTGAAATATTTCAGAAAAATTTTAAGGAATCTGCCGAAAAAATGAAATTACGATTGATTCTTTTCCAACAGGACTACGCATTTCAACGTAATTTTGTGCAAAAATTAAAAATCAAGTATTGAAATGTTTGTCTCAGTTAACAGATTTGAACCCCATTGATAAAATATCGCCAATTTTACACATTAACCTCTTTTTACTAATGACATAAGCTTCTGAACAAGGATACAAGTTAAATACGCAAGGATTCCTTGAGAAATATTAGACTTAGACAAGTAGTAAATATTTGTCATATAATGCTAGAATTAACTTCATATAATATGTTTGATTCTTACAATCTTAATTGTCGCGTGTAAATTATACTTCAATGTATAAAAATTCAATAAAAACTCAATTTTTTTCGGTGTTGTATGTTTCAAAACTATCTTTTATTTTTCAGATACGTTACTCATTTAAATATGTATTTTATGATGAGTTTTGAAAATATCTCATTCTTAGCGACATGATCGCTTTATTTACGAATTTATAGTTTCAATTTTCGCCTAACGAGCAAATAGAGCGACTATATCAAGGTTTGGTGAAAATCGAAAAACTATGTCAAAGATTTTGGGACGAGGGTATGAAGAGTGACTCCAAAGCGTGAAAGAGATTTTAAACAATAGACACGACTCAGCTAGACTACTCTTCATTTCTGTATTTTCAATTGTTATTGAATAAAATGGACATTAAATGGTAAAAAAATAATTATTTCATGCAATATCTCGAAAACTAGAACCAATCGCAAAAAATTGAGAGCATATTTGAATTCAACGCCTCAAACATCCTAAGAAATAGCTTTCAGTTGCTCTGAAACAAAATATATAAAATAAGCTTTTTATCCATGAAATATATGTATTTTTACTAATTGGGATTAAAAACCAGCGTTGCCGTTTTAGTTATTTTTAACCAAAATTGGTTATTTTGTTCTTTGATGTGTAGATGTGTAGTTTTTCCGTTTTGGTTACTTTTTTCTCGAAGTGAAAATGTGAAGACAATGATTTCTTTTAACGCTTATTACCCAGGTCCTCACTGAGTGTATCAGTTTAAAAATGATTTTTTGGCAAACTCCTCCTCCTCTTACCAAAAACTGCAAGAATGAATAGAACCAATTTCTTGTATTCTGTTCTAAAGTGAAAGCTACTCCGATCGAAACAAATGTTAGTCTGACGGGCAATGTCTGGACTATAAGGCAGCTGAAACAATTTTCTAAATAGTTTCAACTGATCTTGGAACATTTGTTCGAGCGTTGTCTTAAAAGATATATTTTTCATTGCCAGCAATAATTGAATGCCGTTACAATTTTTCCCAGCTTGTATAGCTTTTTGAGTTTAAAAATAATCTCCATAAAGTAATGCCTTCAATTCATCATCTCTGAATATTTTTGCTTTTCCTGGGAGGTCTTCCTTTTTCCTGTCAAAATCATTACTTCTGAACTCCAAAAGTAATCTCTGGCATCCTGAGAGCGGTAAGACATATTCAGCTTTGGCAAAAAATCAAAGCAAGAAAACTTCGATGTTTATACTATTTCGTCCAGTGGCTAAATGAGAATAAATATCTGACACATTTAACTCCAACGCTATTGTTTGGTTCGGGTATTTAGCGATGCATTAAGATATCTCTTAGTAAAGGCTATTGAGCTAAAATTATCCACAATTAAATTTTAAAACCTCTAAAGTAAACATATGAGCGAACGATGTTTTCTATTGTGCGAAGTGTGTTAATACGTAGTTAAAATATTTAGAACAAATAGGAGAATATGCCTCATCAATTGTTGTGCCAAGTTTTTTTTCACCAGTTTATATTCAAACAATACTGCTATAAATTCCATATATAGAACGATATTTTAATGTTTTTTGTATTAAAATTACGATTTAAAATTTACTTACTTTTTTATTGAAATTTGGTTACAAAAAAATCAGAATTGTGGCAAGGCTGCTTAAAACCCAAAATAAGATATTTCTATGGATACAGCTTTGTTTTTTCTTTCGTTTTAATGGCTAAAAATCTTAGCGATTTTCGTAGGGAAATTAAATTTTTTCCCTATATATTTATATATTTTTCTCCGTCACTCCTTTAGGGAGCATTTTGGCTTTCCACAAAGCATCCATTGTTTTGTTTCAGTTTTATTAATCAAGTTGATGATTAATCCACTGTAGCTTCCTACCGTGCGATTGTGTAGTGGTAAAGTTCCTTGCTAAGTGGTGATGGAGATCTTTACCTAGTACTGTAATTTTTTCCAATAGATGGCGTTTTTTCGTGATTATTCGTATGATGTTTGTCATCATCGTCAAAGATAAGCTAGAAGATCAGGCTTTTTCTTTATTTTATAGATGGAGTTGTCTGGAGGGCAGTTGAAGCCTCTTTATTAAAAAACCGAAAAAACAATAAAATTTTTTCGTCATATCCTTTGCTCTGGCTCGAACTTGGGCCGCTTGTTCTACATGCGTGGCACCAAGCCACCCCAAATTTTTTCTCTTTTGGTAATTATAGGTATTTTTCAAAAAATTTACTGGCAACACTACTTACTTACTGCATTCTAACATATCGGTATAAAAAAAAATCGTAAAATTTCCTTTGGGCTAAAAATCGTATACAGAAACAAAAATAATAAAATTTTTAAACTTCAATTTATAAATAAAACAATTTTCAACACTTTTATTGTTCTCAACACACAACGATTTACTCGAATAAGTCATGAAATGAAAATGCGAGAGAAAGAAAGAAAGTCATTTGCATAAATTTTGCATTAAAATACAGATAAAGTGGGCTTTCAAACAACAATCACAGTTAAATACTCGCAAAAAAAAAAAACGAAAACAAAAAACTACAAACCAGGTATTATTTATGCGAAAATAAATAAATGAATACAATGAATAAATATGCGAGTATGTGGGTATTTGTGTGGAAAATCCTTTTTCCTTCATTACTTTCATTAAGAGGATAACGAGAGACTCAGAGCCAATGCAACAGACCCTAATCGAATTAGCAACAGTTGGGAAAAATGAAATTATTTATTCGCAAACAAATACAGTAAATGAATGAAAACAATGAATAAGAAGATGGGTAGATGATGTAAAAAGGATACAAAACTTTCACTTTAGCCACTCAAGGACACTATTACTTGATATATAAATGACTGCCTGCTTGTGCTCATATAATGGGTGGGTATATACATGTTTGTTTTGCAACAAAAAAAAAACAACAAAAAATATTTCAATAATTTGCTTGCCGACTGGCTGACTGATACGAAAATAAACAACCCAATGGTGAAATGCAAAAACAAGAAAAATAAAAAGGTTTTAAACGAATTTGCATAAAATAATAGTTGGAGTGTTAATCTCATTTTGCTGTTATTTTGCATAACTTTTGTAATTTTTAGGTTTCTATTGTAACTCGAACAAAAAAAAAGTTGAAAAAAAATTTATGCAAAACGTACATGCACGCACTTTCACTCATTTCCATTGTTGCGGCCACACACTGTGGCTGACTTCTTTTTTTGCAACATTTTTAAGCTGTTAAGGTGTTAATTTATTGTTAAAAAAGATTTAAATCCTTTAAATGCTGATACGAAAAAAGGTGTTGATATTTTGTGTAACAGTTTCCTTTCTTTTTGTCTACAAACTATTGTTTGCGAAAATCCAAAACATTTAGGTTTTGCCTATTGTTTCGAGAGCAAGAGAATAGCAACAGAGTATATTTCAACATAATCGGGTAGTTAATGAAATAATTAATAGATTAACTTCTTTAGCCCATTATTTGCAGCAAAGGATTGAATAAAGATTTTGTAAAAATACATTTTAGGAACTGGCGAATAATTTGATTAAATAAAAACATTAAAAAGTTTATAATTTAAATATACGGAATGTTTGGTAAGGTGAAGCTGATGGCTATGTGGACCAGTGTTTTGCAATCAAATTGGCTTAAAAACAATTTTTTTTTTTTTTTTTTTGACAAATTCAGTTTTATTCATACCAATATAAAATAGATCTGGAAATTTCTCATGCAATAACTGAATAGTTTGACTGGCTGTGTGACTTGTGGCACCGTTCTGTTGAAGCCAAAGGTCACTGATGTCAACATTAGCCAATGCATATCCTTGCTCGGGCCGATGATGCCGCCTATCCACAAACTGCACCACACGGTCACTTTCTTTGGATGTAATGGTTTTTCGAGGACTGTTTGTGGATTTATTGATTCATATGCGGCAATTTTGTTTGATTACATAACCGCCTAATTGTTTTCGTTCAGTTTTTCAAATAGCCAATTCACAAACGTTCGACGGCTGGCTTTAATTCTTCAACGAGTTGTACTTGATAAGCGTGAAGATAAAGATCTTTATGCAGAGTATCGCGCAAAGTTCCTCTGGTGATGTCCAATTGTTGCGAACGTCGAAGTTCACAACACTTTGCTGTACAGCGGCTATGTTTTCATGACTATGACCACTACGAGCGTTTTGTTTTGATCTATTGTCAGCAACAGTACCGTTAGCCTCGGATTTAGCGATTGAATTACGCACAGCTGTCTCAGAAGCAAACTGATTATAAGAAAAGCTGCACGAATTTTACAAAGTGATACAGTAAAATTTTTACCATTTTGACAGTAAATTTTCACAATTAAAATTCATTGATCAGTGTTACGTTCCATAGTTAAATAGAGCTACTCAATGTACGTCTGAACTAAAACGAAGTTAAGTACCGTGCAGACGATGGGAACTTTTGGAAACTTTTGGAAAAACCTAGGAGTGAAAGGAACAAATATACGTATCTACCAATGACAGATTGGATTAGGTATAGATAGGTTTTCATCTGTTTTGATCTAACTCTACTGCTCTTTCCAGAAAGTTTCTTTCATATTTAAAAGGTAGCATATTTTAAAGTGTGCCTTCACACTATCAAAGAGATGCACTTTTTTGTCGAAAACAAATAAAAAATTAATTAAATCTAATTCTAATTCTAATTATTAATTCTTTTCATACGATACGAGGTCTAAAAGTACAACATTGTTGCATTTTATAAGGCGACATTTTTTTAAAAGATCACGTTACCATATCTTCGTGTTGCATTTTTTTTTAAGAAAAGAACTATTTAATAGCAAGGGAATTGTAATATTTTCAGTGCAAAAGTCATAAATGAGCCACTAGATATCTGCCTTACTGGATCACAACGCAGATTTGCAGAGATTCAATATAGGGTTTGCACGGTGCTTTTAGTGACGTAAGTAATGCAAACGTTATTTCTATTATGATACACTAATTTGGGCGTTTGCCAGAGAGTTTCTAAATTTGGCACAAATAACATAATGGTCTTACGGTACGGTACGGTATGATCTTTATGGTACTTTTAATAATTTTTTTTTGTACCAATGTTACAAACAACAAACTAAACAAATTTTTAAAGGAAAAAATCGCTTATTTGCCTTCCATCATATCTGTGCTTGAGTAATTTTATAATGCACTTGCCTTCCAAACCGGCATTTAGTTAAACACCCGCATTGTGCATTGACGATTTTTTACATTTTTGACCCTGTTGAGATCACAAAACACATAATTTGCGAGGCTGAATGCGATCCCACATTCTTAAAATGATCATTACAAGAGACGAGACGTAGGTTTTTGGGTACGACACGCAATCCAAACATCAGGCAAGAGTTCATCAAATAGCCGAGACCAAAAAACCACGCCGTTTTCAGTTAAAATAGAAGGCAGTGCTAATGGTTTTCATGGATAACAACGGTGTAATGCGTCATGAATTTTTGTCAGAAGGCCAGACAATAAACAAAGAGTATTATTTTGGCAACTCGCCGAAAGCGACCAGAATTGTGGGTAGAAAACTCGTGGATTTTGCTCCATGATAACGCACCGTCGCACAGTGATATCATTATTCGCAATTTTTTGACGAAAAATGCAACAAATACCATCCAACAGCAAGCGAATTCACCTGATTTATCTCCCTGTGGTTTATTTCTGTTCAATCGAGTTAAAAAATCCATTACGGGGAACGCGTTTTAGCAGACGAGAGAAAAGAATGGAAAAATCGCAGGAAGTATTGATGGAAATACCGAAAACCGAATATAAAAAAATAAATAAAAAAAAATTTTTTTTAATCGGAACACTATTATAATGGGTTATTCCGGAAACTTTTTGATCAAGGTAGTATTTTTTGCCTCTATGCATTTAGCTCAATCGATTTTAGTTATACGCTTTTTTAAAGTGAGACCAAAAAATCAATTATAAATTTGAGTACAAAGACGGTACTTTCGAAATTTACGAAATACGAACAACACTGATGTACCATAACCATCAGGAATAATTAAAATTTGAAATCCAAAAATTGCTTTCAAGATCTTTAACATAAGCCCTTTGACATAAGCCCTTAGAAAAATAATAAATTCATTCATTTGCATAATTTCTTTTCAATTTCATTTATTTCTTCTCTAAACATTTATTTTCTCACACAATTTTTATTTGTGAATAGAAAGATGCTGCTGCTCTTTTTTATTTCACCCGTTACATACAAAAAAACAAAACAAAATTAATAATAAAAATAAAAAAGAAATCTGTTCCTCTCAAACGGGACATTTGTTTTCTTATCCTGTCATATCCTTTTTTCTCAAATCAAATATTCGAAAACATACAAAAAAACATGCAATTTTTGTTTTTGTGGCGTCTTTTCCTTTCTGTCTGTCCGTCTGTCATCATGTTAAAAGTTGTTTAAGAATTTCACTTCCATTATTCGCTGATGAAACTAGACAATGCGCATCTAAAAAGAGGAAAACATTAATGAAACAAACCCTTTAGAAGGAACAGCATTTCCTTTCATTCTTCAGTTTGTGATATGTATTGTAGAGAGTTTTTTCTTATGTCAAATCGTTTATTAATGATAATGCTTAAGCAAATGTCCCTTTTCTTCTTTATTATGATCCTCATCGTTTCATTATTTCTTTTGTTATTTTAATTAGACATACAGATATTCAAAACTCTTCCGTTCTTGTGCGGAATTCAAAAATTAAGAATAATGCGAAAGTGAAGAAGTACACATTTCTTATGGGAAAAAAGCTATAAATGGTGTGGTGGCATGTCGATTCAGGTAAGATTTGCGGTACGAGTGAATGTGAAATTGAATTTTTATAATAAACATGATCAGTTTTAGTTTAACTTTCGTTTCGTATGGTGGTTTTATTTAAATAAAATAAAATAGAAAAAAGAATGTTTAAAAAGTTTTCGAATGAGAAACTAATTTTGTCTTACAAAATATCACCTGTTTTCGTAATGCTATAAACACATTCAAGGCTACCGACCATCGACTACAAGCTGTCAAAAATTGGATAAATGTGTGCATATGAGAAATATTATTTTAGCGGCAACACGGCTACCGACAACACGACTACCGTTGTAGTCCGTAGCCAACTTAAGCTAGGATCACACGATTTTCGCAAATGTACCAATATGACACAATTTCAATTGTGCTTTATTGTAGCAAAATATCCAAATTATCGCAATTTATTCTGCCAAAAAAAAAAAAAAAAAATTGTTTAATTTTAATATTTACGTATTGTCTACTTCGATTGTCGCACAAGAACACAATAAATATTGGAGCGTTTTTAATATTTTTATTGCCACATTACCGTACCAATAATTGATGCATTGCGACAATTGTGTGACCCCAGCTTTAGACTAATTTCTATTTTTCTTGGCGACAACAAACAGTTTAGTGCTGTCAATACAATAAGATACATGCATAGGCCTTTTAAAAAAGCGCTACATGTAATATATACATAAAAAACGGTAAAAAAATGTATGTGACACCGGTCATGCGCTTGCACTCAGCCACCACAATAAGGAGCTTTATCTGAAAGAATCTGAAGTGATGCTCCTTTCATTTTGGAAAACTGAATCCAGTACACTCTAAAGGGTGACACTTCTCACCCAATGGGCAATCTAAAAGTTAAAATTTAAAAATGCAATAAAAACGCATCATTGTTGCACCATCGTTTACATCAATACCATGAAGAGCGGGCACAAAAAAGCCGGTTATCTTAGTGCAATAGGTGTCTCCGTTGACCGTAATGGTTGCACCGTCCTCATTTTCAAAGAAATATGATTCAATGATGCCTCATTTCCAAAAGCCGAAGCAAACAGTCACTCGTAATGAGTGCATATGCTTCTGTAAGACCACGTTTGGGTTTTTTAAACTCCAAATACGGCTATTTTGCTTATTAACATACCCACGTATATCAGCTTCATCCGAAAAGATGTTTATTTCTTAAACAAATTTTTTTTCTAATATTTTTTTTGTGGCTATTTCCGATCAATTTACATTTAATTTGGAAATAAATTTCCAATAAATCCCAACGCTGCTCAAGCGTAAATCGATTCATTTCGTTCAGTGGAGATAATATGCTGAATTCTGTGACAGAATAGAATGACATTAGTTAGCCAGATTCGAAATAATTGCTGACTCAAATTGAAACCGATAGATGGCCCACTCGATATATATAGAAACGGCGAAACTTTGCGTAAAAAATTATTTGTGATATTACAAGTCGCTAACGCTACACTAATTTACAGTTGAGAAGTAGTTCAAAATTCAGAATTACCTGTTGGTTTTTTGTCTAAAGAAGCGTCAGAATCTTTTAATAAAATATTTAAAAATTTAGAGAGCCTAGTGGAAGGAAATGTAGTATAATTAATAATTTTGAAACTATCTTTAACCTATTTTTAATAAATTTAGACCCGTTGGCCGCGACTACTTACAAGGCCCCAATGACAAAACAAAAAGTGGTTCCTAAGGTAGCAAAATGTCTTTTTCATTTATCATTTAATAAGTTGGATCTCAACGCAAGTAGTGACTAAGTTTCTCCTGAAACACAAAGTGATAGCGAATAAATTTTAAAAAATTTATTTTAAAATGTCATATGTCATTTACATAAGCTTTGTAATTTCAACGAAACAAAATAGTACTTTTTTATTTTTATCTATTTCTTTATATTTTTCAACCAAAAGTGTATTTTTTGATTGATTCACAGTACCTAGACCACGGCCTCTGCAATGATACCCATATCTTATACCTAAACACAGCGGTTTGATTCCAGGTATGGTACTATCCTACCCCACTGTGCTTTGTTCAGGTATAAAGGTTCAAATTTTTGCCAAAAAATATTTCTGGTCCAAATAGCTGTCTTCTTTTTATGAACTGGACGAATGAAAAAGATTGCTCAGAACCAACGTTGCCGCTTTGGTCCAATCGGATTAAACTTGATAGTTTTTCGTTTTTTAAAAACTGTTTGGTAGTTGGGTTGGTTTGTTGCAATTTTTTTACATTTTTGGTAGTTTATCCTCCTGTAAAAATGCTTTTAGTCATGGTAAATTTGTTCTCTTAAGAACACAGTATATAATTTAAAAAAAAAAAAAAACTTTGAATTAAATTAACAACAACTTTCAATAATAATAATAGCCACGGTTACTGAATGATGTGTCGTTTTACAACGAATTATAGCAAAGAATAGAGATGACATTATGGCAGTGACTATAGAAAGTCGCACCAGATTACCGTAAATGGAGAGTAAAAACAAAATTTTTAAATCTGATTTAACATTCTGTCGCTAAGAGCATTTCTGTTTTATTTGTTTTAAATACATTTCTAGCAGTCTTACATTGTATTCTTAATGTTGTATTCAGCAACTTCCGAATAATTGGTTTGCATTCATGACATAAAATATTGAATTCAAAAGAAAAATACAATATTTTATGATCATTTTGTATTTTTGAATGATGTGATAGTGTTCCTTAATACAGCTGTACAGAATGATGGGAGCAGAATATATTAAGGTCGATTGGCGCAGTATAGAATTTGATTTCAGGCCCATGGTTTTGGTAGAATTTTGGAAAATTTTTGGTAAGAATAGATGATATTTTAATAGAAAGAACGTCAGTTTAAAGCAGCGTTCGGCAAACTAATATTAATGTATTTTACAATTATGATAGTAATTTGAGAGTCTCTCATTCAGGCCACTTATTTTTTATATATTGTGTATTTTTAAGGGAGATCGATTATTCGACTTTTTTCAAGAACCAGCTTTCGAATAATTCGAAAAGTAGCACTTTAGAAACCCGGTTATTTAAATAAAATTGTTCTTAATTCGTGAAGCGCATAGCTATAACGGAGAGCTTAAAATTAAAGTGGGAATCAATACTAACAATAATTCTAACAAATCTCATAAAAACTATGCCAAAACGGTGTGTGGGGCCACAAAAATCACAGTTTATTACATAAAGTACTGAAAGTTGCTTAAGTTTCGAATAGCTACTCATGGAGCTAATTTCGTTTTTGTTGCATTACTTGGTAGAAAATGGAGTTAAAGGTTTGTCATTATAGTTATAATTAAGGTGCCTATAATAACAAAAATTAAATGTTTTACTTTGAATAAATTCATTAGTAATATAATTTGCTTAGATTTCGAGCAGCACTGTATGTAAATTTATGCACCACATATTTAATAGTGTGTGTGTCACTGCGGTATGTTGGGTTAGAACTCACCTACCAACCAAGAATTCGTCGGTTCAATCCCACACCACACCGTCTGACAATTCTCAACAGCGATATCACCTCACAACATTACTAGCGATTGGTTATGTGTATTTACTCTGTGAAAAACTTCACTAACTAATATATCGGGTCCGCCATCTAACGTTTTGTTTCAACTAGTGCTTATTTCGTGAATGGTAACACTTAGCTCATGTCTGATTTGACAGGTAATTAGTTTTATCCTTCCTCTGAACTAATAATGTTTGTTATACGCTTGAACAACGCTGGGAAATAGTGCGACATTACTTTGAAAATCATGGTAATGCTGCAGAATGTGTGCGATATGTTCAGATGAAGCTCATTTTGATCTTGGCAGGTATGTAAGAAAAAAAAAACAAGAAAAATTGACGCATTTGGGCCACAGAAAAGCCGCACGAATACATTGAAAAGCCGATACACCCAAGACGAGTCACTGTTTGGTGCGGATTTTGGTCCAGAAGCATAATTGGGCCAATTTTCTTCGAAAATGAGCAAGGAGTGGCCGTTACAGTCAATGGCGATCGTTATCGGGCCATGTTGAGCAAATTTTTGTTAACAAAAATTGAACAGGAGAATATTAGCAACATTTGGTTTCAATAGAACGGCGCTACGTGCCACACAGCTGAAGTTACACTCGATGTTTTGCGCCCTGTTTTTGAAGATCGCATTATCAGCCGTCGTCGATGTCGTTTGGCCAACTCGGAGCTGCGATTTGACACCGTTGGACTATTAATTGTGGGGTGCCGTCAAAGATAAGTGTTACGCCAACAAGCCAGAGACAATTGACGTTTTAAAGGACAATATTCGTGAAGCCATTGGTGAAATACAGCTGCACACAATCGATAATGTGCTTAAAAATTGAACCGATCGTGTTGGCTACAGCACGGCCAGCCGAGGCAGCCATTTGAATGAAATTAATTTCCATTATTAACCGGAAAGATTGTATTTCCAAATAAAAAAAGAAATTTGAGAAAATATTCAGTAGTTCCTTTATAGCATTTTCAAAAAAATATGGCGGACCCTTTATGTATCTGCCGTTCGGAGCGTTTGTGGATTTGTTGGCTTTCAATGAGTCTCGTTGTTCATTCTTCATATATTAAAATCAGTATTTATTTACAAAGATGAGAAACGGTTATTGTTACTCAAGAGCGCATATCTTTTTCGATAAACCTTGGTTTTCACATTCTTTGTTGCCATATATACAAAAATAATAATTAAATTTATGCAAATAGTTAAACGGTGAGCATATTTTCAATAAAAATATACAAACGTATAGAAATTAAACTTATTTAAATTAACCTGTTATTCGTGTAAAATCAACCGGTTTATTCGGTATTCGAAAAATGAAGATTTTGAAAAAACCGTATTCGACAAAACCAAAAAAAAAAAATGGTTTAAACCGGTCGAATAATAACCGTCCGATCCCCCAGTATTTTTCCACTTGTTTTGTCTTTACTTCTCTTTGTTTATTTTTTGCTTATTTTTTGCCTATGCGTGTGACTACGTACGTATGAAAATAGAAGCGAAGAGCAGCCCTCTGCCTGAATCTGGTTTAATGCCTAAATTTTAGCAACTTTTCAATATTTCTAATGACAAAACTGCATTTAATCATCACCAAAACAGGAAATTGTGAGAAAAACTATTGCAAATCCCTTTAAAAAACAAAAGAAAAACAAAAATATTTACGAATTATTTTTCATATTTATTTAATAATCTGGTGTTTTGAAACAAAAATATTATTTTAATAGAAAACAAAACAATACCATCAACGACCATCGTCATTATTTTGCCACAATTTTTTCTTTTTTTTTAATATTCTCTTGCAATAAAATAAAACCCACACCAACAACTCAAAGTTTTACAAAAACAACAAAAAAAGAGCATAAAGCAAATTGAAAAAAGTAATGCTTTCGTTGTGAAAAAAAAACAAAACAATAGTGGCGGTTTTTCTACATTATTTTTATCAAATTTTACATTTTTTATCCCTTTTTTGGTAGATTTCTGCTTTAAAACGGGTCACGTTTTATGATATTTTTTTGTAAATTTTTCTCGATTTTTTTATCTTTTTTCACCACTGCAACTATTACAACTACGGCTGCTGCAACTACAGCCGCTGTTGAACACAAGGCTTGTTGTCGTCGTTTATGCCGGTAGCCATTATGAGCCACAGGCTCAGAAAAAAACTATTTTGTACTCGAAAGATATAAAAAACAATAGAAATGGAAAACAAAACAAACATCTATACACTGCCGAGTATAGAGCAGATAGAGCAGAGCAGAGAGAGTAGAAAAAAATTAATTTGCATACAAACCCGGTCTGTATGCAACGGATTTACAACAACTTTTAATATTTTTCATATAAACGCAGTTTTGTAAGAGTGTGTGTGTGTGTGTGTGTGTGTGTGTGTAAAGAAAAAAAATGTGTTCACTAGGATGTGTACACAGACACTGTCAATGATTTGAGCAGGGTAAAGTTTATATCTAAAGCAGCTTTTCTTTACAAAATGCTTAGACACTCATAGGTTTTCTAACTAGGAGAACAGTAATTCTGGGGCTTTATAGCAGGGATGGACTGCACTTGTAGTAGTATTAGAAATAAATTTGTGCAGTGTGCGTTGAAGGAAAAAGTCAAAAAGGTAAACAACGAAACAAATAAACAATTTTAAAACGCAAAACGACTTACATGTGCTTTTATCAAAAGCTATCACACAACTGAATAAAATTTTTGTTCATTTCTTATTCTCTGTAGAATATTTTTATTTTCTTTGGGACTTATACATATAGGGAGCAGATTAAACTTCGTCTTTTAAGTGCCACTATGGACGCATGTGCTTTATGGGAAAAGGAATCATTTCCAGAAAAAAAGCGTTTTATATCTTAACATAGTCGCAATAAATAACCGCAAGGGGCTAAGTCTAGTGAGTAGGATGAATAGCGAGCCGTTGGTAGCCCAATTCATGAATTTTTGCTTTGACTTGAAAGATTTTTTTTGCTAGACATCCTTTTTTAACATAAACGATGGACCTAGAACCATCTGCTAAGACGGTAGGACATGTCATTAATGAGGACAGACAATTTATGGAGGGAAAATTACGAAGCGCAAGACGTAACATCCGAATCGTCATCTATAACAGAAAATTAAGTAACTGGAAGTGCGTTAAGTACGCAGTGGGACACATCACGAGCCATACAGAACAGAATAAAATCCGCAAATAGATCTTGCTTTGCGCATTCAGAACTGATGAAGTCGAGATTACCCTCCAGAAATTTGAGCCTTCGTATATACATATAAGATCGTTATAAAATGCCATATAGTTGTGAAATCTGGATGCTGAAAGCAAATGAAATCAAAATATTACAATGCTTCGATTATATAAATGGCGTCCCAAAATGAACGCAAGATTTGAACTTGTCGCCATGTGTGCAGTAAAGTGTTGGCAACCCTAAACAATAGTAATTTTACAGCTGATAGTTTAGGGTTAGTAAAAATGGAGCGTTACACGATAGAACAACGTGTCTTTATTATTGAAAAATATTACAAAAATAATGAAAGCAGTTCGAATATTTCATACAAAATATGGTCGGAATAGTGTTTTAACTTCGTCAACTATGAAGAGATTAATTGAAAAATTGAGGGAGACTGGATCTGTTGGAGATCTCAAGTACACTGGTCGTCCAAAAGCCATTCAAAAGTCAATGTCGAAGCAGTGCTTGATGTCGTGAATTCGACGTCGTGAAAAAAAATTGCAAATTTCAAGAAGCTCTCTACAATGTATACTCATTAAAGGATCTATGTCTCCATGCTTACAAAATCCAATTAACACAACAACTGAAACCTAGTGACCATGCACTGCAAAGTGAGTTCGTTCAATGAATTATTGAACATCAACAAATGGATGCTGATTTTTCGAACAAAACCATCCTAAGAACCTGAGAACCCACATGTGACTGTCAAAAAACAAATGCATCATACTTTTTTGGAAATAAGGCAGGTCAAGCAGTGACTGTTACTGATGCTCGATATCGCGATATGATAACACAGTTTTTTCTGCCGAAATTGGATGATATAGATGTGGCCAATATGTAGTTTCAATAAGACAGTGCCACATGCCGTACAGCCCGTGAAGCAATTCAATTACTACATGAGAAATTTCCAGTTCGTGTACTCTCTGGTTTCGGTGTTCAGGATTGGTGTGATATAACAAAGATCGTGTGATATAACACCACCTCTATGTCAAAAAGCCCACAACCACCCGTGCATTAAAGGTTGAGATTTAATACTGTATCAATGAAATTCAGCCACATTTATGCAAAATGATTATGGAAAATTTCGACAAACGAATGAATATGTGCATGCACAGCCGTGGAGGCCATTTACCCGATGTGTTATCGCATAAATAGCCCTATGCTATGTACTTTATAATTCAATATACTTTATATTCAAATTTTGCGTTAATTTTGAGGCACCCTTTATATGATGAGAAATAAATGTGGCCCTGTACGACTTGAAGGTGGTGCATTCCGCATCCGGTACAATGAAGATCTCGCCACATTTATCAGCGGTGCAGATGCATTTAAATAAGTATGTTAAAGCACAGTAAATTCGATGATATGGTCACATTACGAGAATGAATTACGAAAGAGCTTCTTCAAGACGAATCCACAGGGATATCCGCGATCCACGATAGAAGAAAAGATCGGCCGAAAAAAGATGGAGAGATAATGTAAAAAGTGATATAAGAAGTGTGTGCATATCAGAGTTGAAAAGAAAAGCTAAATATGGAGTGACGTGAATATGAATTGTAATGAAAACAATGCTTCACCCCGAATTGCGTCGTCTGCAGGATGTTAATGAAGGCACGTTCATACAAAGACACGGTTGGGTTAATAACCTTTGGTTCCAAAGCCCTATTTAATTTTCGCCAAACTTTTGACTGACCCTCACCCCAAAAAACCATATTACACGTGTAATATTCACCGACGAATGTAAGTTTATGGTTTTTGGAGTCAAAAGTTTGGCGAAAATCGAATACGGCTTTACAACCAAAAAATTTTAACCCAACCGTAAAACATGGAGGAGGGTCAGTCATGGTCTGAGGATGTATGGCCGCAAATGAAGTTGGCAGGCTGATATTCATTGACGGCACTATGGATAACGCTATGTATGTGGAGATTTTAAAGGATAGCTATCTGCCAAGTTGTGAAATTTTATACCTGTGTATTCTGTATTAGTTCAAGATAATGGTTCAAAGCATATTTCGAAGCTGGTAAGTGAATGGCAGCTAAACAATGTTAAAAACATACTGGAACACCGCCCATAAACCCTTCGCTCTACACGTTATAGAGCATTTATGGAAAACGTCATATCAGGTCAGTTTCAGTTTTTCATTGGGAAGAAATTATCCCCAAAACAACAACAAAATTGGCCTAATCCATTCTGTCCCGATTAGTAGATGTTATAAAAACTAAAGGAGGTCACACAAAATATTTTTTTTTATATCCATTATTCAGATCGTATGTAAGCTTTTGTAAATTTATCAAAAAACTAAAACTGATGTAAACTTTTGTAAGACTGTGTATCTACAAATCTTATTATCTTATTAAATATAATAAAAAAAAAACAATTTAATGCACTAACCATTCTAACGACCTAATCAAAGCTCTCTGGATATAAGTTTGTTTGTTTTTAATACCTTCAAACGAGTTATGGTAGTTGTTGCAACCAAATAAACGTAATCGTACAACACGCGAGTCATCATCAGCGTAATAAAATAAAAATTTATAGACACACCAGGAACAGGCAAATGGATGATACGAAATGAAAAAAATAGATTTTCAGACAATGTTGGCTTTGGTGTAAAACTATAAAAAAAAACAACAACAACATAATGGAAAACATAAAAAAAATTAAAACAATAACTGAAAGACTATCAGCAAATGAAAAATTTTAAAAGGAAAAAAATTAGTGGATATCTGAAACTACAACAAAAATCATAAAACATTTGTTTCAAAAGGTGCTATATACTCCTACACTGGGCAAAAGAATGTGTTCGTTCGTATATCCTGTTGCTGTGAATTTGAATTTCATAATTTTAAATATTAAATGGATGAGAATTTATGTTGCAACTTTACTATGTATGTGTGAGTGAAAGTGCAAGAATATGTGATTTATTATGACAACAAGAAAAACGAATATTTTTACTTACTGTGGCTGCGTCTGTTGAATTTCATAAAAATTTTAGTTTTCTTTGTTTGTTTTCTCTAAAAGTTGTATTTTTTGTAAAAAATGAAAACAATTGGGACCAAAAAAAACAACAACAAAAATATATTATAAAAATATATATATTTAATGGTAGAAAACATTGGGTGTTCGAAAAAGTTCGTTTACAAATTTGACAAAACAACAAAACACCTGTTTCTTATATTTCAAACGATTTGATTTAATAACCAAACGTGTGCCGTTTTGATCGATAACCTTTACCATTTTTGGGTAAAGACATTTAATTGAATTTTGCAGTTCGTTACGGAATTTCAATGGACACCATTAAAAGAATTCTAAAGATAACGAAACATTCGATAATCGAAAAATACAAAATTCGGGTTATGTGGTGAATGCACTGAATCTTATCGAACAAGCTCTCTCAGTTTATGCCGGGTTTGACCTTTTCTGTTGATCAATTATGTCCGTTTCAAAGGATTTACTTGCTTCAGTCTTGTTAATTGCTGACAGCAGTGATCAGGCTTAATCATTTGACCAGGTTGTAGAAGCCCCAATTCCACCAAACACATCGCATTACCTTTTTTGACATCATAATCTTTTTCGTACATTATTGTCCTACCACGCTATCATTCGATTTGGAAATGATTTGTTTTCAACAGTGAGACGCAAATGGAAATTCGGTTTATTAATTTTTTAACTGCTAAAATATTCGGCTTCTTTATGTATCCAGCTTTCTTCAAATGATTTTTTTTTTCATCGACTTTTTTAATGTTTAATCGACCAGAGAGGTACATCTTTAACATCAAAATTATCGAATGAAAAACGAGCAAACCATTTTGCAGCTGTTTTTTAGTTACAGCATCGTCTCCATAAATTTCGCAAATTTGTTCAGCAGCTTGCGACTCATTCTTACCCTTTCTACATACAATAGAAAAGCCAAATATGACAATGTTCTTAAATTTCACTCATTTCTAAACGTAGATAACTTTTCACAGAATAATCGATTTGAATAATGTCTTCTAACAAATCGAAGCATAAAATTTCACCTTTTAAACAAGCTATAGTGTTGCCTGATGCAATTAATATCGCAAAAGGTGGTAAATTTTAGAGCCTGCTACCGACAATTTGTAACCGAATTTTTTCGAGCACCCAATATTAGTAATTATTTTTTGTCATTGTCGCTATGTTATTTTCGTCGACGTATCATCGCCACAAAATAAGTATCAGGTAGAAATTTGCATAAAATTCTCGTAAGTGATCAATTTCATCGATGAATCCCAGTGACAGTGACACAAACAGAGAGACTCATGTAAATATGACAACTTCATTGCTGAAAATTTGCGATTTTGTCTGTTATGAGTCGACTAAATCTTGAGCGATGCAGGATTTGTCTTCTACACCAGTCATGCACATTTCATAGAACTTTTGTTCAATCTCAATTTACACGAATTCTTACGCTATTGCTTTTAGTCATCAATGAAACAGCGACGAGTGAACATGCGTACGGGTGTATGTTGATGTTTTAATGTTTTTTAAACTGTATTATTTATTTATTTATTTATTTTTTCAGATAATACTAAAATTTTTACTTTTTTAATAAAAATAGATTCATTCCGGTACTACCAATGCTAATTATCCATTCAACTTAGTTCTCAGAGAGCAATTTTCATGTTCTCACTAACACAGCTACATTTTTACTTTTGGACATCACTGTTCTACACCACCCCGTTAACGAATAAAGTACTAACACTCTAATCTTAGTTAGAGCGTTGAGTGTTGCGTTGAGAGGCGGCTGGCGCCGACGCTGAAGTGACTTACCTAAATAATGGCGTTAACATTGTGTCCTAAACAGTAATGTCCACTTAAATTTTTAACAAAACATAACTAAATAAAAATTTAATAGTTATTAAATCGCTAAATGTGATGTGAAAATAGTTAATTGACATCACTTTAATATATAAACAGTAACAATCCCGTAAAAGAATATTAGAGTAATTAAAAGTAAAATAAATAAAATAAAAATTTTAATATCTAGAAACCTACAGTGTGCGACAAAACATATTCACGGACTTCCGCTTAATACAAAATGTTTCAGTAACAAAAGCAGACCCTTTTGTACTTTAAACTATTTTATTTATTTATAAAGTTAATCATCTGAACTCACTTAAACTAAAAAACAAAGAAAATTTATATTTAACTTAGAAAAAATCATTTTGTACGATGAACACAGTTTCTTGAATGCGACAAAATATAAGCACGTCTTCAATAAATTCTCTTAAAATATTGATTTTACTAATATTTATTGGTTTAACCCTTATTTTTTCGAAAATTCTTTACATATTCATGTTATGGACTCGATTAGATTCGATAATGTTTCACCAGAAATTGCATTCAATGCTATTGCCACTAATCAATAAAGTTCGTCTTTATCTGCGCTTGCGCTAGATATTTGAAACTCGTCTCACTCATTTATCTGTGCATTTTAGATTCCTGTCCTGTTGATATCTCCAATCAAGTGGCATTTTCTCCTCAGCATGAGTTATTAGTATTTATTTTTTATTTATTTTATCTTTGGAGACGAATCGATCCATTACATACTTTATTGTGTGTATTGTTCAAATTCCATGGCCAGAGATGTATTCCCAGACTAAAACATTTTCTTCTCTACGTTTTACTGTGTCTTTGGTATACCGGCTAAATTTACAAGAACGTCTCACATTAAGATTAAATTGATCAGAGAAGAGTACGGTCTCCATTAAAAGTATGCCTAGGTTTACTTGAGTCTTTGTTAATTCAATTCTCCACCGTCTACAGATCATATTTAGATGCATCGATAGTATCGGTGTTTTTGCAAACTATCGGATTTTTTTGTGCTACTTTGTGAAAGTGAAAAACTAATAATAAATATACAGTTTTGAAACAAATAATAGGGACACTATATTTTTCCCAGTATATCATAAAACTTAATGTATGGAAATTTTTTGATGGCAGAGTAAACATATATAGTGAAAATTGTTTAGACCATGATAAGATCGAGTGAAAGAAAACTGCAGAGACTACGGGAAGTAAGCGTGGAACAACTGTCAGTTTCGACAAACGTTTAACTCGTACCTCAAATATTAGTCTATCAAGTCATCAAAAACCTTCAAAAATGAACCTATTCTTCTCATTCAAGTCGCACAATAAGAAAAAAAATAAATAAAGAAAAACTTGTGGAAGCTAGACTTATGGGTAAAAGTCCTCGAAATATATTATTTCTCAGCAAACGCAAGCAACAACGGCAGCGTAATAATTAGAACAACATGCTATGGTCTGATGAAATAATGATTTATTTTTTTTGGTCAAATGCAAAATCGTATGTATTTGCATTGAATTTAATAAATAGAAATTTATCAAACTGTTAAGCTGTGTCCCTATGTAACTTTAAAAGTTTACAGACGGCTAACAACCTGCGTCGAACAAATTTTTGCAAATGTGACATTGACTACATTATCTAGCATCTAATCGAAACATTCAATTTGAATTGTTTTGTAATGTACCTCCCTGATATAAAGACATACGTTTTTATTAAACGGAGTATCGCCTGGTCGTTTCGTTGGCTGTTTTTCAGGAGTCTACCACTTCTGTGTATGGTTATCAATGAGCCCGATGAACGGAAACGGCAGATAATACGGTAGATAATACTTTGCCGAGTTACAATTTTTTTTTCGATTATAAAGACGTTCAAATGTTTTTTAATTATTCCTCTAATGTTGAAATGATGGTTTTTGTTATTGAACAATTTTTGTTATTGGTAATTTAACTATCTAACTATTTCGTGCCTTTGTTTTGACGCATGCAAAGTAACGGTTTTGTAACTTTAACCAATATTTTTACTGTTACAAATTTGTTTTTCTTTGTTTCTGTCGTTTTTTTAGTAAAATGATAATAACAAATATCGCTCCATTAAAAAATACAACACTGTCAGTTTTGTGTATCTATAAGAGCGTTTCGCAGCCAACTTCACTTTCTAACGCTCGCCGCTCTAATTTAAATTTGACTGTAATGATTCTTGATGATATTTACTTTAATTATTAAATGTGTGACACGGAAGTATATTCATCGTTAGTCATCGATGGTTTAACATTTTCGCAGTTTGTCACGATGTTTCACTATTAAGTTCGCCACCGGGTACGTTATAGAGACTGAATTCCATAATGATTGTCGATCATTGGTTTTTCGTTCAATAAAGTTTTCTTGTTGATTCATGGCACAGCACAACAAGCCTATAGTGGCTTAAGTTTAAATCTTCTTCACTTAACATAATGATTATTTATTGATCCGATTTCCTAACACCCATAAATAGATGGGCCCATGACAGCGATGGACTGACTGTACCTCTTCGTGCAGCAAATTTTTTTAAATTGCAATTGCTAATAAATTTAGAAGATAATTTCCATTTTATGTAAAGCGCTCTTTAAGCCTCACTTTGGTTTCTCTCTTAATTGTAAGGCGATTATTCAATTATTATTTTATTTTTTGTATTTTTTTAAGTTAAGCCAACCAAATAATTAAAGACTAAAAAAAAATGTACAAAATATTGTGCAAATTTAATAAATATGCAAATCGGATGGAATAGAGTGGTGGAGTGGAGCCTTTAATTATTAATAAAACTATAAATTATTTTCACATCTTTTTTATTATTATTATTTTATTATTTTAATTTATGCCATTAATATTTAAATATGCAAGATTGTGAATATATATGCATTTACGATATGAAGGCATTAAATTGCAACACTTTTATCTAAACAAAACTCTGCAATTCGCTCTATAATTGAAACTCAAACACCTTGAAAGCTGCTTTGCCGCCTAGTTGCTTGCCATACTAACGAACTGGAGGCCTCCCTTCTAGTTTAGCCAACTGGCTGACAGCATTAACTTAAAGCAACACAATAATAATTTCGCAACCAGAAAAATGGTGAGTTAAGGTTGTGTTGCTTTTAAGGGTGGGTGTTTTGCACTGCATTCCCATTGCGGAATTTCATTTGGCAAAAATTAAATTTTTTTATTATTAAAATGCTAAAGTTATCGTTTTTTTGTTTTTTGTTTTTGTTACCCTGCCGCCAGTCATACATAATAATAATCGTATGGAATGAAAATGAAAAAATACCAGACCGGGCTATGCCAAAACCAAAAAAAAAAAAAAATTTTAAATGAATTGAAAAACAAAAAATATTAAGTCAGTTTTACAGTGCATGTAAGTTTAGGGCGTTAAATTCGCCACATGCGCGTGTATTCTCATATGGGAGTAGAGACACAAACAGAAAACCTGGAACATACACAAAACAAAGGGGTCTCTAAATACAGAACAGAAAATAATAACAATCAACATGGTTGTTAAGACTGTCAGCCAGCCATGTTATAAACAAAAGAACACAGAAAAAGAAAACAAAAAAATAGAAAAACGTTATTGAAATTATGAAGAAAAAAATGGATATGAACACTTAAGGAAACCAACAAACATATGAGAGAGAGAGCACATGTGCGGAATTTCTTAGTACGAATGTGAGCGCACTTGTAATGTCATGTGATTGGGATGAATATATCAAATTTTTTTTTTAATCGCAAACAATAATGGCGAAAACGTCTTCCGAAATGACTTCTATTCTATTTAAATGGAATTCGTTTTAAGAATATGATAAAAGCTATTTCTTGAAACGTGACAAAATGGTTGCTAATGTTCTATGAACATAATTTAAAAAATAAAAAATTAATGCTACGTTTTTAGCTTTTAAAAACGCGTATTAAATAAGTTCGTAGATTGCAGTTAAAATAAATTGAATCTTGTGTTTGGTTTTTAATTGAAATCCTTTATTTAACACAGTTTTGTGTTCCACTGCTCGTAACCTTTTCTCGAGCAATAACAATTTGTATACTTAATTACTCTCAGTTTACAACTCTGTAAACAACAACAATTACTCGACATATTTTTCTACCTTAAGATCTTCCAAGTCGAACGTTGTTACAACTTAGGTTCGAAAACAACCTTTTCAACTAGAGTTATCCACACTTAACACTCTTTACGCAGACAGCCAAAACCAAATTAGAGCATTGAGCCTTATTTATCTGTCAAAAACTCTCATGTGCATACAAATTGTATGGAGCCAGCCCAAATAGCGCGGCATCAACGCTTTGCAATTGATTGATTGCGCGTCAGTAAGTGAAGTTGGCTGCGAAGCGATGTTATAGACACATAAAACTGGCAGTGTTGTATTTTTGTTAAATAGATTGCTATTGTTTATAAAAGTAATACTAATTAACTATTTTCACATCACATTCAGCGATTTAATCACTATTGGAATTTTTATTTAGTTATGTTTTGTTGAAAATGTAAGTTGACATTACTGTTTACAACACAACGTTAACGCTCTTATTTAGGTATGCTACTTCAGTCACCCGTCAATCAGCGCAACGCGCAACGCTCAACGCTCTGATTTAGGTTTGGCTGTGAATTAAACTGAATTCACCCATTTTTGTTCCGAAACCATTTTTTATATGTAGTTTGACGTTTCTATTTTTGAAAGAGAGAGCGAAAGAGAGTTAACTTACTTCGGAATAATCTCAGCTTGAATTGATTTAATTTTAATATTTGTTCCGAAACAATTGAACTGTGCTGCCAGCTACTTCAATTTTTTAAGCAAAATTGAACTGAGCTGCCACATCATATTATATGTACATATGTATGCATGTATAATACAATACATATCACTTGTTTTGCATTGTTTGATTTAAAAAGTAACTGTTGATCAATGTTATTATATTCAAAATAAAAATAATTAAATATTAACATGGGGCAATATTAATCAGTTGCACTAAAGCTTATTTCAGAAATAAAAAAGCCGGGCAGGGTATGCTGGTATGATATGAGTAACAACAGTTACAAAAATAATCATATGAAGCAAGGTGTGTGGTTAACAATAGCAACCTCTACTGGAATGGAAAGTAAGTTAAATTTTGTAGATGATTAACAACACCATTCAACAAGTTGTGCTTAATTAATTTAAGGATGCGAATGCCAAGCACCTTGGAAGAGTTTGCATAGAAAGTATAAAACAGCTAAAAGCAATTAATTTACAATTTGTTTATTACAAAACAACTAATATAGTATGACACAAAGAAAACAAGCAAATTGCAATCATCTGTTACTGTGCTGCCAAATTGTAAAACTAGCCCGCCTCGTTTACAAAAATATTTCATATGGTACCCTTGTTTTTCCAAAACAAGTGTTCGAAGTGAATGAATCGTTACAGAGCAAACTTTCGAAAAAATAAAAACAAGCATTTTGTTCCGAAACAATGGGTGAATCCAGCTTTAGCTCCAACCAAACCGGTGTTTACACCTTGAGTATGATTACGACCCACTTCGCTCAGCTTACAACACATAAACTGACTGCTGTACGCATCGATGTGCTTCTATATGGCTGAGTAAACAATACTTAGATAGCTCTCGATCCTCTCGATATTTCAGGTAGATTCCATTTCTTTCCTTTTCCGAATGTAAACATCTACTTCTTTCAGTTGTTGTTGTTTTGTTGTTGTTTGTTATTCTTTGTTATTTATTTTGTTTTCTGCCTGTTTTGTTGTTGCAGTTTATTTTTATTTACCACATTTGTAAACAAGTACGTACCTTCTGTTTATTTATTTTAGTGCTTTAAGTTAATTTTTGTTACATCAGCATCAATCAACATTCCTTTATTTTAACTGTAAACTTCTTAAATTAATTTTTCAATATTTCTTGGCCAGTTTTGTGTTAAATAGGTCAGTTTTAAAATCGTTTTAAGGTATTCTTAACTTTCACAGAGTGTTGAAAAAAGTACTTTGTTTTCAGGTCTACATGGATTGAGTTTAGGCGAACACAGATAGAAATGTTAGAGTACTCTAAAGTAGTTTTCAGATCTCTAAGCTTATCGTTCATTAAGATGGGATCAAAGTTGAGCTGTACCGGTACACAATATATGTAGTTATCTCCCCCGTTAGCCTGTATGTCACTAAGATATTGATGCATTTCTACTTAAATTAGTCCAACTAATCAAGCACAAAGTGATAACACGGTGCGACAAAAATGAACGAAGTTGAAAATGGAAAATGGTATTACTTTTCTGATAGGCGCTGTCGAGTAGAACAAGAATTTGTTTTTGAAATTATCAAAACACCTCTAAAATCTCCAGTTACGGGTAAAAAAGTAGTTTCTTGGAACTTCATGCACTTATAAGCTAATAACTTAGCTCAGTGCTACCAGATTTTAAGAATATTTGGAAAGAAGAGAAACAGACCTTTTAAATAATATATGTATTGCTTAAGTAGCCTTAAAGAATTTGGGTGTATTTCTCAAGCAAACACATTTTTCATCCATTTTTTTCACATATGTCAAGTTGAAATGCGTTTTTGGGCACTATTTTATATAGGAACCGTACTATTGACCTTCAAACACTTATAAGCTAAGAACTTAGCTCAGTGTTACCCGTTTTTAAAGATATTTGGAAAGAAGAGAAAAAGACCTTTTAAATGATATATGTATGTATTGCTTAAGTAGCCTTGAAGAATTTGGGTGTATTTCTCAAGCATACACATTTTTCATCCAATTTTTTTCAAATTATTCAAGTTGAAATGCGTTTTTGGGCACTATTGTATATAGGAACCGTACTATTGATCTTCAAACACTTATAAGCTAATAACTTAGCTCAGTGCTACCAGATTTTAAGAATATTTGGAAAGAAGAGAAACAGACCTTTTAAATGATATATGTATTGCTTAAGTAGCCTTAAAGAATTTGGGTGTATTTCTCAAGCAAACACATTTTTCATCCATTTTTTTCACATATGTCAAGTTGAAATGCGTTTTTGGGCACTATTTTATATAGGAACCGTACTATTGACCTTCAAACACTTATAAGCTAAGAACTTAGCTCAGTGTTACCCGTTTTTAAAGATATTTCGAAAGAAGAGAAACAGACCTTTTAAATGATATATGTATGTATTGCTTAAGTAGCCTTGAAGAATTTGGGTGTATTTCTCAAGCAAACACATTTTTCATCCATTTTTTTCACATATGTCAAGTTGAAATGCGTTTTTGGGCACTATTTTATATAGGAACCGTACTATTGACCTTCAAACACTTATAAGCTAAGAACTTAGCTCAGTGTTACCCGTTTTTAAAGATATTTGGAAAGAAGAGAAAAAGACCTTTTAAATGATATATGTATGTATTGCTTAAGTAGCCTTGAAGAATTTGGGTGTATTTCTCAAGCAAACACATTTTTCATCCAATTTTTTTCAAATTATTCAAGTTGAAATGCGTTTTTGGGCACTATTGTATATAGGAACCGTACTATTGATGAATTAATAAAGGAATTATATTAAGTTATGAATAAAATTAGACTCACGGATTAAAACTCCGTCAATTTCCAACGGATTTCTTTATATAGCCAAGGTGGTTAAAGGGTTGGGTCGCCGTAGCTAGTATTACATTAAAATTATTTTATTTTTACCGCAGTACTGAGTTCGAATCCACGTTGATCTGTATAATTTACATTTCATATTGAAATCTTTTTTAACTCCTAAAATTATTAAAGAAAATGAGAAAAAAATTCTATACAAATTCTTACATCATTAAGAAACGTCACTAACAGTGTTCCTTCGCTGAATACAATCAGCAGGAAATTTGTTTCTTTTTTGTTAAATTGTTTGACTATTTTTGAAACTTAATTCAACAAAATAAATCAACCACTTTTTTTGAGTATTGAGTTAGGTACGAAATAACTCGCAATAAATGAATCTTAAAACTCATGAACTTTATTTATAATGAAATATCAGCTTTAAAGCTCAATATCCAAATATAATTTTGTATTTTATGCGTAAGTTTTCTGTCCACTTTTAAAAAACAAACTCAAAAGTTGTTTTCGTCTGTAAATAAATTTTGTCTCTGGGCTATCAGTATGGCTGTGTCTGGTAGTAACTGTCCTTTTTCATTTTTTGTAAAATCGGCATAAAATGTTTAAATTTAAAAGAAAAAAACACAAGTTCTCAGTTGGAAATGACGTGTGCCTCATCAGCATTTTTTACGCATTTCCACAAGGATAATGCCAAATTATTATCGAATGGGGAGTGTGGGGAGTAAGTAGAAGGTTACTATATTACATGTTGTTTTATATGTTTTAAGTAAAGTTAAATTTTATTTTTTTCGGGTGTAGTTTCTCCCTTTGATTTTGTATTGCGTAATTTCTTTAAGTTCAGATATTCTGGCAGTTATTATTGCCATTTTAGTTATTTTACGGTGACAAACTTATATTGTATTTAAAGCTCTGTATAACATTACAATAAAAAAGTATACCCTACACCACAACATGATTACCATGTTACGAGTGCGGATTGATATTGAAGCTACTTAAGGAGGAAAAAAACATATTTTTTTTCAAAAACCATTCACTTCTCAACATTGTCTCCTTTTAGCGCAAAACACTTAGTAAGACGATTTTCCAACTTTTTTATACCATCTGAATAATACGATTTTGGCAACTCTTCAAAATACGCATTACTTTCGGTAATCACTTCTTCCTTTGAGATGCATCTTTTTCCTGCGAGTCATTTTTTCAAGTTTGGAAACAGAAAAAAGTCACTAGGGGCTAAATCTGGACTATAAGGTGGATGATCAACCAATTAGAAGTGGATTTCTCGCGGTTTTAGCATCGTATCTAATGCTGTGTGAACCGGTGCGTTGTCTTGAAGAAAGTGCACTTTTTTCTTCTTTAAATGTGGTCGTTTTTCCTTGATTGCATCAACCAATTGATCCAGTAATGCACGATAATACTCTCTTATGATTGTGAATCCCTTTTCAAGATAATCGATGGGCAATATTCCGTGTGCATCCCAAAATACAGTGGCCATAACCTTGCCAGCCGATTTCGCTGTCTTCGCCTTCTTCGGAGCACTTCGACCAGCTTCCACCCGTTGCTTCGATCGATTTGTGGTTTCAGGTGTGTAGTGTTGGACCCACGTTCCATCAACAGTCATTAATGTATGCCAAAAATCAGCAAGATTATGCTTTATCATGTCCACCGATCTGTCGAACTCGGTTTTGTTCAACATTGAGCAAACGCGGCACCCATCTTGTCGATAGCTTTTTCATATGCAAATGTTCATGCAAAATGTTGAACACACGTTCATATGATATGTTTACCATTTCAGCAATCTCACGTATTTTGACCCAGCGATCATTCATAACGATATCGAGTAATTTCTTGATATTTTCTTCAGTAACCACCTCTTTTTGCCTTCCTGTTGATGGTATTGTTGCAGTGCTTGTTCGGCCCCGTTTAAGTTCAGCAGTCCAATATTTTAGCATATAATCTGACGGAGCAGATTCGCCGTAATGTTTATTAAGCTTTTCTTTTGTCTCTTTCGCCGTTTTGCCTTTCAAATAATAGTGTTTAATCACTACACGAAATTCACTTTTTTCCATTTTCCAAGAAACACAAAAGTTGCTTACTTCAAGCGACTACAACAGATAAACTAACCGATGAATTTGGCTAAAATTTTAACAGCTGACATTTGACTGATCGTAATTTCAAAGAAAGAAAAAGTTTTTGTGTTTGTGCTGCCATCTAGCGCTAGGTAGCTTCAATATCAATCCGCCCTCGTACATGTTCACTTAAGCCGTTTTAAATACAGCAGTTGAGACAGTCTCTGATATGAACTTTCTTTAATATCATCAAATTGTATCGGCCAGAAGTACTATTTATTAGAGCTTTATTGTATAGTATTGGGTACCTCGAGCCATGCAATCTTTTATCATTTTTATGGCCGCAAATATTCCACCTTTAATGAATCACTATAGTTTTAGAGACAAAAAATTCGGTATAAAAACTATTTCCGCTTTTTTTGGTATTAAATATCGTTGATATATCGGCCAACTCAAGTTTCATTGTGTCAAACGAACACTTGTGTTTGAAGGATGACACATCAGGTTACTTTTTTGGTGAAAACAGTTCTTTGATCGCTGTATTAATTTGAAAATAAGAAAAATAACTGAATAAATAAGCATGCAGAAGGGACTTACTTAATTCCTTGTCAGAAATATCATCGTTAAAAATGCACATCGCTTTGTTCGGCCAGCCACTCAACAGGTAGATAAAAATTTGCGACTAGTGGAGCACAAGCTACATGAAAGCAAATAAGAAGTAGCAGAGGTACTTTATATCAAACACATGACAATTTGGAATCATTAAAAAAAGACTGTCTACTCAAAGAAATTGGATGGTTGGTTGCTACATAACCAGTATTGCCACGCAAGAAATTGTATTCCTACCAAAAATTTTCTAAAATTCCACCAAAACGATTCGCAGCCTACCAAAAATTCTACTAAACAATACAAAAGTGTATTTTTTATTTAAAATCGAAATTTTATACAGATACCCAGCCTTTATCCATGAAAGAACTTTCCTAAAAGTTGTTTAATATTCATATACTACATACTTTATTGTAGGTATGGAGTTATAATATCGAAAAATTTTGGAGCAAAGACATGCAGAGCGCTAAAAGTATATTTATTACATTTGAGTGTGACGAAGCATCAAGGTTTGGCGGAAAACTATGAAGTTACGGCATAAAAATTTGTACCAGCGATAGAGGACTAAGGCCATGCACATCAGGGACTAAGGTTAGCGTTTAAGTTTTTATTGAAACACCTATGGATCTTTCCGCATTATAATAATAATTCTAGCCAATTTTTGAACAAAATCGATCTTTTAAAAGCTGGTACTTTTGTAAAGGCAGCGTAAACAGTGTCTGAGTAAAAGAACAAAGTGTTACTACACTTTGAAAATTTTTTAAAAGCGTTAGCATTAGTGATATGTACTCGTATATTCAAAATTAATTTTTTTTTATCAAAAATGTAAGAAAATTATAACAAACCAACCGAACTACTACTTTTGGACCAAAACGGCAACGCTGTACGTAA
The DNA here is from genome assembly GCA_023159175.1 of Wohlfahrtia magnifica. Lineage (NCBI taxonomy): Eukaryota > Metazoa > Arthropoda > Insecta > Diptera > Sarcophagidae > Wohlfahrtia > Wohlfahrtia magnifica. The sequence continues at coordinate 5,023,515 of JAKWBJ010000534.1, read as the reverse complement.
CTTAATACAAATAAAAGTGATTGACCGAATTACTAACAGAGAAACGCCACGATATCGAATCATTTTTTGGGCGAATATCTAATACCAATAAATAATGGGTTAGATAAGAGAGTTTTAAGCGAAAATTAATCGTGTTCAGAGACCGGCGATCATTCACAAAATATTTTAAAGTCCGGATTGACATCAAACAAGCTTAGGTTGAATGTTTGGTTGTACTGAAAGGAGATTTTACATTATGATCTGTCACAATATGTCGAAACGATACATTTTTATCTCTATTTCTCACAACATGGCCGTCGTTTGGACGAAGTGATTAAGAGCGATATGAATTGGTTACGTTAAAGCCGGCAGCTGATACTAAAACCAGGACTCAAATTGTCTCACTCGTGATCGTATATGCTTTCGTATCGAATAATGTGAATTTAAATTACAAAATAATTAAATCACGATCGAAGTTGTTCCATCACGAGTGCGATTTGGGCTTGACTTTGTCATTCTACTTTAATAAATAAGCTACCGATACAGCCTACCGCAACTTCAAGCAGTAATTCAGGGTCCACGTCCTCGATATCGCCACACATTCCAAGAGTGTCTCGTAGTTGCCGCCTTTTCCTCATAGCAATAACTGCACAACCGCATGTCTGCCCACTGGTCAACGGCCAGAGAGCATACCTACCACAACCGAAATCCTCCGTCTTGGTAGGTTCACTGCTTGACAAGCCTTCTTCCAATCAACAACCGGCCTGTTTACAAAAAGAACTCGGTCCCTCATCTTCTGGAGAACATATTGCTAGCCCAGCAAGTAAGATACAGATGACAAGTAGCGATAGGCATACAATTTTTTTCAGAAAGAGTCTGTGCCGTTGGAGCCCATATGGCCAGTACCCCGGAATATCACAGTATCCTAGTAGCAATGTGAACCTGATGTCGAAAAATTTCGCCATTAGCATTAGTGAAGATTGGCATTCCTACCCTGTTCGGGGGTTAGTGAACACAGACTCTAGAAACTTGATTGCCCGAACCTGCACAGTCTGACAAGAAAGAACAAATAATCAGCACCATCCCGACTTCTGCTTAAAGAGTTAAGTTCTTCAGAATATGAAAATTCCAGACGGGGATATGTATAAGCTACCTGGAGCGAGTCCTCACTATTATTTTCTTACTGCATTCAAGGTTGCCTCTACACTTGCAGAGACCAGGTCTTGCCATCAAATCTTACATTAGCAATGCTAGACTGTACTGAACTCCTTAAGCCTCAAATTTGGATGCCGCGGCATCAAGACTTCAATATTATTGTTACAAAAATCAGGATGAGCACCCCTGTCTTTTGTTACATTGCTAAAAAGCATAATCAAAAGTCGCAAAAACAACTATACGTGCTGTGTACAAGTAACCAAATCGCCAACAACAACAGCAGAAATGTAGTAAATAAAAATAAACGGCAACAGCAAAAATAACAAGCAGGAAAGAAAACAAATAACAAACAACAAGAACTGAAGGAAGTAGATATTGACATCAGCATGGCTTCATAAGAACTAAAAAGAAAATAAAGAAGAAAATAAAGAAATGGAATTTAACTGAAATATTGAGAAGTTCGAGGCTTTCGAAATATTGTTAACTCAGCAATTTAATAAATCAATGCGGACAGCAGTCAGTTTATGTGTCGTAATATCAGCGTGAAGTTTATTGGTTTGAAATCGGTGTGAAGAGAGTTTATAAGGAGTAAACTCGTGAAGTAGTCGTGATGTAAAGACTAGCTCAGTTAAAGCTAACTCAGTAAAGAGAGTTTAGTGTGCATAACCTTTGGTTGAAAAGGTTGTTATCGAACCAAAGTTGTAACAACAATCGAGCTGGAACATCTTTAGGAGGAAAGATCTGTCGAGTAATTCTTGCTGGTTTAAAAATTGTAAACAGACGGAGTAACTAAGAATATAAATTGTCATAGCTGGCGAAAAGGTTACGCGCAATGGAACACAAAACTGTGTTGAATAAAAAATTATTAATTAAAAACCAAACACAAGATTTATCTTATTTTAACTGCAATCTACGAACTCATAAATAAACGTTTTTAAAAAGATAAAAACGTAACAATATTGAACGAGCGGAAGGAATGGCTCATGAGAAATCTGCATTGGATGGACCTAACCCTTCCTTAATGGCAAGCCCAATGGGGACTATTAAAATAGGCACTTTTTATTACTACCTTCGAAGAGTAAATTCCAAGTAGTTGATTCCTGCAGCATCTCAAGGCAGACATGATCCAAATATAATATCGGGCGCACTAAATAGTTCATAGGAAACAGTAGGAGGGATAGGTGGCTGTACTCACCGGATATTGGCTGGTTGTCGACCATGCATGCCGGATAGGAATACAACATAACGACCGTTGTGGTAATGCGGAAGAAGAGGAAGAGACAGTCGAACACTTCCTATGTAATTTCCCAACCCTCCTTAAAGGTCGGCATCTCGCATCGATCTGGATGACATCCGTGGTGATATGTGGTTTAAATATTACTCAAAATGGGGTTTTTGAAGAAGCTCTTGTTGAACGGCCTCTTGACACAGCCAACCAGAATATGAACATTGTCTGGAAGGCATCGGTATTAAACTGTACGCAATTGATTTTTATGGTTCTTATTCATTATTAAATGTTCATAATAGGGACCTTACTTCGGATTTCAACGTAGCACAACCTGTGGTCCAAATTTGTGGCGTTGGCAGAGACTTTGAATGATTTTCAAAGCAACAATTTGTAAATGCCAATAACGTTTCGCAGCCTTTTGGAGCCTTTTGGCTTTTCTTTATATAAGACATCCAAATTCTAAGGTTTTAAACGAATACGAGCACTTTTCGGAGTTTGAAAATTTTTGGTTTATTTGTTTCCAAGGATTCTGAAGGACTTTATGCGTTTTTTGTTTGCTTCTTCTAATTAAAACATAATTATTTTTATATTCTGATTATGTTATTGATAAAATTAAGTGAACTGTGAAATTTAATATTAATATCCAGTTATAGTCTTAAATTACATCATTTATACACTTACGCTCCTCTCTTTTTTTGGGAGGGCGAGAGTGAGGTGATTCAAAAACAGACAAAAAAATAAAATAAATTCAATAAAAAATTCGTCAGTTGATTAGAAAATGAAAAACTATTACATTTTGTGGCCAATACAACAGCAATATCAAAATAAAACAGTGCCTTCCAAGCGAAAGAGAAAAACCATTCGAGATGAAAATATACGGTAATGTGCCATTAAATATTTATCACGCCACTGTTTTATGCACCCCAACAACGACGATTGCCAGACAGATACAAAAAAAAAAAAAAAAAAAAAAAACGAAAAAACATAAATGCGGGCTTATTTAGTGATGCTTGTCATAGAAAATGACAAAAAATTATGCGTAAAGGACTCTAAATACAAGACAGCCAGAAGGGAATCAGAAGGACACAAAAACATATATTTTTTCATCAGCCAAGCGCATAAAAATTATTATAATTTATAACAATAATAATAAAAATGAGAGAAACATAACGAAAAGTAATAGAAATTGCCAAAATTGTAAGAGATGAGCATCACGAAAGTAAACGTACCGTAAATGGTGAACGAACGAACGAAAATTCAAATAAAGGGTGTGCTAAAATGAACGCAGGATTTTAATTAAATAGGAAACACAGTTTTTAGTCTTTTGCTTGTTATTTCTTTATTGAATCATAAAGTACATAGGATAGGCTTTGCATAGGCATTGCATGCACATACTTACTCGTTTGTCGAAATTTTCCATAACCATTTTGCATAAATGTGGCTGAATTTCGTTGAATCAGCGTTTAGTCTCCTTCTTAAATGCACGGGTGGTTGTGGGCTGGTTGACAAAGGCCTGTGATTTCAAATAACCCCATAAAAAGAAACCTAATGGTTTTAAATCACACGATCTATGGGGCCATTGCTGATCACCGAAACGAGAGAGTAAATAACCTGAAAATGTCTCATGCAGTAATTGAATTGTTTCACGGGCTATATGGTCACTTTCGCAGAAAGAACTGTGTTATCATGTCTTTACATCGAGCGCCAGTCACTGTCACTGCTTGACTAGCCTCATTTTCAAAAAAGTATGGTCCAATTATGCCTTCAGCCAAAAAAAAAGAAAGCACCAAATAGTGACACATTGTGCATGCATTTGTTTTTCGACCATCACCTGTGGGTTCTCAAATCTCCAAAAGCGGAAATTTTGGCGATTAACAAAGCCATTAAGTTGAAAATATTCATCAGCGCTTAAGATGATGTCACTTGAATAATCAGCACCCATTTGGTGATATTCAATAATCCATTTAACGAACTCTCTTTGCTATACATGGTCACTAGACTTCAGTTGTTGTGTTAATTGAGTTTTGTAAGCATGGAGACATAGTTCTTTAGTGAATATACGCTTTGGAGAGCTTTTCGAAATTTGCAATTCGTGTCACGATGCCGAATTGGAGCTCTCAAGCTCTGCTTCGATATTGACATTTGAATAGTTTGTTTTTGGACGACCGGTGTGTTTGGCATCTCCAACGGATCCAGTCTCCCTGAATTTTTCAATTAATCTCTTCACAGTTGGCGAAGTTGAAATACTATTCCGACCACATTTTCCATGAAATTTTCAAACTGCGGCCGCCAAGCTTTCATTATTTCTGAAATATTATTCAATAATAAAGAGACGTTGTTTTAACGTGTAATGCTCCATTTTTGCTAACTCTAAACTGTCTGCTTCTAGAATTGCTTTTTCAAGTCGCCAGAAGTCGACAAATTGAAATCATGCGTTATTTTTTGGGATACCTTTTATTTACACACATACAAACACAGCCAACTGCTTCTAGTTCAAAGGTGGCAAAAATGGCAGAGAATAAGAATAAACAACAAATTCATTCAGTTGTGTAATAGCTTTTAATGAAAGCACATGTATACAATATATGTATGTCGCTTTGAGTATTAAAATTGTTCATTTGTGTGGTTGTTTCCTTCTTTGATTTTTTTCTTCAACGTACCATGCAAAATATTGCTACTACTACAACAATTGCAGTTCACTCTTTGCCACCCCTGTTCTAGTCTTAAAGTATTTTTTAGAAGGGAAACTTTTTTGGAAATGAAAATATTTCCACTGAAAAATGAACAAAACAAAGACACTCAAGAGATCTTATGGTCATAAAAGGGATTTCTTAGAAGCTTAACGGCGGCCATACGCATTTCAAAAATCAAAGAGAGAATCCTAAGATCCAAACAGGACACCACACAACGTAGTCAAACAACACAGACACACGCCTACACAACAGTCTCACGCACACAAACATTGTCATAACGAAATTGTGTCCTTTTTGCTTGAATTAATTTACGATTTATTTGTGAAAGTAAAAGTGTTTTTGGATTGTCGTCCCCCGTTCACAAAAAAAAAAAACAAAGACTATGTAAGGCAGTCCATTTGCACACTACGGGCGGGCGAATATAAAGTTGCTATTAAAAGTTCTGTTATACCCTATAAACAGGCAAGTTTTTTAACATTTATTGTGAACTATTTTTTAGCCATGAACCCCTTCTCTCTTTCTGGCAACCTACAGATTTCGCGGCGAAAGAACTGCTTATTTTTTTTTTTTTTTTGAGGTCGTGAGCGAATTAAGGGAATTCCATATACAATGTTCTGAAGTCTAGCGTATATCAATGACAACGTTCTTCATCGATCGAAATAAATAGTAGTCGGGCGAAGCAAGTCGTGACCTTAAAGTAGGTAAAGCAAAACTTTCTTACCACTATCTTCTAAATAGTTTTTATCTGATCAGAACAAAGATTGTCATGGTGGAATATTCTGGCTTTATATCAGGGCACATGTGGGCCGCTGTGGTATGGTAAGACACCCGCCTCTCAACCAAGAGGGCCTCGGTTTAATACAAGGCCAGACCATCTGAAAAAGGCAAAAAAATTTCTACAGCACCAACGCCTAATAACATTAGTTAGTAACTGGTAATAAGTAGTACTACTAATGCATTTGCCGTTCGTAGCCGGCGTTAAACTGGAGGTCCCCTTCAATGAGTGTAAAAGTAGAATCATGAGCAGCTCATTGATTGAGAGAAGTCTCCGTGTTCCCCTATGCAATGGAAATTATTATATCTTTTCGAATATTCCGGGCGTTTTCGGCCAATTTTTATTTTAAGCGAATCAATCATATTCGCTACTGGTTTTTTGTGGGCATCTAACCCGATTTCACCGTATCATCATAGATCACTACTTTGGCGTCTGAAATATTAGCCGGGATTTATATAAGAATTCTTGAACTTCAAGTCGTCGCTATGCATAAATTTTTTATCGCCAGTCATAATTCAATGCAAAATGGACTTTTTTAATGACGTTCCAGCAGTGTTTCCGTAATGGAAAATACTTTTTTAACGTCTCTCGGCTTTAGATCATATAGTATCCAATTTGCTTGCCAAAGGTTTTCTTCAGTTTGACAACAATCTTTATGAAGATTGCCAATGTTAGATGTCGCCATCTGGTGCAATCTTCCATATTATTCTTCTGCCCTTTGAGCCAATGTTCTTCATTCCATAATAATGTTCTTCATTCCATGCAATAAGATTACCGGCCTTAGATAATGCGAAATCTTCGATATTGTCAAATTTCTACTGGAAAGATCCGATACTACTACTTGGTCTTAGATAGCAGCTTATAATGTAATGTGTTTGATCTGGAGCCAGACAAATCCGTTTCCCCTTCCACTACTCGGTATATGAGTTTGTCTGGTACACAGGAAGCATATTGCAGTGGTTTCTGACTCATCCTCAAACCACAAAGATTATGTCTGTTTCCTGTTATACAGCAATTTACAACAGAGGAGAATGTGCCACTTTTCCTTGAAAAGTCTTAATACATGTTGTTGTGGGTGGTGGTAGAAACTTTGGGATCCATACATGCGATCTGTTGATCTGCTCTGGCTCTGCTAGCATATCCAGTAGTTCTGGGGCGGCTGCATGTTTTCTACTAGATTTCTCCGGACTCTCTTATCTGGGCTCTTCCGCTGGGCTAAATGAGCTTCAATTGCACTAAAGCTCTGGGATTTTTGGAGTCTCTTGGCGGATTTCCTGCTGCATTTTGTAAGATTTTCCCCTTTTCCCTCTGCTTTTCTGCAGATTTCCAGTTTCTCCGAATATCGGAAATTACGTCCAGTAATTCATCTAACACTGAAACATCGTTTTGAACATCCCTGTTTATGTTTCATTGTCTGCCCTTGGCCACTTCAAACCTTCGAAACACGTCTTAGTATTTTATCAAAGCTTCCTCCTCTGACAATTTTATTTTGTGTTTGAACTTTTGTCTGAGTGAGAAGAGTTCTCTTTGTGAGAAGACTTTCTATATTGCTCCGACTTGTTTCGAGATTTTCCTGAGTACTGTCTCAGGAGTATGCGAAAGTTTTACTTATTCTCACGCCAATTATCTTTGAACAATTCTGCGCAGATTTTCGAACTGCAATAGATGGTAGATAGATGCTTTAGCCAGAAGTGTGCTTGATGCAGAAGTCAGTAGCCGTCGCCGTAGAGGACGCTTTTGTCTACCTTGGAGAGAAAAAGATGAAGAAGCCCTGTCTGCGAAGGGTGTGATCAATTGACGAAGGCGCGCTCTCAGCAGAGGTGCCTGGTGCGGACCGAAATCCCGTAAACTGCTTGTAATCGCCAATTATGTACATATGTATGTGTATGGATAAGAAAAGTATTTTAAATTACACTTTGATCAATCATCTAATTTTTAAAACAGACCAAGCCAAAGCTTATTTATAATGAACAATAAAACACACCGTTTGTTTTCAATTTTTAACACTAAAAATCTCACTCTGAGATGTAATAGCTCACATTTTAATGGTGACAAAAGGTATAAATTAAAATTTATTGCACTCCTTCACTACTCTACACTACTCCACAGGGCATAATGGAAGAACATTTATATTTCTTATAAAAACAAAAAACAAAAAAAAAACAAAAATAATAAAAATCTGCTTATAATAGTAAAATATCGGGATGTTTTTTTACTGTTGTTGTATTTAAAAAGGACACAATAGCTGAAACAATGGATAGATAATATTGCAATAATATTTTATGGTTGAATTAAACCTGTGTAAGAGACATAGTCCTGGGCATTTATCCATGCCATTCACTGATAATGACACAACAACGAAATACTATTCTTTCACTCTGAATGTTTATTTATTTTAGTTTTTTTTTTATTATTTATTATGATATTTTTTTTCTTTGCTCCACTTGAAAAATTATCTTCAAATTATGAAACAACACAACAGAAATACCACATTGCGTATCAGAAAAAACGAAAACAGAAGAAGAAAAATGTAATGAAACATTTTTAATTTACTACGCGAATCATTCGGTAGTAGCAAGCAAAGTGCATCCCCATGGAGCTGCACAAGGTGGACTACAATTATCCTATCCTGTCTTGTGTTGTTTATTTATTTTTAAGATTTTTTGTTTGTTTTGTTTCTTTAAAATCTTCCTGTTGAGGACAGAGTGGTGCCAACACAATGAGTGCAGATGACAATTGTAACTGTTAGAGGTGGAAAAAAAACAGTACAAAAAAGGTGGGATAATTGAAAATTAGCTTAACAGGTAAAAACGAGCACTATAAAATGGAAAATTGTATATTTTTTCATAGAACAGTATTTATGTATTGGAAAAAATGATTAATTTGTGCAAAAACAAAGAAAAGACAATATGACAGCTTCAACGCTTCTGTCAAAAAAACTCCAAAACTACAGTTAATTGTTGCATGTAACGCAACGCAATCTTAGGATGCCTAAAAAGTAAAGTATAATAATTAGGTTTACTTTCTGTTTACTTAAGTGTCATATGGATATATGCGTCATGCGTATAGATCAGCTGTTTTTGATAATCAAGTATGGCACAAATAGATCAACTTAAATTATAGTGTCGAGCATTGTATATCCGTACAAAATTCTTATTCTCATACCAAATATAGGAAAAAGACGAAAATAGCGTGCTTTTAATGCTTTGCAATCGGAAAATCAGATTTTGACTGTACGTTAAGAAGTGGTGACATTTGTGCTTGTCATTGCTACAACGTACAGCACTTTAACTACTTTCACTTCAATCTACAGTGAACTAAGAGTGAAATTTGTTTCAAGATTAGAAAGACACATGTGTACCGAACTAGCAATTAATATTGTTGCGAGATTGAGTTGTACACCCTGTAATTTAGTTAAATGTTAAAAAGATAGCTACATAAACTACCATCGACCGCAGTAAAATAAATAAACAAAAGGCACAAAAACAACTACGTGCTCCAACAACAACAAAGCAAGCAGACAACGAAACAAATAACAGACAACAACAAAACAACAAGAACTTAAAGAAGTAAATGTTTGCTTTCGTATGGCTTCATACGAACTAAAAAGAAAGTAAAGAAAAGAAATGAAATCTACCTGAAATATCGAGAGGTTCTAGAGCTTTCGTAGTATTGTTTACTCAGCCATATAAAAAGCACATCGGTGCTCAGCGTAAAGAGAGTTTATTGGTGTAAACTCAGTGTGACAAGTTTAAGTAAAGTAAACTCAGCGAGTAAAGTTTATTGGTTTGAACTCGGTGTAAAGAGAGTTTATAAGGAGTAAACTCGTGAAGTGAGTCGCGAAATAATGAGTGGAGCTAATTCAGTAAAGAGTATTAAGTAACTAAGTTGCAGCTACGATCGGGTTAGAAGATATTCAGGAAGAAAGGACAGAGTTGTAAAGAGAGGGTGTAATTAAGAATAGAAATTGTTACTGCTCGTGAAAGGTTACGAGTGGAACGCAAAACTGTGTTAAATGAAGAAATTTAATTAAAAACCAAGTTTTATTTTATTTAAACTGCAATAAACGAACTCATAGATAAACGTTTTTAAGAGGTAAAAACGTAACAATATGGTTATAGCATCGAAAGTGCAGCGCAATCAGCAGGTGGACACATAAAGGGTAGACATATAGAAATTGGAACGTTAAAAAGGTTGAAGGCCGTACAAAAGTGCTTATTAAAATTATTATGATTACGTCAAGTGGATGTTATGTCTCAGACTACAATGCCCGGTAAACAAACCCTTTAGTACACTGAGCTAGTTCTTATTAATCAGCAGTAGTAGCCTTCTGGATCTACTGGCATAGAGTAAATCTGTTGTGAGCGTCAAGCTTATTAAAAGATGTTATGCAGTTCAAAGCTACCTTCCACCTAATGTCACAAGATGTAAAAAACAGCAAGGCCGCTTGACTATGTGACATCAAACCTTTCAATTTTCTCCTCAGTAAACGAAAATGGTGTAAACTACTGCCAGGAACGTCGTAGGGTGTTTGCCCTGCAAGCAAATCTTTTTAGAAATTGCTAGCAACCACGGTTACAGTCTCACCGTCAGTCTATTTTAATCCATCGGTGAGCCAATACAGGTCCGCGACACTACTATGTCGCCAGCTTCCAAATTTCAAGCGCCCGGTAAACTAAGTTTTTTTTTTTTTTAATTCTTTCTCTATCGCCGAAGTGTGGAATGGAGGTATGCGAACAATGTCCCTAATGGTAAGTATGGTCCTCATCGCAACCGTGATTAAAAGACAAGTAGGGTAATTAAACACCGATGGACGCAGACACACAGAGGTCGTCTTATGTAAAGAAAGAACTGTAGTATGAAGAATGGGAGAAAAATGAAGTAGTCAGTGTTAAAGAGATAGAAAAACAAAATCTAACTAAAACACACAAGCAGTGTTGCCAAATGTGCAGACTTATCTGTACTTTGCAGTTTTTGAAGCGTTGAGCAGTATTGAAGTTTTTTGTTAAAAAAAAAAACAGTTTTTCTGTTAATTGTGCAGGTTTTGCAGTTTTAAACGTTTTAGTTTCTTAATTTAAATTCTGTTATTTTAATTACAATTTCCGAAGTAAGAATCTCTCCTTTTTGACCAGTGCTCATAAAGAAAGAGAAACTTCACACAGTGATTGATACTCACATTTATGTCTAAGAAAAAAAAAATTTTTTTTTTTTTTAAAGAACAGTAGGATCACATTATATACTTCGTAAATAAAACTAATAAATATCACTCCTTAGTGGATTTAAAAAAGTTTCAGCCTCAGCTAAAGGTAACTTTATTGCGGATTTCCAAATTTTTTAGTTTATTCACGGAAATGGACCTGTCATAAGTTACGCGAATATATGTTGTGCAACCACCATTATTTTCGAAACAACCCTATATTATGAAAACCAAAGCTAACAGAAAAAAACGATTACGACCACCGGATTAGTGAACTCGAAATCGATATATTCGCGGGGGGCTCCGCTTGTCGGAAAAAATTAAATTCAAACACAGTCATTATATTATATCATTTATGTATATCACACTTTATTTGTTGTGAATAAAAATTCACTGTGAACTGGACTATTGGGTGTTTTCTGTAAAGTGAA